>JAGSMX010000018.1:4164990-5553320 GCA_029286785.1 Meandrusa payeni
GCAGGACGCAACTGGATGAAAGCCGCTTACAGCCGGTCCTTTTGGAAATCGTTGGGGAGGTTGAGGTTGGATTGGATGTTTTACGGTTGAAATGATCACGATGATGATGATTAGATTAAAAAAAGATAGGCATATACTATCAAAACCGCTGACTATTATACCGTTTGGAGGGTATAATAGTCTTTGCCATCTATGAGACAAATACCCACATTACTGTATCTACTACTTTTTATTACAGTTACGGTGAATAGTTAAACTTATTCAAATCTCAAGGCCTTTCGGTCTCATTTTTATGTTGAATAACGAAAGGCTACACGGTAACGTATAATTAAAGCTAGTAATGGATGTTCTTTGTAAAAATACAATACCGAAATAACCTAAAATAACCGAATTTCACATTTGTATAATACAATGAGTCACTATAACAACTCATACCACATTTAACTTTTTATTTTAACAGTTACAATTAATTAGACTTAGATTATTTTAATAATTCTGCTCTTTAAGGCAGTACCATTGTAGGCTTTTAAAATTTTACTACGTGGTGAAGAAATAACAAAAAAATTAACATCTACTATGAGTAACACAGCGCAAGAGTACCAGAGAGGGAATCTCGGCTTTCTTCCTGTACTTTAGACAAGACGGCATTCGACGCATCGTCAGAGGCGCATTAGGAGAAATTTTAAATATACTATTTAAAACCTATTAGTAATATAGTTTTTAATACTTTCTAAACTACGATCCAACTTTATGTCAGATTAGTATATTTACGAACAAAAACAAAAAGCGATTAGAAATCAAATCAATCGTTAAACGCCATTACACAGTTGCCAACTACTGTAGCGGTTTACGTACGTTCTTTATTGTAATATTTCTTTTCTTTTGTCCAAATAAAATTTTATTTATTTATTTATTACGACGCCCTCTTTGTATTTAAGAATTATCGTAGGAATTTTATGAAATAGAATTAATCAGAATCTTACCAAACTCACCAAACTGCTTATGAAGTGCATCCTTTCCAATTAAAAATTAATCATCGAAATCGGTTGGCGTAATTTTGAGTTATGCATTTGTAGCGCACATACTTGTTAAATAATTAAGACATATGGTTTTCTCGTGGATTGTCAGAATTATACCACATAGGAAGCACCAGCTTTCAACCAAAAAGAAATTATCAAAATCTGTTCATCGAGTCAAAATTGTTATAGTCCTTCATAATTTATAAGGTCCATAAATCCTCCTTCTTTATTTAAAGTCGGTTGAAAATTAGTTTATCCCATATGCTAAATTCCCCTATGTAAATACGAAATCGATGTAAATTTTAACTTTATTAGTAATAATTTAATGTTCAATATACAGCATTTATTATAAAAACACAACACACTCCAAAATATGTACTTAAAATTATAAAGAACGTATTTCGAGTATATCTTGTATCATAGACAAACTATCAAATTAAATTAGGACCAATCAAGTTTGAACCGACCAGGTTTTATGTCTAGTATAATTATTAGTATAGCTATTTTGCCATATTTTATTGTTCAGAGCTTCTTATACTATACTATTTGTACCATTGGATGTATGTGTTATGTAATTTTGTAAAAAACAATTAGGACATATACCTAAATGCTCTTTTATTACTAATTATTTAATAGTGTTCTGAGAAAGTAGAGTAAATATATTTTAAAATTGACAATAACATGAACACTCTTTATTTAATAGACAAAAATTATAATTATGTTATTATTTTAATTCAAATTGATTGACCGCAAAATAATAACTAATAATATCTATAAAGTCAACCATTTTCATCAAACAAAGTTTAAATAATTTCATAAAGATTATGAAACTAAATGAAATTATATAAAAAAATTATAACTATAAGTAATTTATTTATTTAATTATAAAAATAAATGTAGTAACACATCGTAAATTTATAATATTACTTACCTAAATCTTTAAAAAAAGTTACAAAAAAATTATTCACCTAACACCACATTACAAAAGTTGCTAACAAAATAATTAACTTGCTTACACTCGTCGCGAGTAATTATTTACATTAACACGATTAACATTAACACATGTGTGTTTCACCGGCGGTAAGACGTAGCGCTCGTAGTGAAGTCTACACGGCACTGCCGCTACGTAGGAACATGTCGGAGTGCGCGCGCTACCATAGGAAATATTCACTGCGTGTTTCCTTCTCAAGGCTTATACTAAACTGTTACAAAAGTAAACTAACTTTTTGAAAAGAGTTAATTACTCACGCACGAATATAACACCAACCCTTCTCGACACAATATACCTGGTATACACCCAGACGGAAAAGGAATCCAACCAGAGATACGGATCGGGGGCAGGCTCGCGCATCCTTACCATGCACGAAGCCCAAGGCCTCACGAACGGAGCAGTGGTGGTCATCAAAACGGTGATGAAAAAAATGCAACTGCACGACAGCGTCCAACATGCTGTAGTGGCGATATCCCGACACACAGTCAGCTGTGTCTATTACACAGATGACTGTGATGACTCCACTGGATGACTGGTGATAAGAGCAACGGCCGGATCAAAAGAGAAAATGATAAAGTACAACCTAAAAATGGCCATGAGAAACAGGGACGCAGTGGTCGCGGAGAAACTAATAACAATGCAATGGGGCGTCTTCGCCGCGTAAACCAGAGCAATCTCCAACACCACCTTAAAAAAACAGGCATTATAAAAATAAAAATCTAGTAACGGTAGCTCTCTTATCAACAAAACAAGGTAAAAAATTAAAGTAAACTACACTTCTATTTTTCAAGTAACTAAATATAATTTAAACGGACTGAAGCGACTTAGAAGTAAATCTTGAACCTGTATTACGAGTTAGCGCGAAGGTCGTCTAGACACGGACAGCATTCTGGCTCGAAGATGCCCTAGAAGGATTAATAGAAATGAAGTCTTGTGAAGTCCGTACCAGGGCCGCGTCGCGTACTATGTACTCTTGAGCAAAAATAAAGAATCGGAATAATAGGTCGCTTAAGAAAGTTTGAATATCTCGGAAGATAAAGACGCAAGCTAACTGAAATAAATTATACATGATAGATAATTAAATATCCTTAAAAAAATAACGTAGACGACATGTATTTTAGTACTTAGCGTTGCAGGTTTAGTACTTAACGCTATGTAATAGAATTTAAATCAAAATAAAATTTATTGAAAAAAACTATATTATCCAAGTTTACGTAAGATATTGTATAAGTTTTTAATGAATTATAAATAAATTCTATCATGCACAATTTATTTCAGTTAACTAGTGTCTTTATCTTCCGAGATATTGAAACTTTCTTAACCAACCCTTTATTCCGACCCTTTATTTTTGCTCAAGAGTGTAAATGATAACAGCCTATATGTGTCTTATATTTAAAATTTAATGAAAAATACTATATTATCCAAGTTTACGTAAGATATTGTATAAGTTTTTAATGAAATATAAATTTTATTTTGAGGATATTTAATTGTCTATCATGCACAATTTATTTCAGTTAGCCAGGCGTCTTTATCTTCCAATATATTCAAACTTTCTTAACCGACCCTTTATTTTTGCTCACGGCTTTATAATTACTAGGCACATTTCTTCTCTGTCGGCTTTTACTGCAAGAATTACAGAAGGAATATACAATGATAAATACACCATAAGATGCAGCGAGTTTTGGAGATAAGTACAAATACATACTCTCACGCCCGTCAATCAGAGGGGTGGGCACAAATCAAGGACTTTCTCTTTGTATTCTTGGCATACCTCTTTCGCTTTATTATTAATCATACACCGTGAATGAATGTGCTGATAGCAATAATTATCCATGTTTCACTGAGCTTCTCAAGTCCCAAATGTAACACGGAGTGTATTTACCATACAGTGGGCACAATTTATTGAGTGCTTTTCTCTGTACATTAATTTAATAATGCATGGTGCTTACTAACCGTGTGCAATTTAATAATAATTGCACAAAGATACAGAAAGAATACAAACCGTGTCTATGTACAATTTACACACGGTAGAAGTGAAACTTGAGAGAAGTAGCCTATAAGAGAATGAGATTTGAGATGAGATAAGGGGTATTTAGGAGTATCATGATAATTTAAAGGGTTATTTTTTAACAATGCTTAAAAACACGATAAAATAAAATAAGAGGAGACGAAGATTCCAGAAAACAATGTATACTTGTAATCTGACATTAATCCGCAAGTTTTAGGGAAAAATATTATTCGTGGTTAAATATTAGGATTACTGGCAATACTGGCGCTTTGTCTATCGCCTTAGTCAACCATGCGTTTGTCTGTGGCCCAATCTTTGATGGAGTTTGGAGCATGGACACAGAGATAAAATGGCGCTCCTGGCGTCGGAAGCGGAAGGCTCTAAAGTCTTCAAGCAGTTAAACCGTTATTCTTCTGAAGTGAGTAGTGCCGCCGTAACACTAAAGTGAGTTGATAATTCGTGACTAATTTTATCTTTCTCTAAATCTATTAATGTATTATTATTTGTGTTCTAAATTGTAACTTTTTCTAAATTAAATACGCAAACGACCAGTTATAATTTACGAAAAGTTGTTTGCCGTGCTAAAATCGGATTTGTGCGTGATAATGTGCCCAAATAGAATAAATCAAGGAAAATATAACCTTTACTAACACGGAGTAAATCTATTTTGTCTCTTTTTACTGTCGCCTTTTCGCGTCATCGAATTTTCAAATCACAACGGTGCTAAAGAAGTCACTTCAAAAAATCTGATATAATTTACGTCTATTTGGACATTCATTGATCCATATTAGTAACTTATAGTTCAGTGAATTGCGTGAAGGTAGGCGTTCTTTCGGTAAAACTTTCAGAGGTGCGTTGGAGGTCGCTAAAGTCGATGGACTATTGACGCAGCTTTTTTCACCTAACTATTTTAAGCACTACATTATCTAGCTAGCTTCAATAGTATCCCCATATATTACATTCTCTTTAAAGGTCAATAGACGATTTTTATTTGTAACAAGGCTATTGGTTCATCTACTCATTATTGAAACAGTAGTTCGATTCTTTTCTAGTTTAATCTATTTCTTGTTATGAAAATAGCCTACGTTATTTCTTACTCCCCTGGTATGAGCGATCTGGGCCATTCAGTTTCCTTCCTTCCATTCTTCTCATTTTTAAATCTCTATTACCTTATTTAACAATTTTTATTTAACATTTATTTTATGACTGCATTACTAATCTACATTCCACCATCAGACTTCAAGACGCACTGCACGATTTCGTCCTTTTGTTGTGAACATCCCTCAAACCCGTACGAAGCGCTTTGCTTCGTCTTTCATTCGTACAGCAAAGGAATGGAATAGTTTGACCGCGTCTGTCTTTCCCTCCGAAAAAAATGTGGGTATTATCAAGAGTAGAGTGAATAGGCATTTACTAAGCTAGTGCGCCTTACCATCCAGGACTGTATTTCCACTTAACAACAGGTGGGATCGTAGTAAAGCACTTTCTTAGAAAGAATAAAAAAATCTATTTATTATTTTCTAATTTCTTATTTTTAATTGTTAATCTATTCTTTCTAACTATTCACTTTTCTTTTATTCTATTTTCACATCTTTTTAGTTTATCTTACTTCTAATTCTGAATACTATACTTATTTTACCATTTGTGTTAGCGACAGTTGGTCCTACTGAATACCAATTTAGTTTCAAATATTATTGTTAGCGACAGTTGGTCCTACTGAATGCCGATTTAGTTTTAAATATTATAATCTATAAAGTTGATGGACTGACTAATATAAAAGTACTTTAGTTTAGTCAACTAAAGTAGGCCGTTTCCGCTTCCGTCTTTGAAAGAGATGCATATACTAGAAATTTACGATAAAAAGGAGAGAGACTCTCTCTGTAGACAATTAGTGTACAGTTTAGAACAAGTGAGTTATGCTGGAGGAAAAGCCCTTTAAAAGTGAATCTCTGAAACAAAGTCAGTAAGTCTTTAATAAATTACCTCGTAAGGCTCTTGATGTATTGCTGTTAATAATATGATAAAATATAAAATATGTTGTGTACGATGTTCAAGGTAGCTCACATTTGTTTATTCAATTCTAATTCTATTTGGGCTTGCACACTTGCATTTGACACATACTGGTCTAGCAGTGCACGTTGGGAGCCCAAATGCGCTAATTACTAATTTTGTTTCGCAGAATTGCCTTTCTATAGACAGTTTTAGATATTATGTTTGCTGTTAATGCTTTATTTTATTATTATAACATACTATATTTATTAACGTCAAGCAACGTATAAGCGTCAATAGCCTAATGGTTTAGGGTGCGGCCTGCGAATCGTAAGGTCGTGGGTTCGAACGAGTGGAGTCGTCGTTCGTTCCACCATTCGACTATTGCCGTGAACCATGTCCTAGCACAAGCTTAAGCTTAGTTGGAATGGTTAACAAGATTGTTAGTAATATTTCTGAAAAATAAATATTGCTAGCTTTCTTTAAAAAAAATTATTAACTTATTAAAAGCTAATAAGCTTGGTGAAAGGCAGACAGCGAAAGCGGTCTCTGTCTACCCCGCTAGCGTTAAAAGCGTGAGAGCTTATATAATTTTATATAGTACAGTATGTATAGCATGGCACTGTAGTTTTTGTTTTTTTGAATTTATCGTTCTTGTTGCAAAACAAAGAGAGAAATAAATAGAATTTAAAGAGAGGGTTAATTATAGGAGAAGAAACCAGCTCACCCGATGTTAGGAAAACACTATCTACGAACCAAGGCAGATGTGTTATTGTTATGAAGGTATTAAGGCTTCGCCTTTGGACTATTTTATTTCAATATTTTTATGCAGGAATTTTCTCTCCAAGAAACTGTGTAGGTAGAACTTGCGTGTCGAATTTTCATAGAATATCTTAAAATAGGATTACAATCGTAACTTAATTCCAGCATTGGCATATTTCAGAATACCTCATTTTCAACTTCCTCTGTTTCTTCGTATCATCGGTAAGATGTGGATCGGTAACTGCGATATGATCTGACCCAGTTACGTAATTTTCTTAACGATGTTTACAGAGAGTCCATAAACGATTTTACTGGGGAAGCGTGACAAGTATTCTTGATTAAAATATTGTCCTAATATTGGAATAAATATATATTTTTTGCATAACAGCACGTAGATATGACTCTCTGTGAAGTTATTTACGACTAAGTGTTTAGTTTGGGCTTTTCATTTATAACGTTGATTAAAATACGTTATTGTGTATTCGGTCAAATATTGTTTGAGACATTTATTTCCTTAATGAAAATAACAATAAAAAAACACTAAAAATCATAAAATTATATAAATGATTAAGCTAATAAAACAAAATAAAATCATTAACAAATGCAAAATCGAAATAATTTCTCGCTTCCGTAAGTTGTCTTTTTTAACCGACTTCAATATTTAATCGCCATCATTTATTATTTGTAAGAGCTTGGATTTTAAGTTAGTAGACAGCATCAAGGTATCTTCTAATTTGATATTTTTTAAATTACACAAATATATAGACAGAAATTTAATTATTGGCATTATAATAAACAAATACATCATAGAAAAAATATATGGTACATTAAAAAAGTAAGAAAAATAAATAAAATACAATTAAAGGAAACGGACCAGTACTACCTAATGTCGCGTCGTGCAATATTGCTTGTGTAATATCACCTTTACATGTCATTTACACAGAGTTTAATATAAAATATAAATTCACCCTTACGATTTATCTTTTCAAGTGGTTAAAATAAACTGTTCTGTAGAAATATATTCTTTATAATTGATGACTTTGATTATGCGGTAGGAATTCGAGAGAAGGTTTTGTAGCCGTTGTTGGTATGGTTACCGAACCTTTTATTATGCGCGACTTGATACGCGGTCGACCGTTTTATCAAGAGCAGAAAAATGTATCTTTTACAGAATAGAGCGTAGAGATGACTTGATCTAAAGTTATTTGCGACCCTATTTAGTTTTGTAATTTTTGTCCGTTTGTCGTTGATGAACCGTGCCATGTGATTAGCGAAATGGTTGGGATTAGGAACACGCATCTGGGCGGAAGGCTGACTTTATGCGAGATGGTCCGTTGAAAAACGCAGCAGTGGTCGATTGAGAATGACGTAAGACAGCTAAAGAGGAAAATGTCGAATTCCGTGACGGCTTTAATCCGTAGTGCGTTCATAAAAATTGTATTTTTTTATACAAATAATATATTATTACCCTCCTTGTTTAGCTAAGCTTATTGGGAATTGAACAAAGCTTAGGCTTGTGTTAGGAAATGGTTCATGTCAATAGTCGAATGGTGCATTGGAACCGACGAACTTCCAATTTGCAGAACGTACCATAAACCATCTAAATATAATACATCTGATGGTTTGTATGAAATGAATAAAAGCTATATTACTATGTATGGCGATAGGCTCACTACCGTATCACATAGCATATGTTCTACAAGGTTGTTGAACACTTTTCAACAACCTTGTTCATCCAATCTTAAATGCGAGGAAACTGAGAAGGCAGTTAGAAACAGTTTTCATCTGATAAATTATTAATCTATACGCTTGGCTCTTTATTTTTTGTCTGAATTCTGAACATAATACGATCTTTTTCACGCCGTACCCATTGGAGCACCCTTATCAATCATAGTCAATTTTATATTCGTCTAACCCATAGCGTACTTAATCATTATACTGTTTACTCTGTCAATACGGCGTTAAACAGAATGTAATTTATAAAATCAAAGAGTAATTAAATGTTTTTTTTTTTAATTTAATTAAGCAGACACTTATGAAACAAGACGGACCGATCAAGTGTACAAGTATATTTACGGGTAATAACAAAAACCGACTTAAAATCGAATCAAACGTTAAACGCTATTACGCGAGGACTTTCTCTTTTCCGGGGCTCCCAGCTCATTACGGCTGATGGCATTCGCGGAAGGTTTAGTGGGTAGGGGCTGCCCAGGGCGAGTCCCACACATCCCTCCGGGTCCACCCAGGGTACCGGAGGAAGGACTTTCTCTTTGTATTTCCGAATTAATCAGAACCTAACCAAACTTTCGTGATTTTAATGATCGTGATTCTTAAGTACATCCTTTCCAATACTACCGACTCCAAAAACGAGGAGTTTCTAAATTCCTTTTATGTTTTATATAAAAATAATGGTATCCATGAGAAAACTAAAGAAGTCTAAAATTTGCATCAAGTATGTGTGCGACAAATGGATGATTTTTTTTTTAAAGTAAGCTAGCAATTTTTTTTTCAGAAATATTACTAACAATCTTGTTAACCATTCCAACTAAGCGTAAGCTTGTGCTAGGACATGGACATTCTTCAGCCCTGTAGTTCTGGGCTCTCAAAAATAAGACTACGCTATCCCCTGCCTGTTGTACAAGGCGACTAAAAGGGACCTCGGGTTCACTGGGCGACAAGGGTGGGGGCCTTTGTCGTCCACCAAAGAGGACCCGGGAAGAAGGCGACATCGGCTGGCCCGTTTGGCCTTGCGCTGCGAGGGCACAGGGGGGGAGGGGGTAACCTCCCCCCGGGACGTGCTCTCCTTGAGCACAGTGCAGAGCGGCTCCGGTGCGTTCCACTGGAAATCCCGGAGCCCCTCGTCATGCACCGAGGAAAGGGCCACCGGGGAGGTTTTAGTGGGTAAGAACCCCACATAACCGCCGCCTTCCCCCCAGAGGGCGGGGTATCTTTTTGAAGATTTCCTCCCCGTCAACAAAATAAAAAAAGGACATGGTTCACGACAATAGTTGATTGGTGGATTCGAACCCACGACCTTACGATTCGCAGACCGTACCCTAAACCATTAGGCTACTGACGCTTGGTGAACGCATCAACAGATTTCATTCTTTATTGGAAAGGATGTACTTCAGAGATAGTTTGATGAGAGTTTGGTTAGGTTCTGATTAATTCTATTTCGTAATATTTTTATTCTATTTGTAGTCGGTTTGTTTTTACTCGTAAATATACTTGTATTTATTTTCGTTAGTCTCTGTAACACCAAGCAAACAGGTTTTTCATTTTTAAAATATATTATGAGCGAAATGGATGTTTATGTAACTATTTCTTCTTCACGGTAACATAAGCATAACGTACGCATAAAGTGAATGCAATCATTTATATGACAAAATTTTAAGGGTCATTGAACTCCATGACATTTCGTCAATACAAAATACGAAATGCATTTTTTTTATTTCCGCAACGATACTTTCTAAAAGCTCCACTGTTCTCAAATAACAAAGAAAAGCTTTCTGCGACTTGATAAATGCGCCCGAAGCTCTTCATCCGTCTTCATTGTCCTGTTCATTAATTTGACCCACCAATTATTGAAACCATTAGAATAACTAGGGCACTTGGGTATATATGGATCCGATGAAGATGCAGCGGCGGTACTTACAAAATAAATTTCTATATAATCAGCATTTAAAAAAATATAACAGTCACATGACTCTAAAATTGATTGCCTGAAATCTTGTGTCATCAAAAAAAAACAATACTTATTGGTACATAGTACTTTAGTACATATCATTGAGTAAAAAGTACATAAACACGCAAACTTCAAATTATTTATATTAATCATTTTTAAATGGTCTCAATATGACGGTACAACTATATTCCACTATTACTATATTCCATTTGAATCACAAATAGATCCCGATAGTTCATCGGCTTGTTGTATTTAAAATAAAATTATAAGTGATAGCCTAGTGTCTAGAGGTTTATTTATTTATAACTAGACGCGCCCCGCGATTTTACCCGCGATTAGAATTTTTTTTTTCTATAATAAAAGTAGTCTAAGTTATTTCCTATTCTATCAGCTATCTTCAAGTGAAAGTTCCGCTAAAATCGGTTCAGTTGTTCCAGCGATTAGACACACAACAGACAGATACACGAAAATTTTACTTATAAAAAGAAGAAGTTTTTAGTGAAAATTTCTTTGTCATGTTAAGCCTGTCGTATTTTTACAAAGGGGATTATCTAAATTATATAAATATTTTCGTCCTAGCATTCTTACGTTAAAGCTCTGAAGATTTCTTTGTCTTGAATAACTTGATCTCAAGAAATAAAAGCTTACTCGGAACGGTATTTTATACTTCGCTTACATTACTCACGGTTTTCATATCGTTTAATTAAATCAACATTTCACGCACACCTAGTTATACACCTAGTAATACCTAAAATTGTATGTAGAATTTTTTTATAAATCAATAGAGTTTTACGATGCATATATAAAGTGTAAGTATTATTATTTCTTTTATTTATTTTGATACTTTAAGTTAAGTTTTTATAATATTTCTATAAAAGTAAAATACAGAAAAATATCATACAAAATACAAAAACTTTATAAAAACCTAACCCAGTGTGTGCCACTGGCAACGAAGCAGGGCCCAAGCAACCGGTGGTTAAGGCGACATAGAGAGAAACCTCCTGACGATGCGAGCCGTGTCCTGGAGTACTGCCTTCTGTATCTGACCCTTGAAAGTCTCTTAAGATGTTGTTCGAGTATTATTATTATTATAGTATTATTTTAGATTATATATTTGAGTTTATACATATAAGAATCCCGGCCGGTTTGTACAAATAAATTGCCCTTTTCGGTTTTTTAAGAACAAAAATCAATTGCTGAAAATTTGTGCTTAGCAGCAGAAAATTGGCAGCTAAAAACATTGATGAAAAACAGACAAGGAAAGCTGTCTCTGTTTATCCCACTAGTAGAAAGTATAAAAGAGTTTCACTAAAACCATTCTATATAATGCCACAATGGACAGTCTAAATATATGTATCACATGATCTCCGTAATGTCTGCTTAGCGTGAGTACTTTTGTTGGTTATGTTTTGTTCTAACTTCTTTTATTTCACTTTTTAAACAAACCAAACAATCCTTCCTTTGGCTTGTATTTTTTTTGTTTACAGGGAAAATCTTCAACAAGATACACCGCCTTCTGGGGTTTTTACCCACTAAAACTCTCTGATGGCCCGTCCTCGGTGGATGGCGAGGGGCTCCGGGATCTCCAGAGAAACGCACCGGAGCTCCCCTGCACTGTGCTCTTCAGAGAGCACGTCCCAGGGCACAGAGGGGAGGGATTAACTTACCCCCTTTTCCCTGTGCAAGGCGACACGGGCCAGCCGATGTCGCCTTCTTCCCGATTCCGATTTGGCGGACGACAAAGGCCCCACCATTGTCGCCCAGTGAACCCGAGGCCCCTTTTAGTCGCCTTCTACGACAGGGGTTACCGTAGTCTTATTTTACGAGCCCAGAACTACAGGGCTGAGGCTTCCTTTGGCGATCTCAACGCATATCTCTTCAAACTCATACTCACAACTCACTTTAAACAATTATTGAATCGCGTGTTCAATAACAGGAAGGGTATAGAAAAGGCAAGTTTATAGATAAATGCAAAGAAGCATTATCAATATATAAGCACAATTTTCCAGTCCAGCAAGTTTCCCTTATCTTGTTAAAATATCAGAGTCTGAGAGAGGCGGCGTTGTACCGTGAAATGAGAACACGATTCCTTAATCTAATAATTACAATAGTTTGTTGAATTAATTCTATACTTATTGACTTGGTAGAAAAACTGTTTTTTTTCAGAAATATTACTAACAATCTTGTTAACCATTCCAACTAAGCTTAAGCTTGTGCCTAGGACATGGTTCACGGCAATAGTCCAATGGTGGATTCGAACCCACGACCTTACGATTCGCAGGCCGTACCCAAAACCATTAGGCTATTGACGCTTTATTAGCTTTATAATGTTATAACAGCACTCGTGTCTTCATCGTGTTAGTAAGCAGGCCCATTTTTATTATTATATGTTTTTTTTTAAATTAGCATCGAAAGCAATCTAATGCGCTGTATTTTGTTTTTCCAAATTATTGTAGGAATATAATGAAATAGAATTAATTAGAACCAAATCAAACTTTCATCAAACTACCCTTGAAGAATATACTTTCCAATAAAAAATGATTCATCGGCGTGATATTTAGTTATTCACCCATTTGTCGCGCAAATACAAATAAATAATGCAGATTGAAGACTTGGTTTTCATGTATGTATTTTTTTAAATTAATTTAATACATTTTACAAATAAAATTAACACAATAAAGCGCATCCCAAAAACCTATCCCAGGTTTGTCTGGATGCTCAGCATTCAGTCCTGGTCCATATTTACAGTAATAGTGATTTAAAAGAGAATACCGCAACACCTCGTCACGAGCCGTTGCGAGCATCCTTTGCAAACGAACGCACACACCCATCGTAAGCGAAGTCGCCTCAATGCGTGTGAGCGTTCGATACAGGCTGTTCTTAATATATTTATATTTTTTTACACATGTTATAACTATTATATAAATATTTTTACAAATTGTTACAATTAATAAAATTTAAATGGAACTAGCGTTCATATAAAAAAAGAATCATCAAAATATCGGCTAACCCAGTCGGAACTTATCAGGTAAAAAAACATTCAGACGAAATGAGAACTCGTTTTTTGAAGTCGATTGAAAAGTATTTACAGTCTACTAACGACTCGTAATTATCTATATAATCAATGCCCTTAACAGAAAATCTAATCATTGAGTGATTACTGGTAAATTATCAACTGCCCAAATGGAAGGCGCTGGTCTCCTTCTGTGAGTCAGTAATGACGCAGAAGGCGACCGCCGAACGGGATCGGGAGAGGGCCGATCCTGTTCAGAGATGGCGCAGGCGGTCCGGGGGCAGACCGCCCTGCAACCCTGTAGTTCTGGGCTCTCAAGAATAAGACTACGGTATCCCCTGCCTGTCATAGAAGGCGACTAAAAGGGGCCTCGGGTTCATTGGGTGACAAGGGTGGGGGCCTTTGTCGTCCGCCAAGGTGGACCCGGGAAGAAGGCGACATCGGCTGGCCCGTGTCGCCTTGCACTGCGAGGGCACAGGGGGGGAGGGAGTAACCTCCCCCGGGAAGTGCTCTCTATGAGAACAGTGCAGAGGGGCTCCGGTGCGTTCCACTGGGGATCCCGGAGCCCCTCACCATGCACCGAGGAAGGGCCACCGGGGAGGTTTTAGTGGGTAAAAACCCCACATAACCGCCGTCTTCTCCCCAGAAGGCGGGGTATCTTTCTAAAGATTTCCTCCTCGTTAACAAAAAAAAAAAAAATTATCAACTGCAGCTTGGTAAATCTCATCTAACATTGAATATAGACAAGTGGTTAGTGCCAGTATGTTTCTTGTTTGCATTCGGAGCAATACAAATTTATAACAAATTACCTAAATATTAAGAGAGTCTAAATTAATACCATTACTTAAAAATACTAAAATAATATTTAATAAGCTCTGAGCATACCTTTTAATATCATGCCACATCCAAATTTAACTATTCCTTGAACAATAATGTTAATAGTAAAGTTATTATAATAAGATATACTTTTTGTCTTTGTCTGTTATATTAGTGTTAATTTGTTGTAGATGCCCGAAATATTTATAATTGTTTTTTTAAGTATTAATTGTAACTTTCTCATGTAGTGAATTGTTATTATTATGAGAAATAAAGATTTTAAACCCGATATCTATCTCACTTCCTTCTTCTTAATTCGCATGGATTTCATTCACCAACAACATAAGATTACTTCAAATGCGAATACCATTCCAATGACCATTCCCGACGCCTCTACTGATTAGCATATTTTAATTAAAGGCATCACGTTCCAGATTAAAGGGAGGTTAACATCTTTCCATGCGTTACCATTGGCTCTCAGTTCTTAATTATTTTTAAATATTTCTCTACTGATGGCTTTGTTGGTAAACGATCATTTCACCTACCTCTAACCTCTTTTTCTTTTTTGACGAGAGGGAAATCCTTTTGCGAGGAAGGCTATGTGAAGTTCTTACTCCCTAACAAACCCTTTTTTGTTTACGGGGAGGAAATCTTCAGAAAGATACCCCGCCCTCTGGGGGGAAGGCGGCGGTTATGTGGGGTTCTTACCCACTAAAACCTCCCCGGTGGCCCTTTCCTCGGTGCATGACGAGGGGCTCTGGGATCTCCAGTGGAACGCACCGGAGCCCCTCTGCACTGTGCTCAAGGAGAGCACGTCCCGGGGGGGAGGTTACTCCCTCCCCCCCTGTGCCCTCGCAGCGCAAGGCGACACGGGCCAGCCGATGTCGCCTTCTTCCCGGGTCCACTTTGGTGGACGACTCAGGCCCCCACCCTTGTCGCCCAGTGAACCCGAGGCCCCTTTTAGTCGCCTTGTACGACAGGCAGGGGATACCGTAGTCTTATTCTTGAGAGCCTAGAACTACAGGGCTGACTCTCTAACAAATCCCCCCCCCCATCCCTCCAGCCCAAAGGTAACGGATGCAGGCATAGAGAATAATTAAATTATAAATATAAATACATACGTATTAATAAATACATGGTGTATAATAAATCCAAAGTGCTGTGGATTTTGTAAAAATAAATAATTTTAAAACTCATTTCAGGTCAATATTACATTATTTTGGGACGTGGAAAATTTGATTTTTATTTACAATACAGATAATTTTACCTTAACACATTTTCCGTGAAAAAGTATATTTGATATAAAATGTATTTGAACACACGTTATATTACCAAATAAAGGTAAGCCAATATTACATTTACGCTATCGAACATTTTCCGAGATGAAAGGAGAGGGCTCAAGGAAAATCTTTACTTTCATATTAAATTCCTGTGGTAGCTTTATTTGGGGTATTTTTGAATCGTCTTAATTCCAACGGATCGGTTCGTTCAAGTGATCTTTCACATTTGGTTTCTTATTAAATAATATACAGCTAACACAATCACCACCATTATCACTTCAGCCGTATGATATCCACTACTAAACATAGGATTCCAATGCGTCAAAAGACTTGCTATAGAATATAATTCATATTCAAAACGAATGATATCGACCTTTTTTGTCAAAATTTTGGTTTGTTTAAAAGTAAGTAACGTACAAATAGTTTTTTTTTAACTTTTTTTTTTTAGCTATAATTAAAATTTTCTCCTCGCCATTCAATATTGCGCCATGCATGCACAGTATTCACTAATAACTGTGATGGAATTAACCTTACAACTATTCACTGCTTTTCTAAATTGTATGTTATAATGCACATTGTGTGTTCAATAAATAAATAAATAGCCTAATGATTTAGTCCATATTCCAAACCGCCATTCGACTATGGATGTGAACCATCTCCTAGCACAAGCATAAGCTTAGTTGGAATGGTTAACAAAAATGTTAATAATATTTCTAAAAAAAAAATATTGCTAGCTTTCTTTTCAAATAAAAAAAAAAAACAAAAAAAATACATCGAACAGCTCAGCAACTAACACTAAAATTAGGGTAGACAGAGTAAGCTTCCATGTGACAAAGGAGTGAGTCCATTGCCATGCATCCGGCAGAGGACGTTTTTTTACAACGAATAATACATCTCAATGTATACGAATATTTTATTAAATTTGATTTATTCTCTCATCTTCATCTGGGATAGAAATCTTAATAGACTGTTGTTTTTATATTACCACGACGACATTTTAGCGCTCTAGGCGTATATTTTTCAGTCAGATTGGTTAAGGAATAAAGAAAGGTCGCATTACGGACCTTTAACCGACTAACACATGATGTGGAAGAGATAAGAGATGTATTTTCAGGGCTGAGCATAAAAAATCCATTATCTGTACCTACCCCTCTAAATTATGGATGTGAAAATTTTGTTTTCTAATACAAATCTCTTTTTAAAACTGAATTATAGGTCAAGCTACGATATTCTTCTTAAACAAAAACGGATATTTGACAGGGATTTTATAGGGATTAATATTTGATAAGGGTTTTTCTCGTATCGTTTATTTCTGATTTTCAGAATTAAAGTCTCAAAGTGTCAAAGTGAATTTTACTCTTGACTGGATGATTTACGGCAATTAATACTAATTCTTATTTCAGCGATAGCCTGTGGCTGTAAATTCTTATCGCATGTAACATTTCAATCTTGAAAAGTAATTGAGATAAAATATCTTTCTATTAATTCTAATAGTCTACAAAGCGCTTTGCCAGAGTATCAGCTATTGTTGAATAGCTTGGGGTGGCGCTACAAAAACGAAAATGCTTGAATTAGAACGAGTGCAGAGAGCAGTGTTGAAGGTACATGTCTTCCATACCAACATCCTACCACAGAAGTGTACCAGCGGACTGGAGTCCTCTCAGTTCGTAAGGTTTTCATATTACAAACGCTATTGAGATGTCACCGTGCAATAGAGTTACCATTACTGCCTTCTAAAAAGAAGGTATCGTCCACCTTTGCACAACGCCACTATTATGTCTCTGTTGCACCACGGATATATAATAAAATCCCATTCGACCTTAATTATCTCACAAGGCTATTAAGGCTATTAAAATGGTTGCAGAATCAGGAATACACCCAAATTGAAAATATATTATTAACCTCATGATAATCACACACTCACTCACACAAACACACACATACACATTACACTACACATTCGCATAACTTCTCGACGATGACTGTAGTTCTTTCCCTTTTTCTTTTTCCACACATTTTGTTTTTCTTTTTTTAATTATTAACTATCGTTTAATTTACTTAACTTATATTAAAACTTATTGTACGCAGGACTTACTGTTTGTGACTCTGGAAGGCACTGTCTCCTGAGATACAGGTACACTGTACCTAGTTCAGGAGACAGAGCTCCTGTATATGTAACATGTCTATCTTTGTGATATTAATAAAAGTTATTATTATTCTTTTTATTTATGTCGAATCCTTAGGTTAAGTTTTTATAATATTTATATAAAAGTAAAATACACAAAAATATCATACAAAATACAAAAACATTATAAAAACATAACCTAGTTGTGCGCTACCGGCAACGAAGCAGGGCCCAAGCAACCGGAGGCTAGTGCGACACAGAAAGAAACCTCCTGACGATGCGTGCCGTGTCCAGGAGTACTGCCTTCTGTATCTATCCCTTGACCCAGCCTTCTAGCGAAAGCCTCTTAAGATGTTGTGCGAGACTTTTGGCTATAAGACCGTTTGCAAAAACGACTATCGGAACAATGATCGTCGAATCCACATCCCACATGGCGGTCACCTCGTGAGCTAAGTCGAGGTACTTAGTGATTTTTCCTTTATGATGGATATTATGTTGTATATATATTATAATAATATATATTATAATATTCAATTTATTATTATTATTATTAATACGAAATAGTTACAAATGAAAACGCATCTATTTTTTTATGGAATAATGTCATGGTACTCGAAACTGATACTATACACATTACATACACACACACACATTGATGATGTCTTGACAGCAGCAAAATTTAATTTTTTTGTAACGACTACCTTTAAATTGGACAAAAGAATCCAAAGGCTTATAGAATAATTTTTATATAGGGCCTAGAACTAGCTTTTTCCATATTTTTATTGTGCCATAAAAAAAATTCAATCTAACTCAAAAAATCAACTAAACATCAGCATTTTTATCTTTACATCACAACGAAGTTTCCTTCACGTTAAGCGTTGAGGAAATCGCAGAAGATAGCCCGCAGGATTAAGTGCCTTTTTTATGGAATACAGTATTTGTAATAGGTTTAGAATGAGTAGATTTATACTACATTACAAAAAAATCTACAAAATATTTTTCGGGGATATCAAGCAATACTAAACACTAAATGGCACACTTCAACGATTATCATAATCTCTAGTGTTTTTTAAGCCAATGGTTCGGTATAAACTAATGGTAAAACGTACTGGCTTAGTAAATGTCTATTCACTCTACTCTTGGAAACACCTTGACTCATTGAAAACATATTGAAATGGCAAGGAAGACAAAATGGCAAACTACTTCCAGTCCTATTACGAAAACGAAAGCTTAAAGCAAAGTGCTTTGTTCGAGTTTGAGAGATTTTTACATCAAAAGATGAACGATGAATGATGATGAAATCCAAGATGTGAATTTGATATTCAAGGATGGAACTTGTATGGAGTAATTACAGGATGTAATTCTTTTCACATTTAAATATTAAATTTTTTAATATGCATCATTTTTTTATCACTTTATAATGATTCATATAATTTGTGAAGACAAAGCAAAACCGAACGATTTGCTGAAACGAAATATTAATGCAAGCTTGGCGAGAACTTGCGTGCTATCACAGAATTAATCACGCGCTTCACTTAATTTGAATCGCTTCACCCAAAAGACCGCATACTAATTTATTTTAAATACCACAGGACCAGAGTTTTATCTTAAATGGTATACATTTTCAAACAGACTTCCTATTTTCTTGCCTTAATGCAATATCTTATTTACGGGCGCTTAAAAATTCTTTGAAATCTCGATGATAATGTGATTATTAATTATTTTTAAAAGTAAAACTAAGAAAGTAAGTACTAAAATTCTTGTTAACCATTCCAACTAAGCTTAAGCTTGTGCTGGGAGATGGTTCACGTCAATAGTCGAATGGTGGATTGAAACCCGAAACACGACCTTACGATTCGCAGACTGTACCCTAAACCATTAGGCTATTGAGGCTTATTTTAATTAAGTCGTAGCTTTTGAGGCCAACCCCTATCCAAAGCAACTTATGTTGTAAAGAAACCTTCTTTCGTTCCGTGTTTTTCACTCAAGATTTATTTGTTAAATTAAACTTATTGTAATACCTTAACCTAAGGTTCCAAAGCCCCGTAGTCCTGGGCTCATAGAATAAGACTGCGGCAACCGCTGCTTGCCGTAAAGGCGACTAAAAGGGGCCTAGTGTTCACTGACGATAAGAGTGAGACGCGACCTTTGTCGTCCGGTATATTTTTTCTAGGAAGAAGACGACACTGCTGATCCCGTGTCGCCTTGGCACTGCAAGGATGCTAGGGAAGGGAGCAACCTCCTTGGGACGTCAGAACACAGTGCAGAGGGACTCCGGCGCGTTCCACTGCAGATCCCGGAGCCCCTCGCCATGTACCGAAGAAGGTCACCAGGGGGGTTTTTAGTGAGTAAAAATCCGTCCAGTAGGCGGAGTATCTTGTTGAAAGATTTCCCCCTCTCCCGTCAAAAAAGAGGAGGATTTAATGATATATGATGAATAAGGAGGAAAAATGTTTTGTAATCACCACGGAAAAGATAAGAGACGAAATTATTAAATAAATAGACATACATATACATACACAACATATATACATAAATACATAAGTACATTTAATTATACATAATGCATTTTATAAAATATAAATACAAAGGGTATATAAAGTGTCATTAAGTAATGACAACGAACTAATCTGTTCAAAATATGGTCATTCGATTCACTTTTCATAATTCATAATTCAGTCAGGTGTTTCAAACATATTTCGTCGAGGAAGTATATATCGAGGAAGGAAGAATATACCTGCAATATGCAAACTTAACCGTAATTTCCTATGACATATTTACTTATGGATTTCACATGTTCATAAAGCTGAACTAATCGGAACCGTGTTAGCGCACTTACCACAGAATACAATTTCCTGTGAAGCAGACGTTTATGTGGCAGCCAACTAGATATATCGTCGAGATTGAAGCTGCCTTGAAGCACGGTACTCGAGATCATATGCACTTGGAATGAAATTCAATCGTAGGGTTGTCTATTAATAGATGCTAATTATGAACACGTTTGAACAAATATGTATCTCTTCACTAGAGTCCTTCAAGTGAACAATCTGCCTCTATCGGCTTCGGTCCGAGGCAGCCCTCACCAGCTGGTAGAAATTAGGAGAGGAGATTACACCTTTTACACGATCAGACTATCTGGTTGGCGACCGACCTATTGTTATCTTGCCTACTGTATTGCCAATGATGACCAGCTTTTCAAGGTTGCCATCCCCTCTACGCATTATATGTCCGTCTATCTTTCTTATCTATAATATCTATCTAATTCTGACAAATGCAGTTATGGATTGTTTTTGTAAATGTCTACAGCTCCACGAAGAATATGAACGTTTTAACTGACCTACATTTCGTTTGACGATTTGGTGAATCAGAAGCATTTGTAGAAATATTTGCTCTGTCCCAGTTGGGAATTAATTAAAAGCAGAATGCCTGTTTTGTTAATATAACTAAATGAAACTGAAAATGGGTCAAATATTATTCTAGTTGTGATAATGAAAAAAATGTAGAATAAATTCGATGATAAGAGAAAATCTTTCTTTGCCTAGATAACCACGATAACTGTATCAAATCCCATCTCGAGAAATCCTCCCCGTGTTGCTCCTAATATAGGTTCATGCTTAGGGACCTAAGAGGTCTGACATTTCTCAAATCCGACACAAAACATCAGTGTCCAAGCGCCCGCTTCATGTACATTAGGAAGCGTTTGATCGTTAGTGATATTGTTTCCTACAATTTTTGAATGCTCTTTTTCTCTCTCAATTTTAAATGATTTAACTTTTTCTTCCTTTTTCCCGGTAAGAGAAACTGTGAGATACCTATGTATTCGAAATTATTTTTCAAAGAAGTCAATACACACTGATGAAGTTTATAAAATCTCATTTAATCACAATATGCCCATAAAAAAAGTTTGTGCCCGGTGCACGGTGATACATTCCTCCCAAGCAAATAAGTTATATAATAAGCTAGTTAAAAAAAGAATAGTTATTGCTGTATCTGGTTATCCTACAAAAATACTAAGAAGTGAGGACTTATGTACATTTACTTACTCTGTGATGAAAGTTGTTTCACTTACTTAGCAAGTGCTTGACCACGGTGGGACCTAATGTCAAGTGGAAATTCAGTACTGGATGGTAAGGTAAACTAGCTTAGTAAATACCTATTCACTCTACTCTTAAAATATTCACATTGATTTCGGAGGAAAAGATAGACGCGTACTAATTATTTCATTACTATGTTAAATGAATAATAAAAGACGCAGCACAGCTTCGTTCGGGCTGGAGGTATGTTCACAACAAAAGGATGAAATCTAGTAGTGAGTCTCGAAGTACGATGATAGGGGAAAATAATCTATTTGAACAAAATAGGTAATACGTTGAGGTTCTTATCTAGGATTCCCCCTTTATGTAAACAAAATTAGCTGAAATGTTATACCTACTTCTACAAACTTACATTTTATATTGTAGTAATCATTTCAACTTATAAAAGATAAAAACTAAATGACACAAAAAAATCGTTTTCTGCATTACAATTTCCTGTTCTATTCCTTCCTTACATTTCCTCGATAATTGCGAGACCAGATTATGAGAAGGACAATGAAGATAGATGAAGTGCTTGGGCTACATTTATCAAATCGTAAAAAGCTTTTAGCTGTCAAGGGATTCACAGTTACCCTTAGCGATTTACTAAGGCGGTTTAAAAATGGCGTTCCTTTTTTAACCAACTTCAAAAGGAGGAGGTTCTCAATTCGTCTGTATTTTTTTTCATGTTTGTTACCGCATAACTCTCGGATGAATCGATTTTGATGATTCTTTTTTTATCTGAAAGATGGTGCGTCCCGTGTGTTCCCATTTTAATCGGTCCAATTCTTACAATGCGCGCCACAAATAGACGAATGACTCAATATCACGCCAACTAATTTCGGTGCTTTATTTACTCTGAATTCCTAAAATGTATGTACGCGCATAGCTTCTGAATTAATGCAACAAATTGGAGTTATTTTAAGACAATGTTTTAATATAAAATAAAATTTTATAAAACCTCTTTAAAGAAAAGTGATTGAATAATACAGAATGACGTTTAGTTGTTCAGCTAACGAGTGAAGTTCAAATTGACCATTTGTAATGTATCACAAATGTCAATCATTTACAATTACTGATTCTTTCGCAACAGAAAAACGGTTTTCCAAATGGTATTTGCATTAAGAGGTTTATCTTCGTGTTATTTATTATTGTTGATAGAAATAAATAATGGCAAAACAACGTTTGCGGGGTCAGCTGGTCAACTAATAACTATTCTTTCGTATCACTCTTGACAGAGTGGTCATGAACATCACTTCAGGTGTTGTTTGCAAGCTTCACAACGTGCAGTAATTCTTCTATGATGGTGGTCTTCCTAGATCAGTCATGTACTGATGATGAGCCATATCCTGCTACTTTTATCTGATCAGTCCACCTCATAGGCGATTTTTCTTATGGCCTTGTACACACTTAATAAGTATGAATAATCTGAAATATAATTCCGTACAATTCTAAAATAAAAAATAGCGCTGTATGCTATTAACTATTTCAATCGAGATATTGAAATTTGCGTAGCACTTGAAAATCCCAAACAAAAGCGTTATTTAAAAAAAATAATTAACGAGAAACGTTTTTATACATTTCCGGTAAATTGCGCAATACGCATTGCGCCTAAATCGCGTCCTTACAACGCAGCTTTACATGTTGTCAGTGCAAATTCTCAATTAATCAACGTCACACCCAGATGCGGAAGCTGGGCGCGCTAAGCGCAAAGACGACAGCGATAGGATGATACACACAACACAATAATAAAGTTGAAATTTAATATACGATCCTGTCTAAATTAGCTGGTTAATGAGAAATTAATTAGTACGGAAATTGCTTAAAAAGATTTGTAAGTCGAACCGTTTAGCTACTATCCTATCACTGTTATTTTTATTTATAAATAAAATAATATATAATTACGAGTATAATAAGTAATATAGAGGTACCATAATTAATAGGATAGAAGTTATAAGGTAGTTATTGATGCATCATGGAACTAGTACACATATAGGTCTCAGCATATATATGTCCCACTAATGAAAGTTTTACGGCACCGTTGCCCTCGCGGTCCCATTGCGGATTCGAAGTTCATATATCTTGAAAATTTCCTCCGACGGGCTTCTTCACGATGTTTTCCTTTCACATCGAGCATGTAGTAAATTAATTACGACTTCTACAAACAATTTAATTTGCACACTATAAAGTATATCTTTTAATGTAATATTTTGCATTGATCTTATTTTGGCAGTCCCCTGTATAGATTTCTCTTCCTTCACATTCCATGGTCGTGACAGCACTCCACATTCGGACAAAATGTGACATTTCGAATTCTTTACTGGCATACAAAATTAAGTCGATAAAAAGTGATATCTTCAACAAAATACTCCCCAGAAGGTTATGTGAGGTTTTACCCACTAAAACAACGGTGGCCCTTTCTCGGTACATGGTGCGGGGCTCCGGGATCTCCAGAGGAACGCACCGGAGCCCCTCTTCACTTGGCTTTTCGGAGAGCACGTCCCGGGGGGGAGATGGGAGGTTAATCCCTCTCCCCCTGTGCTCTCGCAGTGCAAGGCGATACGGGCCAGCCTATGTCACCTCCTTCCCGGGTCCACTTTGCCGGACGACAAAGGCCCCCACTCTTGTCGCCTTGTTAACCCGAGGCCCCTTTTAGTCGCCTTCTGCGACAGGCAGGGAATACCATAGCATTATTCTACGAACCCAGAACTCTTTCTGAAGATTTCCTCCTCATTAACAAAAAAAAAAGTTATTACACTTGTCATGTTTTATTGGATCATGAAGTCGGTTTTCGTTTTTACTCGTACCCAAAACACCATTAAACATAATTTCGAACTTCAACTTTATTTTAATAACACTCCAAAGATTATGTTCCTTAAAACATATCAATAGTAATAATTTTTCTACTGTGACTTTCGCAAAAGGTAAATGTAAATCGCTGGCTAACATTAAATGTCCAAGTTCCCGTTTCAATTTGATTGCGATCTATTTGTATCCGACTGAATAGATCTGTAAGCAAATATTTCCACAATGAAAGCGCTCGTGTTGGAATCAATCCGCCTATTGATATTTGGGTCACTGGTAGCTTTTAGATTAAGACTAGTCTGGCCAGGAAATTATACAGAACAATAATAATAATGATAATCATGTCAAGGGTCAGATACAGGTTCAGCCCTGTAGTTCTGGGCTATAAAGAATAAGACTACGGTATCCCCCATCCTGTCGTAGAAGGTGGGGATCCTCGGGTTCACTGGGCGACAAGGGTGGAGGCCTTTGTCGTCCGCTAAGGTGGACCCGGGAAGAAGGCGACATCGGCTGGCCCAAACAAAATTAACAATTTTGCATTGACCGAAGATAACTATTTTTCAGTGTGAACAAATTTCAAGTCCCTATTTCAGTCACGAACTAGCGTGAAGCGTGTAATCGGGTCAGCAAAGTTAGTTAAGATTTCAAAGCATGCATCCATGCTTTGAATTCTTAATTCGTCAGTCCAAGTTAAAGAATAGGAAAGTTCACAATTAAATCATTAGTTCGACCTTACTTTTAAAAATTCTTCTACTTTACCTTAATTTATTTTAGAGCTTACTCTATGTTATTTTTGACTGACCAGTTTTGAGGTCTCGCTGGATCCGCTACTGTGGACACTGCATGATAATGACTGCATTTATTATCAACTTTCAGTTATAAGTTAATAAATACATTTATTAAAACCTCTATGATTTAATAAATTAAAAAAAAATTGTATCTTAAAAACTTCTAACATTCACAAAAGTCGAGTACCTTAGCTCCTTTTTTTTTTGTTCACGCGGGGGAATCTTTTATTGACCATCCTACGGTACCCTGGGTGGACACCCCAACGACCGGCCGGGACCGGCCTGTCTACTGGAAACTAACTGGTACACTCTGAATAGCCTTCGATCTAAACTAGATCTAGATCACTAGATCTGCTGTTACATTCTATCTAACGCTGACGAAGTACTAAACTTTTAAATAATAAAAGAAAAACAATCTAGAAGGGCAAAGAGCTTGGCTCCACAGATTAAATCACCGGATTCTCCAAATTTAAATATCTTTACCGAAAAGGCCGCAGTCTTATTTACTTTCAAATACCAAAGGGAACAGGATTTTATCTTTAATGGTCTATAATTTAAGGAAGAAGGGCGACCATTGTTAATTTCCTTTAAGCTTAAAGATTATCAAATATATCAAATCTATTTACGTAGTTCAAACCGCAGTGAAATAAAAAAAAAACATTCAAAGTCATAAGGTATATAGTAAAACTTAATTAAGAAACAATATATTCATAATTATAGCTCCAAAGATATTTTAATAATTCGACATTTTAAGTAAACTTTACTGTTTTTCCTTACATAGCTCACAAACAAAAAAATTAACACATTATTAGGAAGTGTAAACCAATCAATAGTCATGTGTTTTTAGTGTCATAACTGCGATATGATTTGGGTCTTGACGATGTGAAGTTCAGAACTTGTACGCGATACTTACGACAAAAATGAGGTACTCATAAAAAAGTTTGGTATTTAAAAAAAGGACGGTAATTCTTAAAAAGTTAGTTAGATACTTATAGCCTTCATATATGTCCCACTGTTGGGCACAGGCCTTCTCTGTAATGAGAGAATAAGGGCATAGTCCGCCACGCGGCCCAAGTGCGGATTGGCAGACTTCACATGTCTTAGAAAAAATTTCTAAGACGTGTAGGTTTCCTCCTTCACCGTTGAGCGCGTGGTAAATCAGCACATAAAATTGCAACAACAAATTTAATTGTCCCGGCACCGGGGATCGAACTCGGGTTGCTAGCGTATTATGCAACTTGAGGCGGCCGCCCGGACACTGAGCTACCACGGCTCCTAAAAAGTAATTCAAGTGAAAGGAAGCGATTTGATCGCAGCCTTAAAATATTATTATACTTTATACTATTTTAAGGCTGCGATCAAATCGCTGAGGGTAACTGGAAGCCCCTGACAGCTAAAAGCTTTTTAAGCGTTGATTAATGTATCCCGATTTATTCGTTCATCTTCATTGCGCTTTTCGTCATCTGGTAAAGCAATTATCGAGGAAAAAATATATTGTGAACTGCTTTGCTCAACATCGCACACAACATATTTTATATTTTATCATATTATTAACAGCAATACATCAAGAGCCTTAGAGGTAATTTATTAAAGACTTACTGACTTTGTTTCAGAGATTCACTTTTAAAAGGCTTTTCTCCAGCATAACTCACTTGTTCTAACACTAAATGTCTACAGAGAGAGTCCTCTCCTTGTTATCCTGAGTTTCTAGTATATGCTTCTCTTTCAAAGCCTTGGTTGCCGACAACCGATTAAAGTACTTTAGTTGACTAAACTAAAGTACTTTTAATCAGTCAGTCCATTATCTTTATAGATTATAATATTTAAAACTAAATCGTCATTCAGTAGGACCAACTGTCGCTAACAATATTTACTGTAATGATTTAATTTTCCGTAGAATATGTTATTAACAAAATAAAAATATACAAAATCAATATAAATTGGAATACTGCTCAAATCATAAATTAAAAAAAAAAACTCTTTTAATGTTTCTTTAAAAAATTTCAACTGTCTTCAAAAAAGGTTTTCAATTCGTCTGTATGGTTTTTTTTACCTTATAACTTTCTTAATTGATTCTTTTTTTATTTTAATGCTGGTGCTTTTGTGTGGTCCCATTTCAATTTGGTCAAATTCTGAAAACCATGTGCGTGACAAATGCACGAATAACTCAATATCACGCCAACCGTGTACCAAATACTTTAAGGGTAGTTTGATGAGAGTTTGGTTAGGTTCTAGTTAATTCTATTTCGTAATATTCCTATCTCCTTCCTTCCTATCTCGAATAGCCAGAAAGCTAGGCCTTACCAATTCATAGAGAGCCCTCCATGAGACCACCAATATATGATCTAATGGAGTAGTTGGAATTTGCGGCTTTGACGCACATGGGAGTCATTAGATCTTGTTTATGGCTCTTTTTCATAATTTATATGATATTTTTCTGATTATTAAAGTCTTGAAAGTATATTCAAACTCACATTATTTTAGTAAATTCTGGTTAACGATCGATGAAATTTGGCTCTTTGGTAATAAAAGTGCCAACCCTTGGTCTAGTCAAATATAATTACGTTCTCCAGTAACAAGGTCTCACCAGTCTAGACGAAATTATTACTCTCGCCGTTTAGTCACCCCATTAAATTAACCTTTGAAAGAGTAGAGTTTTTTTGTTGACTCCTTCAAGAAACCTTACAGTGTAGAAGTTTTCAATTTTTTTTAAAAAAAGGAGTCGTGTATATGACATAGCTCTTATCTACTTTTAACCCTTTTGGGGTACATACAGTTATGGCTGTCAACTTTTCACCACAGCTGGGCTTAGCTAGCTTAGGTACCAAATGTAACAGCCCTGTAGTTCTGGGCTCTCAAGAATAAGACTACGGTATCCCCTGCCTGTCGTAGAAGGCGACTAAAGGGCTGGCCCGTGTCACCTTGCACAGGGGAGGAGAGAGTAACCTCCCCCCGGGACGTGCTCTCCTTGAGCACAGTGCAGAGGGGCTTCGGTGCGTTCCACGTTGAGATCCCGGAGCCCCTCGTCATGCACCGAGGAAAGGGCCACCGGGGAGGTTTTAGTGGGTAAGAACCTCACATAACCGCCGCCTTCCCCCAGGAAGGTGGGGTATCTTTCTGAAGATTTCCTCCCCGTCAACAAAAAAAAAGGTACCAAATGTAAAATGGTAAAGCCACGGGGCACAAAGTTTGACCCTTAATTTTTTACGTATAAAACAAAAAACCAACACAAGTCAGCGTAGTCCAATCCCCGACCTTCCAATCGTGAGTGGAACCGCTTTTGCTAGATTATCTATATTGATTTTTTTTACTTTAGTAAGTAAAACTTCTATCCCCGTAACTTTGAGAGTAAGCTGGTGAATGCATTACGAAATGTGTGATTGCGCGAGGCGAATGGAAGCTGAGATGGAGATATCAGTTAGTGAAGATAGAATGAGAGAGCTAGGTTTCGTATATTCTTGCCCCAAAAAAGAGAGATGCGAACACACTTTTTTCTTTGTTGTAGAAGTTAGGTTTCGTTTAAATAAGATACAGTGTAGGCATAATGTCTGTATCACACTATATGAGAAATAATTGCTCTCATTCGCGCATTTTCTTTCTCTCTTGAACAATCGAGTATATATTATTTTTGCGTATATATTATACATATATAAACATAGGCTTCAAGCGTCAATAGCCTAATGGTTTACAGTCTACGAATCGTAACGTTAAGGGTTCGAATCCACCATTCGATTACTGACATGAACTATGAAGCATAGATGGAATGATTAACACGAATGTTAGTAATATTTTTTGAAAAAAAAAATACTGCTAGCTTTCTTTAGAAAAAAAGATATAGAAGTCTTACTACAGTCATGTCTTAAGCACGCACACACGTGATGTTAACAAGAAATTCAGTCCTGAATGGTAAGGCGCACTACTTTAGTAAATGCTTACTAAACTTGAACATACCTACCTACATGTAATCAGAGAAAGATAGACGCGGGCCAACTAATCCAGTCCTATTAAATATTATATCCGATGTATAATCGTTTACACGGTTAATCGTAATTCGATGTATATCTGTTAGGAGATAATAACTATTTGCGATAATTTTAATCCCTAAATGCATTATGCAAAAGTGATGCATTTTGGAGTTATCATGTTGTATTTATGACTTATTTCCAAATAAGCTAAAAACAGGTTAACTCAAAATTCGTACACTCTTGAGTATTACCAATAACCCTCTATAGAATTCAAGTACGAGAGTTTTTTTATTATTTGATAAAGAATATAATTATCAAAAAAAGTTTAATGAATAAAGAAAACAGTTGAAAGTAAAATCTCAGAGTACGTACGATACAAAAACAATTTGTTTACGATTTGAACTGTCCGATTACTAAATTCAGTTTTAAAAAAATGTGTTTACCTATATAATGATTACAAGAAAATGGCTGAACCAATTACCCTACTTTCATTAACACCTTGCTTTATTGCGAAGACTTTTATGGCGACCTTAATTACGGTATGCCCCGCGCCGTAAGCGAAGCGTTCACGAGACCCAAACCCAGTAAGTTTCTTAATACAACTCTTCCAACATGAATAGTGCTATTTTACTGGCGTAAGTATTTTATAATTTATACTTATCTCTACCTTCTTTATTCAATAATTTCGTAGAGAAAAATTTCAAAACAACTGCGGGCAAAAACAAAAACCGACTTCAAATCCTATCAAAGATTAAACGCTATTTGTATTTCAGAATTTTGGTAGGAATATTACGAAATAGAATTAATCAGAACCTTTTTTTTTTTTTTGTTGACGGGGAGGAAATCTTCAGAAAGATACCCCGCCTTCTGGGGGGAAGGCGGTGGTTATGTGGGGTTCTTACCCACTAAAACCTCCCCGGTGGCCCTTTCCTCGGTGACATGACGAGGGGCTCCGAGATCTCCAGTGGAACGCACCGGAGCCCCTCTGCACTGTGCTCAAGGAGAGCACGTCCCGGGGGGGAGGTTACTCCCTCCCCCCCTGTGCCCTCGAAGCGCAAGGCGACAGGGGCCAGCCGATGTCGCCTTCTTCCCGGGTCCACTTTGGTGGACGACTCAGGCCCCCACCCTTGTCGCCCAGTGAACCCGAGGCCCCTTTTAGTCGCCTTGTACGACAGGCAGGGGATACCGAATTAGAATTAATCAGAACCTAACCCATACTCTCAAAACACTACCCTTGAAGTACATAATTTCCTATAAAAATGAATCATCGAAATCAGTTGGCTTGATATAGAGTTATTCGTCCATCTGTAACGCACATTTTTGGCTTTTTTTTGACGTACTAACACAGTTGGTACAGAGAAGCTAGCCTTTACTGCTTCACCGGATTGAGAGGTGGCATAGCTCTTAAATCGCTTAGCCTGAACCGAGCGCCCGAGAGGGCCGAACCACGACTCAGTCGGTAGCTATTTTGTTGACAAAATCTATTGGGACAATCTAAGCTAAACTAACTTATTTGCCACTTCGGGAATTCACATTCTTGGCGCAAATTTAAGACTTATATAGTTGTCTCAATGTCTCATTGTCAGAATTGCACTAAACTTAAATGGGACCAAACAGAAAATACCAGCTTCCAAATAAAAAAAAATCATCAAATCGGTCAAATGATACACTTATTAATTATTTGGTTAAGTTCAGATTAATTCTAGTTCTGCCGTCCTGTGAAGATCATCGCTCTACCTAGTCTTAGGGCGACCAAATCCGCATTTGCCATGATAATTTGGAGTTCCTAAAACAATCCGTACGTGTGGCAGTGAAGAAATTTAGGAATTAGTGCGTGCATCTATTGTTTACTGGCCTCAACATTTAAAAGATTTGCAGCCAATGGACACCACTGCGAATAAGATTTTTATATATTTTTTTTTAATTTATGTATTAAACTAACACATTGTAAACGTAATAAATGGTATTTGCATTTTTTTTTCTTTGTATCAGTATTTATGGCAAGACTAAGTATATTTCTTCATAATAGTATTAATAAATAGTACTATACTTAAAAGTTAAAGTTACAGTCTTTATATATATACGTATGTCGCACTGTTTCTGTGTCTTAGAATTTTTTTCTAAGACATATAGGTTCCTCACAATCTTTTCCTTCACCACCGAGTGCTTAAATCAGCACATAAAACTGCAACAACGAATTTATTGGTCGGCACCGGGGATCGAACTCGGGTTGCTAGCGTACTATGCCACTTAATGCAACCACCCGGACAGTTAGCTACCACGGCTCTTTAGTCCGTTTCTACACAGTAAAAAAGTGATGGGGTTTTGAGCTTTGATAATTCCAATCCTACACCGCGTAGATTTCAGCACGTTTTAAGGGTCGTGCTCCGCGGAATCCGCCTCTTAAGCGATGCGAATGTACTTATGGATGAACAAATGAAACTGTTAAGTGTCTCAGCTTGTTACTCAAGTATTCTGCACTGAACGGGATGTTTGTATCTTATATGAGACGTCCCCACTTGTGTTAATACTTCTTTCCACATCTCTGAAAGGTCCAGTTATTTATGTTAACTATTTTCGTCTCGGCGAGTCCCCTCATTCATTATTCACTACTTGTATTAGTTAGAGTGGTGGATTATATTACTTTAAACGATCTAGACTGCGTAGTACATAGAAATTTGCATCGTTATGTCTTTTGTTCGGAGTCATTTGCAAAACCAGACAATTCATTTCTTATAACGTAATGATAATCCTTAAAGTTTTATTCATCTTACACGTATAATTGTTAAAAAATTTAAAAGTTAAAGTTACGGCCTTTATATATGTCCCACTGCTGGGCACAGGCGTTCTCTGTAAAGATAGTAGAAGGGCACAGTCCGCCACGCGGCCCTAGCGAGGATTGACAGACTTCACATGTGTTAGAAAAATTATGGACATGTAGGTTTCCTCACGATGTTTTCCTTCACCGCCGAGCGCGTGGTAAATCAGCATATAAAATTTCAACAACAAATTTATTGGTGCAGGCACCGGGGATCAAACTCGGGTATTACTAGCGTATTATGCACCGCACGGACACTGAGCTACCACGGCTAACTTTTACATTTGTTAAGCATCTAATTAATTCATATAAACTGTGTGATAACTGAATCTTGGGGTGAATTTTCCACTGTACTGCTTACCAGAAACGGGAATGCATATTAGCTGAATACCAGCAATAAATTCACAACCAAAACGCGACGATATTTTTACTACTTTTTCATCCCTAAGTTATAACTTTTAAATAAAAAGCAGTGTTCAATTTTTTAAGTGCTCGATTGATTAAATAAATTATTATTATTAATTTATTAATAAGTATTGAACGATCCTTTACAGGAATCGACCTAAACGATACGTTATTATTTACGTTATATTTACGGCGTCCGGTAAATAATTAATTTGCTATCTTATTATTAATTTTTTTTAGGAAGACGGGACCATTTATCTTCAGGTGAGCCTTTTCCAGGTTTATCTTCTTATTCCATACCAAAACACACCTATTTTGTAATAATTTTTTTCGTCTAAATCTCCTTACTTGTTCATTGTTTAATGAGTTGTCATTCACCGATTAATAATTACAAAAAAAAACAAGTTCAAACTATAGACAAAAGATTTAATATGCAAATTAAATTGTCTCAATTTTATAATCATTTCTTCTGTCGGCATTTTTGCTGCCAATCTCCAGACGTAGCCAACTGCATGGGATCCATCTCTGGTGCAGGTTTCTTGTCCAAGCCTGAAATCAATAACTTCAGTTTTGCTATTGCCTGCGCAGGATGCAATCCCTTTGGACAGTCTAGCGAACAATTCATGATAGTATGACAGCGGAACGCTTTGAAATCATCTCGCAAATCCTTGAGCCTTTGTTCTGTGTCATCGTCCCTCGAATCGATCACCCATCGGTAGGCATGTAACAAGGACGCTGGTCCTAGAAATCTTCTCCCATTCCACCAGTAACTTGGACAAGCAGTGGCGCAGCAAGAGCATAACACGCACTCGTACAAGCCGATCATTTTCAAACTGTCTTTAACACTTTGTGCGTATTGATACTGTCCCAAAGGCCCTTGGGTATTTCTCATGATATATGGACGGATACTGTTGTACCCTGCGAAGAAATGAGTCATGTCGACAATAAGATCTCTCATTACATACATGTGTGGTATTGGATACAAGGTTACCACCTTACTTGCGGGTATGAGTGTTATGCATGCTAGACAATTTCTGCCCTGCAAATTAACAGCGCATGAACCACAAATGCCTTCTCTACATGAACGTCTGAACGAGAAAGTTGGATCCATGTCTTTTATCTTGATCATAGCGTCCAAGAGCATTTTACCGCATGTGCTAACGTCTACATCAAATGATTGTATTCTTGGTTCTGAGTGCATTGCGATCCCTTCAAATCGATACACTTTAAAAACTCTTCGCGGACCGACATCCTTTTGGGGTGCAGCTGGTTTATGGGAATAGTACAGTTTGCCGCAATGTTCACTCGCTTTAATGCGCCATTCATATAATACGCTTCTCAACATGATTAACAAATTACACTTTAATTAAATATCTTACTAATTGGTTTGTATCAAAATCTTTGATATTAAATGGTTTGAACTCGTTTACCTAAAATGTCATTCATAAAAGTGACAACGGATTTATTCATAATTTTATTCATGTCGAATTTATAGGACTGTCCTTTAATTTTATCTTTTTAGTTTCATTAAAAACTCCTTTTATATTTTCACATAAAAAAATACTTGAGTCAACTCCTGATAGCTGTGTCATATATTTGTTTAGTGAGGATATCCTGATGCTAAGAGAATTCTGTCGCCGTATAGATAGATAGATAGAAAGATTCTTCATTGCTTCAATGGTACAATAAGTCCAATAAATTAAAGTAGCATCTAAGCTTAATCTAAAACTAAGTAAGGGCGGCCTCATCGCTATGAGCGATCTCTACCAGGCAACCCTGTAGGACAGAAGAGGTAAAATAAATACATAGAATAAATAATATATATATAATTTGTAATAAGGTCAGAGTTCTATTGATATTAGAAATAAATAAAAGCATTTGTTAGCTGGCAACACGTGACACCCAGCGATTGTTATGCATAATAAGTACTTCCAATGATATCTTAGTGATTTACCTGAACCTCATTGTATCTTTAATTCATAATTAATAATTTAGTTGATCGTCACATTAAACAATCATTGAACTTTATTAGTTCGTAATCTGACTTTTAATTAATTTTTAAAGATTGTGAGGACGCGCAGTTGTGACGGTATTCATTAAAATAATTCCTTGTACAACGTTACGCTGTCTCAATAAAGCGAGTGTGTGTGATAAAGCGAGTGACTCAAATCGAATCAAGTGTTAAACGCTCTTACACGTAGACGCCCCCTTTGTATTTACGAATTATTGTAGGAATATTACGAAATGGAATTAAACCTAACGTTTCCAATGAAAAATGAACCAACGAAATCGGTTGGCGTGATATTAGGTTTAAGCAAAGTTTAACAAAATACCCGCACACGTCAAGAGTGAGTACACACTTAGCGCATTCAAAATGCAACTTGCTAAATTCCTTAACCATTTTTTTTTGTTCACGCGGGGGAATCTTTTTATAGACCATCCTCCGGTACCCTGGGTGGGCCCGGAGGGATGTGTGGGACTCGGCCTGGGCAGCTCCTACCCACTAAACAGACAGGACACCCCAACTACCGGCCGGTCCCGACAAGGACCGGACTTCATCCTCAAAGGAGACTTCTCCGGCACTCAGAGAAGTCCCGACGACGCCGAAGCATGCTGGGGCCAGGTACCCATCCTGGCCCCGCTTCGGATTACGGGGGCGGCAAGAGGAGGCGTTTGTAACGCCTCCTGCGCACCCCTATATGTCGCCTGCAGAGGGGACCTGAGCTCTGGGACAAATAAATTCCTTAACCATTGCTAATCATCCCCAAGCAAATGAATGCGTTAGGAAACTCCTTCTTCCGTGTGACAGCGAACTTATTGTTTTTATAATATTAGTTATTTAATGTTTTAATGTAAGTGACCTGTAATGTCTAAAGTGAGAATAAAGTTTCTAAAAACTAAAACCCAAAATTCAAATGATTTCCTAATACGTTTCACTAACACGTTATTACAGATACAATATAAAAACTTTACCATTGTAAACAGGTATGTAATAAATGTGGCTATTTGTTGTTGTTATTAAAATATTAATTGAGAAAATTCAAGTTATATTTGTTTTCAAATGAAGACACGGTTTGCGAATCCTTTAACTGGAAATAAATTAGAATACGATCTCTGGGGACCGATTAGAATATTTCCACAAATCTCTCGATTCGGTTTGCTGAACCACTTAAATTCACCTTTAAATTTAAAGTTTAACTCATTTACCGCTTTTAAATGCAATTTGTTACTGTAATATCATTTTCTGGGTTCATAAGCGTCAATAGCCTAATGGTTTAGGGTACGGCCTGCGAATCGTAAGGTCGTGGGTTCGAATCCACCATTCGACTATTGCCGTGAACCATGTCCTAGCACAAGCTTAAGCTTAGTTGGAGTGGTTAACAAGATTTAAGAAGTTAGTAATAGTTCTGAAAAAAAAAGGAATATTGCTAGCTTTCTTTTAAAAAAAAATTGTTTATTGCTATTACCGTATTGTTGAAATTTTAGTCATCTTTAGCTAGTCTTTTTTCGGTTTTTTATCTATTTAGGAGATAGGGAAGAGAGGCTATGCTGAAAATCAGTATTGTAGGATTCCACAACGATTCGGTGAGCGCTGTCCCTGTATGAGGATATAGGAACCATGAGAAAACATCAAAAGTCTTAAATTTGCATCAAGTAAGTGCGACACAAATGGACGAAAAACTCAATATCACGCCAACGGTTTTCGATGATTAATAATTGGAAAAGTTGTACTTCAAGAGTAGTATGATAAGAATTTTCTAAGAAAATGATTTTGTATTTTTAAATTCAATTTACTTTTATGTGATTTTTTTTGTGTTAACGAGGAGGAAATCTTCAAACAGATACCCCGCCTTCTGGGGGGAAGGCGGCGGTTATGTGGAGTTTTTACCCACTAAAACCTCCCCGGTTGCCCTTCCTCTGCACTGTGCTCAAGGAGAGCACTTCCCGGGAGGGGAGGTTGCCACCTCCCCCCTGTGCCCTCGCAGTGCAAGGCGACACGGGCCAGCCGATGTCGCCTTCTTCCCGGGTCCACCTTGGCGCACGACAAAGGCCCCCACCCTTGTCGCCCAGTGAACCCGAGGCCCCTTTTAGTCGCCTTCTACGACAGCCAGGGTCTGTCGTAGAAGGCGGTCAATACCGTAGTCTAATTCTTGAGAGCCCAGAACTTTCAGATTCTGAGAAGATTCTGATTAATACCATTCTGATTAATTCCATTTCGTAATATTCCTGTGATAATTCGTGGATACAAAGACGGCATCCACGTGATTCAATTTGAAGTCGGTTTTTGTTTTTGCTCATAAATATACCTGATTCTTTTGTGATCAAACAAATTAATGTCTATTCTATTCTATTCTTTTTCTTCCTTGGTATGATTATTCATAGAGTGGTTGTGGCCGTCACTTCAGGTGTTGATGGTAAACTTTACAACACTCCGCCACTCCTTTCTAATTGCCGCCTTCCTCGTGCTTTCATGTAGTGATGATAAGTCATTTATTACCGGTATATTCGGTTAATATATTATATTAAAACTAAAACTTATAAAATTGTATATTGTTGATCTACTTCAAGCTTTGCTTACCTTATAATGAAAACAAAAACTATAGTTGATAAAATCCTTCTTGAAGACTTGCCTCATAAGCAAGATCTAATACATCACGTAACTATAACCTTATCTGGATTCCCCGCAAACTTAGTTCATTAGATATCAAAGTAAATTCGATCAACAAAATCTTTCTAATTACGCCGACGCACACTCAACATGTCAGGCACGTAGTCTCATGTCGGCAAAATCTCTATAACTTATTTTATTAGCTAACCTAATATACAATATTCATCGCTATATATTAATTATTCATGTTGATTTACAGGGCATCCTGTAATTCAACGACCAACGGTAAGAGGGTGGTAGACGACTGGACGATAGTACTTGTGGACAATAGCGCAGATTTGCGATTCCAATTAAAATATCCGTCACCTAGTTGTGAGTAAAAATATCGACCGAAAATTATCAAAAACCGACTTTCTTCCTTGTATTGCCGAATTATCATAGAAATATTACGAAATAGAACTCCTCCTATTTTGAAGTCGGTTAAAAGTTTGATTTTTTTAAAACCATGGATTTTTTGAGTCTAACATACAATCACCTATCACCCACTTACCGTTGGATATAACGTAAAGTACGGGACCCTGTATATATTTATATTACACGACCAACCCGCCTCACCCTCGCACTGTTAGTTATTAAGCTATACTTTATTTTTCGGCATATTATACAAACTTTCATATATATAGGCTGTAACTTTAAGAACATTATTTTAAGAAATCAAATATGTATGTACAAATAATATAATGGAAGTAATATAGAACTTCTATGCCACTAAAGAATCTCAAGTGTCAAACGGAAACGGTATAATGGGCAATTTCCGGTTGGACATTTCCAAGACATTCCAGATTTCCGTTGATCATTTCTTTGTTACCTCGATACAAAGAAATTCAACTTGAAAATACTTATGAGAATCAAATAATTGGATCAATAAAAACGACGGTTCTATAATGAAAATGTAATTTATAAAATATTTTTCAATGCTCCATTCTAGGTGGAAGCTCAAAGATTAACGGAAAACTTTGAAGAACGTTTGAAAGGGAAAAAGGCAGTAAATTGACCGCTGTATACTAATTGAAACGTTGAGAATTTAATTTTTTTATTCATTTATTAAGACGATTAGTTCTATTTCAATTTATTGAATTACGCGATATCTATATTAGGTATATGTACATTTACGTATACTTAAATTACACATTATTATTATTTTTCTCTTTATTCGGGACAATAAATAATAGTACAGATGAAATTAATAATAATTAATACAAAATAATTGAAACAAATAAAATATTTAGCTGCACTAGCAATAACATTATCTACAAGTTAAATTTACTATTGTTTCACAAATCGGAATGAAGTTCCTTTTATAAAAATACAAATTTAAAGTTCTATTCGAGGAATAAAGCAAATAATTATTAGAGTATACATTTTTATTATGATTTTTTTCCTCAAAATAAATCATTTTACAAAATTGGCGCCATCTTTCTAAACCAGTTCACACGAAAAATCTTACGCTTTTATATAACGTTACGAACGTTTTTGCCAGCTAGGGTACCCTCCGCAACGCCTTATAAGGAACAACGGTCCAAATATACTATGTTTTCAATGTACATTGCTGTATAATTTCAATATTTCAGTAGAATTGTAGGTGCAATATAATAGTTTGGCTTCGCGATCCACACAATAAGCCTATTATGTAGGAAGTTCGATTGTAGGAGGTCGTATCACATTGTTTTGAAGACAATACGATAATATCACTCGATAATACAATACATATTATGAGAAATCATTTATATTAAATTGTACTGCGTTTATTATTATTTCATTGGCCTTTAGGTTAAGAGTTAAAATCAAAGCTAGGCTGTCCACCATATGCCTACGCAGGATGCTGGAATACTTTGGTCACATTGCCAGAAAAAACAGCAATAACCTAGAAAGGCTAGTTGTGACTGGTAAAATTGACGGGACAAGACCGCGAGGTCGAAGCCCGACACGTTGGACTGACCAGATCCGCACCACTCTAGGCACGTCGGTTAGCGATGCTCTGCGCACGGCTGCAGATAGAGGAAAATGGCGACGGATCACTAAAACCAAACTGTTCCCACGAGATGGTCACGACCCTCAGCATTGAGGAAACCGACGCGAGGAGGAGGAGGAGGTTAAGAGTTTTGAATTATGAGAACTTTGGCTTGTCTAAGCTAACTCTATAAATATAAACTAATATTCTAAAATAGTTTAGATTTTCTCTACCCTTTCCGTTCATTTCATCCCTTTGTTAGGGTAACTTTTTTTTTTTTTTTTGTTAACGCGGGGAATCGAGTTATTAACCATCCTCCGGTACCCTGGGTGGGCCCGGAGGGATGTGTGGGACTCGGCCTGGGCAGCCCATACCCACTAAACCTACCGCGAATGCCATCAGCCGTTATGAGCGGGTGCCCCGGATCTGTCAGCGACAGGACACCCCAACGACCGGCCGATCTCGGCAAGACCGGACTTCACCCTCGAGGGGACTCCTCCGGCACTCAGAGAAGTCCCGACGACGCCGAAGCATGCTGGGGCCAGGTTCCCATCCTGGCCCCGCTTCGGGGGCAGCGAGAGGAGGCGTTTGAAACGCCTCCTGCGCACCCCGACTCGTCGCCTGCGGAGGAGGGAGCCCCACGGCTCCCCTCCCTGACCCGCTCGTCGGCCTCCTTCTGGGACATGACTGTCTCGCAGAAGGAGGCGACCGCCGACCAAGACCTGTCGCTCCGTACCATCGCAAGTGCGAGGCTCGGAAGCGACAGGTCTACTCCACCGATGGCGGTTGCCAAGTCGCAACGCTGCGCTGCCCATCTCGGGCACACCTCCAGGGTGTGCTGGGCAGAGTCCACCGCAGCGCCACAATCATGGCACCGCTCATCAGCCTCCCGTCGGGCCGTCCGACACAGGTAGTCCCCGAAGCAGCCATGCCCCGTGAACACCTGCGTCAGACGGAAGGTGAGAGGTTTGCGCTTTCTGCGCATCCACCGCTCCAGGACCGGGCGCAGAGCACCCGTTGTACGTAAACCGTACGGGTGATGCGCCAGGTCCTCCTCCCACCTCCGGCATAATGCTACCTCACCTAACCGACGGATCCGCCGGACCTCTTCTGGCAGAGGGTTCTCTCCGAGGGCCCTCCTATCCGAGACATAGTCGGACACCTCGGCCACGAGCTCCCACGGCGGATCGCCGGCAAGCGCAGTAGCTGCCGCCCACGAGACCGTACGGTACCCCGGATGACCCTGATCGCGGCAATCCGCTGCGCCCTGCGCAGCTGTGCGCGATTGCCGCGAGACAGGTCACCCGCCCAGATGGGGGCACCGTACGTGGCCATCTCCGACAGACCCCAGAGTACAGCCTCCTGCACACCGCGCTGGGTCCTCCGAGGTTCGGGAGGAGACTTCCCAGCGCGGCTGCCGTCCTCAGGACCTTCGGCCCCAACTGTTCGAAGTGGGGTCCGAAGGTCCATCCTCCATCGAGGGTGAGTCCCAGGTACTTCATCTGGGAACTCACCCTCACTCTTTCACCTCCAATGAGGAGGGTGGCACCCGGAGGGTCCTTTACGCCCGGTCCTGCGGAAGAGGAGGGCTTCGGTCTTCTCCAGTTTTACCCGAAGCCCTAACCTCTCTATGCGGCTGACCACGAGGCCCACTCCGACCTCGGCCAGCCGCGCCGCCTCCTTATACGCCTTTCCCCGGGAATATACGAGGGTGTCATCTGCATAGCAGATGACACCCATCCCGGGGAGGAGACGGCTCCGCAGGACCCAGTCGTAGCCGATGTCCCACAGAATCGGCCCCAACACCGATCCTTGTGGGACACCGCGCTCGGCTTTCCTCCACCTGACTGACCCCCTCCGGTCCTCGAATGCCACCCTCCTCTGGGAGAGGTAGGCGCCCAACAGCCTCCTGAGATACAGGGGCACTCCGAAATATACGAGTGCCGCCTGTATCACCGCATGAGGGAGGCTGTTGAAGGCATTGGCGATGTCCAGTGACACCGCCAGCACTACCTCTCCCTGACGCCCCGCCTCTTCCGTCACCGCCCGCAGGCGTCGGAGGGCGTCGACGGTCGACCGGCGGGCCCGGAACCCGAATTGAAACTCATAGAGTTTCGGGCCCGGACCCTCCTCCATATGCCGGACGAGGCGGCGAGCCACGACCCTCTCCAGGGCCTTGCCAGCCTCGTCCAGCAACACAACCGGTCGAACCGCCGAAGCCGAGTCCGGGGCCGACTGTCCTTCGGGAGAAGGCACAGCCGACCCTCTTTCCAGGCCCTCGGGAACTGCCCCGACCGCAGACAGCGGTCGAACAGCTCCTAAGGGCCTGACCGAGGTGCACGAGGGAAAGGGCCAGAACCTTTCCGTGCACCCCGTCCGACCCGGTGCCCTCCGTTGTTAGGATAACTAGCTTAATAAATGCTAAGACGTGATTTATTCACTACGTTATTATTAATTTCTTAAATTAACTGCAATTGTGCGTTAATTGTCCATCGTATTATTTACGCTGTTCGAAATCAATTTAATTTGCGGTCGACGAATGGCGTTCGGATCGTTGTAACTGAGCCAATTACGTGGATATGAATGCCTGAAATGAATGACGTTCACATTGAATGGTACATTCAGAAGTTGACAGTTTCGATTGATTGTAATATTTTTTTAATTTATCTTGAATTATTACATGTCACGCGGTTAATAAAGTGAACTAAAAATAAGGGATGCTTAACAAACGTAAAGGATACATAAGGACAGGTACATAAGGACTATTTTTTTTTTAAATAGAAAGCTAGCAATATTTTTTTTGTTCAGAAATATTACTAACAATCTTGTTAACCATTCCAACTAAGCTTAAGCTTGTGCTAGGACATGGTTCACGGTGTAGTCACGTAGTAGTGGTGGTTTCGAACCCACGACCTTACGTTTCGCAGGCCGTACCCTAAACCATTAGGCTATTGACGCTTCATACGCTATATACTCGTATAGTAGATAAAACCAGATCAAGTCAGAGGGCTGATGAGCAAATCACATTACTATCGCCTCTATCCGACTTTAGAAAACGAGGAGTTTCTTATAATACCTTCGTATTTGACGTGACAACGTCTTATAAATTCATGAATACTGGATTCATAAGCGATTTGCTTCGTCTTTTATTCTTCGTACAGCAAAGGACTGGAATAGTTTGCCTGCGTCTGTCTTTCCTTCCGATTACAATGTGGGTATTTTCAAGAGTAGAGTGAATAGGCATTTACTAAGCTAGTGCGCCTTACGATCCAGGACTGCATTTCCACTTAACATCAGGTGGTATCGTAGTCAAGCATTTGCTTAGAAATAATAAAAATAAATATCATTTGCGCAAAATGTCCCGTTACGCTCGAGCCGACAGTTCGCAAGAATTGCCGATAGTGCACGATGCGGCCAAATGCATCATTCAACGTGTATAAGCGAGAGCGCGGTATGAGAGAGATAGAGAACGCAAATTTGTTCTCAGGAAGTAGAAAAAAATACTTCAATTTTGTTGGAATAACTTGTGTTAGGATACGTTGTCACAAACTTAACGTGCAAGCGCCGCGCGCCCAGACACCTGGGATTTTTTTAATGTTGATTCGCTCGTAGCGATTTTATTTGCTCTCAATAAAATCTCATATTAATTTAGTTGACATATGAGAGAAGATATACCAGACGACTCCTAAATAGTATCGAAGATTTTTTATTTAATATTGGTTTTTTACAATTCAAAACATTATAAATATGAGGGTAGCATAGAATGTGTTGCGTATGAAAAGGGCAACGGTAATTTTTTATTACATAATATTTCAGTCAGCGTCTAGGAATGTCCGCGCGTTTCGATTATCTTGTCAAAATAAGTACGCCGCAGGCAAAGCCTTTGAACCGTGAAGTTGGTAGGCTTTACTACGATGACTCAATTTTCGTTTACAGCTGTTGAGGAAAGTTGTCCGTTGAATCGATTTATAAGAAAAAAATCACGTTCAATTCTTACATGTTTTTGTAAACTCAAGCAATCATGGCTTTAACTATAGCATCAGTAAAATCAAACAACACAAATATATAAACATTCATAGATTTAAAGATAGACGCATTCGAGATGTGGTGTTGGCGCAAAATGTTACGAATCTCATGGACCGAGCGCCGCACCAATGAATCTATCTTGGAAGAGCTAAACATCAAGACTTGTCTCTCCACGATCTGCTTTCGCCGAATGCTTTCCTTCCTCGGCCATATAGCTCGCCGCCAACCGGACAGCCTTGAAAAGCAAATCTTGGTTGGCTGTGTCGAGGGAAGAAGAAGCAGAGTCAGAGCGCCGTCTAGATTGACGGACTATATTACAGTAGCTACCGGACTACCAAGCTACCCAAAATAGAAAAGAGTGGGGAGTGCTGGTTAAGAGCAGCTTTCATGGTGGTCACGACCATCAGCGCTGAGGAATCAACACAGAAGAAGAAGATTCAAAGACAATAATAACTCATGCACTTCACTTCCACATCAGTGTTATGGCTTCACTAATTAATTAAGAAGAACTTGAACACAAATGAGACAAGCTCACCCGTTATGAACCTACTCCCGACCCGACCATAGACAATGGCATGACTAGCTGAGGCCATAGATAGAATAGAATAGAATAAACATTTATTTGACACAAGAACACAGAAACAACAGGTAATAAAAGACAAAAAACATAAACAAAAGTAATTAAAATTGTGAAAAATTAAAAAAAAAATTGGCCTAGTGCCGAAAAGGGGTTGCCTCAGCATGTACTGTGCTCACACATGTAGCAAAGCGCTGATTTTCAGCCAAAACCTGTGAAAACTAAGGCGGAGATCCTGCACTATTGCTATTAAACTGTATGGTATTATTTATCTAACACATCTTAATCATTTTCTAAAGAGTGTTATATACATTGAATTTGTGATAAAAATTCTAAAAACATATATTCCAACGATTCTTTACAACTTAGCGTTAAAAAAAATTACTTTATGTTCATTTTAAAAAGTTAAAACTTTGTAGCCGTGTTTTCATTAATAACCGTAGAGCACTTTTTGTCCGTATTTTATTATTCAAAAGAAATAAATCTTCACGTATATATACACCACAGAAATCTTGATAGCAATCATCAAATCTATTCACTCTTTCATCTCGCATCCCAAGACGAATTGAGAAAAGTACATACTTTTTAGATGAAACGTGCCGAAAATAAGAAATACGCAATTTTTTATTTTGAATATTGTATCTAGGATTGGTAACTGTACCTAGGCTGATGTTAAATTTATTATAAGATAGTACCTAAGCAAACTTTTTTCGTCGTGTTTATGCGGGGAAAATATTTAGTTTAACTTCGTATCACACTGATAGCCTAGTGGATAAGCGGTTTGACATACGATCTTATGATCTCGGGTTTGAAGCATCTGAGCATCAATAACCTAATAGTTTAGAATACGGTCTGCGAATCGTAAGTTCGTAGTTTGAATCCGCTATTCGACTATAGACGTGAAACATCTCCAAGCACAAGTTTAAGTTTAGTTGGAATGGATAATATTTGTAAAAAAAATACTGTTAGGAATTAACAAGAATGAAAAAAATAGAATCTCACTCAGCTTGTACCAATGAATTGGCGTTTCTTCGGTTAAGTTAAAAAAAATCAATTGCTAAAAATATGGGGCCATTGTATGGTAATGGACTCACCATCGGTGACATACGAGTATGGTAAGTAATAACTGAAAAGTAGAGAACGAAAGCTGTGGACAGACCCACACCGCTTGGATTAAAAGGACGTGAGAGCTTTTTTTTTGGAAAACGTTACGTAAACGACATGTAGTCGCCTTGCTTCATTTCATCTTTTTGTTGTGAACATACCTCAAACCCGAACGAACGCATTCCTTTTTTTTATACTTTCTAAGCTAATGTTTGACTACGATCCCACCTGGTGTTAAGTGGAAATGCAGTCCTGGATGGTAAAGCGCACTAGCTTAGTAAATGTCTATTTACTCTTCTCTTGAAAATACTTACATTGTAATCGGAAGGAAAGACAGACGCGGACAAACCCACTACGTAGTCTATAAACGTTCGTTTTGTACACAATTGGTTTGTATAATTGTATTTATATCTATCTATTTGTGATAAAGTTAGATAAAACATGGGTATTTCAATTAGGTATTATCTTGTTTAATATTCCAGTTTTTAATCCAATATAACAACCATTAGAAATTATATGATACGCATTATAACATAAACTGGGGTGGTGGACGCTGTTAAGCGTATCTTATAATTGATTGCCTCTTTAAAGCGGCTACCCAAGGGTACAATCCACCCCGTTAGCGATAGGCACGGGCGTAAATATTTTAAGAGGGTTTTGATGGTACCATTTACTTTAGCAATCGATGTTTCGTCACCATTTATGTATGTTTACGAGTATATCTCCATCTACTTACATATTCAAAACCTAATCGAACGACACATATTTTTTTATATATTTTTTAATGATGATATAAACTTACATAATATATATATACATATATACATTATTTATTCCCTTTTTCTATCTATTTACTGGCTTACTATTAGTATAAGATATTGCATGCTCCTTGTCCTTATTTTAAATTTATATCGTGTAACTTATTTCATATTACAACACTGTACCAATATATTTAAAAAAATACTAACCTAAAATGATAAACAGTGATAACCTAAGTAACAGCGTTTTAATGAAGGTTGAAAACCAATGTAAATCGTCTTTTTCCGTTTTTTTAGTACTTGCAAAAATTGTGCCTGATATACGGCGATGTGCTCACCTTCTGTCACATGAGATTTAATAAGCTTGATGAAAAGCGGAGGGTTAGGTTAAAATTGTTAAGTTAAAAATATTTTAACTTATTTGTTCATATTTTCCATGCACGTGTTAGCATTTTATACAGTAATCCCCTATAATACGGTAGACTCGTGCCGCGTTATAGGAAAACGCGTCGTAAGAGTATTCACCCATATGTGTTATGTATGTACAAACGATTCTCGTTTTGCTTTACTCCTTAAAGGGGGTTTAAATAGAATTTACGCGAATCGATATGGTGATTATGAACTGTAAATATCATTGTAAATTCCAGAGTTCAGAAATATAACGTGACAAACACTCGAGGGATTGAAAACGCGTAATATGAGAACGCGCTGTAATAGTACCGTATTATAGGGGGATTAATGTATTTTAATAATCGACATCTCTTAAGGTCATCATGCCCATTCATTCCATTAGCTCACTCTTTCATTCATGCCGTACGTTACATTTCCCAACGGCCTTCTAATAGAGCGGGTATAATAGCATAGTCCACCCGTGCCTTAGTGCGGTTTTTATTTTGTAACAATAGGCATAACTACTGACTTATGTACTAAATTCAGAGTTTATTGAACCTTGTCATTTTTGCTCTGAGCAGTCTAGCTATGCTTTTTTTTTTGTTCACGCGGGGGAATCTTTTTATAGACCATCCTACGGTACCCTGGGTGGCCCACCCCGGAGGGATGTGTGGGACTCGGCCTGGGCAGCCCCTACCCACTAAACCTTCCGCGAATGCCATCAGCCGTTATGAGCGGGGTGCCCCGGATCTGTCAGCGACAGGACAATCAATTTTGTAAATTTTGCAGTCGGTAGGATTCGAACCTACGCTCCCAGAGGGCCACGATAGACGGCCACGACTGCTACGTCTAGCTATGCTATGTCTATTTCCCCCAACGTGGGTGGTTAGGGATTTTTTCCATTGATCTCTTCCTTTCTTCTCTTACACAAAAAAAGTTATATTCTATACAGATTTCTCTTCATCATCTATTACTATATTATCTTACTTTTATTATTACTACTCTTATTCTCTATTAATGTTATTTTAACATTCTTACTCTCTATTTGGTTTCTTATTTTCAAACACTCTCTATCTAACTCTACATAAAACTATTAATTCTTACAGGCTTGTTTATATATTTATTTATACTATTTTAATACTCTACCTTATCTCTATTTTTCTCTATCATTACATTTTCCACATTTTCTCCTTAGTGCGGATTGGCAGACTTCACGTCATTTCTTAGAAAAATTTCTCACACACGTACATTTTCTCACATCCTCCTTCATCGCCAAGTACGGAGTAAAACTGTCTATTAGGTTATCGCTGCTAGAAAAACAAAAGTACTCCATAATTCCTTCGTTAGAATATAAACATCTATTTCGCTAAATATACATCAATCATCTGTAAACATAAACCAATGACGTCAAAGATCGCTGCGTATCGTTAATATTATTTACTGTATTATAAGTGTTACTCAAATATAACTCTTTATGTTATAGTGCAAAAGTTTCTTTTCCTTTGTCAATTAAATTCGCCATAGCTGTCACTGTTAGCTTTCTATAGATTGTACATGATTAATTCTACTCATCGTTAGATGGCGTCGAGTATCCTTTTTATTATTTCCTTTTTATTATTTTTAAGCCCGTAAAATAAGGTCCACGAGTAATCAATATAATCTTAGTAAGTCTTCTTATCAATATCTACCCATCGCTGAGGATCATGACTCTATCTCTTTTTGTGCCGTCAATCACCTTATTTTTTGTTGACAGGGTGAGGGGGGTGAAATCTTCAACAAGATAGTCCCTTTTAGTCGCCTTCTACAAGAGACAGGGGATACTCTAGCCTTCTACGGCCATCAATCACCTGTTCCAAGGTACTCCGGCCACTCGGGTCCTTGCTGGTATATGACTCCAGTTCTTCGGAGATCCCCCTAATAAAAAGGGAGAAGATAGATATGATACTTATAGTATAAGACACAGTGTTTTACTGAAACATTTCCAGTATTATTAATATTTTCGATATCCGCCCTCAATTTTTTTTGACAAACTACACAGATTGGCCAGAGAAACAGACGTTGACTGCTTCACTGAATTGAGAGGTGGCATTGCTCTTAGGTCGCTTAGCTTAAACCTCTATCGCTGGTAGCTTGACACAAGGGTCCCCCAGGGTAACCTCGGCTTGGATTCCGCCCTCAATTCCATTCGGATTATTTTATCATAACTGAATCAAAATAGATTTGCACATTTGTTATTTTTTTAAAAACCAATCATTCTTTAGAAATGAAAGCACTTTTTAAATAATTTGCATGATAAACAATAGAGCTTCATTTAGCTTTTGAAATCTATTCCAATAGAGCGTAATATTTTAATGATTCATTTCAAAGGAACAAAAGAACGAGTACAGCTTATATAATTACTTATCAGAAAAGTGACAAATTACTATTTTACTGCGAATATCAATTGTAGCCATTGTCAACATTCAGCATTCCAATAGCGTTGTAAAAAGACTAAGAAAGAAATGGACTGATACAATTGGGCTAATGCTAAAAGGTCAATGTTAAAAAAAATATTTAAAACAATGTTAAAAATTAGTATGTTGTAAAAGCTTAAGCTTGGACTTTTTTAATACTAATAATACCTGAGAACCTCGTGAAGGCCGAATGGGAAAAAATCACTAAGTACCTCGACTTGTAGACCGCCATGTAGGGTTCGACGATAATTGTACCGATAGTCGTTTCTGCAAACGGTCTTATAGCGAAAAGTCTCGATCAACGTCTTAAAAGACTTTCGTTAGACTGAGTCAAGGGTCAGATACAGAAGGCGGTACTCCAGGATACGGCAGGCATCGTCAGGAGGTTTCTCTGTGTCGCCCTAAACACCCGTTGCTTAGGCCATGCTTCGTTGCCGGTGTCACACACTAGGTTAGGTTTTGTAATGTTTTTTATTATGATATTTTTGTGTCCCACTCCTTATATAAATATTGTAAAAACTTAACCTAAGGCTTAAAAAAAAATAATAATTCTTTATTGAGGAACCAAAAACAAAACAACTCAAATTATAGTTAGACTGCCACCTATCGCACAGGAAATTTCTAGTTTAGTTTACTCCTACGACTATTTATGTATTTATTTTACTTATTTAGGCATATTGAGTATAATTTTTACGTGTGTGTGTACCTGAGAAAAACTGAATAAGCTTAACCGCGACTTGTGGTCTCTGGTATATAAAGACGGCGTATGTGTTTCCTTGAAGTTGGTGAAGTAACATTTTGTCTTGGTGCATTCCCTTTCTTCTTCTTCTTAAAGCGCCTCTCATTAGCAAAGGTAAGCAGTCAGTTCGTCATATCTCTCTCTCTCTTGTAAGGTGAGACAGATGGACAGCACTCATACTTTTTGTCTGATATTACACAATGATTTCCTTCTACGACCAAGACTTTATTGCCTTACTCAAAACAACACAGTTCTATTAATGTTTAAGTTTATTTATTATTTCAGTAAAGTCAATATTGATAAAGAAATCTGAAATATGTTTGTTAAATTGAGATAAACATCGATAACGTCGTGTGGAGGGTCTTCAATTCAATTACCGGGTACGCTGGTTGTTAGAGCTCAATAGAAATTGATTGGCAGGAAAATGGGGGAGATTATTAGAAGCACTTACGTTACAGATATTGCCAATTTATGACAGTACTATGATTAACAGCAAACTATAAATCTTTACATGTGAATAATAACTTTTATTATATACACATGATTGTATATACGGCACAAATACCAAAAACATTTTTTTGAAATTTTTGTCTACCGGCTTATCTCGGGAACGGCTGCACCAATTTTGACGGAACTTTCACTGGCAAATAGCTGATGTAATACAGAGTAATTTACGCTACTACTTTAATCGACTTCAAAAAGGAGGTTATTGATCAATTACATGCTGCAAATTATTAGTAAGTTGGATAATTTAGTTGTATTTAGTAACCATCCCAATTCTTCTAAAATTATAAATGTGAAAGTTGGAATGGATGTATGGATGCTTGTTACTCAATAACGGTTGAACGAATCTAAATGAAATGGGGCACAGAGATAGATTATAGTCTGGAATAACGCATAGGCTACTTTTTATTTAACCGACTTCAAAAATGAGGTTATTGGTTTAATTAAAATTTGTGTGACTTGTCTTTTTTTTATGCTTATAAACTAGCGCTTGACCATGATTCCACCCTAGTTTAGTAAGTGCCTATTCACTCTACTTTTGAAGGCTCCCACGTCATACTTGGACGGGAAGATTGACGCCGGCAACTTATTCCACTCCTTTGCTGTACGCACGATGAACGATGACTCAAATCGCTTCGTTCGGACGCGCGTCTATTGTTAGATTTTAGAATTTCACGGCACAGATAGTATATTATTAAATACGGTAGAGCCTCATCAATTATTTTAGACTAAGCTATCGTATAACGTCCTTATTAATAACGATTTTTAAAGGGAAAAACCTACGAACCACTCGATCGGTGGTTTTTATCGGAACACTATTAAAAAATTCAAATAGGTAACTTTAAGTAACAGACATATCTATGTAATTTGCCTCCTGTCACAAATGGGACCGGATATGCTGGATATCAGAGCTGACAGTGACATTCTACCCTGCTTTATCTACCGTGCGAAGAAATAGTTAAAAGGACGTGGGAATTCATATGTATTCATAGCAGCACACCGAACGGAGTTAATAATATATGATCAAGAAGGCAAGAAATATAGAAGAACCTTTCATTGAATGGAAAAGCTTTTAGACTTGCCAAGTCACACACTAAGTACATTTTTGTGTGACACAACTTGTAAGAGGTTTGAGAAACAAAGAAGATCGCATGAATAAATGATTTACTACGAGTGTGCGGATTTATCGTTGAAAGCTATTCAGATGAGAAACGTGTTCTATATCGACTTTTCTAACACTTATAGAAACAAGGAATCTACATTAAAAAGGGTCATATACCCGCCCGTATAATATTTTTAATGAAGTATAAATAAATTAATAAATATATTTTATTTTATTTTAAGGATATTTAATTGTCTATCATGCACAATTTATTTCAGTTAGCTAGCATCTTTATCTTCCGAGATATTCAAACTTTCTTAACCGATCCTTTTCGGACACACAATGCGCAGAGGCGACGAAAAAGATCTCGCGGCCGTTCACCAACGAGGTGGTCCGATCAGGTAAAAGACTCGTCGTCCTCCAAATTTTACAGTGCTGTCAGAGACGCACTGGACAGAAGCCGGTGGAGGCAAATCAGACCACAGATACAACCCTGATGGTGACCACGATCCTCAGACATGAGGGACCGACACTAGAGAGAGAGAAACCGATCCTTTATTTTTACTCACGGATCACTTTATACGTACATATTAGATAAAAAGCCACAAAGCAGTGTTCAATATCGACTTAGACAAGACAAGAATAGTACTTCACCCTCTTTGAACTTCCAAGGCAAGAACAGAGAACAATTTGCAATAAAGTTTCTTTAGAATGATATTATTTACTTAATTTCTCACGGTAGACTGCGTTGTTCTTATTATTTTTATTACTACTTGATCCTTTATCCTGTAATCGACCGCTCAACAGTGTTAAAAAGTCAGCGAGTTGGTATTTTCATTGATAACCTGTGGCGTTGACGGCACTGTGACAAAACTCAACAAAATATGGAAGAGTGCTTGGTATTGGACGTTCAGGTAATTGGTCTTACCCACATCCTTATATGCCTGGAGTCCTGGAGTATGAGAAGTGGACATAGCCTTGAGATTCGTTTCCGTGAGGTTTTGGCGAAGTTAGCATTGGCCTAACAGCCGCTAATAACGCTGTATTAGTTTCTTTGATACTGTTTTTATAGAATAAGGTGAGAAAGTATTCTAATTTAATAATGATACTATCATTATTGAAATTATGAAGCTAATGGTGTTAATTATAAATCAGAAATCAGGTTTTTTTTTTAATTTTTTTTTGTTAAATCGCAACCACCCGTGTCCGTGCTCTTTTCCAATGCACTTAAATTGTTCACCCTGTATTTATTAATAGAGTGCCAACTTTACAGTTACTATTTTCCTTTTTTTATATATAAAGCCTAATTTTTACGCGTCGCAAAACGTCCCGCTGCATTGCTAGTAGTTTCTCCGCGACCGCTGCGTCCCTGCTTCTCATGGCCATTTTTAAGTTGTAGTCCATTATTTTCTCTCATCATAAATCAGGTTTAACATCATCACTGGCGAAGGGTGGGGCCTTTGTCGTCCGCTACTGTGGACCGGGAAGACGGCTACATCGGCTCGCCCGTGTCCCGAAGTGCTTTTAAGCATGCAGTGCCCCTGACCATGCACAGAAGAAGCGGCCATCGAGGGAATTTTAGTGAGTAACAACCTTACATAATCCCGCCTACCCTCTAGATTTTTTTTTATTTTTTTTTTGTACGAACTAACACAGTTGGCACAGAGAAGCTGGCCTTTACTGCTTCACCGGATTGAGAGGTGGTAGCTCTTAGGTCGCTTAGCCTGAACCTCTAACCCCCTAGAAGACGGGGCATCTTTTTGAAGACTTCCGCCCCCTCTCCCCCGTTAAAAAAGGTTCAATACCATAAACTGTCATGTTTCACTTTTATTCATAAACAAAATTTGGTCTGTTTTCCGTACAGCCAGTATTATTTTGTATTTGCAAAATATATTTTCCCCTTCTCAATGTAAATCACAGTGTTTTGACTAATCATGTCATAATGTGTCTACACCCGCTGCGAATTTGCGTCGCCGAAACAATTGCCACGGCTAACAATGACTTGTAATATAATTTGTGCTTTGAAATGATTGTTTATTTTTATTACTTTGAAAGACAATGTGATGTAGACAAAACGTAGACATTAGACAGACAGGATTACGGCACTATATCTTAGACGGGAGCATTTTCTTTTAATATGTATACTGAAATTTCCTTGACTTTCTTTCGAGCCTAAACGTAATTAAATCTCGTTACTAATCTCACAAACTCGGAGTTCGTTACTCACCCTTGCATCAATTCAATGTAACACTTATATAATTTAAACTAAATAAAGTAAAATTAGTTTTGTATATATTGTGAGCTTTCAAAATAATTTTATTTACATAAAAGTACCTTAGCTATAAAGCTACGTGATCAACTATAAAGCTTAAAACAATATATTTTTTGTAAATAATGCTAGCAACATTTGAAGCGTCATTAACCTAATGGTTTAGGGTACGGTATGCGTCGTGTGCGGTAACCGTAAAGTCGTAGGTTCAAATCTACCATTCGACTGTTGACGTGAACCATCTCCTGGCACAAGCTTAAACTTAGTTGGAATAGTTAACAAGAATGTTAGCAGTATTTCTGAAAAAATAAAGAAACATTGCTAGCTTTCTTTTTAAAAGAATAAAAAAAATCATAACTCCAACATTCTTGTTAACAATTCTAAGCTATTTTATGTATTAATTTATTTATTGGTAAGTTAATTATGTAAGTATATTTAGTGTAGATTATTAATTATATGTATAGATTTGTTATAATTTTAGTACATTTTAGGTCATCGTTCTGTTTTTTTACTGCCTATAGATAGGTTGCCTGGAAGAGATTGCTCTTAGCGATAAGGTCGCCCATTGTACAACGAATTTTAAATGTAAATTACATATTTTCCTCTTGTTTGATTTTAGTGTACAATAAAGTTATATCTATCTATCTATCTAAGCTTAAGGTTGTGCTTGGAGATGGTTAAAGCCAATAGTCGAATGATGAATTTGAACCTACGACTTTACATTGTCGCAGATCGTACACTAAACCATAAGCCTAATACAGATTATAAATATTATTATGCATATCCTTAGTAATATAGTTACTAAAGCAAATGTAATAACATCCTTGTTTTAAACATTGACTACACTACAGATCGCTATAGTAACTGTAAATCAGTCAAGGGATTGAAGCTTGTGTAAGTTACGATCGGTGTAGTCTGGCCAACAACGATTTATGCGTAGCGTAGATGTGTAGCTCAACGTAGCATCGGCTTGAACGTAGCAGGTGTAGACATGTTTAATTTGATGGTGATGAGGAATCCTTAGCGCAGAAAAGATAAATGAATGAATCTTATGATAATGTATGAATGAATATCAGAGAATCTTCTAATATTCGTTTATAAAATAATAAATGACCAGTATATTTACTACCGTGTTCTTTTATATCCGAAGAATCATCCTTATATAATGGCGCCTATTTTGTATTCTCCCACATTTGTGTTAATTTTCGCTGTAAGACTGTGATAAATCTTCCAATGTCATCTCAATTTCGTGTTTTCTAGAATCGAATCCAGAGATCGGTCTACTATTTTATAACGTGCTCGAAACGTCAGGAATTTACAAATATATTTAAACAGTCATAAAACAAACTTTTAAGTCCAATTTTCTACGATGTTCTTGTAAATCGTTATCCGAGTTGTTTTCCTTACCTTAAAATTAGGAGAATTTTAATAGAAAAGGGGTAAACATCGGACCAGACCTGGAATCGGATCGGACCTGATCTTAACTGATCATGAACATCCGCAACATCAGAAGATAGGGTAGTGTGTTGCCGGACTATGACCTTTCATAAATTTTAAATAACAAAAGATATAAAACATAGACATTTTAAAAACTTATAGAAGTTCAAGTTTCGTAGCTACTTAGATACGTAAACAATTTGAGAGACCGCCTGTGCCAGCATGAGTAAAATAGTTTCCTACAACTTTAAGTAGTTCCACAAGGCTATAAACACAATAAACTTATAAATAGAGATCTAAATTTGTAAATAGAGCTTTGTATATAACGTATATTAATTTTGTACTATAACGGAGGCGGCCTCGCGAATCTGTAATTCTATTTGTTGTAACATTTAATCGTCTTATAGCCAACGGCGAAATTCAGTCTGGGAGCTTAGTTCGGTTGGTTGAAAGCGTTGCTTAGTTATACAAATAAATCTTTTGTAATCGCAATATTCCATTACAGTATTTATATAATTAAGAAGATTTCTTTATATCAAATGTTACAAATCGTTACAAAAATAACAAAAAAAGATTTCGTAAAGATTAGACTAAATTTGTTAAATACAAACTTCGGAAATGATACATCAAAGGATTTTAAAAATTAATATACATAATATTTATTAATTTTGACACATAACGTTGGCACATGACTTGAACATAAGATCAATAAAAAAAATTAAAAAAAAACATAATTTGAGTATCACTGGGAATTTATTTTTTGTGTATTTTTTTTGAGTGCCCGGTAACTGCTGTGCTGTGCGTCGCTCAAGGATTATTCACTAAATACGGGACATCCTGTATAAATATGTAATAGAAAAATCTGCGATGAATAATAAAAGCTATATCACCTCGGAGTTACATAGTCTATTTATATTTTCTGTAAAGAACCCGTGCGAAGCCGGGGCGGGTTACTAGTCTTCTATAATATCTAGAGCCTGATGATTATGGACAACTCCTCGATATCATTGCCGTTTATCGTGTAACAGTGTTGAGCTAGCTTGTATGATGATCAGCCCTGTAGTTCTTCTGTTCTCAAGAATAAGACGGTATCCCCTGCCTGTCGTAGAAGGTGACTAAAAGGGGCCTCGGGTTCACTGGGCGACAAGGGTGGGGGCCTTTGTCGTCCGCTAAGGTGGACCTGGGAAGAAGGCGACATCGGCTGGCCCGTGTCGCCTTGCACTGCGAGGGCACAGGGAGTAACCTCCCCCCGGGACGTGCTCTCCTTGAGTACAGTGCAGAGGGGCTCCGGTGTGTTCCACTGGAGATCCCGGAGCCTCTCGTCATGCACCGAGGAAAGGGCCACCGGGGAGGTTTTAGTGGGTAAAGGCCCCACATAACCACCGCCAGAAGGCGGGGTATCTTTTAACAGACCCGTTAACAAAAAAAAGCATGTATAATAATGTAATGATAATAATTATATATTGCAATTTTCGTATACCATTGTATTCGTAATGCGAAAGGACGAAAAGATATTTTTCTCACTTCTATTATTGTAAAATATTAGATTGTTGTGATGTACATCGATTATGTTTTGGTCTATACAACTTATTTTTTTTTAAAGTCATTATTAATGACTTCTATTCAAAGTATCTTCTCTGTAAACGTAATTTTATTTCGTTACTATTTAGCTGCAGGAGCAGCTATTAAAGAAGTTCCGCCCTTCCCATTAACGCTTAAGAAGGGGACTCCTTAACACAATTTGCGTGGAGTCCATAGCTGGCTCTCGACGAAAACATTTTAAAAATATTTTCAAAAGATATTCAGTGTGTAATGATGTCTTTTGTTATATTTTCTTGCTCATTCCGCAGGGGACAAAAAAACTTTTCCTGTTATTTTTTATATATATAAACGGAATATAATCATTTATAGATATCCTGTTATGATAAATCATTTACATTTAAATTATCGTTGACTTCACGCCTGTTTTTTGGCCCAAATATGTTCTGGTCAAAACTGATTCTGGTCGTGTAAGACTCTCTATCTAAAACTAATTCTCTGAACGTCGTGTGAACCACTTATTTTCTTTAAAATAAAATCAGTGTTAAACGAAGTTTTAATAATACTTAATTAACTTATACTATTTCGAGGAACGAAGAACGGATAAATTAGATACGTACGTTAAAAGTTACAGCCTTTATATATGTCCCACTGCTGGTAACAGGTCTTTTCTGTAAAGAGTTTATAAGGAAATAGTACATGCTGATGATTGGCAGACTTCACATGTTATAGAAAAAAATTCTAGAACATGTAGATTTCCTCACTATGCTTTTCATTGTCGAGCGCGTAGTAAATCAGCACATAAAATTGCAATAACAAATTGATCGGTGCCGGCACCGGGGACCGAATTCGAGTTAGCGTACTATGCAACTTGAAGCGACAGCACGAACACTGAGCTACTATGTCTAAACGTACGTATTACGCATATATTAAACAGTAGTTCCTTTGTATTTCTGTTAAGTAGCATTATAGTAAAGTGAATTTATATTCCGAAATAGAGATAAATACTCAAAGTGCTGTTCTACTATTCATTAACCATTATGATTAATTATTAAAACATATTTTGTGTTCAGCACATTAGATGGTGAACGGCTTAAATTGTTTATCTATTTATTAAAGGAAAATTCGCCGAGATTCAATTTTATTTATAACGAATTACACAGATTGGCAAGAGAAGCTGGCCTTGACTGCTTCTTCTTGAGAGGTGGCATAGGTCTTAGGTCGCTTGGCCTGAACCTCTATCGCTAGTAACTCGACAGAACCGACGTTACCCCTCACGTTAGCTTGGACGTTTACTATGTTACGTGTAAGCATTCCGATCCGAGGGCACTCGAGAGGGCCGTACCACGACTCGGTCGGTTGCTATTTCACGGACAATCAAAGGGACATTCAAAACCTAAATTAACTCTGAGTCTGACTTCGGGAAGCGATTTTATTTGATGAACCTACTCAGTTCAGTCAGACAAGCTTATTTTTATTATTTCACCGGGTTGAAAGTAAGCATACCTTTTAGCGTCGCCTAGAGGTTCAGGCGTTCGTAGTACCTCCACACAAAGTTCCCCTCAGTGAGTAGTACCTATTTAATTTTTATTTTTAAAGAAACCTAGCAAAATTTCTTTTTTAGTTTTTTCAGATATATGTCCAATGGTGGATTCAAACCTACTACCTTACGATTCCCAGACTGTAACCTAAACCATTAGGCTAGTGACACTTTGTGCCAAATACGCGTAAGTATTCCGATTCAAGAGCGCCCGACAGAGCCGAACCACGGCTCAATCGGTTGCTTTTCCGCGGATAAAGCGACCTGAAACATTGAAATGAACATCGTTTACGTAAATAAAATTATATCATAAGTTCAAACTTGCTGATCGTCAATTAACTTGAATTCCTTTGAAAGTCTTTGGAATAGTTGAAAAAATGAAAGCATAGATGCCCTCGTGATAAGAGACAGTGCGGGCAGATTGTCCCTGTAAGGTGATCTCGTGACCATGATCCTCAGAAATGAGGGGACGGTGAAGAAAAAATATAAATAAAGAAAGAATATATTCTGCGAAATTTTAAAACTATTCTATGCGAACTATTCTAAAACTATTAAGAAGACAAGATTTGACGTAAACAAATGTCAAATGGTGGATTTGACTTTGACCTTGAGAATTTGACCTTATATTTGATGGACCGCATCCCAAACCAATAAGCTTTTGATTCGTAAATAATCATAACAGAAATGGCAGGATCACGCAAAATATAACTCCGTAATCTCTGCCAACCCCTCCGGATAATAGATATTTTACTTATTATTTTACGTCCAATTGTATAAAATGTGAAAATAGTAAATATAATTTCTAGAAAACTGTTTTGAAATAGCAATATGAAGAAAAAATATTTCTGATTTATTACGGCTTAACTCTATGCAATAACCTCGCAATATTCTGTCGGTACAAGCTCTTAAGTCTTGCATTTGACGGAGAGCTCCGCAATTCAACATCACTAACAAATTCCGAGCAAGTCTCATGCAATGAAATATTCATAACGAGTCGCGAATTAAATATACTTTCCTGTTAATAACTAACGTTAACGTTTTTCTTTGCATTTCGAATTTGAGAACAAAGTTTAAACGAAACGTCACTTGCACAAAAACTCCGATAGTGGGAAATAGGCAAAATTGCTGAGTCACTTTTTGTTCTCCTTTCAATAAATTTTTCGAATATTTTTCACCCTCTCTGCCTCCCTAACGTTTTACCGTTTGCGAAAGACTTACTACAAATAGTTCTAAAATATGTACTTAATTACATATGCTCTATACAAACCATTAATTATTTATTTAAATAAGAACATTTTCTTATTTTATACTTTTTGAGAGTAATTTTTCAGTATTTTTAGTTTTCAAACTTTTTTTTGGGACGCAGTATGATGAAATATCCGTCAACTTCTAAATTAAAGGAACCTCTATCTTAATACCCGGTGCGTGAAAACCATTTATAAAAGTACAATTCAGTACATAAACCACAAAAATTTAAATAATTAAATTTAGTCACAGTAATAATTCTATGACATATTAACCTCGAGCAGTTCGATCCCACTGAATACCATGAAAACTACAGGGACCAAGACGTCTGTTATATATAAATACAGTAAAGTTAAAAGTTAAAGTAACAGCTTTTATATTTGTCCCACTACTGGGATAAATTTTACTAATTTTATCCTGCTTTTTATAAGCTATGATAATATAGTGACTCAACGGTTAGACTTGCGAAATGATGCGCACGAGTTAGTTCCCAGTCGGATTGTACTAAGGAATTGAAGTTTTTTCGGTTATTTTAAGTACAAAAAAATCGCCTATTCAAAATGTTTCCCTTGTGTATGGTGATGGGCTTCATACTTGTCACATGGGAACTAATAAAAAGTCAAGTTACAGCCTATATATGTCCCACTGTTGGGCACAGGCATTCTCTGTAAAGAGAATATTAGGGCATAGTCCGCCACGCGGCCCTAGTGCGGTTTCCGAACTTCATATTTCGTAGAAAAAATTTCTAGGACATATAGGTTCCTCACGATGTTTTCCTTCACCGCCGAGCGCGTGAAGGAAAGAAAAAATCCAAGGCATGTGAAGTCTGCCAATCAGCATTACGGCCGCGTAGCGGACTATGCCCTTATGCTATCTTTACAGAGAAGGCCTTACCCAACAGTGGGACATATATAGGCTGTAACTTGACTTTTTATTAGTTCCCATGTGACAAGTATGGAGCCCATCGCGTGAATAGGCGATTTTTTTGTACTTAAAAAAAGCGAAAAAACTTCAATTCATTAGTACAATCCGACTGGCAACTAACTCGTGTGCATCATTTCGCAAGTCTAACCGTTTAGCCACTATATTATCATAGCTTATAAAAAGCAGGATAAAATTAGTAAAATTTTATTTTAATATGTAAGTCTTCTAAAAAACGTATTAGAGATGAGAAAGTTGAAACATCAAAAGAAACTTTCTTGTATAAAATTAGTTTGCGATTCTAGCGAAACAATTTACATTTTTTTTTCTCCCACAAAGGCGGTAGAGAGTTGATTTATTACTAGCCGTTTCCTCGGGACATTCTGTTCATGTTGTTACAACAAAAGTTTATTAAAATTTAAATTACTGCAGCGGATCACTAATTACTTTTTAACAACAAGTATATATTTCCGAGCAAAAACAAAAACCCAATTCAAATGGAATCAAGTTAAACGCTATTACGCGTGGACGCCCTCTGTGTATATATTTTGTGAATTATCGTGGGAATATTACAAAATAGAATTAATTACGTTGACCTGATATTGAGTTCGTTCATTTGTCTACACATACTTAATGCAAAAGTAAGTCATATGATTTTCTCATGGATGCCACTGTCAGGATTGTACCAAATTAAATGGGAAAACACTGGAAGGACCAGCTTTCAAATAAACAACGAATCATCAAAATCGGTCAGCCCATTCGAAAGTTATAAGATAATAAACATAAAAAATAAACATGAACAACACGAACAATTGAGAACCTCTTTTTTGAAGTAGGTAGTGAAACAAACTTATTTTATATTGAAAACTAAGCATCGAAATATCTATCAGTTAACAAAATGAAATTGGCAGCTTATATTTAAATCAATGCTTTCTTTAATTAAACGATGTTTATGTTTGGTTACGTATGGCTATAAAACCTGCTTTGTGATTATTTGGTGATGGAAACGTTAGTGAGAATGATAAAATTAAAATGAATACTTACAATCATTCCAATCATTGCTCGTTATTATATATCGTCTCAGTTATTATAGACAAGTTTTAGCAATTTATTAAGAGTTTAAATGAAGAATAATAAGAGATTTATTTGCACAGGGCTTTTTCTCCAGCGTGACACACTTATTCCCAATTTTTGACTAATCGGTGACAGAGAGTCCCTTTTTTTCTTCTTCTCTAGTATTGGTTTACTACTACGCTCATAGCACCATCCGGCTCGTTTGACGACTCAACCGAGTCAACTACTTAAAAGTACAATTAGTACAATTAGTCTCACCATTAACTTATTTTAATTTAGGAGTATTTTTTATAGAACTTAAAAAAAAATTATGTATTAAAACATAATTAGCATAAAGTAACTCACTGTGGTTGGCATTTACACATATTTTTAAACATCTTAAAATTAAAATTCTGTACATTAACGTATGTACATATTAAAATGTTCCACATTCTTTTTCACAGATATTTCTAACAGATTCAATATGAATTCACGTTCACGTCTAATATTGCAATTTTACATTGTAATGCATTTCAAATACATGGAACTTCTACCGATATTGAAGTTTGATATTAGGACTTGATCCAAGATAAATACGATGCCAGTGAGGCGTCAGAATATTCGCTTGCAGTGGAAAATTTCCTCAATAGATTGAGCGATAAAAATGCAGGGACATTATATAAGAAAGAATAGTGGTTTTTAACCGACTTCAAATAAAGGAAGACGTTATCAATTCGTTTTTTTATGTTAGTACTTATAGCGCATATTCATAATTTATGAATTAATTTCTAAATATTTATTTGACAGGATTTCATTTAAGTGCCACATGAATGTTGCCATAGGATCTTGAGTTGCGGGTTCACTGGGCAACAAGGGTGGGGGCCTGCGTCGTTCACCAAAGTGGACCCGGGAAGAAGGCGACATCGGCCCGTGTCGCCTTGCGCTGCGAGGGCACAGGGGGGGAGGGAGTAACCTCCCCGGGACGTGCTCTCCGTGAGCACAGTGCAGAGGGGCTCCGGTGCGTTCCACGTGAGATCCCGGAGCCCCTCATCCTGCACCGAGGAAAGGGCCACCGGAGAGGTTTTAGTGGGTAAGGTCCCCACATAACCGCCGCCTTCCCCCCAGAAGGCGGGGTATCTTTGTGAAGATTTCCTCCCCGTCAACAAAAAAAAGGACCTAGAGTTTTGAAGATGTACCCTGGAACTTTAAAAATCTTATGAAAGAATGTGTGTTGATATTGTTAGGTTTATGATTCCAAGACTAAGCAAGTTATGGAGTACATAATGCAAATGAGCACGAATGTGGAAGAAGAAAGAATAGGCGCATATAATTCGTAATATAAAATATTAACTCGAAAATAAAAAGGGGCGTCGTACAGGCCCAGATTGGATGCGCTTTAGAGGCTGACATCAATTAAAAAACATTAATTAATTTTAAAAAAATACTTATGTGGAAGCTCTCACCCTGTCTCTCGCTTGGCACTGCTCACTCAGCAAGATGGCGTACGCGTATTGTAAAATTTCAAATACTGTTGAATCCTTAACTATATTAAATTTTAATAAAAGTCATTAATGGATTTAATAAAACTGGGAAGGGCGTGTTACGCACTCTGTCGACTGTCGCGGGTTGTCTCTGCCGATGTGGTGCGCACCTGTTACTTTGCGACTGTACACTCGCCACTCCAATATGGTGTTGAGCTGTGGGGGCGCGCCGCTGACCGGCTGCGCGTTTTCCGAATGCAGAAACGTGCTGTTAGAGCAATCGCTAAGGTGTCGCGAACAACTTCGGCCAAACCTTTATTTGTTCGACATAAAATTCTAACATTGCCCTCGTTAGTAATATACCAGGTGGCGCTGTTCACGAGGCATACCCTCAGCGATTTTAAAACTCGAAAAGAATTGGGCGGTTCCTATAAAGCGAACACCCGCCGGGCTAATAAATTAGCCCTTGTTACTCATCGTCTCGCGAAATCAAACAAGATGACACACGTCACAGGCCCCGCGATCTACAATCGACTCTCGAAGCATGTAACTGAAGCTCCCAGTCTAGCAATGTTTAAAAATAGGTTGAAGTCATGGCTGGTTTTTTTTTTTTTACGTGTGTAACAAAATGCGGATGCACACCCCGAAGCCATAAGGGCCGGCGACGGCGGTAGTGTCGGGCTCCAACCGACTAAAAATCTTCACACGGTATTCCCCCATACGACCATGTATGTGGGGGTCACGGGATAACATCCCACAGTTCTTCCGCAACCCCCGGCCGTGCCCGTACTCCGGGCCCTACCTAGGAGGGGTGAGAAGCACCCCCCCTGAGACAATTACTACAATGCGGCGCGTCGAATACAAACGCGCCGCCGTTCCTAATGAGAACGTTTCTGCGACATAATAGAGTCGCAGAATCGGTCTACCGCATCCCATGACGCCTCGCTACCGACCATGGAACGAACCACAGCTGGCAGTGAGAGGTCACTCCCTATTGCCGCTACGAGCGCGGCCCTATCCTCCCCGAAGTCATGGCTGGTTGAAAGGGCATTTTATGATGTGGAGGAATTAACAAATGAAATTACAAATTAAAATCATTTTATTTCTTCGATGTACTATTTTTTCATATTTTTTTTTCTATTCAATTATCTAATGTAATTTGTAATACTAATAATTTGTAATAATTTGTAGTACATAATTGACTTGTAATTTATTTAAATACCAATAAAAATCTGAATCTGAATATATATAGGAATTATAATCTCTAAAATATACTTATGAATTAGAACAAGATAATCGACTGACTAATATAAAATACTTTAGTTGCCTAGGTCCAATTGTATTACGATCGTCCGCCTACCTTTTTAAAAGAGATGCCTATTCTACAAATTTAGGTGAAAAAGGGGAGGACTCCCTCTGTAGGCGATCAGTGCACAGTTTAGAATAAGTGTGTTACACTGGGGGAAAATCCCTTTACAAGTGAACCTCTGAAGGAAAATCTTTATTAAATTACGTCTAGAACTCTTGATGTTTTGTTAAAATCTGTCAATAATAACTGTTGTGTGTGATGTTGAGCAAGGAAGCTCACACTTAATATTTACACTTATTATTTCCCTTCCACTCTACGATACTTGAAAAACAACTTACACTTGATCAACAATGACAGACCCAAAATCCGCAAGAAGTTGACTTAGGACTTCTAAGCACGTCGGCTCATATAGTTTGTTTGGAGAATCGTTAACCTATTCAGAAGAAAAGATAAAGGAAAAACAAGGATTATGTTTACCTTTTTGATTAGGGGCTTTAACGTCAATTTTTGAATTTTTAAAAACCAAGACAACCGTATAGTTATTTAGCTAAAACAATTTCCTCTTCAATTGAAATTACATTTGAATTATTTATTAATTTATTATAAATTAATGACTATACATAGTATATTGATACTCCTCTGGAAAACTTTTACATTTCTAGAGAGGTAAATAAATCGGCGGGACAAAGTTGAGATCTAACGTAAATTGGGTTTGGCTTTAGGAAGTTTTCGAATAAATAATTCATTGAATACAGGCCGAAAAAGGAAACAACTCTGTCGAATTTCATCTATACTTCTAAACATTGTCTCTAATACTTTTTGCGGTATTGTATTTAACCTCTTGGAGCAGTTTAAAAATAAAATAATGAAGCGTCAAAAGGTTACGGTCTGCGAAACAAAAGGTGGTAAAAACAAACCACCCTTTGATTATTAATTTGAACTACACCCTGACAGGATCTTAGGCGTATCTGGAAGCTAATTAAAAAAAAATGTTAGGAGTTTTTAATGAAAAATGTTTACCATTCATTTAAGATAATGCTGAATTTAAATCCGGTAAAATAAAAAAAAAACAAAATCAGTTCTTCAGTTAAGTATCAGTTCCTTTTAACCCGAGCCGAGTGGACAGAGAGAGTATTGGCTTTCAACTTTCACACCAAGCTTATTAGGTCTCACGTGTGACAGTAGATGAGTTTTACACCTGGCACATATTTCTAGGAGGTGCGACCATCGGAGGTTGCGAAAAATCCTTGCGTGATACAAGTATTTTATGGGAAAACCCCACCCCCTCGATAGGATTAGGAGCGTTGCTGGAGTTTCTTCGGCCACTTCTTCTCCCAGCGCTAACGCTTCCCGAAGTGGCATATAAGTTAGTTTAGCTTAGATTGTCCCAATAGATTTTTAATAAAATAGCTACCGTCCAAGTCGTGGTTCGGCCCTCTCGGGCGCCCTCGGATCGGCCTACTAACGCGTAATAATGGTTACCCCTCACCGGGGGGACCCTTGTGTCGAGTTACCACCTAATAGAGGTTCAGGCTAAGCGATCTAAGAGCTGTGCCACCTCTCAAATCCGGTGAAGCAGTAAAGGCTAGCTTCTCTGTGCCAACTGTGTGGGTTCGTCAAAAAAAAATAAAAGAAAATTCTAGGAGGTGCATTTTATACCTAAAATTTTTTTTGAAAAGATTTTTTGTACTTAAAAATCTCTTGGTACAAGCTAACTGCGATTCGTTCCTGTGAACATCGATGGTAAGTCGAACTTATAAAATTATAATTATTATAATATAATTAAATTCTATAAACTTTACTACTGCACTAAGATGGGTTTGATTTTATCAATAATAGTTTCGCAAGCTTTAATATAATAATCGCTTTAGTTCGTAACAAAACTTAGGTAGTTTCGGTTAACATTTAATAATTCGATTAGTAATTGTAAACGGTTATTTGATTGACACCGTGTACCGTCTGTTTTTTAGTTTTGTTTGTTTTTAAACATAGAAGTTAAATATCTCTCATCTTTGTCTGTTGCTGTGGTAACGAAGGGTTCATTAAAGTAATACACTTTTTATTATAATTTCTAAGCCACATGATTAGGGACTTTAACAAGTATATTTCGTGTGCAAACAAACATCAACTCCAAATTAAATCTAAGTCATTGAGTGATTTAACTAAACTATAAACGCATCATACTTATGTTATTAAGTTCTTGTCCTACATTCTCTTTCTTCTGTCACATTTTTACTCATTGTAGAGTACTTATCTATTCTTGAACGGTCATAAACTTATCGATCGATCTTTAGGAGTTCCTTGGTATATTCTGATCCACGGTCTCCACGGTCCACTGCTAATAAATTCAAAATTCTATGTAATAATTAAAACGCTCATAGTATGACACGTCTAGCATGGCCGCAGCGCACCTATTCTCTAAATCTTTGGACATAAACACGAACACCGTCTTTTATAATATTTATTTACAAAATGTAGTTAGCCTTTATCACTTTGCAATTTCCAATAACCCACTATTCAAAACAAAATTTTGATATTGTTCCTGGATGTTTTAAACCTATTATTATTTTATAAACATATTCCTAGAACTGTAACGCTTAGCCTAAAATTGTATATTTGTGTATTTTCCTTAAGTAAGTGAATTTTTTGTAATTCTTATTAAGTAAATAAAATTCTCTCAAGCCGTAAAATGAAACCTGAAGCCTCAAACCAAAGTTAGTCTATAAATTACGAAAGTACGAGAACCTCCGTTTTGAAGTCGGTTGAAATTGTATCAAATTTGTTAGTTAAAGCCGATTAAGGGGCTCGTGAGTTAGACGTAGTTGTAATCACAGTAATAAGGTTAATTAACAACACACTAAATTCATGTTTCATAGACATGAAAATGATTCAATCGAAATCCGCTTATAAGATTATACCATTACTTAAGCATATTAATGGACTTACTGAGTAGCTATCAATTAATATATTATTAAATAGATAACGTTTTATTGAGGTACGGGTCGCAATAAGTACGTATACAAAAAGGCAGCCCTCTAAATATTATATAAAATGGATCACATACGACAATATCAAGCGAAAACGGTCGTGGTCGAAGGCTGGTGAATCGTCCCAAACAGTGGCCAAGCCGGGATTGACGGCCAGGAAGGTTTTGCTGTGTGTTTGGTGGGATTGGAAGGAATCATCCACTATGAGCTGCTCCCATATGGCCAGACACTTAATTCTATCATCTACTGCGAACGACTGGACCGCTTGAAGTAGGCGATCGACCAGAAGCGTCAGAATTGGCCAACAGGAAGGGTGTAGTGTTCCACCACGACAACGCCCGACCACACACTTCGTTGATGACTCGTCAGAAGCTACGGGAGCTCGGATGGGAGGTTTTATCGCATCCACCATATAGCCCGGACATAGCGCCAAGTGATTACCACTTGTTCCTGTCCATGGTGAACGCCCTTGGTGGTGTAAAGTAACTCAAAAGAGGCTTGTGAAAAGTGGCTGTCAAGTTCTTCGCAAATAAGGAGGAGGGCTTCTACGAGGGAGGTATTATGAAGTTGCCGTCTAGATGGTAACAGATTATCGAACAAAACGGCGCATATTTGAACTAAATCACTGTAACACTGTTTATAAAGCATGGAATAAAGAGCAAAAAGCGGAAGGGAGATATTTGACAACCTTTATATTTATTTATGAAATTTTTTCATCTATTATTTTATTGTATAAAATATATTTTAATCTCATAACTGTTTTATTCATGTATCATATTTATTATACTCTTATTGTCTGTATAAATTCCATATAAAAGTAGTACTGCGCGCGCACGTCTTTAGGTAGTCCCGGCAATCGCTAAAAATCAGCGCTGTCGCATTCTTGCGGCGGCATATGCTGAGACGGTGTTGTTTTATATTATTTGTTCGTGTAACTTTAACCGTGTTTTGTCTATTTTTCATTCTTTTTTAATGTGTGTTATATTCTGTCTGTGATGTGTTTTTTTTTGTATTGTGATGCCAATAAATAAATGTCTATGTCTATGTCTTATATTTGCTTATGTATACATTTAACAGTATCACCATTACGCGTTTGCTCATAATGGTGATATTAAATTTATATTCTAGATTATTATCATCGTGACAGACATATATATACAAAATTATATACATATTTTTAATTAATTGAAAATCACCAGCGCTTTTCTTAAAACGCCATTTTGTAATGAAATTTTCTTATTGCCTATGTTATTTGACTCGTGAATGGTGCTAGCATACTATACGAATTAAGGATTTTACAGAATGGATGTACAAAAGCTTATGTTAAGTTGAAATTAAGTTTATTACTCAAGGGTTAAGTTACGTTCGTTTGGGCGATAATAAATTATCATATCAGTAAATATTAGTAAGTGAATTTTTTTTATTTAGAGATAATGGATATTTTTTTAGAGGTAGACAGGTACAGCAAAGGTTGTTTTTCCAAGCTTATCAAGTTATAGAAATTAGGATAGACAGCCTTATAAAATACTGAAACTAAATTGTATAAATTAAAGTTGTACAAACTGATTGTAATAATCACTTTAGTTCGTAACATAACTTAGGTAGTTTCAGTGAACATTAAAACTTTACTTTAGTAATTAGGGTTATTGTTGTTGATAGTTTGATCGACAACGGGTAACGTTTGTAAGTTATTTTGTTGTTTCTTTTGTAGCCTTAGGAAATATACGCTGAGAAAAAAATGCAGCAGTAATTTTGTATAGCATAAAATTAATTATTTGTCCTTAACTTCATCGAGCGAGAGCTTAATGCTGTCATCATCATTATTCCACTCCACTCCATCCACTCCATTAGTCCACTAGTGGAGATAGGCCTCACCCAAAGCATGCTGTGCACGACATGAAACCCGTAGACCCATGGTTTTTATTAAATCCGAAACTTCTTAGATTCGAGAAAAACAAACTCTTAAAAATAAATAATAATTTATTTTCAATGTTTATAATTGTGAAAAAAAATTGTAAGCATTCATTTAAAAACGAAATCTTGACTTAATCGTATAAAGCCAGATATTTGAATTGAGGTGAATAAGTATAGGAAAAGCACCACACCTGGGATTCTCTAGCGTTTTTTTTGTTCGTGTTCGGCGGTGATTAACCTCATGTAAACCGAATGCTCATTTGCTCTTTCTATAAAAAAATACATCCCTTTTCCATCAACTCAATGTCACGGGACTAACATTACAAAACGCGCAATAACTCTCTGTAGCAATAGCTGTCATCTGTCAAGCCTTTGGTGGTTTTGCGGATCGGCGTTCACGCGGATTTTAATAAAATCTTTTTATTTTTAATTTATATTTATGAATAAAAATATAATATCGACAAATACTTTATAACGCACGGCACTTAATGTATTTTCTAAGCTGTTTTTTTTTTATAGGAAAAGGGGCAACCGAAGTTACGGTTCAACTGATCTCAAGTGATCACTGTCGCCCATAACCATTCATAATATTAAAGGTAAGCTATAAGCACACTATACGCTATACATAGTTAGATAGATAGATAGATATAACTTTATTGTACACCAAAATCAAACAAAAGGCATTACATAAGTAAGGTTTTACAATTTGTTGTACAATGGGCGACCTTATCGCTGAGAGCGATCTCTTCCAGGCAACCTGTGTATGGACAGGAAACATATGAACAAAACAGGACGATGGCGTTAGAAATACAAATAAGATAACAAATCTATACATATAATTAAATAAATAAGTGATAAGCATATGATTTTACTACCTTTTGGTCAAGTTAAAGTTAAAGTTACAGGCTTTATATGTATAATATATATGTCCCACTGTTGGGAACAGGCCTTCTCTGTAAAGAGAGTATAAGGGCATAGTCCGCTACGCACACCTAGTGTGGATTGGCAGACTTTACATGCCTTAGAAAAATTTTCCTTTTTTAGGTTTCCTCACGATGTTTTCCTTCACCGCCGAGCGCGTGCTAAATCAGCACATAAAATTGCAACAACAAATTTATTTGTGCCGGCACCGGGGATCGAACTCGGGTTGCTAGCGTACTATGCAACTTGAGCCAACCGCCCGGACACTGAGCTACCACGGCTCGGTCAAGGCTTGGTCAAGTACCAATGACAATTTCCATATTTTGCATTAAAACAAATGCTTAAAACACTTGTATAAATTGCGTCATATATATAGACTACAAATTATAAGGCTGCATTTAAACAGCGACTCGAGTTGACCTTCTGGGTCTGTGCGAAGATATGTCGGGGCCTTTTGAATTCTTTATTGCATTTATCACGTGGAGTGTATTGGAGTATTGTTCGGAACCATCTCAGCTACTACCACGCAGAATTCCAAATTCCATCAACACCCTTTTGATGGTTGGCATTCCACGGCTGTAGATTTAACAACCACAAATGTGGAAGAATAAAGAGAATATAGGCACCAGAACATCGTTACTATGATACTTAGGTGGTTAATGTTTAAACCGTCGTTTCATCATTGTAAGACACGTGATAGCTGATTCCACAGAACAGCTTAAAATGTGAAAGTACGTGTATGAAACGTGAAAGACTTACATCACGTGACAGACTTACGTCATGCGAAAGACTTACATGTCGTAATAAACTGTCATTCAGCACGGTTTACACTGAACTGTATAGTTGGCTAACAACTAAAAAGTTTAAAAATCATACCTACTATTTCAAATTCGATTTGAACGCGCTGACGTTTCGTCTCGTTTCATTTTATACGAATTTTCAACGTCGAAAAGAATATTTGACGCATCGCCGCCGGCTCATCGCATCCTACTGTATTGGATTGAATGATGAAATTGTATTGGACGCCATGAACAAAACCTTTATTAACAGTCAACTGAATAATATTGGAATAGCATATAGAACTGACGGCACAAACGCTAAACAATACAGACAAATTGAAAACCTCCTTTGTGATATTAATAAATCGTGAAAAAAATATCATGGAAAAGTATTAATGAGATTTATAAGAAATTACGTAAAATTTATCGCTAGGAAAGAAATTTACGAAATCATAACCGGAAACGTTACCTGTTTCTGTTAATACTATTTTTTTTTTAAGACGAACTACACAGATTGCCCAGAGGAGCTGGCCTTGACTGCTTCACCGGATTGAGAGGTGGCATAGCTCTTAGGTCGCTTAGCCTGAACCTCTATTGCTAGTAACTCGACACAAGAGTCCCCGGTGAGGGGTAACCTCGGCGGACGGATACAATGTTACGCGTAAGCATGCCGATCCGAGGGCGCCCGAGAGGGCCGAACCACGTCTCGGTCGGTTGCTATTTCACGGATAATCTAAGAGACATTCAAAAGCTAAACTAACTTTGAGTGCCACTTCGGGAAGCGTTGGCGCTGGGAGAAGAAGTGGCCGAAGAAACTCCAGCAACGCTCCTAACATCTAAGGGGTGGGGCCTGCCCATAAAATAGCGGTAACGCGCAAGGATTATTCGTTAATACTATAATAATGGCATTGTTATATCAAATTGGTAAAACGATGCTAATTTTAGTAATTGTTACTTCTATATATTTAAAATCAGTGATAGTCTATTGTCTAATCGGATAGACTTAGTACATGTTGGCGTGGATCCTTATAAGTTGGTCCCATTCGACTTATACCAATTGCCGCTTTTTCCATTTTTAAGTACAAAAAAAATCACTTGCTTAAAATGTGTGTCCGGTATAACGTTAAGGCCTCACCAGCTGTCACATATAGGTCGTAACAAGCTTCATTTACGTGGTGAGTGCTTTTTATATATGTTTTAAATATTGTTATCTTTGACGATCTAAATATTTTTATCGCATATAATAATTTCTTTCGTGAAAAGAGCTAAGACTTTAGAAATTATATATTTATAAAATTTCGCTTTCAACCGAGACAACATTTTTAAACATTAAAAAACTTCATGAGTGTGAAAAGTTATACCAAAACGAGTGGAAACGAGTGTAAAACGGAGCGAAAAATGAATCGTTCCACGGCCTTTGTGTGAAGAAATGTATTTTGTCCCGTGAAAACGTTTATACTGTAATTTTACGTGTGAAATTTTGCTTTGTCCTTATTTTTTGTATAGAGGAACTATCACATCATTTAATTATTCGCTTTCGGACATTAAATTTCCTTTAAGAAGGTTAATTGCATCTGATCTTTGAGTAGAATTTTTTATTATCTAGTCTTTTTCTCTATAATTACTAAGCGTAAGTGCTTGACCACGATCTTATTTGAAGAGGAAATGCAGTCCTGTATGGTAAGGTGCACTAGCTTTTTGAATAAGCGTATTTACACTTGAAATATAGACATCGAAATCGGAGGGAAAGAACGTCTTTTACTGTTCGAATAATGGAGCAAAGCGTTTTATTCGGATTCGATGCACAAACAAAAGGTCGTAGATTCAAATCAAGCCACTACCGACTAAAGTCGTCTATTTGGAGGGAGGGCACCCTACGCTTTTCTGATCCATGGATTGTCTCCATTCCAAGACTTTCCTTCTCCAGTGTTCCATTTTTTTCCGTAATAAAGCTTTTCATTTAAGTCCGTTTACATAACTGCATATAGACCACAATTCAAAATGACAGTATAGATAATGTAAGATTTATTCAACTCGATTAAAGTTAAGGACAATGGTCTTGTTCCATTGAAACGAAATCACACAACTTAGTATATGTCAAAATACGCGTGATGAGGGTAATGTTGGATTAGACAAAAGGTCTGCGGGTTTCACTTAAACGCTGTCACTAAATGAATACAAAGGGTCCCAATTTAAATAAACAAGCGTAGAACAATGATAACATAAAAGAAAGCTGAAATTTAACGAGGAAGAGAACAACCTTAATAGCCTTATAATATAGGACACGGTCTGGAAAACGTAAGCGCGTAGATTTAAACCCACTGTTCGACTATTGACAGTACCATCTCCTAGCAAACTGTTTTTAATATAAAAAAAAACAAATGATTGACATTTGTAACTAACTGTAATACATGTATGTAAACTGGCTACTTCTAAGCAAGTGCTTGACCACGTTCTTATTTGAAGAGGAAATGCAGTCCTGTATGGTAAGGTGCACTAGCTTTTTGAATAAGCGTATTTACACTTGAAATATAGACATCGAAATCGGAGGGAAAGAACGTCTTTTACTGTTCGAATAATGGAGCAAAGCGTTTTATTCGGATTCGATGCACAAACAAAAGGTCGTAGATTCAAATCAAGCCACTACCGACTAAAGTCGTCTATTTGGAGGGAGGGCACCCTACGCTTTTCTGATCCATGGATAGTCTCCATTCCAAGACTTTCCTTCTCCAGTGTTCCATTTTTTTCCGTAATGAAGCTTTTCATTTAAGTCCGTTTACATAACTGCATATAGACCACAATTCAAAATGACAGTATAGATAATGTAAGATTTAATTCAACTCGATTATGTAAAGTTAAGGACAATGGTTTTGTTCCATTGAAACGAAATCACACAACTTAGTATATGTCAAAATACGCGTGATGAGGGTAATGTTGGATTAGACAAAAGGTCTGCGGGTTTCACTTAAACGCTGTCACTAAATGAATACAAAGGGTCCCAATTTAAATAAACAAGCGTAGAACAATGATAACATAAAAGAAAGCTGAAATTTAACGAGGAAGAGAACAACCTTAATAGCCTTATAATATAGGACACGGTCTGGAAAACGTAAGCTCGTAGATTTAAACCCACTGTTCGACTATTGACAGTACCATCTCCTAGCAAACTGTTTTTAATATTTAAAAACAAATGATTGACATTTGTAACTAACTGTAATATATGTATGTATTCTGGCTACTTCTAAGCAAGTGCTTGACCACGTTCTTATTTGAAGAGGAAATGCAGTCCTGTATGGTAAGGTGCACTAGCTTTTTGAATAAGCGTATTTACACTTGAAATATAGACATCGAAATCGGAGGGAAAGAACGTCTTTTACTGTTCGAATAATGGAGCAAAGCGTTTTATTCGGATTCGATGCACAAACAAAAGGTCGTAGATTCAAATCAAGCCACTACCGACTAAAGTCGTCTATTTGGAGGGAGGGCACCGTACGCTTCTCCGATCCATGGACAGTCTCCATTCCAAGACTTTCCTTCTCCAGTGTTCCATTTTTTTCCGTAATGAAGCTTTTCATTTAAGTCCGTTTACATAACTGCATATAGACCACAATTCAAAATGACAGTATAGATAATGTAAGATTTAATTCAACTCGATTATGTAAAGTTAAGGACAATGGTTTTGTTCCATTGAAACGAAATCACACAACTTAGTATATGTCAAAATACGCGTGATGAGGGTAATGTTGGATTAGACAAAAGGTCTGCGGGTTTCACTTAAACGCTGTCACTAAATGAATACAAAGGGTCCCAATTTAAATAAACAAGCGTAGAACAATGATAACATAAAAGAAAGCTGAAATTTAACGAGGAAGAGAACAACCTTAATAGCCTTATAATATAGGACACGGTCTGGAAAACGTAAGCTCGTAGATTTAAACCCACTGTTCGACTATTGACAGTACCATCTCCTAGCAAACTGTTTTTAATATTTAAAAACAAATGATTGACATTTGTAACTAACTGTAATATATGTATGTATTCTGGCTACTTCTAAGCAAGTGCTTGACCACGATCCCACCCGATGTTAAGTGGAAATGCAACCCTGGGTAGTAAGCGGCTTGCATCCAGCTGCGTCCTGCGGCCTTATGAAATCGTATTAGACCATCTTATGGATGAGCGTCCTCCAACCGAGAACTTTTCGGCCTCACGGACCATCTGTTCCATTGCCACTTCAACTTGCTTATACAGTGGGCTATGTCGGTTACCTTGGTTCCTCTAAGTTCTCCTCATTCTTATACGATCTCGTAGAAATTTCCCGAACATAGCTCTCTCCATCGCTGTTAATAGTATAGATACATTGTTGATTTCCACCCTTCACGATATACACAGTTTCAATATAAAACATCGACAAGGTTTTAATTGGTCACAAGCCACACTAGAGGCGATGGTGTATTTCACACGCGCGCCATTAAATCACTGTCGTTCCCACGTGTTGCCTGACTTTCATCTATCAAAGTCACACGCGGTGATAGGAGTGAATACTGAATGCTATGGATATTCATACATAATTGTGTGTCAACGTTAATACGTATCCATTCACATCAGCCTGATATGTAATCTAGCGTTTAATGATTTGTGGGTAATCTACGAAATATATGTTTTTTTTGTAAGCAACTTTAATATGAAACCAAGTTTGACCACGATCCCATTAAGTGGCAATGCAGTCCTGGTAAGGCGCATTAGCTTAGTAAACCACATTACAGTCGAAGGGTAACAGACATGAGCTAACTACACTCGAGACCAATTATTATTATTTTTTTTATGGGTATAAACTAGTGCTTGTCCACGATCCCATTAAGTGGAAATGCAGTCCTGTATGGTAAGGTGCACTAGCTTTTTGAATAAGCGTATTTACACTTGAAATATAGACATCGAAATCGGAGGGAAAGAACGTCTTTTACTGTTCGAATAATGGAGCAAAGCGTTTTATTCGGATTCGATGCACAAACAAAAGGTCGTAGATTCAAATCAAGCCACTACCGACTAAAGTCGTCTATTTGGAGGGAGGGCACCGTACGCTTCTCTGATCCATGGACAGTCTCCATTCCAAGACTTTCCTTCTCCAGTGTTCCATTTTTTTCCGTAATAAAGCTTTTCATTTAAGTCCGTTTACATAACTGCATATAGACCACAATTCAAAATGACAGTATAGATAATGTAAGATTTAATTCAACTCGATTATGTAAAGTTAAGGACAATGGTTTTGTTCCATTGAAACGAAATCACACAACTTAGTATATGTCAAAATACGCGTGATGAGGGTAATGTTGGATTAGACAAAAGGTCTGCGGGTTTCACTTAAACGCTGTCACTAAATGAATACAAAGGGTCCCAATTTAAATAAACAAGCGTAGAACAATGATAACATAAAAGAAAGCTGAAATTTAACGAGGAAGAGAACAACCTTAATAGCCTTATAATATAGGACACGGTCTGGAAAACGTAAGCGCGTAGATTTAAACCCACTGTTCGACTATTGACAGTACCATCTCCTAGCAAACTGTTTTAATATTTAAAAACAAATGATTGACATTTGTAACTAACTGTAATACATGTATGTAAACTGGCTACTTCTAAGCAAGTGCTTGTCCACGATCCCACCTTGTGGTAAGTGGAGATATAGTCGAAAGATGGTACGTGCTAGTTTAGTAAGTGCCTATTCACTCTACTCTCCCACGTCGTTCGACTGAAAGACTGACGCCGGCAACTTGTTTTTTTTTTTAATGACGAACTACACAGATTGGCCAGAGAATCTGGCCTTGACTGCTTCACCGGATTGAGAGGTGGCATAGCTCTTAGGTCGCTTAGCCTGAAACTCTATCGCTAGTAACTCGACACAAGGGTCCCCGGTGGTAACCTCGGCTTGACGGTTACTATGTTACGCGTAAGCATGCCGATCCGAGGGCGCCTGAGAAGGCAAAACCACGACTTGGTCGGTAGCTATTTCACGGATAATCTAAAGGACATTCGAAAGCTAAACTAACTTTGAGTGCCACTTCGGGAAGCGTTGGCGCTGGGAGAAGAAGTGGCCGAAGAAACTCCAGTAACGCTCCTAGCATCTAAGGGTGGTCGGCAACATGTTCCACTCCTTTGCTGTACGTACGATGAACGATGAACAAATCGCCTATGAAAGGGTGGAGACTCGCCAAGTGTCTAAACGTCAAATTATAAAAATCATTTTATTTTAATGTATTAAATGCATTTTCATAGCGATATTACTACATTTTTAAATGTAAATTAAGAATGTTTACGGCTCTACGAGGAAACATTTTTCATCCTAAATAAAGTTCATATTAAAAACAAAATTTTTAATTTATAAATTTGCGTGAAAATATTAATCTCTATAGCAGGAAACAAAATTTAATAAAGGAAATATTAAAAAACTTTCAAACATTTACAAAGAAGTTAAAAACGGACACAAAATAAATTGCTTCTTAAGATACTTGACATTAATTATGTTGATTTTCATTTTGAGAGCGCCAAAAACGTGCAAAGAAGATGGCAGCCATTATTCTTTGTCTATGTAGTTGTCTTTGGTATCGAACTTTCAGGTGAAGGTTTTAGAATAATATATAATATTACGTTTTTTAGCACTATGATAATTATATAGTAATAGGTAGCAGACTCGACTTTTTTGTTTTTTTATTGTTATTGACGGTGAAATCTTCAACAAGATAGCCTGCCTTCTGGGGGGAAGGCGACGGTTTTGTGAGGACTCGGGGCCGTATCGTAAGTTTGTCGTGACTAATGTATATTAGGCAAGCGTTAACTACAGTTTTAGCAAAATTGAGCTTGCTAAAAACATTCTTTGAAAACAGATTTTAAGACAGTACTTTCAACGAGAGTTATACAGAGCGTAATCGAGTTGTTGTTGCAATGATCACCAACTTTATGGATCAACTCCCTCCAGCATACTTATCTTAACTAGATAAACTACTTGAGAGTTTCTGCCAGAGATATGGCAGCATAAAAATAAAATTAAAGCCGAGGCCTCATACACCCCATTCAGAGGCGCATAACATTCTTACCGTTTTGTTTGTTACGCTAGTGTAAAAGTATGTTACGTACAGAGACAAAAACAATGTATATACATGTATATATATTATTTAATATAAAGCGTGTCTCAGAATGTTTTTCGTCTTTAGATGTTAAATAAAAAAACAAAATATCAATTAAATCTTGTTTTATTTAATATTAATTGAAAGAGCAATCTCAATGTCGTGGGTCGTCCGTAACAGACTCTCGAACGCGATCGACGTTCATGCTCGTTCTTGATATCTTTTACACTCAGACGATTTGTCCGGCATTGTATTCCCAGTCTCTTCAAGTGTACATCCAACGCTTAATTTAATTGGCACTTGGCACCTGTCTTAAGCTTTTAAATTAAAATGTGTCCCGTAGAGACGACGAACAACAGTGCAGGAATCGTTGTTTTATGAAACGCTCTCACGCAAAACGCGCTGTAATCCCGTGAAACGATTCATTGCAACTAAACTTAACAAGCCGGCCAAGCGTATGAGTCCACTTCAATTCAAAACGAAAATCATCATCAACCTTGCTATAGGGTATAGACTAACATCCTAATCAAGGATTAGGAGATCCTTAGGCCTAGTTAGTACACAGGTCCAGACCGAAACGCCCCAAATTACGGAAAAATGTTGCACCCTTCTGCCCGACCGGCGTAGATCCCTCCTAAAAATTATCTTATTCGCTTTATCTCTGTTATTAGCTGCATTTTTCAATCATCATTTATACCTGTCTTACAGAATTTTCATTTGATTATCTTATTAATAAATAAATATACAAATATAGGTTAAATAAAGGGTCGTCAGAGTTTATCGTTTTCATAAATATATACAAGTCAAGATAATAAACACTCTGGGCTCTCAAGAATAAGACTACGATATCCCTGCCTGTCGTAGAAGGCGACATCAGCTGGCCCGTGTCGCCTTGCACTGCGAGGACACAGGATTGAGAGGTGGCATAGCTCTTAGGTCGCTTAGCCTGAACCTCTATCGCTAGTAACTCGACACAAGGGTCCCCCCGGTGGGGGGTAACCTCGGCTTGGACGGTTACTATATTACGCGTAAGCATACCGATCCGAGGGCGCCCGAGAAGGCCGAACCACGACTCGGTCGGTAGCTATTTCACGGATAATCTAAAGGACATTCGAAAAGCTAAACTAACTTTGAGTGCCACTTCGGGAAGCGTTGGCGCTGGGAGAAGAAGTGGCCGAAGAAAATCCAGCAACGCTCCTAGCATCTAACGGGTGGTGGGCAACTTGTTCCACTCCTTTGCTGTATGTACGATGAACGATGAACAAATCGCTTCGTTCGGACGCGCGGAACATCGACTATGAAAGGGTGGAGACTCGCCAAGTGTCTAAACGTCAAATTATAAAAATCATTTTATTTTAATGTATTAAATGCATTTTCATAGCGATATTACTACATTTTTAAATATAAATTAAGAATTTTTACGGCTCTACGAGGAAACATTTTTCATCCTAAATAAAGTTCATATTAAAAACAAAATTTTTAATTTATAAATTTGCGCGAAAATATTAATCTCTATAGCAGGAAACAAAATTTAATAAAGGAAATATTAAAAAACTTTCAAACATTTACAAAGAAGTTAAAAACGGACACAAAATAAATTGCTTCTTTAGATACTTGACATTAATTATGTTGATTTTCATTTTGAGAGCGCCAAAAACGTGCAAAGAAGATGGCAGCCATTATTCTTTGTCTATGTAGTTGTCTTTGGTATCGAACTTTCAGGTGAAGGTTTTAGAATTATAAATATTACGTTTTTTAGCACTATGATAATTATATAGTAATAGGTAGCAGACTCGACTTTTTTGTTTTTTTATTGTTATTAACGGTGAAATCTTCAACAAGATAGCCTGCCTTCTGGGGGGAAGGCGACAATTATGTGAGGACTCGGGGCCGTATCGTAAGTTTGTCGTGACTAATCTATATTAGGCAAGCGTTAACTACAGTTTTAGCAAAATTGAGCTTGCTACAAACATTCTTTGAAAACAGATTTTAAGACAGTACTTTCAACGAGAATTATACAGAGCGTAATCGAGTTGTTGTTGCAATGATCACCAACTTTATGGATCAACTCCCTCCAGCATACTTATCTTAACTAGATAAACTACTTGAGAGTTTCTGCCAGAGATATAGCAGCATAAAAATAAAATTAAAGCCGAGGCCTCATACACCCCATTCAGAGGCGCATAACATTCTTACCGTTTTGTTTGTTACGCTAGTGTAAAAGTATGTTACGTACAGAGACAAAAACAATGTATATACATGTATATATATTATTTAATATAAAGCGTGTCTCAGAATGTTTTTCGTCTTTAGATGTTAAATAAAAAAACAAAATATCAATTAAATCTTGTTTTATTTAATATTAATTGAAAGAGCAATCTCAATGTCGTGGGTCGTCCGTAACAGACTCTCGAACGCGATCGACGTTCATGCTAGTTCTACAGAATTTTCATTTGATTATCTTATTAATAAATAAATATAAAAATAAAGATTAAATAAAGGGTCGTCAGAGTTTATCGTTTTTCATAAATATAGAAGAATAAGACTCGTAGTCTTATTCTTCTATATATCCCCAGCCTGTCGTAGAAGGCGGCATCGGCTGGCCCGTGTCGCCTCGCACTACGAGGGCACAGGAAGTGCTCTGCTTGAGCGCAGTGCGGAGGGCTCTGGTGCGTTCCACTGGAGATCCCCTCACCATGCACCAAGGAAGGGCCACCGGGGAGGTTTTAGTGGGTAAAAACTCCACATAACAGCCGCCTTCCCCCCAGAAGGCGAGGTATCTTTTTAAAGATTTCCTCCCCGTTAACAAAAAAAAAAGATAATAAACACGCTTTAAATTGCCTAAAATCATAAACAAATAACTACTAGTGTTTATTGTATAATCAAATTCCTTAACGAAATTTATACGGTACTACAATATTTTGCATTTGATTTCATTTAGTAATTCGTGATTGAAATAGACCTGATCGTGGAGAACATCGTTTAATGGAATCAAAAGTTATCCTCAATGAAGCTCTTACTTTAAATTAAGATAAAGAGAAATATATAATAACGGAATTTTATTATAGGCTATAGATAATTTACTTTCAGTCTGGAGAGTAAATTGATTATCTCTAAAAGGCCTTTGCGGCATGATATTAATATACAATGAGAGTTAATTCAAAGAATTTATAAAATTATTTGTTTAAATAATTAAGAAAATACGTCAATAGCATAATGGTTTAGGGTGCGGCCCGCGAATCGTAAGGTCGTGGGTTCGAATCCACCATTCGACTATTGCCGTGAACCATGTCCTAGCACAAGCTTAAGCTTAGTCGGAATGGTTAACAAGATTGTTAGTAATATTTCTGTAAAAAAAAAGAAATATTGCTAGCTTTCATTTAAAATAAAATTACGGTTTGAGAGAATTTTATTTCCTTAATAAGAATCACTAAAGGAAAATACACAAATATACAATTTTAGGCTAAGCGTTACAGTTCTAGGAATATGTTTATAAAATAATAATAGGTTTAAAACATCCAGAAACAATATCAAAATTTTATTTTGAATTGTGGGTTATTGGAAATTGCAATGGGGATTAAGGCTAACTACATTTTGTAAATAAATATTATAAAAACGGTGTTCGAGTTTATGACCAAAGATTTAGGGAATACGTGCGCTGCGGCTATACTAGATGTGTCATACTGTGAACGTTTTAATTATTATTTATTACGTAGATAATTTTAATTTATTTTTATTACTTCATTCTGACTTCTGTTATTTATTAATGACACGCTTTTTTAATATTTTCTATATATATATGTGTATATATATATACACTTAATATTTTTTATGTCGTTTGGGAGTTTATTATAGATATTTACTCGTATACCTTCACATTCAATTGTTTTTTTGCCATAATTTGTTATTGGGAATCTATTAGCATTTCTTAGTTTAATTTTCTGGTGGTGATGTTTTTTTGAAAAATGTTATTTTTGTATTATGTCTTTGTATTTTATAAATATAACTAGCGTTTCCGTTTTCTACAGACTACACTTTGGAGAGTGTGCTCAGGAATTAGATCGTGTAATTCTTGCAGCACTGAAAATTGAAACAAACAAAGTCATTGCTGCGCCGTCATCTAGCCACCGGGGATAGAGCTCGGCTTGCTAGCGTACAATGCAACTTAGGTCGCCCGCACACTAATCTACCACGGCTCTGATTTAGTAAAATATAATTTAATATTACAAATTCGTTTCATTCAAATAACATTATTAAAAACGTGAACATCACAGCCTATAAAACGAGTACATGTCCCACTGTTGGATACAGGCGTAATCTGTCAAGAGAATATAAGGGAAAATTTCTTACATATACATTCCCTCACGATGTTTTTCTTCACCGCTGAGCACGTGGAAAATCAGCATTTAAAATTGCTGGCGTACTCGGGTTGCTAGCGTACGTTGTAGCTTGAGTTGAGGGCGGTCAGCCCTGACACTGAGCTACCTCAGCTCTGATTTTTTGATGCAATAAAATACAATTTTGTATTAGAAAATCGTTCCATTTAATTTTAACTGTAATTCTATTGTTTACTATTCAATTTAACACTTGGCAAATCAATTATGAACCAAATGAAAGTAGGGCAGATCTCTAGTGTAATAATAAAACAATAAAACAACCACGACAACACTAATGCCGTAACGTGTAACGTTGTTAGAGAAACTGAGCAAACTTTACTTATAAATACAAGTTAGGTAACAACTGCCATAAACTCGAATTAGTTCGTATTCGGTGAACGGCCACCTAATACGAGCTTATCTGAACAAATGGCAGCGCTTTGTAGTAAATCGACAATAAGCTCAACGAGATATTCTTATCTTTGTAAACTTATATTTTACCCAAATTTATAAAAGATAAAACACAGATAGAACCACTAACAGCCTAATAGTTAAGATGCCTCAAGATCGCTATTATCTATTCTCAATTCGTCTATATGTTTGTTACCTCATAAAGTTTGACTGAGTGAACCGATTTCAATGTTTTTGTGTGAAAGTTGGTACTTCCCATGTGGTCCCATTTCAATTTGGCCCAATTCTGATAATGGCATCCATGAGAAACCCATAAAAGTGTTGAATTTGCTTCAAGTATGGGCGAATGACTCAATGTCACGCCAATCGATTTTGATGATTCATTTTCTATTGGAAAGGATGTAATTCAAGAGTAGTTTGATGAGAGTTTTTTGTTTGTTTAGGTTCTCATTAATTTCGTAATATTCCTAAGATAATTCGGAAAACAAAGAGGGCGTAATAGTGATTCGATTTGAAGTCGGTTTTTGGTAAAAGTAAACTTGTCATATACTTGTCAACAAACTTGTTGGATCCAATACGTGACAGTGAAGGGCCAAACACAAATTTTATCAAGTAAATTTTTGGTACCAAAGAAATTGAAAAGCGGAAAACAGACTGGATTTCACACTCCGAACCTTTATTTAAGCATGTACCATGTTGATAATACTTCTATCCAAAAATATATCTTTTTTTTAAATGGGATGCAGGGTGGTATGGTCCTAAATATGGGCCTATAAATGTCCCACTGTCAGGCACAGGCCTACGTAAAGAGAGTACCAGGGCACAGCTCGGAATAAGTGTGGATTGGCTTAGAATTTTTTAAAGTCATGTAGGTTATCTCACGATGTGTTCCTTCACGAGCACTTAAAATTTCAACAAACAAATTCATTCATTCCAAGATCGGACTTGAATTGCTAAGAAACTTAAGGCGATCAGCCGGACAATAACCTACCGCGGCTCTATAGAAATAATAAATTTATAGCGACTATATGAAACAATAAAACTACGAAAATAATATTAACAATACATGATTCTAACTTACGGCGTGAAAAAATTTAATTACTACAAAGATAGAAACTAGAAAACATTGTTATTAAGAATTAAGTGTAAAATAAATCAACCGCCCTATCCTATATGAGCATTTCCAAGTAATTTATTTTCCTCATTACCACTACGTCAGTTATTAATAACAGCTTGCGTATATGTCTGTGAACTTACACACAACTTGTTATTTGCTATATAAATGAGTTTCAGGAACATATTTATCCAGGATTTCTCCCTAGAAATAGAGTTGTTGACATAATAGCAAAATTATGACTTCTGTTTGTCTTCTATCTATTCTGTCGACCTTATTTGTGCAAAGGTTAGATTTTTTCATAGATTTTATAAAGTTGATATGCTCCACAATATTACAAATTTCATACAAAATCTCTCAACTTTGATTTGAACAAATATAACAAAATTTATAAAGACCGCAGTTTCGTTTGTTTTTTTTTAAGTACAAATTATCACTTACAAAAATGCTTTGAGCGAGATGAGCTACCCCTTTTCACATACAGAAATTAACAAGCGGTAAGCTCATCATTGATAGAAAGCGGACAATGAAAGCTGAGTCTATCTACTCGAATATTGTTAAAAGGACGTGATCATACAAGTATCCGTAATTTGCATATATTTGTATGTTGTGTAAGAAAACTATATAAGCGGCAATTAACAGATTGCTACGAAAAATAAATCACGAGGGAAATGAAACAAGGAATAATGTGTGTGGAGGATTCTAAAATCCAATTACCGAGTTTGTGGTTTCACTGTTACGAGATATTTAGCTGCCTTGACATACCGGGAAATGAAATATTCCGAGCAACATGTCGTATGTGTTATAAATATTTAATATTATTTATATTTCAAATCTGTGATGGATTTAACATTAAACGCCCCTTTTTACCCGCGGCCACTTTCTTTTATTTCCGAAGTTAGCATACCTATATGATGAAATTCTGAGTTCCTTTGCTTGTTGTCGTTATGGATTACTGACATATATTTTGGGTTCATCACCCAGAAGTGCTGGCCGCGCTACAGTTGCGGACGCCTGACAGTTACGTGTGCATGCGCCGTCGTCCGCCATTGTTCCTACTCCCTGTCAGGACTAACTTGTCCAGGAACTCTCCGCTGTCGCGCGCGGTTGGGTTTGTTAATACCATCTCATTGCACATTGATATATTTTGTTGCACAGAGTCTGTGTTTATCGAAGCTGCCTACAAATGCGTAGAAGGTGTTTGACTCTATTATATTTATATATTATTGTCAATACATAAAGCAGCTTTATATTTGTTTTAATTTTAATAATATATATTTAACTAAGTTTTTATAACATCATATTGGTATTATCTATAACGGTGTTATAATTTTTGTTGATTTAAATAAATAAATAAATTTTCAGGTCGCTAGTTCACATCCAGCTCAAAGGACCAAACTTTATGTCCACAACAACGTTTTTTAACTGTTTCAGGAGGAACAAATTAAAACGCGGAAACAAGCGTTATCAACATTAAAAACATCGTCGGATGTTGTCTCAAATTTTTATCTTAATTAACAGGTATCCTACCATACGATTTTTAAGTAGGAATATCCTAGTACTCGTATTAAACCTATGCATGATATAGGAATGAAAAATTATTCGTCACACTCAATAAATGATTTCTACACAATATATAGTTACGTGGTAACTCGTTAATAGTTCGATTAATTTAACCATACTATTTGAAAGTGCTTGAAAGCACCTTTGTGCCACCAAAGATCCGAAAGCCGCAAGTATTTGATTTAGGATTTTCAAAAGCATCATTCTGTTTAATTCACTTAGAAGATCTACAACTTATTCAGAAGATTTGGAAATGGAATCTTCACGAATTGGTGTCCCTTCAAACCTTCACGTCAACTTAATGTGATTGAAGTGCCATTTCTTATATAACTTTTTTTTTTTTTTTTTTGTTTACGGGGAGGAAATCTTCAGAAAGATACCCCGCCTTCTGGGGGGAAGGCGGCGGTTATGTGGGGTTCTTACCCACTAAAACCTCCCGGTGGCCCTTTCCTCGGTGCATGACGAGGGGCTCCGGGATCTCCAGTGGAACGCACCGGAGCCCCTCTGCACTGTGCTCAAGGAGAGCACGTCCCGGGGGAGGTTACTCCTCCCCCTGTGCCCTCGCAGCGCAAAGCAACACGGGCCAGCCGATGTCGCCTTCTTCCTGGGTCCACTTTGGTGGACGTCTCAGGTCCCCACCCTTGTCACCCAGTGAACCCGAGGCCCCTTTTAGTCGCCTTATACGACAGGCAGGGGATACCGTAGTCTTATTCTTGAGAGCCCAGAACTACAGGGCTGTTCTTATATAACTTCTTTTATTAAACATGGAAATAAATACGAAAATATTGTGAATAATGTTGTTTTATATTTTATAAAAGATTTTTGTCAACCAACTTCAATTGTTTTAACGAATACCGTCACAACTGCGCGTCCTCACAATTTTTATACAAAATTAATTAAAAATCAGATTACGAACTAATAAAGTTAAATTATTGTTTACAATGCCAAGTTAATGTGACGATCAAATAAATTATTAATTATGAATTAAAGATACAATAAGATTCAGGTAAATCACTAAGATATTATTGGAAGTAGTTATTATGCATAACAATCGCTGGGTGCCAAGTATTATTTAAATCTTCATTTCCAATGTTAACTTCCCAGACGTGCAGGTTTCTTTACAATGTTTACCTTCGCAGCCGAGCACGTAACTTAAATAATAATAAATCCGTTGCCATAATAAAAGTCTCGTTTACCGCTCCGCACGTCTACCATTATATTAAATTAATAAATCAAGACTAATTAAAGTATAATGTGGAAAATAGAAAATGATAAAACACACTTGGAGGTGCTGGAAACATGTCTTAATTAACACAAAGATATTAAACGTGACACGGTATATAAATTAATTAAAAGTGTTAACCTGTTTAACGCCAGCTAATATACCAACTGCCGCGGTTTCGCACGTGTAAATCTGATCATTGTTGAGTTAAACGAAAACAAAACGTTACACTAACTAACAAAAATAGGCAGTCATAAGTGAAGGTAGAAGTCAAAACTAATAACGTAACTAATAAGTATTAAAATTTGATATTTTATAATGTGTACATCAGTCTGGTTATCATATCTATTGACAATGTGAGCAACGATGAAATACATGTTTTTATAGTTTATTGATTACCAACTTCGCCCTGTGGTGTTACCCGCGATAACTATTTTTTTTTTGCTAAAATAAGACAGACTTTACTATATTTTTTTTTAATGACGAACTACACAGATTGGCCAGAGAAGTTGGCCTTGACTGCTTCACCGGATTGAGAAGTGGCATAGCTCTTAGGTCGCTTAGCCTGAACCTCTATCGCTAGTAACCCAACACAAGGGTCCCCCCGGTGAGGGGTGACCTCGGCTTGGACGGTTACTATGTTACGCGTAAGCATTCCAATCCGAGGGCGCCCGAGTGGGCCGAACCACGACTCGGTCGGTAGCTATTTCACGGATAATCTAAGGGACATTCGAAAAGCTAAACTAACTTTGAGTGCCACTTCGGGATCGGAAGGATGGGCGTTTAATTACCATGGCCAAACTGAATAGCAAAAAGTTTCGAACGTAGCATCGTTTTCATTTAAATGCTCGTCGGTTATCTAGAAAGAGAACAAAACACGTTGTAAGCCGCTGCACACATCCCATTGACTTTTTACTTCTTTTATGTTCTAGAACTTGTTTTATTCACTTTTCCGCGGTTGCAATAACGATCCTCCGTCCTTCGCAAAACTCGGCTTGCGCTTTCCGGCTTAAAGCGCTGCTCTAAAGCCGCTTTTGCTAGCTGTACAATATTGTTTTTAATTCTCGAATGCATATAATATGGCCTTAAAGAAAAATAAATTAACTGCGGACCATGATGATATAAAATGGAAAGACTTTTTTACGCGATTTGCTGCAAAAACTACGGAAAGAACAGACATGAGTATTGATTATTCATTTGGAATGAAAATTTAAATGGAAAAACCCTTTTTTTGTTGACGGGGAGGAAATCTTTAAGAAGATACCCCGCCTTCTGGGGGGAAGGCGGCGGTTATGTGGGGTTTTTACCCATTTCCTCGGTGCATGACGAGGAGTTCCGGGATCTGCAGTGGAACGCAACCTCCCTCTGTGCCCTCGCAGTGCAAGGCGACACGGGCCAGCCGATGTTGCCTTCTTCCCGGGTCCACTTTAGCGGACGACAGGCAGGGGATACCGTAGTCTTATTCTTGAGAGCCCAGAACTACAGGGCTGAATAAGAAAAACCCTAGCTATGGTAACAATAAATAATACAAGCGATCAGCCCATCTTCATTTAATTTGACATTTTTTTTATTAAAAAATAATAGAAAGAGAATTTTTTTTTCAGAAATATTAGTAACATTCTTGTTAACCATTCCAACTAAGCTTATGGTTGTGCTATGTACGTGAACCACTCACGCTAATAGTCTACTGGTGGATCCGAACATTCGACCTAACGGTTAGCAGACCTTACCATTAAGCTATTGATGCTTAAATTTATAATTAAAAAAAATAAACTCACTCGCCCTTTTAACTCTAGCGGAGTAGGCAGAGACAGCTTTCACCCTTAACATTTTCAGAGAGAAAGTTTTGAAGTTATACTTCTTTAGGCTTGATATGAAAAAATTATGAGTGTGAACTTTTAAGATGCGCACGCATCACTGTACCACAAAACACCCTGTGTGTTAAAGCTTATCAAGTACTCCAATATAATTGATGTTAACTATACATATGTATTTTTTATTGATATAAATTACGATATTATTATATATTATAATGTAATATTTAATTTTTCAAATGTAAAATGAACTTTATTGACTGTGTTGACTATCCGTTTCGAGTCCTTTTATTTTTTTGTAATTGATTATTTTTATGCAATTAAAATTTATAATTTAATAATGCTAAAGAAGCTTAACTTCTCACAAGGTATATATGTATATAAGTACACGCACGCATTTTTTATTTATTCACTGTGGTAAATAGTTTCATAAAATCTTAAATTGTTATTATAATAATAATATTTTCTCTGGTATTATATAATTTAATATCTACCCTATTAAAAATAAAATCCTATAATTGCAAGTTTCATTCTAAATGTGGGGCGCTTTGAACTTAGTTTACTTTGAAGTAGACAAGGAGCCGTAACATTTTAAGGGGCTTTGATGAAATAATGGCGTTGTTTAACCAGTTACCGTAGTTAGGCGTTTTGCAAAGTTCGTTCGCTTAAACTCCCGGTAATAGTTATTGAGGAAACGTTACGGGTTAGCTAACTATTTAGTTTAATGCATGTCATAACTTTAACTGACGGATTTCATGTTAATTTATACAATCACACGAATATCCAATTTGTGGTCGAAATTAAATTTTAATTCGGAAAAAGGGACAACTTAAATCATAAAAGAAGTTTTCGACTTAGAACTAATTTCATCAAGCTACGAGCAAAAATGTTTCATGAGTATTTCTTCAACCGCTAGGCAGCCGTATAACAAATATATAAAAAACTAATAGTTACATTTTAACCGACTTAAAAAAGGAGGAGGATGTCAATTAATATTAGTAGTTAAATAGTAATCAAATCCGTGGCTTTGGACTCGTTGGCGTGGCAGACATACTGCATTAAAGTCGACCTCGATGGTACGACTATATATCGCTGGCCATCAGAAAACGTCGGAAACTGATACTTAGACCTTACTTATAAGGTTCAAGATTCCGTTATGGGCCCAAGAAACGCGGCACGGCAAAGCGGTCATGTTTGAGAGAACAATCACATAAAGAAGGATACCGAAGAACAAGGCAGAGTGGAAGCTCTATAATAAAGTGGACCCAAGAAATCGCTAGACAGAAGATTTGCAGAATTATATTTTTGGAGTAGATACTTATGTGAAGAAAGTCGTAAAACAAAATATTAACTATTAAGATACACGTGCAGGTATTAAGTTCAAGGAGCTCTTGCTATATTCTACACTTCTGCTGTAATATACTACACTCCATTATATAAGTTTGTCACATTAAACTTGAAGCGCACATTGTGAAGGCTTACTTAGTTATGCAACGTTAGTTCCCTTACTTAAGTACTGAAACGTGAATCTCAGCGCTACCTTGGCGTAGCAGTCAAGTTATTAGTCAGTTTTAAGGTGCATTTCCACTGAAATTAATAGTACGGAGAAGCGAAAAGACCTTATGTAGTCTTAGAACAAACCACTAATTGTGGTATTATTAAAAACCATACTACTTCCTCTGTCTCTCATCGTCATTTCACTCATCTCTCACCTCACTCTCGATCTGTTACTTGGCGTTAGGACTCCATTTTATACTTTTTTAGTGTATTGATTTTGGACTGCATTCTGCACATGCTGAGAAAGTATAAAAAAAGAACAGACCAGTCAATCTTAGAAAAAATAATTGTAAAGGCAAAAAGATACTGATACATACTCCGAAGAACAGTTATAAAGGTTGCAGTTCGTATTTCGTGTATTCAGAGACTGACACAAATATATTATCTGTACAAAGACGGTGTTAGCTATTATAGCTAGTCATCCCTGTAGTTCTGGGCACGCAGAATAAGACTACGGTATCCCCTGCCTGTCGTAGAAGGCGACTAAGAGGGGCCTCGGGTTCACTGGGCGACAAGAGTGGACCCGGGATGGAGGTGACATCGGCTGGCCCGTATCTCTTTGCACAGGGGGAGAGGGAGTGACCTCTCTCCCCCGGGACGTGCTCTCTGCGGGGCCCCGGTGCGTTCCCCTGGAGATCCCGGAGCCCCTCACCATCTACCCAGGAATGGCCACCAGGGCTTGTGGGTATAAACCGCACATAACCGCCACCTTCCACCCAGAAGACGGGGTATTTTGTTGAAGATTCCCCCCTCTTCCCCGCCCCGTCAGGGGTATCTAGGTACCGACATAACAGATACTTCCGGTGTAATATAGTTTATGCGGAAAAAGAAAGTCGTGCAAAAAACACATTGCGAAAATATACGCTTGGTGTAAGATGAGCTCATGCTGGGAATAATAACACTGGGGAATATTTAACATTCCACCGACCACGATAGTTGTCTCTATTTACTCCGCTTACCTCGTAGCGTATTACTAAGGTATCAAACAATTATTGACAATCATTACAGAAGATTTCAGGTATGTTTTAGTGCACAGTTAACCAACAATGTTTTCAAGCTGATACAACATAGGGCACCCTTACGTCGTAGACAGTCCATCAATACGCACGAAGCGGTTTGCCTCCACCTTCCTTATGCGGACGGCTAAGAAATGGAACTCTCTGCCGCGTTCAGTCTTTCCTCACGGGTACAATCTGGACACCTTTAAGTCCAACGTGAACAGACACCTGATAGACTCACGTGCTCCATCGTTGGCTTTATCTTCGCCTTCCATCAAGCAAACGTGAGCCTATTTACTATAAAAAAAAATCTTCAAGAGAAGAAGCTATTTCCTCGTTAAGTACAGAAAGCGCAGGTCTACATGGATGTGCTCTGAATATTTATAAGTGACGGTGGTCACTTAATGTTGGATGGAACGGAAATTAGTTTCTCCTTTTTCTATAAAATGTAGCAAATGTTTAATTTTAAACGGAACACAAAAGAAAAATCTATTTGAGTCATGTCTGTTGTGCACCCTTAGCAATAACAATGTTCTTTTAGAACAAGTTGTTATAACATTCCACACATCTCTACAGCTCGTAACTTCTGACTAGTTCCGCACGCCGTAGTACAATGAAATATTCATGACTTGTCGCAAGCTTGTCACACTGCTATAACAACTGGAAACGTAGTGCTATATTGTTGTTTTAAAACAAATATAAAAAAGCGTAGTAGTGAGATTTTAGATAAAATATTTATTACTACACTTAGGATTCCGATAGTCGTGTAAATGCATTATTTCTACGGCCTACGGTCTATGTAAATGTGTCCCACTGCTGGGCATAGGCCTTTTCTGTAAAGAGAGGATGAGGGCATGCCCTAATGACACGTTAAATATTTACTAAACTACTTGTAACTGAATTAAAATGTTACCTAATCATAGTTTCCATAACATTAAACATTGTAAAACTCCGGTACTTTTACTTAGTCGAGTTCGCAACTTTGTAAATGAGAAATGATAACAAGAAGCGTCATTAGTGGAATAAAATCCTTGTGGAATATTTTTTTAAATGTTTCCGCCGATTGCCGTTGCCGTGTTTTGAAGTGAGACGTGTTTTAGTTCCTTTTTAACGTGGTAATAAGTACGACGGAAGTTCTTTGGTACCTAATTTTTACTGTTATTTAGGTAGATAGGGCTTGTTATTTTTAACTTAACATTATACTATTGATTGGATTTTGCATGCTTATTTAAGTCCATTTATGTATAATAGGGTGTATAGCCTATACCACGTTCTTAAACATTAAATTTTATACCTTGTCTAGGGTTTTTTACATCATCAACATACATATGCGTAGACACACACCCATACATAGATATATGCAAATACATACAAAAAACTATCAATATTATTTTTAGAAAAAAAAAACATTTTTAAAATTGGAACTCTGACGTCTAATTTTTTTGGAGAGTAGGCATTAATAGCAGCGATATTATTAGTTCAATATAATTGTAGTGTATGAAACTTTGTTGTGCATTTAAATAATGATTTTTATTATAAAAAAAAATTAATTATATTTAATTTTTAAACAAAAGTATAAGCTTTTAACTCAAGCGGAGTAGGCAAAGATAGCCATAGCTGTCCACTTTCTACCAAGGTCCCGTATGTGACGAAGCATGTGCCCGTTTATAAGTACCAAAATATCGAACATGAAAATATTAATGATATTTCCTAGATCGATATTTTGGTACTTATAAAAATATAAGACGACTACCCACACTTATTTTGTATTGTCAGATCACAGTCGAACCGTTTCGCTAATAGCCTCAACCGACTCAAAAAGAGGGAGGTTCTCAATTCGTGTTTATGTTTGTAACACAGATATTTATTCAAAACCCTAAATACATAATTATGAGTTAAACGTACTCCTAATTGTACCTTTTTCAGTTCGTTGCTAATCTAGTCGGTATACCTTCGTCATTCTTCATTTTCAATTTTCTTCGCCGTTGATTCTTCATTCAACCTTTTCATATAACCAAATCTTCGGTGAAGCATACCTTTACCTTTTTAACTGACTTCAAAAGGAGGTTCTCAATTCATCTGTGTTTTTTTTTATGTTTGTTACCGCATAACTTTGGACTGGGTGAACCGATTTTGATAATTCTTTTTTTATTTGAAAACTGGTGCTTCCCGTGTGGTCCAATTCTGACAATGGTATCCATGACAAAACCATAAAGTCTAGAATTTGCATCAAGTATGTGCGCCACAAATGCACGATAAACTCAATATCACCCCAACGGATTTCGATGATTGATTTTTTTATTGTAAAGCATGTACTTTAAGAGTAGTTCCATGAGAGTTTGGTTAAGTTCTAATAATTTCAGCCCTGTAGTTCTGGGCTCTCAAGAATAAGACAACGGTATCCCCTGCCTGTCGTAGAAGGCGACTAAAAGGGGCCTCGGGTTCACTGGGCGACAAGGGTCCCCACCCTTTGTAACCTGCCCCCCCTCGGGAAGTACTCTCCTTGAGCATAGTGCAGAGGGGCTCCGGTGCATTCCACTGGAGATCCCGGAGCCCCTCACCATGCACCGAGGAAGGGCCACCGGGGAGGTTTTAGTGGGTAAAAACCCCACATAACCGCCGCTTTCCCCCCAGAAGGTGGGGCATCTTTTTGAAGATTTCCTCCTCGTTAACGAAAAAAAAAGGTTCTAATTAATTTTCTTTTTCGTAATATTCCAAAGATAATTCGGAAATACAAAAAGGGCGACCGCGCGTGGAGGGCACCTTTAACGCTTGGTTCGATTTATGGTTGGTTTTCTTTTTTACTAGTAAATATACTTGTGTATATATTATACATATATTCTTCGACTTATTTATTTAGATATATCCAGTATAGATTATTTAGTATATGTGTAGTTCAGTTATAATATTTGAATCTGTATTCCCTCGTCCTGTCTGGATTATATATTTCCTGTCCATACAAAGGTTATCTAGAAACAGTCGCTCTCGATACGATTTTTTTTCTTTTTTTTTGTCGACTATACAGATTGGCCACAGAGAAGCTGGCCTTGACTGCTTCACCAAATTGATCTGGACCAATAACTCGACACAAGGGTCCCCCCTGTGTGAGGTAACCTCGGCTTGGACGTTTACTATGTTACGCGTTAGCATTCCGATTCGAGGGCGCCCGAGAGAGCCGAACCACGTCTCGGTCGTTTGCTATTTCACGGATAGTTAACTCGATAGGATAAGGTCGCCCATTGTACAACGAATTTTAAAATATACTTTAATTCTGTGATTTGCTTCTTGTTTGATTTTAGATAGACTCTTTATTGCTCACGTTACATTTTAATGTACAATAAATCAATCTATACTGTCTACTCCTATATTATAAATAAAATTAGAGACCGGGCATCAAGTTATCCATAATTAAAGAAACATTTTGAACAAAGTTGTCCGACCGAAATACAATCGCCCGGCGTTAAGACGATTAAATGTTTTACAACAAATAGAAATATAAATTTGTTACACTTCCCGCGATTCAATATCGAAATTTAATATCTTATCTTTGTGTAGACAAAACACGGAGTGGTTTTGAACGTAATGATAACCACAATGTCCCGGAAATATTTTATAAATTCATAATTTAATTTGATTGTGCTGTCTTTAAGCCTTTTACACAATCCTTTGTTCATAATATCTATTCATTCTTCTTGTTCTTGAGTGCCATCTCCTACCGGAGGTCGGCTATCATTAAGGCTCTTTTAATTTTTGATGCAGCGGCAGGGTACAAGGATCGTATGCTTATGTTGAACCATGTCCGGAATTTTCTGAGCCACGAAATACGTCTTCGATACGATTTTTTCTTTTCGTAATATTCCAAAGATAATTCGGAAATACAAAAAGGGCGACCGCGCGTGGAGGGCACCTTTAACGCTTGGTTCGATTTATGGTTGGTTTTCTTTTTTACTAGTAAATATACTTGTGTATATATTATACATATATTCTTCGACTTATTTATTTAGATATATCCAGTATAGATTATTTAGTATATGTGTACTTTAGTTATAATATTTGAATCTGTATTCCCTCGTCCTGTCTGGATTATATATTTCCTGTCCATACAAAGGTTATCTAGAAACAGTCGCTCTCGATACGATTTTTTTTCTTTTTTTTTGTCGACTATACAGATTGGCCACAGAGAAGCTGGCCTTGACTGCTTCACCAAATTGATCTGGACCAATAACTCGACACAAGGGTCCCCCCTGTGTGAGGTAACCTCGGCTTGGACGTTTACTATGTTACGCGTTAGCATTCCGATTCGAGGGCGCCCGAGAGAGCCGAACCACGTCTCGGTCGTTTGCTATTTCACGGATAGTTAACTCGATAGGATAAGGTCGCCCATTGTACAACGAATTTTAAAATATACTTTAATTCTGTGATTTGCTTCTTGTTTGATTTTAGATAGACTCTTTATTGCTCACGTTACATTTTAATGTACAATAAATCAATCTATACTGTCTACTCCTATATTATAAATAAAATTAGAGACCGGGCATAAAGTTATCCATAATTAAAGAAACATTTTGAACAAAGTTGTCCGACCGAAATACAATCGCCCGGCGTTAAGACGATTAAATGTTTTACAACAAATAGAAGTATAAATTTGTTACACTTCCCGCGATTCAATATCGAAATTTAATATCTTATCTTTGTGTAGACAAACACGGAGTGGTTTTGAACGTAATGATAACCACAATGTCCCGGAAATATTTTATAAATTCATAATTTAATTTGATTGTGCTGTCTTTTAAGCCTTTTTCACAATCCTTTGTTCATAATATCTATTCATTCTTCTTGTTCTTGAAGTTGCATCTCCTACCGGAGGTCGGCTATCATTAAAGCTCTTTTAATTTTTGATGCTGCGGCACGGAACAAGTTTCGTGTGCTTATATTGAACCATGTCCGGAGATTTCTGAGCCACGAAATACGTCTTCTTCATCCTCGTTGACCCTGGATTTTTCCTTGGATGATGAGTTGGAGTAGTTCGTATTTGTTATTATGCATTATATGACCAAAGTACTATACTAACTGGAGCTTGCGTTTTTTCACGGAATTAAGGACTTCCGCGTTCTTGCTCACCATTCGCAAAAATCTATTAATTAAAAGTAATTAATGAACTATATTTCTAGTCTGAATATACCCCCTTAAATTCCTTTTAATTACTACTACTTGACTTCAAAAAATTCGACTTCTCAATTCGTCTGTGTGTTTTTTTCTGACTGACTTTGGACTGACTGGGTCGATTATGATCATTCTTTTTTATTTGAAAGCCGGTGCTTTTTCTGCATAATGCAAGCATTTTTTTTGTCCATTTCTCAAAATGACAAAAACATGTGGATCTTATGTAACACATACTTCATGCAAATTTAATTTGCATGAAGTATGTGTTCGATAAATAACTTAATATCACTTCAAACGATATTTTTTATTGGAAAGGATGTACTTCAAATTAAAAAAAAACTTCGGAAATACAAAGAGGTTTAACGTTTTATTCGAGTTTTTTTTAATCGTTAAAATACTTTTCTTCTTTTGTTCATTTAATCTTTTTTTTTTTATAATTTCTAAGCAAGTGCTTGACTACGATCCCACCTGATGTTAAGTGGAAATGCAGTCCTGGATGGTAAGGCGCACTAGCTTAGTAAATGCCTATTCACTCTACTCTTGAAAATACCCACGTTGTAATCGAAAGGAAAGACAGACGCGGGCAAACTATTCCAGTCCTTTGCTGTACGAAGAATGAAAGACGAAGCAAATCGCTTCGTTCGGGTTTGAGGGATGTTCACAACAAAAGGATGAAATCCCGCAGTGCGTCTAGAAGTCCGATGGTGGAAAGGGGATGGGGGAATTAGATCATGTAGTTCCTGAGCACACTCTCCAAAATGCAATCTGTAGAAAACCGAAAGGCTAGCTACCTTACGCCTGTGCTCAAGACTGAGCAGATTGGTTTCAGCTGCGTCACCAAATAGCATCTTAGCCCGCCTCTCCACCGAGTCCAAAGCTGCGAGATGGCATTTAGCTGCGCCTGCCCAAATGTGACAGCAGTATTCTACACACGACCGGACTTGAGCTTTATAAAGTGTTAAAAGCTGTCCCGCAGAGAAGTACGGTTGCACTTGACCAAGATTCCAAGTTTTTGCAGCTATCTTAGCCTTAGACTCCTATTATATATTATAAATCCAATTTCAATTTTTCAATTCACAAATTTAGTCGCAAGCTCATAGAGACACCTTACTCTGTCTACTCCAGATACGGTAATAGATTTAAGACCAGCTGCAGGATACGACTACAAAGGTCTAAGGCAATATATAATAAAAGTTTAAGTAGCTCTTTAATCTTCTAAATTGCCCATAAATAATTTTATTAGCTGAATTTGGACGTCTGCCATGGAATTTAGATAGCATCCTGAAAAAAAAATAAGTGCTTTTGCACGTTCCTTAATCATTTACGGTGTAATAGTTAAGAGGTTAAATCACAAATGATTTTTTTTTTACTTTCTAAACAAAGTGTTAAGTTGAAATGTAGTCCAAGATGGTCACTATACTCTTAAAAACACCAGCATTGTAATCGGAGGGAAAGACAAAAGCGGTTAAACTATTCCAGTAAACTATTTAAAGTTAAAAGTTACAGCCTTTATATATACTGTAAATGTCCTACTGCAGAGGGGCTCTGGTGCGTTCCTCTGGAGATTCCGGAGCGTCTCATCATACACCGAGGAAGGGCCACCGGGGAGGTTTTAGTAGGTCAAACACCACATAACCGCCGCTTTCAAATCTTTTTGAAGATTTCCTCCTCGTAAACAAAAAAAAAGTTTTGCTAGGTTCTTATCAATAGTATTTCGTAATATTTCGATGATAGTTCAGAAATACAAAAAGGGCGTCCGTGTGTAGTGCCGCTTAGCGTTTGATTCGATTTGAAATCGGTTTTGTTTCGTAAATATACTTGTGGTGTACAATATACTCAACCTCTTCCTATTAAATTGCATAAAAGTTACATAACATAAAACTTCATAAAGTCTTTTAAATACCTAAACATCTATAAAGAGAATGTTACAAAGAAAGGAGAAAATAAATCGTTACGTTTGAGAGTCGACACTAATTATCTCATCTCGTCTGAAACGCAAAAAGAACGAGAAAAGATAGCAGACATTATTCATCGTCCGTTTTCTCTGTACTATTGAATTACCATTTTAAGAGATACTTACTCTTCAATACTTTATAAATGTCTTTTTTATAACTGGGTTGAACAATAGCGAAATATCTTAGTCACAACGATTTTGATAAACACTAGAGAGCAAAAATAAAGGGTTGGTTAAGAAAGTTTGAATATCTCGGAAGATAAAGACGCTAGCTAACTGAAATAAATTGTGCACGATAGACAATTAAATATCCTTAATAAATGTGTGTGATAGACAAATAAATATTTTATCCAAGTTTACGTAAGATATCCTTTTTCGTTTATGTTTATGTGTTTTAATGAAATATAAATAAATTAATAAAAATATTTTATTTTATTTTAAGGATATTTAATTATCTATCATGCACAATTTATTTCAGTTAGCTAGCGTCTTAATCTTCCGAGATATTCAAACTTTCTTAACCAACTTTTTATTTTTGCTCACGGCTATATTTTATATTGCTACGTCTGTCTTCTTCGATTAAGTTAAGAGACAAAGTACTTCTTCACCCGAATAATGATTCAGTATATGCTCGTTTTGAATCGTTATTAACTTGTTTATGTTCGGATAAGATTCATATTGGATCTCCGCTCGTATCATGTTTACATTACGTGCATCCGGCGTCGCCATACTTTGCGTCTGTTTACAAAGAGCTTTAAATCAGATTTAAGAGCTTTCATTTCGATTCAATTCCGGTAGATTTTTAAAGATTAAAATATAAATATATTAAAATAAACATTCACTGTTAACGATCATATATGTTTTCACATATATACTCCTTTTGGCCCAGATAGGAATATATTCCTTTTTTTTTTGTTAACGAGGAGGAAATCTTCAAAAAGATACCACGCCTTCTGGCGGGAAGGCGGCGGTTATGTGGGGTTTTTACCCACTAAAACCTCCCCGGTGGCCTTTCCTCGGTGCATGGTGAGGGGCTCCGGGATCTCCAGTGGAACGCACCGGAGCCCCTCTGCACTGTGCACAAGGAGAGCACTTTCCGGGGGGAGGTTACTCATCCCCTCCCCTGTGCCCTCGCAGTGCAAGGCAACACGGGCCAGCCGATGTTGCCTTCTTCCCGGGTCCAACTTGGCGGACGACAAAGGCCCCACCCTTGTCGCTCAGTGAACCCGAGGCCCCTTTGAGTCGCCATCTACAACAGGCAGGGGATACCGTAGTCTTATTCTTGAGAGCCCAGAACTACAGGGCTGAGGAACTATAGGAATATATTCCTTACGTGTGACGATGTTGCATGCGTCGATATAACACATAATTATTTACGGCATGTACTATTATTTACTTTAATGTTCAATAAAAATTTAAGCACACTTATTTATATTTATTACCGGTGTTTACTTTATGGACAGCGCACCCGTAATCCCTGAGAAAAGTATTTGTCGACCGCGGTAAGACATATAAGACCAGGTAACTTTGGCTTTTATTCTCAGTCGCTGCAGTAAAAGACTGGTGTGAAAGTGACAATGACCGACACGGTACTGCAGTAAACTACACTACTAGACGCCTCCACTTCCCCACTGCTGTTTCCCATATTCGAGCAGATGGAAATCCACTACCGCTCTAATCTTGTTGGTGCACATCATGGGTGATGTACCTCGTGCTCTGGGGTCTATATAGTTATATATGTTTGTCTAACTTAGCTTAGGTACATTAAAATTCTCAGCTCTATAGTTCTGGGAGAGGTTTTAGTGGGTAAAACCCCACATAACCGCCGCCTTCCCCAGAAGGCGGGGTATCTTTGAAGATTTCCTCCCCGTTAACAAAAGAAAAAGGGATATTACAAAATATAATTAATCAGAACCCTACCAAACTCACGTCAAACTACTCTCGAAGAATATTGAATAAAAAATGAATCATCGAAATCGGTTGGCGTGATATTGACTTATTCGTAGGTACATTTATGGCGCACATAATTTAACAAATTTAAAACAAAAGGTATTACAAAATATGACGACGATGATGATGATGTCCAGGCCTATGTCGGCCATGGCGACCGTGTCACTGGACAAGCATTTTATTACGACTCTTTGTTCAGGTAGTAGAGGTTAGGTTTTCTGCCCTCTCGTATGCTCTTTGGTGGCTCGCGTACCCGATATTGTTGCTAAAAGCACAAGAGCACTTCTCACAGGTCAAGGTTCCACCAACATAATTATAGTGGATGGACACTAGTTGGCGGGTCTTCAGTTTATCTCGCTTTGTATCGAGTTCTTCACGCCGCTCAACTTCGAAATTATCAATCTGTTGGTGGACTAGCCAAACAAATATAACATTTTCACACGACGCAAAAACTACAAAAGAAAATTTTTTTTTGGGTTCCTCAGTGGTCAATCTAATTGGTACTTTAAACTTCCTCACCCGGCTTTTAGTTAATTTATACGTCTTATTCCAAACAAACACGAATAGAAAGCAAAAAGCTTAAAACACGCTCAAAGAACTAATAAAACAAGCATAACATCTCAGTTAATATTTCCAATCTGTACGCATTTTGATTATCTTGTTAAGATAAGTACGCCGGAGGGAAAACTGTTGGACCATAAAGTTGGCAGTCGTTAAAATGATAACTCAATTACTGCGTATCAGTGTTGCGAAATGTTCTGTGTTTAAAAACATTTTATTTTATTTTCTTTTATATTAAGAAAGCATAGCAAATTCGAATAAGCTGCAGGAATTTCGACTGATGTAGGAAGGCTATATATTTCGGAAGTCTAAGGAGTATTAATAACTAGTGCGCAGTCCCCGGTTCTCCGTGGACATAACTTTCAACAGTTTAACCGTAGATGATGCCAAAGAGGTGCAGGGGCAAAACGACGATAGTAGACTCGGGCTCGAGCTCGCGGGATAAGAGAAGATCAAATCGAGAATTCATCAAATTCAATCAAATTGCAGTATCCACGCCACTCTCAAATCCCATACCTGTTCCATTTAGAATCTTCATTTCAACTTGTCAAATTCCTATTTTTATTGGAAAGGAATTACTTTAAGAGTAATTTGATGAAAGTTTGGTTACGTTCTGATTAGGTTTGATTTCATTATATTCCTACAATAATTCGGTAATGTAAAAACGGCATCCGCGCGTTCGATTCGATTTGAATTCGGTTTTCGCTTTAATTTATTTATTTATTTTATTTTATTTTATATATGTTTGGAAAACTTATAGCTAGAAGAGACACAAGATAAATAAATTAAACATGGAAATGGCCAATTAAAAGTTTTCGCAAATAGAATAGGATGTACAATTAAACATATAAAAATTAAACAATAGAAAGAGCAACAATTCGACAAAAAAGGTATCAAATAACAATGGAAGACATTAACAAAGTAAATAAATAAATAAATAAATAAATAGATAATGACAAAGAACCTTAACTCTATAATTATTTAGTATACAAATATAAACAACCTAAAATATCAACTTATTTTGAATAAATAAAAAAATGTTTACACATCCTTTTCTTTAGGCAACCTACAGTTGTATTAAAAATGTCGATATCAACCTCCCTAGACTTTTCATTATAGAAACGACAAGTTCTTCTTCAAAGTAAACATACTTGTTCTTACATAGGATGCCAGTCTTCGTCTTCATCGTATTCTTCATTTCTGAAGGGCGTGCTTATATTGAAGTGCCTTTTTCGAGATGGACGCCAGTAAATCTACATAAATTTTAATAATATTCCATTTTAATCGCTTAAAATTAAACATAAGAGCCACCTATTACAGGCAAATGAGTATTCTTTGATTAAATTCCATTCAAATTCTTGATTAATACCAATGTAATTACATTTTCCGCATACCCTGCGTCTTGATATACATTTCCATACACATATTTACTTGACTTATTTCCTTTACCTGAAGTATACTGTTTTGCCCGTTTCTACAATTAGTGTTTATTTTTTATTTTAGATAAGGCGGCAAACACGCATGCGGCCAATCTTAAGTTATCCTGAATGACTGCTCTAGGTACTCAAAATACCGTAACAAATAAAAAAAGACAGTATTGTGCAAATAATGGAAGGGAACGAAATAAGAAAATACTTATTTGCCTATTGCAGACTAGAACTGCGATAGAAAGAAAATCGATCTACAACGGTTAAAATAGGTACTTTCCGTCAGCCCTGTAGTTCTGGGCTAGTAGAATAAGACTACGGTACTCCCTGCCTGTCGTAGAAGGCAACTAAAAGGGGCCTCGCGTTCGTTGAGCGGCAAGGGTAGGTCTTTGTCGTCCCGGGAAGAAGGTGACATCGGCTGAAAAAAAAAGATCCGATAGTTAACAACAACAAAGTAATGGTATAAAATAACACGTTCTAAGATAATAACAATATTTAAATATACTCGTAAAATATATGTTCATAATATAAGTAAGTTATATAATAGATAATTCGTAAAGAACTTAACCCATTTATAACAAAAAAAATTGTCTTAATCAACCCTCAATTTAAAATTTTACAAACAAATTATTTAAGTTCAGTAATCGTTTGACGGTGTAGTCACATAATCATCAAAACAACACTATTTTAAGAATAATTTTAGCTTTTATTTGCTTATGAGGAATTATTTTTGTACTTTCTTGTATTTTATACTAATACTTGTGACTTAAATTAAAATGAATACGTGTTTTTACACTAGTATAGTTAGAAATTATAGAAATAATATTTTGATATTATTATATTAATAGGTGCATTAAACTGATAGAAACAGCCCTGGTCTCCTGGGTGCCTTCGGATTGCTATGGCAATTAAAGTGCCTGTCCAAACCGAGGTCTACTCTAGAGGACCCTAGCGCCGTGTTGCTCGCAATTGAAGTCCAGGCTAGACATAAGAGCTCTGCCACTTCTTAAATACGGTCTGTTCCGATGTCCAACTGTTGCGTTTAACTTCTGGCTAGCGTAAAAGCTTCACAATACAAAAAATGTATTTTTGTTCTGGAGTCAGGAAATACGATGATAAATTAATACGAAGCAAATAATAGTTATATTATTTGCTTCGTACAAATAATATTTACTATTATTAGTAAATAAAGATTGCTTGTGCAGGAGATATAACAACATTGAATTTATCGATTAGTAACACAACATTAGACCGTGTTCTGCTTTCTACTACCATCTATTATGACATATACATTAGATTCAATATTATGATAAGACATAAATTATGACCGTGGTAGCGCAGTGTCCGGGCGGTTGGCTCAAAGTGCGTAGTACGATAGTAACCCGAGTTCAATTCCTGCAGCCGGCACTAATAAATTTGTTGTTGCAATTTTATGTGGTGGTTTACCACGCGCTGGGCGTTGAAGGAAAACATCGTGACGAAACCTACGTCTTAGAAAATTTTTCTAAGGCATGTGAAGTCTGCCAATGACTATGCCCTTATACTCTCTTTACAGAGAAGGCCTGTGCCCAACAGTGGGACATATATGAAGGCTGTAACTATCTAACTTTTTAAGAAATACCGTCCTTTTTGTAAATACCTGCCAATCCGTACTAGGGATGCGTAGCGGACTATGCCTTTATACTCTCTAAACAGCATATTTAAAAAGACTAAATATTTATAAATAACAAATTTTGATACAAGTTTCCAAATGTTATACACTTTTTAGCTTAATATGTCTAGTGTTGGCATGTAAACTATTAACGTTATGAAAGCTCCGACGTTGGGGTGCAATAACAACTGAAGTGGCGACCGACGTAGTTAGAATTTTCATTTAAATTTTACAATTTAATTTTTGGCATATGAGTGAAAAGCGTTAAAAGCTTTTCTTTGCATATTGTATTATGAATTCCTATTCAACCGACTTCAAAAAGGGAGGAAATTCTCAATTCATCTGTGTGTTTTTTTTATGTTTGTTAACTCATAACTTTAATTATTATTTGATTCACAAAGGTATCATTTGATAAGTTAATTCCTCTAATCTAAACTTTGGCCGCTACATTGAGTCCATTGCAAAAACTACTACATGGAGTACTGTTCCCATCTCTGGGATGGGGTTTTTTTTTTATCGGGTGCATTTCGGCGAGTGCGCGGAGGTTTTGCATGACCTAATACCCCCCTCCCCTTTCCATCATCAAACGACTAGGCGCGGCGAGCAGTTGCACCCTTACGTCGTAGACATTCCATCAATACGCACGAAGCGGTTTGTCTCCACCTTCCTTATGCGGACCGCTAAGGAATGGAACTCTCTGCCGCGTTTAGTCTTTCCTCACGGATACAATCTGGACACCTTTAAGTCCAATGTGAACAGACACCTGATAGGCTCACGTGCTCCATCCTAGGCTTTATCTTCGCCTTCCATCAAGCAAGATAGAAGCCAAACGTGAGCCTATTTACTTTAAAAAAAAAAGATAAGCAGTAATTTAGTTTGAGTAGTTCATCACTGTCATATTAGGTCATTACAATACAACCTGTAAAGTTAAGTACATGTCTTGAATAAATAAATAAATAAATAAACTTTCGAGTGGGTAAACCGATTTTGATGAATTTAATTTGAAAGCTAGTGCTTCCAGTGTAGTCTTATTCTAAGTTGGTCCAAGTGACCATCGACGGGGTCAGCCCTGGGATGGGAACCTGGCCCCAGCATGCTTCGGCGGTTCGGGACTTCTCTGAGTGCCGGAGAAGTCCCCTTTGAGGGTGAAGTCCGGTCTTTGCCGGGACCGGCCGGTCGTCGGGGTGTCCTGTCGCAGACAAATCCGGGTACCCACCCCACCCAGGGTACCGGAGGATGGTCGATAAACAGATTCAACCGCGTAATAAAAAAAAAAGTGACCATCGTGAACCATCTCCTAGCACAAGCTTAAGCTTAGTTTAAATGGTTAAAAATAATTTTTTTTGTAAACAAAAAATACGGTCAGCATTAGCATAAGTTTAGTTTGTTTGCACCTTTTCCTATTGAAAATATAATAATACCACGGCTTAAAAATTTATTATCATTTTATGAATATACAAATAAGAAACATCTCTGCGTAAATAAGGTCACTGGGACAGGGAATAGCAAAGAATATCTTTTTTCAATGAAGATTCTCCGTCTCATTTCCAGCGCATTTTAATTACTAAGCATAACGCAGTATACTTAAATATGCGTGCAAGAAATACAATATAGAAATTAATAAACAAGATTATTTGTAAGTAAAGGCAAAAATAAAATATCAAATCAAATCAGTGACAGTTAAAAAAAAGGTGTTAAATATGTTAAGTGGGCAGAGACGATTTTATTTCTTTTTTTTTTCTGGTCGCCTTTATCTTTTACCTATTTGAACATTGAATGGGTCTGCGAACCATTCTATACAACACAACAAATAACTATGTATGCACCGAAATACCGAAATGATTACTTCAACGATTGAGATACAATACACTAAAAAAAATGTTTGTAAATATCTTGAAATTGAAGGTAGGTTTACATAATTTTGATGTTTTTAAAGATCGGTCCTTATAGAAGGTGGACTTTTAATAGTTGGCATTGTTTAACCATTTGTAATTATTTTATATCTATAAAGCTATAATTTAACTCTAAAAACCCTCGCTACAATATCTATATCTTACGAATCGAAGATATCCAAAAAAAGTTTATTAAGTATGTATGTTATCGTTCTCGTTACACCTAAAACTCACATGACTACCTGAAATACTGCGCTCAATTTCATATTCTTCCTCTATTTATTTGTCGCGAGGTAGCAGACATAACCTTTCTGAATATTATCAATGGTAGCATTGACAGGGACAGTCAATGCTACCATTGTCTTCTCTCGAAAATAAAATTTAACGTGCCCAAGAAATCAGCGCGCTATCATATTCCTATCCATCTGCCTTTGGCATCTTCCAACTATCGTCAAAATTCATTTATGTGGCGCGCTGGTCACACGCTCAATAAATATTCGAAAAGTACAGAAGTAGACATCTTTAATACTACAACTGTAGCAATAAGACGAGCATTCTATTTAAATTTCTTTAATTGAAAAATTGTTAGTAGGCTTTTTTTTTAATAGGTTGTCAAATATCTCCCTTCCGCCTTTTGTGTCATGCGGCACCCAAACATCAAGCTTTTTTTTGTATCCAGCCTTCTGCAGATGGTTTAAAATGGTTTGGTGACTAACTCCCATCTCCTGGGCGATGTCACGAGATGCCACGTGCCGGTCTAACTCGATGTAGTCCATAATTTGATCGGTATTTGTCGTCACAGGTCTTCTGCCGGCTGGCTTATCCATGGTGTCGTTTTCACCGGCTCTGAATCGTCGAAACCATTCCTCCGTGGTTCGAAGTGATAGAGTACCATCCCCAAAACACCATTAATCTCACGGAACGTTTCTCTAGCGGATTTGCCTTTAACGAAGGAAAACTTTAAAATAGCGCGAATTTCGGCGTTAGTGAACTCCATGTTTACACGTCTATAACTGTTGAACGCAATATCCAAACTAATTATGCATAGCGTCGTTTTGTAGGTTATGTCAAGACCTTTCAAATTATGTATAGTATTGCTAGATACGAGCTCTGTAGCGCTTTGTACATAGCCGCGAAATTCAAAAGACAAAAAGGCGGAAGGGAGATATTTGACAACCTATTATTAATGTTCTTGCTCACACAATAAAATAATTTTAAAGTTTTTCGTATTCGCGAAGATCTGTTATTGGCAGTCTGTTTCTTAATTATTACTGTTTTTTTTGTAAATTTTATTGCTGTTAATCTTCCTGTAAACAAATAAATAAATAAAAATAAATAAATAAATAAACAATGGCAGACCCGAGTGCACTCTAGTTATACGTACTCCGACCGTTTTATTCCTTCAATTTGACCAGTCCATTTACACCGTTCCAATATGCATAACTACTGAAACGTGTCCGTGCATAATTCGACACTTTTAAATGAAGAAATTCATAACTACGCGTGCATTAAATTTCAGGACTCGTATTTTTACCCAATGTATACTGATATTTTTATTTTCTCCTTACCTTTTTAAACGAATAGCGAATTATAAAACGATGTAGCATTCAGAAAAATAGAAAAATGCTAATCGGACTCACAAAATTTATTGGTACGAACTGGCTGGAATTCTCACTTAGAGCCCTTAACAATAGAAGTTTAATAGTTTCGTCTGCAATTTTTTATTGTCTGTAGTAAGCTTACCATAGCAATTATTATCATGGCTTATTATTAAGTCTTGCCCACCAGCATCCACAACACCGGAGGAGTTGCAAGTGCGTTGCCGGCCTTTGACAGAGCGGAGTAGGCTTGTTTCTTGAAGGTCCCCAAATCGTACAGGTTCGGAAACACCGCTGGTGACAGTTGAATCCACAGTACATGAAAGAAAGTTACGCGAAAAACGTAGTCTTGGGACCTCAACCATCAAAATGGTGTCGATTGAATTTGGAATTCTATCAAGATGTCCAGTAACGGAAATCGGTAGCTGGGATGATTCCCATTCTTCAGAACACTCCCCGTGGTAAATGCGATTGAGAATGCAAAGAGCCCCGACATCACTTCGCAAAAGCAGCGAGTCAAGTTTTTAGGAAAAAGCGTGATCGTCGATTATTTGAGCGACTCTACGCTGTATACAGTCGAATGGAAGAAGTTGGTATTGGGCAGGCCCGCCCCCAGAGATTGAACAGCATTCCATGTGAGGTCATAATTGTGCCTTGTAAAGTTGCAGACGGTGTGAAGGCGTGAAATACTGTCTCGCTCTGCTCAGGCTGTACACTGTTATATTCGTTTCAGTTAGGATTTACGCAGCATCCATTCTTAGTTCAACGTTATTACTTCAACTTTTGGAAATATCGTGATGAGTCAGTATGTGAGTGGTATTATGTACGTATAGATAAATATATATTTCGCTTTAAATGTCCATATGGAGCGACACGTGATATGTCTATCACTGTTACTTTTTGTATATACATATGTATTTTATGGGGTAGTAAAAATATTAATGTGCCTCACCGGAGTGGTGGCAAAGTGTCGCCCACAATAACGTAAGTTGACCTTTTACGACCTGCATAGAACGTTCTAAGTAGAGAGGGAAATTATCTTTTTATTACACTAGCAGTGTTTACAGCGGAAAATTAAAGTTATGTTTACCCTTATATTGTTTATTATTTATATTTTTGAGTAACGTAGCTAAGTTGCCTCCTCCTCCTCGCGTTGGTTTCCTCAATGCTGAGGGGTCGTGACCATCTCGTGGAAACAGTTTGTTTGTATCCGTCGCCATTTGCCTCTATCTGCAGCCGTGCGCAGAGTATCGCTAACCGACGTGCCTAGAGTGGTGCGGATCTGGTCAGTCCAACGTGTCGGGCTTCGACCTCGCGGTCTTGTCCCGTCGATTTTACCAGTCACAACTAGCTAAGTTGCATAATGTATTATTTAATAAAATAAGACATGTGAAGTCAAACAGCACTACAGCGGCAATTCGGACTATGCACAAATAGCTTAGATATATTATATATCTTCTTCTTCGTTTTATTCGCCTCACTCTTGTCACAGTATCGTGGTTATTACACACGACGCTTCGTCACCTTCGCCTGCAGGCCTGCAACCGTGCCCCGAAGCACCCACTGATCTGTTGAATTGAGGTTCTGCCTCGTGGTCTAGTGTCTTCAACATTGCCCTACACATATACACTCGTGAGCAAAAATAAAGGGCCTTAATAAATAGTCGGTTAAGATTAAATTTTTGTAAATACGCCAAAATTTAAACAAAAATAAAATTTTATAAAAAATACTGTATTATCCAAGTTTACGTAAGATATCCTTTTTCGTTTAAGTTTATGTTTTTTTAATAAAATATTAATAAATTAATAAAAATATATTTTTTAAGATATTTAATTGTCTATCATGCACAATTTATTTCAGTTAGCCAGCGTCTATATCTTCAAAGATGGTCAAACTTTCTTAACCGAGCCTTTATTTTTGCTCACGGCTGTATACTGGACCGGGATATATACCTATATTTAGGTTACCTAATTTAAATTTTACGTTTTTAGGCACGTTTGTATTTCTTAAATAAAAAAAAAATAATTTATTTATATTTTAATCTTTAAATTTCTACGGTAATTGAAATGAAAGCTCTTGAATCTGCTTTGAAGCTCTTTGTAAACAGACACAATGTATGGTGACGCCGGATGCACGTAATGTAAACATGGTACCAGCGGAGATCCAATATCTATCTTATCCGAACATAAACAAGTTAATAACGAATAAAAATAAGCCTATACTGAATCCTTATTTGGATGAGAAAGTAATATATCCGTTTGTTAAGAGACTTAATCGAAATAGACAGACGTAGCAATATAAAATCTATTTGTAAAATCAGTATCAGTACTGGTTTATTAGTTGAGCTATTAAGCGGCCGTGGCTAACTGTCTTATAAAACTACTTGGTTACACACACCACTTTTTGAAATATGAAATTCTGACTCCTGAATCCCTGACTTTTAGAGAGAATTAAGTTTCGCGAGGTACTGAACTAGACTGCGGCGAATATAATATAAAAACTGTACAAGTGAGCAAAGTGCTGACTTGACAATGGAATAAAACAACGTCATTTGGAAAAGTGCTAAATGGACTTTATGTCCATTTTATTAAGAGCGCACATTTTTATGATAGTATTTTCTTATATTGAAAATCAAAACTACCCTTATTTCAATAGAGAAGAAGGTTTGATGCAATCAACTTCTTGGCATGCTGTGATAAATAACATTAAATCTAAAACCGCACGCTAGACATGGTAAGACTTTACGCACCGTGTCGCACCATGTCTATGGTGAGACTTCAAGATACTATGAGTTCATTTTGCATAGACCGGAGTACTAATTAATAAAGGGAATAATTCAAATCCCATGGTAACATGCATCTACGATATTGTTAAGAAGATAAGGTATAATGCGACCCCTTATTGTCTACGGACATAATAAACGAATAAAACTTTATTGTAGGAGGGAGAAAGAGTGATCTTCTTTGTCGTTCCTCATTTCTGAGGGTAGTGGTCACTAGAGCCCCTCAAATGAACAATCTGCCTCCATCGGTTTCGGTCCGAAGCAAGCCTCACCAGCTGGTAGAGATTAGGACAGGAGCTGGCACCTTTACTTGGTCAGACCATCGTGTTGGCGACCGGCCTCCTGTTCTCTTGCCTTCTGTATTGCCAACGATGACCAGCTTTTCAAGGTTGCCATCCCTCTACGCATAGGTTGCCACGAAAGAGTGATAGTAATAATAGGAACATGTGACTGTCTAATGTCTAAGAGAACGACATTCCTTGCTTGCTTGTACAAATGTGTACCAATTTGCCTCCTTCGGTTTCTAATTACGTTATACACACCAAAGAAAAAGCCATAATCATCATCAGCCTGTGTGGATCCACTGCTGGAAATAGCTCCCAACGCCTTCAACAATACACTTCTGGCTATCGTAATTAGACGCACTTCACTTCTCCGAACCACGCGCGGCCTCCATTAAGGATTTAGCATTCAAAGGAAAAATATCTTTTTGCATTTAAAATTTAGTTACAACGAAATTTATTACGCCAAATAGAAAAGCGGTCAGTTTCGACCGGGACAGCCAACGTCGTCATTGCTAAGTCGACATAGTTAGCGAGTCAATTACATTAGCGACGCTTGAAGTGAGTACTTGAAAGTTTGAAACATATTTGTCAGTGCACACAGCGGAGAATGTCAGCGATAAACTCGACAAATGCTAAGACAAAACCCCTATCTCAATGTGCAGTCGACATTAGTGAACTACGACTTTATTTGATTTCAGCAAATACGAGTAACATTCTAAATCTGTTAGTAAACTTATTTATTTATTTCCAGAAAGTTTTATATATGTATATGTTCTATTGTTCGGCACAGACCTCTGTAGAGAGTGGGTGGTGTGACAAGGGCGGTAAGTTTATTTATTGATATAAGTCACACCAACAATACTTCTTTGTCGTTCCCTCATTTCTGAGGATCGTGGTCACTAGAGCCCCTCAAATGAACAATCTGCCTCCATCAGTTTCGGTCCGAGGCAGCCCTCACCAGCTGGTAGAGATTAGGAGAGGAGATGGCACCTTTTACTTGGTCAGACCATCGTGTTAGCGACCGGCCTCTTGTTCTCTTACCTTCTGTATTGCCAACGATGACCAGCTTTTCAAGATTGCCATCCCCTCTACGCATTATATGCCCGAAATATGACAGTACGCGCTGTAGACACGTAGTGGACAATCTGGTCTTTATGGCGAGCTGGGAGAGAATAGACACATTTGTGCGCTTGGCAGTCCACGGTATTCGTAGCATTCGCCTCCAGCACCACATCTCGAATGCATCTATTCTCTGTCTTTCTCTTGCTCGAATTGTCCACGTCTCGACTCCATACAGAAAGATTGGGAATATTAATGCTCTAAACACTGCAACTCCAACAATACAAGACATAAGAAAAACAAAGACAACTGTAACCTCAATTACAGGTGTAAACTAAAGAAATAAAATAAAAACAGAATAAGGAATAGTGGAGAGAAGAATAAGGCGAGTGGTAAATCAGCACCTAAAATTGCAGCAAGCGAATTCATTGTGCCAGCAGCGAGGATCGAGGTTAGACTTCTGGCCGGCAACTTGAGGTGACCGCCCGGACACTATGCAGACCACAGCTGATGGCCAGAAAAATTACAGCTATACTATGGATCATTTAAAAGCAAATTTTCACCATGGTTAGCTAAATTATGAACAAACAAATCAAAGTAAGATCAGTCGGAAAATCGCATCGTCTTATAGCCACAACATCAGAGAGAACTGTAAAAATAATAAGAAAAATTGATAAAATTAAAACTTAAAAAATAAGCAAATTCAAAATAAATACAACTAAAAACATACCAACCTATAACCCAAAGGGGGTAGGCAGTGACACAGACTTCTACGCAGTAAGATATTAGCACATATCACGTATCCTGTGTCATAACCTTCGGTTAAGGGCCTTACCACCCCTTATTTAGTACGTTGGTAATCTGACCGTTATCCCTCCTTCTATGACGCCCTCTACCGACCTCGCCACTCACTTCTCTTGTTTAAATTTTCTTCTTCATTCCTTTCTCATTCGTCTTTTTTGTGCGCCCGAACACAATGAACACAAAATTAGAGTGAACCGGGTAATTCTACTAGTGGAAACGCAAAATAAATATCTGTTATAGTCTCTACTATAACCATTCCAGGTAAATTTATTCACCGCCTCTCAAAATTTCGTTTGAGGCTTAGGACGGACTCATCTACGCCCTTTGTACGTTGAATATTTTAAACAAGGCTTATTTCTGTAGTCAAAGTATTTTTTCCAAATCTGACAGAATCTACGCAGTATCACGGCTATTGCTCGGAATTACACTGAGTAATGAAATTTATTGCTTTAACAAAAACCACCATCAAGTAGTAGCAATATTTTTATTACACATTTCGTGTGAAACAAAACGTTCAATCGGTGTTAAGTGACAACTCGGGTGATAACAAAGCCGTTCCTCACTAAATTTACTTCAACGCACTTGAAATTTGTAGAATCACCTATTAAAAGTAGTGTTCTCTAAACTTTTTTTTGTTTTGTTAACGGGTAGGAAATCTTCAAAAAGATATCCCACTTTCTCGGGAGAAGGCGGCGGTTATGTGGGGTTTAGATCCACTAAAACCTCCCCAGTGGCCCTTTCTCAGTGCATGGTTTGGGGCATGGCTCCAGGATCTGCAGAGGAATGCACCGGAGCCCCTCTGCACTGTGCTCGAGCACATCCCGAGGGTGGAGAAGGTTACTCCCTATGCCCTCACAGTGCAAGGCGACACGGGCCAACCGATGTCGCCCAGTGGGTGTTCTCTAACCCATACCATTTAATAACCTTCAAGAAGCAAACGTACTGCTTTGTCAAAGCTCCGAAAAGTAGCTAAGTACTCTGTGTTAAAGTCAATAAAAGATCGTGCATAATAGGCCTACACATTTTCGAAAAAAAAATACACGATCCAGCCAGCACTTTCAATGGGGACTTCAAGAGTCACACGATGGTTCCGTAGAAGCTCGGTGTCTGGGCGGTTGCCTTAAGTTGCATGGTACGCTAGCAACCCGAACTCGACGCCGGTGCCAGCATTAATAAATTTGCTGTAGCAACTTGATGCGCTGATTTACCACGGGCTCGGTGGTTGAGGTAAACATGGTAAGGAAACTTGAACAAAAATAAATTGTTTGTGAAGTCTGCCAACCGGGACTAGGGTCGCGTGGCGGACTATGCTCTTATACTTTCTTTACTTAGTAGGCTTTAACTTTAACTTAAACACGTGTTTCCAACGTATTCTCTGTTTCCTCAGGCTCCGAATTAAGTAGTAGCTTATAACTGTTTAATATATTATATGATCAAGTTAAATTGCGTCAAAACAAGTTTCATTTGAATGGCCTAAGTGAACTCGCACATAAAAATTATTCCAGCGTTAAAATACATATTATAACTTCCTAATGACATTATAACTTTGTCGGGTGAAATTAAGTACATTTTCATTCAAAACATAATGGTCGCCGTGTGCTTGAAATTCCAACGTAATTTTAAAAGAAGCATCTATATCCTAAAAGTTTAGGTTACGGTCTGTGATTAGTAAAGTCGTAGGTTCAAATTCACCATTCGACTATTAACGTAAATCATCTCCTAGCACAACGAAGAACAAGAATAAAAAAAATATAGTGGATTCTATTTTATTCTAAATAACTTATTGCTACGAGTGAAACAGTGTCAGTGATGGTATTAGATAAAAACTAGCTTATGCTATCAGTCAGAGAAGCCCTCCCCTTTTAGCACCGAACCCGGTTTTCAACCAACTTCATAAAGGGAGGTTCTGAATTTAATGTATGTTTTTTTCCTCATAACTTTGGAATGGGAGAACGGATTTTAATTATTCTTTATTTGAAAGCTGGTGCTTTCCGTATAGTTTAATTACCATATGGGAATTAGGTCTAATTCCGACAACGGCATCCTTGAGAAAACTATATATGTCTTAAATATTTATTAAGTATGTGCACGACGTGTGATCAGTTGTAGCTCAGTGTCCGGGTACCTCAAATTGCATAGTACGCCAGCAACCTGAATCGATCCCCGTTGCTGGCAGTAATAAATTTGTTGTTGCAATTTTATGTGCTGATTTACAACGCCCTTGGCGGTGAAGGAAAAGAACATGAGTGTAGGCGACTCGCACAACAGTGGTCCTCTTGGACAGCTCAGATGCACACGCATACATACATATGCGCGTGCACTCGCTCTCTCGTTCTGAGAGCTCAGTGGACTGTATATTTAAGTTCGGTTCAAGGGTTCAGTGGACTGTATTAAAAGGTTCGGAAGTTCGGTTCTACGTTTAATTCACAATATACTAATTACAAACTTAACACTTAAAAGTTCACAATAATCAAAGGGTTCACGAATAATAAAAGTTCACATCAATAATAAAGGTTCACATATAATAAAGTTCACATCAATAATAAAGGTTCACATATAATAAAGTTCACAAAGGTTCAGTTCACTTACGGTTCAGGGCAACGGTCTTTCACCAGATCACGTTGCGTTCTAATTAATTTGGTTCGTTCAACCAAGGTTCAGAGCACAGTTCAGCTCACAGTAGTTCAACAAAATAATCATCCACTTATAAGGTTCGGTTCAGAGCAACGGTCTGTCTTGAGATCACGTTGCTTAATAATTAATTTGGTTCGTTCAACCAAGGTTCATAGCAACTGCCTCACAAGCGTTCAGACTAATAATCATGAGGTTCGGTTCAGAGCAACGGTCTGTCTTGAGATCACGTTGCTTACTATTAATTAAACGTTCTTCAATTGAGGTTCAGAGCAACAGTCTCACTATGGTTAAACAGATAATCATCACAACACTGTTTATAAGGTTCGGTTCACTTACTGTTCAGCGCAACGGTCGTTCTACACGTTGCTTACGTTCGTTCAATTATGGTTCAGGGCAACCGCCTCACGATAGTTCCAACAAAATAATCATGCTTGCAAATTCTATGTACCACCTTAAATATCCAAAGATGGGCTCTACCCCGCTCCGTCTCATAGTTAAAATATTACTAAAAATATATTTAACATACGCGGGAATTCAGAAAAGGACGCTTTCCAATGACTTAATTACTCTATTCAATTCGGCATTTGTAAAATAAACAATGCCTGACGTTGCCATCTGCAACGTTTATAGCTTTAATTGTTAATGGCAAATCATAAACCTAGCAATTTAGAGCAATATGCCCAATAAGCTCTATATCTTTGATTCTATACAATTTTATGAGACCTTCGGATCGGTCTTACGCTTTGAACTATTTACATATTTACTGGGAACTTATACATAATCACTTATTTACTAAAATCAACTATATTATGTTCCCGGGTTCGCTCGGTCGGCTGGCCGGTCGTCTACATTCTCCCCGCTGGAGCTCTTCAGCTCTGGTTGCAAGGGTTAGAGCGGCCAGTCGGGTCACAGGTCATCTGAAGACTCTGGAGCGCGTTCGGACGTCTGCGCTGCTCACGTCGTCGTCGGGATTGAGTAGGCTCACTCGACAATCCCGCATGATGGCTACAGCCACACTTTGTGGGGCAGTGCCGGTTCCACGACGATCATGTAGTTTCCCGCCTGGATCGAAACCGCCCACCGCAAAAGGTTGGCGCGGTGTGATCATTGGGAGGTATTTCCTGCCAGCTTCGACGCAGGGGACAGTAGTGGGTGCACCCGCGGAGCTGCTCAACAGGAAATGGTTCGTTACAGTTTCTACATCCTCACGATGCATGGGCACGTTCGTAAGTAGCCGCGCACCGACCGTGTATTTGGCCTCTGCGAACAGTGTTGCAAGCGCCTCTTCGTTTGGCGCTCGCGACTTCAGGATCGTGGTGAGAGCAGCCTTGACAGGCAGGATCAAGCTCTCCCACGCGCCACCTTGATTGGTAGCTCTAAGAGAGATAAAGCGCCAGTCAAATCTCCACTGCAGCGCTTTCTCTCGAAGTTTGGGTTGCCGTTGTTCGTAGGCGGTTCGTAATTGTAAAACCCAATATTGTTTTTGGATATCGTTCTTAACCACGTATCGTTCGCGTTCGTTGTTTGAATGACAGGCTCTTCGATGTGCTCGTAGGTTCACTAACTTGCTATAATTATTCTTACCGTCGAGTTTTATCGGCCGCTTCTCTATAGTTGATACTGGTTCGGCGTTGATTCGTTCCTTCAATCTTATAGTATCGTTCACATCTAAGTTCGGATCTAATTTGTTCGATTTGCTTGATTTTTGAGTTCTTGTTCCACTCGTTAAATGCGTAATTTGTTCTCCAAAGCTTTCACGTTGTGCTGCCTGTACTAAAACACTCTCCGCATGTTGTTTGACTTCTGTCAGATCAGCAATTTCTCCCCGCCGGTTTGATATGGTTTCCTGTTCCTTCTGTTCTTGTTCATTTCCACTATGTTGTGTTAATATTTCGGTTCGATGTTCGTTCGGAACATGGCGTAATAAATTATTGCAGTTACTGCTAAAACTACTCTGTTCAAATTCACCTTTGGCGTGCAAATCTCTTACTTGCACTGCTTTGTTCACGATCTCTTCTGTGGCTTCATTACTCGCAACAGAATCTTCTTCTATAGCGTATGGATATTCCTGCTCGATATCCATTTCGTTCTTATTTCTAACATTATGTGCCACAAGTGATGAGCTTGTTCTGTCACCGCCTTGGATCTCATCACACGCGTCGGCTCGACGTGTGGTATCATAATTTTGTAGGAACTCCCCCCGTACAGGCGTCGACGAGGACAGACTTTGATTCTCGGTCGGGATTTCTATCTCAGACCGAGCGTTTTGCACCCACTGGTCGGTAGTTCGGTAAGACACGACCTTGGCGCTAGCTTTCGAGTTTTCTTCAATAAGGGCGATTTTCAACTCGAATCTCCTTTCAATTAATTTCATTTTTTCGTTTAACATCTCCTCTTTGAGTTTTATTAATTCAAACTCTGCTTCTCGCTTCCTTATTGATGTCGTTAGACTTGTGCGGGATCGCACAGACGCGGTCGGACAATGTGTTCTTACACGCTCACTAACTCGCGTATTCGATAGTGCTCTGGTAAGCGCGGCCTCTATGTCGGCGACGCGCGGCAACTCGACCTGTGGTTCTGTGGTTCGGTACGTAGACGGCTGCGGTCTTGTCGTTGCTCCAGAGTAGCACAGAAAGCGACTGCGTTCATCGTCTTCTTTCTTGTGCCACTGACTTCTTGTCAACACCATGATTCAGTTCGTTCGATTTATTGATCAGAATGCGGCTCACTAGCGCAGATCCTGGTCACTAGCGCTGATCCTGGTCGCTAGCGCATATCCAGGACGCTAGCGCATATCCGGCTCGAAGGACCAACTTCTGTAGGCGACTCGCACAACAGTGGTCCTCTTGGACAGCTCAGATGCACGCATACATACATATGCGCGTGCACTCGCTCTCGTTCTGAGAGCTCAGTGGACTGTATATATAAGTTCGGTTCAAGGGTTCAGTGGACTGTATTAAAAGGTTCGGAAGTTCGGTTCTATGTTTAATTCACAAATACAATTACAAACTAAACACTTAAAAGTTCACAATAATCAAAAGGTTCACGATAATAAAAAGGTTCACGAATAATAAAAGTTCACATCAATAATAAAGGTTCACATATAATAAAGTTCACAAAGGTTCAGTTCACTTACGGTTCAGGGCAACGGTCTTTCACCAGATCACGTTGCGTTCTAATTAATTTGGTTCGTTCAACCAAGGTTCAGAGCACAGTTCAGCTCACAGTAGTTCAACAAAATAATCATCTACTTATAAGGTTCGGTTCAGAGCAACGGTCTGTCTTTAGATCACGTTGCTTAATAATTAATTTGGTTCGTTCAACCAAGGTTCATAGCAACTGCCTCACAAGAGTTCAGACTAATAATCATGAGGTTCGGTTCAGAGCAACGGTCTGTCTTTAGATCACGTTGCTTACTATTAATTAAACGTTCTTTCAATTGAGGTTCAGAGCAACAGTCTCACTATGGTTCAACAGATAATCATAACAACACTGTTTATAAGGTTCGGTTCACTTACTGTTCAGCGCAACGGTCGTTCTACACGTTGCTTACGTTCGTTCAATTATGGTTCAGGGCAACCGCCTCACGATAGTTCCAACTAAATAATCATGCTTACAAATTCTTTGTACCACCTTAAATACCGAAAGATGGGCTCTACCCCGCTCCGTCTCATAGTTAAAATATTACTAAAAATATATTTAACATACGCGGGAATTCAGAAAAGGACGCTTTCCAATGACTTAATTACTCTATTCAATTCGGCATTTGTAAAATAAACAATGCCTGACGTTGCCATCTGCAACGTTTATAGCTTTAATTGTTAATGGCAAATCATAAACCTAGCAATTTAGAGCAATATGCCCAATAAGCTCTAAATCTTTGATTCTATACAATTTTATGAGACCTTCGGATCGGTCTTACGCTTTGAACTATTTACATATTTACTGGGAACTTATACATAATCACTTATTTACTAAAATCAACTATATTATGTTCCCGGGTTCGCTCGGTCGGCTGGCCGGTCGTCTACAATGAGGTTCTGAGGTACATGTCTTAGAAACTCTTTCTATGACATGTGAAGTCTGTCAATCCACACTAGAGCCTCTCAATAGGCAATACAAAGAGGACGTCCGCGCGTAATATCGTTTGTTGTTTGATTCAATTTAAATCTAGTTCTTTGTCTTTACTCGTAAATATACTTTTTAATTAATTAGACTGAGTAGACAACGATTAACTAAAACTAAAGATTTAGAACTAAAGATTTTAACCAACGTCTCCTCACAATTTCAAACAAATATAACAAGGTTCAAGTTTATTAGAGAGGCGAGACGTACGGGAGACATTTGATTAGGATATTTCATCTTAATTTGGTAGGTTAGCGAACATAAAGTATAGTTTGATCAAGTACGCAAGAAACTTTATTTTGTTTATCTAACAAGATCAACGGACTCGTCACGGCTAAGTAGAGTAGTAACCGAATAAAAAGAAAACTCTTGCAGTTAATTAAACAAATGGTAAAATAAGCCGGCTAAGGAAAAGTTTCACAGTTAAGATAAAAAATTATTGTTCGTGGTTAAATCAACGTAGAAGACTCAGCTACGTCGTAGAGATGAACATGTTGGTTCAACAGTTTATGTAGCAATTTCGTACATAAGTAATATCAGTAGTTCAGTGGCCTATCACAAACCTATTCACATTATCATTCCCAACCATCAATTTTTTTTATTATAAAAAAGAAAGCTTTTTGAGAAATATTACTAATATTCTTGTTAGCCATTCTAACTAAGCTCTCCGTAACCAAAATAGCCTCTGATAATCGCCGTGATTTTAACAGAGAAGGAAGTCGTAATTTTATCTTAGAACTAGAGTCTGCGATTCAGCAAAGTTGTTTACGGTAATGGCACTAGCCATATTTGGATAAAATGCGGAATTGAAATTTATTCTTAAAGGGACTAGTTTCCAATCCTGCCAATCGACAGCAAACTGCATGAATTGAATTGGTGGCAGATAAGGGAATGTTACTGCGCGCCTGCTTATGCTAGGAGAAGGTTCACGTCAATAGTCGAACCTACGATCTTACGATTCGCAGACCGTACCCCAAACCATACGCTTGTGAATTTCAAAATTAGAGCATTGCTGGAGATTACTTCCCTAAGTGGCATTTACACTTAGCTATTTAAATGTCGTGATACTTTTCCCATATGTGCCGCCCAGCTTCTTCATCACTGGCGCTCTAGAAAAAAAAAGCCAAGATACCTTACTCCGACTTCTGGGGGGAAGGTAGATTGATATGAGGTTTAAGCTTAAGCTTAGTTGGAATGATTAATAAGAATGTTAGTGATATACTGGAAAAAAAATTGTTAGCTTCCTCTTTAAAAAAAAATGTCAGTCACTGAGTCAAAATTCAGGAAGAAGACCATCCGCAAAAGTCGTCCGTCAGCTCTGTCAATATTTTAAACTAACAATAAATAATAGAGATTTGAGTACATCATGCGGTTCAAATGATTTGAGTACATTGACGTAATCAATTTGTTATGACCACACTCCGCATATTAATATTCATTCGTGTAAATGGATAGAATAATTAATTCTCTGAATCTAGATTAGCGCTCTAAATTGACATCGTATATCAGACGAAATACGTAATATTACCCAACATGCTCATATTAAATTGTCAAATTCATTATACGCACAACATAAAATAGCTAATGAGCGTTTGTTGTCTCCATCAAACTATTTTGTAGTTTGTAAAAGAGCTAATAATATATTTTTTTTAATTACTAACATTCTTGTAAATCATTGCAAAGGCTATTGACGCTTCATTATATAATATATATCATTATATTATTACACTCAAAGTTAGTTTAGCTTTTGAATGTCCCTTGGATTATCCGTGAAATAGCAACCGACCGAGTCGTGGTTCGGCCTTTTCGGGCACCCTCGGATCGAAATGCTTACGCGTAACATAGTAACCGTCCAAGCCGAGGTTACCCCTCACCGGGGGGACCCTTGTGTCGAGTTACTAGCAATAGAGGTTCAGGCTAAGCGACCTAAGAGCTGTGCCACCTCTCAATCCGGTGAAGCAGTCAAGGCCAGCCTCTCTGGCCAATCTGTGTAGTTCGTCAATAAAAATATATATTATTGAAGCATCAATGGTTTAGGGTACGGTCTGCGATTAGTAAGGTCGTAGGTTCAAATTCACTATTCGACTATTGAGGTGAACCATCTCCTAGCACTAGCTTAAGCTTAGTTGGAATGGTTAACAAGAATGTTAGTAGTACTTTCGGAATAAAAATGAAATATTGCTACCTTTATTTTTTAAAAATATATACCCAACTAGTCTTATATGTGCCTACCCTGCTAATATATACATGATTGATTGATTCGTTTTCTTGCCCCTACAGTTAATATACGAAATGTAACTCTCTCATCTTCCGTTAGCCTGGCCCGATCACACTTTTCGTGATGCATTTACAATCCTGCTCCCAAAGTCAAGCGTGCGTAAAGAAGTTTCACTTCGAAAAGAACGTTACAGCATATTTTTTTATCTTTTTACCGAATAAACCCTTTTCTTTGTTTAATACATAAGAATGCCTCGGTAACAAAGTGGCAGCAATAAAAAGTTTCCCCTCAATTAAACAGCGCTATAAAATCGTAACAGAAATATGCCCGAGGATGAATGACTGTTACATTTTGTTTTACTTTTGTTCAATTTTCTTCTTACACTTTTGCCACAGATTATATCTTTTTGGGACAAAAATATAACCAAGTGACTTGCCTCATTTTAAGTAGTAAAAATCGTATTGAAGTGGATGAGTCCATCGCCGATTCTTTTGTACTTAAAAAAATTGAAAAACTGAGAGAGATATAATTATATCCATATACAGGTTTTTTGATTGGTGATACTATTTTTAGTTCCCTAGCATGTTTGCCTGGGGGCATTTTAACTTGACTTAATGATTTCTATAAATTTATCAACTTTTCAAAGACTTATTTCTAAATATTTCCTTAATTCTACTAATATTTCCTTAGTCCCATCTATTAATTCCTATTCCTTATTATTACATATACAGTTTTCTTCATTTTATATCTCATTATTTCTATGACGTATCGTATTATTCGATTTTGTTGTGTTATTTTTTATTTATGTGTATGTTTTATTTCTATCAATTACTTTTATTACAATTTCTTAACAAAATGTTATAAATAAATATTTCTCCATATTCAGGTTGTATTACGTTTTAGGCCCGTAGTCCTGTTCTTATAGAATAAGGACCTGTTAGTGGTAGAAGGCGACGAAAAGGGGCCACGTTCACGGTGCCAACGGTCGTAGGCTACAGTGGACCCGGGAAGAAGGTGACAATCGTGGTCCCGTGATAACCTTCGTAATTTTTCTCGAGACGTGCTTTATAGCAATGTGCAGAGGTGCTCCGGTGTGCTCCTTTGGAGATCAAGGACCTCATCGCCATGCACCGAAGAGGGCACCAGGGGGGTTTTGAGTAAGTAAGGGCCTCACATAATCCCCCAAAAGGCGGGCCAATTTATCACGTTGAAGATTTCTACTACACAGTTGGCCAGAGAGGCTGCCCTTTACTGCTTCACCGGATCGAGAGGTGGCATAGCTCTTAGATCACTTAGCCTGAACCTCTAATTGACCCCGTCGATAAAAAAAGGTATTATTTATCACAAAATTCACATCGTTTAAAGTTTATTATGTAATATATATCAACTTATAACATACGAACACTGGAAACTAAGTGATTTAAATGTTTGATATAATACCTAAATTTGTTTGTGGTCGCTAGCAATGCTATCGCTATTAGAGTACCCTTCCGCCGAGTTACTCCCTAGAGAGGGTCAGGCTAAGCGAACTAAGAGCTCTGGAACTGTAGAGGCCTCCTGGGATAGTGTAGTGAGTGTTGTCTTTCCAAAAAAATCTATTTGCAATCGTTCTATCAACAACCCTCTATTGAAGGGCATTAATAAAATGAAATTGAAACAACTAAGTAATGAGTATGGCGCATAAATCTCTCACGTAGTCGTAAAATTAAACCGTTATGACATCGTATTCCAGACATATTTACGATCTGCTTTAATAATCACTTTATATCCTTTGTGGGGAGGGAAAAATTTGAATAATATCATAGAGAATTAGTTGCTAGTACAGAGAGAGAAATAAGAGAGAAAAATATTTTGTTTGTGTTAAATAATTCTTTGCATAAAGTTAAAGTTAAGGTTACAGCCTTTACTATATGATATATGTCCCACTGTTGGGCGCAGGCCTTCTCTGTTTAGAGAGTATAAGGGCATAGTCAGTCACATGGCCCTAGTAGGAATTGGCAGACTTCACAAGCCTTAGAAAAAATTGTAAGACATGTAAGTTTCCTCACGATGTTTTCCTTCACCGTCGACCGCGTGGTAAATCAGTCCATAAAATTGCAACAACAAATTTATTGGTTCCGGCGCCGGGGATCAAACTCAGGTTGCTAGCGTACTATGCGACTTGAGCCAACCGCTCGGACACTGAGCTACCATGGATCTTCTTATTAAAAAATTAACTCTGATATTGGTCTTCGTCTCTTTCATTTTTGTTGGCAGTACTGCTCAGAGAAGGGCGTCTACAAAATGGTCTCGCACAATACACACAAGCTGCGTGCAGTCCACTCTGCGTATAATAGCACCCAGTGTCGGAATAACCATTCCTACTCAGCTTAAGCTTGTGTTAGGAGATGGTTTACGTCAATAGTTGGTGGATTCGAACCTACGACGTGATGAGTCGCAGACCGTACCCTAAACCATTAGGCTATTGACGCTTCTAATTTAAGAAAATGAATCGGAATTGCAAGAGATAGGGGTAGATGAATTCATTCGGGAGAAGAATTATACTGTATAAATATATAATAAAATGTCGTACTATTAATGAAAATTGGCAACAGCAATAAAGGTTCATTTATTTATTATTATCACAAAACAAACATATTAAATCTTATTTACTGAAAACATTCAAATAAAATCTATTTTAATAACATATTCCAAGGTAATATAAAATCACTCTACCCTTTCATACTTTTCATCGTCCTGTCACGCTTTAAGCTCGGAAAAATTTATGCCATAATAAAAATATATCGTGTGTGAGAAAAGAAAAGAGAATAAATATCTTTATGCGATTACGTTTACTAAGTTTTATTGTGGTAACAAATTGGCTTACTTCAGATCAAACGTCGATGAATTAGATTTTCGGCTGACTTGTACCATTAATTACCTATATTGTAAACAGGGTAGATAATATTTTTATACTTTCTAAGCAATTACTTGACTACGATTCCAGCTGATGTTAAGTAAAAATGCGGTTCTGGATGGTAAGACGCAGTAGTTTAGTAAATGCCCATTCACTCTATTCTTGAAAATACCCACAAACTATTGCAGTCCCTTTCTATGCGAACAATGAAAGACGAAGCAAACGGCTTCGTTCCGGTTTGAGGGATGGTCAAAAGGATGACATCCTCAGTGCGTCTTAAAGTCCGATTGTGGAACGGGGGAACACCCTCTACAAAATGCAATTTTGGTGACTGTTCAAGACTAAGCAGATTGGTTTCAGCTGCGTCACTAAATAGACTCTTAGCCCGCCTTTCCACCGAGTCCAAAGCTGCAAGATGGCTGCAGCACCTGCCCAAATGTGATTCAGTATTCTACACATCACCAGACTTGAGCTTTATAAAGTGTTAAAAGCTGTCCCGCAGAGAACAAACAAACGACATCATCATCATCGTCGTTAACATTTTAATTATTTAATTAAAATCATGAGCGGGTGACTTTTTCATTAATCATGTTACCTTCCTTTATTATGGACTTGTTATTTCTCATGGCAGTCAAGGTATATAGAAGTCGGCGAATTTTATTTCACGAACATTACTAACATTCTTGTTATCCATTCCAACTAAGCTTAAGCTTGTGCTTCTGGTTCTCTTCAATAGTCGAATGGCAGATTCCAACCTTCGACCTTACAATTCGTAGACCGTATCTGTAACGAATAGGCTTTTGACGCTATCTATGACATAAGTAAACAGTAAAATAAGTGGAGTGTGATAGTAGAACTGTAAAAATTATTTCAACCATTTAATCAATTGCGTCCTATTGTTTCCGCCTTAAAGTACTATAGTATAAGTGTATAGTATCAGGTCTTGTAAACAAAACATTGAGTTTACAGTATACAAGGGCAACAATGCTTGCAAAGCTTCGTTAATCAACATTGTGCAGAATCTCAGTGCACAAAGGCGTATTCCTAGGAACTATAATTACGAAGTGATAGTCTCGTAGCTAAGCGTTAGTTTCACGTTCTGACGTTTTAGATTTTATATTCAATGAGTTTTCCACTTTTCCATTTTTAAGAATTTGGTGTGGCAAGTGGTTGCCAATTCGCCTTCGCCGCTCACATTCTTTTTCTTCTACACAATGTGTTGTTCAATCCACCCTACCCTTCCTATCTTAAGAAACGTTTTATGTTTCTACACGACTCACATTCACAATCTTTAAGATCATCGGAGAAAATGACACTCAAAATGCCAGAGCATGCTACAAAATTTTTGAACAAATCTTTCTCAGTGGAAGCAGTCCGACTTTGGAATGCTCTGCCACAAAGCATAAGATGCACAGAATCCTTGACAGCTTTTAAGAATCTAGTACATAGACACTATCTATCTTTATAAATATATATATATTTTTTTTTATACGGTATTTGTATATAAATATATTATAATCACAGACCCACTAAAATATTTTTAGACGAAAGTTTCTGTCCATACAAAGGTTGTCTGGAAGAGATCGCTCTTAGCGATAAGACCGCCCATTGCGCATGCAATGACCTTGTCTAATGTGAAAATTGTATTTACTATTTCTGTGATGTATTTTGTTTTTTAATTGTTGCGCAATAAAGAATATTCATTCATTCATTCATTCAACATACAGAATAAAAAATATGAAGTCCGTTTTTGATATTTTTATGACATGTAACTAGTTGTACCCATCCATTTATCTGCGTGGAATAATGACTTTAGGCGGTATTTTATTTGAGGCTTATTACTTTTCAAGTAAAACACATAAGTACATACATTAAATATAAGCTAATTAGAGTATCTTACTGCAAATAGCTTATTTAAGTAATTTCTACTATATTTAGCTGTAAGCTTTTTGACGTCATCACACAAAAACTTCATCCCCTATTTTAACCCCTTTATAATGAAACTTTCACAAACTTTTGATATCGTACTTATTTTTATCTACTCAAAAGCTTATAAAGTAAGTTACAAGCTTCTAGAATTAAAAATGACGTAATTTCCATGCAAATTTTCATCCTTTTTTCGCATAAAAAGTAGCCTATGTCCTTTATACAGCCTACCCTATTTTTGTACTAAATTTCATTTGAATCGCCTTAGTAGTTTAGATGTGATTAACATACAGACAGTTAATTAAGCCTAAACCATTAGGCTAAGCGTCAATAGCCTAATGGTTTAGGGTGCGGCCTGCGAATCGTAAGGTCGTGGGTTCGAATCCACCATTCGACTATTGCCGTGAACCATGTCCTAGCACAAGCTTAAGCTTAGTTGGAATGGTTAACAAGACTGTTAGTAATATTTCTGAAAAAAAAAAGAAATATTGCTAGCTTTATTTAAAAAAAAAAAAATTTGCAATTATATTATTTTGTGCCTCACTGTATTATCCGCGATTAAAGACTGTTTATTTAACTTTTTTAAAAGCTTTTTAAAGTCTCAGTTATTCCTTATTCCATCAGCTTTATGCTAGTGAAAGTCATATCATAATTAGTCCAGACGTCCCAGAGATAAGATAGCCGGAACAGACAGACACAAAAATTCTAAAAAATCTGATTTTGGTTTATGTAATACATTAAGACGCATGTATTAAAAAGCGGTTATTTTAATATTACAAACAGATACTCCAATTTTATTTATTTATATGCACAGATATTTGTATTGGATTTTGCTATTAAAAAATAATTTAATGATTGCGACAAATTGGTGCGGCGAGTATCTGCATGTATTTCACGTATAATTGTGAACTTAACCTTTCCCGCCTTTCTGGATAAGTGGTCATGTGATCTAATGATAACCCTCACTAATCTAGTAAAACTTTATTCATCTTTCTCTCTAAAGCACCCCCAGTATTCGTGGCTACATTTTTAACACGGTAGCTTATACCCGTCCTTTGATGTCCGTAGAACAAGGCAGCTATACGCTGTAATATGAAAGCTAATTATCGCGGAGAGTCCCGCTCAGCGTCCCTTTTTGTTTAAATTTTCGTTAAACAAGCCGTCTTAATTACGCGACATTCACTTTTTTCTCTTTTCTCCTAATCGGATTTGGCAACTGGCATGATTTTTTAATTTGTCCTCTTAGCTTGAATTAGCGTTATCCGGCTTCTGTGCAGAATACAGATGTTCTTACGTGTTTCTTTATTATATTAAGGATTCTTATTACAATGAAAATTGAATTTCAAATGTATAGTTCTGAAAACGTGTTTTCTTTCTACCCTTAGGGGAGTTTTATAACAATAAAATGGTTTTGAAAATATAGTTTCCATAACTATACGCACATGACATATTTAGTTTATTTTTAATCGCCTTCCAAGAAGGGGTGTAACTAAAATAACGTCTTTTTTATGACGAACTACACAGATTGGCCAGAGAAGCTGGCCTTGACTGCTTCACCGGATTGAGAGGTAGCAAAGATCTTAGGTCGCTTATCCTGAACCTCTATCGCTAGTAACTCGAGACAAGAGTACCCCGGTGAGGGTATTCTGAGGGCACCCGTGAGGACCGAACCAAGACTCGGTCGGTTGGTATTTCACGGATAATGTAAGGGAACGTATCTGTGAAGTGTTAGTGTTTGTTTTTATACTCTTTATGTCGTACATTAAGTACGCACGCGTCTTGATAACGACAGCACACTAGCTTTTGAAGTCGCTCTGTGTAAAATGCTTGTAAAAGTAACCGTTTTGGACGGTTGTCCGTCTTGTGTTGAAGTCTGAGGATACCCCTCATCGGAGGGACCTTCGTATCGAGTTTGACGCTTAGCACAATAGAGGTTCATTAAACGGTAAAATAAAATATTTCACAAATAAAGTATAAATTTAAAAGAGCACAAGGCAAGGCGTTGTAGACATTTAATATTTATTATAGTAAATTGAACCGTAAACACTTGTCGACTCGAAACTTTTAATTATTGAACGAGCGCTAACTTTAACCATTATATAGTTAACTTACGAGTTAAAAGGTATCCAATCTAGCATTAAACTTTACTAATTTCTTGTAACCTATAAAATTAACTTTTAGAATTTCGAACAAACCATTTTCTGATATAACTTAAAAAAAATGAAAATACTATTTATTTATTTTACTATAAAAGTTACTGTCTACATATGGGACATATACTGCTGGGCACAGGTCTCTGTAAAGAGAGGGTATAGTCAGTCACGCAGCCCTAGTGCGGATTGGCAGACTTCACATGTCTTAGACAATTTGCTAAGACATTAACGTTTCCTCACAATTGTCCAACACTTGAATTTGCAAGAAACAAATTTATTGGTGTCTGCACAGAGAACGCGGGTGGCTAACGTTACTATACAACTTAAGGCGTGGACACTGAGCTACCACGGCTCTAAATCTACAGGGCTCCGAGTATGCTACTTTTCAGTGATCAGTTTTCAGTTTCATTATGAAACTGATCTATTACAGTCACATTAATTATCATCCATCATTACTAAATCGTCAAATACTAACAAATACTTCATTGTTGTGCCAGTGGTATGCCATTAGTGACCCATACTAACAATGTGAACACCAACTATTAACTAAAAGACTAATAAAACTAACAAATTTCGACAAATATGATGCCAATGGACGTTTAATTTGTACACAATTGGTTAAGCAGACCCGAATCCCTGAAAGTTTAACAGTAATTTCCGTACAGACGGAAAAAATTACTTTTTCTAACTTTTAAAAACTTGAACACTCAAAGTACTTGTAATATACGGACGGATGGTAAGAATCTTAAGTATATAACAAAGTAACTATGCCGAAGAGGTCTTCGCGAAGTTAAATTATAGCCGCAAGCAGAAACACGAAGTAATATAGAGTTTGTTATCTCGTTAATTAAGACTTGAATCTTTAATTGCGTAAGAATATGAATCTAATTCAGATTTATACGCGTTCATGCTGAAAATTAGCAGTAAATGGTTGGGGTTGGCTTAACTGGCACAACAATATGTACAAACAGAATACAATAACAAAAAAAATATACTTCGCATACATATACAAAAGACCTTTTTTAACCACTTTTATTAACATAGCTATAATTTTTTCTTGACAAAAAAAAACTTGAAAGGTACCTCATGAATAAAGCAAATCGACAAACTTGCGTAGACTGCTGCGTTACATTACTCATCCGGCATAATAATTAAGGAATTTTAAATCTAATCATTACCTATGATGAAAAGTGGATCTTGTACGATAATCGAATATGCTTATCGCATTGTCTGAACCCCAGAGAACCACCCAAATGCTGCCCCAAGCAATTTACGATTACAAAACGCATATTCGCAAATTTCATATGTTAGGACCTAATATTTTATCATAGTATTCTTAAAATGCGTTTACTTAACTACTTATTGGCTTCTTTCCCCTTTTTAAAACGTTTGTTTTCTGTGCGGAAGTGTCGAATATTCTGAAGCTCTATTTTATTATCTGTATAATTTCTCACGTTCACGTTTTCAAGGATCCATTCGTTTGAAACGTGACTTCACACTAGCACGTGTCAGAACGCACTTTCGAAACGTGACACTCAAGTACGCGTGAATTACAGCATAACCAATAATACATGAGGATGTAGATAATAATTGTGGATCACGGGCCACAGAATTGAATTTTCGCTAGATATTCTCCTTTTTAAAGTGCCTCTCCGACTAGCGAAGGTTGGCAGTCAGTTCACCATATCTCTTTCTGTCTCTTGCGAGGCGATACAAATGGGCGGCACTTGCACTTCCGATCTACTCTCTTATGTTCCGCAGCCATGATTTCTTTCTTCGACCAACACTTCTTTTGACAGTGACTTTAAGTTAAAGGTCATATCTCTCATGCCTAAGCACGTGACCGAGATACGACACTTTTCTTATCTCAATGGTCTGCAATAGTTTGCGTTTCTCGTTGACTCGTCGTAGAACCTCTCCACTTGTCACTTTCGAAGTCCTTCCAATGCCCAAAATACGCCTATAAACCCACATCTCGTACGCTTCAATACGTTTTCCAAGGTCACTCTTCAAAGTCCATACGTCGCATCCGTAAAGAAGGATGGGCTATATATTATTTTAAAGCATTTAAAATCAGTTATGTGACAAATCACTCACTTAATGATAAATAGACATAAAGACCAGCTTTAGAAGTATTTGTTATCTAATGCATTTGATGGAATATTCATATTTAACAGCAACCATAATAAAGAGCCGACCTTAGGGCAGGGCGAGATGGAGTGACTGCCCAGGGCGCCAAATGTTAACGGGGCTATCGCTAGGGGTTAAAAAGTATTAAAATATAAAAAAAAAACGTAGGAGCTACAAAATTTTATACGTCCATGTATAGGTTTTTTTTTATAGGAAAAGTGGAAAATGAGCCGTAAGCTCACCTAATCTTAATCACTGATCACCACCGCCCATGAACATCTACAGCACCAGAGGAGCTGCAGGTGCGTTGCCGGGCTTTGAGATAGGAGTCGGCCATTTTCTTGAAGGTCCCCGAATCGTAAACGTTCGGAAACACCGCTGATGACAATTGATTACACAAGTTGATATTGCGTGGAAGAAAGTTACGCGAGGAACGTACAGTCATGGAACGCCAACCATCAAGATGGTGACGGTAGAATTTGGAATTCTGAAGAGAGGTAACGCTAAAGGTAATATGAAATTATTAATTAACCCACGTTCATTGATACAGCAAAAAATTAAGACTCGATTTTTATTTCCGTAAGTGGGCCCCACAATATTCTAGCCCGGGCTGTCAGTGGTCCTAACGCCGGCACTGATTATATAAATTTGCCGATTAGGGAGTGAAGGCTTAGGATTAAAAAATCCTGTCATATTTACGACAAATCATTTATATTTCCTGCTGAATATCAACATTGACGGAACAAATTTGTTTTGAGGGATTCTTAAGCCCTCTCAGCATACATCGTTTGATTGGATATTACGTCAGTGGTGAGTTTAGGACAAATTAAATTTACCTTATTCGGTAAGGTCCAAGATTCCACGTACCTACGGAGCCACAACTTATAATTTGTTAATATAACTATTTATTATTCGTAGACCCTTGTAGACCAAAGAAGCTAAACATCAAACATAAACAAGTCTATATAAGGGTGATAGTTTTAGGTCGCTTAGCCTGAAACTCTATTGGGAGTAAGTCAGTTTACTTAATTCGCGCTAAGCAATCCGCCGTAGGCGACCGAAGCACGACGGTCGATGACTCTCCGATTTCTAGAGAATTTTTATAGCTACCAACTTAATGTCACTTGTTTCAACAATTTCATTATGTCTGACTAGCCCAAGCAACGCCGCGCATGGACAGCGAGCGAAATGGGAATTGAATCACCTTTTGAACCACGTGTTCAAAACGGACAAAAATCTTTAAAAGATAAAAAATATCTTATCTTAAATCTTATCTCTATTCTCGTACAATTTTCAGGTTAAAGTGTGGCCACCTATCTTGTAGTCGAATCGAAGTCGATCTGTTAATTTCAAGTATTAGAAAAGTAAGGTAAGAAGAGGGCTGCTTTTTGCGGCTAATACTCCAAACGCTTTCCCACTTCGCAATGCTCGTAAATCCATTAAATCTTTCCCTCCACCTACATTCCCAAAGTTTCTGATAAATTGGTTCGAAATCCTTCTAAATTGCAGGCATTTTACGTGGTAATGGATGTTAGAGATAAGTAAAAAGATTTTAACACAAAAGAATACTTAGATAAATGAAACTAATTTGATAACACGTTACTATTAAATTTAGTCGCCTAATCCCAAAATAATCAATTAGATATAATATAGCTACGTCATTTGGTTACTAAAACTAAGTCACATACACTACAAAGACATACTTTAACGCCTATGTATGTTTGACAAAATAAAATTATATATTTTATACTAGCAACAAGTATTCCGAGTGACCGATGGCCTGGTAATTTGTCCGACAGGGCAGACACCAGTCTCTCACAAGGAATAGATTAATCGTGTATCATATAAATATAATGTATAATTTGTATACCTTGTGAAAGCAAATTTTTTAAGCCTTTTTTTTCTTTACTTGGACTTATGTAGTTTCGCTTGTTCTGCATTTTTTTTTTTTGTTCACGCGGGGAAATCTTTTTATAGACCATCCTCCGGTACCCTGGGTGGGCCCGGAGGGATGTGTGGGACTCGGCCTGGGCAGCGCCTACCCACTAAACCTTCCGCGAATGCCATCAGCCGTTATGAGCGGGGTGCCCCGGATCTGTCAGCGACAGGACACCCCAACGACCGGCCGGTCCCGGCAAGGACCGGACTTCATCCTCAAAGGGGACTTTTCCGGCACTCAGAGAAGGTACAGGCGCCCATCCTGGCCCCGCTTCGGATTACGGGGGCAGCAAGAGGAGGCGTTCGTAACGCCTCCTGCGCACCCCGATACGTCGCCTGCGGAGGGAGGGAGCCTCTGCGCTCCCCTCCCTGACCCGCTCATCAGCCTCCTTCTGGGACATGACCGTCACACAGAAGGAGGCGACCGCCGTCCAAGACCTGTCGCTCGAGACCATGGCAAAAATTGTTCTACATTCTTGGTTATAAGTTGCCAGTCCGGTTACCCATCGAGAAAGGCCTCCTCTAGCCTTATCCATTCCTCTCTACTTCTTGCTATTCTGTTGTGCCCATCTTTTGTGTGCTCTGCCTCGATTCCGTTGCCCTTCTCTAAGATAATTGTATAAGACTGAATGTTTAATGTAAATATTAATGTCGTTTTAAATATATTATCATGAATCCACTTGGAAAAATTAAAACAATTTCCCAATTATTTTATAGCAATTAACGCTGCCTATTTCTAACTAATATTGAAAATATAGTTTTAAAGTGGATCGTTAAATCGGTCTTAAGCTCTTAAGTTGAGAAATGCCGCAGTTGCTTGCGCAAGACTAACAAGTTAAAGTAGTTCGAGTGTTGGGCTTCGAGTTTTAATACCATCGATTACTATTAATTGAATTTATCACGTGTACGTTTTAATTACGACGTATTTTAATTTTTACATTACCAGTCCTACTAAAACCTACGCTATTGGATATTTCAGAGTCTGTACGACTATTAGGTCACTAATCCCAAACCTTTTTGAGCTCTTGAATCTCGGCATAAACGCTCCCTAGGAGACCTCGACTTAAGCTATTCTAGTCGCTAAAGCATACTGATCCGAGGATGCCCAAGAAAGCCACCAATATCATAGAGACAAATAAAAGTACAAGACAAGTTTATGATTGAACTACCTGTTCTTTTATTTAGTCGGACATCTTATGTGCTCAATGAGTGAGGATTCCTATCTCATTTACCCGACTGACCTTTCTCCGGTCTTCTAAGTTATGAAATACATTAGATACCGAAAGTTGGATAGTGATAAGTTGATACGTGAGTAAACGGACTACCGACTTCAGCCCTGTAGTTCTGGGCTCTAAAGAATAAGACTACGGTATCCCCTGCCTGTCGTAGAAGGCGGCTAAAAGGGGCCTCGGGTTCACAATAATATACTCGGGTTCACATCGGCTGGCCCGTTTCGCCTTGCGCTGCGAGGGCACAGAGGGGAGGAGTAACCTCCTTTGAGCACAGTGCAGAAGGGCTTCGGTGCGTTCCACGTTGAGATCCCGGAGCCCCTTGACATGCACCAAGGAAAGGGCCACCGAGGAAGTTTTGTGGGTAAGAACCCATATAACCGCCGCCTTCCTCCAGAAGGCGGGGTATCTTCTGAAGATTTCCTCCCCGTTAACAAAAAAGCGCCTACCGACTCAGGGACCATAGATACATTTTTTTGTGGCTTTCGTTGTATTTATACCTTTTTGTAGTTAAAGTTCCAGCCTTTTTATGTATATAATATATAATGCCCCACTGTTGGGCGCAGGCCTTCTCTGTAAAGAGAGTATTAGGGCATAGTCCGCCACGCGGCCCTTGTTCGGATTGGCAGACTTGACATGCCTTAGAAATTTTTTCTAAGACATGTAGGTTTCCTCACGATGTTTTCCTTCACCGCCAGCGCGTGGTGAATCAGAACAAAAAATTGCGACGGCAAATTTATTGGTGCCGGCACCGGGGATCGAACTCGGGTTCCTACCGTACTATGCAACGTGAGCCAACCGCCTGAACACTGAGCTAACACGGCTCATTTTTTGTAGTAAAATTTAAAAATGACATCGAATTTCTTCATTACATTCACTCATCTTGACAGTACGAAAAACAAATGAAAATCACACATTTTCCTAATTTGTATTTGGAATTATGTTCTTTAAAATTTAAACTTTCAATGATACCAAAACCAGCCACATACAAATAGTATAACCAAAGAGATTTTATTACAAATTTATACATACTATAATGCGAAAAGACTTTTTCCCCGACCTATTATATAGCAAATTAAGTCATGCACAAAAATATAATGTAATATATAATCGCTGACAACGCTTTGCCAAAGAAGCTGAGAGCTCTTTGGATAAATAATAATTTAAATAATTATAATGCATTATCGTTAAAGCACAAAAAACTTTCATAAAAATAATTTAATTATACAAACGCTTTGAATTGAGCAAACTATGAAAGATTACTTTATTTGTTTTTGTTGATTGCCTTGTTGATATAATAGATCTCGCAAAACTGCGTGGAATTTCATTAAGATTTTCGAGATAAGCTCGTTTTATTGTAAGAAACAGAACTTAATATAGAAATCGCAATCCCTTCAAAGTGGGCAAGTTGGTGAAATTGTTTTCTACTAAATACATTAACTTTATTTCGGTTTCAAGGAACAATGTTTCGTCGAAATTAAAGTTACGTAAAACTTTTAAGGTACGCGAGTAATACAACATTACTGATGTTTGTTTATTGGTAAAATATTTTAATTCAGCAGGCGCGATAGAATAGTGGCTATATATTTATCATAGGATTTGATGATAGTTCGGGGTTTAGATCTTAGTCACTCAGTACCAGTGAGTATTACATTTTTTTTATATGAAAATAAAATTGTCCCAGATTAGGCGTAAAATAAACCACGTTAATGCTACAATATCGTGTCTTAGTTGATATACGTAAGTCACTATACAATGCAAAAAGCGCATTGCCATTAAAATCGATTTTTTAAACTTTTAAGTATAAAAAATCGATTAGATTAGTAATTTTTTTATGAGGTATACACTTGTGCTTGACCACGATCCCACCCGCTGTTAAGTGCTGATATAGTCGAAAGATGGTACGCGCTAGTTTAGTAAGTGCCCATTACTCTTCTCCCAAGGCTCCCACGTCGTACTTGGACGGAAAGACTGACGCCGGCAACTTGTTCCACTCCTTTGCGCATGATGAACGATAACTCAAATAGCTTCGTTCGAACACGCGTAACATCGACTCTGAAAGGGTGGACACCCGCCGAATGTCTAAACGTCCGAAGGTAGAATGGGAATGTCTCCGAAGTAAATGCCTATTCACTATACTCTTGAAAATGGGCAAACTATTTTAGTCTTTTGTCGTACGACCAAAAAAAAAGAATCTGAACATATCTAATATCTTAAAATCTCAGTAAAATGTCACTATTTCGCAAAAGAAAAACAAGTAAAGGAAAAATAACATTAGATTTCCTCCGTTTGTAACTGAAATGTGTGTATTTTTCATTATCCGCTCAACGAACTAACCCGAGCAAAAGTTACAGTTGATCGAATTAGTTTTCTAAGTGGACTGTACACTCTCCCTAGCAGAGATCTGATAACTTGCCGTAGATTTACTTTACAACGACTGTAGTGAGATCTATTTTATGTTGACAGTAGATTTGCAACGTGTTTCTTAACTGTTGCATTTTTTATTAAATATTATTTTTAAAATTATATAATTTTTTATTATTATTTATATAAAAGAATAAGAAAGTGATTATATCTATGTTAAGTTACTATAGTTTTTGTTGAAGTCACTTTATCTTGGTAACGTAAGTTAGTTTCCGATGCTTAATATTAAATTATGATTGCATCTATATAAAGCATAAATTTAAAAGTACCTAAAGAAAATATATTTATTATTGAATTGATACGTATTAACATCGAAGCCATTTGATACTAGCATATGACAAAGATGTCGTTTTTTCTTACTCTAGAAGCAACACATAAAACAACACATAAAATACCACATTTGGGCAGGCGCAGCTAAATGCCATCTCGCAGCTTTGGACACGGTGGAGAGGCGGGCTAAGAGGCTATTTGGTGACGCAGCTGAAACAAATCTGCTCAGTCTTGAGCACAGGCGTAAGGTAGCTAGCCTTTCGGTTTTCTACAGATTGCATTTTGGAGAGTGTGCTCAGGAACTACATGATCTAATTCCCCCATCCCCTTTCCACCATCGGACTTCTAGACGCACTGCGGGATTTCATCCTTTCGTTGTGAACATCCCTCAAACGCGAACGAAGCGATTTGCTTCGTCTTTCATTCTTCGTACAGCAAAGGACTGGAATAGTTTGCCCGCGTCTGTCTTTCCTTCCGATTACAATGTGGGTATTTTCAAGAGTAGAGTGAATAGGCATTTACTAAGCTAGTGCGCCCTACCATCCAGGACTGCATTTCCGCTTAACATCAGGTGGGATCGTAGTCAAGCACTTGCTTAGAAATCAAAAAAAAAAATATATAAATATATAATCACAATTCAAGAATTACAAGATTCGGAAAACAAGCAAAATTTAACAACAAAAGTTTCTACTCATAGTTATTCGTTCGAACAAAAGAATAAAATACAATTGTACAATCATCAAAAAGACTTTTAGACTGCGCTCCGGAAAAGATTTATTAAATGGTTCCATCTTTCGAGCTTTCAATTTATCACAATGGTTTACTATTTACACGAGAGTTCTGTGATTGTTAACTGACTGCATAAATAATTAGTATATCTGAAATCTGTACTATTATAAATCTTTTGTTTACAACTGTTTCTTTATATATATGTTAGGTATAGGTATATATGCTATATATTATATATTTATTTACTTTATGTATTTTTTATGACGAACTACACAGATTGGCCAGAGAAGCTGGCCTTGACTGCTTCACCGGATTGAGAGGTGGCATAGCTCGCTTAGCCTGAACCTCTATTGCTAGTAACTCGACACAAGGGTCCTCACCGGGGTGAGGGTAACCTCGGCTTGACGGTTACTATGTTACGCGTAAGCATGCCGATCCGAGGGCGCCCGAGAGGGCCGAACCACGACTCGGTCGGTTGCTATTTCACGGATAATCTAAGAGACATTCAAAAGCTAAACTAACTTTGAGTGCCACTTCGGGAAGCGTTGGCGCTGGGAGAAGAAGTGACCGAAGAAACTCCAGCAACGCTCCTAACATCTAAGGGGTGGGGCCTGCCCATAAAATAGCGGTAACGCGCAAGGATTATTCGACTTTATGTAAATGCATATTTAACTATATTACATTATTACTACGGCAATACCCTTAGCCTGCTCTTAACTACAAATGATTAACTTGAGATAAAATGCCAAATAGCATTAAAACCGCCTTTGTAGACATCTCTTTAGATTTATGTTATGACTCGTGATTATTAAGATTAAAAAATCTAACTTAAATGCACATTTCCCACACAAAAAAATTAAAAAATTGCAGTTTTCCTCTACAATGAACAACCTAGGGAATTGGCAACAAAGTTTTTGACATACACACCAAAATGTCGGCTGCCATACAAGCATATTTTTTTTACTCCCGTAGTGGGAGTTTTTCACTGGAAGGTTACATATACAGGGAAATGTGGTAAGCTTATCGCTTTACACCGAGCACAAACTTTTATGTACTTAAAAACGGCAATTCATTAGTGCAAGCCGATTAGGATCGAATCCCATCGAATTCGCGACTATCACATTGTAATTCAAACCACTAAGCTATCGCTGATATTAAATACAAGGCATTTAATTTACAATACTCCACTATCGCCAGCACGTACGCCAGTTCAAGGATCCATTTATTTGAGACGTGACTTGTCATGTGCACGCGTCATTACGCACATCCGATACGTGACCCTTTTGCATTAACTTAATCCTGTGTCAATTAAGTTAACTGATGTACGCTATTGTATTAACCTAATATAAATTTGCAATAATCAGCTATCCGATTTTGAGTTTATTGAAGTTGTAAAATACTTCAGGCTAACTGAGCATCCTCTCAGCTATAAAAAAGTGGTAGAGCCATCAACTTTTGTCTGTATACCTAAATGACCTTAAGAGGCTTAAGACCTAAGTTCCTATTTGTGACATTGAGTTTGCCCAAAGACATTCATTATAACGGGCATAATTAAATATATTATCAGAGTATAAAGTGGATGATCAACCCTTACGACCTTACTATCTTACGACCTTTTTTTTGTTAACGGGGAGGAAATCTTCAAAAGATACCCCGCCTTCTACGGTAGGCAGGGGATACCGTAGTCTTTGGATTCTGGAGAGCCCAGAACTACAGGGCCCCGGCCCTCTCCTGATCCCGTTCGGCGGTCTCCTTCTGCATCATTACTGACTCACATCATCATCTTAGGACCTTACGATCTTTGAACCTTAAGATCTTTCAACCTTACGATCTTTTAACCTTACGATTTTTGACCCTTACGATCTTACGACCTTACGAGCTTAGGACCTTACGATCTTACAACTGATTTTTGTTATAGTATGATTCCTTTTTTTTCCGTTGACTATGAGTCCTTTTCTTCTAAGTCAACGGCCGCGACATGTTTTTCCTTTGGCTCCCAACAATTCAGTCAAAGTATATATAAACTAATACCTTTAAACCAGCAATTGTTTTTAAGAAAATATCGTTCACCCGTTTTACACTAAAGGTACTAAGATGACGTTTTTAAGCTATAAAAAACTAACAAGAATGTTAAACCAATTGCAGCCAAAATTTGTATTTAAATAATCAATTTATATTCTTTATTCTTATGTCGGTAAGATGGAAGTGAGTCGTGGTAGCTCAGTGTCTCGGCGGTTGGCTCAAGTTGCATAGTACGCTAACAACCCGAGTTCCCCGAGCGCCGGCACCAATAAATTTGTTGTTGCAATCTTATGTGCTGATCTACCACACACTCGGCAGTCAAGAAATCGTCGTGAGGAAACCTACATGTCCTATAAATTTTTTCCAAGACATGTGAAGTCTGCCAATCCGCACTAGACGTATGGTGGACTATGCTCTTTTACTCTCTTTATAGAGAAAGCCTGCGCCCAACAGTGGGACATATATATATATATTATCTATGTAAAGGCTGTAATAGCTTTAAGATGGAATATTATATTCATTTTATATATACAATTCATATTTATTTATTATATCTAAATTCAATTTCCAAAAACCATGATTTACCAGAAAAAAATATTGAGCATAACTCGGTCATCGAGGTACTAAATTATTAAATTATGATACATTCGAATAAGAGGAGAATAAAATGCATCCTATATTTCATTTTTGATAAAATGGCGGAAATGGAATTCTCGTCCGGCGCGTGTTTGCATAATGCATGTTTCTGAATCCGGCGTGAGTCTGCGAGAGAATTAAAAGTTTATCTGTATTTTTTTCATAATTATAACATTCCTTGCAATATTATATATTAAAAGCTGCTATTTTTACAGTAATAAGTGACAGAAACGTCGTCCCATTTAATAGTATGCTCTTTTAAAATGAGCAAACGAGTTCACCTGATCTTAACTGTCCACCGTCGCCTATAATCCACAACATCAGAGTCCTTGAGAAAGAACTAGGCTCGCTTCTTGAAGGTGCCTAAACCGTCAAAGTTTGGAAACACCGCTGATGACAGTTAACAGTGCGTGGCAGTAAGTCACGCGAGAAAGATAAAAAGGTAGAACACAGACTTTTTTTTTTAGGAGGAAATCTTCAACATGGTGAGAGGTTCCGAGATCTCCAGAGGAACGCACCGGAGCCCATCTGCACTGTGCTTGGAGAGCACTTCTCGGGGCTGAGGTTTAATCACTCCCCCCCTGTGCCCTCACAGTGCAAGGCGACACGGACCAGTTGATGTCGCCTTCTTCCCGGGTAAGCTTTGGCGACAAAGGCCCCCACCCTTGTCGCCCAGTGAACCCGAGGTTTACTTGCCTTCTACGACAGGCAGGGGATACCGTAGTCGTATTCTACGAGCCCAGAACTACAGGGCTAATAACACAGACGTTACTCTATCTCTGTCAATATTCTTGAATGTCATGCTAAAAACCCGATCTCACCGATCCGTATACATACAGCAGTAATCCTATAATATGTTGTTGTATATTATTACCAAGCTGGTTCAGAATGCATCATTATACATTAATTCAAAATAATAGCACATATGTGACCGTATTATTAGCATAGGGAAATAGATATTAGCTTGAAGCTGTTATACGTTTGTAGCTGAAGATTAAATTACAATAAGGATAGGATTTCAAATACATTTGTGCAATAACAAATGATAGGCTTATGGTTTATCATTCGACCAGATCTGTTAGATGGAAGTTGAATTACCAGCCGTTATTGATTATATCAGCTTTTCAAAAAAAAAACCATAAACAGAATCAGAAAATCGTTTTTCTATACTGAAAGCAAAAAAAGAGGACGTTATCCGTTAGCAGATGAACCAACACTATTATATAGAAAACCGTAGATAGATACCAATCTAGATGGAATCAATTCCCCCATATCCTTGAATTAAACTAATTTTGCAGATTGAACGGTATTTTAATCATTATTTTTAATTTCCGACGATTGGTACACCTTATAGCGATCATGATTACAGAGGAAGACAACAAGAGCCCCCTATCACACTCAATAGGCCACTGTTTCAGTATCTCGTTATTATGAAATTGATTATTCGTAAATAGCAAACGACCGAGCCGTGGTTCGGCCCTTTTGGGCGCTCTCGGATCGGAATGCTTACGTGTAACGTAGAAACCGTCCAAGCCGATGTCACCCCTCTCACCGGGGTGTACCAGTGTGTCGAGTCGAGTGATAGAGGTTCAGGTTAAGCGACCTAAGAGCTATGCCACCTCTCAATCTGGTGAAGCAGTCAGGCCAGCTTCTCTGGCCAACCTCTGTAGTTTGCCTCACAGTAGGAATAGCTGATAAGAGTATTATACAAGGATAAATTGCATTTTAGCCAGGATCAACCGTCGATTTATCGGGATTTTTAATTACCTTTCTCAGTATGTATTCAAAATTTGTTAGAACAAGCTCTGTCTTGGAGAAGGTTTAACCTTGCTATGAGGATATCATTAATGAAACCGTTACGGTAAGCCAATGTTTTATACATACGTAGTTTAATTTTAAAAGCTTTACAAAAATGTATGTATAGAGTAGAATAGAATAGAATAGAAGAAACATTTATTCGACACAAGAACACAGAAGCAACAGGTAAAACAACACAAAAAACAACATAAAAAAAACTAGTGTGCTGCTATCGACACACGACTGAAGTAAAACTTCTTTCGCTCCATCTATATGTATACGTTTCTTTACATAAGTAATTTTAAATATAAAATGGGATTTTGTTAATAAGAAATATAGTCCTCCATATTCTATATATAAGCTTGTTTGTTAACAAAGCAGCCAGAAAATTATCGCGAAGGTTTTCCGGGAATGGAATTATGAAATACGACACTCGTTACACTTTGTATTCCACGCACTGTGTTGTCTGCATGTAATTCACTTTTAATCTTGAACAATTTCTTCAAACGATGTTGAGAAAGCAAAAGTAAATTAAAATGAGAATTCTGTGAAAACTTCATTCAAGTATTCGGGTGCGTATTCTCATATATGACTGTGGTATTACGGCGGTACTTTTATGTTTTGAGAAATTTTCAGCTACGTAGATCAAAATTAAAACGCTTACTTTACTTACATAGGTAACTTCATTTACTTAGATTGAGTAACTTTCCGATTTGTAACAAAGTTTCATATTTTTATGAAGTTTCTCTCTGTAGTATTGGGAAAGACTAAGAACAAATCAAACACACACAACGAGGAGCCAAGTGTGATGGAATGATAGTGACGGGTAAAGTCGAAGTTCTTTTTCGGACTTCTATTAACCAGATCTCCTAACAAATGCCGCCGCCTTTACAAGAACTTTTGGAGACAAATGATTGATCGCCCAAAAAGGTGTAAAAGTCCTGTGGTGGATCTTGTGGAATTAAATAGTGAAGTAACTAATACACTAACTTTTATTAAGACAGCGTAACGTTGTACAAGGATTTATTTTAACGAATACCGTCACAACGACGCGTCCTCACAATCTTTGTACAAAATTAATTAGATTACGAACTATTGTTTAGCCCAATTACTATGTAGATCAACTAAATTATTAATTACGAATTAAAGATACAATAAGGTCCACAATACACTAAGGTAACACGTAATTAGTTTAAATTACCATTATATTTCACTTACAAAAAATAGTGGTTATGCAAGCCACTTGAAAGCACACATAAAAGCTGCGTGATCTGGCTCACGACCTAGATAGATAGATAGATATAACTTTATTGTACACCAAAATCAAACGAAAGGCATTATAAGTAAGGAACATTTTACAGTTCATTGTACAATGGGCGACCTTATCGCTGAGAGCGATCTCTTCCAGGCAACCTGTGTATGGACAGGAAATATATGAACAAAACAGGACGATGGCGTTCAAATACAATATATATCCATATATAATTCAGAAGTGTCGTCGTAGCCGAACCCGGCAGGACGTTATCATCGTTATATAATCGTCAGTTCAATAATCCTCTGATACAAGACAAGATAATAGAACTCTGCTATCAACGATAATTTACTCTAATCACTCCTCTATTATGTCTAATTACTACCTACTTCACTGTCACGGTTCACTGGGCGACAAGGGTGGGGGCCCTAAGGTAGACCCGGGAAGAAGGCGACATCGGCTGGCCCGTGTCGCCTTGCACTGCGAGGGCAGAGGGGAGGAGTAACCTCCCCTCGGGACGTGCTCTCCTTGAGCACAGTGCAGAGGAGCTCCGGTGCGTTCCTCTGGAGATCCCGGATCCCCTCGTCATGCACCGAGGAAAGGGCCAGGTTTTAGTGGGTAAAAACCCCACATAACCGCTGCCTTCCCCCCAGAAGGCGGGGTATCTTTTTGAAGATTTCCTCCTCGTAAACAAAAAAAAAAAGGTTAAACAATGAACAACAAAATATATCCCTGTGTATCCCGCTAAATCGAAAAGAACGTGAAATCTTATAAACTAACTAAAAAAAATACTTCCTATTACATATATTCTTGTTTATAAAATAGTTCAATTGACCTATTCAGCTATAGTGTCTATAAATATAATTTATATTTAGACAAGATTCTTAAGAAAATAACGATGTTTGTAGAACACTTGAGACACAACACAGTGTTTACGTTAAAAGAAAGGAACGATATTTCGATAAAATCGCTAAAGTGCTTTATGCGTTATACCAGTAGTTGGCAACCCTCGGCACGCGAACCCCGAGCGTCTCCTTGAGTCCTCCGCTACGGCTCTTCTACGAATATTACTTACAGGCTAGTATGACACGAGTAAATACTTTATTTATTATCATTTAAACTTTAACTTGCTTATCTTCCTCAAATAAGTTATTTATTTCAAGCTCGAGTGTGTAACTTTAATCCTTATATGGTTTCTTTCTAAGTCAAAACTTTACTTAAAACAATGGCTCATTGAATAAATTTCCAGTATACATTGTCGGTATTTACTGTTTTTTTTCTGTTTGTAACCTCATAACTTTCGACTGGGCGAACCGATTTTGATGATTTTTTTATTTAAACGTGCTTCCCGTGTAGTTCCATTTTAATTGGTTCCATTTTGACAATGTCACCTACCAGAAAACCATATAAGTCTTAAATTTGCATTAAGTATGCAATGCGCGACAAATGGACGAATAAATCAATAGCAAGCCAATGCTAACCGATTTTGATAATAATTTTTTTATTGGTAAGGATCACTTCAATGGTAGTTTGGTGACAGTTTGGTTAGATTCTGATTATTACTATTACGGATTATTTCTATACCATTTGAAGTCGGTTTTTAAATATACTTGCAGATAAAAAGGTTGGCGACCGCTGCATTATACGAATAAATCTCACTTGTCGTTATTGTATCGGGCCAAAGAGATTACTTTTGTTATTAAGATAGTATATTTTCTTTATTTATATGTTCCAAATAAAAAAATATAGACAATATAAATGTAAAACTAAATAATCTCTCACGATAGCTTCACCGTAGCGGGGTAGATAGCGATATAAATAATATAACATATATAAACAATGAAAACAAGTAGAATATTTTTGCACAGAATTCAGAACTTTCTATTTTTAGTAGGTTGAAAAATACAATAAACGCAGTAAACAGATACCAAAAAGTGACTGCTTTTCTTTAAGCTTTCATATATTACAGTTGGTAAGTTCATCACCATGCACCAGGCACAAGATATACCAAGAAACACTTTGGTACAAGCCAGTCGATATTTGAAATAATGACATTAACACTCATTATGTATGAATATAATGTGTTGTACAGTGTACAGGTACATGAACGGAAATTTTAAATTTAGTTACATAAAATATAAAAATTCAATTTCATTCACGCGTAATCACCAGCTGTGATTACTTATAAAAAGCTAAACAAGAATCACTTATTATTCCCTTTTACAAAGCAGCTTCTCCGTGAGTAGACAATTTAAAAAATAAATAACTCCTGTATAATCCGATTAATACCAAAGGAAAGAACAATTTCTTCGTAATTACACCAATTTTTACCAAGCCCCTTTAAGGTCAAACAAGAGAGCCTTACTTTGAAATCATCCAAGATAATAAAAACGTGTTTTATCCTTTTCTACACAGGTCTGAATAAAATGTATCTATTATCTATTTAACTATTTATCTCCAGTTACTCTTGGATGAAAACAACGCGTAGCAACTGCTACATTGTGCTACGAGCTTCAAGAAATGTGTTATTACACAAAATATAATCTCTAGATGAATCGTAGTCTTTTAAAAGATTACCTTTTTTTAACACCACGGCATTTCTAAAAATATTTACGAGTCATAGACTCAAGTTTTTTTTTAAAATAATTTTTTTAACGATTAATTCACTTACCTAATGTTAAGGAACATCATGGTCTACGAGTGTTTAAGACAACAGAATGATTATGAGTCAATTTAATATGTCGGGTACAAATTTTAGTAGTGAAACCTCTGATAATATCAATGCAAAGGCGAGCGCTTGGTAGTCAAAAATATAAAAATTATTTATAAAAGGCAAAGTATAACTGGATTCAATTCACCGTCGTTAAAACTCATGTCATTTTTGGATAGCTCGCTACACGAGTAATGTAATTAAGAATCGGGTACAGCAAATCATTTGCATCGCTTCACATAGTCGAAAATTTGCATTCGATAAAGCTACGAGGATGTCGAACAACTTTTAATTGAGTTTTAAACTGGTCGAATATTTTGAGTTACATTTTCTTTGATTGAACTCGTACTACTTATATAGCTTGACGCGACCGTTTGGACACTGAGCTACCACGGCTTTTACAATTTGTTTTCTGTTGTCTACTCTCTTACCTGATTACGATCCCTGGTGCCGGCACCAATGAATTTGCTGATTTACCACGTTCTCGCTGGTTAAGGAAAATATCTAAGACATGCGAAATCTGCAGAGAAGGCATGTGTTAACAGGCAACAGGCAACTACGGACTATTTAATCGTTAATAGCCTAATAATTTAGGGTCCGGTCTGGGGATATAGGTCATAGATTTGACTCCACCAATCGACTAGTAAAGTGTAGCATCTACTAGCACAAGATTAAGGATAGTTGGAATGGTTAACAAGAACGTTAGTTATATTTGAGAAAACAAAATGTTGTTATCAGTCTGTTAAAAATATATATTTGTGGGATGAGGCTCGGGGTCAAAGACTTTTCATTTTGACATTTTTTCTTTAAAATTGTTTATTGAACACGACCCACTCTTGCACATTCGTTTAGACTATCCGCCATCTTGTACTCTTCCATCCCCCTCACTCTCCTCATGCTATGCCTTTTTCTCCTTTTTCACGTTCCGTTTCCCACACTTATACAGTCTGTTAGTTTTTTCCTGGGATAGCAAACGAGCGCTTTGAAAAATTATAAAGAGTACCGACGTAGGTACTCTTTATAATTATTTTACACCAATTATGTTATAATACACCAATACAACGTATATTTTTTCTGTTCATAATTTTATAATTTTAAAAAAATAATTGATACACCACAGACGAGAGATACCGTCCTTGACTCCTCGTTATTACTCAAAGGCGACACAACCAAACACTTTATGTTCAAGTGGACGTATATTATAAATCAGGGGGCTGAATGGCAAAGCAATTTATTTATTCCTCTAGAGCAGAGTTCCCCAAACTTTTTTTGTGTCGTAGACCCCTTGCAATGTTTTTCCGTGTTGAGTAGACCCCCCTACTTACCTGGTATTGATTTCATGTAAATTTCTAACTGTAGTGAAGTTTAGTGTTAAAACTTAAAGTAAAACACATGTTAATTTATACATTTATTAATTGAATTTAAATAAAAGCTACTCAAAATAAAATTTTGTATCTGTTGTGTAAAATATACGTAACATTAAATGAACATAAAATAAACTATAAATAAAATAACATAAGTCAATATTTTTAGTGAGAAATAGGTAAATAGGTACTATCATATTTTCATTTCATGGACCCCAAATTTTTTGGAGCGCGGAGCCCCACATGCACCGAGGAAGGGCCACCGGGGAGTTTTTAGTGGGTCGAACCCCACATAACCACCGCTTTCCCCAGAAGGCGGGGCATCTTTTGAAGATTTCCTCCCCGTTAAAAAAAAAAAAGAGATCAGAGATACATAAAGTCGCATGTAGCACAAGATTAAGCTTTATTGGAATGGCTAACAATTTTAATATGTTAATAATATTTATTTCAAAAACTCTAAATATCTATATCTCTTGCTCATCTACATAAGCTTATGTGTAACAGAAGCCTACAAAATCCTAAAGAAAGATGCGAAAGCACAAAGCCATTCTTTCTTTAATAATGTATACACTTTGTATACAGGATGTATATGCTAACGAGAATGACAGCCCGACATGGCTTGGCTTTCACCCAGAGGGCAAACTTCGAGCCTTAGAGAGGGAACACGAATCGTTCCTTGTGATTAATTATGTTGCCGTGACCTCATCGATCTGATTATGACGTTATTGCCAGTGAATTACTATAAAACGGCAGAACTTAATAAGTTAGGATACTTTCCTCGAAATTTAAGTGGTGAAAAACATGGACTAATAGGCCATAACCCATCCATTTATCTATAGAACCATCCCTCTTATCTTATAACTTAACCTTTACCAATATATATATATAAAAGAGAGGATGTGTGGGTATGTTCTATATAGGCTCCGAAACGACTGGACCGATATCAATGAAACTTTCAGGGAATCTTCAGATTGACCTGGCGAGTAATCCTGTAAAGTTTGGTGGCGATCGGAACAATCCTCTTTTCGAATTGTCAAATACAGCTTTTAATTATGATGATATGCTATTGTTTTATAACCCAAATTTGTATTGACACATGCATTGTGTAAACTTATGTCATTATGAACCATATTGAAGTACAATGGAGTATACTGAAGTATATTAAAGATAATAATTAAAGATTTTGAAGTAGAAAGAAGAATGATAATGTATTTACTGATATGTACATGAGTGTAGATAATCATTTCCACCCGCTGGAAAGAGAATAGAAGAGAACGAATACGGAGAGAAATGAATAATTTAATAATTTAAGTATATTGTTGGAACATATTAAAGCAAAATCTAGCCCAGCTAGACGGCCTGGGTACGCTATTATTATAATTATTTTCGCTATTATAATAATTATAATTCTAGAGATACTCTTAGTCTCATCAGAACCTAAGAAGCATTAAACCGTTCTTTCACGCAGACAAAGTTGGAAGAAAAATTATTTTATTACATAAAATGATTCTAGTAATTTTAAAAGTTCAGCGGTAGTAGTCATTCATCTTAAGTCGTAACTCACACAATGTAATTGCTACTTTGAAGTTGGGTAACGAGGTTTAATTAAAAGTTTGCGTTTAGGTTTTGATGTTCATCGTATTTTAATATACGAGATTATTAGCGAGAAAAAAAATTCTAGGCTATTTGTCGTGGCGACTCGTGGACAGTTCAAATCTACTACCTTCAGCTTATTACAATGAGTTTCTGTATTTCAAAATTTTGTTTAGAGTTATACCGGAACTAATAAGCTCAAAAAAGATCGAATAACTTATTCATAAAATAAGAAAGCCTGCCTACAAGCGACCTTCGTATGCTAGTAAGTCGTTGTAAGTTAAAAGTGCAGCTGAGACCTAAGTACACAGAAAATACAGCCTTTTAGATAGTTACAGAGCCTGGGATTCTTGGATAGGGGGGTTATTGGAGGCTGCTTATAGATATGTTATAATATAGATGGTAACGATCCTCAGCAGTAGGAGGTTCTCAATTCGTCTGTATGTATTGTATTTACTGATATGTACATGAGTGTAGGTAATCATTTCCACCCGTTGGAAAGAGAATAGAAGAGAACGAATACGAAGAGAAATGAATAATTTAATGATGTAAGTATATTGTTTGAATAAATTAAGGCAGTCTAGCCCGTGGAAACGGCTTGGGTACGCTATTATTATAATTATTTTCGCTATTATAATAATTATAATTCTAGAGATACTCTTAGTCTCATCAGAACCTAAGAAGCATTAAGCCGTTCTTTCACGCAAAGTTGGAAGAAAAATTATTTTATTACATAAAATGATTCTAGTAATTTTAAAAGTTCAGCGGTAGTAGTCATTCATCTTAAGTCGTAACTCACACAATGTAATTGCTACTTTGAAGTTGGGTAACGAGGTTTAATCAAAATTACTCAAAATAAAATTTTGTATCTGTTATGTAAAATATACGTAACATTAAATGAACATAAAATAAACTATAAATGAAATAACTTAAGCAATAAGTCAATATTTTTAGTGAGAAATAGGTAAATAGGTACTATCATATTTTCATTTCATGGACCCCAAATGTTTTTGGAGCGCGGAGCCCCTCTCCATGCACCAAGGAAGGGCCACCGGGGAGTTTTTAGTGGGTCGAACTCCACATAAACGCCGCTTTCCCCCAAAAGGCGGGGCATCTTTTTGAAGATTTCCTCCCCGTTAAAAATAAAAAGAGATCAGAGATACATAAAGTCGCATGTAGCACAAGATTAAGCTTTATTGGAATGGCTAACAATTTTAATAAATTAATAATATTTAATACAAAAACTCTAAATGTCTATATCTCTTGCTCATCTACATAAGCTTATGTGTAACAGAAGCCTACAAAATCCTAAAGAAAGATGCGAAAGCACAAAGCCATTCTTTCTTTAATAATGTTTACACTTTGTATACAGGATATATATGCTAACGAGCATGTCAGCCCGACATGGCTTGGCTTTCACCCAGAGGGCAAACTTCAAGCCTTAGAGAGGGAACACGAATCGTTCCTTGTGATTAATTATGTTGCCCTGACCTCATTGATCTGATTATGACGTTATTGCCAGTGAATTACTATAAAACGGCAGAACTTAATAAGTTAGGATACTTTCCTCGAAATTTAAGTGGTGAAAAACATGCACTAATAGGCCATAACCCATCCTTTTATCTATAGTACCATCCCTCTTATTTTATAACTTAACCTTAACCAATATATATATATATATATATAAAAGAGAGGGTGTGTGGGTATGTTCTATATAGGCTCCGAAACGACTGGACCGATATCAATGAAACTTTCAGGGAATCTTCAGATTGATGATATTATGATGATATGCTATTGTTTTATATCCCAAATTTGTATTGACACATGCATTGTGTAAACTTATGTCATTATGAACCATATTGAAGTACAATGGAGTATATTGAAGTATAATAAAGTTTACTGAAGTATATTAAAGATAATAATTAGGGATTTTGAAGTAGGCAGAAGAATGATGTTATATTTACTGATATGTACATGAGTGTAGGTAATCATTTTCACCCGCTGGAAAGAGAATAGAAGAGAACGAATACGGAGAGAAATGAATAATTTAATAATTTAAGTACATTGTTGGAACATATTAAAGCAAAATCTAGCCCGGCTAGACGGCCTGGGTACGCTATTATTTTAATTATTTTCGCTATTATAATAATTATAATTCTAGAGATACTCTTAGTCTCATCAGAACCTAAGAAGCATTAAGCCGTTCTTTCACGCAGACAAAGTTGGAAGAAAAATTACTATATTACATAAAATGATTCTAGTAATGTTAAAAGTTCAGCGGTAGTAGTCATTCATCTTAAGTCGTAACTCGCACAATGTAATTGCTACTTTGAAGTTGGGTAACGAGGTTTAATTAAAAGTTTGCGTTTAGCAAGGTTTTGATGTTCATCGTATTTTAATATACGAGATTATTAGCGAGAAAAAAAATTCTCGGCGATTTGTCGTGGCGACTCGTCGACAGTTCAAATCTACTACCTTCAACTTATTACAATGAGTTTCTATATTTCAAGATTTTGTTTAGAGTTATACCGGAACTAATAAGCTCAAAAAATATCGAATAACTTATTCATAAAAGTGCAGCCGAGACCTAAGTAAACAGAAAATACAGTCTTTTAGATAGTTACAGAGCCTGGGATTCTTGGAAAGGGGGGTTATTGGAGGCTGCTTATAGATATATTATAATATAAGTGGTCACGATCCTCAGCAGTGAAGGGACACAGAAGAATAATAACATATGTTTGTATTCAACCGATTTCAAACAAGGAGGAGGTTCTCAATTCGTCTGTATGTATTGTATTTAATTTTTGTCACCTCATAAAATTCAACTGGGTGAACCGTTTTTATGATTTTATTTAAAACCTTTGCTTTCAATTTGGTCCAGTCCTGACATACATAAGAAAACCATATAAGTCTTCAATTTGCTTGGATTTCATTATTTCGTTGTGAACATCCTCAAACCCAAACGAAGCGATTTGCTTCGTCTTTCATTCTTCGTACAGCAAAGGACTGGAATAGTTTGCCCGCATCTGTCTTTCCTTCCGATTACAATGTGGGTATTTTCAAGAGTAGAGTGAATAGGCATTTACTAAGCTAGTGCGCCTTACCATCCAGGACTGCATTTCCACTTAACATCAGGTGGGATCGTAGTCAAGCACTTGCTTAGAAATTATAAAAGAAAAAAAAATATTGCCACTCTGTAAAAGTTATAAACTAATCAAATGTTAGGCAGAAGTAAGTCTTGCAATCGTAAACATGCTCCAAGTTGTTTGTATCATGATAACACTTCTCGAAACAATACACTTCCGAAGAAAACCTATTTGAAGTTTATAAGATTTTCTTTGACAAGTTGACTACACACAATAACACTTACAAGAACATCCATTATTTTACTTCGAGCAATATTTTTTTAAGGTTGTGGCAAACGAGCTTACTACTTAACTGATCTCAAGTAACTCGAGTAGTAGTCTCAAGGAACTGCCGGTGCGTTGTCGGCCTTTAAGAAACAAATAGACTAGTTAGGTTAGCTATAATAAGAATCAGCCCTGTAGTTCTGGGCTCTGCCTATCGTACAAAGCGACTAAAAGGGGCCTCGGGTTCACTGGGCGACAAGGGTGGGGGCCTGAGTCGTCCACCAAAGTGGACCCGGGAAGAAGGCGACATCGGCTGGCCCGTGTCGCCTTGCGCTGCGAGGGTACAGGAGGGAGTAACCTCCCCCCACGGGACGTGCTCTCGTAGAGCACAGTGCAGAGGGGCTCCGGTGCGTTCCACTGGAGATTCCGGAGCCCCTCGTCATGCACCGAGGAAAGGGCCACCGGGGAGGTTTTAGTGGGTAAGAACCCCACATAACCCCGCCTTCCCCCCAGAAGGCGGGGTATCTTTCTGAAGATTTCCTCCCCGTCAACAAAAAAAAGCTATAATAAGAATACATTTCTTTTTAAGGACTTATGGAATAAAATACGTATTAAAATAATATAAATATTGATTTTTAAGGACATACAGAATCGTTTACCAGTTAGCTTGTACCAATGCCGTTTTTTCACTTTTTTATGTACTTTAAAAAAAAGTACTTGCAAAAAAAGTCTGTGTCCGGTCTATAGCTATAGGATCATCGCCTATCATATACGAGCTTTACGTCTTCTTAGTAGATTTAATCTTCCCGCCCCAGGGTTATAAAGATCCGAGAGATTATTTTCTCTAAGTGGAAGATTATAACTGAACTAAAGCATCACATCTCAATATATGGTCATAGTTGTGTTAAATAAGTTAATGCTAGAATCGTTTCATGTTAACCGAAATCTGAAGTTTGACTTCTGGATTACAGCCAAAACATGTCGAACTGTCATGTTCGTTGGCACACATATCCTATGAGTTAGTGGGATATATTGTTGGCTTTTATGATATATGTTGCTTACTGAGGCATTCTTTGATTCAGATTTTATTATGTAACCACATTAAAAGGGTAACCTGACTTTTACAATGTATTCTGTACTCCTTTTGATAGCCCTCGGAGATGACCTCAATACTTCATCAAAGTCACTGGGCTATAAGGAACTATTCAGGTATCAATATCTAATGACAAATTTTACATTGAAATAGCTTTTTCTTTTTTGAATATGTACGTATGAATAGTTATTGTGCTTGAATTTATGTTTGTATATTTATTTTAATATTTCGACTTGTCTTTTACGTTTTCATTGATGATTACATCTTGACTGTCGCGAGAATGTCGCTATGGCTTTAACTCCGCCTTTGTTAACCTTAGTTTAAAATGAATATGATATATTATATATCTGCTGTATTTTTTTCAATAACAGTAATCATCATCTTCTAGTAATACTCACACCGTACTGATAAATCATACTTCATTTTACTATTTATTTAACTTTACTTCATCGATAAGGTACTTACCTTTTTACCAGAGTTCAAAAAGGAAAAGTTTTTCGATTCGTGTGTAATTATTCTAATATTTGTATAATCATATTCTGATTCTGTTTTTTTTTTGTTTGTAATGTCAAGTCAACTAAATTTTTATTTTAACCAAGTTAAATAAATTTCCCTAAATTAATGTACTAATTTAAATAAATTATATTAACTTTTTATAATAAAGGACCAAAGTTAAAATATTATTCGAGAGAATAACACATTTAATAGTAATGATAACAGTTGAAGATTCAATATTGTTGCGATCCAATTTCTATTACACTTAACATTCAAATATAAATATCAACGTTCCTTCTCACTTGGTATCACTTAGTATTACATGACGGAGGCATCACATAGCTTGTAAGGAATATTTCAAGGTCAATTAATAAATAATAGAGCCTTATTCTCTCTATAATAGGTTGTACCTGAGTAGGGGAATGATTTACGGTAAACAAAATAGCAGAGTCAGTAGTTAGAGCTGTGGTAGCTCAGTGTCCGCGGGGTTGATTCAAGTTGGATAGTGCGCTAACAAACCGAGTTCGATCCCGGTGCCAGCACCAATAAATTTGCTGTTGCATTTTTATGTGCTGATTTACCACGCGGTCGGCGTTGAAAAAAACATCGTGAGGAAAACCTACATGTCTTAGAAAATTTTTCCGACACATGTGAAGTCCGCCAATCCACATTAGGGCCGCGTGGCAGACATGCCCTTATACTCTCTTTACAGAAGGCCTGTGCCCAGCAGTGGGACATATAGAGCCTTATTCTCTATAATAGATTGTACCTGAGTAGGGGAATGATTTACGGTAAACAAAATAGCAGAGTCAGTAATCGAAAAATAACAAGTAAATTTTCGACAAAAAACAAAAACCCTCTTAAATCGAATGAAAACCTATTACATGCGGACGCCCTCTTTGTGTTTCCGAATTATCGTAGGACATAGAAATAATATATAATTATAGAATAAACCAACTCTCATCAAACTACCCAGGAAGTACATCTTTTCCAAAAAAAATTAATCATCAAAATTGTTTGTCGTGATATTGAGTTATTCGTCCATTTGTAGGGCGCACACACTTAGATGGTGTTCTCACGGAAGCCATTGTCAGAAGTGGAACCAAATTGAAATTGAAGTACACGGAAAGCACCAGTTTTAAAATAAAAAAGATTCATCAAAATATGTAATCGTAAATAAAAAAAACATACAGACAGAGAATTAAGAACTTCCCAATTTCTTGCAGTCGATTAAAAATATGTGGACACATACAACTTTCATGTCACGTCTCTAATGTACAAACTGTATTTAAATCCAGTAAATCGCATACAAAATGTGAAATGCAGTTAGGAGAATGAAATGCACGGCGTCGTACACGCGACAGCAGTTGCAGCCAGCGTGACGAGACTGTATTATGCAAATACAAAACTGAGGCGAATGTAACTTCCTCCTTATTTCAATCTCATATTATGGTCCTGTTTCAGCGCATATTACCGTAGTAACATTTTAAATTTCTTAGACAATAATATTATTTATTTTATGGGCAATACTGGTGGTTTGTTTATGGTTTCAGCGAGCCATGCCTTTATCTATGGTCAGGCACCAGTGGGGTCGTGACGATATTGATTGGGGTTTGGATAAGGGAATGGAACAATTAAGTGGAAGAGAAGTTCGTGAGTCTTTATTGTCTTTCTCTTTACCTAAAATAGACTACAATACACATGTCTACAATAGTCAAATGGTGGATACGAACCCGGAGCGACCTCACGATTCGCGGAACATTCCCTAAGCCATTTGGCTATTGACGGCTTTAAAACGCTTGCAATCAATATGTAAAATTTATTATAACTGTGATATACCTATTTATTGTTGTGCAATAAAGTTTATTAATTTATTCACTCTCTAGACATAACATTACAATAGTTTTTAACAAAATCATCATTTCAGCCGTAGAACATCCACTGCTGGATCATCATTTGCGAAAGGACCGGTCGTATCTTGTATCCATCTGCGCCCTTTTTTTTTTTTTTTTTTTCATTAAGTCAATTATGCTGTCTACCGTCACATTGGTCTTTAATTCAGCCTTCGTATTTTCACGCTCTCTTGCGAAACGACCGCATTCGAATAGCGTGTGTTCGGCATCATCAATCTTGTCTTCGCAGTACATGCACATTGCGCTCTGACGTTTGCCTATCCTTGTTGTGTATGTCATAAAGACTCCGTGGCCAGTCAAGCATTGTGTCATCCGGTAGTTCACCTCTCCGTGCGTTCTGTTTGTCCATGTTTTTATGTTTTTAATCAATTTATGGGTCCACCTTGCATTTCTAGAAGTATCCCATTCCTCTTGCCAGTGTGCTATGGTCGTTTCTCTTGCTACTTTTTTAGCTTCTGTTGAACTTGCTAAGTATGTTGATTCTCTTTCTTTCGCCAGCAGATTTGCGGGAATGAGATTTGCCAGGACTAAAGCAGCTTCTGTTGATACGGTTTTGTAGGCGCAACATACTCTTAATGCCATTGTTCTCTGAGCACGTAAGACCGTCTTTCTATAGACATCCTTATCCATAGCTGTGGCCCAAATAGGCGCACCATACATAATCACTGACTGAGTAGCCAACGCCAGCGTTCGCCTCTTTTTCATTTTCGGGCCACGGGTGTTAGGCAGGATTTTGCACAAGGCTCTAGCTGTTTTTTGAGCTTTTTCGCAAGCAGAATTGATGTGCGCACCAAAATTTAAGCTCCTATCTAGTGTTATTCCTAGGTATTTTACGTAAGAGGCAGGTAACACTGTTGTATTTCCGCATTTAAAGGATACATTCCTGACTTCTTTTCCTTTTTTGTGATGGAAAACAATAGCAACTGTCTTTTCTGGGGCGATTTCTAGCTTATTGTATTGCATCCACGCCGTGACATTATATATTGTTTCATTGGCTTTTCTGACAAGGTCGTGGGCGTCTTTAGCGGTCACTGATATTGCCAGGTCGTCTGCATAGCATATTAGTCTAACCCCTTCAGGTACCTCTATTGCCATTATGTCGTCATATAATATATTCCACAATGTTGGGCCTATTACAGAGCCTTGTGGAACTCCACCCCCTATTTCAGCGTATATATTTTTTTTAAGCTGTACTACCCTGTTCTCGAAATAGTCTATAATTATGTTATTTATATACTTGTCTACTTGTTTTTGTTTAAGTTTCTTTATAATAAGGGACCATGAAGCAGTGTTAAATGCGTTCTTCACGTCTACCAAAATCAGGCCATTCCATTTATTTTTAAGTTTTGCTTCTTTTGTCTGTTTTATTACTAATTGTATAGCGTCAATAGTAGTTTTACCTTTTCTAAAACCAAACTGGTTTTCATTTAGACCTCCGTTTTTGTCTATTTCCTTTGTTAGTCTGTTGTTTATTAAACTTTCGAAGACTTTGGCAATTACGTTTATAAGACAGATTGGTCTGTATTTGGTCTCATCTGTTTGTAGTTTCTTCGGCTTACTGACCAATATTAACTTGGCGTTCTTCCAGTTTTTTGGGAAATTTCCTTCTCTTAAAAGTTGGTTGAAGACTTGTGTGAAGTAGTTAGGATATTTTGAATTACTCCCCTTATGACTTTTGGTGGTATTAAGTCAGGGCCTGGAGCTTTTCCAATTTTGATCCTAGATATTGCTGTCATCAATTCGTCTTCTGTAAACTTTTTGTCTTCAAAATTCTCCCTTAGTAAACACGAAAAACCAAAGAGAGATCACGGCTTTCTCTCTTTGGTTTTTCGTGTTTACTAACTATAAACAGATCTTCGAATTTTTTCCTTTTTTCTTCAATCGACAGCGTTGTTTTAGGGTTTGGTAGTTTCAGCTGGTTCATCACAATTTTGTAAGCTTGTCCAAATACATCATTTTGTAGATCGTCACAGAGGTTCTCCCATTTATTTGCTTTTTCTACTGCGAGTAGGTTTTTTAATTCTTTTTTACTCACTTTGTATGCCAGCTTTAGAACCGTTCATGTTGGTACGTCCTTGCATTTTGGAATCATTTTTCTTCTTCCTCGTCGTTTTAATTTTTCCTGTACTTCTAATGACCACCAATACGGCATCGTATAGTCGTCATTGCACCTGACATTGGGTGTACTTTTGCGTAGGCTACCTCCAAAGCTTTTTCGCACTCTTCGTAGTTGGTTTCATTACTCTCGGCTATTTCCTTAAATATGTTATTGAACAACTCTAGGTTTGTTTCTGCTTGTGTCTGGTACTCCTAGGTTTTGGTTAAGAAACTTCGTCATTATTAATCTATGATCGCTCATCGATTCTTCATCTTCTAGGACGCGTAGAATATTGTTAGTTGACAGGGGATCGCTTGCCAACGTCATGTCTATAAAGGACACCCCGTTATATCGTACGCATGTAGGAACTTTAGGATCGTTAAGTATCGTCAAATCCATCTGCGCCCTGCAGCCTTTACAATGTCGTCAGATCACTTTGCGTGTGGACTATTTTTAACAAAATAAACTGCATAAAATTTCAAAGCAAACACTTTGAATCCCGTGGAAAGTGACAGAGTGGAGCGCTGCAAATGCGGCGATTCTCTCAAATTACTGATGTGCTCATATTTGGTAACTATGCATATTTCACTGCCAACTGCGAAATTATAATGCATACAAACTTTCTATACCTAACCTATTTTAACTTTCGCCTCTGTTTCAAAATTAATTCAAGATCACACAGGTATAAATAGTAATCTATTTTCTTTTTTTATTGAAGTAAACGCCCGTGCTGCTCTTCTGATATTCCCCCCTTTTCTCTGTCGATCATAAACATTTACTAAAGGGATTACAGAGTTAGGTCACCAACACCTCTCTCACCGAGCTAATTTAAGTAGTACTACCATTTCAGGACGGTCTTCCGCGATGTTCATTTAGTTATAGAATTTCTATTTCCCTGCCATCTAGTAATCCAACTGCAGCTCCTGACTGCATTCTAACTAACCGTTTCTAGGGATAGAATAGAGCCGCAGCCCTGTAGTTCTGGGCTCGTAGAATAAGACTATGGTATCCCCTCCCTATCGTAGAAGGCGACTAAAAGGTGCCTCGGGTTCACTGGGCGATAAGGGTGGGCGCCTTTGCCGTCCGCCAAGGTGGACCCGGGAAGAAGGCAATATTTGCTGGTCCGTGTCGCCTTGCATTGCGAGGGCACGGGGGGAAGGGAGTAGCCCTCCTCCCTTCCCCCGTACGTGCTCTCCTAAGATCGCAGTGCAGAGGGGTTTCGGTACGTTCCTCTGGAGATCCCGAAGCCCCACACCGTGCACCGAGGAAGGGTCATCGGTGGGGTTTTAGTGGGTAAAAACCACCGTCTCCCCCCCCTGAAGGCGGGGTTGTTGAAGATTTCCCCCGTCAACAGAAAAAGAGTGCCGAAGCCGAGGTTTCTTATCAAGGATCCTTACGCTTGCTTCATTAGAGGTTCAGACTCTGTAAGAGCTCTCTAAAAGCTCGACTACTTCTCGGAATCCGGTAAAATTTGCTGGGACGATTAGGTCCTAGGAAAATCTACCAGTACGCTGCGGTCAACGGAATATATTTGGTTTTTGATGGTTCATTCTTTTATTATTATTTGTAAATATAACAGTGTAATTGAGGAACACTTCTGATACAAATGCAGAACAATTCTATTTTGATATCAATTGCCGGCAGCGCGGACTGGCGCTCTATTGATAGCGCTTCCAGTTCGGTCGTGCATTTAATCCAATTGCACAGCATAATCTCTGCATTGTAACAGTATTTCATAAAGATTTGTATGCATTCTCGCGCTTTGCTCACTTAGCTGGACAAATGTGACCAAACGTGAAGCCGCGGTGAACGTTGGCTGTAAATTACATATCCAATCAGTCTTTATTTTAAAGATTAACATACGATTGGAAGAATAAGTTACATTGTCTTCCTAACATGTACCGATTTTACGCACGCTGATGTATTTTTGTGCAGCAATATCCTCTTAATGAAATCTAAATAATAAAACGTCAATTCGCGACCGTCGGAGGTTGCAAATAATCCTCGCGCGTTAGCGCTATTTTATGGGCAGGCCCCACCCCTTAGATGCTAGGAGCGTTGCTGGAGTTTCTTCGGCCACTTCTTCTCCCAGCGCCAACGCTTCCCGAAGTGGCACTCAAGGTTAGTTTAGCTTTCGTGTCCTTTAGATTATCCGTGAAATAGCTACCGACCGAGTCGTGGTTGGGCCTTCTCGAGCGCCCTCGGATCGGAATGCTTACGCGTAACATAGTAACCGTCCAAGCCGAGGTTACCCCCAACCGGGGGGACCCTTGTGTCGAGTTACTAGCGATAGAGATTCAGGCTAAGCTACCTAAGAGCTATGCCACTTCTGAATCCGGTGAAGCAGTCAAGCTTCAGTCAGCAGTCAGCTTCTCTGGCCAATCTGTGTAGTTCATCATTTAAAAAAATAATTAAATAAAAATAAAACGTCAATATTCTTAGTGGTTTAGGGTATGGTCTGCAATATGTAAGGCCGTCCTATCCTAGCATAGCAATTGTTAGCATTATTTTGAAAAGAAAAAATCTATCCTAGTAAATAGGGAAACGTATTATACTTAATTGCATAAACCTCATCTACGAGTGCAGTGCTATTTAACTTACCACTTAACTATCTAACTCAGCACAAAGGTGTCTCAGAGGGAACTACGACTAAAGTCAACCTTGTAGGCGTAATGAGATTGAATCCCTAGGGCGCTCGCGAGAGCCAAATAACCGCTTGATCTGCGAGAATAACCGCATTAAAGTCCATAAAATTAGTTTTATTCTACCCAACTTTGCAAGTTGTCCATGTTTACGTTAATTTTTGATTTGATATAAAAGTAAATTTCTGTTTTTACTTCATCATCCAAATATATACTCGTAAGTAATCATAACATTTACTCTGTGTGTATTTAGTCAAACTGTGTTAACTTTAACAGTAAATTGTACCACCAACATAATGCGTACCAGCTATAAATTTCACTTAGGCAGTTCAGAGACTTAGAGAAATTTATGACAGGACTGTTGGCCGTTACTATTTGCTTTACGGTACTAAAACAATAATATTGAGGTATAATATAAAACAGGCTTGTTCAGTTATTTCACACTAACCCATTTATTTCATACCGTAATTAAGATTTGTTAGGTAAAGAATATTTTCGTGTGACAATATGAAATTTAATGGCAATACTAGTACTTTGTCTGTGGCCTTTGTCTATAGTCGGGTTAGGAGTATTGTGATTGACTTCGAGGGGAATGGCGGAGCTACGTGTTTTTAAGCAGTTATAAACACTTCACTAGGTATTTAACTGACCAGGGACTCTCATCTTGGACTTGCATTAATCTCTAATAGTAACCATGTCGCACCATAATATTGCGCACCCGGTTGTTTATCGTAATAACTATTCAAATATTTGTCCAAATGTTGTATAGAGGACAAAGTTTTTCTACTTTTAATACCACATGCAATAAAATTTGTTAAATGGATAATTTTTACTACCAAACGTGCCATAGAGATAAATTGTCAATTTTTTTTTGTGTTAATGGTTCACTATTTTGGTGATAATATAATATAGATATATGTCGTGGCGGTCTTTTTGTAGGACTATTTGAAACATACCATACAATTTAACCATTAAACTGTATATACGTGTAACTCTAATGGGGTTTTTGCGGCGCCCGACAGAGTGGCTCGCGTATGGCAGATTTTTTTCCTACTTATCGGTATATTTTGACAAATTCACAATATATCTTTATAAATTATAGCCTATGTGTTAATCTGTGTAAACTATATTATTGAAAAGTTTAATCAAAATATTAATAGAAAGGATTTAAGTGTTCAAAATTAAATTCTTAGAAGAATCTTGCAGCATACGGGCGAACAATACAAATATAATATACTATTGCGGTTTGCCAGTAAAGTGGCCTCGGCCTTCTGTAAAAAAAAAACACTTATTTGAATCACTAAAATTTAAACTGTCTTAAAAATTGTCACTAAAAAGTGTGACTAAAAGTTAATTACTTGACATAAAATAAACAGTACAATAAAAAAAGTACAGTAAAATAAACGTACGTATAGTTAGAACTAAGGCTACATACAAACGCGTTTAGTAACCGTCCGAGCCGAGGTTACTCCCCACCGGTAGGACCCTTGTGTCGAGTTACTAGCGATAGAGGTTCAGGCTAAGCGACCTAAGAGCTATGCCGCCTCTGAATCCGGTGAAGCAGTCAAGGCCAACTTTTCTGGCCAATCTGTGTAGTTCATCATTTAAAAAAATAATTAAATAAAAATAAAACGTCAATTTTCTTAGTGGTTTAGGGTATGGTCTGCAATATGTAAGGCCGTCCTATCCTAGCATAGCAATTGTTAGCATTATTTTGAAAAGAAAAAATCTATCCTAGTAAATGGGGAAACGTATTATACTTAATTGCATAAACCTCGTCTACGAGTGCAGTGCTATTTAACTTAGCACTTAACTATCTAACTCAGCACAAAGGTGTCTCAGAAGGAACTACGACTAAAGTCATCCTTGTAGGCGTAATGAGATTGAATCCCTAGGGCGCTCGCGAGAGCCAAATAACCGCTTGATCTGCGAGGATAACCGCAATAAAGTCCATAAAAGTAGTTTTATTTTACCCAACTTTGCAAGTTGTCTATGTTTACGTTAATTTTTGATTTGATATAAAAGTCAATTTCTGTTTTTACTTCTTCATTCAAATATATACTCGTAAGTAATCATAATATTTACTCTGTGTGTATTTAGTCAAACTATGTTAACTTTAACAGTAAATTGTACCACCAACATAATGCGTACCAGCTATAAATTTCACTTAGGCAGTCCAGAGACTTAGAGAAATTTATGACAGGACTGTTGGCCGTTACTATTTGCTTTACGGTACTAAAACAATAATATTGAGGTATAATATAAAACAGGCTTGTTCAGTTATTTCACACTAACCCATTTATTGCATACCGTAATTAAGAATTGTTAGGTGAAGAATATTTTCGTGTGGCTACATGAAGTTTAATGGCAATACTAGTACTTAGTCTGTGGCCTTTGTCTATAGTCGGGTTAGGAGTATTGTGATTGACTTCGAGGGGAATGGCGGAGCAACGTGTTTTTAAGCAGTTATAAACACTTCACTAGGTATCTAACTGACCAGGGAAATAATTCTAATCTTGGACTTGCATTAATCTCTAATAGTAACCATGTCGCACCATAATATTGCGGACCCGGTTGTTTATCGTAATAACTATTCAAATATTTGTCCAAATTATGTAGTATAGAGGACAAAGTTTTTCTACTTTTAATACCAGATGCAATAAAATTTGTTAAATGGATAATTTTTTACTACCAAACGTGCCATAGAGAAAAATTATTAATTTTTTTTTTGTGTTAATGGTTCACTATTTTGGTGATAATATAATATAGATATATGCCGTCGCGGTCTTTTTTGTAGGACTATTTGAAAAAACTACATACTATATAATTTAACCATTAAACTGTATATACGTGTAACTCTAATGGGGTTTTGGCGGCGCCCGCCAGAGTATTTCGTATATGGCAGACTTTTTTCCTACTTATCGGTATATTTTGACAAATTCACAATATATCTTTATAAATTATAGCCTATGTGTTAATCTGTGTAAACTGTGTATATTATTGAAAAGTTTAATCAAAATATTAATAGAAAGGATTTAAGTGTTCAAAATTAAATTCGTAGAAGAATCTTGCAGCATACGGGCGAACAATACAAATATAATATACTATTGCGGTTTGCCAGTAAAGTGGCCTCGGCCTTCTGTAAAAAAAAAAACACTTATTTGAATCACTAAAATTTAAACTGTCTTAAAAATTGTCACTAAAAAGTGTGACTAAAAGTTAATTACTTGACATAAAATAAACAGTACAATAAAAAAAGTACAGTAAAATAAACGTACGTATAGTTAGAACTAAGGCTACATACAAACGCGTTTAGTAACCGTCCAAGCCGAGGTTACAACCCACCGGGGGGACCCTTGTGTCGAGTTACTAGCGATAGAGGTTCAGGCTAAGCGACCTACGACCTTTGCCACCTCTCAATCCGGTGAAGCAGTCAAGGTCAGCTTCTCTGGCCAATCTGTGTAATTCGTCATAAAAAAAAACATACAAACGCTCTCTCTTAAATCTATACTATAAATGAGGAATAGTTATAAATTTTCCTATTTCTGTCCTATATCCATCTATATTTGGATCTATGTTGTTGTATATATGTATTTATTGTTACTCATAATCATTACAGTTGTGCTATTTATTTATCCATTTAGTATGTTTATATATATAATATTATATTATAATACAAGCATTCATAAACATAATATGTTTATATTTTTGTATATATTTAGGTTAATATAATCAGTTATTATTGTTTTAGATGTAGACCTATTTGTTATTGTAAATATTTCCCAATAAGATTTATTTAATAATTCATTTTTTAAATTATCTATGCAACACAGTGGAAAGGGCCCATTGGAAAAAGAAATGTAGGAAGACCCTACAAGCGGTGGTCTGATGACATAAAAGATGAAGTAGGAAGAAACTGGTTGTCTCTAGGCAGGAATAGGGAAAATTGGAAAAAAAAGGAGGATGCCTTTACCCAAAGTGGGGTCCATATCTAGTTGCTAAATTTAACAATACTAACATAAATGTAAGTAAACACTAACAACACTAACAAATACTACCTATGTTAAAATTTAAGTGTTAAAATTAATCTAGATATGGAAATAAAAAGGCTTTATTATTATTATTTTTTAAATTGTCTTATTTCACTTTTTTTCTGTTTTTACACAACCTTAAGGCTGACTAAAGACTGGCAGAGAATGCCTTCTGGCATTAAGTTCACATGTACACTTTTATGTGCATATAAAGATTAAATAAATAAGCAGTATTATCGTTTGCCCTTTCTACTATAAAACAAAATATCCAAATGTTCGTAGCAAGTATATTGTATGATTTTCAGAAATTCTCGCCGTAAAACTGCTTATCATATTTATCCTTACATGGAATAAGATTTTGAGTAAAGCATAGCTTCTGCTCACAACTTATCCCGATAGTCCCCGAATGAATAATTCAATATAACGTACGCGATCTTGAAAGGTTGACGCTAAAGATATCGTATTAATACACAGATTTAGCTATCAAAATGTGGAATAAGTTAACGGAATATATGATTTGGATTTATAAATTATAATGAGCTCTCACGTTCTTTTAACCCCTTTTGTAGGGGTAGACAATGATTTTATTTTTTTATTTATTTAAATCAACAAAAATTATAACACCGTTACAGATAATACCAATATGATGTTATAAAAACTTAGTTAAATATATATTATTAAAATTAAAACAAATAAAAAGCTGCTTTATGTATTGACAATAATATATAAATATAATATGTTTATATTTTTGTATATATTTAGGTTAATACGTGTATAATCAGTTATTATTTTTAGATGTAGACCTATTTGATATTGTAAATATTTCCCAATAAGATTTATTTAATAATACATTTTTTAAATTGTCTTATTTCACTTTTTTCTGTTTTACACAACCTTAAGGCTGATTAAAGACTGGCAGAGAATGCCTTCTGGCATTAAGTTCACATGTACACTTTTATTATGTGCATATAAAGATTAAATAAATAAGCAGTATTATCGTTTGCCCTTTCTACAATAAAACAAAATATCCAAATGTTCGTAGCAAGTATATTGTAATGATTTTCAGAAATTCTCGTCGTAAAACTGCTTATCATTTTTATCCTTACATGGAATAAGATTTTGAGTAAAGCATAGCTTCTGCTCACAACTTATCCCGATAGTCCCCGAATGAATAATTCAATATGACGTACGCGATCTTGAAAGGTTGACGCTAAAGATATCGTATTAATACACAGATTTAGCTATCAAAATGTGGAATAAGTTAACGGAATATATGATTTGGATTTATAAATTATAGCCTATGTGTTAATCTGTGTAAACTATATTATTGAAAAGTTTAATCAAAATATTAATAGAAAGGATTTAAGTGTTCAAAATTAAATTCTTAGAAGAATCTTGCAGCATACGGGCGTACAATAGAAATATAATATACTATTGCGGTTTGCCAGTAAAGTGGCCTCGGCCTTCTGTAAAAAAACATTTGAATCACTAAAATTTAAACTGTCTTAAAATTGTCACTAAAAGTGTGACTAAAAGTTAATTACTTGACATAAAATAAACAGTACAATAAAAAAGTACAGTAAAATAAACGTACGTATAGTTAGAACTAAGGTTACATACAAACGCTCTCTCTTAAATCTATACTATAAATGAGGAATACTTATAAATTTTGCTATTTCTGTCCTATATCCAATTATATTTGGATCTATGTTGTTGTATATACTCGTATGTATTTATTGTTACTCATAATCATTATAGTTGTGCTATTAATTTATCCATATAGTATGTTTATATATATAATATTAAATTATAATACAAGCATTCATAAATATAATATGTTTATATTTTTGTATATATTTAGGTTAATACGTGTATAATCAGTTATTATTTTTAAATTGTCTTATTTCACTTTTTCTGTTTTACACAACCTTAAGGCTGACTAAAGACTGGCAGAGAATGCCTTCTGGCATTTAGTTCACATGTACACTTTTATTATGTGCATATAAAGATTAAATAAATAAGCAGTATTATCGTTTGCCCTTTCTACAATAAAACAAAATATCCAAATGTTCGTAGCAAGTATATTGTAATGATTTTCAGAAATTCTCGTCGTAAAACTGCTTATCATTTTTATCCTTACATGGAATAAGATTTTGAGTAAAGCATAGCTTCTGCTCACAACTTATCCCGATAGTCCCCGAATGAATAATTCAATATGACGTACGCGATCTTGAAAGGTTGACGCTAAAGATATCGTATTAATACACAGATTTAGCTATCAAAATGTGGAATAAGTTAACGGAATATATGATTTGGATTTATAAATTATAGCCTATGTGTTAATCTGTGTAAACTATATTATTGAAAAGTTTAATCAAAATATTAATAGAAAGGATTTAAGTGTTCAAAATTAAATTCTTAGAAGAATCTTGCAGCATACGGGCGTACAATAGAAATATAATATACTATTGCGGTTTGCCAGTAAAGTGGCCTCGGCCTTCTGTAAAAAAACATTTGAATCACTAAAATTTAAACTGTCTTAAAATTGTCACTAAAAGTGTGACTAAAAGTTAATTACTTGACATAAAATAAACAGTACAATAAAAAAGTACAGTAAAATAAACGTACGTATAGTTAGAACTAAGGTTACATACAAACGCTCTCTCTTAAATCTATACTATAAATGAGGAATACTTATAAATTTTGCTATTTCTGTCCTATATCCAATTATATTTGGATCTATGTTGTTGTATATACTCGTATGTATTTATTGTTACTCATAATCATTATAGTTGTGCTATTAATTTATCCATTTAGTATGTTTATATATATAATATTAAATTATAATACAAGCATTCATAAATATAATATGTATGTTATTTTTAATATTTCTTACCTCGTAGCTTTCGACTGGGTGAATCGTTTCTGATGATTACTTTTATATTTGAAAGGTGCTTGGTCCAATTTGGACAATGGCATCTATGCGAAAACCACATAAATCACACCAACCTATATCGAGGATTCATTTTTTATTGGAAAGGATGTATAACTGGACTGATGTGTATAACTGTGTACCAAATTTTGCAAAGAAATGCTTCAAATTTATTGTAAAACATGTAAATGTAAACCTATTCCGGGACAAAACTGAGATAAGTGAAATAGAGGAAAAGGATACGGAGGAGTGAGCCCGCTTATTTGAATAATGTGCTTATCAATTTGGCGAGGGTGACGTAGCAATGTATTGGTGTAATACTAACAAAAAAAGAATGTATTTTAGTCTTGACTTATTGTATATTTAAGTGGGTGTCACCGTCAGACTGTCAAAGGTCTGTCTCCGTAGGGTTTTCGAATTCTTCGGTCACATAGCCAGAAAAACCGATACCTTGGAAACACTGCTGGTCAAGCAAAGTACAGGGAAATTGACCAAGAGGGAGAAGCCCTATGCGTTGGACAGACCATATTAGCAACAACACCAACAGGATAGTGCACGAGGCATTTTACACCGCCAGAGACCGAACAGGTGGAAAGCGATCGTCCGCCACATAATTCGTGGAGGTCACGACGCAAAGTGGAGGATGATAACATAATATTAGGACTTAGTAGAAATACTCATAAAAACATATAAATTGCATTCAATGAAGGGATTGACGGGCCTTTTCAAAATATTTCCTAAGTAGTGGTAACTCATTGTCCGGGCGGTTGCTTATAGTGTATAGTGCTCTAGCAACCCGAGATGGATCCCCATCGCCGGTGCTAAATATTATGTTTGCTGCGTGTGTTAGAACATTCGCTATGATATGTGAATCTGCTAATCCACACTACTGACCGCGTTGTGGACTATGTCTTTATAATCTCTTTACAGAAAAGGCCTGTGCCAAACACAAAAGTTGAAGTTATAAGAATAGCAAGGTAGCAGCAGCAGTAAGGAGAATTGGGTAATAATAGAAAACTTTATGGAACAAATTACTGAACAAAAGAAAATAGATGTGAACAAGGAATAGAGAGAAAGAAAGGATAAAGAATTAAAAAGAAGTGTTACATAGACACAAGACCGAGGTAGACTAAAGAAGAACAAAAACCCCAAACTTCTGCTGCAATGGGGGAACATTGAAGTGGTGGAGGAAGTGGGGTTTTAGGCCGTGATAGTCGTTCACTCCTCGACAACAGGGGCTGTACAGGGTCCATAAATAGATTTCCTCCTCGCGTTAAAACAGTGGGATGTATAACTGGACTGATGTGTATAACTGTGTACCAAATTTTGCAAAGAAATGCTTCAAATTTATTGTAAAACATGTAAATGTAAACCTATTCCGGGACAAAACTGAGATAAGTGAAATAGAGGAAAAGGATACGGAGGAGTAAGCCCGCTTATTTGAATAATGTGCTTATCAATTTGGCGAGGGTGACGTAGCAATGTATTGGTGTAATACTAACAAAAAAAGAATGTATTTTAGTCTTGACTTATTGTATATTTAAGTGGGTGTCACCGTCAGACTGTCAAAGGTCTGTCTCCATAGGGTTTTCGAATTCTTCGGTGTCATAGCCAGAAAAACCGATACCTTGGAAACACTGCTGGTCATGGCCAATGTAAAGGGAAATTGACCGAGAGGGAGAAGCCCTATGCGTTGGACAGACCATATTAGCAACAACACCAACAGGATAGTCCACGAGGCATTTCACACCGCCAAAGACCGAACAGGTGGAAAGCGATCGTCCGCCACATAATTCGTGGAGGTCACGACCCTCAGCAATGAGAAAAACGACGCAAGGAGGAGGATGATAACATAATATTAGTAGAAATACTCATAAAAACCTATAAATTGTATTCAATGTAGGGATTGACAGGCCTTTTCAAAATATTTCCTAAGTAGTGGTAACTCATTGTACGGGCGATTGCTCATAGTGTATAGTGCTCTAGCAACCCGAGATGGATCCCCATCGCCGGAGCTAAATATTATGTTTGCTACGTGTGTTAGAACATTCGCTATGATATGTGTCTGTTAATGCTGTAATCTGCTAATCCACACTACTGACCGCGCTGTGGACTATGTCTTTATACTCTCTTTACAGAAAAGGCCTGTGCCAAACACAAAAGTTGAAGTTATAAGAATAGCAAGGTAGCAGCAGCAGTAAGGAGAATTGGGTAATAATAGAAAAATTTATGGAACAAATTACTGAAAAAAAATAAAATAGATGTGAACAATGAATAGAGAGAAAGAAAGGATAAAGAATTGAAAAAAAAGAAGGGTTACATAGACACAACACCGAGCTGTAGTAAAGAAGAACAAAAACCCCAAACTTCTGCTGCAATGCGGGAATATTGAAGTGGTGGAGGAAGTGGGGTTTTAGGCCGTGATAGTCGTTCACTCCTCGACAACAGGGGCTGTCCAGGGTCCATAAATAGATTTCCCCTCCTCGCGTTATAACAGTGGGACGTATAACTTTAACTATCAACTTTAAAATGAGGATAAATCAACACATAACATTGAAAATACCAATGTCATTGGTGTCGGCACCAGTATGACCACTCAGGTAGTCACTAGTATAAGTCTTAACATACTCAAGACTCATTAATTGTAATTGGTTGGTGACCACCCATCGAAATCGATGCTTAATTCTCGATTTGTAAGAATAGAAATGCTACGATATATTGTCTACGAGCAACTGCGTACGTGATTAGACTTGTGTCTACGTGACAAAAATATAAATTAAGCTAACTTATTCACAGCAACTATGCCGAACGGCTCACGCTACGAAAGAGGCGCTCGCTAATTGTCACTTACGAAAATCAATAGCGTTATTAAATTGAAATTAATAACTGACAATTGTCATACAGTTTTCCCGTTAAGAATGACAGTCTGCTCGTGGTATAGACTACTGTTTTATTTTCTTTTGTTTGGCCAGTGGCCAAGGCATAGTTTTGATGGGCGGCAGCTACCTCGCTGGCCGGCGATCCGCCGTGGGAGCTCGTGGCAGGGTTCTCGCCGAGGTGTTCGACTATGTCTCGGATAGGAGGGCCCTCGGAGAGAACCCTTTGCCAGAGGAGGTCCGGCGGATCCGTCGGCTAGAGAGGTGGCACTTTGCCGAAAGGTGGGAGGAGGACCTGGCGCATCACTCGTACGGTATCCGTACGACGAGTGCTCTGCGCCCGGTCCTAGAGCGTTGGATGCGCAGAAAGCGCAAACCTCTCACCTTCCGTCTGACGCAGGTGTTCACGGGGCATGGGTGCTTCGGGGACTACCTGTGTCGGACGGTCCATCGGGAGGCCGATGAGCGGTGCCATGATTGTGGTGCTGCGGTGGACTCTGCCAGCACACCCTCGAGGTGTGCCCGAGATGGGCAGCGCAGCGCCATGACATGGTATCTGCCATCGGTGGTGTAGACCTGTCGCTTCCGAGCCTCGCTCTTGCGATGGTCTCGAGCGACAGGTCTTGGACGGCGGTCGCCTCCTTCTGTGAGACGGTCATGTCCCAGAAGGAGGCTGACGAGCGGGTCAGGGAGAGGAGCGCAGAGGCTCCCCCCCTCCGCAGGCGACGTATCGGGGTGCGCAGGAGGCGTTACGAACGCCTCCTCTTGCCGCCCCCGTAATCCGAAGCGGGGCCAGGATGGGTACCTGGCCCCAGCATGCTTCGGCGTCGTCGGGACTTCTCTGAGTGCCGGAGAAGTCCCCTTTCAGGATGAAGTCCGGTCTTTGCCGGGACCGGCCGGTCGTTGGGGTGTCCTGTCGCTGACAGATCCGGGGCACCCCGCTCATAACGGCTGATGGCATTCGCGGAAGGTTTAGTGGGTAGGGGCTGCCCAGGCCGAGTCCCACATCCCTCCGGGCCCACCCAGGGTACCGGAGGATGGTCTATAAAAGATTCCCCGCGTGAACAAAAAAAAGGCATAGTTTTTGACCGTTATTGTTTTTTTTAAAGCTACAAAGGAGGTTAGTAAAGTCTAAAAAAATTTCTTAGTATTCTTAATTTAAAAATCCAAAGGAGATAAGCGGATAATCACAGGTTTCTGCTATTAAAAGAGCAGTTTTGCTCGAAGTGTTCGTGTAAATGAAGGTTTATTTACGTAGGAATTTTCTAAGACGTGTCTGCCAATCCGTACTAAGGTCATGTGGCAGGCTATTTCATAGCACTTTATGGAGAAGGTCCTTGCCCAGTAGTTGTATATAAGCTGATATTGTATAATGTAACCTGAATGTATGGTAATTTGTAGAAATTCCCTTTTATAAGAACAAATTACTTAAAATGTAATAAACATTTTGATTAATTTGTGCGCTTAACGCGATAGCAAACTAGACTTCAAGTTACTCGACCTCCTTGCGGATAATTAACACTCGGCCAGGTCTAAATGACGTGGCCATCTAAAATAATGACGGCTGCAGGGCAATTCTGACGCTAACGAGTTCCAGAAGCGTCTAGTAACTTGCTCACCTGCGCTAACTTTACAACGATTAATTGCATGAAATTGTTATTCTTCAGTAATCTAGTATAGTAACTGACTATTATAATGTGTATCAACAAATAATATGTTTAATTTATATAAGATACCACGTTTATTTAATCCTAGAGAGGTGGATAGAGACCGCTGCTGATAACCTAAATGAAAATATTTAATCCGTTTCATTTGATTTTATGTTGGTTTTTGTTTTTTCTCGTATATTTACTTGTAATTATTAAGTACGACTTTTTATAAGTAATAGGAAAATCTGTATCAGAGTGAAATGACAACATGTCATCTCTATTTCACGCGCTCTTTCATTTGCAGTGAAAAATGGTACGGGATTTTCATATTCATTTCATAGACTCTATTTGCTACCGCGTGTCACAAACTCCCTACAAAGCTACGAACAAAATCTGTGATATATTGCGCCTGTATAAATTTCATGCTTTTTAAAGAAAAATCATTTTATCTCCAATATTGAGTATAAAATATTTCAACTTTTTTTAGTTATTCTTAGATATTATTTAATCATAACCTGCAGTTCCGCTAGTGTTATGGATGTTTGGATGACGGTGATCACTAAAGATCATGTGAGCCAGAAGCTCATTTGCTCAGCGCTGATTTTCAGTGGTGCCTAGGATTACCAAATGTCGTGCGTGCCCGATACTACCTTTAGAAGGCATATACCTATATATAAGCTCTCACGTCCTTATTAAGCCTTACCTGTGACAGGTGGTCAGCCCATCGCCGTACACCAGGCACAATTAGCTAGTAATTTTATACTTAAAAAACCAAGAAAACAGCAATTCATCGGTACAAAATGAATAGAAAATGTTGAAATTAATCGATCTCACATTTTCTATCTCATATCAGAAAGGAGTTTCTTTGCATTCATCATTAATCCTAAAGCCAGCGTTTATCCACCCCTTAGATGTTAGGAGCGTTGCTGGAGTTTCTTCGGACACTTCCTCTCCCAGCGCCAACGTTTCTCGAAGTGTCACTCAAAGCTAGTTTAGCTTTTGAATGTCCCTTAGATTATCCGTGAAATAGCAACCGACCAAGTCGTGGTTCGGCCCTCTCAGGTGCCATCGGATCGCAATATTTACACGTAACATAGTAACCGTCCAAGCTGAGGTTACTATTCACCGGGGGACCCTTGTGTCGAGTTACAAACGATAAAGGTTCAGGCTAAGCGACCTAAGAGCTATGCCACCTCTCAATCCGGTGAAGCAGTCTAGGCCAGCTTCTTAGTCAATCTGTGTAGTTCATCATCCAAACAAAATCCAACATTTGCTCGACTTGTAACATATTAAAATTTAAATTTGTATCTTAACATCTACAAGTTATAATTGGACATTAGCTGTTTGGTAAGGGCTAACAAGTTTAAGCGTTTGAGAATCGCGGTTCAAGTTTTAATTAATTCATGAGCTGTTAATTGAATTTCATCCCGTTACGTAAATACCTTTTAAGTTAAGGATCTGTCGGTGCGGTGTCTCTAAAAGCCTGCTTTTAAACTTATGTTAAAATACAAGTATACTAACGACGAAAAACATAAACCGACTTCAAATCGAATCAAACGTTAAACGCATTTACGCGCAGAAGCTCTCATTGTATTTCCGAATTATCGTAGGAATATTACGAAATAGAATTAAACAGAACCTAACCAAACTCTCATTATCTCTTGCGTTCCAATAAAAAAATGAATCATAGCGATCGGTTGACGTGATATTAACTTATTCGTCCATTTGTCGCGCACATACTTAATGCAGATTTAAGACTTATATTTTTTTTATAATTTCTAAGCAAGTGCTTGACTACGATCCCACCTGATGTTAAGTGGAAATGCAGTCCTGGATAGTAAGGCGCACTAGCTTAGTAAATGCCTATTCACTCTACTCTTGAAAATACCCACTTTGTAATCGGAAGGAAAGACAGACGCGGGCAAACTATTCCAGTCCTTTGCTGTACGAAGAATGAAAGACGAAGCAAATCGCTTCGTTCGGGTTTGAGGGATGTTATATTATGTTATATGGTTTTATCATGGATACCATTGTCAGAATTGGAACATATTTAAAAAGCAGCTGTCAAAAAAAAAGGAATCATCAAAATCGGTTCACTTAGTGAATAGTTATAAGGTAACGAAAATAAAATAAAAATAGAAATACAGATGAATTGAGAACCTCCTCCTCTTTTAAAGGTGGTTAAAATACATATATCATTCAAAAATCAGTTCTGGCGCATGGAATGTAAAGTTTAAAATTACTTTCAGTGTATTCCCCTCTGTTGTTTGTAACAACAATGGGCGATGTTGTTAATCAGAAAGAACAACATTCAACGGATCTTGTTCGAAATATGAAAAAGTTTTAATGAATCTCATAACTGCAGCATAACATATACTTTCCATGGAACGATGTTTTAAGGGCGAAGGGAAACGATCACGGGTGTTCGACTTGAACTGAGGTTAGAGTTTATTTTTACATTTTTTATCCAACTTTCGTTTTTAATTCATGTTCAGTCATATAAATACATTAATAAAAATATTTTATTTTATTTTAAGGATATTAAATTGTCTATCATGCACAATTTATTTCAGTTAGCTAGCGTCTTTATCTTCCGAGATATTTAAACTTTTTTTTTACGAACTAACACAGTTGGCCAGAGAAGCTGGCCTTTACTGCTTCACCGGATTGAGACTCGACACAAGGGTGAGGGGTAACCTCGGCTTGGACGGTTACTGTTATTACGCGTTAGCAGTCCAAGTCCGATCTGAGGGCGCCCGAGAGAGCCAAACCACGACTCGGTTGCTAGCTATTTTATTAACCAAAGTCTATTGGGACAATCAAAGCTAAACTGATATGCTACTTCGGGACGCTAACGCGCTGCGAGAAGAAGTGGCCGAAGAAACTCCAGCAACGCTCCTAACATCTAAGGGGTAGGGCCTGCCCATAAAATAGCGGTAACGCGCAAGGATTATTCGCAACCTCCGATGGTCGCGAATGGACGCTTTGTGGATTTGTAGAGATCAAAGATTAAGCGCCAACCCTTCCCGAAGTGGCACTCAAAGTTAGTTTAGCTTTTGAATGTCCCTTGGATTATCCGTGAAATAGCAATTGACCGATTCGTGGTTCGGCCCTCTCGGGCACCCTCGGTTACCACTCACCGGGGGGACCATTGTGTCGAGTTACTAGCAATAGAGGTTCAGGCTAAGCGACCTAAGAGCTGTGCCACCTCTCAATCCGATGAAGCAGTCAAGGCCAGCCTCTCCGGCCAATCTGTGTAGTTCGTCATAAAAAAAAGCTCCTAATCTTATCGAGGGGGTGGGGGTTCTCCCATAAATCCATCTCCCATCTGAAATCATTCACATAATACTATCGTATTTTTATCTAAACATCCGTTTTATATCTAATCATAAATTTATATCCAACAACGGAGCGAAGTATTTATGTTCAACACAAGCTCCAGTAAGTATGATGTCGTCGCTAGAAAGCCATAAAAATGCGGACATATATTGGGAAGCGGTAATCATTTTAAAGTACAAGCTTAATACCAAGAACTTCGTGCTTTTAAATTTTATTTTATATTTTGTAATAGTGATTTGAGGTTGGTTAGGTCTAGGTGTTATATTTAGTATTAAGTTCGTTTCTGGATTCTTTTAATTTAAGGTTTTATGTGATTAATATCTCATAACGAAAAGAAAGATTATTGGAAAGTTGCCATTGTTTAAGATTAATTAATTAAAATCAAAATATAACTAAACTATACATATAATACAATACATGATACTAACTAAAAAGGGAAATATTTACAATATAATAGGGATAGACACGTGCCAGCCGATATCGCCTTCTTCCCGGGTCCACTTTGACGGACGACAAAGGTCCCCTTATCGCCCAATGAACCCAAGGCCCCTTTGAGTCGCCTTCTACGACAGGCAGGGGGGGTATTCTTATTCTACGAGGCCAGACTAGAAGGAACTACAGGGCTAGAAAACAATAGCTTAGCCTTAGTCAATGTGGATTGGTCACTTTAGCGGTATTGTACTAAGTGGAGGCAGTGTACAACTTCAGACAGGCAGTCTGTCTTTTTTGTCCGCTTTAAAGATCTGAAGCTATATACTCGTAATATGGCATTTATTTATTTATTACACCAACACAATGAACATTTTTAACAAACAATACATAAAACAGTGAAAAGTTGTGAAGTTAATGCCATCGCAGTTATAGGCGTAGACTGCAAGCAATTAATTGGCGAGTGACAATGTAAGATAAAAATAAAATTAACACAAAAGTAAAAATAAACCTAAATTTGAAATTAAAAATTAACTAAAAGAAACTATTTGTAGTTTAGTGAATGTTTATACATACTTATACTAGGAGAAAAGAGGTCGATATCGTCCGTTTTGAAAAGAGTTGAATTCTGTACTAATTCTATTTAAGGGCGCATTCTTACCTAGGTTCGATCTGAATAAACTGAATAAACAAATGCATCAAATTATTTCTGCTCAAAAATTGACTTATCTTTTTAGTTTATATGAGCAATAATTCTTTGTAGAATTTACAATCGGAATTAAATGTCCCTGTGAAAAAATATGTTTCGTTTCAAAAAGTAAATTTGTTAATTTAAATGCATGAGATCTGTTGTAACAACTACAATTGCTGAACATATTTCAGCGATTCCATTTGCTGGCCTGCTTGTTTTTAACCGACTTCAAAAAGGATAATATTCTCAATTCGTTTGTATTTTTTAATTATGTTTGTTACCTCAGAACTTTTGACTTGATGAACCGATTTTAATGATTCTTTTTTTATATAAAAGCTTGTGTTTCCAAATAAATTTCCTTTATAGTATGCGTATAAGTCTGAAATTTGCAACAAGTGTGTGTAGAGAGCCGTGGTAGCTTAGTGTCCGAGCGGTTGGCTGAAGTTGCATAGTACGCTAGCAACCAGAGTTCGATCCCCGGTGCCGGCACCAATGAATTTGTTGTTGCAATTTTATGTGCTGATTTACGCGCTCGTCGGTGAAGGAAAACATCGTGAGGAACTTCACATGTCTTAGAAAAAATTTGTGAATGTGAAGTCAATCCGCACTAGGGCCGCGTGGCGGACTATGCCCTTATACTCTCTTTACAGAGAAGGCCTGCGCCCAACAGTGCGACATATATACTATATATAAAGGCTGTAACTTTAACTATGTGTGCGACAAATCGTCGAATAACTTAATACCACGCCAACCGATGTCGGTAATTCATTTTTTTTGTAAATGATATACGTCAAGGATAGTTTGATGAGAATTTAGTCAGTTTCTGATTAATTCAACTTATTAATATTCCTGTGTTTATTAGGAAATACAAAGAGAGACGTCCGCGCGTAATAGCGTTGAACGTTTGATGCGATTTGAAGTCGGTTTTTGGTTTTATTCGTAAATGTACTTGTTGTTTATTCACTTAAACCGCCGTCCTTTAGGACTCGATTTAGGTTTTTTTGTTTGAAATGAAATTAATAATAATTAAATAATTTAATTTATTTATATTTGTCATTTTAGTGTGTGTCAGAAAAAGAATAGTTTCCTGTCGTGTGTGCTTGATAAATTGTTACATATATAAAGTTTATGTGCGAGTATAGTTGGTGTATTTATTTCCTTCAAATACGTAACAAAGTTTTATGGGAAGTCATTCACATTGTAGGCTACTAGACTATGAAATGACTTTCCTAACTTCGACATGCTATGTCCCCACTAGCATTTTATAGTCTGTTAACACAGCATTATCAATCAATATCGTCGGAACTATGATATGTGTATATCTTATGTATTAATATATTTTTTGTTAAGTTATTTACGTAGATTATTTATTATATGTATAGATTTGTTTATAACACATGTGTCTATAAGCCGACGTCTTGTTGTGTTTCATATATTTCCTGTCCACACTACTACATTTAAACTCTTAGCGATAAGGTCGCCCATTGTACAACGAATTCTAAAACGTATTTTGGTTACGTTATTTTATAAGATTCCAAACAATCTTATAGTACACGATAAAAAGTAGTGAAAAACGATTCGTAGTCCAATTACATAAAAGACTGTCTTCACAGGCAGAAAGAATAATTTGGCGATAAAACATCAGGAGTTGAAATTGTTCTACGATTGCCGGCTATGAAGAAATTACGTGTTCTGAAATGTAACGGCCGTATCAAAGAGTTTATAAGACGAATAAACTGGCTGGTCACTTTATTACGAAGCTATAATCTTGTCTAGACTATCCATATCCTCTGTTATATAATGTACATAAAGTGTTGGCAACCTAACGAATACTGAGATCACATTATACTTAGGACTGTAGGCGTTCATATTTAACGATAAAAATGTACATATAAATAAAATACAACGATACAATACTAGAAAACGTCACTTTATTAGTTAGGACTGTAATACACTTGATCGCTGAAGCGAACGTTTTACTAGACATTCCAACTAAGCTTAAGCTTGTGCTAGTAAATGGTTAACGGTCAATAATTTTTTTTTTCTTTTTTTTTTAAATAGAAAGCTAGTAATATTTCTTATTTTTTTTGAGAAATATTACTAACAATCTTGTTAACCATTCCAACTAAGCTTAAGCTTGTGCTAGGACATGGTTCACGGCAATAGTCGAATGGTGGATTCGAACCCACGACCTTACGATTCGCAGGCCGTACCCTAAACCATTAGGCTATTGACGCTTCATGATTGAAATGAAATGATGGATTCGAATTCACAACCTTACGATTCGCAAACCTTGACTAATCGCTTAGCCATTAGCTCATCTACATTTTTTATTTACGCTAGCTTCTTTTTTGTGGACATTTATCAGACCTAAGCGCATTATTTATTCATAAACTTACCTATGTCTTTCCTTCTGAATAGAAGTGTTTTCTGGATTTAGTTAGCTAGTGTGGGGTATTTCCATTTAAAAACAGAGATCAGAGAAGTACTTGATTTGTAGTAAAACAAATTGATCACTATTTAACAAACCTGTCACAAATTTTACAAAATACTTTTTGTTATAAAATTAATATTAAGATTCCAGTGTGTTACACCTCTATGTAACAAGAATAATACATTCTAAGGAACAAATCATGTAAACATTTATGAGTTGAGTCCTCGTAAAACATCTTTACCAACATTTCCCCTATTTTTTCCATCTTCTTAGCTACGTTAATATTCTCTGAGAATTTACTTCGGGTAAAATAATACAAATATTCACGGGTTATGAAATAAAACAGATACACACGTTGTCTTTTATCATGTTACAGGTAATTTTTATACTTGGACGTATTTTTTTTTATTGGAACAACAAACGAATACATATTAAAAGCTTAAGATAATAAATACATTAAGTATAAAGAGTTATAAATACGTAAACAACACCGTTATCCACATAGTAATAATAATGTCCACAAAATGTCTAAAGCACTACACACACTTTAGATCTGCATTTATATCTATATTCACATATTTAAAATATCCAGTTTCTTTTTTAGAGTTTTTTTATAAGAGGAAAAGGCAAGAAATAACACATTAATGTTGACGAAATGGTCATTATACTGCTTCATAATCCTAGTCAATGGAGCGCGTTCACCGGCGTTGGTTCTCGTAATAATGGGAGAAAACATTTTGTGAGTGTATGTATCACGAATGCGCTGAGAACTGCTAGGAACACGAAAGTAGATATTATTGATTAGCTCTGTACAATCAAATTTATTGTGGCATAAAAAATATCACAGACTTTTAGTAGACATATTGGTGGTATGTTGAATAAGTCATGAATAAAATGGAAGACAACATTTGAACGAACGAACAGATTTTCAACCTACTTTCAAAAGGAAGACAATGTAACTGGTCTATAATTCTCGCAACAGTAGTAGAAGAACGAATGGGTTGGCACTATCGGAAATATAACAAGATCTTACAGAATTTCTCCACCGTTTACCGTAATAAGTTCCCACGTCCTTTCAACTCTAGCATGGTAGACAGAGACATCGTTTCATTTCGTTTTTCACCAACCTTATTATGTCTCAAATGTGACGGGTGGTGACCCTATTGCTATATACCTGGTACAAAACACACTCACAAACGGAAATTGATTGGTACAAGTAGACTGTGATTTCGATTAAGCACTAAGCTATAGTTCTATTTTTTGTTTGGTAGGTAAAGCACTGGCAGCCTAAGTTCATTTATTCATTCATTCGTTGCCAACCGGAATTGTATTTATGAGCTTAAAAGCTGTTAAAACATACAGGTGAAGCTATTTCTCTATATATAGATTGATGGAAGAGAGAGTTGAGTATAGCAGAATGTCGTCTAACTTCAATGTTTATTTTCTCAATAACTTCTATATAAAATCAATAAGATCAAAACATGCCAGTGTAATTTTAAATCATTAAGCGGATACAGATATAGCTTATGCTGTTGGCTCAGAGCCAACTTAATACCGGTAGTGAAGCAATATCCGTATGGTTTAGTTTGAACATGGAAAATGTATTAGTAACTTAATAACTTTATTAATATTACAAAAACAGACATGTTACATATACAGGAGCTGTCTCCTGAACTAGGTACAGTGTACCTATATCTCAGGAGACAGTGCCTTCCAGAGTCACAAACAATAAGTCCTGCGTACAATAAGTTTTAATATAAGTTAAGTAAATTATGCGATAATTAATAAATAAAAATATATGAAAAAAAACAATGTGTGCAAAAGGAAAAAATGTGTAGTGTATGTGTGTGTTTGTGTGAGTGAATGTGTGTTTATCATGAGGTTACTATGTAACTATGATAACAAAATAGATCATCAAGGATACTTTATTAAGTTAGTGTTTAATGTTCTAAGCAAACAATGATTCAATTTGATGTCGGTTTTTACTCTTGAATAAGTATAACAATTATATATTTACTAGCAAACACAAAAACAGACTTCAAATCGAATTATTTCAGAATTATCGTGGGGATGGAACGAAATACTTATTGTCTGTATAAATTCCATATAAAAGTAGTATTGCGCGCGCACGTCTTTAGGTAGTCCCGGGCACCGCTGAAAATCAACGCTATCGTATCCTTGCGACAGCATATGCTGAAACGGTGTCCGATATTGGCATCATATGTTTTGTATTATTTGTCCGTGTAACTTTAACTGTGTTTTGTCTATTTTTCATTCTTTTTTAATGTGTGTTATATTCTGTCTGTGATGTGTTTTTGTATTGTGATGCCAATAAATAAATGTCTATGTCTATGTCTAAATGGAAAAATTCAGAACCTAACCAAACTTTCATCAAATTACTCTTAATGTACATCCTTCGTATTAAAAATGAATCATCGAAATCGGTTGGCGTGATATTGAGCTATCCGTATATTTGGGACGCACATACTTGAAGCAAATTTAAAACTTTGCGGTTTTCTCACGCATCCAACACTAGTTTTCAAATAAAAAAATAATCATCAGGTACACTCGAAAGATCGAAAGTTATGCGCTAACAAACATAATAAAAAAATAATACTGAATGCGGATATAGTATTAAATTATGTATTCGTAGCGTTATTATTTTCCTTCATAATATTTTATAAATTTATTTGAAATTGAAATTTATGACTTAAAAAAAAAGCAGTACTGAATTTGTGCACACGGACAGACAGGTAATAAACAACCAACGGCAGTCGTCGGCAGAACCCTTTAAGTTAATTTATTTGCAGCCTCTCGCAACTCTGCTTGAAGCTTAGACCAAGCTCATTCAACTTTCATAATGACTCTCGTACGTTAAACATTTGAAAAACGCTAAAAAAATTGTACTCCTTAATAATATAAAATAATGTTTAAAAGTCGTTAAACGTTGTTTTGCCATCGAAATGATTTTTAGTGAATATTGTGGTTAAAGTTAAAGTTACAGTCTTTATATATATAATATATATGTCCCACTGTTGGGCGCAGGCCTTCTCTGTAAAGAGAGTGTAAGGGCATATTCCGCCATGCGGCCCTTCACATACAGGCAGACTTCACATGTCTTAGAAAAAATTTCTAAGACATGTAGGTTTCCTTACAATGTTTTCCTTCACCGCCGAGCGCGTGGTAAATCAGCAGATAAAATTGCAACAACCAATTTATTGGTGCCGGCACCAGGGATCGTTCGAGGAATTGTTGGGAATCATCCCAGCTACCGATTTCCGTTACTGTACATCTCGGAAAAATTCCATATTCCACCGCCACCATCTTGATGGTTGGCGGTCCACGACTGTACGTTTCTCGCGTAAATTTCTTCCACGCACTATCAACCTGTGGAATCAACTGTGACCGGCGGTGTTTCCGAATGTTTACGATTTGTTGACCTTAAGAAGCGAGCCTACTGCTATCTCAAAGGGCAGCTACGCTACCTGCAGCTCCTCCGGTGCTGTGAATGTTTATGGGCGACGGTGCTCACTTAAAATCAGATGAGCCGTACGCTCGTTTGCCACTTTTCATATAAAAGAAAAAATGCAAACATGGTAAGTCGAAAGCAGGCGACAAATGATTCAGATAACCGCAAGACCCAGCCTTCATGTTCCTTGTAACAATCAAACCAACTGTAAATATCAAACAATAATTTATCGGTTGACCAGTTTTCCACCACCAAGGGCTGAAGTTATTAAAGTTCTAATATCGTTGTTAAAACATGGGTGTTGGCTGTAGGAGGGTGAACATTTAGGGTTGTATATAAATTTAATGCCAAATCATAAAAAAACAAAAATAAAAAGGAATTGACCAAAAAATGAAAATTTCTTCACAGAAAATTTGATAAACATCGGTCAAGCGGTTCCGTTTGGTTATAAGTTATATTTAAAAAAAAACACTTTCTTACAAATTTTTGATGAGCTAGTTGAAAAGCGGACAGTGAAATTTATTTGTGTATGTGTTTATATTAATGTATATTTAAATATATATAACCTTACTGATAACAAATTCTACTACGTCCATTAGACCGTCTTGAGAGAGAAATGTTCCACAGTTTTATTACCGCTTTCCCCGACCTTTACGGTAGACATCTAAATTTATGTCAATATTCAACGGCTCAGTGATCACATAAAACAAAACAATAAAACTAATCTCGGTGATATTCCGAAATTTATTTTTAATAAATTGCGACAACCCTAGTTACCATTACTTAACAAATATTAAGTATATTTATGATTAAGAAAAACCGACTACAAATCAAATCAAAAGTGTCGGTGGAATATCAAACGCTACAAAGCATAACAGGGATAGTCACCGAAGTATCGCTGTCATATTACGAATTTCATTTTTTTTTATTTCGAACAACAAACGAATACATTTTGAGACTTAATGTAAAGAAAGTGATCATTAAAAAAACCGTAATAAATATGTTTTTATTATTTATTTAGTAAACAAAATTACAACATCATTACAGTCGAAACAATGCATTGCTGTAACTAAATAATTAACACGTTTTAAAAAATATAATAATAAAAAAAAAAACACAAAAAGAAAATGTTTAAAAAATGTCTTCCACGAGCTTGTACGCAGCCTGAAAGATCAGTCTGCTTGAATCCACTGCTGGAAATACGCCTTCTTTTTTTGTGACGAACTACACAAATTACTCAAAGAAGAAGAAGAAGAAACTGACTTTTGATCGCTTAACCTGAACCTCTATTGTAATAACTCGACACAAGGGTTCCCCTCGTGAGGCGTAACCTCGACTTGGACGTTTACTATGTTACGCGTAAGCATTCCTATCCGAGGGCGCCTTAAGGTAATGGCGTCTACCTTTGATAGATAAATATATAGGTCATTCAATACTGTATTCCATCCATTTATATCTGCTCATTTAAAAAAGTATAAACTTTTACGTCCCTTTAGCTTACTTTTAACTGGACTGTTTGCGTCAATAACACTATATACGTGTAAAATTCCTGTCTTTTTGTCCAGTTTATTGTTGAGAACTTGTTGAATGCTGAGGTAAATTTTCAGGAATTTAATTTATCACCATCTTATTGAGTAGGACCGCCTCGTTGGAATTTAATTAGGGAATCTTCATTTGCATTTAAAATGTGCTCGAAATGATGAAATGAGAGATTCATCAAAATTTATTTTTATTTAAAGAATTCTTTAATCAACGATACGATAGAAATTAGTTGTTATAATTAAGAATATTCGAATTTTATAATAATTAAAAACTATTAACGAGTAAAAACGACTTCAAATCGAATAGTAATATTACGAAATAGAAATAATCAGTACTTAACCAAACTCTCATCAAATTACCCTTGAACTTAATCCTATCTAATAGAAAATGAATCATCGATATCGGTTGTCGTGATATTGACTTAGTCGTACATTTGTGGCGCTCATACTAGATGCAAATTTAGGTCTTCCATGGTTTTCTTATGGATGCCATTGTCAAATTTGGACCAAATTTCACCCAATCGTAAGTTAAGACAAGCATAAGAAACATACAGACGATTTGAGAACCTCCTTCTTTTTTAAAGTTGGGTGTGCGATATTGGGACTTGTCCCAGATGTGTCTACCTATCCCCTTAAATAGAGTTAAACGTGAGAACCTATTCTGTTCATAATAATGTAAATATCTTTAAGCCATATATAATCTACGATACTTCACGCTCGGCATGTCCTTACTTTATACGTTAATTCCCCGATAGTAGTTATAGCCTAGTGGCTAAAAGTTCTCCTGATTCGTCACGATTTCAAAACCGAGTCGGTTCATAACAATTAATTGCCATTTTTCGGTTTTTTAATTAGATACAATTACTTACCAGAAAAATGTGCTGGGTGTATGACTCATTCACTCATACATGTGACCTAATAAAGTTGAAATAAAGCGGACAGCAGAAACAATCTATATCTACCCCCGTAAGTTGAAATGGGCGTGATAGCGATTTATATTCCCCGCTGAAAACAACCGACGCGGTTCACAGCCGTAAAATCAAATGATTATTGCGATCGTTATATTCGTTAGCATATTTATTGAAACGGGCTCTGTAATCGTTCTTTTAATTAATTTGCCTTACAAATATAGTACTTTGTGACACTCAACCGACAGATGAACACCATAGACTCTCAAATTCTTGTAAAGTGTTCGAAACGTCAGGAATTCAACGCGTGACGTGATTTTGAGTTATTCGTCCATTTGTCGCGCGCATCCTTAGGCAAATTTGATTCCAAATTGGACCATAAACATCAGCTTTTAAAATAAGAATCATCAAAATTGATCCATGCAGACGAAACGTAACAAATATAAAAAAAGCAAATTGAGAATATCTGCTTTTTTCTAGTCGGTTAATAAGATTAAAACACGATAAAATTCGTAAAAAATGGTTTAATTCAATGAGTAATAATTGCGAAAAATTAGTAACCAGTATTATAAATAATTTTTAAGTTGGAGATAAGTTATAATAACACTAAGCGGTAATGACAATGGTTACGGCGTAGCCTTATGAGGCGACGCATCTACGAAATTCTACGACGCTGAATCCTGGCAGTTGAACAAATCCCAATAGACCTTTTCACGCTATTGGATTACTTCCAGTTACGTTTGTACCCAAAAGGCTGTTATGAATCTAAGTATTACTAGCTCTACTCGAATTGATAACGAAAAATTTTTGTTATTGAAGTCTGTCTTCTTTCGAGTATTTTTCACTAGAAAGACATAGAACTCCTTAAGTTCTCAATTCGTCTTTTTTATTTGAAAGCTTGTGGTGCTTCCCCTGTGGTCTCATTTAAATTGGGTACAATTCTGTCATTATCAATCAAAGTCTTATATTTGCATCAACTATGTGCGCTACAAATGGAATAAAACTCAAAATCACGGTAACTGCTTTTGATGATTCATTTTTATTGGAAAGAATGTCCTTCAATTGTAGTTTGATAAAACTTCGATTATGTTTTGATTAATTCTACTGTTTAATATTCCTATTCGATTTGAAGTCGGTTAAACAAGTACCATTATACACGATAACTGCTGGCGTGGAAATCAGTGCGGTGATACGTACTGCCCAACTGGAAAGCAAAAACGTAGTAAGTGGCCATTTGTACTTTTGTACGTCGTTGGAATAAGAAAAAAAAGACGCGTCGAATGATATATGACTTGTAACAATTAGATGAAAAATAACGAAAATAGGACATTCAAATATGATACTTCTCTTTTATTTTTTGTAAAACGATGTAAATAACAAGAAAACTCTAGATTAATGCCGTGTTGCAATACTTATTCAGCAAAAAAATATTGTGTCCAAATCCAATATATGTCCACAAACACGAATGTTATAATTTTTTTTAATAGTTGAAATGTTTTCTGGTGAACAATTTTATGTTTGTGGGTTACTACGTTCTTGTTTTCCAGCGACGACATGGTTACGTGATAGCGAGGTTTTTTTTAAAATATTCCTTATGACGTCATTTTACGACAGGAACTATAAAAGTTTTATAACATTGTAAGCATCAGTTGGAACTTTATATAAACAACGTACATACATTTTAATAGTACTATCTGGCGATTATATAAATAAATGTTCTTAAACTGAAATAAACCGTCAATTGGAGTGCACGATAGATATCGATATTACATAAAATATCGATATATGGACGCGATATATCGCTGCAATCCGATATCATCTAATCATCTAATATCTATATTTATATCGATATATTTCATCCGATCTACGAAATATCGTAAGAAATTAAATAAAAAAGCATTCCATTCTTTCTTTTATTTGTGGTAATACTTGAATAAAATAAAACTCTTACTTGCGCTGCCATCACGATGACAGGACTCGTTGTATAAATTTTATAATCTATGCATGTAGTCTGTACTGAATTGAATCAAATTAAACAGTCTGGACTGGTATCCGACGCGAGAATGTCTGTCTTAGTTACGCGCCGAGTACTCTATTAGTACAAAACTTTTCTAATATTTAATATAAAGCGCTAATTAATTATAAACAAATTTCAATATATGAAAAATATCGATATATTTGTACAATATCGTAGTATCGATACAACCTCACGATATATTATAGCGGAAAATAAATCGATATATTGTTGGCATGTTCATCCCTACCGTCAATGTAAGTTCTTTTCAACTAACTTCAAAAAAGGAAGAAGATCTCAATTCGTCTGTATGGTTTTTTTATTTAGGTAACTATCACCTCATAACTTTCGACTATGTGAATCGATTTTGATGATTCTTTTTTTATTTGAAATATAATACTCTCCGCATGGTCCTATTTAAATTTAAGTCCAATTCTCAAAATGGCATCGAAAATGAAACAAAAGATTTTGTATCAATTCAGTATTCATTCTTCGTTATTTATAGTAAGCAAAAAGTCTTAATTGAATGGACAAAGACAATTGAATCCAATTAATGTAATAGCTATCGGACGTCCATGATTTTATTACTCACCTGTGCCGCCCGTGATATAAAATTCCAAAGACTTGCCTGCCATCTATTGTCATTATATAAAACAAATACATAAAAACTATAACAGATGTCGCTACCTATCAGCCACGAAAATATCATTTATTAGACTTGTAAAATGGTCTATAGGAATAGAGAGTAATAGGAACTAAATCTTGAATCGAATAAGAATAAAAGAGTCACTATTTAATTTATTTGAACTGTACAAGAAATATTTTATAGTCTGTACTCTGTACTGTGTTCACTTCATACGTCAGTTTACGCCAAGGCATTGGCGTATTTGGTGTTGAGTCTTGTTGAGTTATCGCAGTAAATAAACTCATTTACGTGTATTCCATTTTTAAATTGTTGTAAGGTTTCACCACAGTGTGCGATCGGCTTCTGAAGAACTAAACTTCCTTAATAACTAGAAAACTACTCGATCAAGGTAAGAATAATTGTTTAAATCGATTAATAAAAAAATACATTAATGACACAAATATTCAATTATTTTTACTTCATAATTGTTGACTTCATAATAATAAAACGTTAATAAGTTTGTTTAATTAATAAAAAATAATACTTACACCATCTTATATTCAATATATATTATTGTTTAAATTTAGTAAATCTATTAAAATATGTAATATCATTATCAATTTCATACGTCATAAAAATATAAATCGTATTATACTTTAATCCCACAATCGCATAAAACTGTTTAAAACAACAATTACTACAACAAATTAATTTTAATTTTATAATCTAGGGTAAGCTTTATATAACGCCATCTAGTCATCATATTTGAGAACAAATTCTTCGTTGTCATAAAAATCCAGAAGATGTCGCTATTACAAAAACTGGTTCTTAAAAATTAAATTATACTGTTTAAATTTATGTGGTACTATGCTTGTAACTTAATTTAAAAGTATAAAATCCAGAATATTAACTCATTGTGTTTTAAAACTATTACTGATACACATACACATGAAATACAGCAAATTAGTCAGAGAAGGTGACATCTGCTTCACCGGGTTAAGAGCTGTCATAGCTCTTAAGTGACGATTTTCTTAATTACAATTTATTCTTAAGTGTTTCTGGTAGTTGGTGATTAATGGTAAAATATTACATTATTCAACATCATCATCATCGTTTCAGCCGTAAAACATCCACTGCTGGACATAGGCCTCCCCCAACGATTTCCAAAAGGACAGGTTGTAAGCGGCCCGCATCCAGCTGCGTCCTGCTACCTTTATGAGGTCGTCAGACCACCTTGCGGGTGGACGTCCCACACTGCGCTTGCTGGTCCGTGGTCTCCAATCGAGAACTTTTCGGCCCCATCGGCCATCTGTTCTACGCGCTATGTGCCCTGCCCATTGCCACTTCAACTTGCTTATCCGGCGAGCTATTACATTATTGTTATTGCTAAATTAACCAGTACATCGAGTATGTGATAAGGCCGCTCTTTTCTCATTTATGTTAAGTTAATTTTTTCTTAAATTGATTATATTTATTTTAATGTTTGAAATTCGAGCCTTTTTGTGACGAACACAGATTGGCCAAAGAAGACTTCGACTTCTTCTCTCTCTTCTGCTTCGGGGGATTGATAGGTGGCCTAGCTCTTAGTCCGCATAGCTAGAGGTTCTATTGCTAGTAACTCTACTCAAAGGTCCCCCCGGTGAGAGGTGACCTCGGTTTGGTCGGTTACTATGATATGCGTAAGCATTCCGAGGGGGCCACAGAGGGCCGATCCACGGTCCTGTAACCACGACACGGTCGGTTGCTATTTCACGGATAAACTTAAACACAATTAAAGACATTCTAAAGCTTAACTAACTTGCACTTCCGGAAGCGTTGGCGCTGGGAGAAGAAGTGAAAATAAAATGAGAGCCATTAAGAGTCTATCTAAATCCATCTATCTCGATATTATTAAGCGTCTATAGCCTAATGGCTTAGGGTACGGTCTGCGAATCGTAAGGTCATGGGTTCGAATCCACCATTGGACTATTGCCGTGAACCATGTCCTAGCACAAGCTTAAGCTTAGTTGGAATGGTTAACAAGATTGTTAATAATATTTCTGAAAAAAAAAAGAAATATTGCTAGCTTTCTTTTAAAAAAAAAACGGAAGTTCACTTACGTTATTTATTCTGTCCCCGGAACATTTCCTCCGGCTTTGAGGAGAAAATTAATAATAGAACTGTGTAAATTTCCTTTCGCCTTTGCTCCAGTATTACACTGCAAAAGAAATTTAATTTTACTCTGAATGCAGAATAATTATCCGATGTCCAATAATCCTTGCGCGTTACCGCTATTTTATGGGCAGGCCCCACCCCTTAGATGTTAGGAGCGTTGCTGGAGTTTCTTCGGCCACTTCTTCTCCCAGCGCTAACGCTTCCCGAAGTGGCACTCAAAGTTAGTTTACCTTTTGAATGTCTCTTAGATTATACGTGAAATAGCAACCGACCAAGTCGTGGTTCTCGGATCGGCATGCTTACGCGTAACATAGTAACCGTCCAAGCCGAGGTTACCCCTCACCGGGGGGACCCTTGTGTCGAGTTACTAGCAATAGAGGTTCAGGCTAAGCGACCTAAGAGCTATGCCACCTCTCAATCCAGTGACGCAGTCAAGGCCAGCTTCTCAGGCCAATCTGTGTAGTTCGTCATAAAAAAAAAATCCGATGTCTATTTAGTTATATTTCTCATATTTTAAATACAGACCCTCTGTTAGAGTTACACTATAATTTATATTATCTGTTTCAGGCGGCAAAAGGGACACTTACAATGGCAAGTATTGCTATCTCTTAAACCGTTCAAAACAAGGACAATACCTCATACAATGTCTAACTTATATACTGTTTCGTTTTAGTACGGTTTCGTCAACTACGCTTTGGAGCTTCTAGTTTTAAAGTCATTTGGCGAAGAAACATGGGAAAAAATAAAGTGAGTAGGTATATATTAAGTACAGATGTAGTGAGAAATGATTTTTCTTCGGGAAAAATTCGGATCTTTATCGGAATACACCTGTTGAGAAGCGCCTACACAAATCTTCACACACAATATGTACGTACGGAATATTGCTGTCAGTGTCCAGTTATTAAAGTTACAGCCTTTATATATATAATATATATATATAGGCCTTCTCTGTAAAGAGAGTATAAGGGCATAGTCCACCACGCGGCCCTAGTGCGGATTGGTAGACTTCACATGCCTTAGAAAATTTTTCTAAGACATCCTCACGATGTTTTCCTTCACCGCCGAGCTCGTGGATAATCAGCACATAAAATTGCAACAGCAAATGTATTGGTGCCGGCACCGGGGATCGAACTCGGGTTGCTAGCGTACTATGCAACAAGAGCCAACCGCCTGGACACTGAGCTACCACGGCTCTGTCTGTATCCAGTTATTACAAGCACATATTTCTATAAACGTCTAGTTTACTTTATTTAAGCCACCTGATATTCCTGAACAACACCCGAACTGGCAATGAATGATCGTATTAAATGAGTGACATTTTCATATCCATTAATATGGAACTTTATTGTATAATAATAATAATAATAAATCGTTTATTCCTCACCATAATCCACAGTAGTTACTTAAGATAATTATATAATTAAAAACATATACACATTTGGAACAAGAGACATAATAACAGAAAGATTATGGTGGATTGACACTTGAACTAGGACGGATCCTGTGTCTCAAGTAATCAACCCTCCACCCCATTACATTATCAAAAGTAGTGTACATAGCTAATTAAAACACAATTTTAAGCTAATTCGTTTTGGTGAAGTATGAGTTTAGATGTGTATATAAACATGTAACAGGAATATATGATAGTTTTGTAGTGTGCGTATGTGACTTTGTGTGTGTGCGTGCGTGCATAGAATATTGCTAATCATTATTAATCATTATTAGTATAGTGACAAATGTCAAAATGAATAATGTCATTGTATAATATAGAGATGTTATAACTACTTAAACGGAATATTACCATTACCAGTGTATTATACGAAATGAGCTACCGATATTTTTAAGTAATAATTGTTAAGTTCGTGACCATGTCAGTTTAAATCATAATTATGTTACAACCACCTTCTGTAACTTTGAAAATACTCAGTTTTATTATCATTAGTAAACAAAACATTATCTCCAGTTTAAAACATAATTAATAGTACAACAAAATAAAGCTTTTTGGGAAATATTTACAATAGTAAAACTCAATACCTGCCTAAATTTTATGTCATTGGCGTCCCTCTCGTACCTAAGTAAATAACCTGGGTGTGAGAGGGATACAATCAAAATCTGAAAATATATACGATTAAAACTATAGCGGATATTTGTAATGCTAATAAGCATTCTATAAATATGTTGGTCCGCTGATGGGACTTACCCTTACGGTTCCAAGACGGGTAAAAAAAATGTGGCTGTATGAGAATTTTGACATTTTATAAATTATAATTTTTGACTCCTCCGACTAAAAGGTTGCCAACACTAGGCCTAGACAACGACACATCGTAAAGGGCACTAAAAAAAGTATTATTAATGTGTTTGTAGGAAAAAGGCTGCGGTGTCTATGGAGGGAAGTTTCCTTGTACGTCAGATTTATGAGGACGAAATAACGTACAACCTGATTACGGCTGCCGTGGAAATTCTGCGTGAGTTAAATTCTATTTTTAACCGACTTCAAAAATAGGCGGTTCTCAATTCGTCTCTATTGATTTTTTTTATCACGAACTACACAGATTGGCCAGAGAAGCTGGCCTCGACTGCTTCACCGGATTGAGAGGTGGCATAGCTCTTAGGTCGCTTAGCCTGTACCTCTATCGCTAGTAACTCGACTTTAACTGACTATCCACCGCTTCAGCGTCACGGCGGCACAACTCACTTCAGAAGAGTAACGGTTTAACTGCTTGAAGACAACTGCGCCAACCACCGCAAGGAGCGCCATTCTTATCTTGGTGTCGTCACGATCCCACTCTGAACAGGACAGGCATAGATCAGGCCACAAACAGACGCATGGGTGGCCGAGGCCATAGACAAAGCGCGAGTGTTGCCAATAAACCGAAAGTTACCCCACGAATAATATTGTTTACCTTTTTTTTCTTGACGAGGGGAAATATTCAGCCAGCCTTCTGGTTATGTCTGTATATCTTACCCACTAAAGGAGTCCCCTGTGCATGGTGAGGGGCTCCGGGATATCCAGAGGAAAGTACCGGAGCCCCTCTGCACTGTGCTCTTAATATTGTTTACCTATAACATGCATTGCATAACTATTACCTAATTCCAACCGTCATGAGAAAAGCCGACGACAGAGCGGTGTGGAGGCAACTCGTCTACGTTTTAGCTAAAGGTGCTTCAAGATAAGCACGATCTTGAGAAATTAAGAACACAAAGAAGACACAACTATGATATATCGGAAATAAAAGACAGCACCAAGTCCTCGTAGCATTTTAAATATAATTCTATTAGTGACCCCCATGTCTCAATTGTGTGTCCGTATTCGATAAAATTTTGTTCTCACTAATCATCCTATTGATTGGTCGTGACCCATTTATTGTATTTAATACACTGTTGCAGAAACACCCGCGGATGCAATTTTGGAGTCGTTTGGTAGAACGTTTTTCGAATTCTGCCAGGATTCCGGTTACGACAAAATACTTCAAGTTCTCGGAGCTAATCCGCGAGATTTCTTACAAGTACGTGTATATTTAGTTATTTAATCTTTATTGGCACATAATAAAAGGGTAAAAGGCTGGCTTAGTACCAAAACGCATTGTTTGTCCGTGTCGAGACAAATTAACATAATAAGTAATAATTAATAAAAAATACATAGGATTTACCCCATGAATAACTATGCAACTAAAAGAACGCTTTTGGTATGGGTAAAGCACTCGATTACGAAATCACAGAAGCATTGATAAAGGTCACCTAAGATTACATATTTAATACACTCGTATTTATGTATATACATATATATATATTCATTTTTAATTTATTTTTAAGTTTTTAATTTGTTTTTGGGGTTTTGGGGTATAAACTGGTGCTTGACCATGATCCCACCTAATGATCAAAAAATAATTTTGAGTTAATGTTCGTATAGTTGCATACGTTTACGTTATGTTACGTTTAAAAATACAATGCTATTTACAAACTTTGGATGAGATCTTCTAGTAAGCATGAAAATATTATGCATTTGTCATAAAATCTCGCTCTTCCATAGCAAACATAGCAAACTTATATATATATATATATATATATATATATATACAAGTGAATCGAATGCTTCGTCTTTCCTTATTCGTACCAAGGATTCTAGTCCTTTGCACTTTGCCCGCCTATGTCCCATTATCCCCTATTTTTCCCATCCGATTACAATGTGGCTGTTTTCAATAGCCTAATGGTTTAGGGTACGGCCTGCGAATCTTAAGGTCGTGGGTACGAATCCACCATTCGACCATTGCCGTAAACCATGTCCTAGCACAAGCTTAAGCTTAGTTGGAATGGTTAACAAGATTGTTAGTAATATTTCTGAAAAAAAAAGAAAAAGTGCTAGCTTTTTTTTAAAAAAAAATTGCTGCTTATGAGTCTTACCATCCAGGACTGCGTTTCTACTTAACATCAGTTAGGATCGTGGTCAAGCACTCCCTTAGATAAAAACTTAAATATATGTAAGATGAAACATAATAGGTCTGCAGTATGAATTAACTGGCTTTGGTGTTTCTTTCAGAATCTAGACGGGTTGCATGATCACCTGGGCACATTGTATCCGGGGATGCGCTCACCGTCTTTTCGGTGCACTGAGAGACCTGAAGATGGGGCATTGGTGCTTCACTACTACTCCGACCGTCCGGGACTGGAGCATATCGTGATTGGGATCGTGAAGGTAAATATCCTCTCAACACTGTTATGGCGACATCTGAAAATTATCTCAGATAACTCATACAATTAGTCACAGCATTCTACAGAATGTATTTTTTGAGAGTGTGCTCAGGAATCACATATTCCCACCATCCATTTGGCAGAACGAATTTGCCAAATAATGAGGGCAGAATTACCATTTGTTCTAAATTGTTAGCGTCGACGTTACAATCGGTTCGAATAGACTATATACATCCTGCAACTGTCCAGGACTGGAACATATCATGATTGGGATCTTGAAAGTCCTCTCGACATTTATATAACATTTCTTATTTAATATTTTAACAATCTGTTCCCGTTATTTCTATAGCCGTGGACAAAAATTAGGATGCGGTTAAGAAAAGTTGAATATCACGGAAGATAAAGACGGCTAAGTAACTGAAATAAATTTAGCATGATAGACAACTAAATATCCTTAAAATAAAATATAATATTTTTATAAATTTATTTATATTTCATGAAAAAACATAAACTTAAACGAAAAAGGATATCTTACATAAACTTGGATAATACAGTTTTTTTAATAAATTTTATTTTTATTTAAATTTTAGTACTTAGTGTCGACCCTTTATTCCGACCATTTATTTTTAATCACGAGTGTATATGTAATTTTAACTTATTTCTACTTAAATCAATTTTAATTGACAAATAACCATAACGATTCTTTTTTTGCAATAAGTATAAAAAGACATTCAACATTTCTCATATTAAATTATTCCAGTATTGGGTCTATATTACTATAACCAATAATCACCGCTTTATCACGCAGACTGTCGCCAGCAGGCTGCACAACACAGAGGTAAAAGTGGAGATCTTGAAGACGAAAGAGGAATGCGACCACGTTCAGTTCCTTATCACGGAGACATCTACAACCGGGCGCGTCTCCGTTCCGGAGATAGCTGAAATTGAGACTTTATCGCTGGGTAACTTTTTTTGTTAAACGCAACCAAAATCAAATCTGACGATTCAGTCGATACTCATTTTCACAAGATCAGCTGTTCGTCTAATCTAAAGACCAAATGCAAAATTTCGTCTATCCGTTTCGGAGTCCATACGTTTTCACGTTGCTTTTTATATCGCTGACTCTATCCACCCCGATAAGAACAGTTCAATAGGACGTGAGGGCTTATAAATAGATTCGACAATTTATTTAATTTACCGCAATCTACACCCTAAAGAAGGATAACGTCAAACATCTTATAATAATTAAAGGATTGTAATAACCAATCGAGTTTGAAGTGTAATTTAAGAAATGTAAAAATAAAAATGAACGCCACCATAAATCACATCATTAATCGACAAATTCTTATTTTTTTTTCTTATTTATGTAAACTATAACAAAACTATTTTATGGCGAATGTGCAACGCAACTCCAGGACAAACCACTGAGGTTTTTATAGCGTCCAGAAATATCTTCACGTATTACTTGTTTTGATAAATATATATAATTGTATTGGACATCTGATCTATGTATTTACTCAGGCGAAAATGAGTAATGACAAATAGGATCTTTACTTAGCGAGACGCCCCCTGTAGGAAAGTCGAGTTATGTCGGGCTTGTACAAACTAAAACCCCAAGATGTTCCACCAAGGCCGCGCGAATCTGCGGTCCCCTTCAACCGCCTTACGCAAAGCTGTCTCTGCCTATCCCACAGGGTTAAAAGGATGTTATATAATTTTTAAAATCCAGAATTGATAATCACTCTTTGAGATGTTTATGTTTTTTTCTACAGCGTTGAATGACTAAACGTATTTATTTTTATTACATATTAACAGAGCCAAAAGTGAGTCCGGCAACCTTCTGCCGTGTTTTTCCGTTCCACCTGATGTTCGATAGAGAGCTGAACATAATTCAGGCGGGGAGAACTGTTTCTCGTCTGTTACCAAGAGTCACCAGACCGGGATGTAAGATTACCGATGTATTGGATACGGTAAGTTGTAGCAGGAACAAAAAAAAAGTTGTTTTCTAACATGACACATATATATTTTTCTAACATGACACATAAATATTAATAGCAGATTACGTAGTTCTGGCGCTTTTATTCTATTATTCGTGACCCTTCTCGTTTAGGAGTTACTAAGACTTCGATTCGACTTTATAGAAATCTATCAAAAACAACATATATTCTTCTATACCATTTTTAGGTGTACCTTGGTATATCTTCAGAAACCAAGGTCTTATGCCAACAAATTGCATTGAATGCAACATTGGCATGGGATCTAAATAAAAATAAGCCCTTAAAAATGCAGATGAATTCAGGACCTAGAATCGGTTAAAAACTATATAACAATTAACAAACAACGAATAGTTCTCGAGTTATTTTTATATTTCGTTATTATCAATACAGTAATATTCTACTATATCCTGCTCTTTTTCATTTGTTGACCTCGCCTGAAGGGGTTAAAAAAAGGTGTTGGCCTGAAGTTGGAAGGTTATGTGAGGTTCTTCTCACTAAACCCTCCCCACTGCCCTCTTCGTTGCATGGCGAGGGCCATCGGGATCTCCAGTGGACCGCACCGTAGCCCCTCTGCACTATCTCTGAACCTCGTCCCGGGGGAGATTAGTCCCCTCACAGTGCAAAGTGATACGGAACCACCAGTGTTTAGTACAATAGTTAGTAGCAAAGACAGCCATCAATACAACACTACTTATATGTTTTTAATCTGCCGTTAATACAAGTTTGTTTTGTCAATTTTTTATCTATTAAAGGTGCGACCGCATTTGGAGATGACGTTCCTGAACGTGCTGGCCCATATCAACACGGTGTACGTGTTAAAGACTAAGCCAGAGGAGATGAATGCGTCTGATACTCATGAAGAGATTGCTTCGCTTCGTCTTAAGGTAATATTACTCACAGCCCTGCAGTTCTGGGCTCGTAGAATAAGACTACGGTATCCCCTGCCTGTCGTCAAAGGCGACTAAAAGGGCCTCAGGTTCACTGGGGCAAAGAAGGCGAGATCGATTGGTCCGTGTCGCCCGCGGTGTTGCCCGCGATTAAAATATTAAGTTTATTTAATCTTAATCTTGTAATGTAAGCCTAAGTTAATACTAAAATTGAAAAAAATACGTTATTTCGGTATATGTTCGTATACATTCATATGGGTGTAGTAAAAAGCACTTATTTTAATATAACAAACAGACACTGCAATTTTATTTGTCAGTACAGATATGTAAATACGTATAATTTCAGCAAAATATGCTAACTACTTATAAATTCCATCTTTCGATTTTAGGGACAAATGCTGTACATTCCAGAGACCGATGTTATTGTATTCCAATGTTATCCCAGTGTGACTAACCTGGATGATCTTACCCGGTAAGTTCATCTTAATGATTCATCTCAATTAGTCACCTTTTATTTTATTTTGTTTGAAAGGATTTGGTTTCAATTAGGTCCCAAATGAATTTATTTTGGATTGGATCTTTCGTTCCGAAGATATATCAGGGACTCCAAAAAATGGTATACAAGAAAGAAACTACTAAGTGGGTAAATACCTTAGATAAGTGCTGAATAACTATGAATCAAAGAAGACGTGATATGAAGCGTAAATAGCTGAATGGTTTCGGGTACAGCCTGCTAATCGTAAAGTCGTAGGTTGGAATCCACCATTCGACTATTGACGTGAACCATCTCCTAGCACAAGCCTAAGCTTAGTTGGAATGGTTAACAAGAATGTTAGTAATATTTTCTGAAAAAATAGAAAGCTAGATTTCTTTTTAAAAACAAAATAAAAAAGGATTCTTTGATTCGATTTAAATATATCGGCTTTTGTTTTATCTCGTAAATATACTTGTCGGTTTCATTTCAAAACAGCCGTGGTTTATGCATCTCGGACATTCCACTCCACGACGCGACTCGCGACCTGGTGCTGATGTCGGAGCAGTTCGAGGCCGACTACAAGCTGACGCAGAACCTGGAGGTCCTTACAGACAAGCTGCAGCAAACGTTCCGCGAGCTTGACTCTGAGAAGCAGAAAACTGATAGGTAATCTATCGGCGTAAAAAATTAAGACCGTTTAGTTGTTTGTTACTGCTGTGACTGGTTGAGTCTCTTTTGATCATTCTTTCTTTATTTTAAAGCTAGTGCTTCCAGTGTGGTCCTATTTCCTATTTCCTCAATATCACGCCAATCGATTCTGATGACACATTTTTTATTGGAAACGATAATCTTCAAAGGTACTTTGATGGGAGTTCGGTTAGGTTCATATTAATTCTATTACGTAATATTCTTTTTCGATTTGAAGTCGGTTGTTGTAAGTCGTAAATATCCTTGTGAAGGTTTCCAATTGATTGAATATTCCAGGCTTCTGTACTCTGTGCTTCCAATAAGCGTGGCCACTGAACTACGTCATCGACGTCCCGTTCCGGCGCGTCGCTATGACCCCGTGACTCTCCTCTTCAGCGGCATCGTGGGCTTCGCCAACTACTGCGCCAGGCACACAGACCACAAGGGTGCTATGAAGATTGTACGCATGCTGAACGATCTATACACGGCGTTCGATGTACTGACTGATCCCAAAAAGAATCCTAACGTCTATAAGGTGAGGTTCTCGCGTATCACAAACAACATTATCATTTATCTTCAGAGTGTTCTACAATCACATTTGTGAAAAAGTCTTTCGATAAAGTATTATATTAAATAGTACAAAATAGGTTGTGATAGCCTAATAAGTAAACTATTATTATGACCTGATGATCTCGTAACCCGAGTTTCGCCCGTGTTATTATAACTCCACCCACGTTAAACGAGCTCCACCTTGCATACATTTTGTATGGCATCCGGAGATTAGAGATCTCACACCCGATCATACATAGTAAAGTGTGCCAACCCCAATAAATTTGCTGTCTCAATTTTATATGCTGATTTACCACGCGCTCGGCGGTGAAGGAAAACATCGTGAGAAAACCTACATGTCTTAAAAATTCTAAGATATCTGAAGTCTGCCAAACCACACTAGGGCCGCGTATACTCTATTTACAGAGAAGGACTGTGCCCAGCAGTGGGACATATATAAAAAAGCTGTAACTTTAACTTTAAAGTATTCTTACTAAACTTCGATTACATTAGGGGCATACAGGATGTATTCACGTGCAAAAATTGGGTGTAACATCAATCTTTAATCTTCAGACTTATCTCTTGATCTGGTCGCAGGTGGAGACCGTTGGAGACAAATATATGGCGGTATCGGGACTCCCCGAGTACCAAGTGGCACATGCTAAGCATATTTCTTTGCTGGCGCTTGAAATGATGGATTTATCGAAGACCGTCACCGTGGATAATGAACCAGTGGTAAGTTTGAATCCATTTACAATCCAACAAAAGTCTTAATACACTTAATTATGACATATTAAACAAATGTGTACTCGTAGGTAACTTAAGGTCTTCGTGCATTCTGCATACATATTAAACAACGTCGGCTCGAATTTTTTTAATATTTTGACGTTGTGCGTCTTGGTAAGGTTCGGACTGATGTAATCTATTACAAATGATATTCAAGATCTATGTTTCATACCACCGTAGATAAATTTCTGTTGAAGCCTGTTAAAACGGAATAGCTTTTATATATAATATATTACTGATACGGTCCTCTGATTCCCTCTGTTCTCATTCCACCGTTGGCCTTTAAGTTCTTCACTACTCACACTCACATTTCATCCTTTCGTCGTCAAACCCTTTTTTTTCCTCAAACCCGAACGAAGCGATCTGCTTCGTCTATCATTATTCGTACAGAAAATTGGAATAGTTTGCCCACGTGCGTCTTTTCCTCCGAATACAATGTGGGTATTTTCAAAAGTACTTTGAATAGGCATTGACTAAGCTAGTGCTCCGTGACATCCAGGACTGCATTTCCTCTTGACGTGAATTGGGATCGTGGTCCACCACTCACTGACTCATCACGATATCTCTAAAACTATGCACATGATTTACTTGAAATCTAGCATTGTTACTCATTTCCCGATGGAGACGAAATCGGCTCTTTTTTTTTACAACATATTTTAGGTCGCCTGCCGTAGACGCAGCAGTGACGTACAGCATATGAATTATCAGTAAAATATAATTTGTAAAACAGGGCATTACCATTGGCATTCATTCGGGTGAAGTGGTCACCGGAGTGATCGGCCACCGCATGCCTCGCTACTGCCTCTTCGGCAACACCGTCAACCTAACGAGCCGCTGTGAAACCACCGGCGTGCCGGGGACCATCAACGTCAGCGAGGACACATACAGGTGAGAAAAAAACTAAGTTTACAACAAAAATTTAATCGTCTAACAAGTCTAGATACTTCTTCAGCGCCATCGGTATCGGTAGTTTATGTATACCAAACGGCAGTTCGAAGTTCTCCCACAACACCTGTCGTATTAAACACCTGCACAAGTGCTTCAACTCCACAGGTTTCAGACCACACCTGGAGCTCGGTATCAAGTGGTCTTCTAGAATTTCGTTGTATTTCTCCAAAGCTACCTTCCGATCATAGTTGTAGTCATCTGGCAACTCTAAATGCTTGAAAGCCGCCTTATCAACCGTCAAATATAACCGAGGGACAGCCCTCAGCGATAACTTCAAACACGTCACCAACTCGTAAGGGTATTTCCGATTATACTCTTTCAATCTATCCAGAATAGACTCTATCGGGTTCGTGGACACATGGTCGGCTGTTATTCGTGCCCCGAATCGAAGTAATATCATTAATACTTCCGCTGCACCCATTTGAATGACAACTCTCACTGGAGCTGCTTTACCGCAGCTTTCTAACGGCACATCTATAAAGCGATACGATCTCCCATCATCCTTGAACTCTAAATTGGCATTAGTGGCATGATCTAGGAAGTACACTAGAGCGGAAACGTTCTCTTCCCTGTCCATGAAATCCGATTTCCATCCTGCCAGAAAATACGGGGCGGATGTTCCAAATATTGCTCCTAAAAACATAAGATATATCTTAGACCAGTGTGTATTAACAGTAATGATAGTAACTAATAATAATACCTTAAAATTACAGCCATATATGACCCACTTGGTCAAAGGTCTTCTCTGTAAATAGAGTATAAGGGCTATTTATATGCTTATGAAAATTATCTAAGGCATGCACTTAAAATATCAACAATTTTACAAATTGGTGCAGACACCGGGGAGCCCTGTAGCCCTGTAGTTCTGGGCTCTCAAGAATAAGACTACGGTATCCCCTGCCTGTCGTATAAAGCGACTAAAAGGGGCCTCGGGTTCACTGGGCGACAAGGGTGGGGGCCTGAGTCGTCCACCAAAGTGGACCCGGGAAGAAGGCGACATCGGCTGGCCCGTGTCGCCTTGCGCTGCGAGGGCACAGGGGGAGGAGTAACTCCCGGGACGTGCTCTCCTTGAGCACAGTGCAGAGGGGCTCCGGTGCGTTCCACTGGAGATCCCGGAGCCCCTTGTCATGCACCGAGGAAAGGGCCACCGGGGAGGTTTTAGTGGGTAAGAACCCCACATAACCGTCGCCTTCCCCCCAGAAGGCGGGGTATCTTTCTGAAGATTTCCTCCCTGTAAACAAAAAAAAAAAAAAGACACCGGGGAACGAACTAGGATTGCTAATGTACTATAAAACTTGAGGCAACCTCCCGGAAAATGAGCTTCAACGACACATATGTTAAACAATCCAAACAAGCGATAAACTTACCGAGAAAAATTCTCTCGAATGTTCCTTCGCAAGCGTACAATTCGTCCAACAGAGCGGCGACCACGCCATTATCCTGTAGACTCCAATCGAAAGCTAGCTTCATTGCTATATACAGTAAGTTGTGATACTTTCCCATTAAACACACGTCGCCATTGTTAGATTTACAATTGTTGTGGTATCGAAGTGCCGACGTGACAAAGTTCTTACACGTCGCATTGTCGGATTCATTTTGCCCTGAAAAAAATAATCTCATTTACGAGTATAATGTAACTTTACATGAGACAATCAGTACGTAAGTGCAAATGTATTGAAAGAGTTATATCTAAGAAATATTTTTTAAACGTGTGTCATCTTTCATTATTCGTACAGTACAGACTACAATAGTTTGCACGCGTCTGTCTTTCCCTCCGATTACAATGTTTTCAAGGGAAGAGTTAATAGGCAATTACTAATCTAGTGCGCCTTCCTTCATTCTGCATTTCCTGTTACAATGAGATGGGATCGTGGTTAAGCTTAAACAATAACGCTCTATTTAAGATTGGAGAAACAGGAGATAGACTTTAGGCCACTTTCGCGCTGATCGCTGAGAGAGTGTATAACATGTAGCTCGACATAAGCCCCCAGTGCATATTGGTATGTTCAATAAAACTTATTTTTTCTTTATTTTGGCAATTGATCAGAAATGAGGCCTTTACAGTTACACCGGGTTATTTAAAGGGTAGCACCGCGCTTAGTCTGAACCTCTTTAGGTAAAAGGTAAACCGCAAGGGATCTTGAAATGGCACGGTACATTACGAGTACGATCGTATATTTCTTTCGCCTAATATGTCTCATTTCATCCATTATGAATTCATTTGTCTAGGAACTTGGTACATACACTGTTGCTTTCCTACAACTAAATCTAGAAAACATTAGAAGTAAAATCACCTTTAGCACATCCAGAAATTACCGAATTGAAATACTCGACAAGTTCGCGCCTTTTAAATCTTTCGTTCAAACAATCACGGTCCAAAGCACAGAACACTTCTTCAAAATAATAATCCATGAAAGCGTCCATATTTACGCAAAAGGAATATGTCGCAGAATTTCATAAAACACAAAAATATTCCCGATATTTAATGTTCAATAGACAAGTTCGACTTGTTATCAGTTACATTTGACACAGTTGCAATAAACCTTTTTTCAAACAATTAAAAGTAAAAAAATAGTCTACACTGTGCGTGCTACAATAGTCGGAATAGTTATAAGCGGAAATCAGTTACGTTGGCCCTCACTTTTTATTCTGAAAACTTATAAGTGCAGTAAATCCACTTACCTACGGTCGCGTTGGTGTGAAGCCTTTGAAATTTTATTAATGTATCTACGAGTAATAATAGTTCCCTCTTTTTTTTTTTTTTATAATTTCTAAGCAAGTGCTTGACTACGATCCCACCTGATGTTAAGTGGAAATGCAGTCCTGATGGTAAGGCGCACTAGCTTAGTAAATGCCTATTCACTCTACTCTTGAAAATACCCACATTGTAATCGGAAGGAAAGACAGACGCGGGCAAACTATTCCAGTCCTTTGCTGTACGAAGAATGAAAGACGAAGCAAATCGCTTCGTTCGGGTTTGAGGATGTTCACAACAAAGGATGAAATCCGCAGTGCGTCTAGAAGTCCGATGGTGGAAAGGGATGGGGAATTAGATCATGTAGTTCCTGAGCACACCTCCAAAATGCAATCTGTAGAAAACCGAAAGGCTAGCTACCTTACGCCTGTGCTCAAGACTGAGCAGATTGGTTTCAGCTGCGTCACCAAATAGCCTCTTAGCCCGCCTCTCCACCGAATCCAAAGCTGCGAGATGGCATTTAGCTGCGCCTGCCCAAATGTGACAGCAGTATTCTACACACGACCGGACTTGAGCTTTATAAAGTGTTAAAAGCTGTCCCGCAGAGAAGTACGGTTGCACTTTGACCAAGATCCCAAGTTTTTTTGCAGCTATCTTAGCCTTAGACTCGATGAATCGTCCGTAGTTTAGGGTCGGTGAGATTTCAATACCCAATAACTGAAGACGATCAGTGAATTCCACAGATAGATCCTGGAAAGTAGGAGCCAAGGTGTACTGGCTCCTTTTAGCGGAAAAGAAACACGCCTGTGTTTTGGCGGCGTTGAATCTCACAAGATTGGCATCGCCCCAAGTGGAGACTTCCTGTAGTTTGAGATTCATTCGCTCTACCATGGCTCTCCTTTGGGACTGTACCTGATCCTTTGTGGCGTTAGCACCCAATTGGTAACTCTCTACAATTGTGCTGTCGTCTGCATACCCAAAGATACCGGGTTTGAGCAGAAAACTCTTGAAAACTGCTTATAAATTTGATATATTTCATCTAACTAAATAATATTAATAGCGTTGATATAAATTGTATAATGATAATTGGCAGTTTGGTCTGGGTGAACCGATTTTGATGATTTTTTATTTGAAAGCTGGTGCTAAGTAAAGGACCACACTTTATATGTAAATTTGGACCAATTCGGACAATGGCGTCCATGAAAAAACCATATATCTTAAAATTGCACTATGTATGTGCGCGACAAATGGACGAATAACTCAATATCACGTCAACCGATTTCAATTATTATATACTATCAGAGTAGTGTAATAATTTGTAGGTCTTGTACAGTAAAATAGTCCAACAACTAATAAGCTCGCTTTATTCAGACAGCGTAACGTTGTACATAGAACCATTTTAACGAATACCGTCACAACTGCGCGTCCTCACAATCAACACAAAATTAAATAAAAGTCAGATTATGAACTAATAAAGTTAAATTATTGTTTACAATGCCAAGTTAATGTGACGATCAACTCAATTATTAATTATGAATTAAAGATACAGTAAGGTTCAGGTAAATCACTAAGATATTATTGGAAGTACTCGTAGTTATTATGCATAACAATCGCTGGGTTCTGTGTTGCTAGCTGTTTAAAACAACATGAGTTTAATAAAACTGTGGGTTCTGATTCATTTTATTTCGTAATATTCTTACGATATTTTGGAAATACAAAGAGGGCATCCGCGTGTAGTAGCATTTAACGTTTGATTCTATTTGAAGTAGGTTTTTGTTTTAGCTCGTATTATTATATTATTTATTTATACTTGTATTATTTGGCTGTATAAGATTACAATTTCTTCCACAGTTGCCTCATGGGAGAAGACAATTTCGACGAGCAATTTGAGTTGACTTATCGCGGCCATGTTTCCATGAAGGGTAAAGCTGAACCAATGCAGACCTGGTTCTTGACACGGAAGAAGGTTTAAATAGTATACGCCACTTCAACTTGGCGTTTGAACGTTAAGACAGATGTCATTATTTACTATATTCGATATTGATGTAGGCATTTCAATTTTGAACCTTGCTTTTATCGATCTTAAAATTTAGTGTTTTCTTAATGTAACACAAAAGTAGTTACGTAATGCTTTCTATCTTTTTTATCTATATAGGAGCTTTGTTCTTACCACTACTGTACCACGGTAAATCCTCGGTATCAACGTCACAAGTAGAATACCGAATTCAAACTGTCAATACTACTTTAACTTTAAAAAATATCAAAATCTAAATTGAAACAATAACTTAGTTGACTCGCTAGTTAGAATCGGCTTGTATCAATGAATTGCCGTTTTTTTCGAATTTTTAACTACAAAAAAACTAGCTAAAAATTTGGGCCCCGTGTATGGCGATGGGCTTTTTTGACGATCTACACAGATTGGCCAGAGACGCTGACGTTGACTGCTTCACCGGATTGAGAAGTGGCATAGCTCTTAGGTCGCTTAGCCTGAACCTCTATCGCTAGTACCTCGACACAAGGGGCCCCCGGTGACGGGTAGCCTCGACTTGGACGGTAACTTTGTTACGCGTAAGCATCCCAATTCGAGGGCGCCCGAGGGGGCCCAAATAAAACTCGGTTGGTTGCTATTTCACGGACGCTCGGCGATGGGCTCACCACCTCCCACATATGGGCGATAATAAGCTTGGTGAAAAGTGTGTAGCGGTCTCTATCCACACAAACGTTTGAAACATTGTGCAAATAAATTTTTGTTCATTGTTCATTTTAAAGTTACCACTAAAAGAATGTAAGACACATGTTACTGAATGGCTCCAAACCCTCTCGTATGAATATACAGAAGATCTTTTAAAACCATAATAAACAGTCAGAGTAACTCACCCCCTTCATACTCGTCCCTACACATACAGTCACTCTTCAACACACGCAACCTTTTACACACAAACACACTCACACACACAAAGCGATTAAACTAAATTACGTTATAAGTTGTTAATTTTACTAATTTTTTATTTGTATTTGTATTTAACTGTTTGGAGATGGGCGTTAATAGCTGCGACACAGTTTTTACTACTGCGGCTATTATCGAACTGGTTTGTACATGAATTTTTGGTTTGAAATAAAATATATTATTATTATATTATATTATTATAAAGTTCCAAAAAAAAGTAATTTTCATGTTAACAACACATTTGATTTGTACTAAATAACAATTACAATTTGTTTATTGAAAGATTTTCGAACAATTTATTGTACAATTTTTTTCTGTAAAATTTATGGCTTCGTTCGTTGTCTAATGGTGAATGGCCATTATCTTATTTATAAAACGAAATCACTTGAAATTACAAAATGATAATTTTATTTACATTATTAGGGCACTACACTGTTTAATAATTGCAACATAATTAAGACATTTAATAGAAAAAACAAAGTGCATATTAAATATTTAACTTTGCCAGCGTTGAACAACTGTTTGGCTTGGCACACGACAGGAATAAGTTCGCCGCGCTGAAGGCCAACTACTCCACTAATGGAGAGACATTCGAAGAGAGAACGATATGTGTCATGTGATACATTACAGAAATAAAATACAGAATTACAGAAGCGTCAATAGCCTAATGGTTTAGGGTACGGCCTGCGGATCGTAAGGTCGTCGGTTCGAATCCACCATTGGACTATTGCCGTGAACCATGTCCTAGCACAAGCTTAAGGTTAGTTGGAATGGTTAACAAGATTGTTAGTAATATTTCTTTTAAAAAAAATTGTACGTGTTTTTTACGTCTAACTGCTTTCAATGTTAGAAATCTAGATTTATTCTCAATGTTTAACATTAAATAGAAATGGATTAATAAAAATAGTCACTACACAAGTACCTTTATATAAAATCAATATTGTTCTGTAATGAAATAAAATCCTATTTTTACTCTAAGCAAGATAATGGTTTTCGGGAGTCAGCATGGTGACATGGTCATCGTGGAAAAAAAATCTTTATTTCATATATTTGTTTATTTGTTGTCAGTGCATCAAGCTGTTTTTTATTTGTTTTAATTTTAGTAATATAATATGGTCCTTACTTAGTTTTTATAATATCAAATTGGTTTATCTGTAACGGTGTTATTATTGTTGTTTGTGAAAATTATATACGTATGAATCAAATCAAATTTTTTTTCGGGACTTTTGCCCTTTTGGGCATGTCAGCCCCATCAAATCCTAAACTACGCGTACACACCTTGGTCGCATGAAGCGAGAAAGAAAGTCATCAATGTTGTATGGTCATAGCCACCAGCTTCCTCGCTCTCTCTGAGATCGGGTCAGACAGCAGCATTGAGAAGACCCCCACATGTTGCTCCCTCAGTTTTAGACTATGTATTAATGACTTTCTTTCCGCTTCATGTTTGGCACATTCCCCCATTATCAAATATTATTCAATTTATTTAATTCTACTTAATGCTGTCTAGCTTAATTATTGATTAATAATTGAATTTACAAATAATAATGTTATTTTATTATTATTTATGTTTATGTCCTATTGTATTACAATTCAATTTTAACGATAGAATAATCTAACATTTCTCTAGTCATTTCTTTATTAATTTTAATATTTGAATCATAATTTAATATTTTAAAGTTATGCATGTAATTCTCATACTAGTAATACTATTTACAATAAATTTTAATTATATTATTATTTAGATTAAATAGTAATGCTATTTAAAATTTATAACTTAGAAATTGATTCCTTTCTTCGTCAATAAATGTTGTTATGTAATGAAAATTGTATTTAATTTGTCACCTTATAGTTATAATTGCACAATATATAGTGCGCGGAGTACACGCGCGACATAATTGGTACTTCTTGGTTATTAAGTAAGACGTTTTGTACATAATGTTAACAAACTATAAACAATATATTAAAAATTAAATGATTAGCAATACTCTACACATCTACATACCATACGCACACATACACACACGCACGCACACACACAAAGTCACATACGCACACTACAAAACTATCATATATTCCTACACATGTGTACACATGTGTGTTTTGGTGACGAATTAGCTGAAAACGAATTAGTTTAAAATTATGTTTTAATTAGCTATGTACACTACTTTTGATAATGTAATGGGGTGGAGGGTTGATTACTTGAAACACTGGATCCGTCCTTTTTTTTTTTTTCTTTGTTGACGGCGAGGAAATCTTCACAAAGATACCCCGCCTTCTGGGGGGAAGGCGGCGGTTATGTGGGGTTTTTACCCACTAAAACCTCCCCGGTGGCCCTTTCCTCGGTGCATGACGAGGGGCTCCTGGATCTCCAGTGGAACGCACCGGAGCCCCTCTGCACTGTGCTCAAGGAGAGCACGTCCCGGAGGAGGTTACTCCCTCCCCCCCCTGTGCCCTCGCAACGCAAGGCGACACGGGCCAACCAATGTCGCCTCTTCCCGGGTCCACTTTGGTGGACGACGCAGGCCGCCCACCCTTGTCGCCCAGTGAACCCGAGGCCCCTTTTAGTCGCCTTATACGACAGGCAGGGGATACCGTAGTCTTATTCTTGAGAGCCCAGAACTACAGGGCTGACTGGATCCGTCCTAGTTCAATTGTCAAACCACCATAATCTTTCTGTTATTATGTCTCTTGTTCCAAATGTGTATATGTTTTTAATTATATAACTATCTTAAGTTACTACTGTGGATTATGGTGAGGAATAAATGATTTATTATTATTATTATTATTAAACTAGAGAATGCTGCATATTATATAATCAACTATAAATAGAAACGTATATGCGAAAGGCATTAAAGTGACCAAACATATTCAAAACGCCTACATGAGCCCATCGAGATGTGATGCTGGAGGCGAATGCTACGAATACCGTGTGCAAAAGCACACAAATGTTTCTATTCTCAACTCCCCATAAAGACCAGACTGTCCTTTACGTGTCTACAACGGGTATATAATGTGTAGAGGGGATGGGAACTTTGAAAAGCTGGTCATGGTTGGCAATACAGAAGGTAAGAGAACAAGAGGCCGGTCGCCAACACGATGGTCTGACCAAGTAAAAGGTGTCATCTCCTCTCCGAATCTCTACCAGCTGGTGAGGGCCTCGGACCGAAGCCGATGGAGGCAGATTGTTCAGAAGCGCTCTAGTGACCACTATCCTTAGAAATGAGGGAACGACAAAGAAGAACACAAGCTCAAGGTCTCAGTCTGATCTTTGCCAATGATATTTCACTATGAAACCAACCACATCAATTGCCATTGTGCCAAATACCTTAATCTAGCAATTTAATTTTTTGAAATGTAATTTTCTATATATATAAAAATTAATGTTTGTCTGTATGTACGGGCATAACATCGGAACTACTTGACCGAAATATAATTACTGTAATATACTTATTATAAGACTATATAAATGCAATGTAAAGGTAGTATAGCACGCAGCACGACATTGGGTAGTTTGGGCACTGCTGAAAATCAGCGCTGAGTCTTAGTCAGCACATACTGAGACGGTGTCTGATGTTGGCATCATTTCCTCTTTGTTCGTTCCTTCTTTCTTTCATTGTATTTTGTTTATTTTTCTTTCGTTATTTTTTAACGTGTGTTATAATTTGTCTGTAATGTCTTTGTATATTATGATGCCAATAAATAAAATGTCTATTTCTAGCAGATAATGAAAACTAGAAAAAATGTACAACCGTAATGCTACTGAGAACAAAAATTACTATCAACGGCTTAAATAGACGTGGCAATGATCATTACGTTAAAGGCCATCCACAATAATTTCTCAATTCCACTAATTTTAATTCTAATAAGTAGAAAATAATTTATGAAAATATATTTAAATAAGCTGATACGGCGATGAGTTTTATGTCATTGTGTTTCTCCAACGTTAAAAATAATCCGAAAGGAATGCCGACCGACGACCTCCGTCATCCGGTCACTTGATATTATAAAACATGAATCCTCGTCGACGTGATGCCGAAACGGAACGGAATAACCGGTTCAAAGGACATTATGTTGGTAAATTAACGTTATTTTACGCATATCCATTAAGCATAGACAATTTATTTATTGGCATATTAATATACAAACACATTACAGACAAAATATAACACAGATTAAATAAGAAAAAACCATTAAAACAAAATATATTCAAAGGAAGAAACGTACAAATAAGCCATGATACCAATGAAAAAAAAAAAGAAAATATATTATGGACGGTGTCCATGATATATTTAAATAATTTTATCGTTTAAAATACTTTTTGATAATTGGCGAATGCCAGTCGCCATATCATCCCCTACGGGGTGGTTACTTTTGGTGGACTCAACTGCATCAATCAAAAGAGCCTGGAATATAGCTGCATGCGGGATAAAACGCCTGTAGAAATTGAGCATATCGAGGAAACATCTCATGCCCTGAACTGCCTGAGGAAGAGGGAAATTGCGAAGATTTTGGACTCGCTCCTGTGGGGGACGTGTACCTTCGGCATTAATCAAATATTCCAGAAATACTACTTCACTGGCACCAAAAAAGCACTTTGACGTATTTAACACGACTCCATAGTCTTGCAAACGTTTGAAGAGTGCGGAAGTTATGTCGATGAGTGAACCGTCAATAGCCTAATGGCTTAGGGTACGGCCTGCGAATCGTAAGCTCGTGGGTTCGAATCTACCATTCGACTATTGCCGTGAACCATGTCCTAGCACAAGCTTAAGCTTAGTTGGAATGGTTAACAAGATTGTTTGTAATATTTCTGAAAAAAAAAAGATTGCTAGCTTTCTCATTTAAAACAGAAAACCACCATGATCTGTTTATCACACGCTTTATTAACATTTTCATTGTTTTATTATTTGTTTATTATTAAATAGTTTTCAATGTTAAGTTAGCCTTTAAGTGTAATATGTACAAAGTAAAATTTCCTCAAACAAGTTTGTTAAAATACATTGTTTAACATAGTAACCGTCTAAGCCGAGGTTACCCCCCACCGGGGGGACCCTTGTGTCAAGTTACTAGAGATAGAGGTTCAGGCTAAGCGAACTAAGAGCTATGCCACCTCTCAATCCGGTGAAGCAGTCAAGGCCAGCTTCTCTGGCCAATCTGTGTAGTTCGTCATTAAAAAAAAAATACATTGTCAAGTAAGTTTCTATTAAATAAATAAATAAAACAATTCAATACAAAGTAAATGTTTCCTTTGTCTCTCACAGTTGTCTGACTTGGTGATTTTTGAAGGTAAACCGTCGCAACCTTTCTTAAGAAAAAACAAGTTTTTGTCTGCAAAAGTACATAATACATGTACCTATGTATCTTTCAAAATGTATATTTATATATTATATCATTGCCTCCAGCTCGGGATCACGCTTTTATAAACGTTGTAGTCATCTCTCGTGAATTTCTTAACAGAAAAAATATGCAAAACTTGTTCGAACAGACATCGCAAACCTTTTGCTCTTATATATAAAACCTTTTTTTATGTTTTATTTGTGTTGACTTCTTCTGGGATGAGGCATCAATGAGAGAACCGCTCATCGATTATTTCCCATTGGATAACAAAGAAACTTTATTATCCCACAGTATTTTCATTAGCAAGTAAATAAATTACAATTATGAAAGCGGGGCTAAACGTTGTCTAAACTAGGAACAAAACTATGAGATAGATCACCAGGCCTACATCCCACCAATTTGCACGAAACTTTAAAAGGCATTTGAGAAGTATTGGAGAAAGTATATACATATAAGATGTGTTGATCGTGTGTTCTGGTGTGTCTTTGTGTGTGTATTAAGTCACCAACGTCGCCCATGGATAATCCTTTACTTAAGGAAATAGTATAAATTTTGAAGGACAAAGGCCAACAAGATAAGGTGCACTAAGCTGGCCATATTTGTACCTCATCTTAATAACAGTAGATGAGGGGGGGGGAGTCGGTACGGATGATGTGCATGAGAATGACCTTATAAGAACGACTGGGAATGGCCGGATGCAGAACGTCCAATGTCCAACGACAGTTTGATAAAAGTTAATGATGATCACCACTTTTGATAGCAGATATTTTTACAACGGTTACCGAATCGAACCGAGTATTCAGCCTGAACTAGGGCGCACGCACACAGGAACCCGTTGGCTTTGATCGTCACTCCAACTGTTATTGTAGCTTCCTTACCCAAGCATGTCCGAGAGGGCTGAATCACGGCTTGAATAGAAGAATAGAATTCAATCGGAGTACGCAGATGTAGATGTGTGTGATATACGTTATTCACCTGTATGTATTTAAGAGATGGAGAACGGAAAAAGCTATTTGCCGTAAGGAAATTAAGTTTCTACGAAAAGCATATGCAAGGAACAACTGTAATATCAGTATGGCCACTGGCTTCTGCTATTGCACGAATAGGGTGGTACCATCGGGTAAGTACCGCCGTAAAGTAAAAGTCGCCTTCTACGTTTCACAAATTAATAAATAAAAGCTTTCACGTCCTTTTGACCTTCACCTTCATCATCATCATCATCAGCCTGTATCTATCCACTGCTGGAAATAGGCCTTCCCCAATGCCAACCACATGCGATCCTCAACTTTCCGCATCCAGCTACTTCCGGCTATCCTAACAAGGTCGTCGGTCCATTTGGAGGGAGGGCGCCCCACGTTTCTCCGACCTATGCGCGGCCTCCATTCCAAGACTTTCCTCCCCCATCTACCGTCGCTGACTCGGCAGATGTGGCCAGCCCACTGCCACTTCAACTTGCTGACTTTAAGAGCTATATCGACTAACTTCGTTCTCCGTCGCATTTCTTCGTTTCGGATTCTATCCCTTAGAGAAATGCCGAGCATAGCTCTTTCCATCGCTCGTTGTGCGACTTTCAGCTTGTGGACCAGCCTAACGGTCAGAGTCCAAGTCTCCGCACCGTAGGTCATGGCTGGGAGGACGCACTGGTTGAAGACCTTCACCTTATCAGGTCTTAAATATGTATTTTAAAATATAAACGCATCGCCATAAAAATACATTACGTAAATATAATCTAATATTATTAAAATTTAAGTACTTCTCATATTAATATCGCTGTGAGCAAAAATAAAGGGCTGATTAAGAAAGTTTGAATATCTCGGAAGATAAAGAGAATAAATTGTACATAAAAAATATTTTATTTTAAGGATATTTAATTGCCTAATTAAAATCCTTAAAATAAAATATTCTTATTATTAATTTATATGTATTTCATTAAAAAACATAAACTTAAATGAAAAAGGATATCTTATTATCATTAATTTTTATTGAAATTTTAGTTCTTAGTACCGAGATATTCAAACTTTCTTAACCGACCTATTATTTTTGCTCGCGAGTATATATCATCTAAAAAATAATCATGTAAGCCGTGAGCCTAAGCATTCTTCTATTTATTATATTACGTCGCAAAGAGGTTTTACTTTAAAACCGTGTTACTTTTTTTTCTAAATTTATAAGAAACTCTTTTAAATTTTAAACTTACACTTATTACATTTTTTGCAATAATCAATAATAAACCATAATTCAAATGAATATAAAAGATATCGTATTTTTAGTTTTTTCTCTGACTCGTATAAAAATAAAGAAATAAATGGAACATGTTGACGCAAAAAGTCAACTCGTGCGCATGTGAAGGCGACCGAGGTGGCAATGCGTTGTGTTGCGTTTAAAAACAGCTTAATCACCTTTTATTAATTTCATTATTACAATTGTACTATAATGGTAATAGAATTCAAATTGGTATAACCAGTGAGTAATCTACCTGCCAGCGTGAATGGAGAAGGCTCTTCATTCCAACCACCAGTCAAGAAACGGCTTTAGTCAGTTCGCGTCAGGCATTAGCGGTGAATAGGCGCGTGCGCATCGTTCTTCCATTGGCAGATTTAAATTTCGAACGTTTCGCGACCAGCCAATCGCGTTCGATCGTTCGTTTGATTTCTTTTTCGCGACCACATTTTAGCGTCAACAGTGTCCCGTTAACTGTGCTGTGTTTTGTGACATTGAAAACTTGACTGTTTTTAATGACTGACTAATTGTGTTTTCAAAGTTTTTGTCTTTGAATATTGGATGTTTTCTCACGTGTTCTGGTAAGTAATCCACAAAACTATTATAATATTGTTTGACAATTCATTAACGTTTACTTATGATATGGTTTTTTTTCCAATGCCAAGATATAATGCTTCTTTAGTAGTAATTCGGTATCCGGTAGTCTTCGACTATAATCGGCAGTATCACGCAACTTATCATCGCCAATCCAACCTTATTTTAAGATGTGACATTGCAAAATATCATATTTTTGAATTATACCGCCACACGATTGCAACAGGCACGATGTCTTTTCACTGTGAAACATTACAAAACATTGCGGTCTGCATTTCTTGTGATTGTTTGAACTATTTCTGTATTTTAATTAAAGAAAAAAATGCGCAGTAATATGTAGGAAAATCCCACGAACTGATTAATACAACACAATAAAGCGTCGCATGGGTTCACGTGGTTATCGTAATTAAGAATTAATTATAAAACAATACACATATGTATGCATGACGTAGACATAGACATATTCTTTATTGGCCGTCAAAATAAACAAATCACAAAGACAGACAAAAATAAATAAAATAAAAACAGTTAAAGAAAAAACGGACAAACTGTACATAAAACATGATGCCAATATTGGACTCCGTCTCAGCATCTGCCGTCGCAAGGATGCGACAGCGCTCAAAGCGTCCATTCGCGACCGTCGGAAGTTGCGAATAATCCTTGCGCGTTACCGCTATTTTATGGGCAGGCCCCACCCCTTAGATGTTAGGAGCGTTGCTGAAGTTTCTTCGGCCACTTCTTCTCCCAGCGCCAACGCTTCCCGAAGTGGCACTCAAAGTTAGTTTAGCTTTTGAATGTCTCTTAGATTATCCGTGAAATAGCAACCGACCGAGTCGTGGTTCGGCCCTCTCGGGCGCCCTCGGAGCGGCATGCTTACGCGTAACATAGTAACCGTCCAAGCCGAGGTTACCCCTCACCGGGGGGACCCTTGTGTCGAGTTACTAGCAATAGAGGTTCAGGCTAAGCGACCTAAGAGCTATGCCACCTCTCAATCCGGTGAAGCAGTCAAGGCCAGCATCTCTGGCCAATCTGTGTAGTTCGTCATAAAAAAAAAAGCGACAGCGCTGGTTTTCAGCGGTGCCCAGGGCTACCCAAAGTCGTGCGCGCGCAATACTGCATTTAAATGGAATTTATACAGACGACAGACAATAAGAGTATAATAAATATGATACATATATAAATAGTTATGAGATTAATATATATTATATTATTACGTGATACATGACATGAATTATTACAAGCAGACCCATCCTTAACTTGACTTAATATTTACGCCAATCAAACTTATTCTACATAAGTATATTTTTGAGGATCATGAGGGAGCCATGAGATCTTCTATTTTGAACTTTAAAGTTGTTTACAACTGATTTCAAAAGGAGGAGGCTCTTAATTCGTCTGTATGTTTTTTTTATTTGTCATAACTTTCGACCGATGCCAATGATTTTTTTTATTTTTGAAACCTGGTGCTTCCAACGTTTCCATTTTTCAAATGTGGTCCAATTTGTTCCAATTCTGTTAATGGCATCAATGAGAATAAGTGAAAAATATAAGTGCTAAATTTTCACCAAGTATGTGCACCACAAATGGACGAATAACTCAATATCACGCCAACCGATTTCTATGATTCATATTTTATTTTTTAAGGAAGTACTTGATGAGAGTGGGGTTATTAGGTTCTGATTAAGTCTATTTTGTAATATTCTAGCGATAATTCGGACATACGGGCGTCCGCGTGTAATAACATTTGAATCGATTTGAAGTCGGTTTTTGTTTTTACTTATAAAATACTTGTTGAAATTGAATACGCCCACGGATACGAGAAACGGAAATTCCCTATCCGGTGCAAGTCAGTTGGAATCCGTACTCACTACATCACTACGAAAGATTATCTATTGAATTAAATTTATATTGATACATACAATCATAACTTTTTTATGTAATGTAATGCGAAAAATAAATTTAATTCTATACGTAACATTCCTTAATTATGTTGTCTTATTTTGCTTTGGTTTACAATCAAGTTATATCGTCTAGCTATATATTTACTCTCAATAAAGATTCTAATTCTCTAGATTTGTATCTCTGTATACCCCTAAAAATTGAGGAAAAATAAAAATGTCAGCCATTAAAACTTAAAATGAATGTAACTCCATACAAATAGTAGCACCATTTGAAAATGACACGCAGTATTACAAAATTATACATGACACATATACGAAATGAAAATAATATATATTTTTAAGCAATAAATTATTTCTAAACTAGATGTCGAATTACGAAAATGTTGTGATGATCGCTTTATTATGGAATAAATTTCGTAATCGAAAAATTATAATTATTTTTATATTATTGCTAAATACGATTACCGCTTAATACATTTTCGTAATCAGTTCCAATTATTGAAATTAACTTGTGTCACATTCTAAATTAAAACTTTGAAAATAGATAATCGTTACATTAGTATATTTATTAGTATTAGATTAATTATTAATTAGATAACGAACTAGGCGACACAAATATCTATTCAATACGTGACATACTAAAATGAGTTATATTGTAATGTATAACATTGCTTGCCTAATGTTTTGAAGCGTCAATAGTCTAATTTAGGTTTAGGGTACGGTCTGCGAATCGTAATGTCGTAGATTCGATTTTTTTTTTTTTTATGACGAACTACACAGATTGGCCAGAGAAGCTGGCCTTGACTGCGTCACCGTATTGAGAGGTGGCATAGCTCTTAGGTCGCTTAGCCTGAACCTCTATCGCTAGTAACTCGACACAAGGAAGAAGGGTAACCTCGGCTTGGACGGTTACCCTCGGTTACCCTCGGTTACCCTCGGTCCGATCCGAGGGTGCCCGAGAGGGCCGAACCACGACTCGGTCGGTTGCTATTTGGTAGATTCGAAACCACCATTCGACTATTGACGTGAACCATCTCCTAGCACAAGCTTAAGCTTAATTGGAATCGTTAACAAGAATGTTAGCAATGATTCTGAAAAAAAAAGAAATATAGCTAGCTTTCTTTAGGGTTTCTTCTTAGGGTACGATTTGTCCAGTCCGCTTTTTAACTGACTTCAAAAAAGGAAGTGGTTCTCAATTCCTCTGTATTTTTTGTTTCTTACCTCGTAACTTTGGACTGGGTGAACCGAATTTGATGATTCTTTTTTTTAATCCTGGTGTGGTCCCATTAAAATATGGTCCTGACACTGGTATCCATAAGAAAATCATATAAGTCTTAATTTCTTCAAGTATGTGAGCCACAAATGGATGAATAAGTTAATATCACGCCAACCGATTTCGATGATTAATTTTTGGAAAAGATATGGATACTCCAAGAATCGATTCAAGAGTAATTTGGTGAGAATTTCGTAATATTCCTACGATAATTACTAAGATGGCGTCCACGTGTATTGTATTATATTATCCGATTTGAAATCGGTTTTTGTTTTGCTCGTATATACTTGTCACAAAGCTTATTCCCAAATACTAAAGTTATATAATTTTTTTAAATAGTATCAACTATAACACTAAAAGCGCTAAGTTGTCCACTTATAAGACCCCACTGGAAAGTATAACGACGGCGATTTGTATAACGTCGTGGAAAAAAAAAGATTTAATCAATCTAGTTCTACAAAATGTGGGTTGGCGGTGTATTTTAACTTTCTGCTCTCGACCGTGTAGGCAATTCTTTTGAATTTTATATACGTTTTAATGCGAGCGAGAGAAACTCCGTCTATTTCTGTGTGTTGAGAGATTTATTTTCGTGATACATGACTTGTGAATTACTGGTGACGCTTATGTTTATGTGCATTACTAAATAACTCCAAATTAGGGAAGTTAAAGCAAATTAGCTTTGTCACATCCACTATGAAAACTTTTATCTTTGTCGAAATTGTTTTCGTTACCATCTCTTGTGTCGCTAAACTTTTTGATTACTAACTTTTAGGCTTAAACAGTCGTTAAGTCGCAAAAATTCAACAAAATGTATGGATGATGCTTTTTGAACACGACTAATGTAAAACTTTTTAAGCTCAGATTGAGTTAAGAGTATGGATTGTATATAATAGTCTATGTAATATATACACGATTGTTCAAGAGTGAGAGAAATACTCTTCCCCTACAGTAAAATATAAACTTCCCTTTGCCTCGCCCGGTCACATTTGGGGAGAAGGCGTGTATGTATGTGGGGTTTTTCCCACTAAAACCCCCCCTGGTGGCATGGTGAGGAGCTCCAGGATCTCCAGTGGAACAGTGCACCGTGCTCTTTGGACAGCACGTCCCGGGGGAGATTTATCTATCCCCTTCTGTGTTCTTTCAGTGCAAGGCAACACGGCCTTCTTCCCGGGTCCACTTTGGTGGACGACAAAGGGCCCCACACCTGTCGCCCAGTTAACCGGAGGCTCCTTTTAGTCGCCTTCTACGACAGGCAGGAGATACCGATGTCTTAATTCTTACGATGCCAGAACTACAGGGCTGAGCTCTTCATAGTTCTAACCTTACCTGATCTTCCTAGTTCAAGCATCCGCACCGTTTGTCATTACAGGGAGAACATTGATTTAAGACTTTCATAGTCCATTTTAGTATGAATAGTGCTAGACACAGACTATCGTCGTATTGTCTCTGCCTGCCTCGCATTATGTGAATTACATGACTTCTTTTTATACTTGCATAGTACTTGACCGTCACCACCTTATGTTTATAATGTATACTTATTTATCTATGTAGTATTTTTCTGCCCTTTTTTTTCGACACTACCCTTAGTTTACTCTTAACCACTAAAGGTTAGCTGGAAGAAAATGCTAGATAGCATTTAGTTCGCCTTTGTACATATACTTTGGTGCAATAAAGGATTTATCTATCTATCTATCTATCTATGTTAAGTAGAAATGCAATGCAAGATGATAAGGCATTAGCTTAGTTAATGCCTGTTCACACTACTCGGGAAAACACTCATATTGTTCGTAGGGAAAGACAGACGCGTGCATACTATTTCAGTCCTTTGCTGTACAAAGATAAAGCAAAGCGCTTTATTCGAGTTTTAAGGATGTCCACAAGAATGTTCTATTAACTTCACCGTTCGAATAAAGATCGTACTTGAAATATATTATATAACTTTTCTTATATAATTCCTCTGATATTTGTTAATATTTACTACTTCGGTACGGGCGATTATTCCGTCATCGCTCGCAAAATATTTTCGAAACACTTGACCTCATTGGTTTCGTAAACCTATACTTTAGAGTTATAGTTATATTTAAGAACAACCTGTTCGAACTAGATTTCAAGAGGAAATGAACTTAAGATATATTATATTATATATCTATTTTATATATATATATAAAAGAGAAAGTGTGTGGGTATATATACGTATAGGCTCCGAAACGTCTGGCCCGATTTCAATGAAACTTTCAGGGAATGTTCAGATTGATCTGGCGAGTAATCCTGTAAATTTTGCAGACGATCGGAGCACTGCACTTTTCGAACTGTCAAAAACAGCTGTTATTTATTATTATAAGTAACTAGCGTACCCAGCCTGCTTCGCCGGGCTAGATTTTGCTTTATTTTATTTAAACAATAAACTTCTATCATTAAATTACAAAAATATATTTCTTTTTATTTTTAATCCATCGTATCTATTTTTAATACTTTAATATACTCCTATATACTACATATATAACATATATATACTACATAAATATACACAACGTACGTGTCAATACAAATTTGGGTTATAAAACAATAGAATATCATCATAGTTAATAAAAGTTGTATTTGACAGTTCAACATAGAAGTGCTCCAATCGTCACTAAACTTTACACAATTACTCGTCAGGTCAATCTGAGGATTCCCTAAGAGTTCCATTGAAATCGGTCCAGCCGTTTCGGAGCCTATACGGATCAAACACACACACATTCTCTTTTATATAGATAGACTACTAATACGGATATGATATTGTATTTCCTGATTTGTACATGGGTGTAGGTAATGATCTTCACCCACTCGAGAAGAGAATAGAAGAGAATGAATACGGAGAGAAATAATAGTTTAATATATTGTGAAAGTTAAATTAAATATTTAATGATGTAAGTTTATTGTTTAAATAAAATAAAGCATAAATCGGTTAACGTTTGATTCGATTGAAGTTGGTTGTTTTTGCTCGTTATACCTGTTTTATACTTGTATTTTAGTATTGTAACTTAATTGTAACGTAATAATAAACTCCGGGTTAAATCGTTCCATCGTTAAACTTGAAGCTGGAACGACCAGCATATAACCTGATCCGGCTTTGTTTCCCCAGTACAAAGGTGCTTTGAAATCGGATCGTTAAAAAAAATAAACGCGACACCGCCCTTCAGTGTTCCCAAGCAAAATAACGAAAGTACGAAGAGAAAGCAAAATTGATGTGGCATTGTTCGCAATTTAACTGTGCTCAACTTGTATATTCACGCGTAGTATTTTAATTTTATTTGTCATTAGCCAATTAACATATTCTAGAAGAGCAATCGCTATGTATAAATCTTTATATATCGACGCTGGAAAACAAAAACGTAGTTACCCACAAAAATGAAATTGTTCACCAGAGCCGAAAAACATTTCAACTTTAAAAAAAATTGTAACTTTCGTGTTTGCGGACTTGGAGCCGTCGAAAATCGTTTTACGATACAAAAAATAAAAGTGTCAATCTTGATAAATCCTATTTTCGCTAATTATCTAATTGGTACAAGTCATATATCATTCGACGCGTCTTTTTTTTCTGATTCCAACGACGTACAAATGCGAAAATGGCCATATGTGTCACTTACTACGTTCTTGCTTTCGATATTATTTATATATAACCATACCCCTACTAAATAGACCTCTGGTGCCATTTCGGCTCAAATAAGACGTCATTGGCCTTAGCGATATTTGATCTAAAGATATATTTGCACGTAGGATAGACTATTTGCCTGAGTGGTATTTCCCATTGGTAATTACATCATCATCATAAAAAAGTCCAGTGTGTTCAAGCCGAATCTTATACACAACACACACGTATGAATGACGTACTAGATCTGATGTAAAAGTGTAATACATGAAATAATAGACAATATTTGATAATTTAACTGAACTAATCATCTCATATAACCATTAAGTTAAGATATTCCAGAAGAGTATAAATTGAACTATGAAAACACTCGAAAATACGAATGTTTGGTAGCAGAAATCATTAATTTTTTTTAAGAAAAATTGTCATACGAGGTGAGTTGCCGGTCTTTGAGAATGGAGAACTTAATCCCCAAATCGCATAGGTTCGGAAACACCGCTGGTGACAGTTGATTCCATAGGTTGACAGTGCACGGAAGAAAGTTACGCGAGAAACGTAGCAGTCGTGGAACGCTAACTATCAAGATGGTGTCGATGGAATATGAATAAATGCCGTTTCAGCCTTTATTAGAAGTTCAATTAATATGTTAAAAATAATGATTTTGAAATCCTATTTTAAACATTCGAAAACTATATTTGAATTATTTAACATTAGCGCAGTTATATTGGCTTAGAGCGACGTGATCAAATGGCGGGACATCAAAAAAACGTTTACAGACGTTCACATTGCGTGTCATCAACCTCTAGAATCTGCATATGATTACTGAGTTAAGTCTCCTAGGTATTTTATGCGGCCACTATGAAAGCAAACACAAATTTTACTTCAACTTTATTAACTGGCAATGTGTAATCATCAACTGTAATTATTATTCAAAATATTATTGATATAATTTTTAACAACTTAAAGTTACAGCATTTCTATGTATAGATCCCACCGTTGGCCATTGGCCTTCTCTGTAAAGAGAGTATAAGAGCATAGTTCACGCGGCCCAAGTGCGAATTGGCAGACTTCACATGTCTTAGATTTCTAAGATAAGTAGGTTTCCTCAGAATGTTTTCCTTCACCGCCGAGCGCGTGGTAAATCAGCAAATAAAATTGCAATATCAAATTTACAACGACCGCCCAGACACTAAGCTAGCACGGCTCTATAACTTAGTAAGGATATTTGTATAAAATAGTGAAATTATATTTAACGAAATGAAAACATAAAGCCGCGTGCGGCGTCTACAATGTCACCAGGTTTTGGTAGCTCTTAGGTCAGTTAACCTGGACCTCTATAGGGAGTAACTAGACGTAATGGCCTCCGAGAGGGGACCTCGGCTTTGGCAGTTACTCTATTCGATAGCTTTCCGATCCGAGAAACTCGGTGCGTAGCTTTTACTTAAAAAGTAAAAGCGGCTTAACCCTAAATTTTTTAAGTAACCTCTCGACCAATTATTTTTAAAACTTAATACAATTTAATACACGAACATCCCATATCCATCTTAGCATCAGCTTATCTCCATAACAATCTGAATGATTTAAGAGATGAAGCTCTTAGAGCGGTTGTCTGACTTTTGTTATGATAGCGAGATCTCTCTGTAGATCTTTAGCTTTGGCCGTTTCTCTTCACGAGATAGAATTATTAATAATAATAATAATAATATAGGGAAAAAATCACAAAGTACCTCGACTTAGCTCACTAGGTGACTGTTATGTGGGATGTGGTTTCGACGATCATTGTCCCGATAGTCGTTTCCGCAAACGGTCTCATAGCGAAAAGTCTCGATCAACATCTTAAGAGACTTTCGCTGGATGGCTGGGTCAAGTGTCAGATACAGAAGGCAGTACTCCTGGACACGGCACGCATCGTTAGGAGGTTTCTCTCTATGTCGCCCTAACCACCGGTTGCTTGGGCCCTGCTTCGTGCCGGTGGCACACACTAGGTTAGGTTTTCATAATGTTTTTTGTATTTTGTTTGATATTTTTCTGTATTTTACTTTTTATAGAAATATTATAAAAACTTAACTGAAGGTATCAAAATAAATAAAATAAATAAAAGAAATAATAATATTAATAATAATTTATTCCTCACCATAATCCACAGTAGTTACTTAAGATAATTTTATAATTAAATACACATAGACATTTGGAACAAGAGACATATTAACAGAAAGATTATGGTGGAATGACACTTGAACTAGGACGGATCCTGTGGGGGCCTGAGTCGTCCACCAAAGTGGACCCGGGAAGAAGGCGACATCGGCTGGCCCGTGTCGCCTTGCGCTGCGAGGGCACAGGGGGGGAGGGAGTAACCTCCCCCCCCCCCCGGGACGTGCTCTCCTTGAGCACAGTGCAGAGGGGCCCCTTGTCATGCACCGAGGAAAGGGCCACCGGGGAGGTTTTAGTGGGTAAGAACCCCACATAACCGCCGCCTTCCCCCCAGAAGGCGGGGTATCTTTCTGAAGATTTCCTCCCCGTAAACGAAGGACGGATCCTGTGTCTCAAGTAATCAACCCTCCACCCCATTACATTATCAAAAGTAGTGTACAAAGCCAGCTAAAAACACAATATTCCGACTTGTTTGCGTCCATTAGGGTTACAGCCACAAATCGATTAAACGTTTCAGTCACATTACATGGTTTAATAGTAATACAATTTCACATCCGTACATGTCCGTACATTTATGCATCGATGGCGTCACCAACACAAAGTTATGGCTTTTTGAAACCTGTTCGCAGATGCCAACTTGCGCCTGTGCGAGGGACCACAGGCCGAATCAAGGACAAATATTTATTTCCAGCATTTCTCAGAGACGGAGCAGGTTATCGTCAGATTTTGGTTATGTATTTGGCAGGCGGAGTGATAAATAATGTCCATTATTGTAGCGATTGAATGAATAACTTAATGCGATTCAATAACGTAAGCAATTTGCTACAAAATTTAATGGAGTTGAACAAAGGGGTAGAGGGAGAAATTTATAATTATAATAATATAATAATATGATTTTATTTCAAACCAAAAATTCATGTACAAACCAGTTCGATAATAGCCGCAGTAGTAAAAACTGTGTCGCAGCTATTAACGCCCATCTCCAAACAGTTAAATAAAAATAAAAAATTAAAAAATTTAGTTAAATTAACAACTTATAATGTAATTTAGTTTAATCGTTTTGTGTGTGTGAGTGTGTTTGTGTGTAAAAGGTTGCGTGTGTTGAAGAGTGACTGTATGTGTAGGGACGAGTATGAAGGGAGTGAGTTACTATGACTTTATTATGAGTTATATTGTTAATATAAAATTATTCTGAAATCAATACCTCTTGCTACTAATGAGGTTTTGTTGTTCGCCATGTGCTATGTTATGCGTAGATTTAACCACCATTCTATTATTGAATTATCTTAGTCTACCGCTATTTTATCGGCAGGCTTCATCCATTAGATGTTGGGAGCGTTGCTGGAGTTTTTTCAGTGACTTCTTCTCCCAACGCCAATTGTATTTGCGGGCTCATAGAATAAGACTACGGTATCCCCTGCCTGTCGTAGAAGGAAACTAAAAGGGGCTCGGTTTCACTGGGCGACAAGGACGGCCTTTATCGTCCGCTGAAGTGTACCCGGGAAGAAGGTGACATCGGCTGTTTATAAATTTTGAAATCATAATTTTTGACTTTTTTTGACGGCCCAAAATATGGTTGCATAATGAAGCAACCTTAAATGTTTCCAGCCAGCAATGTGTTCTTTAAGTTCCTTCCACCAAAATAAAATAAGTAGATATGGACGTATTAATTCGCCACGCCTGCCATTCGCCATACCGGCGATGTTAATTATGAAATGCCACAGTATAATATGAATAACAATGCCGTAGTAAACGGCTTCCACACAATTTCACTCGTTTCGGATGATTAAGCGTGCGATTGTTGTATTTTTTTTTTCGTTTTCGACCGCACCTGAGGTGGCCCATTGTGTCGCCGGGTTCCCAAACTGCGTGTAACGCAACTTTACTCATTGACTGACGTCACGACTGTTAAAACTGATAGAGCTGTAGAAGTCTCTATTGTATAGGTACAAACAGTGATTCGATACGGGTTACTGAATGGTATGTTGACGTTCAAGGGGTTACAGCATTTCATATCAGGGAAATTGTCTAGCAAGTAAGTTTTTAATGGGGTAAATTAAAAAGAATCAGGCGCATAAAGAAGCAATTTACGGAGAGCAGCTATATATAGATATAGATATATCTATGATTGGAAATTGTTAATGATTTTCTGTCTATAGACAGACATTTCTTTTATTGGCATTATACAAATAAAATTTGAAACTTTAAAAAATGTAGTTGTAGTTGAAAATATAAAGAAAGAACGGACAAATAGAACGTGATGGCAACATTGGACGCCATCTCAGCATGTGCTGTTGCGAGGCTGGCTAGCGCTGATCAGCGGTGCCCAGGACTGAGCAATGTCGTACGTGCGCATTACTGCTTTTACATAGCGTTAAAACAGAGCATAATAATAATCAATTCACTTGTTCTAATAGCTAAGCGTCGGAATGTTGCATCTTTTATCCCATATACTATATATTTTTACATGAGCCCAATGTATACGGAAGTTTAATTCCCGATTACACCGACTAAAACCTCATAATATTCCACCGTTGTCGTATGTTTGCTCCGGGGTAATTGCTGTGGCACGCGGACGTGCTCGTGCATTTTCGCCTTATTTAGTACCACGTATAGCCGTTCCTCATTCTTCGTACTATTAACAGTCTCTAGTGATATTTACGCTGGAAACGCACCTGAGGATTGGTTTCGACTGAGTTACCTCCTAGCGCCCCTTTCCATTTTTTTTAAATTTATTTACTAAATAGATTCGTTTACATCTAAATAAATTGTTTCGCCAAACTGCCAGAGCAGTTTATGGGCGTAAAGTGCACCCATAATTTTTTTTTTTTAGAGAAGAAGAAAACTAGCAATATTTCTTCTTTTTTTTAAAAGAAAATATTACTAAAATTCTTGTTAACCATTCCAACTAAGCTTAAGCTTGTGCTAGGAGATGGTTCACGTCAATAGTCAAATGGTGGATTCGAACCCACGACCTTACGATTCGCAGGCCGTACCCTAAACCATTAGGCTATTGACGCTTTTAATAAATCTATCCACTATACATAAAATACAATAAAAATGCATATACAATAAATACAAATACATTTTACACACTTATATTAATCCTATATATATATATATATATATAATATATACATAATATCTAATTTATTAAATACTCGGCAGTGTATGTACTTAGTAATTATTCCAATGAGATGCCATTTAACAGCCTCTTTCGAGATGATAACTGTGTCGAATAGAAATAAAGGAACTAATAAATTGTGCATCGATGTATTGAGCGTTTCTTTTTCCTGGAACTGTGCTATAGCTTTACTTACGTACTTTAATCTTGTCCGGGGAATCGCATTTTGGTGAACACAAACCAGTTTGTGTTAAGCGAACCTTTAATTATGAGTCGCAGAGGAGCAGAAAAGTCCTCCGGGGTAGAGGTCAATGACCCGACGCTCTCACGGCCGTTGCTTTCTGATATTACAATCCCACATTGGCTATAATAATGAAAGGTTAGTTTTTAATCTCATTTATTAAAAAACTAGAAATGTGAGCCGTTATGTTGCAGTTACAGAAAGTATGGCCGTGAGCAAAAATGAAGGGTCGGTTAAGAAAGTTTGAATATCTCGGAAGATAAAAGTGTTGGGGAATATTCTCCCATTCCTCTACTAGCGCGAGTTTGAGCTCTCTAAGGGTGACTGGAGGAGGGTTTCGTCCCCTAAAACGTCGTCCGAGCTCGTCCTAGGCATGCTCGATCGGGTTTAGATCGGGACTGAGTGCTGGCCATTCGAGGTAATCATTCACGATTTGACCGGTATGGGGCCGAGCATTGTCATGCATAAAAACACTATTTCCATCCATGCTGACCATGAAAAAGTTTGATTATTTTTATGTAATGTATGTAGTTATTTAGTGGTACACTATTCTACAGCCAGTACCACCACGGCGTGCAATCATATAGCTGTCATTTAGACGGGATTACGATTTTTTATAGGTTAAAGTTTAATTTTGTTGGCATAAGATCTTGGGTTCTGAAGGTATATCAGAGATACATATACAGGGATATATACACATAGAACATTATAGCTGAAAAGGTTAACGTGTTGTAGGAGTTCTGTAAATATGTAGCGAAAAAAATAATAGATAGAAATAAAACGTAATGTAAATAGATATAAATTAGATAATAAATCAGAATTGTAATAAATAAGTGTAGAAACAAAAATAAGAAATATGTATATATAGAAATAATAGATATAACAAGGAAAATGTAAATAGATATAAGAAGTTTAGAAATTAATATTATATAAAGTAGTCAATTTATAAGTTAAAAAAAAACATGTTGTGGGAAGGCCTATAATCTCCAAAGTCAATGGCAGTCTGGTATGACTTACTATTTTAATTAAAAAAACATAATTTAAACACTCTGCTGGCCATATTGTGCATTTCCTCACCCCACCTGGTATGACACAACTAACAAGTTTGGCAAAAAGAAACCGCCGAGTTTTTGTCCAGGATGTAAGCGTTTTGGAGCGGTTATGAGTCATCGTTACTCATGTTACGTTTCTAAGAACATTTGCGTTATGTATTCGAGTGAATTTACAACCTGTAATAAGTTACGAATCATCAGAAGGGATGTGGCTTTTTCATCATGATAACGCTAGACCTCACACATATTTAGACACTCAGCAAAAATTAAGAGAGTTTGGCTGGGAGGTGGTAATGCATCCGCCGTATAGTCCCGACCTTCAGATTTCGACCTGTTTCGGTCTCTTCAGATATCTTTAGGCAGTGTCAGGTTAATATCACGAGAGGACTGCCAAAACCACTTGTCGCCGTATTTTTATCAGAAGTTCCAAAATTTCTAAAGCAATGGGATCACGTCACTACCTACAAGACGGCAAAAAGATATGAAACAAAATTGTGCCTACACATTTTAATTAAATTTAAATAAACTATATTAAAATATGTTTTGAATTTTCTTAAAAATGCGTAGTAACTGTTCCCCCCACCTAATATGTTGTTGCATATCTTAAGATGACGTAGATCCGGGGACTTAGTCAATAGATATCCCATATTTCTTATATATAATAATTATATGAAAGAAGAGGTAATGAGACTTTGGAATATTACTTATTTTTTTATACTAAATTGATCACACTGGACGCGTCAGCTTTCAAATAAACAAAGAAAAATGAAAATTGGTTCATCCAGTTGAAAGTTATGAGCTAATATACATTTTAAAAAATCAGAAGAATTGATATTATATATAAAATGAAGTCGATGGAATCTGGAATCTGTCGTCATGATCTAACCCCATATATAGTCTCTGTCTACCGCACTCAAGTTATAAACGTGAAAGTTTTTTTTAGTAAACAAATATTGTGAGATATAATATTAATAAAGAAATATATAAGCAGATAATAGTCGATGATATTTATTCTATATTAAACAAAAAGACAGCGACATGAGTCGTTGACCCGGTTATTGTACAGTTAAATACAAAACGGAGAAGGTATGCCGCTAATATAATGTGCGATTTGGGATCACTATACAATAGAAACGATGCGTCATTATATTTGTACAAATAGTATTATTTTAAAACCATTTGTTTTGGAGGACTTAAATTTAAATTGATTGGAAACTGAAAATGGAAACTAAACACAAGAAATTATATTAACAGAGCCTCTAAATTATTGTTGCCGAAATTACTTCAAAGTTTGTGCAATGTATTTGGCGATGGACTCACCACCTGTCGAGTATAAGACTTAATAAGATTGGAAGACAGCGCAAGCTGTAACGGGGTAGCCGTTAGGGTTGGAAGGACAGAGCATGTTTTTGTAAAATATTTTATTTAATGTTTATAATTAAATTTGTTTATAACAATACAATCAAACATGCCCGCCAGCTAGCGCCCACGGAAACGGAACAGTTACAGTCCTTATATACAGCCTTTATAAATATGAGTCCCGCAGTTGGGCACAGGCATTAGACTTTCTTTAGACTATTAGGGCATAGTCCGAAACGTCCGTCGGCCCTAGTGCGGATTGGCGAACTTCACATGTCTTAAACAATTTTCTAGAAGACTATAACATCGCGATGGCGTTTCGGAATAGGGACCCGAAGGTCTGTCCACGCCAATTATTGCCGTGTATTTAAGTAATCAATAAAAAAACAATATATATATATATATAGGCTGCACTAAAAGTATCGGGAATGGAATATTTCCACTATTCCTGTCATATTAAAATCTTTTTAATTGCAAACCCCTTGGTTTTGAAAATCGAATACCATTTATTTATTTAAAAAAAGGTTCTCGGTCTTGTCACAAGGTCTGGTTTCTGAACTCCGTAAAGAGCAACTGCAACCGCCGCATCATCCTCCATCACGACAATGCGAGTTCTCACACCGCACACAGAACAAAAGAGTTTTTAGAGCAAGAAAACATAGAATTATTAGACCATCCCCCGACAGCCCCGACCTGAGCCCTAATGATTTCTATACTTTTCCTAAAATAAAGAATAAATTGCGTGGTCAGAGATTTTCATCACCTGAAGAAGTTGACCGAAACTTACGAATGGAATGGTTGCTTCTATATTGGTTCCATCGTATGAAAAAATGTGTCAAATTTCGCGGAAATTACTTCGAAAAGCAATAAATACATTTTTAAATAGTTATGTTGTGTCACTTCCTTGATTCCCGAAATTTTCAGTGCCGCCCTCGTATATATATATATATATAGTTTTAGAAAATTAGAATTAGTGGTCTTGTAGCTTTAAGTAAACTTTTGTAAACTCTTTGATAAAAGGAACAAATATAGCATTTAAAATGCAAATTAAAAGGTCACGGACGATCAGTCCGTCGAAAAGTTTTATATAATAAAAAATCTAACACATTCTTCACCGTCTAGCGTGTCAAATCGGCCATTAATTTTTAACAGCAACAAACAAAATCATTGACACTGGCACCGGGGATCGAACTCGGGTTGGTCTTGGACACAGAAGTGACATTAGCTTTCTTTCTTATATTAAACTACTATATTGTAATTATAAATAATAATATACACTTCGATCAACACGAATTGACAAGTTAAGTAAACGTAGCACGTAAACATATAATGATTTATTATCTACTTTCACTCGCGAAAGAATCGACGAATAAAAAATCTTGACTCGATAGTGCGTAACGAAATACGACTCGGTAAAGGTGCTTTATTTTCAATAATTACATTTTCAAGATGATACTAGGACCTTGAACTCGTGGCCTAGTAGTTACACTACTAGAGGATTACGTCACGGGTCGTAACTTGGATTCCGTAGTAAAATATTTGCGTAGTTCACAAACGTTTGATGAAACGGCCAGTGACGTTTCAGAAACCGATCTATCACAGTCATATCTATTATCATTCCATCATTACCAATTACATTAAATAAACATACAATGCCAGTGATAATACATGTCGTGCCAGTGGTACGCCATCGGTAAACGATAATGTCACCAACGAACTAAAAGATTTATAAAAGTAGCAAATGTCGACCATTATGATGTCATTGAAGGTTTATTAAAAGCGAGACGCAGTGAAGTTTGTAAACGGTTATTAATTAACTTCCCGATTACAACTTATTAAATCTATATATACAAAAGAGAAAGTGTGTGGGTATGTTCCATATAGGCTCCGAAACGGCTGGACCGATTACAATGAAACTTTCAGGGAATCTTCAGATTGATCTTGCGAGTAATCCTGTAACTCCCCTTTTTGAACTGTCAAATAAGCCATACGTCGTACTTTTATTTATGACATTAACTTGAGCCCGATATGTTTTTGTATAAATGATAAGAATAATATTGTATTTACTGATATGTCATGATCTTTACCCACTCGAGAAGAGAATAGAAGAGAATGAATAATTTAATAAATTGTAAAGATTAAATTAAATATTTAATGATGCAAGTTTATTGTTTAAATAAAATAAAGCAAAATCTAGCCCGGGGAAGCGGGCTGGGTACGCTAGTTCCTTATATAAGACAAGAGATGAGTCAATTGTAATATACCGAGATTAAATTAATATCTTCATCATCGAAGAGTGTCATATTTAAAGACATTTTTAGTCATTAATATTAGATATTTTGATTAATAAAAACAATTGTTAAGGTCAATTACAAAATGTTTTAAAACATATTTACTATCTGTTTAATAAATTACTTTAAAGCATTCTTCGCTTTTTACAGCCTATATTATGTCCGACTTGATTCTAAGCCTTCTAATTATAGTATAAGGGCATAGTCCGCCATTCAGCCCTAGCGCGAATTGGCAGACTTCGCATGTCTATAAAAAATGTTGTAAAACGTGTAGGTTTCCTCATGACGTTTTCATTCACCGCTGAGCGCGTGGTAATCATCTTAATATTTCAGCAAACAAATTCATTGGTTACTCGCGTTGCTGGCGTACTACGCAAGTTCAAGCAACACTGAGCTTTTTTTTTTTTTTCTTTACGAGGAGGAAATCTTCAGAAAGATACCCCGCCTTCTGGGGGGAAGGCGGCGGTTATGTGGGGTTTTTACCCACTAAAACCTCCCCGGTGGCCCTTCCTCGGTGCATGGTGAGGAGCTCCGGGATCTCCAGTGGAACGCACCGGAGCCCCTCTGCACTGTGCTCATAAAGAGCACTTCCCGGGGGAGGTTACTCCCACCCCCCCTGTGCCCTCGCAGTGCAAGGCGACACGGGCCAGCCGATGTCGCCTTCTTCCCGGGTCCACCTTGGCGGACGACAAAGGCCCCCACCCTTGTCGCCCAATGAACCCGAGGCCCCTTTTAGTCGCCTTCTACGACAGGCAGGGGATACCGTAGTCTTATTCTTGAGAGCCCAGAACTACAGGGTTGAACACTGAGCTTACCACGGCTCTTAAAATAATAATTAAAAATATCTCTCTGCATTTTTCACATGAGTAACTTTTTACCTTTTAACATAATTACCCACATTAACACTTACATGAAGTATTTATTATAGAAAGTGTTAAGTTTTAAGTGAATGTATGACATCGGTTCTTTCGCGATTTCATCGAAAGATTAAGTGAAATTTACAAATTAAGTTGGCATCGTATTTATAAAAAGCTACGTCATCTAACTACTCAAACAATATTCAATTCAAATTCAAAATTCGTTACGTGATTTGCATATTCCATCTGTACCCCGAGTCTGCGAAACTATTTGTGTCAAAATGAACGTTGAGTGACGTCGAAGTGGTCGATTTTTGCTGGTATTGTAATTTAATCTATGGCATACCAATGACATGTAATTATTAAACCCTGGAGAAACCAGCAGCTGGAGCGGTCGCTTCAACTGCAGAAAACCTCAAGCGGCGCAATTATAGTAACCTCGATAGAGATTTAAAATTTGAGCCGTTTGCGGTAGAAACTTTGGTCCGTGGGGTCCTAGTGCACACCACCTTTTTAATGTGATAGCTAAGAAGTTTATCGACACATGTGGTGACCAGATCCACCTGAGGATTATACCTTGCACAGAAGCTAAGCATTGCCATGCAACGTAGCAATGCTGCCAGCCTTCTGGGCACGCGGCCAAGTGACGATGGTTTGGCGCAATTATATTTTTTGTAAAATACCTATTATATTGTAAATATTTCTTTTTTTAGTTAGTAATATATATATATATATATATATATATATATATATATGTGTATATATCTACATATATATATTAGTATATATATATATATATACTAATAATGAGTAATCTCTTCGTAAGTCTATTTAAAGGTACTACAATTCAGAATTATATTTAGAAATATTAAATCAGAATAAATGTTATATATGTAAATAATACAACCGATTTTTAAACACATATCTATCACGGCCATAATAATTTCCTGACAATAGTAACTAGACAAAACGATATTATGTGATAAGTTTAACGCATGGAATATTAAATTTGCTAGTCAGCAAACATCGCAGATATCTGATCGTTCGAGTGAATGACCTGTCGCTGACCGAGTGGCAATCGAAGTGTCGCGATCGGCTGGCAAAGAATTGCGTCGCACATGGTAACACTGTCGACTTTCATCTTTATTGCCGGATAGAAAGAGCCCCGGTGCTGTAAATTAACGCTCAAGAGCTTCTATGACAGTTATTGCGTTAAGCTTCGTTTTTAAATTGCGTGCGTCGGACAGTTCATTGGTCGTCGTATGGTCGTTACGGTACAAGTTACTGGGATTTTTATTCCGCCAGATGATCCGATATATCGGCTACCACGAACCGTTGCATGTAACAGTTCAGAGAGCAAAATGATAATTTACTAAACTTAAACGTCCGTCGCAATGCGCTCGTGAATAAGTTAATAAAATACCTTTAACGGAATATTTATAACAAGCGTAACTTGTAAAAGTTACAGCCTTTATATATGTCCCACTGTTGGGCGCAAGCCTTCTCTGTAAAGAGAGTATAAGGGTATACGCGGCCCTAATGCGGATTGGCAGACTTCACATGCCGTAGAAAAAATTTTCTAAAACATGTAGGTTTCCTCACGATGTTTTCCTTCACCGCCGAGCGCGTGGTAAATCAGCACATAAAATTGCAACAACAAAGTTATTGGTACCGGCACCGGGAATCGAACTCGGGTTGCTAGCACTACGCAACTTGAGCCAACCGCACGGACACTGAGCTACCACGGCTCTATGGAGGCATTCATTGCAGTCAGTATTCACCTTTTAACATGTCATTAACCATACAACTGTTCCATTGTTTTCCAACCGACTTCCAAAAAGATCAGGTTCTCAATTCGTCTGAATTTATTTTTTTATATTTGTTACCTCATAACTTTCGACCAGGTTAACCGATTTTGATAATTCTTTTTTTATTTGAAAGCTTTTTCCAATTTGATCTACTTCTATACTAGCGTCCATGCGAAAATCATATGTCTTAAATTTGCATTAAATAGATTCGCGACAAATGTCTGAACAACTCAATATCATGCTAACTGATTTCGACGATTCATTTTTTAATGGAAAGGATGTATTTCAAAGGTATTTTGATGAGAGTTTGGTTAGGTTCTGATTAATTCTACCTCGTAATATTTCCACCATGATTAGATAATGTATGTGTACCGAAGGACGAAAACTAAGTAAGAAAATGTTTGTAGAATTTGTTATATAATATGTATAATAACATTTGATAATATGTATCTAATATTTTTGTGTGTGTGCATGCCGGTAATTTAACATGTGTGTGTAAAAAGTAAAATAAATATTTCATTTTCATAATACAAAGATGGCGACGTAATAACGTTTAACGTTTGTTTCGATTTGAAGTCGGTTTTGTTTTTACTGCTAAATTTATTATAGACATAGAAATAGACATTTATTTATAGGCATCACAATACAAAAACACATCACAGACAGAATATAACACACATTAAAAAGAATGAAAAATAGACAAAACACAGTTAAAGTTACACGGACAAATAATACAAAACATATGATGCCAAACTGGGAAAGGATCATGTATCTATATTATTATGTGCCATATTACATTATGTGATTGTTATTTTAATAAACAATTGCACTAAAATATTTTACCTATTTATTTTGAAAGATAAAGAAAGCGTTCTTGCGTAGTAAAGTATATCCGTCATTGATAGTAAGACGATTACATTTACGTACGTGTTGACCTTAGATTTGACGTAAGGGTGATTTTGTTTTGACTCTTAAATATACTTGCATATTATTTATGCTTATTATTTTTTCAAGAGGAACCGACAATACTTTGAGAAATCTGTTTCACCTTGGATGGTTCATAATGACATAAATATACACAACACATGTGTCAATACAAATTTGGGTTTTAAAACAATAGAATATCATCATAGTAAATAAAAGCTGTATTTGACAATTCTAAAAGAGGATTGCTCCGATCGTCTTCAAGCTTTATAGGATTTACTCGCCAGGTCAATCTGAAAATACCCTAAAAGTTTCATTGAAATCGTTCCAGCCGTTTCGGAGCCTATATGGAACATACCCACACACTTTCTCTTTTATATATATATAGATAAATATAAAATAATAATTCTTCCTGAGAGCTATTACTACTGTAACTGTACCTGATTAAAAAAAGTATTACATATATACTATTTTACAATCTGAGCCGGATATAAAAATGGATACACTCGTATTTATTATTATAGTAATTCGAATAACAATAACACATTATAAGATACATATCATAAACAAAAAACATCCAAAAATCAATACAATGATATATAATTTTTAATAACATTAGCATATTCACGATTATGATGAGACCTTGAAGTATCGTACGGCGGGTGACTGGTTGACTGGTTGGGTATGAGCGACGTGGTGACTTAGTAATAAAACTTATACTGTTTGTAGTCTAGGTCAATTTGATTTAAATTAGTATTAATAAAATAAGCTTTATTGCCAGTGTTTTAAAGATTGTCACTTTTATTTAACCTTGTCACGGAGACCTTTTTTGTTCTCTTATCTTCAGCAAGATAAACCAACCATCTGGGCGGTGCAGCCCAGTAGTTCTGGGCTGTCAAGAATAAGACTACGGTATCCCCTGCCTGTCGTAGAAGGCGACCAAAAGGGGCTTCGAGTTCACTGGGCGACAAGGGTGAGGGGCCTTTGTCGTCCGCTATGGTGGACCTGGGAAAAAGGCGACATCGGCTGGCCCGTGTCGCCTTGCGCTGCGAGGGCACAGGGAGGGAGGGAGTAACCTCCCCCCGGGACGTGCTCTCCTTGAGCACAGTGCAGAGTTTGTCATGCACCGAGAAAAGGGCCACCGAGGAGGTTTTAGTGGGTAAAAACCCCACATAACCGCCGCCTTCCCCCCAGAAGGCGGGGTATCTTTTTGAAGATTTCCTCTCCGTAAACAAAAAAAAACATCTGGGCGGTTATGTGAGGTTCTTATTTAAAATCCCTGTGGCCATTTCGGTGCATGGTGATGAGCTCAGGGATCACCCGTAGAACGAAGCGGTGGTGCCAGTGTGGTGCAATTCTGATAATGGCATCCATGAGAAAACCTTTAAAATACTTAAATTTGCGTTATGTGCGCGACAAATGGACGGATAAATCAATATCACGCTAATCGATTTCGAGGATTCATTATTTATTGGGAAGGATGTACTATGAATTGTTTGATCAGAGTTTAGTTAAGTTCTGACTTATTCTATTCAATAATTTTCCAATTCGATTTGAAGTCGGTTTTTCTTTTTATACGTAAATATAATAATATACTTGTATTCAAACTGTTGGAAGTTTTATCGAATAATATCGTGTTATAAGCGCACGATTTCGCAAACACCAGTCTTAGTATTCGGTATTTTTGACAAACAGCTAAAAGTTGTTCACCTTGAATGATAAAATCGAATTTAATAGACTGACCATTCTCGTGGTCAGAGTTGGAACTCATCGCCAATGTAAAACGCAATGAATTATTATTGATTTATATACAGTATATATTTGTATTTACAATATGGTATATATAACGCGTCTATAGCCTAATGGTTTTGGGTACGGTCTGGAAATCGTGAGGTCGTAGGTTCAAGTCCACCATTTGATTATTGACTTGAATCATAGCACAAGCTTAAGTTAAGATGGAATGGTGGTTAGTAATATTTGTAAAGGAAAGTCTTTTTTAATATTTACATTGGTTTTAGGGAAATAATGGTTTCTGTTAAATAACTTTTTTTAATCAGGTACAGTTACAGTAGTAATAGCTCTCACCCTCCGCAGGCGACGTCTCGGGGTGCGCAGGAGGCGTTACAAACGCCTCCTCTTGCCGCCCCCGTAATCCGAAGCGGGGCCAGGATGGGCACCTGGTCCCAGCATGCTTCGGCGTCGTCGGGACTTCTCTGAGTGCCAGAGAAGTCCCCTTTGAGGATGAAGTCCGGTCTTTGCCGGGACCGGCCGGTCGTTGGTGTGTCCTGTCGCTGACAGATCCGGGGCACCCCGCTCATAACGGCTGATGGCATTCGCGGAAGGTTTAGTGGGTAGGGGCTGCCCAGGCCGAGTCCCACACATCCCTCCGGGCCCACCCAGGGTACCGGAGGATGGTCTATAAAAAATTCCCCCGCGTGAACAAAAAAAAAAAAGTAATAGCTCTCAGGAAGAATTATAATTTTATATTTATCTATATATATAAAAGAGAAAGTATGTGGGTATGTTCCATATAGGCTCCGAAACGGCTGGACCGATTTCAATGAAACTTTTACGGAATTTTCAGATTGACCTGGCGAGTAAATCCTATCAAGCTTGAAGACGATCGGAGCAATCCTCTTTTTGAATTGTCAAATACAGCTTTTATTTACTATGATGATATTCTATTGTTTTAAAACCCAAATTTGTATTGACACATGCGTTGTGTATATTTATGTCGTTATGAACCATCCAAGGGGAAACAGACTTTTCAAAGTATTGTCGGATCCTCTTGAAAAAACAATATGCAAGTATACTTAAGAGTCAAAACAAAATCACCCTTACGTCAAATCTAAGGTCAACACGTACGTAAATGTAATCGTCTTACCATCAATGACGGATAAACGTTACTACGTAAGAACGCTATCTTTATCTTTCAAAATAAATCGGTTATACTACGGAAGTAGTGGCTGGTTCGTTATCCAAAAAAGATTAAGACCAGAAAGCACGGCGCTACGAGTGCATAAAATTATGAAAAAATGCAGATTCACTTTTAATCCGTTCTACCGTTAATATCCTTTACTCCCTTTAAGCAGTACTTCTAGTTGGCCTTTGGTTAGGGCTTTCGCTTAAGCTAACGTAGCTTTATGTACTCTAAAGGATGCAAAAGCCACTCCTATCTTAAGAGATTAGAAAATCACTTTGTGGACATATTGCTTGTCGCCGCAAACGGGCAAGTGGGCGACCCACTAGCACTTTCGACTAAGCGGACAGTTTGTTTGCTCGTTTCTTTGATTTTTTTTATTTTAAAGAAAGCTAGCAATAATTCTGTTTTTTTTTTCAGAAATATTACTAACAATCTTGTTAACCATTCCAACTAAGCTTGCTAGGACATGGTTCACGGTAATAGTCGAATGGTGGATTCGAACCCACGACCTTATGATTCGCAGGCCGTACCCTAAACCATTAGGCTATTGACGCTTTGATTAAAAAAATTGTTTACGTGATTTATTCTTTTAAATGATGTTTTGATGATTATTTTCGTATTTCAAAGCTTGACGCGCTGGTCTTTCAATTTGGTCCAATTCTGTCAATGGCATCCAAATACGTCTTAAATATGCATTAAATATGTCCGCGACAAATGGACGAGTAACTCAATTTCACGCAAACCAATTTCAATGATTCATTTTTTAAGAGAAAGGAGAAGAAGAGAAGTTTTTTTTAATGACGAACTACACAGATTGGCCAGAGAAGCTGGCCTTGACTGCTTCACCGGATTAAGAGGTGGCATAGCTTTAAGGTCGCTGAGCCTGAACCTCTATCGCTAGTAACTCGACTTAAGGGTCCCCCGGTGAGGGGTAACCTCGGCTTGGACGGGTAGAAGAGAAGTACATTTCAAGAGTAGTTTGATGAGAGTTTGGTTGTAATTAATTCGATTTCGTTATATTCCTATGATAATTCGGATGTACAAAGAACGTTTGATTCGATTTCTTAGCTGGTAAATATACTTGTAATATTAGTATTGACATAAAATGTCTTTGGAAGATTTTCCCTAAGGCTTTTTCGATTAATCAGGTTACGCAGAACAAGTCGTCGTGTTGTATAACTTCTTTAAAACCTGAACTTTGATTTTGCGGTGAAAGTGTCTACATATGAGTTAATCGATACGAGAAATCAATGAAGTAATGTACTTTACATTGCTTGCTTCGTTTAACTATATTTTTGTGTTTGGATCCTTTAATTGGCGTCAGATCTTTAAGCGTTTCGAAAGCTTAAGATTTTTCAAAATTATAATGTGAAATTGACGATCTTATGGTGGAAGGATTGAATCCCAGTCAGCTTTCAGCTTAGTTCTTAGTTTTCGAATTTTCAAGAGTAATAAATTTGTGTCCTAAAATTAGTTTTGTCACGTGTAGGTGAGATCTATCTAAGAATCTTCATTTTTCATTACAATATTTCAACTTACATGCGGATAATATTAAATTACTACAATGACAATATTACTAATAAATTGATATTAAATCAAAGAAAAAAACATCTTTTGAACAAAGTAATCAATAAAGCTAAACAAAGAAATAACAAAAGAGACTAGTTGTAATATATCGACGCTGGAAAACAAAAACGTAGTAACCCACAAAAATGAAATTGTTCACCAGAGCCGAAAATTTCAACTTTAAAAAAAAATTATAACTTTCGTGTTTTTGGACCTAGAGCTTTTTGGACACAATATTTTTTTTTCTGCTGAATAAATTTTGTACCACGGCATTAACCTAGAGTTTTCCTAAAATAAAATCGTTTCACGGTACAAAAAATAAAAGAGAAGCGTCAATCTAAACTCCTATTTTCGCTATTTTTCAACTAATTGTTACAAGTCATATATCATTCGATGCGTCTTTTTTTCTGATTCCAACGACGTAAAAAAGTGAAAATGGCCATATGTGCCACTTACTACGTTTTTGCTTTCCAGCGTCGATATCAACATATAATTTACAGAATAAGTATAATTTATGTGGTCCAGCAAGTATGCTGTCATCATCTATTAGACATTACGAAAAACAATGTATCGTACATTCTTCTTCTTGGTCGCCTCACTCTTGTCAGAGTGGTCGTGTCCATCATGATCCGGTGGGTCGGACAGCAGACAGCATCCGCCGCAGGACGTCTCGCCACCTCTGTCAATCGGGCTTATTCGTGGAGCACCATTATACCCCGCACCTGATCCGTCCATCGCATCTGCCTCGTGGTCTTGTCCCTTCCACTTTGCCCTGCACGACAAGACGCTCTAAAGAGTCGTTTCGATGTCGGCCCAAAGAACTTAAGTAAACGCCAGTGCACTTGAGTATCGTACACATGTATTTATGCCAGCGAAAAGCTGTTCATAGCTTTGTTACAATAAAACATAAATTGCGAAGGGTAGATCATAATGTATATAATGATTACGACCAGACTACCCGCTTGAGGTTTTCATGTCTCTTACTTTTGTCGCTATAAATATTATTTGAGTCCATCACCGTTCACTGTGAATTGGCGGACTTTATAACTCCTACTTGGATTCCATCATCACCACCATCTGATCGGAATGTGTATGGCACAACTTCAGGACACTTCATCTCATATGTCGTAAAGATGTTACAATGAAACTAGACATCAACTACAGTCGTTACACTTAAAACTAGTTCAACAATAGTTAATACACAAAAACGACTAGAAATGCTTAAATGGCCGTGAAAACTTGTTCCGCTATTTTAAAGAGAATAAACTTTCCAAAACATGTTTATTTTCTTTTTTTCTATTTCTTGTTTCTGTGTAGCCAGTTATTTGATATTTTCACTCAGTTCATGATGAGTTTGGTTAAGAAACGAGTTTACAGTTCTTATGGCAAACGATGACTGGACTTTTGTTATTGTGTAACTACTAAACCCGGGAAGTCTAAGAACCTCGAAGGACCAATTTTTGATTGATTATTTATAGTATTACGTTTTGTCCGAAAAGGTGACTCTAGTGCCAATCTATTATTCTCTTCTCTCCCCCGTATAAATCTGCATATCTTTCCTTTAAGTAGTGATAGAATTGTGGATAAAATTTGCTTACTAGAAATTTGTGCCCGGTGTCTAGCGATTGGCTCATTTTCATATGGGCTTTTATCATCGTTAGAAATCAGACAGAGATTGATATATGTGTCTACCTCATAAGAGATTAAAGGACGTCACTGCTATCTACTATATCGTTGAGGTTACATGCATTGTTGTCATCGGATTTATTGAGTATGTTAAATAATCTACGAATTTATTGACAGAAGAATGTTACTTAGCTGCAATTTTTATACTTTGTAAGCAAGTGCTTTACCACGATTCCTCTTGATAATTAATCGAAATGCAGTCCTGGATTGTAAAGCCGCACTAGCTTAAGTAAATGTCTATTCACTTTACTATTGAAAGCACTTTACATTGTTATCGGAGGGAAAGACAAGACGCGGTTTTTGTCGAAAGAAAATATAAAAACTCCATATTTACCACTTCCTGGTTCTATTACAATAACGTACATTTGATAAAAGAAATCAATTCTAATTAGCTTTCTAACATACACATAACAACGAAGCATGTTCCAATCGTTACAATAATCGAAGGGACGAACAAAAAGTCCAGTCCGTGCGCGGTGCACAGCCTATTATATTTCTACTACCTGACACCGTGAGTAATAGACCGGAAACACCAGCTACCTGCGCCCGAGCATAACAACTAACGTCTTGAAGAGACAGTGTGGTTGGATTAAACAAAAAAAAAACATAATAAGTAGCCAATAGGGATGTGCTGTACTTCTATTGCTAGTTATCGATATAGTAACACTAAATATGAAGGAATCATATGTATTATTTACCACGTGATTTCTTCTTCCATCACTACTGGAATTTTGACATTAGCTCAGCATTCTCTCTCTTGTGCCAAACGAAATAGCTGCTCCACACTGCCAAACCATGACTTTCCACGTTTATCGTCATTCCTTCCTGCGATTTTATTTATTATTATTGGATATAAAATTAATTAGGATTTTGATTGCAACATTATTTATAGCGAATTTTACTGCTGCATTAACGTTGTTAGCCCAACTGGATTTTGAGAGAAGATCGAGCTTCTAGCGCTCAGCCTGAACCTCTATTGGGGGTAATATGGAGCTTTGGCCTCTGAAAGGAGACCTCGGCTTGGGTGGAGCGAGAGGGCCGAACCACGACTCGATCGGTAACTACTATAGGAAGACTATCAAGACATTCAAATAGTTCTAGTTTTAAATACCACCCCGGAAAGCGTTGGCGGAAGAAGCAGCAGAAGCCAAACTGCGGATTGTGAAGTCATGTCTGAACTTAAAAATAATTCTAAATTCAGATTACTTCACGACGTTTTCCGTCACTCCTGAGCACGTGGTGAAATAACAGATAAAATATCAACAAATAATTTTATTGGTACGGGCAATGATAACCGGATCGGACCGAACTTGAATTTCTAACGTACTATAAACTTGAAAAAACGCTGATACGACTCTGTCGTGAAGTGAAGACATTTTTTTTGTGCAACATATGAATGGTTTGTTTTCACATGTGCATTCAAGCACGTGTTCACAAAATCGGTACAGCAGTAATGAAAGCGGCGCGTGTGTCGCCTGCTAACATTACAAACTTGACAATGAACATTTACTTTCAAATTCTGACCTCTTGTTGTGTATTTGGTTATGAATCATGTGTGTTAAATGTGTCTATCCCAATCTACTTTTTCAAATCATACTGTATATGGAAATCAATGCATTTTGAACACAGTGTCAAACGAGAACCCAGACGATATTGAAGTTAGGATGTCCTTCTCAGAATCAATGTACACCTTCCGATTTATTTTATTTTATACAACTGTAACTAAATTTATATAATAATAAATAAAAATAAAAATAAATAAATTCATAATTTATATTCTTCTTCTTTTTTCCTTCCTAGCGATTTCCCGATCTACTCATCTTTGTTTTTTTTTTTTTTTTTCTTTTGTTCTCTATGATTTCTGCTTTCTTATAAGAAAATATCCTAGCACAAGGTTGAGTTTATTTCCAATGATGACATGAATGTTAGTAATATTTAAAAAATCGTACGCAATATTAAAAAAAATGTAATACTCAAAGATAGGACTTTGCTTGTGAAGATTGCGAGTTAGTAGCTATAGAGATCCAGTTTAAGCGACATAAGAACTATGCCTCTCAAAGTCAGCTTCTCAGGCAATCTGTTAAAGTTCGTCAAAAAAACATTTGTACAAATCAACCAGTTCTATCATTTATGCGCACGCGCAAAACACGATCTTGGCTACATAACAATTACCTTATTACAAAGGGATAAAGACCAACTTAATGATCACATAATCCCTAGATTAATGATAAAATGAAAACCTTGTACCGATTGAATAGAGTTCAATTTCAATTGATTTTATTGGTTGGTTTCCGTCTTATGGTACTACGAGATCGTGACTTAGTCACTGTGGAATCAAATCAAGTCTTTGACGTTTAATAGGCAATCAATTTGTCGGTATCGTTTTGTACCTTCAAACTATTATACGACGTGAGGAACAAAATGTGTATAAACAAGTAACTATTAATTGACAGGGAAAAATTTTCTTTAACACGTTTGTCATTTTGTGGCTTCTGCCCCTAATTGTATTAAACGTTCTAATGTGTTTATTTCATGAAATCTCTATTTAATTATGGCACCGTCACATCTTCCAGAATCTTCTGTTGATGCTGGAACGGCCGCTGAAACTGTAGAAAACCTCAAATATTTGAGCCGTTTGGGGTAGAAACTTTAGATCCTTGAGATCCCAGTGCACCTTTTTAATGTGATAGCTAAGAAGTTGGTCGACACAACTGGTGACCAGAGGGCTGGCTTATACCTTGCATAGAGGCTAAGCAGTGCCATACAACGTGGCAATGCTACCACCCTTCTGGACACGCTGCCAAGCGACGAAGGTTTTTGCGCAGTTATATTTTTTGTAAATATTTTTAAAATATCTATTATATTATAAATATTTATTTTTTTAGTTAGTATCATGTATTGTTTTATATGTATAGTTTAGTTATATTATGAAATTAAATAGTTTATTTTATTTAGTTCTTAAACAAAATAAATAGTGGTTCTGTTTATATATGCCCTTTTTTTGTAGGGGAACATACTCTGATTGGTTAATGGACACCGATAGGACCGAACTAGAGCTCCGTTAGCTACTTCCGTCGTATTACTAGAAATTCTAGATCTATATGCCCTAAATTATCATTTAAAATTGCCCTCGTTAATTCTTAGGAGTTTGAAACTTTACCAGTTTAGGACAACAGCTGAACTATTAGTGCTGAGTGTTAACATCTGTTATGAGTAACTTTGCTTAATGGAAATTGAACGACTTTGATGTCGAAGGTATCCTAAAATATCGACCAGATGCTTTTAGGGCATAGAATAAGTTTATTTATTTATTTAAAGTTAAAGTTACAGTCTTTATATATATTATATTTATGTCCCACTATAAGGCCTGCCGTCTCTGAAAAGAGAGTATAAGGGCATAGTCCGTCACGCGTCCCTCGTGCGAATTGGCTCACTTCACATATCTTAAAAAAAAATTCTAAGACATGTAGGTTTCCTCACGATGTTTTCCTTCACCGCCGAGCGCGTGTTAAAGCAGCTCACATTGCAACAATAAATTTATTGGTGCCACCGGGGATCAAACTCGGAATGTTAGCGTACTACGCAACTTTTTTTTTTGTTAATGGGGAGAAAATCTTCAAAAAGATACCCCGTCTTCTGGGAGGAAGGCGGCGATTATGTGGGGTTCTTACCCACTAAAACCTCCCCGGTGGCCCTTTCCTCGGTGCATGACAAAGGGCTCTGAATCTCACGTAGAACGCACCGGAGCCCGTCTGCACTGTGCTCAAGGAGCGCACGTCCCGGGGGGAGGTTACTCCCTCCCCCCTGTGCCCTCGCAGTGCAAGGCTACACGGGCCAGCCGATGTCGCCTTCTTCCCGGGTCCACTTTAGCGGACGATAAAGGCCCCCACCCCAACTGTGCGGACACTGAACTATCACGGTGTCATTTGTTTATTTGGCGATTTTAACTGTTTTATGTCATTTCATTTATTATAATATTTAATTTCGAATTAAAAAGATATAGGCATTTGAATTAAAATAAGTTTAAAAATTTAAAACAGATTAGCCTTAGGTATTTGCATTACCACACTAGACCCTCGTGTCGAAGCAAATACTGAACCTCTACTATAAGGTTATTCTGAACGTCTAAAACAGTGGTTTAACTGTCTATATTTTAAAAATAATCGTCTTTTTAATAGAAAACTTTATCCAAAAAGTTTTATTACAGTCGGTTAAGTAGATTTAAATTTAGAACTTCAGCTCGCTCTTGTATATTATAAATGGATCATAATTGTTAAATCAATCAATTTTCAACACGTTAAACTGTAACCGGGCGGAAGTTGCAAAACATTTATTTAAAATCGAATGACAATTTCCATGGCAAACGACAAGTTCGTAAAACTAAATTTATTATCTATATTATAATTTTATGTTTTTTTTTATTCGTTGAATCGTTTGGCATTTGGTATTTCGCGTGTTACTTAATAAGCTCAAAGCATGTTTTTTTTTTAAACATGCTAAGATATTCGTGATATAAATTTCAGTCAATGTGTGCTCACTAAATTTAATCTGTGATCGTTTTTGGTTAGGATTAAGAATTTTTTTTTCTATGCTATTGGGACAGGTGTTCCCCAATCTTTTTTTAAATTGCCACCCGCATTTATAATTTCTTTTTTATGCCCTTGTTAAAGATCAATCGCATGTAGTGTATTTTCTAAAGTCTTCAAAAAACGAGGTTCCCAATTCGTCATTTTTTTAAAAATAAGAATATATATTCATGACCTATTTATTGAGTACTCGGTATATTTAAGTGTAAAAATAAAATCGACTTCAAATCGCATTAAACGCTTAACCGTTTCCAAAGAAAGTCCATCCTTTCCAATAAAAAATTAATCATTGAAGTCGGTTGGGATGATATTGAGTTAATTGTCCATTTTTCGCACACATACTTAAAGCAAATTTAAGACTTGCATTTCCCATAGATGACATTGTCAAAACTTTCAAATAAAAAAAGAATTATCAAAATCGGTAGAGCCAGTCGAAAGTTGTGAGGTAACAAACATAAAAAAAAACATACAGACAAATTGAGAAGACATATTCTTTATTGGCATCACTCGAACACATTAAAAACAAAATATGAAATACATCAATAAAAACAAAAACATTTAAAAAATGCCGATAAAGAAAGAAAAAACGTACAAATAGGACATACTCGTAAGATATGATGCCAATATTGGACACCCGTCTCGGCATTTCGTCGTAAGGATGCGACAGCGCAGATTTTCAGCGGTGCCCAGGACTACCCAAAAGTCGTGCGCGCTCAATACTACGTTTATTTATAGACGAATAAAACGAAAAAAAAATATTGTATATAAATAGTTATTAGATTTATATATATTATATACAATAAAACAATATATGAACAAATTTTCATAAATAAATATATTATTAAGTTTTAAGTATACGCAATATCACGGGGAAATTACCTTTTTGTAACTTTAACATCAGATTCTCTCATATCCACCTTTTTTTGAAATTGCTTGAAAATATACAATAAATCGAAGTACAAATAAATCAATGGGTATAGAAACACGTGAATAATTAACAAATATGGCAACTTGTCATGCCACAGTTAGCCGTTCAGACCATCCGTCGTAACTTGATCGCTTGAATGGAAATTTAGATCACACTTGGAAAGCCGATCTTGACACGAAGGTTGGCTTGTGTAATTTACAGATTGAGAATGTAATTGGCCATTTATAGCGCATTTGTGTCCACTGTTTAAAGAAAAAAAAAATCAGTCACGTTCTGTTTTAACGTTAAATATAGGTATGTGGTGGTTGTTTATTTTAACCTTAATCTAGAAGGTCTTCAAATTCCTGTAGACTTTTCCCGAACTGGCATATAAGTTAGTTTAGTTTAGATTGTCCCAATAGTCTTCTGTCAATAAAATAGCTACCGACCGAGTCGTGGTTCGGCCCTCTCGGGCGCCCTCGGATCGGAATGCTCACGCGTAAAATAGTAACCGTCCAAGCCGAGGTTACCCTTCACCGGGGGGACCCTTGTGTCTAGTTACTAGCTAATAGAGGTTCAGGCTAAGCGATCTAAGAGCTATGCCACCTCTCAATCCGGTGAAGCAGTACCAGACTCTCTGGCCAACTGTATAGTTCGTCAAAAAAAAAACTTAGTAGACTTGTACGAGCGATGAACGTTCCTTTTTTTGAATCGACTTCAAGTAAGGAGGTTCTTATTTTGATCTGTATTTTTTGATTGTATGCGAACTTATGACATCGTTACTTAGGACTTTCAATTTGTGTTTTTTTTATTTAAATATAATTATTTACCTTAATAAATTCATTCCCTTTTTACATTTAATTCTGTTATTTATTTACCCATTAGGTATTTGCCGCACATCTCGGCAGAATTCCAAATTCCACCGCCACCATCTTGATGGTTGGCGTTCAACGACTGTACGTTTTTCGCGTAACTTTCTCCCACGCACTGTCAACTGTCGCCAGCGGTGTTTCCGAACGTTTACGATTTAGGGACCTTCAAGAAACGAGCCTATTCCTATCTCAAAAGTCGGCAACGCACCTACAGCTCCTCTGGTGCTGTGGATGTTCATGGGCGACGGTGATCACTTAAGATCAGGTGAGCCTCGTTTGCCACTTTTCATATAAAAAAAATAAAAATGAATTGTTAAGTGAAAAAGCTGAAGTAAAATAACGTTGTATCTCTAGTATTAAATGAAGGAAAAACATTAATGGAATCACACACGTGCTATCTAACGTATATGTGTATATTATAGCACTAAAATTGCAGCGATCCCGGAACCGTCTTAGACAAATTCAATCTATATTATATTGTCTTGGACCTGACTATTTCTACGATTCTAAAATCGATATATTTCATCGAAACGTCTCGATGACACATTTTATGACACACCTTGTATCGGTCGAAGTTTTAAAAAGGCGCACATCTTAACACGGCCTTGACTGCGTGACTTTTGGAAATCTACTAAATGTCGGGATCGGATATAATTTGAAAGGCCGTATCGATTAGATGTATAATAGTAATGATATAGACATTATGTGTTATTGTATACCTAACATTGGTGAGACGTGCGCGTGGGGTATGAAAAGTTTCCTCGGAGGTCGACCTGTATCTTGCGGGTCTACGTAAACTGGTCATCTGATTCATAGTTCATAAAGAATTGTTACAATTAATCAGCATATCGGTCACGTAATTGTATACGTTTTGTTGGTATTTCAAGGTCGCTACGCCTTGACAGCTATACGGAAAACAAGATCTATGTCAATGCTGACTAAGCAATTAATGATTTGTTTACGTATCTCGTTTAGGATTTGGAGGAAGAATTGATAAGTAGACTGAGATAGAGATCGCTTTTCATTGAGACTATGTGACATGGTGTGAATCAGAGAAGCTCATTGTTGAACCCCAGATTGTACAAGTGGACCGATTATAAAATCTGAATGACAAAGTGCTTAGCCACTAGATCGTTACTGGTATTAAAAAAATTAAAATATACTTTACGTTTAAGTTATTTTTGAAAAAAAAGCATTTTTAGCCCTATGTTTAAGCGTTCGATTTTCCTACCTTATGGAATTTCGATTTTCGTCCTCTTTCGTACGAAAAAATTATATAGCTAAATATAATAGCTTATGTGCCACATATGGGATCATCATCAATATTTCAGCCATAGGGAAATCCACTGCTAGAATAGGCCTCTCCCAACAATTTCCATAAGGATAGGTTATAAGGGACTTGCTTGCATGGCCTTTATGAAGTCGACAGATCATCTTGCCTAGACATTCTTCTTTTGGTGTGGTATTAGGGATCCAATAAGCTTGGTGAAAACCGATCAATCATTCCACCCTGATGAAAACCCCTACCCTTTATATAGCCTGAAAAATGTTGTACTATAATAAATATGAATAGAAATTAAATAAACAATAAACTTTCACGAAGTTCATCGTTCCCACAGAGTACTTTAAAACACGATCGGAGTCAAATTATTAGTGTTATTTTTATTTTAATAGAATATACAAATCTTTTAACTGTGCCAGTGGCTATCAGGTGTTGAGGAAAGTTGTCCCATCATGGTTCTGATGGTGGGACACAATCTACTTCCAGCTCATCAGATATATGTATTTTCGTATACTAAGGTGACGTCAGTCATTAATCTTATACGTAAAAGTTGACTTGGAACTGGAAAATTAATAACGATTGCTTTAAAGATGCAACATTCAAATGAGTTGATTTAGAAAATTTTGTCGTAAACGTTACTAACATTCTTGTTAACCATGAAATAGAAAAAAATCTAGTAGAAGTGCGACGCAGTGCTGTGTCGTATCAATGGACCTTTTTTTTATATGAAAAGTGGCAAACGAGCGAGCATACGGCTCACCTGATCTTAAATGATCACCGTCGCCCATGAACATCCACAGCACCAGAGGAGCTGTAGGTGCGTTGCCGACCTTTGAAATGGGAATAGGCTCGTTTCTTGAAGGTCCCTAAATCGTAAACGTTCGGAAACACCGCTGGCGACAGTTGACAGTGCGTGGGAGAAAGTTACGCGAAAAACGTACAGTCGTTGAACGCCAACCATCAAGATGGTGGCGGTGGAATTTGGAATTCTGCCGAGATGTGCGATAATGGAAATCGGTAGCTGGGATGATTCCGAACAATTCCTCAGAACACTCCCCATGGTAAATGCGATACGGGATGCAAAGAGAACCGACATCTCTTCGCAGACTCAGAGGGTCGAGTCGATCGGAAAGACCCTGATCGTCGACTATTCGAGCAGCTCTACGTTGTACACGGTCGAACGGAAGAAGTTGGTATTGGGGAGCCCCGGCCCAGAGATGCGAACAGTATTCCATATGAGGCCGTACTTGCGCCTTGTAAAGTTGCAGACGGTGGGCAGGCGTGAAATACTGTCTTGCTCTACTGAGTACCTCTACCTTCATGATCGAGGAAGTACTCTTCATAAAATGGTCATTACGTACATACAACTTTTCTGATTATTCCATGTCTTCTAAGTTGTAGATTTTGGCTAGTGAATATTAATTAGCAGATAACCAATCTGCTAATTGATTTATGCCACCTTCATGTTCCGACGGTATGCAATTGTTTGTATTGTGTAATCTAATACTTAATGATTTCTGTAAATCAATACATTACAGTTTCGCGTAATGTTAATTGAATTAGTTGGTTGCTTTTCATAGTGATAATTCATACACAATAGTCAGCAGACGCGCGCACACACACACACACACACGCACAGACACACACATGCGAACACACGCACACACTCACACACGAAAATGCTCAAAAACAATTTCAAAGGTATTTTATTCAAAGGAAAAAAAAATTGAAAAAAAAATAACGTATTTCAGATTTAAAAATTCAAATCTTAGTATGTAATCTAAATTTGTTTGGAGGGTGGGCGTTAATAGCGGCGACACAATATCCTTATTATATTATATATTATATCATTATTAATAGCAGACTTGGTTTGGTTACAAGAAACATTCTGTTCTAGTTGACCATTTCTTTTTTAATAAATTAATAGTTATCTAAAATACAGCATAGAGCTAATTCTTCATTAACCTTATTTTATCGATTCACAGATAAAATTCAAAATTATATTTCGTAATATCTACAAGAATGATCAACTCTAAAAGGTCACGTTGGCAACTTTGGGTTTTATTATGAAAATTTTATCGCTCGAATATTGGACACGCCATAAATTTGTCGCGCTTGTTTTTAATAGTAACAAATACCACTGCCAAGTGCCCAGATATTTTAGTGAAAGTGTTCTCAATACATTGTATCAGCGTTTGTAAATTAGTTTTTCTTCGTGTTTTGATGTGTAATATACTGTCTGAAATTTATAATAGACGAGGAAAACTTTCTTATGGTATTTTTATGTTATTTTCTTTGTTGGTATCACTCTTGACAAGTTGAGAGCAAGCTTCACAACACGCAGTCTTCTCTGATGGCTTTTTGTTGACGGGGGGGAATCCCGCATTCTAGGGTTTCCCCCCTGGGTTATGTGGGGTTCTTACCCACTAAAACCCCGCCCGGTGGCCCTTCCTCGGTGCATGGTGAGGGGCTTCGGGATCTCCACCGGAGCCCCTCTGACCTTTGCCCTCGCAGTGCAACATGGGCCAACCGGTATCGCCACCTTCGGATCCGCTGTGGCGGACGACAGAGACTCCCCTCTTGTCGCCCAGTGTACCCGAGGAGTTTTAGTGACCTACTACGACAGGCAGGGGATACCGTAGTCATATTCTACGAGCCCCGAACTACAAGGCTATTCTCTGATGGCCTATCTCGTGCAGTCATGTACTCGTAGTATTGATGAGGTATTTACTGCCTTTTAGTTCCTTTAGGACCTTTTTCGTCGCCCGGTACCCTCAACCTTTCTCTGGACAAATTCGATCAATAGCCACCTTTCACGGCATACGTAACCAAAAAAAGATAAGAGATAAAAAAAGAGATAAAAAAGAAGATAAGAGATTTTACCAAAGATTTGAGATCAAACGTTGTTGATGCCGAGTTCTCAAATCACGTTACACTATTGCGATTAATTAAGATCACCGGGTACGTTAAGTGCTTCATCATAATTATGTATTACAGCACAATTTTCTATTCCGTGACAATCGGTCATTAGTGCTCTTTGTGAACGTGTCACATTAGCATCGGCAAACCGACAGGCATTTAACATACTACCTGTATGTAAATGTCCACCGTTCTATTGTTGGATCGCGTGTAATGTTGTAGCAACTATTTCACTCGTCTCCGTGAATACAATGGTGATATTTTGCATGATACATTTTAGAGAGTGTGTGCAGGAGTTTCATTATCTTTTATTTGAAAGGCAGACGGCTTCATCTACACAACAGATAAGATAAGAGAGAACACAAGGGCCTCTAATCTGTTATATGCCAATGACATTTAATTATGAAACCAAAGTATTACAGTCATATCAATAATCATTCTATCATTACCAAATACGTTATCTCACATACGATTAGTATCAGTAGCACGCCATTGGTAAACCATAGTAGCACCAATGAACTAATAGACTACTAAAACTAGCAAATATCAACCACTGTGAAGCCGATGAACATTTTGTTCTCAGTAGGTGTAGCTGATTGGACTTCAGATTTGAGAAGTTGCAGATGCATTGTGGTGTCTGTAGAACTACTGGTGACAACTAATTGCACAGATTAGTAATGCGTGGAAGAAAATTAAATGGAATACGTACGTACAGTTGTGCAATTTTAGTATTGTTTGTGGTAATGGAAATTGGTAGTAAATGCGATAGAGAATGCAAAGAGACCCGACATCTCTCCGCAGACCTAAAGTATGGCAGTGGAAGTCCTTCATCTTTTGTTATGAACATCCCGATCGAAGCGCATTGCCTTTATTACGTTCATTATGCGTACAGCAAAGGACTTAATAGTTTGCCCCCTCTGTCTTACAATTACAGTTTGCTTGTTTTCAAGAGTAGATTGCTGGATTTATAAGAATTTTTTAGAATTTATAAGAAAATTTAGATTTGTAAACCTTAAACCTTTGGAAACATCCCTCTGACCCAGATGATGCGATGTACTTCGTCTTTCATTCTACTTTCAGTAAAGGGTTGACAGGCAAACTAAGTTACCCGATTTAGCCGTGGTAGCTCATTGACTTGGTGGCAGTCGTCTTAGGTTGCGTGGTACGCTAGCAACTTGTCAATACCAACGAATTTGCTCATGTCTTTGAATATTTTCTAAGACAAGTCTAGACTGCCAATACGTACATATATACAATAGAGCCACGTGGCGGATTATGCCCTTGTACATTACAGAGAATGACAGGGTTCAACAGTGGAACAAATATAAATATATCTGCCTGTAACTTTTACTTTTAATTTGGGGGAAAGGCGGCAGTCTACATGCAGAAATGCATTGATTTTAAAATACGTTATTTTATTTTACTGGCCATACACAAAAAAACTGACTTTGAATTGACACGTATATTATCTACAGTCCTAACAATTATGCTTTTGTTTAGAAAACATATCGTACATTCACTCTTTTATGGGCAATCGTACATAGGTGCTAATTAATAGCTACGGAGTAAATTATAACAACTGGAAGATGCAAAATCCGTTCCGTTTCCGTGTAAGAATTCATTAGAAAATCAATTCGTCTCGACACTTAAAAGGGGAAAGTGTTTTTAGCGTCTGTTTTGGCGTGGCAGTGTTTTGTAAGTCCGTAATGATCGGTCACTGAGAGCAATTAAGACGACTAACCGTGGATAAACCCGTACGTTCCGTGGAATATTGAGCAATTGAAGGATTTTATGACGTTCTTGATTCGAACGTAAAAGTGAAGATGATATGGATTTTATACTTTGGTCTATGTTTAAGCTGCCAGATATTAAGTAGTTTCAAATTTACCTTTTTCTGTCCCTATCCTAGATTAGTACTATGTAGGTAGTTTCAAATGTATGACTATGTAGTGACTATTTATTATTATCATCATACCACCATATATGTATATACATACACAAAAATATAAAAACATTATAAAATCCTAACCTAGTGTGTGCCGCCGGCAACGGAGCAGGGGCAAACAAACGGTGGTTAGGACGACATAGCGAGGAACCCAACGATGCGTGACCTGTCCAGGAGTACTACCTTCTGTATCTGACCCAGCCATCAAGCGAAAGTCTCTTAAGATCTTGATCGAGACTGTTTGATATATGACCGTTTGCAAAATGACTATCGGTACAATGATTGTCCACATCCCACATGGCGGTCACCTTGTGAGCACAGTCGAATTACTTAGTGATTTTTTCCCTTTCGGCCTTCGCGAGGTTCCCGTCATGTGGGATGGTAATAACGACGAGCACCGCCTGTCGCGTTGATCGATTTGTCAGCACAATATCAAGTTTGTTGGTCATGTCTGTGATGACTGATCGATCCCAATAGAGTGTGTACTTACAGTACGGTACCTCGGACTCCAAAAGTCCATATCGAAGACCAATTTGCTATATTTTTACTATTAAATATGATAATTATTATTGTGTTTTTAATATCGTGTCGCGAGTGTCGACTTGTTTAATAATCTATCACTATGCAACCACATGATCCAATGTAAACTCGTTACGACAATATTTTCACATTTTATATAAATATTTACATAATATATTTCACAAATTACAGAATTAATTGTTGGAATATCTTTTTACGCTTAAGTAATAAACAAATTGGGCAATTGTTGTTAAAACTCGTAACTCGTCTTCGTCTTCTGCACACTTCGATTTAGTACTTTGACTGTAAGGTGTGAAATTGCAGATTGAATCTTTTATTACACGATATTATATTCTTCATAGCGAATAAGAATAATGTTCTTCATTTAATTTATTGTATATTTTATTCCCATTTTTGTATTATTTATTTTTGTTATTCTGTCCATTACACGATTCTGCTGCTGTGCATAAAGCAATGATTGGCTAAAAACAAATTTGTTTTCAGTAAGACAATTTGATGGAAACATTTGTTACCATTTTTGTATGCCTTACGTGTTAGAGTGTGTCTTCTTTTGTTTCTTTTTTTATTAAATGGCTTCGCATGGCTTCGTTTGTGCATTTAGCCAATGACGTAGATAACATATTGTTTCTTTTTGTGTACAATAAACAAATATTCGTTATTCAAAAAATTAAGACAATTATTCAATTGTTTTTACACAATTTCTGATTGAGGCATAAAAACAATTGAACATCGAATTATGATAATTGAATTAATATGTAATTTAATCGTCAATATAAATATAATTTAAACATAACACCATAAAATATCTATTTACAAATAATTTGTTATATAATTTATATTAGAAATAACAAAATTACACGGTCGAAGAACCGGCGCGATTGTGTCTATAAAATTGGGACATTGCAAAATCAGGTCGACAGCGGTCAATCGTAGATTGTTACGTGCGTAAAAAATTAGCGGATCATTTTTTGACACGGAATAATATTGAAACTTCTAATGAGTATCGGTTCAAATGACGGCTGATGTAAACAGATGAATGAGAGAACTTCCTCCTTTACTGAAGTAGATTAAAATGCCAATGTCCCTCGTCCATTTAACCTTAAGATAGTAGATAGTGTCAGCTATAACTGTCCCCTTTTCACCAAGGTCCCATATGGGACATGGGCACAAGTCTTTAACAATCAAACTTTCTGCACAAATAAGCATTTTTTGAAAACCATTTGACTTTAAAAAAGTTAATTTTACAGCCTATCTTTTTTTTTTAAAGAGAATACAAGGATATAGACCCCTAGAGCAGATGGGCGAACTATTTAACTTAATCTTTTGTATATTCTTATGTTACCTTTAATATTGACTCTGCATAGTATTGCGTTTTAAACACCAAAGACTCAAGAGAAATGGGGTTTGAATCTCCAGTCCAGGTTACCACTGCTTCCACCATTTTAATTTAATAAATATTTAATTAGATATAAGTAACGTGGATATTATAAGGATAACAACTCGCTATGTAATTATTTCAAATACGTATATTTTTAAGGCACGAATTTCTCTGACATTAAAACACAATTTGCATAAATCAACGTCCATTCTAAAATAGCATTAGCACTTTCTCTTTCACTTCTATGTATTTAAATATGTAAATATAAAATTAAAGAGTAAAAGGATACGTCAACATTTTTATCATCTTATTAAATAAGATTATTTTAACAAATTAAAGTCCCAAGAGACGAGTAGAGTTAGTTTTCTGTAGCCCTTTCAACCCTGTAGTTCTGGGCCCGTAGAATAAAGCTACGGTTTGTCCTGTCTATCGTAGAAGGCGACTAAAAGGGGCGGGTTCACTGGACAACAAGGGTGGGGGCCTTTGTCGTCCGCAGAAGTGGACTATGGAAGAAGGCGACATCGGCTGGCCCGTGTCGCCTTGCAATATGAAGGCACAGGGGGGGAGGGATTAACCTCCCCCCTCGCCGGGCCGTGCTCTCCGAGAGCACAGTGTAGAGGGGCTTCGGTGCGTTCCACTGGAAATCCCGGAGCCCCTCATAATGAACCAAAGAATGGTTATAATTTTAAAAATTTTCTAGTTTAGGTTAGTTAAATATTTACAGAATTACTTTCTTTGATGGAAGAAATAGTCGTATACATTATGTAAGCACACCATTTGCAAGCAAAAAACCGAACTAAGCATAAAAGAACTAAACATAGTATAGTCATGCTATGTATTCGAAAATTAAATACAATATAATTTAAAAAAAATAATTCTTGCGATTTAGATTTAGTTCTAAACACGTATCCGAACGTGCTTTAAAATTATAGAAAACAAATTGACACATAACCTATATGTACTATGCAATTTATAACGGTACTATTTCTTAATATTTGACAAACTTCATTTAAATCGTGTGTAAAATAAGTTTTTAACAATTACCTAATTATACCACAAATGAATGTATTTTTAAGTAATAATAATCTTCACGTGTACACGTTTTATGCATATTGAGTTTTACTGTAAACATCGTTGTAATGAGGTCATTTGAAACTGACCTTACGTAACAATGTAGTTAACTACGTGCTTAATAACTTAAGCATTTATATATATTCATGTGGTACTTTTAACTAGTTTTTCCACTTACACCACATTAAGAAGTTCGTTCGTTAGATATTGTAAGTTAACAATTTCTATCAATTTGTTTATTTATTTTTACTTAGATGACGATGATAATGTCAGTTAATATTTAGCACAATTGGCAAGAAAATCTTTACAAGTTACTTAATTGAAATAAACCCAATTTTACAGGATCAATCTTAACACGGATTTCATTTCGTTTCGACTAATATATTATAAAGAATTTGTGACAAAGGCCATTATGTAATTCAATAAACGTACTAGCATTCCAAAACCAGTATGTATCTAATCTATAAATACTTTTTGCAGGTGTAAACATCGTGAAGAAGCGAACGTGCCTACAGAGCGGATTATTGACCTAGTCTCGAACGATCACCGGAACCATTATGCCTTATAAATCAATCAGTTAGTGAAGCAATGGAGCGGGCTTGAATCGTAAACGATAATACCGTTAACTAATTATGCGGATTTATTAACCAACGAAACATGATGGAAGAGGTGACGACACGCCCCAATCTCGAATACATCCCCTCTCTGCCCCAAAAAGTGAAACAGAGAGGATCGACAACTTTTACACAGATAACGAGCGAAGATGCCTCTCACAGAGTGAACGCGTTCAGCACGAACGACTGCCGGTCCAATATGGACTCGCTGAGTTCGATGCACTCTCTTGTCCTTAATTCTAAGTCTCAATCTGCAACGGTATTCGTAGCGGCGACCCAGCCAGACCGACCCGCGAATACGCCTAGCTCAGACGCTCTCTCCGGCAACGGTCCACACGTGGTCACGATCAGAATAAACACGGACACTGATAAACCGAAAGCGCCGAAGATTTCAAGCGTGCATCTCAAAAGCGATGTGGACTTTGAAACGTTCAAAACTAGTGACACGAAGAAGAATAACAGTTTAGTGAGATTAAATGTAGACGACACTCGGCCTAACATTCTGGATAACGAAGAACAGGGGAAGATGGACAAGCCGCCGTTCATTTATTGCAATTCGTACATGAATACCTCCAACATGGTCATGTCTAGCGGTCAGTGCTCGCCGAGCGATACCCTAGATTCGGGGACGTGTAGCGATCTAGATGGAACACCGCCACCGCTGCCGAAAAAGAAAATCTCTAAATCATCATCAAAGAAAACGGTATCAGTGACAATGATAAGCTCTGCGAGAAACATGAGCGAACTGGATTTCGAGGACAACGATTCGAACATATCGTGCGATTCGCTGAACAGCAGCGAGTTCAATGGTAGCTTGCACGCTGACGAAAGTCAAGGCGACGACATTGGTAAAAGGAAAAGAAACAAACACCGGAACCGCCTCTCATGCCACCGTTTACGGCTAAAGTGAGCAACAAAGACGGTAGCTTTCTACCGCTAGGTCTACTGCAAGACATTAGAGACCATTCAGCGAAACTCAATACGGTCGAAACTGAAAGTGATTCGGCCGGCCAAACGCGCGAGGTTGTGAGCCAGAATATTAATGAAAATGCTAATACAGTGAAAGAAAGCGCGCAGCTGACGTCGTTCCGATTGGTTTCACAGTTGAACGAGTCCAAGTCGGACAGTAACAGCGCGGAGTCAACGTCAGTTAATATTGGATTGAAGACGCCACTGATCAACGAGACCACGTACGAAGATAGAAAGAAAGAGGAGAAAATGAAACAGGAACGCATTTGCTATAGCAGCCATTACTTCGACACGGACAAGTTCTACGATTTCCATCTCAATGAGAAGCAGTTCGACGATGTGCCCGTCAAAAGTGCTAGTGTTAATAAAAGTGTCAGTGATGAAGCTGAACTGGAATACTTCGCCGGTGTGAAGGATTATAAGAATGAGGAACCGCCGTCAACGATAAGAAGCTCCAAGGGCACGATACGGGGCGTCAAGAACAGGGTGCGGGCCGGCATTGCGACCTTCTTACAAATGCAGAGTACAACAAAGGTAATTTGTGCTGTTTTTTTTTAATTTTGCTCAGTAAGTTTTCGTGCCAGCTATTTGCTCGTTATACACGCACTGATTTTAGAGGTCACTGTTAAACGTATTTGAAAGTGTTTCGCGCTAGCACGTAGCCCGTTATTACAATTCTCACTTTTAATGTTCGATATAAATTGCACATGAAAATAATGTTAGTACTGTTAAATTGATTTACCATAGGATAGGAAGTAATATTTCCTAATTTCATCCGACTTCAAAAAAGGACTACACATAGACATTTATTTATTGGCATCACAATACAAAAACACATCACAGAATTTAACACACATTAAAAAATAATGAAAATTCGACAAAACACAGTTAAAGTTACACGGACAAATAATACAAAACATATGATGCCAATGCCACCGTCTCAGCATATGCTGTCGCAAGGATGCGACAGCGCTGATTTTCAGCGGTGCCCGCGAATACCTAAAGACTTAAAGACGTGCGCGCGCTGTACTACTTTTATATGGAATTTATACATACAATAAGAGTATAATAAATATGATACATGAATAAAACAGTTATGAGATTAAAATATATTTTATACAATAAAATAATAGATGAAAAATTTCATAAATAAATATATTATTAAGTCAAAAATATACTAAAATAAATAATATGATAATTAAACGTATAAAGTTTAAATTATATAATGAAATATTGAAAATATTGGAAACAACTAGGTTCTCAATTCGTCTATATCTTTTTTTGTTTGATCCTTTATAACTTTCGTCAGGGTCATTTTAGATTGTTCCAATTCTGACAATGACATCCATGAAAAACAATATAAGTCTTAAATTTGCATTAAGTATGTGCTCCGCTATAAATGGACGATTTTTTTTTAATGACGAACTACACAGATTGGCCAGAGAAGCTGGCCTTGACTGCTTCACCGGATTGAGAGGTGGCATAGCTCTTAGGTCGCTTAGCCTGAACCTCTATCGCTAGTAACTCGACACAACCTCCCGTTGGGGGTAACCTCGGCTCGGACGGTTGGTATGTTACGCGTAAGCATTCCGATCCAAAAGCGCCCGAGAGGGCCGAACCACAACTCGGTCGGTAGCTAATTCACGAAACCTATAAATGGACGAATAACTGAATATAACGCCAACCGATTTCGATGATTCATTTTTTATTGGAAAGTCTCACTTCAAGAGTAGTTTAGTTTGTACATATAATTTTTACGGCGTAAAACGGATTATGAGAGAGGACTGTCCTTTACGACCAATCCGTTCTTTTTCAATCACTAGTCTTCTAGTAATTACAAAGTCAAGATTGGATATTGAAATGCGGATTGCGGATCGATGGATGGATCAAATAAAATCTGGATCGGAAATAATCTTAGATTGAAGATCGAATATAGAAACCCGCCGTAAATCATATCTACCGCCACTTATAACCTCTAAGCCGACCGACTAACCGATCTAACTAATCATTAATACGTAAATATAGTTCCGCCCTCCGGAGCCCTAGTTATTTACCGGGATGACAATCCTCGCTTTGGCTAAAATTTTCAAAGCTATGGTATCTGTCGCATCAGAAGTCATTTAACTTATTGTCTTTGACTATAGAACTGCTAAAGTTTCTTTTCCTCCCACCGCTATAGCTAAGCATAGTGGTAATAAAGTTAATGGCTTTAGAATGTTTTTTTTTTATTTATTATCAAACAATTTATACATAATAAAAAAATTTTTGACGCCATAAAAACCGCAGTCGTTTGTCTAGGCGTTGCACATTCGCCATAAGTTAATAAATGTTTTGTTATAATTATTATTAATATAATTAAAAAAAAAAGAATAATAGGAGAGAAACAGAACAAAAAAATAACAATAAGAATTTATGGAGTGAATATAATGACTGACAATATTTCTTTTTATTTTTAAATTTCTTAACTTCACGCCACGTCAAACTCGGTTGGTTATTACGCTTATTATAGGATGTTCTTTTTTGACGTGTGCTAAACGGAGAAAACTTGACTGACTGATTTGAAATTTACTATTTTATTTATTTTTTTTGTCTAATATTCTGAATAAGGCATCTAGACAAACTTCTCAGACACACTTAAGTCGTCACTCTAACTGGCCGGAGCGACTTTTTATAACTTTTTTTTTTGCAAATTTTACAGAATGAAAGTGTACAAAAAGGCGGACTTAATGCTGGCCAACCATGCACTGGGCAGAAACATTTTAACTAGGGATTTTTTGTACTTAAAATCTGTCCCTATCTGTCGACATCTATATAGTTATAAATGTATCTTTTTATTGTTACGTAAAATAGTTATGGTTACGTTATTAATTTATTGTTAAGTAAGTACGTTATTTTAATGTTTTTTTTCTCTAAACCTGAACCCGTTACTTTGTCTCTATACAACCACAATGTAGACGGACAGAGAATGCCTTCTGGCATTAAGTCCGTCTTTATGTATACTTTTATTCTGTGCAAATAATTATTAAATAAATAAAAAAAGGCAATGGCTAGTGGGATTCGAAGGCGGCCATTACTACTAGGCTACCTTTAAATTAATTTTACAGCAATATAGTTACATTGTTAAGATTAGAAAATAAGTTGACAACGTACACTTATAAGAAGATTACCACAGATGTTCCGCTTTTATAACCTGACGCGATAATTATAGTAAAATTGTCACTACTACCTTTTACGGTGATATCACATGCGACGCTATGTATGTCGGAAGCGTCTATCATCCAGTTTTCTAAGCATTCAACACGGCGAATAACAAGAAATCGAAGTATTGCGGTGAAAGTGGCTGAGCTTGGTAGAAAAACACAACGACTTCGGATGTGTGTGAATTTAGAAGTAAGCAATAAAATTAGTGAAAGCATTTGATAGTCTTGCGGGCAAAAGTTTGATTGACGATCTAGCGATCAAGGTTCGACGCCTAGTTGGCTTGTAACAAGTATATTTACGAGTAAAAACAAAAACGGACTTTAAATCGAATCAGAGAGATTAGGCGTGGACGCCACCTTTTTATTTCCGAATTATTGTTGGAATATTAAGAAATCAGAACCTAAACAAACTCTCATCAAACTACAACCTCTGCCATAAAAAATGAATCATCGAAATCGGTTGGCGTGATATTGAGTTATTCGCCCATTTGTCGTGTACATACTTAATGCAAATTTTAGACTTATTAAGTATCATGGATGCCATTATCAGAAATGGATCAAATTGACATAGAATCACGCGAAGCAACAGCTTTCTAATAGAAATAGAATCATCCAAAACGGTTCACCTAGTCGAGAGTTATGAGATAACAAACATAAAAATACATACAGACCAATTGAAAACCTTTTTTTTTGTTCACGAGGAGGAAATCTTCAGAAAGATACCCCGCCTTCTGGGGGGAAGGCGGCGGTTATGTGGGGTTTTTACCCACTAAAACCTCCCCAGTGGCCCTTCCTCGGTGCATGGTGAGGGGCTCCGGGATCTCCCGGGTCCACCTTGGCGGACGACAAAGGCCCCACCCTTGTCGCCCAGTGAACCAGAGGCCCCTTTTAGTCGCCTTCTACGACAGGCAGGGGATACCGTAGTCTTCTTATTCTTAAGAGCCCAGAACTACAGGGCTGGAATTGAAAACCCACTCCTTTTTGAAGCGGATTGAAATGAGGCAGTCGGTTTTATATTTACTCGTAAATATACTTGTCTCGGAGCGAGTTGCCGTAATTGTCACTGATCTTTGCCGCAATGCACTTTGCGATATGCCTGCAAGAGTCGCAAAGATAACAATATGTGTAGGCCACACATATCTCCACTTAAGCTTATCGTTGAAATGTGTCACCCGATGTTTGGTGACACAGAGTTTGATGCTACCGGTTTATTTATTTACTTTTTTACAGTTTGCCATCTAACAGCATATATATTACTGCTTGTACATTAAAAAGGGAAAGCTAGCAATATTTCTCTTTTTTTAGTATTATTATTAACATTCTTGTTAACTATTCCAACTAAGCTTAAGCTTGTGCTAGGAGATGGTTCACCATCATCATTCACATTCATCAGCCTCGGGTTCACTAGGCGACAAGGGTGGGAGCCTTTGTCGTCCGCCAAGGTAGACCCGGGAAGAAGGCGACATGGGCAAGCCCGTTCTTTGTTAATGCGTTCTTCACACGCTGAGACGGTATTTCTACCACTGTGATAATAAAATATTTATATACCGTCTGTGCATCTATTTTAATTTAATATATTGATCCAGCTGATGATATAAGCTGTCACGTGCTTACACCCTAAGCCTTAAACCCTGCGATAGTCGAAGACAGCTTTGCGTCTGCGTATTAGGTCCCATATGCGACAGGTGGAAAGCCTGTTGCCATACACCGGGCACAGACTTTTAGCATGCTATTAGTAGTGTCATGTGACAATTCATATAGTTGCTACGTATATATGGAGCGTTTTTATGCAGTCTTTCCTTCCATCACAATTCAATGTGTTCTATTTAAGAACGTCCTCCGATCTACATACAAAGAACATTCCACAATTCGATATAAATAAGGCATGGATAGTGAAACCCGTTGTCAGCTTGTCGATCTTCCGTGTTCTTTATATTTCAACCTTGGATTTTAACGCGCCGTCTCTCAGAACTCTAGGACATTCACTTATTGTAATTATTGACTGATTACAATATTTTAACATTATTCATTATATTCATGAATATAATACCCGGGGTATTTCATGCATTCTCGTCAAACTATTCCTATCCTTCTCTCTCTCGTGCCTGTGAGTCGTTTTTCAACTAAAGTCCTCATATTACGACTATAGCCAACACTTAATTGTGAAAAATACATCAATATATTTATACAGTGAAATTTAAAACTATTTATAAAATACGTTATTCGTATCTTAACCATTTTCTTAAGTTGTGTGTATTTTTTAAATGGTTGTGCACTTATGAGAAACAGAGGATAGATGCGCTCGAGATGTGGTGCTGGAGAAGAATGCTGAGGATACCTTGGACTGCATTCCGAACTATCCAGTCAATACTTGAAGAACTCGGCATCAAGCAGCGTCTGTCTTCCATTGTTCGGGCTCGGATACTGACATTTTTGGTCATGTCTGCAGGCGTAATGACGAATCCATCGAACGCCTGGTAGTACAGGGTAAGGTGGAGGGCACCAGACCTAGGGAAAGATCTCCTATGAGATGGACCGACCAGATAAGAACGGCTATGGATGTACCGTTGCATCAATGTGCGAAAAAGCAGCGTACAGGAGGAGTGGCGGCGGCTTGTGAAGCGGGTCACTGATACCTAATACGTGATAACCACGACGAGTCTGTAAAGACTCAAGCGACGAAGAAGAAGAAGCACTTATAATGGCGTCTTTGAATTGTTTTTGTTTCAAAAGTTTTACATGGAAGTCAGGTCGGGAGACATATCTGAAACTATATTTTTTCTATACTCATATTTATATTAAAATATATGTTTATTGAGATATTATGGCATTGAGATATAATCCAAGAAGTACTAAGTATTAAGTAGTAACAGGATATTTTATTTTAGGACATAAAAATAGTTTTTAATCGCGGGTAACAATCGTGAGGCGCAGCTAGCTTATAAATTTTTTTTATTATATATATTTTGAGAAGCAGTTTATTCAGATCGAACCTAGGTAAGAATGCGCCCTTAAATAGAATTAGTATAGAATTCAACTCTTTTTCAAAAACGGACGATATCGACCTCTTTTTCCTAGTATAAATATGTATAAACAATCACTAATCTACAAATAGTTTTTTTTTATTAGTTAATTTTTAATTTTGTGTTTTTTTTATTTTTATCTTAACATTGTCACTCGCCAATTAATTGCTTGCAGTCTACGCCTATAACTGCGATGGCATTAACTTCACAACTTTTCACTGTTTTATGTATTGTTTGGAAAAAATATTCATTGTGTTGGTGTAATAAATAGATAAATAAATATAAATTAAACAAATAAAATTTAATTAAACGATCGATTCAAACAACCGAATGATCGAATAAGCCGCCGTGATTATGAAACATGGACGTTAGTCGCGCCGACATTATACTTTTAAAGGAGTTTCAAAATAGTTGCCTTGACTTTTCTCATATACAGCAATATGCTTTCATTCTATGAAATATAATTTAATTGCGTTAAACAAGTTCATTAACAGTGTTAACTTTGATCATATAACAGAAGTCAGTAATTTCACTCAACTATTGGCTATGTAATCATATAAAAAATGTATATGTTACATTGGCGCATGGAAATTCATCACACGCTATACATTTACTGAATTGTTTTCCTAAACGCTTCAAAAATACATCATACATGCGCAATTTTGTTATTGCTAAAATTATTTTGACCGGTCTTCTCAAACGTGCAAAAAAAGTTGTACATAAGTAGTTCACTTATGAAGGACCTTTACCTTTTTGTATAGGAAAAGATCACACATCTCACTTAATCTTAATGTCGCCCATGAACAGCCGCAACACCGAAGGAGCTGAAGATGCGTTGCCTTTGAGTAAGGAGTAGGCTCGTGTCTTGAAGGTCCCCAAATCGTATAGGCCCGGAAACACTGCTCACAGATTAATAGCGTGGAAGGAAATGTGTGTGTCCGAAATATGCCAGGATTCGTTGTCGGCATATGGTAGACAAACGAGTCTTAATTTGTAATTAGCTTAGGAAAGATGCATTGGTACGTTTCGCAGTCCAGGGTATCCTTAACATACGTCTCCAGCACCACATCTCGAATGCATCGATCCTTTGTCTCTTTTCGGCTGGGATTGTCCACGTTTCCACTCCATACAGGAAGATGGGGAATACCAAGGCCGCACCGCAGGACCTTTTTGGCGAGTTCTTTCGCCAAAAAAGTGGTCCGATCGGGTAAAAGACTCGTCGTTTTCCAAATTTTACACTGCTGTAAAAGACGCGCTGGACAGAAGCCGGTGGAGGCAAATCATCCGCTCCAGGTGCAAACCTGATACCCTGACCACGATCCTCAGACATGAGGGACCGACACTGGAGAAAGAGAGGCACAAAGATTACAAGATCTAACACAAGTCGCTGGTTCAAATCCGGCTCGAAGGACCATTTTTTTGTGTCACATTACTTACACACTACAGCAAGTCATATGTATTGTTGTTATTAGCGGGAAGTTGTTACGTTTTACATACTTCCTAACTGAACAACTGTCGGTACACGGACTATATATGGAGTATTGACAATAAAAGCTATAATGGGCTCGGTGTTGTGGAAAGAGTCACTTTCACCGTCATTATAATTACGTACCATTTCTTTACGTTACCCGGTGCAATTAGAATGGGCAAATGTAACAATGCGTACGGTTAACGACGTTCTTTTACCAGTTTTGTTCAGTTTAAAATGTTTCTTTAAACACATCATGAATAAATTAGTTTGCTTTTAAAATGTTTAAGCTGTGCCGATCTAATGGTTGGTCGTCTGTCCGTTGATTAGGATCCGGAAACGGATACTTAATATTAGGTAATTTAACTATAAATTTAAAAAATATAACTGCTATTAAATCCATTAATTTAGTTGAACATGTGTACAGATGTAATGAGAAATTATTTTCCTTCAGTAACACTTATTTTCATATCCTTAATATTAAGCTATTTGAGAGAGCATGATAAATACGAACTTTTCCAAAAAATTACTAAGGAAAATCTTTTCTCACTATATCTGTATTAACTTTAAGCATCGGATTTAAAATAGTTTTTTGTTTTTACTCTTAAATACTACTTAAAAATAATGGTAGATTTAGTTTGTCAATTTGTAGTTTGTTTTGCTCAGGCAAAGCTACATTTTTGTAGAGTCACATAACAATTTTTTTTTCACCTTGCCGTATTACGTGACGCGGTGTAATTAGTAGTTTGGTCCGATACGCACTTCAATGTTACGCTAAGTAAAAGGCAAATACCGCCTTGACACTCTCATAATATTCTTTTTTTTTTACATCAGAACCAGTATTGTAAAAAATATTATTTCTATATTATGAGAACGTGAACATGTCAATTGAGTAACTAACGACGTTTTTTAACCAACTTCAAGAAAGTAGTTATTATTTTATTATATTTCAAGGTCCGCTCAATCTCGTGGTTCCGTAATTTCCTCGGTGATGTGTGTGACGTTGTCCATATTAACTAATACATTACAACTCTTAATTTCCCGCAGGCGCTCCGTTGCCGCTACGCTCCGATCGTTGTTTATAATTTTAGAGAAATTGGTAAAATGAACTAAACTATCCCACTAATTAATAAATTACAGTATATACCAGATCAATAATCCTCCTTTTTTGAAATGGGTTAAATAAAAAGTAAGCCTAAGTTACTCCTTGTTACATCAGCTATCTACCAAAGTCCCGTCAAAATTAGGCCTTCCGTTCCAGAGATTAGCGGGTACAAACAGACAGGCAGACAAAAATTACAAAAAGATATTCGGTATATGTACCGTATAAGCATTCATATGAATGTAGTATTTTAGTGGGTATTTTAATGTTAGAACAGACACTCCAATTTTATTTATACGAATAGATTATTCATTCTGACACTTGTCAAAATGTTATTAGGTAAAATAAGCCTAAGTGAGATGAGGGATTATCGCTAGTATATACAAGTATACGAGAGTAAAAGATTTAGTGAGATAAAATTTTCCTTCGTAATTTTTCGGATTGCTCCTTAAATAGCTCCATATCAATGATATGAAAATGCCACTAATTTAATACGATTCATTAACAGCACGGGTGTCATCGTATCCCGATATAGATCCGAGTTGTCCCGAAGGAAAATAATTTATCACTACATCTATACTTCTTTAGAGATTACATAAAAAAATCCTTCTTTAACGACTGTTTGTAAAACTCCTTTTAAAGTCTTCCGCGTTCTTACCGGTGGTCTATCTTGACAGTAGCGTAAAATCTATATAAAGTTAATACAAATTAGTTTACGTTAAGTATAAAACTGGAGGATAGGGCGCGAACCGACCGCGCAATGCCACCATTGTGGCTGCGACCAGGATCCGCGCAGCACACGCTTGCCGTATGTCCTCCGTGGAACACGGAGAGACGGATCCTGTCCAGCAGATTGGGCAAGACCTCTCCCCGCCGTCGGCAGTAGCGGCTGCGCTGGCGGGGAAATCTAAATGGAAGGCGCTGGTCTCCTTCTGCGAGTCCTTAATGACCCAGAAGGAAACCGCCGAACGGAATCGGGAGAGGGCCGATCCCGTTAGGAGATGGCGCAGGCGGGCCGGTGGCAGACCGGCCCGCACCTCTGTAGTTTTGGGCTCTCAAGAATAAGACTACGGTATCCCCTACATGTCGTACAAGGCGACTAAAACGGGCCTCGGGTTCACTGGGCGACAAGGGTGGGGGCCTGCGTCGTCCACCAAAGTGGACCCGGGAAGAAGGCGACATCGGCTAGCCCGTGTCGCCTTGCGCTGGGACGGCACACGGGGGAAGGGAGTAACCTCCTCCCCAGGACGTGCTCTCCTTGAGCACAGTGCAGAGGGGCTCCGGTGCGTTCCACGTTGAGATCCCGGAGCCCCTCGTCATGCACCGAGGAAAGGGCAACCGGGAAGGTTTTAGTGGGTAAGAACCCCACGTAACCGCCGCCTTCCCCCCAGAAGGCGGGGTATCTTTCTGAAGATTTCCTCCCCATCAACAAAAAAAAAAAAAGTATGAAACTGGTCAGCCCTGTAGTTCTGGGCTCTCAAGAATAAGACTACGGTATCCACTGCCTGTCGTACAAGGCGACTAAAAGGGGCCCCGGGTTCACTGGGCGACAAGGGTGGGGGCCTGCGTCGTCCACCAAAGTGGACACGGGAATAAGGCGACATCGGCTGGCCCGTGTCGCCTTGGGGAAGGGAGTAGCCTCACCCCCAGGACGTGCTCTCCTTGAGCACAGTGCAGAGGGGCTCCGGTGCGTTCCACGTTGAGATCCCGGAGCCAACGTCATGCACCGAGGAAAGGGCAACCGGGGAGGTTTTAGTGGGTAAGAACCCCACGTAACCACCGCCTTCCCCCCAGAAGGCGGGGTATCTCTCTGAAGATTTCCTCTCCATCAACAAAAAAAAAAGTATAAAACTGGAGTTAAAAGGGCATGAGAATTCTAAAATAATTGTATTAAATAAGACAGTATTCATGCTACTATAGCTGTACATTTACCTTATAAAATTAGAATGAAAACTGTTTTTATTACTTTACCATATGTATAAAGGGCATTAATGTAAAAATAATCTATAATGATTTTGTTATAAATTAAAATATTTTTCGAACGTAAAATTTAAAAAAAAACCAATACGGTACGTAAGAAGTTGCTTTATGATTAGAGCCCAAGACAGGGTTGTCAGATAGCCATTAGGTCATCATTTCTTTCACAATACTTGCTGGTTATAATGCAAGAATTATCTTAATAGATATATACTTCCTAGACAACTTTCACATTTATGGCATCTTCAGGCAATTACCAGTAACTGTCTCGGATTACCTAATGCCATGATTGCCTTATTCTCGCAACTGTTCCATATTGTTAACGTTTCAGACGTAATATAAGGCCATTAGAGAACTATACATTGTCTTTTTATATATTAACAGTCTTCCAATTGTTATATCCAGCCAGTCCATTGGTTTCCTGAATCATAAATAGCTCAGAAACGACGCCATGGAGTCTCTAGTAAAGAAGCATTGCCCGAGTCTGCTATTCGCCAGTGACGTTTTCGTTATAAAACTAATCTATTACAGTCGTATCAAGTATCATTCCATCATTGACAAATACGTCAAATACTAGCACATACATTTGGCGTGCCAGTGGTACGCCATTAGTAATCCATAGAGGTACTCATCATTAATTAAAGGTTACTACACTACCGCTAACCACTATGATTCCAATGAACGTTTATTCTGTGCACAATTGGTTTAGAATACTCGGGACCTGGTAATATATATACAATAGTAGCCCGAATACAACATACATACCGCCCGTAGGTATGATTCTATAGACACTTCGACTAAAATTTATTTTCTTAATGTAGAGTAAAGTATTTTGTTCGTCACTATTTCTTGATCCAACAAATCATACTTTTCTGATCACAATATCCTCTTTTAAAGTTGTTTTCTTTTAATCAAGCAATTCTTTAAGTCGTTCAGGGTCATTTTTAGAATACTTCGTAATCATCCTATTACAACAGCATGTTGTTGGTTTCTTAGTGGGCATCGTATCTTATTGATTCATATATGATTAACGTATCCCAGGTAAGCATAGACTCCGACGTACGACCGTTCGAAACAGGACCTTACTTTGAGTTGCAAAAGTAAAGGAAGATCTTTTCTATTTTCCAGAACGTAAATGATAACACTAACCTAAGATTTTTTTGTGACGGACTAGGCTGATTAGCCAGAGAAGTTCAGCAACAGTTTCCCCGGATTAAGAAGTAGCAGATCTGTAGTGGGAGCAACACAGCACAAGGTTGGTCTAATAGCGTTAGTATACCGATCCGGGACGCCTGGGAGGGCTGAACCGCATCTCCGTCGGTAGCTGTAATCGGAATATTTCAAATGGTTTTAAATACCATTTCGGCAAGCGTTGGCACTGGGAGAAGTGGCCGTAGAAACTCGAACACCTAAGATTTCTATCAAGTAATAGGTTGTCAAATATCTCCCTTCCGCCTTTTTGTCTTTTGAATTTCGCGGCTATGTACAAAGCGCTACAGAGCTCGTATCTAGCAATACTATACATAATTTGAAAGGTCTTGACATAACCTACAAAACGACGCTATGCATAATTAGTTTGGATATTGCGTTCAACAGTTATAGACGTGTAAACATGGCGAAATTCAAAAGACAAAAGGCGGAAGGGAGATATTTGACAACCTTTATATAGTAGTGAAGTCATCTTAGGTGTGTTATCTATTAGGTGCTTTATCACGAACGACGAATACGAATTTTATTGTAGCTATAACGAAACAATTTACATAATGGATTAGAGTTCCAGAGAATCTTACAATCAGTCAACATACATCCAATACCTCCTTAATCTGTTGTTCACTACAATTGATATCTTCGGTTTAATCCGTCGACTTTATAGACATAACACCAAACCATCGGTTAGTTTTAACGTAACATTCGCTGCATATGAGTGTAATCGAAAATTTGGCATGTCAATTTAATTAATAAAATGCATTTTTGCGTCTTCTTAAAACAATACTTCTTGCAATGTGTCAAAAAAAGTAAAAATACTATGTAGTTAATTCTTCCCATTCACCCCATTAGCTATCTCTTCCATTAATCTCTTACGTTCCGTTTCCCACATATATTTATAATATTTATTTGTTGTGTTCCGTAAAAACGCAGGCGTAGTTGGTTTCTTGTAAGCAAGGTTAATTATCGCTGTACATGCACCGCGGAATCGATACGCGATCTTATGTATCATGACTTTATAACCTTTAACTAAAATTGGTTACCTACCGTTGATAAGGTTACGTTACGTAATTTTTTAACCGACTTCAAAAGGGGAGGTTCAACTTGACTATGTTTTCTTAATGTCTCATAGCCCGTTCCTTATAAAGTAGCTTCAATTTTTTTTTAAAGATTTAGTTTCAATTAGATCCCTTTCGAACATTGCGTGTCGAAGATATACCAGGGAATTCATAAAAATCGCAGGAATACTGCTCGTTGATTGGTAGGTTTATGACAATTCAAGACTAGTTAAGTACTCCATAACAAAAATGAAAATCTGGAAAAAGAACTTCGTAACTTAACTATAATTTCTTCGGATATAAAAGAGGTTAACGTTTTAACGTTTGATTCGATTTGAAGTCGATAAATATACTTGTTAACTGCAACATATTTATTCTGAATGTAGTTACTTATTTCTTAAAGGCCGGCAACAATCTTCCAAAAATCCGGGGTTGTGGATGTTTATGGGCGAACAAAAAAACCATGGACAATGTTACAAAACATTCGATTCGATTCCATATTAATTTTACTGTTATCGACAAAGTACAAACAACGTTGCTTGGAAAACAACGACGCACCACGTGTGTCAAATTACAATTCAGTTCAATGTTCGACAGAATTGCTTACATTTCGTTGGAACAGCAGGAATATGCCATAACAATCCAGGTATGTAAACAATTGTAACAAACTTTTTCACGGAAGAGGCAATCGAACTAGTAATGATGATTCCTGACGCCGTTTTTCTATTATAAATCTTCGTTAGATATATTAGCGAAATGCCGCTCATTGACTGACTTACTGATTTGAAACTTAGCATTAGCTAGTCGTCAAGCCATCTGGATGGAGGGATACGCTTCTTCGACTCGTGTACAGCCTCCATTCAAAGTTTTACTTTCACGTCTGGCGTCATTGATCCCTTTTGGGTTAGAAACTATAGGTCCATTCGGTATTAATGCACACCACCTTTTTAATGTGATAGCAAAGAGGTTGACCGAAACATCTGGTGACCAGAGAGCTGGCTTATTCCTTGCACAGAGGTTAAGCATTGCCGTACAACGTGGCAATTCTGCCAGCCTCCGGGCACGCTGCCAAGCGACGAAGGTTTTGCACCCTATACCTACCCTAATACCTATTATATTGTAAATATTTTTTCTTTTTTATGTTATGTGTTTTGTTTTTTATTTAATATGTTAATATGTAAATCACAAAATTTATTATTGGCGATAATTAATTTTAGTATAAGTGCGAAGCCGGGGCACGTAACTAGTATATACAGCACTTTAGCTATATCTAGTGTTTTATAGAACATTACGTGGCTATTTAATATATTTGTATATTTTTAAAAGACTTAATTGAAAATCAAGAGCCGTGGTAGCTCAGTGTCCGGGCGGTTGGCTCAAGTTGCGTAGTACGCTAGCAACCCGAGTTCGATCCCCGGTGCCGGCACCAATAAATTTGTTGTTGCAATTTTATGTGCTGATTTACCACGCGCTCGGCGGTGAAGGAAAACATCGTGAGGAAACCTACATGTCTTAGAAAATTTTGTAAGGCATGTGAAGTCTGCCAATCCGCACTAGGGCCGCGTGGCGGACTATGCCCTTATACTCTCTTTACAGAGAAGGCTGTAACTAACTAACTAATTGAAAATGTGATTATATTTCTTATATCTGTCGCAAGTAGTCATAACCTAATGGCTAAACGGTACGACATGATAATCGAGTATTCGAATCCCAATCATAGAAAACATTTTCTAAATTTTGTGCGATATGTTTCAACTGTCACACATTTCACTTTAATAAGCTTGAAAAATTTACAGCGATGTTCGTCTTTGGCTACCTCGTTAGGTTTAAAAGGATGTGCGAGCGTATTTTTTATCCATCGAATTTACCCGATCGTACACAGCGTTGCACGTACGAGTGACTGCAGCTAGAAAGCAGTGATCAGATTCTTGGAAATAAACAATCTCTCTTTTTATCGCCTTACCCGTAAATCAAAGAATGTGGTTTCCACGTTTGTGGATTCGACGTCTACGCTTAGTGATGTTTAAAGGTTTTTGCTAGGTTTATAAAAAGATTTTGTGGCCTATTTTCAACCGACTTCGAATGGAGGAGGTTATCAATTTGTATGTATTTATTTTTATGTTCGTTACCGGATAACTTTCGACTGGTTGAACCGATTTTGATGATTCTGTTTTGATTTGAAAGCTGGTGCCATTTAAATTTGGTCCAATTCCGGCAATGGCACCCATGAGACAATCATATAAGTCTTAAATTTGCTTTAACTATGTCAGCCACAAATGGGCGAATAACTCAATATCACGTTAACCGATTTCGATGATTCCTTTTTTATTGAGAAGGTAACGCTTCAAGAGTAGTTTGATGAGAGATTGGCTAGGTTCTAATTAAGTCTATTTCGGAATATTCTTACGATAATTCAGAAATACAAGACGGCGTACGCGCGTAATAGCGTTGAGCGTTAAATCTATTTGATTATTTTTATTTTGAAGTCGGTTTTTGCTTTTTATTGTATGTGCATGGTTGGAATGTAATTCATTGTAATACACCCACACACACTGACATAAAAACACTACACACAGACTGTTCACTGGCAGATAGCTGATGTAATAAGGAGTAACTTATGCTACTTTAATTGTCTTATATCCAGCGAAGCAGGCAGAATTATCTAGTAATAGATATAGATAATAAAACCATTCTTAGTAACCAAAAGCCAAACCCTTTAAAAAAAATCAAAATCGCATCATCGGCAACGCTATGAGTGCAGAAACATTTTAAAAATACGGTTAATTTATCTTTTAAAAAGAATTCTAGCAATATTTTTCACAAATATTATATGAATGTTATTCATTCTTTGAACCATTCCATCTAAGCTTAATTTTGTGCTAGAATAGTCGACATCAATAGTGGAATGGTTGGTTCGAAGCTATGACCTTACATTGTATGTCGTATTATGTAGTCTATTGATGTCTGAAGTCAATTGTGAAACTCCTCTTTTGAAGTCGGTAATAAAGGTTTGAACACCTTTGAACAGTTTGTTTCCTTTATATGTATCGCTTTAAAATCGATCTAAATGACACTTCACCCACCTAATATCGTTACAATGTAACTACGAGTACGTGTACAAAGATTAATCGCGCTTGTAACAAATGTAACGTAGATAAATTGACCTGGTGTAACAATGAGAGCGAAAACAGTCATTCCGGTAACCTTCGTAACTCTCGTGAATATTCACTGGTGATAAAATCTATTGCATACCAATTGTGGGGTGTTTAAATTGAATACTTATGGTTAAGTTTGTAATGTTACAAACTTTAACCGCCCAAGCCGAGGTCCTCTTTCGGGGTCTAATATGCATTATAAGAATGTACGCATAACTGCGTCATAGACATAGACATTTTCTCTCATTCTTGGCACAAAAACACATCAAAAAGACAAAAAAATAAAAAAATACAAATATCTAAAGAAAAAAACTGACAAATAGTACATAAGACATGATGCCAATATTGGACACTGTCTCAGCATATGCCGTCGCAAGGATGCGACAGCGCTGATTTTCAGCAGTGCCCAGGACTTTTTTTTTTGTTAACGAGGAGGAAATCTTCAAAAAGATACCCTGCCTTCTGGGGGGAAGGTGACGGTTATGTGGGGTTTTTACCCACTAAAACCTCCCCGGTGGCCCTTCCTCGGTGCATGGTGAGGGGCTCCGGGATCTCCAGTGGAACGCACCGGAGCCCCTCTGCACTGTGCTCAAGGAGAGCACTTCCCGGAGGAGTGGGGAAGGGAAGGTTACTGCCTCCCCCCCTGTGCCCTCGCAGTGCAAGGCGGAACGGGCCAGCCGATGTAGCCTTCTTCCCGGGTCAACCTTGGCGGACGACAAAGCCCCCTTTGTCGCCCAGTGAACCCGAGGCCCCTTTTAATCGCCTACGACAGGCAGGGGTTACCGTAGTCTTATTCTTGGGAGCCCAGAACTACAGGACTGGTATTATATTCACCTAACCTAATTTACAAATTAAAATGTGATAAGACACTTTAGCATTATCATTAACTGAATAACAATAAAATAACTCATTATCTTTGCGAGTTGAGTTAATATTTGGTCGGTCGAATGGCTTGTTAGTGCACTGAAATGTAATTACAAAATTACATTGTGTAATATAGAATTACAATTGTAATGCGCTTTACATTCATTGCACATTAATATGTTTGTTAACCGCGTTATATTTGTTGACCTTGATTGCAATAATATTTGTTTTCTTACTAATATTGAGTAACAAGTAAATTTACGAGAAAAACCAAAAAACTACATCAAATCGAATCAAACGTTAAAAGCATTTTTTTTTTGTTAACGAGGAGGAAATCTTCAGAAAGATACCCCGCCTTCTGGGGAAGGCGGCGGTGGCCCTTCCTCGAGTGGAACGCACCGGAGCCCCTCTGCACTGTGCTCAAGGAGAGCACTTCCCGGGGGGGAGGTAACTGCCCTGCCCCCTGTGCCCTCGCAGTGCAAGGTGACACGGGCCAGCCGATGTCGCCTTCTTCCCTTGTCGCCCAGTGAACCCGAGGCCCCTTTTAGTCGCCTTCTACGACAGGCAGGGTATACCGTAGTCTTATTCTTGAGAGCCCAGAACTGAAACGTTAAAAGCTATTACAATTTAACAATTATATATAGCGTCAATAGCCTAGTGGCTTAGGGTACGGTTTGCAAATCGAATCGTAGGTTCGAATCCACCATTCGACTATTGACGTGAACCATTTGGTTTGAGATTATATATGGCTAGATATGGTTTTCTCATGGATGCCATTGTCACAATTTGACTAAATTTAAACGGGACACGGGAAGCACCAACTTTCAACTAAAAACAGAATCATCAAAAGCGGTCCACCCCATCGAAAATTCATATCAAACATAAAAGAACAAAGACACGAATTGAGAATCCTCCTTTTTTGAAGTCGGTTGAAAAAAGCCACTTCTGGCAGGTAACATTTTTGATGGTATTTATGAAAAAATGACATTAAAAATACTCGATTTATTCGAGTTTCAATTCTCAGAATTTATATATTTTTAAATTCTTATCTATTTCCAGCCAGTGGCAACGACACTGCTAAACCACATAACAGTTTATATCGATAATTGTATTAAATCGATATTTTATCGTTTAATGACGTGACCTAATTTAGTGATTCCAGTGGGTTAAGTTATTTTATTATTTTTTATTATCAACACCTTGGCATCCTACGATACGATTTCAAAGAGTTCTCTGGTCTTCTTCTTAGTCGTCTCCTTCATTGCTGAAGGTCGTGTTTTGCTTCATTGCTGCACAAAGTGTTGATTGCTCGCTTAACGATTAACTTTCACGTGTCCTCGGCGGTCTTCATGGATTTGGTCTTAACTGCGTCTGTCCACCGTGTAGATAAGCGACCGCGTGGTCTTTTTCCCTCTACCTGGCCAACAACCATTAGCTTTTCGAGGTTATCAGGATTTCAACGAGCAAAAAGTTCCCTGATACATCTTTATAATTCAAAGTCCATTCAAGGGTCTCTTACTATGATCCTCAGAAATTAGGGAAAGACGGAGATAACAGTGACCTCTCCATCTGTCACGTATGAGACCTCATACACTTGTTGAAATGCGGAGAGCGATTGCTCTATCCTGCTATAGATTTTTAATCTAAGATCTTGTAAAGCATATGTATAATGCATATTTCAATTTTGAAAACACAATTTACTTCTTGTATTTATCGATAATTAACAACAGATAAATATTACTTTAATCGATTATAAATATTTATGATATATACGAAGGTCTTCACGTAGAGCATCCATCAGTAAAACCATTTAATTTCCTGCTATATCGACTGCGTGGCAATTATCAGCAGGTATGTATTTTTTTAAATAATTCAATACATTATTCATCATAGTTGATATATCGCATTATCACTACATTGTATAAAACAAAGTTGCCTCCCGCTGTCTGTGTATTCGCGATAAACTCAAAATCTACTGCACTGTTTCTCATGCTGTGCTCGCCAATGGATAGAATGGTTCTCGAGGAAGGTTTTAGTATACAATCTGTTAAGTTTTCGTATAAATTGGCCCAACTTCTAGGTACCCCTATTCCATGGGTTACACAAACCAAATACCTTGGTGTCGTATTAGATCCCAAACTCAGCTTCGGCCCTCACGTAGATCAAGTTAGGAACCGGGCGGCCTACGTTATGGGTCGCCTATATCACCTCATTAATAAAAAAAGTAAAATGTCCCTCCGTAATAAGGTGACACTTTACAAAGCAGTTATACGTCCCGTTATGACGTACGCGAGCCCGGTCTTCGCGCATGCCGCCCATAAACATATCCATAGGTTACAAGTAATTCAGAATCGTTTTCTGCGACGAGCCACGGGTGCGCCGTGGTTCGTACGTAATCGCGAGCTCCACGTTGATACAGGGTTACCGACAATAGCCCAATTCTTTAAGCAGGCATCTCGACGGTTTTCGAGACTGCCACCAAACATTCTAACAAACTTCTTGTAAGTGCCGCCACTTATAAGCCTTCCTATAGTAAATTCCGTCGCGTCGCCCGGAGGCCGAGACACGTTCTTGACGATCCGGACGACGCGATTACCATTGCACAGGCTAGATCTCTACAAATCAACAAAGCGTCCATTCGCGACCGTCGGAGGTTGCGAATAATCCTTGCGCGTTACCGCTATTTTATGGGCAGGCCCCACCCCTTAGATGTTAGGAGCGTTGCTGGAGTTTCTTCGGCCACTTCTTCTCCCAGCGCCAACGCTTCCCGAAGTGGCACTCAAAGTTAGTTTAGCTTTTGAATGTCTCTTAGATTATCCGTGAAATAGCAACCGACCGAGTCGTGGTTCGGCCCTCTCGGGCGCCCTCGGATCGGCATGCTTACGCGTAACATAGTAACCGTCCAAGCCGAGGTTACTCCTCACCGTGGACGCTTGTGTCCAGTTACTACAATAGAGGTTCTGGCTAAGCGATCTATATGTCTCAATCTGGCAGTAACAGTCAACTTCTCTGGATAATCTGTGGAGTTCATCACAAAAACAGAAGGCCTATTTCCAGAAGGATTCACACAGGCTGATTAGGACCAGTACTAACAGCATAAGAAGCAGTACGGAGAAAATATAGTTATTAAATAATAAAAGACAAAGTAAATTGAATGGGAAGAACCGTTAAATATGACTAGGAATGCGGCACCAGCATAGAGACAATTCGTTCTGAGAATTCCGTCTAGTGCTTAACCTTTGCGATTTATTTTTATTTCGTTATTTATTTTTATTTGACTGCCAACTCCTTTAAAGGTGGCGACACACCAAGCATGAACAATATTTAAAATGCCTTAAAGTTTATATTTAAATCGAGACAGCAGCCCGCAATAGATTTAATGTCATGGCATAGAAAAACGCTTGAACGTAGAATCCGTAGAATATGTTTTAATAATTTTGTTATATTCTTTTATATTGTCTTGAAATTTGGTTCTAGATTTTATGACAAATATTCTTCGATTTATTAATTCCATAATATTAGTAGTACTGCCCTAGGCTAGCAAATAGGAAATCCTGTATGGAATCACGTTTGCGTACCTTGAGATCATTAAACAAAACAGCAATGGTTGTGACTGTTATTGGCTAGCGGCAATATAAAGAGCTATGTCAACTACCTTTGTTCTTCGTCGAGAGTCTTCGATTCGAACTGTATCTTAAAACGGAGGTTTTATTAGTTGAAGGCACTTTAGAAGACTTATTTTATGCGTGGAAAACTGACCGACCGAGCCATAGTTGGCCTTCCGCGCGCCCTCGCATCGGAATGCTTACGCGTAAAATAGTAACCGTCCAAGCCGAGGTTACTCCTCACCGGGGACGCTTGTGTCGTTACTACAATAGAGGTTCAGGCTAAGCGATCTAAGAGCTATATGTCTCAATCCGGTGATGCAGTAACAGTCAACTTCTCTGGATAATCTGTGGAGTTCATCACAAAAAAAGAAGGCCTATTTCCAGAAGGATTCACACAGGCTGATGAGGACCAGTACTAACAGCATAAGAAGCATTACGGAGAAAATATAGTTATTAAATAATAAAAGACAAAGTAAATTGAATGGGAAGAACCGTTAAATATGACTAGGAATGCGGCACCAGCATAGAGACAATTCGTTCTGAGAATTCCGTCTAGTGCTTAACCTTTGCGATTTATTTTTATTTCGTTATTTATTTTTATTTGACTGCCAACTCCTTTAAAGGTGGCGACACACCAAGCATGAACAATATTTAAAATGCCTTGAAGTTTATATTTAAATTGAGACAGCAGCCCGCAATAGATTTAATGTCATGGCATAGAAAAACGCTTGAACGTAGAATCCGTAGAATATGTTTTAATAATTTTGTTATATTCTTTTATATTGTCTTGAAATTTGATTCTAGATTTTAAAAATTCTTCGATTTTTCTAAAGCCCTGTCCATAATATTAGTAGTACTGCCCTAGGCTAGCGAATAGGAAATCCTGTATGGAATCACGTTTGCGTACCTTGAGATCATTAAACAAAACAGCAATGTTTGTGACTGTTATTGGCTAGCGGCAATATAAAGCTAACAATGACCGCACGTAGAAAGCCAGTAAAGAAATAACAAAAAGCAGTCATTGGTCTTATGTTTAAAGGATCGAATCCCAGTCGGATAGTACTAAAGACCTTTCTTGTGGGTTTCTTAAGTTAAAAAAATTCTTTTGAATTTGTGCCCGGAATATAGCGAAGGGCTCACTCATTATCACATATGGTACGTAATAAGCTCGATGAAGATCAGTTAACTGTCTCTGTCAATGGGGATATAAAAGGACGCAAGAGTCTAATAATAAGAGTTACAGCCTTTATATATGTATATGACCCACTGTTGGGCATGAGCCTTCTGTGTAAAGAAAGTATAAGGGCACAGTCCGCCAAGCTGCCCCAGTGCGGATTGAAAAACTTGACATGAATTTTCTAAGCCATGTAGGATTCCTCACGATGTTTTCCTTCACCGCCGAGCGCGGGGTAAATCAGTACATATAATTAGAGCAACAAATTCATTGATTGGATTGAACTCGGGTTGCTAGCGTATTACGAAACTTGAGGCAACCACCTGGACACTGAGCTACCAAGACTCGAACGGCACGGTAATAACAAAGCTAAGTAAAATAATATTTCTTTTATACAATAATCCAGTAACAGGTGTCTTTGCCGCCGGTGTGACACAGACCTAAATTAGTTACCGCTCATAACAGTCCACTGGCCACCAGTCACGATCTAACTCGACCTTGTAAGGCGAACGAGTTGGAAGATCCGTAGCCCGAGCGCATACCGGTTCCGAGGAAAAGTGGGGAACGGTGAAGTCGGCAATTTAAATATACCTCTACTATTGATGGGTTTGTTAACCCACTTTATCTGATCGCACGTACATCGCGATCATTCGATTTTGGTTTTCAAGGAAATGTCGTTTTTGTTTTGTTTTATCGTACTAATATATGTCATTCATATCCAAACGCCTGACTGTATGTACTGACTATTTTGTTGTGTGTGAGTTGTTTTTTTAATCTTTTCTAAGCAAGTGCTAAACCACGATCCACCTGATGTTAAGAGGAAACGCAGTCCCGATGGTAAGGCGCATTAGCTTAGCTTATAATCGTGTGTAATGACTAGATAATCTGTAACTTAAAATAACCTCTTACTTTTATTCCTAGAGAGGTAGACAGCGACAACAATCGTTGTCCACTTTTTCACTTTACACTTTACTTTTTCTGATGACCATGATTTCAAAAACATATTAATACAAAAAATATATAAGAAATATAATAGAAAGAAATATAAATATATGCACTAGTATTATGGTATAAAGAACGGCTTTGTTGATAACATTGGTGAGAATTTTTTTTATTACATAGTTAGCCTTAAACAATACAAGGTTAGAATGAGACAACAATAGTCCATACGTGTAATAAAATATTTTCCTGTTTTAGAGATTTGAACCCACGCAAATTCCTACAGCACACATCTATAACTTACTTTTAGAAAGCTGTTAGAATTTGTTGATACGGACAAGATTACACTGGTGAACAATTTTTAACTTTTTCAAAGGTTTTCGATATACCACCCCCAGTTTTCAGTTTCCCAGGGGACGACATAAACGAAAATCGATTTTGGGAGTCGACGATGTCTAAAAATCGACACTTATTAATTAAAAAAAATTGATATTTAATACTTTCAAGATATAAGTTATTACTAACTAAAAAGAAATATTTACAATATAATAGGTATTTTACAAAAAATATAACTGTGCCAAGCCGTCGTCGCTTGACACAGTCTTATTTTTCGCAGCATGCCCATAAGGCTGGTAGCATGTAAGCCAGCCTTCTGGTCACCAGATGTGTCGACTAACTTCTTAGCTATCACATTAAAAAAGTGATGTGCTCTAGGACCCCACGTACCCAAAGTTTCTACCCCAAACGGCTCAAATATGAAACATCTATCGAGATCACCCACATATTTGCGCCATTTGAGGATTTCTGCAGGTGCAGCGGCCGCTCCGGCCTCAACAGAAGGCCTTTCATACTTAAGGCCGTCTCATATTCCAGGGTATAATAGTCATATCATCTGGTCTGTTATCATCACTACGCAATAGTCCCTTTTGCTTTTAAAGTTGATGGAACATTAGCGGTGGAAAGAGTCCGACGGCTGATGTCGTTGGGGTTGGAGTACCGGGAAATGTGTCCTGCACTACGCTGGCAAAGTTCGTGGTGTCAAAGGTACAGCTAGCATTATGTAAGACAACCACTAAAGGTTAGCTTGAAAAATGCTTAATAGCATTAAGTTCTTAGCGCGAGTTATATCGGCATAACAAGGAAGCCGACATAAACATCCAATTCCAGAGATAAGGCCCGCTCAAGTTGAGTCATATAAGCCCCTTTGTCCAGCATCTCTAGCGTAATAAATTAGGATATCTAATAGCACACCACATCGTAAACTATTACAAAATTTAAACTAACGCTAGTTATATAGGCATAGCAAAGAAGCTGCTATACACATCGAGTTTCTCTACCGAGCTACCGACCGAGTCGTGGTTCGGCCCTCTCGGGCGCTCTCGGATCGGACTGCTAACGCATAATGGTAACCGTCCGCCGAGGTTATCCCTCACCGGGGGGACCCTTGTGTCGAGTTACCACCTAATAGAGGTTCAGGCTAAGCGACCTAAGAGCTATGCCACCTCTCAATCCGGTGAAGCAGTAAAGGCCAGCTTCTCTGTGCCAAATGTGTTAGTTCGTCCAAAAAAAGTAAAGAATATATTTATCTATATATGGCCGCACTTAGAAGAATATTTAGTGGTAAAGTGCACTAAAGTATTACGATGCGAGAGCAGTAATGAGTAGTGTGACGATGTAGTGGTCGCCATGTACCGTTGCTGTAACATTGGCAAGCAATCTAGTTCGCAATGTTTTCTACTTAAGCGTTAATGTGTCATATGACGCAACAAGTTAACGTGTCTCTCTCAACATGTATTCACTGGTTTGTCTCTATCGTACCTGTATCTTGTATCTACAAGTACCTGGATGACCGAGCCTTGCTTGGTATTCTTTTTAGTAAATAATAACTTTATTTCTCGCCAATAGATGTCTCTTTTTTTAATTTATTTAAATACCTACTGCTATTTATTGTACAGCAGCCATGTTTACAGTATATATAATTTATCACAATTAAAAAAAAAATTAATGTATAATTTATCATTTAAAATTCTATCAATATTAATATAACATTAATATTATTAAGAAAATATTTGAATTGGAATTGAATAATATAAATAAATAAATAATGATTTAAAAATAAAATTAAGTTAATTTAATTTAAAAGTTTAAACTTTATTCGTCATATTTTCAGTTCATGTTTAAGTTGAATATCGACAATGAGTTATTAAAATATTTTCATTTTTTTTTCATTGTAATGTTGGTTTCTTTAATAATGTGATTATTATCGTTTTGTTTTGAAGAACAGTAATTTTTTTAGTGTTCTTTTAAATATACTTAGATACGAATTAGATGCGTTGAAATGATCGTATTGGAGACATCGGAATTGGATTATCATTGCCTGAAAACACGGATAAAACGAAATTTTCTTAAAGTGACTCCTAACCAGATCGATTTATCGCATCCGAAACCCAGTGCATACTAAAGCTCGGGACAATCGTTGGAGCTAATTTCGAGATTCAAGAACTCAGTTAAAAGTATTGATATGGGACAGTAAGAAAGCGTCAATACACCTTAACCGTCTTAGATTGTTATAAACCTACCAATATCTCCATCCAAACGCATACACCATATCGTATTTAGATCCCTGGTATGTCCTCGGAACCTATAACATAAATAAATAACCACGCTATAAATACACTAACATTGATAAAATACATACTAATTAATAACGTTTTTTTAAGTCGGTTAAAAAGAGACTATCCTAAAGGTTTTGAGCACATTGTCGCCCTGGTTAACGGTGCGGTCTTAATCGCGTACGCTCTTCGGCTAAGTGTGTTGTACGCCGAGTGCAAGATAGGAGAGTGGACAAATTTACGCAGAGTGGCTTCGATATCGTTTAGTATCCCTCTTCATTTAGATACCCGCCAAACTATTTATAGAGAAATAGTCTCCATATATCTACTGTTAAATTTTACAGAGTAATCTGTAGCGTTGCTGGAGTTTCTTCGGCCACTTCTTTTCCCAGTGCTAACGCTTCCCGAAGTGGCATATAAGTTAATTTAGCTTAGATTATCCCAATAGATTTTGTTAATAAAATAGCTACCGACCGAGTCGTGGTTCGGCCCTCTCGGGCGCCCTCGGATCGGACTGCTAACCTGTAATAATGGTAACCGTCCGAGCCCTCACAGGGGGGACCCTTGTGTCGAGTTACCACCTAATAGAGGTTCAGGCTAAGCGATCTAAGAGCTGTGCCACCTCTCAAATCCGGTGAAGCAGTAAAGGCCAGCTTCTCTGTGTTAGTTCGTCAAAAAAAAATCTACTGGTTGATCTACGATCGTATCTGATATTGTGACATCATTGTTGAAGTCGTTTAGGTAGTTTCTGCAACATTCTACTTCCGATAGCGAAACCATTGACACTAGAATTTCAATTATTAGCAATTGGTAATCTCATACGTAATGACATCTTACAATGCAATCAATTTCTCAATATAAGCTCTTACTTCCTTATAAGTAGCAGTATTTTTTATCGTGTGTAACAAATTGCTAACGGAATGCACACACGGAGCTACATAGGCCGGCAATGGGGTACTTAAGGACTCCGACCGACTAAAAATCTTCACACGATATTCCACGTGTGAGCCGTGGTAGCCCAGTGTCCGGGCGGCTGGCTCAAGTTGTTCAAGTAGCACAGCCATGTAGTTCTGGGCTCTTAAGACTAAGACTACGGTATCCCCTGCCTGTCGTAGAAGGCGACTAAAAGGGGCCTTGGGTTCACTGGGCAACAAGGGTGGGGCCTTTGTCGTCCGCCAAGGTGGACCTGGGAAGAAGGCGCCATCGGTAGGGCCGTGTCGCCTTGCACTGCGATGGCATAGGGGGGGAGGGAGTAACCTCTAACAACCTAAAAATGGCCATGAGAAACAGGGACGCAGCGGTCGCGGAGAAACTTATAACAATGCAACGGGGCGTCTTCGACGCGTGAACCATGTCATTCTCCAGCACCACCTTCAAAAATCAGGCATTATAAAAAAAAGTAATAACTGTAGAGGTGGCACCCTTATTAAAAAAAAACTAAATCAATCAATTCAAGAATATTACAAAAGAGCACGGACATAAGTCTGTGGTTGCGCTTTATTGAAAGAAAAAAAAAGTGAAGCTTTTGGTGCATTGACGATTCAATTGTAATAGCTTGGCACCATAGTGAAATGTCATTGATCGTCAAGTAAATATACTATGCAGGTGTTTGCATTAGAAAACGGTGAAAATTTTGATACAGGCTCCCCACATTATAAACAGCTTTGAAGCCCATACTGGACGTAGAAAGCAAAGACTGTTTGGAATGGGAAAGCTGTCACTTAGGTTTCATGTGTAGGACATTCGTGACACAAGTTATCGCGGAATTAGCGGTGAAAATGGCCGACAGACGACTGGGCGAGCCGCTATGGAAATACGTAATAGATGATAATATATTTTCTCTTTTGCGGTGCAGTTGCAGAACGTTTGCATAAACATTATGCTATATTTAAATATTTGTTTATGTAAGCTGAGCGATTATTTGTACCGTTACTAAATTTAGAAACTCTTTAAAGAGATTTTTATTACAAAACAAGTATATTTACGAGTAAAAAACAAAACTTTTCTCGGACATTCTTCTTATATCCGAGGTTAAAAGTTACAGTTACAAGCTTTTTTTAAATGACGAGCTACACAGATTGTCCTGGCCTTGACTGCTTCCCCGGATTGAGAGGTGGCATATCTCTTAGGTCGCTTAGCCTGAACGTCTATCGCTAGTAACTCGACACAAGGGTCCCCCGGTGAGGGGTAACCTCGGCTTGGACGGTTACTATGTTACGCATAAGCATTCTGATCCGAGGGCGACCGAGAGGGCCGAACCACGACTCGGTCCGTTGCTAGTTCACGGATAGTTGCAAGCTTTGTTAATACACGATGTTAGGAGCCCGCTTCCGAAAACGACGACAGAGGATAGTACTAAGGTCACCTTTGATAAATTTTTCTTTGAAATCTTCAAAAAGATATCCCGCCTTCTGGGGGGACGGAAGCGGTTATGAGAGATACTTACCCGGTGCACGATAAGGGGCTCCGGGATCTCCCAAGGAAAGCACCGGTGCCTCTCTGCATGGTGGCAAAGTACGTCCCGGGGAGATTACTTCCTCCTCCAGCACTGGCAGCGCTAAGGCTACACGGGACCATTTCGTAGAGCCGCCATCCTTATCGCCCTTGAACCCTATTCCAACAAAATTCATATGGGACCTAATTGAACCAAACACTTTCAAACATAAATAATTTCAGGGTTCATAAATGACGGCGAATGGGTGCAAAATTTGAAAATAAATGATAACTTTTTTTGAAGAAGTCAAAGAGCGTTATAAGTTAGAGCTTTCTTTTTTATCTCTAATAAGAAGTCCACAAACCATGTATTATTGCCTATGAATAAGCTGTAATAAGGGATTTTCCCATCTCGCCCCATCACAGCGAAGGATGGGACACAATGGGAGGTTTTAGTCAGGTTTTAGTCAGTGAAAACCTTTCAATATAAACTCATCGCAAAATGCAACGACAGGGCGAAACAACAACTAGATTATGTAAGTGAAGACGGTAAGTAACGGTCAGTGGTACAGCACTTAACACCGTAAAGATGTGTAGAAACGAATTACGTACCTATATGTAGGAAATGGGTATCTATTTGCATAACAAGCAAATAGTTACATCACTATTTGTGATTGTATTCTTTTAATTTGGTATTTCCATACAAGCGATCCGACTTCGGAAAAATTGGGTAATACACAATATAACAAAATTGCAATCGAATCATCATCGATCTTTCATGCTCATGAACACACTCGCATGCACCCACGCACACTGTTCACTCCATAAACACACTCACACAAATTATAAGTATCACATAAATTATTAATATTTTAGTTCCTATGATAAACTAGGAGTCAGAGGCTATGTATTAGTCTAGCAGGGAGATGTGTGTAAAGGATCTGAGAAGGAAAAATGTAAATGAAAAATAATATGTATGTAATAGATTTGTGTGTGTATATCATGTGTGCAAAATGTGTGTGTGTGTGTGTAAAAATAAAACAAATAAAAAAAATACTTAGCTTTAGCCAGATAGGGGCAACGTTTTATGTGAATCACAATTGGGTCCGATTCTGCGGAACGTATGTTTGTCAAAATAAACGTTCATCGGCCGATATTTGCTGTTTTAGTAGTGTACTGGTTCATTGGTAACATTATGGTTTACCGTAGGGCGTAACATTAACACGCGTGTGTCGTGTCGTTTCTAAGCAAAGGACATTATTTTCTACTCATTATAATACTGCAGCTGTAAAAACTTTCTTGTTTAATAATGGTGCTAATATGGCGATGGATTCAATCCCTGTCACTTATGGGACCTAATAAGTTAGTTAAAAAACACAGACCCGGTAAAGGATGTAAGAGCTTTTTTATTATAATAAACTGTAATAATAATATTCGAGTTTGCGTAAATATACGTGAAACACTATGGCTGAGAGCTTAACGACAGAAAATTGCAATATGTCATCTAGGGTTGCCATTAACGTCATTTTTACTACACATAAATACATACATACTTTTTTTTTTCAGAAATATTACTAACAATCTTGTTAACCATTCCAAGTAAGCTAGCTTGTTCTAGGACATGGTTCACGGCAATAGTCGAATGGTGGATTCGAACCCACGACCTTACGATTCGCAGGCCGTACCCTAAACCATTAGGCTATTCACGCTTCAAATAACTTTTTCATTTTAAAAATTTATGGCTACATTTTATATGATTTTTTTTTCTTTATTATTAGGGACTTTTGCTCGATTCGGACATATCAGCACCATGGTACCCTGACCTTATTAAATAAGCAAAGGCAAATAGGATCACATGAAACACGAAAGAAGTCATTAATAGCCATAGCAGATTCCTTGCTCCTTCTGAGGTCTGGTCGGACAGTAATATTAATGAGGCACCAATATCAATATGTTTATATATAATGTTTATATATGTTTATAATAAAAAATGCTATTTTGTTATGGGTAATTACCTGAGTAAAATAAGTGGCAGACATCCAACGCCGCAGCCTTGATCAAAATATGCCACAATGCTGTGTTGAGTTATTACACCACATAGGCCTTCGATCATTTCTGTGTTTGTTAAACACAAACACACAGAAGAGCAAATTTTCCATGAAAGGTGGCAGTACTCTTGCGTAGCTTAGCCCGAACCTCTATTGTGAGCAAACATGGTGCAAGAGACCCAGAGGACCTCGGCTTGGACGATTACTTTAATCGCGTTAGCATTCCGATGCTAGACCGCCCGAGAGGGCCGAACCACGACTCGGTTGGTAGCTTTTATCGAAACACTATCCAGGCATTCAAATCGCTAACTACCTTTAAATACCACTTCGGGAAGTGTCGGTGCTGGTGGAAGAAATGGTCCAAGAAACTTCAGCAATGCTTCAAATCTCTTTATAAGGAAATTTCCTGTACGAACGTAAAGAACGCTTATTGAGATGGAGTTATTGAGATCTCAGCTCCCGTTTTACTTGCACCGTTTAATAAAAAGTGTTAAGGAATGCTAGCCCTGCAAAGCATAGACAAACTATGTGTGTGAGTGAGAATAGATGTGCTAAAATGATGACGTCACGTTGTTGTTTGTTCGCGACTCTATGATATTTGTATGCAACCGTTAAATTTGACATTTGATCGATAATGGAACAACGCATCGTTAGTTATCTGCGTTATTCTTAACATAGCATTGATATATTAACTATATCTGTTATTGCAGTAATGCTTTAAAATATTTATTCTTACGTAACCTCAGAATTAAGACAGAATTATAATTCGATGTAATAAATATTCCATCACGTGGCGTTAATATTCCATTCCGTAGCATGAAACGGAATCTCAATTAATCTTTTCGATAATCTTTTTAATAGATCAACTTTATTTATTATTACAGTAATGTATTAAAATATTTATTTTATTTAATTTTAAAATTAAAACTGAATTATAATTACGCTGTTATAAATATTCCATCACGTGGCGTTAATATTCCATTCCGTAGAATAAAAAGAAATCTCAATTAAATTTAATGTTTACATTTCGTTTATCTTTTTGATAGATCAACTATATTTGTTATTACAGTAATGTATTATAATATTTATCGATTATTTAAATTGAAATTAAAGCTCAAAATTATGATTGAATTATTCTATAATAAATGTTCCATGCGTTGCGTTATTATTCCATTCCGCTGCATGGAATGATATGCTTTATAATTAATGTTTACATTTCGTTAATCTTTATTGTAGATTCGCGAATATTTAAAAATCATTATGAAAACCATAGAAACTCGAAAACGATAATTATCAAGGAACACAAATATAAACTTGCATTGTCATATAAAATTTAATGACATTACGTAATGATAAACTTGTCACGTCCTTTATCCCAAGCGGGGTGTGCAGGGACAGCTTTTGCGGTTCGCTGCTCACCATGTGTTTTAAGGTTGTGACAGTTGGTGAGCCCACCTTAACAAATTTTTAATAAGTGATATTTTTTACTACAAAAAAAACGGCCATTTCTCCGGCCGGTCGAAACGTTTAGCCTGTTCACTGTTTTTAAACCGATATAAATATTATTGTGCGTTAAGAATTCCCAAGATAACATTGTAATTTCTGGAGTATTTTCTGACAAATACGAATATTATAAACGAAAGTGCCATCTACCATTTATTTTAAGAAACTTTTACTATTGTTACTCGTTCCCTTTGACGTATTCTGTGTTAGCTCTGGTAATTTCTAAAAGATGTCGTCCTAACTGTACATTGTCAACCATCAAATACTGTCAGCTTTGTAAGATAGATGGCGTTATTTTAAATTGATTAAAATTTCATTTATTTTCCAAATAAGTTTACGGTTTTTAATCGACTTCAAAAAGGAGGAAGGTTTCTATTTTTTATTTATCTTTAGATTTAATTCTTTGGTTCTCATAGCGACGTCATTTTGATGATAAAAGGATTTGGTTTCAATTAGGAGGCATATAAATTTTGTTGCTATAGGACCTTGGGTTCTCCCCCGGGACGCTCTCCAAAAAGCAAAGTGCAGAGGGGCTCCGGTGCGTTACTCTGGAGATCCTTGAGCCTCTCACCATGCACCGAGGAATGGCCGTCGGGGGGGTTTTAGTGGGTAAAAATTCAATATAACCCCACCTTCCGGCGGGATATCTTCTTGTACTTTTTCCCCCCCTCAACAAAATAAAAGGACCTTGGGTTCCGAAGATATATCAGGGAGCTCTTAATATCGTTTTGAATTATGCGTGTTGATTGTAACATTGCTAGAACCTTCGGTCTTGAGGAAACAACAAAGAAGAAGGTTAATACTTATTTTATCTATCATCTCTATGTAAATACAGATATCGTTTTTTACCTCTTTTGGGGGTAGACAGATCATCGCCGCTTCCATTTTTTAACCAAGCGTTATTACTTTAGACATAGACATAGACATTTATTTATTGGCATCACAAAACAAAAACACATCACAGACAGAATATAACACACATTAAAAAAGAATGAAAAACAGACAAAACACAGTTTAAGTTACACGGACAAATAATACAAAACATATGATGCCAATATCGGACACCATCGCAGCATATGCTGCCGCAAGAATCCGACAGCGCTGATTTTCAGCGGTGCCCGGGACTACCTAAAGACGTGCGCGCGCAATACTACCTTTATATGGAATTTATACAGACAGTAAGAGTGTAATATTTTAATCCTTATTAATTATCTTTACAGAGTTACAAAGAAAAAGATGCGGGCAAGGTTGTACTATATACAACCACGATGGGCATCGTGAGGGGCACATACCAACGCTGCGTGCTGGTGAAGAAGATCCTCAGGAACCTGCTGGTGAAGTACGACGAGAGGGACGTGTTCATGAGCATGGAGTACCAGGATGAGATTCGGGACAGGATGAAGAGCGACCAGATCTTAGTGCCACAGCTGTTCATTGACGGACAACATATTGGGGTGAGTTTTTTTACTTACGCGTAACATAGTAACCGTCTAAGCCGAGGTTACCCGTTACCGGAAGGACACTTGTGGCGAGTAACTACGAGTAGAGGTTCAGGCTAAGTGACCTTAGAGCTATGCCGGCCCTCAATCTGGTGAAGCAGTAAAAGTCAGCTTCTCTGACTAATCTGCTGTAGTTCGTCTAAAAAAAGTGAGTTTTTTTGTTTTAATTGTTGTTAATAATATTTGCAGTTTGGTAGCTGTTGCATCGGCGTATTGTTATAATTGGGGTTGGCTAAAAATAAGCATTGTGTTGTATACACATATATTGATTTTATTGTCTTTTTAACCGACATCAAAAAAGAGGAAGATTTTTAGAGACGATGTTGTGACTAGAAAATAAAGTTATTTTTTGATATTTTGGGAATTTGCATAGAATAAACGAGGGAAGAATGCGGCAGCGTTGGTAGGGTACGTCCTAGGCTTGTGTGTATGTAGACCAGATAAGTGATATATTGAAGAAGGGGAAAGTAATTAGTCCAAAGTACTCGAAACTGACGAACATGTGTGCGAAAACCACATCGATAAAGTAAAAAAATCTGTCTTTTGCTCCTACGATGTGAAACAGACAATATGTCTTCGATAAACGAAACAAAACTGGCTATGAGAGAAAGAGCGAAAGAAAATGTATGCTCACACCTCCCTTTCTTGTCCCTACAGTAATATACGAAACTTATCTCCTTTCAAATTCACTTCGTCTCGCCCATCACTCTTTTCGTAACGATTACTCCCCAAGGCAAGCGTGCGTAAAGAAGTTGTTCATTGAAAATGTGTACCAAGATCGTGTAAAATGGAAATCTCTGCTTACCCGACTCGGACACAGGCATGTGTTTTATTGTGTTAATATGTATTTAGTGATCTCTATCTAACCGTCATGGTATTCGGCGTGAGTGGATACGAAAATATTTAATAACGTATATATAAATTAAAAATTTATTAAGTTACGTAATTAATGGGATCCCGTACAGCGAGCTCTGTTAATTGAGAAATACTTTAGTAAATCCGTATTTAATTAAAATTCCGATGTCATGTCATCTCGATTTTAATTAACATTGTAATCGCATTTAGTGTATGTGGAAGCAGAGTAGATGGTTGAATGGTTGTAACGCTAAACTGATTCCTGAAGACAAAAGTCTTCAACCAGTGCGTCCATCTAGCGTGCAGAGACTTGGACTCTGGTTGGGCTGGTCCACAAGTTGAAAGTCGCACAACGCGATGGGAACAGCTATGCTCGGTATTTCCGAAACGAAGAAATTCGTAGAACAAAGCTCTTAAGGTCAGCAAGTTGAAGTGGCAGTGGGCCGGCAATATCTGCCGAGATGCCGGCAGATGGGGGAGGATATTCGGAGAAGCGTAGAGCGCCCTCCCTCCAGATATAAGGACACCAGATATACTGACAACCTTATATATAGGAAATCTTACGTACACTTGAATAATACTGAATTTTATTTGATTTTTAGTATATCGCCACATGGAGTCAACACTAAGTACTAAAATTTAAATTAAAATACGTAAGATATCCTTTTTCGTTAAAGTTTTTAATGAAATATTAATAAATAAATAAAAATATTTTATTTTATTTTAAGGATATTTAATTGTCTATCATGGTACTATTTATTTGAGTTAGATAGCGTGTTTATCGTCCGAGATATTCAAACTTTCTTGACCGACCCTTTGTTTTTGCTCACGGCTATATGTTGTCACTTGTAAATAGTTGTTTAGATAGTTTATCGTGGATAGTTATGTCAGCTGTGACCGTAATGTGTGGTTTCGACGCACCTTTTCTATCTTTCAGCGTGCGAATAGGACAGGATGGCATTGACCCGGGATAGGAAAACAATTCTCTGCCTCACGTGTCCGCTCTTCAAACTCCAGTCGGGCGTATGTTAATTTTGTTTTTGTTTTAGCACAGCGCCCTCGAGATTGCTAATTAGGTATCATCGGTTATTTTTTTGTGCAGAACGTACGCTGTAGATCTGTCGAGATGGATTCGTTATTCATCGAAGTTTGTGCTTATTATGCACATCGAAAAATAAAAATACTATAAAAGCGGGAGTACATTCTATGTTTTTATATCTTTAAGAGTTTTGTACCAATGCGTTTTGATTTTCCATTTTTCCGTATATAATCTTCATACATTAAGAAAATTTTAATTGATTGTCACACGTGGGACTTCATTTGCTTTGTGACGAGTGTATTTACAAGTAAAAACAAAAGTTAGCTAAAGTTACATCCTTATATAATATTTATGTCCCACTGCTGGGCGCAGGTCTTCTCTGTAAAGACGCAGCCTTAGTGCGGATTGGTAGTCTTCCAAGAATAAGACTACGGTATTCCCTGCCTGTCGTAAAGGGGGCTAAAAGGGGCCTCGGGTTCACTGGGCGACAAGGGTGGGGGCCTTTGTCGTCCGCTAAGGTGGACCCAGGATAAAGGCGACATCGGCTGGCCCGTGTAGCCTTGCATTGTAAGGGCACAGGAGTGGAGGGAGTAACCTCCCTCCCGGACGTGCTCTGCTTGAGCACAGTGCAGAGGGCTCCGGTGCGTTCCACTGGATATCCCGGAGCCCTTCGTCATGCACCGAGGAAAGGGCAACCGGGGAGGTTTAGTGGGTAAAACCCCACATAACCGCCGCCTTTCCCCAGAAGGCGGGGTATCTTTTGAAGATTTCCTCCCCGTTAGCAAAAAGGATTGGTAGACTTCACATGCCTTAAAAAAAATTCTATGACATGTAGGTTTCCTTGCCTTTTCCTTCACCGAGCGCCTGGTAAATCAGCGCATAAAATTGCAACAACTAATTTATTGGTGGCGGGCACCGGGGATCGAACTCGGGTTGCTAGCATACTATTATTATGAAATATGCGCCAACCACCCGGACAGTAGGCTACCACGGCTGTTTGAAGTAGTAAAAACAAAAACTGACTTCAAATATAATAACTCAAACTACCTTTACAGTACATCCTTTCTAAAAAAATGAATAATTGAAAACGTTTGGTGTGATATTGTCTATTTATTTTATGTTATTCGTCCATTTGTCACATTGATACTTAATGCAAAAGTTACTCATATGGTCTTCTCAATGATGACGTTGTCAGCCATGATAAGATCAAAAAATTGGTCCACGCGGGAAGCACCAGCGCTACATTATATCAAAATCGATCGATCTCCATTATAGAAAAATAATCATTAAAATTGGTCCAGCCAGTTCAAAGTTATAAGGTAACAAACATTAAAAGTGAAAAAACATCAGACTAATTGAGAACCTCCTCTTTTTTGAAGTCGGTTGAAAAGTGGACGGCTATTGCTCTCTGTCTATCAGCTTAAAGTAAGTCCAAAGAGCGTGAGGTCTTTTTTATAATAATATAGTGCTTAACAAAATTCCAAAATTCTATCAGCGTCAATAAATACAAATCACTTATTCGTCTTTTCGATTACAATGTGGGTATTTTTTAAAAGTTTTCAAGAGAGAATAAAGCTATGATGAGAATAACTAAGCTGGTGCACCTCACCATCTAAGACTGCATTTTCATTTAACATCGTGGTATTTAACCGACCTCAAAAAAGGAGAAGATATCATCGTCTGTATTTTTTAAAGTTTGTGCAGTCACAAAATCAAATTGATCACGTTTGGTTTGATGTGAAGTCGATCTTTATCTTCTATCGTAAACATACTTGTTAATACAACGAAACGACAATATCGAAAGTTGAAGGCATTGAAATTACGGGTAACCTATTGAGTTACATTACGCAAAATACCGGTGAATATTTAAATAATACAGTAATAATTACCCTTACAAATATTTAGTTACACACATTACGGGGATGGCAAATCGCAAATACAATTGAACAATATTTAATTGGGGTCCCGTGTCCGTGTGAACATGGAATTACGAAAACACAAATATCCATGACATTTGCCCAAAGTCTTTCGTAATTTGCTTTTATGAGCTGTGATAGGGAGCCATGTTTTGGATAAACCTCGCCGTTACATCATACTTGATAAACTTAAAAAATACAGTCGATCATATCTTCACCTTTTTTGAGGTCGGTTAAAATATAAAAGTTGTCAAATATCTCCTTCCGCCTTTTGTCTTTTGAATTTCGCGGCTATGTACAAAGCGCTACAGAGCTCGTATCTAGCAATACTATACATAATTTGAAAGGTCTTGACATAACCTACAAAACGACGCTATGCATAATTAGTTTGGATATTGCGTTCAACAGTTATAGACGTGTAAACATGAAGTTCACTAACGCCGAAATTCGCGGCTTGGCCACTGTTTGGGACGATTCACCGGCCTTCGACCACGACCGTTTTCGCTTGATATTGTCGTATGTGATCCATTTTTCGTCGCCAGTCACCATCCGCTTCAAGAATGGGTCGAGTTCGTTCCGTTTCAGCAGCATATCGCAGGCGTTGATTCGGTCCAGAAGGTTTTTTTGCGTCAAATCATGCGGCACCCAAACATCAAGCTTTTTGTATCCAGCCTTCTGCAGATGGTTTAAAATGGTTTGGTGACTAACTCCCATCTCCTGGGCGATGTCACGAGATGCCACATGCCGGTCTAACTCGATGTAGTCCATGATTTGATCGGTATTTGTCGTCACAGGTCTTCCGCCGGCTGGCTTATCCATGGTGTCGTTTTCACCGGCTCTGAATCGTCGAAACCATTCCTCCGTGGTTCGAAGTGATAGAGTACCATCCCCAAAACACCATTAATCTCACGGAACGTTTCTCTAGCGGATTTGCCTTTAACGAAGGAAAACTTTAAAATAGCGCGAATTTCGGCGTTAGTGAACTTCATGTTTACGTCTATAACTGTTGAACGCAATATCCAAACTAATTATGCATAGCGTCGTTTTGTAGGTTATGTCAAGACCTTTCAAACTATGTATAGTATTGCTAGATACGAGCTCTGTAGCGCTTTGTACATAGCCGCGAAATTCAAAAGACAAAAGGCGGAAGGGAGATATTTGACAACCTATTATGATAAAGTAAACTCTGTTTTCAATTATGGAGATGATGGATTTGGAAAGACACATAAAGAAAGCCAAGAGTATATAAGGGATCTGCCATAAACGACCGCAGTTGTACGACTTAAAGGGTAGCGATAATTGTTCTTGAAGCTGACACATCTGATCTGGAAGAGGGAAGGAGGTGTGTAATAGTCCAGATATAAATTCATAATCTCTGCTTGCCCCTGTGGAGTTAAAGGCATGACTGCTTGAATATTATTTTATAAAATTACGTTTTAGACGCCGTTACTTCAGTTTTGACTGATCAAAAATTCTCGCAATATCTTATTTCAATCAAGAGTCTATTGAAATAAAATAGAATTTTATGTTTGAATAGCGACACGAAAGATATCGGCTTCTCCAACTAATTATGATGGGCAAAATAGCATGGAAGAGACGCTCTGGACATAGGAAAAAGTCGCAGTTGAGAAACATCTGAGAGTGGACCGGTATTGCCAGCATCGAACAAATGTTTCGCTTGGCACACGACAGGAATAAATTCGCTGAGCTGACTGCCAACCTCCAGTGGCATTTGAAGAAGAAGATGTATGGATAGATTGTAGCTACTTACTTAGGATTTGGTAAATTTGATTTACTAAATAATTAAATCAATAGTCCAATGGCTTAGGCTTTGGACTGCGAAACGTTAAGTCATAAGTTCGAATCCACCGTTCAACCTTTTTTTTGACGAACTACCCAGATTAGCTAGAGAATCTAGCCTTGACTGCTTGATTAAGAGGTGGCATAGCTCTTAGGTCGCTTAGCCTGAACCTCTATCGCTAGTAACCCGACACAAGGGTTCCCCGGTGAGGGATAACCTCGCCTTGGACGGTTAAAGTCAACCATCTCCAGCAACAACAAGGGTTTAGTTGAAAAAAATTAAATTAAACCAAACCAAAATTAAACATTTAAAATGTGCCTATAACATCACTAAATCAATAATTTCAATATCTCAGTGGTGGATTTTCAGTTCACGACTCGATGAGGTCAAATTAAAATAAAATCGTAATATTAAACGATTATTCAATTGTACACGTAAAAGGATGTGGTAATCTTTACGTAAATCCAAGAAATCATTATATGATATTTTTCATTATATTTAAAAAACACCCGTATTCAGTTTAGCGTTAATTAATTTAAATACGGACATCCGTTGTAAATCGTATTACGTCACGCAAACTGAATTAAAGAACCCGCTGAGCTCAGAAACGATAATTTTTTACAAAAATAATACACTCTAATAAAGTGTCCTCGAAAGATTGCCACAGAGTCTATATTGCCGCATTATTAAAGCCATTAAGAAACCTCTCAAACATAATCATACGACCGTGACAGAATTACAAATATGGTCATGATATTTCATTAAATAATCGAGATGCAACCCTACTTACGTGCCTGTACACCGCCATACGTTAAATGAACTTTAACTAGTCTTTATTCCGTTGGAGTAAGGCTGTTTTTTGTCGGTTCAGTTACATTAGTTAGGCAAACGGTACATCGGAGTAGAAACAGCGCGCACCCGGCAGAAATTCCGCCGCACATTGCGCCTTACTTTATTGCAGGCGTCTCTATTATATGCTAGACGCACACTAAACTACATAATTGCAAAAATAAATTGTTAAAAATTCCTTTATTTTTTAAATACCCACCCTCGCTTTGCGTTCGTTTACGTGATCACTTCGTAATTTGTTTTTAAAATTAATAACGTTGAATAAAGCTAATTTAACAGATTTTATTGAGGTTATTTAATTTGATTTTTTTATGAAAATTAAAATTTGTCATTGCATACGAAGCATCTGATTTTAAAGATTTATTTCTATTATGATCTATACAGAATAAGCTTCGGTATACTTTTGCAGAAGATTATCGCAATTTAATAGAGATCCATCTACAATATGAATAAAGTGTGCAGATTTCTAAATACGTCAATATTTTAAATCCTGCCATTTACTATTACAAAGAAATACATTCTAACAGTAGTGAGCGAACAAAAGCATAAGGGCGTACGGTGGCTATACACTCATATTGACTTATAGATCTTACTTATATACATTTATTTTAATAAGTAAACTATTACTGTAACATGTATTGGCGGCGAATGTGCAACGCCTGAACGTACAACTACTATTGCCGTTTACTTCGCATCAATAAAATAAATTTTACACATATATTTGAATAAATATGTATGACCGCAGCTATCCTCTAAACACCAGTGTAAATGTGTATTTAAATACTGTTAGCTGGCAACACATGGCACCCAGTGATTGTTATGCATAATAACTACTTCCAATGATATCTAAGTGATTGACCTGAACCTTATTGTATCTTTCATTCATAATTAATAATTTAGTTTTTCATCACATTAATTTGCCATTGTAAACAATAATTTAACTTTAATCGTTTGTAAAAAGATTTTTTGTTAAAAGACGATGGCGAAGACGCGCAGTTGTCACAGCATTCGTTAAAATAATTCCTTGTAGAACGTTATGCATCCTCAATAAAACGAGTGTACTCGTTATTGGACTATTTCATTCCACAAAACCTACAATTATAACAATATGTTAAATATGTTAGAAGTCGTTTATTTAATGGGCAATAAATATTGAATACTTGGACCATTTCTTTATTTACTCTTATTGTAACAATAGTGACATTCTCTATCAGTCAACTGGGTGAAAGAGATAAATGTCAGGTGTAATCGTTAGGAAAAAGAAAAGAGATAGTTTAAGGTTTAGATAATAATTTCAGATGAGAATATTTTATTTTTCTACGCTAACCTTAAGCTAGAGCGCAAGTTTTCAGTAGGCGGGTATATTTTTTAATTAGATTAATAGCGTTTATTTATTTCACTGTGAGTCGATCCTTACTCTAGCATGGCGTCAAATCGATAACCGCACGAGACCTCCACCTGTTGCGTTGAGACACGCGCTTACACAAACACACAGACATACAGAGCACAGACAGGATGAACAGATAGTCTGGGGATCCAGTAGGTTTATTTAGCTAAATTAAAAACATTTTCTTTCGTTGATCGCGTTGCAGTATGCCTGTAAGACAAAGTGCTAAGCGTACAACAATTTTTATTTCTGCATTAAATTTGATGTAATTAATACAGACAAATATAATTATGTTTATACGGCCATAGATTCGTGCCTGTCTTCTACAGGGTGTGAAGCAACCGAATGATGAACCGAAATCAATGGTATCCGTGAAATAGCAACCGACCGAGTCGTTCATCCTTCTCGGGCGCCCTCGGATCGGAATACTTACGCGTCACATGGTAACTATCCAAGCCGAGGTTACGCCTCACCGGGGGGACCCTTGTGTTTAGTTACTAGCGATAGAGGTTCAGGTTAAGCAACGTAAGAGCTATGCAACACACAATGTCTCGTTTGCCAAGGTTGGTTTACCAAGACGCTAAACTATATAACTATATAGACGCTAACCGTTCGACCTTACGCTCTACTCTCGACTGCAAAACTATAACCACTATGAATCAGATTTCTCCAAATAAGTGTATTCTCGTCTAGTTAGTACGTCGCGGCGTTTGAAGTAGTCTGGATGCGACCATTTTAAGTGGGGCGTTAATAGTATAGGTACCAACCCGTCCGATACTAGGAGCGTTACTGGAGTTTCTTCGGCTAATTCTTCTTCCAACGTTAACGCTTCCCAAAGTGGTATTTAAAGGTAGTTAGCTATTTGAATGTCGTGATAGTCTTCTGATAAAAGCCGTCGACTGATTCGAGGTTCGACCCTCTCGGATGCCCTCTATAAGCTTATTTTTATTTTCGCGGACTCCTATCTATAATGATTTCCGATAGACCTCAAGTATATTTATTAACATGGATTCTTAACAATACTAACTTTCACCGAGTGTAAAGAAACATTGTGACTTAAAATATTAATTAACGGTTTCATTTGTGTTGAATCTGGAGATTGATCTTGCCTGTCGAAAAAGTTGCTCCCGTACTTTGATCCTTAAGGCGAACGCCCGGATACTTAACTACTACGGTCTCACGTAAGCTCCGTGAAAAATGGGTTCAGGTGACTGAGAGAGTCTATGTTTCTTTTTCGTAAACATTTCAAATAATTCTTAACGCCAGAATTAAGAGGTAGACAGGCCGTGACTGAAATGTTTATTGTGTTATTAACCTTAAGATAATCTTTTTTTGTCGAGTGAAAAGATACCACGCCTTCTGGGGGGGAAGGTGGCGATGGTATGAGATTGCTACTTACAAACCCCCGAGGGTCGTCCTCGGTGCATTGTGAGGGGTCTTACGGGATCTCCAGAGGAACGCACCGGTGCCGAGGGCATTGAGCTGAAGCAAATTTAAGATAACGCACATTAAGAACATCGGATATGCCTTATATGATGATATAATAATTAATTGAGATTTATTAAGAATAAGTATCGATAGCTAAGATTAAGCATTCTAATACTCGATAAGTTTAGGGGTTAATTTTCAACTGTCCTTAAGAAAAAGGAGAAAGGTATCAATTTATCTGTAAGTTTATTATGTTTAAATACTTTGGACTGGGTTATCCGTTTTTGATGATACTTTATTCATTTTAAAGCTGGTGCTACCCACGTGGTGCTCATTTGGTCCGATTCTGACAATGGCATTCATGCGAAAACCATATAAAATTTAAATTTGCATTAGGTATGTGCGCGACCAATGGACGAATAACTCAGTATCACGCTAACCGATTTCGATGATTTATTATTTATTGGAAAGGATGTATGTAGTTCGATGAGTTTGGTTAAGTTCTGATTACAAGCTCAGATATACAAAAAAGAAAGTCGGTTTTGTTCGTTTATCTGTTTTTTAGGTATGAAAAAAATCATTCGATAGGCTTGGTGCATGGTTTTAGCGTACCTCATATCACATGTTCAAGAATTTCGTGTGCCTGTAGTAACCACCCTACTGACTAGGGTATAAGTGTCACATATACGTTAGATGTTTGACAGTTAGGAAACACATGAACATTTTGTATGGGATTTTTTTTCTTTTATTTATTTAGGGATAACGGGTTAAAAAGTATCCTTTGTCCGTCTCCTAGTTCTGAACTGGCTCCCCACCTATTTTCAGCGAAATCAGTAAAGTTATTCTTGAGATACATAAAGAGTAACTAACACGACTTTCTTTCATATATTTAGATGTTCGTGGACAGCAACGATTATCATGAGCCATACGCTTGTTTTTAATTTTTTTAGATTACCCAGAGAAGATGACTTGAACTGTTTTACCGGATGTATAGGTGGCATAGTTCCATGTTCTATTTAGTAACTAGACCCTAGGGTTCCCCCGGTGAGGGGTAATATTTGTTTGCGTGCATTAGAATAAAATTATATCACTTCGTATAAAGACTGAAATTTTTGTGTCGCAAGCTTTAATCAAAAATTGCCAGCATTATTCCCCGAAGAGATTACGTACGAACCAAGTTTAAACACCGCAAAATTATTTGCTGGAATCCTTTAAGCGTGGCGATTCTGTGCGCTGTTGAAAGTGCTTCCGTTGCGGATTTCCCCCGAGAACGTTCACGGTGATCAGAAACACGTGACGTATTTTAAATACGCCAAATCTATCTCTCTTTAACACTGAAACATTTTTAACTTAATAAAACAGATAATTATAACTTAATATTGTTGAAAAAAATAAAAATATAAAACATCACGCCGTTGACCAAGACGGGTAAGAAAAGATAATTTAAACTTATAGTTGTCCATTTTCCACAATCGAAGCTAAATGAATGCCAGCAAATGGAAATCTTTGAATTCGATGATTTATATTTGATTGGAAAAGGATGTACTTCAAGACTAATGAGAGTTTGTTCAGGTTTTTTTTTTTTTTTTTTATAATTTCTAAGCAAGTGCTTGACTACGATCCCACCTGATGTTAAGTGGAAATGCAGTCCTGGATGGTAAGGCGCACTAGCTTAGTAAATGCCTATTCACTCTACTCTTGAAAATACCTACGTTGTAATCGGAAGGAAAGACAGACGCGGGCAAACTATTCCAGTCCTTTGCTGTACGAAGAATGAAAGACGAAGCAAATCGCTTCGTTCGGGTTTGAGGGATGTTCACAACAAAAGGATGAAATCCCGCAGTGCGTCTAGAAGTCCGATGGTGGAACGGGGATGGGGGAATTAGATCATGTAGTTCCTGAGCACACTCTCCAAAATGCAATCTGTAGAAAACCGAAAGGCTAGCTACCTTACGCTTGTGCTCAAGACTGAGCAGATGTTCTGATTAATTTTATTACGTCATATTTCTATGACAATTCTTAATACAAAGATTTGGAACGGGGAAATGCCGCTAGCCTATTGGGCACCCTACCCTAAGAGCGCAGTGATTTGGGGGTCTATTTTTTACATAATTTAGTTTTATTTTTAGTTTGGTTTATAGTTTTACCTATTATTTTTAGTTTTTAAATATTAAAATTATTTTTTTAGTTATCGATAGTGAAGTGGATAATTTTTAGTATTTGATTTAATATTATTTTTTAAGTTAGTATTATCAGTAAGTTTGTATAATTGTAGTTAGATTCATGGTATAATAGATATGATACATAAATAATAAATAATATAAAGATTCGTCTAAGTTAATACAAGTCCGCGCATAATGGCGTTTATTTTGATTATATTTGAAGTCGGTTTTTGAATTTTGTTCGTAAATATACTTGTTTATACCTAAAACCGATAATTTGATAATTAAATGCCGATCACAGGTCGCCCCGTGACATAATTATATAACTTATTTCCTTTGACGACCTCGGTTTTGGTTAACCTGTGCCTGTTATCCAAGTTGTTTGCTTGTTCAGTAATTAGCGAGTGCTGGGAACAAGGTCCTAATTATGAGTAAATATTCATTGATACGTTAATTGCTCGCCTCCGTTATGAACCCCGAGTACGTTATTACACATACATTATGGTATCGATAACATTGCTTTCAACGTTTATGTTGTGACTGTTAATGCCACCAATTTATTTTAATTAACCAATTTGCACTTTAACATCACCTTCGCACACTAGATTTCACTAAACGATAATAATAGACGTAATGGCGATGATCATGATGATGATTGGGGGGGAAAATAATAATTGGGATTTAATGGTTTTTTTTATATAATTTTTATGCAAGTACTTGACTACGATCCCACCTGATGTTAAGTGGAAATGCAGTCCTGGATGGTAAGGCGCACTAGCTTAGTAAATGCCTATTCACTCTACTCTTGAAAATACCTACGTTGTAATCGGAAGGAAAGACAGACGCGGGCAAACTATTCCAGTCCTTTGCTGTACGAAGAATGAAAGACGAAGCAAATCGCTTCGTTCGGGTTTGAGGGATGTTCACAACAAAAGGATGAAATCCCGCAGTGCGTCTAGAAGTCCGATGGTGGAACGGGGATGGGGGAATTAGATCATGTAGTTCCTGAGCACACTCTCCAAAATGCAATCTGTAGAAAACCGAAAGGCTAGCTACCTTACGCTTGTGCTCAAGACTGAGCAGATGTTCTGATTAATTTTATTACGTCATATTTCTATGACAATTCTTAATACAAAGATTTGGAACGGGGAAATGCCGCTAGCCTATTGGGCACCCTACCCTAAGAGCGCAGTGATTTGGGGGTCTATTTTTTACATAATTTAGTTTTATTTTTAGTTTGGTTTATAGTTTTACCTATTATTTTTAGTTTTTAAATATTAAAATTATTTTTTTAGTTATCGATAGTGAAGTGGATAATTTTTAGTATTTGATTTAATATTATTTTTTAAGTTAGTATTATCAGTAAGTTTGTATAATTGTAGTTAGATTCATGGTATAATAGATATGATACATAAATAATAAATAATATAAAGATTCGTCTAAGTTAATACAAGTCCGCACATAATGGCGTTTATTTTGATTATATTTGAAGTCGGTTTTTGAATTTTGTTCGTAAATATACTTGTTTATACCTAAAACCGATAATTTGATAATTAAATGCCGATGACAGGTCGCCCAGTGACATAATTATATAATTTATTTCCTTTGACGACCTCGGTTTTGGTTAACCTGTGCCTGTTATCCAAGTTGTTTGCTTGTTCAGTAATTAGCGAGTGCTGGGAACAAGGTCCTAATTATGAGTAAATATTCATTGATACGTTAATTGCTCGCCTCCGTTATGAACCCCGAGTACGTTATTACACATACATTATGGTATCGATAACATTGCTTTCAACGTTTATGTTGTGACTGTTAATGCCACCAATTTATTTTAATTAACCAATTTGCACTTTAACATCACCTTCGCACACTAGATTTCACTAAACGATAATAATAGACGTAATGGCGATGATCATTGATCATGATGATGATTGGGGGGGAAAATAATAATTGGGATTTAATGGTTTTTTTTATATAATTTTTATGCAAGTACTTGACTACGATCCCACCTGATGTTAAGTGGAAATGCAGTCCTGGATGGTAAGGCGCACTAGCTTAGTAAATGCCCATATAATAAATGTACTAGTTAATATAATTTTAGTGCTGACAATGAAAAAAAAATAAGTATCGACATTTTGTTTTATTTTTATTCGACTTTTAAAAAAGCTTCTAATTTCGTTCTATAATAAACCCTTAAATTAGGTCTTATATTCATTTCGTTGTCAAAGAACAAAAAAGTCTCGTAATCAATTCGCTGTCGCAGTCGCCGAACATTTACTAGGAAACTTCTAAAAGTCGTATCGTCGTAAAACTAGGTATGTGTTGCCATATAGTTCTGAGCTCGTAGAATAAGTTTACGGTATCCCCTGCCAGTGAAGTGGACCCGGGAAGAAGACGACATCCGGGCTACGGTGCGTTCCACTGGATCCACTGGAGCCCCCCAACGGGGGGGTTTTTAATGGTTAAGATGGTATGTGGGGTACATAACCTCGCCTTACCCCCAGAAGGCGGGTATCTTGTTAAGGTAGAACTTAAGACTTCAGCCCTGTAGTTCTGGGCTCTCAAGAATAAGACTACGGTATCCCCTGCCTGTCGTATAAGGCGACTAAAAGGGGCCTCGGGTTCACTGGGCGACAAGGGTGGGGGCCTTTGTCGTCCGCTAAGGTGGACCCGGGAAAAGGCGACACTGTGAGGGCACAGGGGAGGGAGTAACCTCCCAGGACGTGCTCTCCTTGAGCACAGTGCAGAGGGGCTCCGGTGCGTTCCACTGGAGATCCCGGAGCCTCTCGTCATGCACCGAGGAAAGGGCCACCGGGGAGGTTTTAGTGGCGCCGCCTTCCCCCCAGAAGGCGGGGTATCTTTTTGAAGATTTCCTCCCCGTTAACAAAAAAAAAACTTAAGACTTAAGAGAACTTCGTATTATAACTATAATCTTGGAAAATAAAGGAGAAATTACCAAGTTCCGCTACATCTCAATACAGTGAAGTTTACTGACAAAAGCAATCAGCCTCAGAAAATATATTTTTAATTTTTAAAATAGATTAAAAATTCATCGGCATTCCCACTTACAACCGTTATGATGTCAGCATAATGCGAAAATGCCAGAGCCACAATATGTATGAGCCAGTTAAATAAATATTACAAATTCTACAATGTAATTTCCCTTCAAAATGTCCGTACCTACTAACATATGCATCGGATTTCTATTACACAGTAAGTTAATTGGAACGCCATCGTATTTACCTAGGTTCCGATTGGATTTGGTTACACGGCACGTGTAATACAGGAGGTAGACAGAATAATAGCTCTCTCGCTCGCTCTAGCAATCTTCTAGTTTTTTTTAAGCCCTTTCATTATTTAGTCTGCAAAACTACAAACCTACTTGACTCCATACAGACACATACACTCACACATACATATGCCCACAAAATCTAAACACAGACACTGATAAATACACAGACACAATTTCCACACACTCAAATTCTATTCTATCGTATTCACACTTAAAACAAAAATATATATACATATTTTTCCTATTTAATATAATAACTTACTAAATAGTTAAAGTAAACGGTTTGCGCTGATGAAATGCCGTTTTGTCGGTGATAAGTTGTAAGTGAATGCGTTACGAGAGAGTTACGAAAAGTGTGATCTGGCTACGCGAACGGAAGTTGAGAGGGAGATAGAAAGACGGAAAGAGTTAAATTTCGTATGTAATATGTATATAAAGAGCAAGAAAAAGGTGCGATCACAGTGTTTCTTCCTCTCTTTCTGACATAGCCAGTTACGTTTGATTACTATATGTATATAATTGTATATTCTGTACATATTATATATATATATATATATATACTCGTAAATATGTACATACAGATAGAGCTTAAGAAAGTTTTACTTCAGTCGTGGGGTCTAAAGCACACTCGTTTTTTTTCTACGCTTAAGCTTGTGCTTCGAACCTGTGACCTCACGTTTCGTAGACCGTACATTATACCAGGGGTCGGCAACCTGATTGCGAGCCACATGCAGCTCTTCGAATGTAAAGGCGGCTGTAGCTCTTTAGTACTAACTTTATTTATTTTGTAAATTTTAATTTTTGACACTTCCGTCTCAAAAGGTTGCCGACCTCTTTTTTGTTTACGGGGGGTAATTTTCACCAAGATGGAAGGCGGGTTTATGTGAGGTTCTTACTAAAAAACCTCCGTGGCCCTTCCTCGGTGCATAAGGGGCTCCGGGATCTCTAGTGAAACACACCAGAGCCCCTCTACACTGTGCTGTTAAGCATGTCCCGCGGAATTTATCTTGCAGGGTTAAGTCGATACTGGACTACCCGTTTCGCCTTCTTCCCAGGTCCACTGTACGCTTAAAAAAAATTGCAAACATATTATTATTATAAAAAACAAATAAAAAAGTTTCGGCAGCCCTACTCGTATAGAACGCATATGTGATCCTGATGCACGCGATGTAGAGCCGACCTTGACCGGGTCTCATCTCCCGTGCGTTGCTCGCCTGGACTTGATCGATACAGCAACCCCGTACAATGTATTCAAATTGTGTCTGTATTTTCATACAATTAGATTGTTCAGTTGCATAATAAGTTGTGTGTTAGAAATTTTGCCTTCTTATAGATAGATAGATAAATCCTTTATTGCACCAAAGTATATGTACAAAGGCGAAGTTAATGCTATTTGTAGGGTATTTGATAAGTGTAGGTAGTCTTATGACGTAGTCGTACGTCGTACGTACGTACGTAGCTGGTGTAAGCGTTACTAAAAGTGTGATCGGGTGAGGCGGAGGGCAGTTGTTATGCTTCTCATGCAGTCATAAATGTAATTCGTTTTATGTTCGGCTCTCTCGTGCGCCAGTGGTTCGGAATGCTAACGTAGATTAGAGTAACCGTCCAAGTCGAAGCCCTCTCGAAGCCCTTGCGCCTTGTTGCTCCCAATATAGGTTCAGGCTAAGCGATCTAAGAGCTCTGCCACCATTCAGTCAGTCAAACTGTTCCGGTTAGCTTCTCTAGCCAATTAGCGAAGGTTCTGTCCTGCCCGGCCCTGCCCTGAAGACTACGGTATCCCCTGCCTGTCGTAGAAGGCGACCAAAAGGGCCTCGGGTTCAATGGGCGACAAGGGTGGGGGCGTTTGTCGTCCGCCAAGGTGGACCCAGGAAGAAGGCGACATCGGCTGGGCCGTGTCGCCTTGCACTGCGAGCCCAGGAAGTGCTCTCTTTGAGCACAGTGGAGAGGGGCTCCGGTGCGTTGCTCTGGAGATCCCGGCGCCCCTCACCATGCACCAAGGAAGAGCCACCGGGGAGGTTTTAGTGGGTTAAAACCCCACATAACCGCCGCCTTCTCTTATATCTTTATATTAGGTATCTTTTGGAAGATTTCCTCCTCGTTAACAAAAAAAAAAGGTTCCGTTTCTAATAACGCAAGCTCAGTGTCCGGGCGGTCGCCTCATGTTGCATAGTACTCTAGCAACCCGAGATCGATCCCCGGTGCCTGTGTGTGTGTCCACAAATAATGAACATTGTTAGAAAAACATGTCTTAGAAATTTTTTCTAAGTTTGAAGTCTGGCAATCCGTAATAGGGTTGCATGGCGAACTATGCCCTTATACTCTCTATGTAGAAAAGGCGTGTGCCCAGCAGTGGGACATATGTTTTATGTTTTGTGTGTTTTATGTTTTGTGTACACAGGCTGTTTTTTAAATGCTGTTAAATAAATAAGACTTAACATTTAAAATAGATTTAGACATAGAATTCAAAATAAAAAGTTCATTTAGAGCTATTATGCGTGTCAACACTGGACCTGTATTCAAACGCAAAATGAAATACGAACTCGACTGGAACGTGATTCTTTGAGGCATAGAGTTTCTAACAGGGTTGGAGGCGCGTGGGTTGTTCGCAATAACTATGTTTGCACGTTGTTAACTTTGCGTTTTCCGTCACCGACGTTGTTTGGTGTAAAGTTACGAGCGACGTGTTTTAAAATTTTCTAACTTATATTTCTAATGTAAGCGTTATTATGTTCTGTGTTGTGTAATATATCACGTCGTATACTTCGGGACACAAAAATATTATCCATAATAACACCCAAGCCCATTTTCAACTGACTTCAAATAGGAGAGGATTCTCAATACGTCTTTAAGCTTTTTTATGTTGCCTCATAACCAGCCAACTTAGCCAGTCCAAAGCTAAACCGATTTCTATGATTCCTTTTTTATTTGAAAACTCATGCTTTCCTTGTGGTTCAGTTCAATGGCATCCATACCTATATAAAATACCATATAATTTCTATCAAGTATGTGCGCGACTGGTACAGTAACAGTATCAGTATAAATATAAAGAGGAAATTGTTTGAGACAACCATACTGCCATGTCTAACATATGGATGCCAAACGTGGTCTGTGAAAAGAGAAAACGAAGACAAAGTAGCCATATGCCAACGAAAAATGGAAAGAAGTATGCTCGGGCTAAGACTGTCAGACAAGGTTAGAAACGATACCATCAGAAAGAAAACGAAAAGAGTAGATGCAAGGATAGGAGTGAGACTTCTCAAATGGCATTGGGCCGGGCACATATGTAGAATGAACAACAACCGATGGACAAAACGTATAACAGAGTGGATACCAAGAGACAAAAAAAGAGAAAAAGGAAGACCAAATAAAAGTTGGAAAGACATTTACAAACAGAAATGTGGATCTTGTTGGATGCGAGTAGCACGGGAAAGATTTAAGAAAGGCCTACGCCGTAGAGGCGACTACTACAAACGCAGTTAGTATTTAAAAAAAAAAAAAAAAATTCAAAAACTAGAACATATTAAAATTATAATCAAATTACCGAACTATTTATCTTAAGTTTAGTTGTAGTAGAATAATAAAGGCTCAGCCCTGTAGTTCTGGGCTCTCAAGAATAAGACTACGGTATCCCCTGCCTGTCGTATAAGGCGACTAAAAGGGGCCTCGGGTTCACTGGGCGACAAGGGTGGGGGCCTTTGTCGTCCGCTAAGGTGGACCCGGAAAGAAGGCGATATCGGCTGGCCCGTGTAGCCTTGCACTGTGAGGGCACAGGGGAGGGAGTAATCTCCCTGGGACGTGCTCTCCTTGAGCACAGTGTAGAGGGGCTCCGGTGCGTTCCACGTGAGATCCCGGAGCCCCTCGTCATGCACCGAGGAAAGGGCCACCGGGGAGGTTTTAGTGGGTAAAAACCCCACATAACCGCCGCCTTCCCCCCAGAAGGCGGGGTATCTTCCTGAAGATTTCCTCCCCGTTAACAAAAAAAAAGAATAATAAAGGCTATTTTTATTTATTTATTTATTTTATTTATGTGCCCCCAAATGAACGCATAACTCAATATCGTGCCAACCTATTTCGACAACTTCAAAACTTTATAACATAACGTTATATGTACTAACATTAGATAATCTATCTGAACCTAATCTCTGATTGTCATAAATCTACCAATATCATAATCATTAAACATTTGTACGTAACCTTTATTTCTTTGGATGAAAAGATTCTATTTTTTCTTTTTCCATTTTTAGCGTTGATATGATTTGAAGTCAGTTTTTTTTTTGCCTACACCGATTAGTATAGTATTATGTGATTATGCAAAACGTGATATCGTTTAATGAATAAACGCCGTACCACCACGTAAGTGACACTCAACAACTAGTAATATTTCGAGATAAACCTTCACGCTCATTAGGGTGATTGGCCCGCAAAGGTCGTTTGTAATTGGCCATATGATGCGTTAAACAACATTTCAACTGCACTTGCTAAAACCCATTATTTCTTTATAAACCTTATGTAGGTAATAAAATGTCTGTGATGAGATTTCGTGTAGTAAATGTGATTTAATATGCTTGCCGCTAATATTATAGGAAAATTCCTAAAGTGGTTGTGTAGCTGGAATTATTTTTTATTGATTAATAGCGCACCCAGCCGGGCGATTCGCCGGGCTAGATTTTGCAATTAGATTAAACAATAAACTTACATCATTAAATATTTAATTATGAAAGATATATTTAAGATTTAAGCGAGAAATGAAAAATATATTTAATTTTTCATTTCTCGCCGTATTCATTCTCTTCTCGAGCGGGTGAAGATCATTACGTCCATGTACATATCAGTAAATACAATATCATTCTTATAATTTATACAAAAACATATCGGGCTCAATTTAATGTCAGAATTAAAAGTACGACGTATGGCTTGTTTGACAGTTAAAAAGAGAACTGCTCCGATCATCGCCAAACTTTACAGGATTACTCGCCAGGCGTAGACAAGAGAAAGATGTTACGTACACACAACCAGAAGTAATATATTTATTCGTTCTTTTTAACCGATTCTTTGTGTCTATGGAATCTCTACCTACTCTTATTTGAGACCAAAAGTGATAAAATCTACACATAAAATGTTCACCTTTGAAACATGATATTACGCAAACTTTTTAATCAAACACAATAGACAGGAAACCTTTTTTTTATCGATTATTTGTTTCGTTGAAAGAGATTTCTTTAATAAAGACTCTTTTGAATGCCTCTTTGTTGAGGTAGAATTTTACCCGCAAGTTGTCAAGCGGAAAATTGGTTTAATATTTTCACGTACAATTGAAATGGGAGAGATTACTGAATTTCATTTCGTCGTATAACTTTATGAAGTACATGTTAATTGTTATACAATTTTCATTTCTATCGTACATTAATACAGTTAAAGTATGTTACTAACTTATGTGACCGGGATTCCGCGCAGCACACGCTTGCCGTGTGCCCCGCGTGGGAGGCGGAGCGGCGGATCCTGGTCCAGCAGATCGGGCAAGACCTCTCCCCGCCAGCGGCAATAGCGGCTGCGCTGGCGGGGAGATCTAAATGGAAGGCGCTGGTCTCCTTCTGCGAGTCAGTAATGGCCCAGAAGGAGACCGCAGAACTAAGGATCGGGAGGCCGATCCCGTTCCGGAATAGCGCAGGCGGGCCGGTAGCAGACCGGCCCGCAGCCCTGTAGTTCTGGGCTCTCAAGAATAAGACTACGGTATTCCCCGCCTGTCGTACAAGGCGACTAAAGGGGCCTCGGGTTTCACTGGGCGACAAGGGTGGGGGCCTGCGTCGTCCACCAAAGTGGACCCGGGAAGAAGGCGACATCGGCTGGCCCGTGTCGCCTTTCATCGAGGGCACAGGGGAGGAGGAAGTAACCTCCCCGGGACGTGCTCTCCTTGAGCACAGTGCAGAGGGGCTCCGGTGCGTTCCACGTGAGATCCCGGAGCCCCTTGTCATGCACCGAGGAAAGGGCCACCGGGAGGTTATAGTGGGTAAGATCCCCACATAACCGCCGCCTTCCCCAGAAGGCGGGGTAACTTTGTGAAGATTTCCTCCCCGTCAAAAAAAAAAAATGTTACTAACTTATAAAACACAAAAATGGTTAATTGAACTAAACTAAAATAACTAAAATACTTCCTGTATTAGGTAAGAGGAGACCGCTTCCGAAAATGAAGACAGGTGATAGTACAAATGACATCTTTGATGATGGGATGGAAAAAAAATCGAACCAAATTAAAAAATATCATATTTTTAAAACGTTTTGTTAGCATTATTTATGCTCCATCGGGTTAGTACAGCTAAATAAAACGATAGTTTCATAAAAAAATACATTACTTAACTAAAAAAAACAGCAATGAAACACAAAATCAATAAACAGCCGATGCTCGGGTCAACGAACACACGAACTGTCGAAACACAACATTTTTTTTCCGTCCCATCATGAAAGGTGGCATTAGTCTATCTAACTATCGCCTGTCTTCGTTTTCAGAAGCGGTCATCTAACATCCTGTATAACAGTCGTAGTAATCATTGCTTCTTTAAAATGTTTAAACAACATAGATTCAAAAATAAGATTAAACCTCTATAAAATCCGTATAAGTAGTTTTATTAGTAGTATTAACGTAGATATGAGAATCGTTGTATAATACTATAATATCATTCATCACCTCATAATGTTATAATTAATTTCTCCAGTACAGTTTTCTGCGAGATCGAGGTTTATACGATCATGCCAACCAAAGACGAGAGCTCTTCCACCTACCACTGTGCTTTACTTATTTCCGCACATATCCTTAGTGACCTCTACACTCTCTTTCACTCGACACTCAATCTTGAACATAAAACAAAACTAAATTTAATAAAATATATTCACATATGAGTCGTGGTAGCTCAGTGTCCGGGCGGTTGCCTCAAGTTACATAGTAGGCTAGCAACCCGAGTTGTTTCAATTTTATGCGCTGATAAAACCACGTGGTTGACTATGCCCTTATACAAGACAAGAAGGTCTGTGCTCAACAGTGGGGCATATATTTAATATATCGGCTGTTATTTTACTGTATTCATATAATAAAACCATGTACTATACCGTTTTTGCAACTAAGTGTACGAAGGCTATGCAAATATTTTACTTTTACCAAATTTTATTTGTTTCCAACTAACACGCAGACTTGCTTAACAGTGTCAACAGAGGTTTGGCTTATTTGCGAATGTAAATCTATGACCGGTTTGGTTCGAGTACACTATTTGTTTTCTTTTGACTTCACTTTGAACATTTTAATTCTTAATTAGCGGCGGGTTTATTAAGTGGCCAATGTGTTTTCTCTTCTATACTGTGTATGCGTTATTATCTAATAACTGAGCTATGTTTTCACAAAGCCTTTTTTAAAAAGCTTTAATTTATTATTAATAAATCGTTGAACCTACATTTATACTACCAGACGTGATAAAATACGTAACGAGTTCGTGACATTGCAGACAAGATGTCCTGCATCTAGTCTGCAATGTAAAGTGGACTTAGCTCTACAACTTTCCCGGTCGAAGAAACAGAGGAAGACCCAAGACAAGATGGGAGAATACAGTCGAGAGACACGAAGGTTTGCATGATTTCTTAAGCCTATGTCGGGGACAAAAAGTGGGACGAAGCGATAATCTGGAAATCTGACCCCACTACCATGTTAAATCTATTGGTCAAGGAAAAGAGAGAAAGAGAGCTGAACCTAAATTTACACTAGGAATATTTTTATGAATGATGTTATTATTCCTTGATGAATATTAAAAAATTGTGACTTAAAATTAAGGGATGAACGTTTTTTGGCTTAAAGACGACGAAGAGAAACAAAGAATTGATGCGGAAGTGCGTTATCTTACTACTCGTAACTAGCATTTACAAGCAAATTTGTACTCCTTTTGTACACAGGCTCACATGCATCTATCACAGTAAAGAAGTAATTATACAAACTGTGAAAAGTTCTTAAGTTTAAAATGAAAGCACATGCACAATGCAAAAAGATTATACCGTGTGATACAGTATGAGGTCATCAATCGTCCCTATTCAAACATTTCAAATGATTAATGTTTGCTAATGATTAATGCTTGCAAACGAGTTACTTATCGAAAATGAACCTAATTGTGCAGGAGATTCAGTTCAAAATAATAAATGACCATAAGAAAAAGCAAAGCTTAAACAAGTGCATCGTATATTGACCTAGATGAATTGAAACTTAGACGCAACTGCAACAGATTAAGTGTCACATTAAATTGCACTCTACACGGACCGCTTAAAGTTTAAATTGTTTATACGTTGTTGGCAATTTTCCGAGAAATCCTCTCGAGCGTTCTCATAACGAACTTTAAAGAAAGCAGGTAAAAGTTTGTACCTAACGTCAAACAGATTGATAAGTTGCAGTCTTTAGAAGATCTTCTAGATAGCAGCTCGAACGGCATTAAGTTTAATGAAATCTACATTTCTCTCGCCTTACTTAGTTTGAGAAAAAAGTGATTACTTGTCAAGCCTATACTTTCATGCTCAGAATCAATTTATCTCGTGGGTCATGAATTTTCGTACTGATAATAGGCCTATTTCGTAGCAGACTATTTAGGTGGGTTTTGTTTTGGAAAAGCATTGTTGCTAATTCCAATAAACAAAACGTACCTTGTATTTTAAAATCTACTCGCAGCTTTTACACGCTTCCTCGATGTGGCATCGGCATTCGACAGTCTAACACTACTGATGAGTGTTCAGCTATACAATCTTGGTACGGTAGACCGCATAATACATATTATGCGCAATTTCCTATGCAATTGAACGTTTGGTCAGTGATAAGGAAAAGCCCTTTAAATGTTAACCCGCTTCTTCGAGCCGGGGTTCTCCAGGGTTCTGTACTAGGTCTTGTCCTATTCGCAAAGCAGAGTTTATGTGTAGGCGTTCTGGTATTTTCGCATTAAAAAATAATGACCAAGCAATAATAACCTTCTTAGAAAAATCCCGATGTTAAAGGTGTACAAGCTATTTTCATGTTCCTTTGTACTTAACGGTTTCAATTGTCTTTTCCAGGACGCTGATACAGTGGAGAAACTTAACGAGTGCGGCGAGCTACGGAAAATGCTGAAGCCTTATAAGGTACAGTATCTTTGTAAATGGTTATAAGATATATGACAACGACATTTATACTAAAAAAAACGAACTGCCACCAACATATCTCGCACAGGTTTACAACTTCGCTTAGTCAGGGATCCTATGTTGTATCAATAGTGACAATTATTTTTAGCTCACTTCAAAAACTAATTCGGTCATTTATTAACGGATTTTCATTTTGTTTTGTTTGAAAGGGTCTGCTTTCTTATTAATTTTGGTGGCATAGGACCTTGGGTTCCAGAGATATGACAGGGAACTCCTGAAATTCGTAAAGAACACTTGTTCAATGAAATATTCGTAAGGTTAAGATGACACAAGACTAGATAAGAATTCCTTGATGACGACAAGCACAGTGCGAAAGAAGAAAAGACAATATAGGTGCCAGAATTTCATAATACAATTTAAGCATCCGCGCCTCTAGAGTTTTACCTACTAATGTTACCTCTGAGGATTAATCACACGACGTACAAATAATTTGGTGAAGATAGCCTTTGATGGATTTCACTTGCGTCATCTGGAAACAAACTCAAACCACAGCCACTACACCTCGTAGTTGCTACGCGTAATATTCGTCGATATCGATTAAACCGAGTACATATGAGCCCAACCTTGCTCAAACAACTTGGGCTAACACGTGATGTAATTTTGATGGATTGGGGGAAACTTTATCATACAACAATTACGTAAAAACCGCGTATGAGCAATTTAGGTAATTTAACCACGTTACGCTCCGCTATACAACTTCAATTGCGGGTTGGAATCATTTTCTCATCACAATTCTCTGTATTAACTGACGTATACCTTTTTGGAGCAAATATTTTATACTTTTTGTTCAGTCCCTTAATGGGACGAGAGAAAGTATGGAAAAATTCTTTATCTATACTGGTGACGAGCCACAAATTTAAGCAAGTGATTTTGTTGCTCTTAATAAGTTTAGTGAATAGAAAACAAAGAGTTCTGTTTCTGTCTACACCATTAAAAATGATTACAAGGATTTGAACGCTTTCCTTAAGTCTGATTGCCACAAAATATATTTAATTACAAAATCGTATTTGTTATTCAAAATTAGAATCTTGAAGCGAAATTAAAAGAAATTCCCGCATTCAGTTTTGTAATGATACAAAAAATATTTCAATGATCTTATCTAAATTGAAATAAGCAATCTGTGTAATAATTATTTCCCTAACAACGGAGCATTTTTGTAGTATGAAAAAAAATCAAGAATTCAAAGTTAATCTGACAGTAAATCTAAAGGTAATTCCGAAAGAGGTATTTAGCTTTTAGCTGGCGTGCTTTAAACGCCTCTAAGATGAGTTGAACATTTTATCATGACATTAAACATTATTTTATTCACGTAGAGGACGTCTCAAACAATACTAACGCGTTGATATATAAAGAAACAAATGAATAACTAGCAGCTATTAAAATGTATGGCCTTTTCTGTACTCGTTGTATAAAAATTTCATGATAATCGGTTAATTAGTTAGAGCGTGAAACCTATTTTGCCGTAATGGGTTACACATAAAAGATAGACATATTGTATGTCTATTATGTGGGACTATTTAACCTTTATTGTGGCAAGAGTGTATTTTGAAGAAAAGTAAAAAAAAATCGTGATATAAATAGACATATTTTGGAAAACCAAGATGTACACTATTCTATAGAGAGCTGCACGTACAGTGAGTATCGCATTTTTAGGAATGTATATAACGAAGTCCACATAGTCTTCCATGTATATGTATACATGAAATGAAAGACTACGTTTCTGTAGAATATTTAGAGAAACAACATTTAATGTTCTCATTCCAACTCTTATCTCTTTTAAATAAATGTCATGACACTGACAATTGTGACATTAAACATTTGAATAATTATTATAAAATACAACTAAAGAATAAATTTAAGTAAAGAGACTGTATGTCTTTACTTTACATGTATATTATGCTATACATTACTATGTTTAGGGTTAAGATAAAAATTTCCAACATACATATAATATATAACATATTATATATGTGTAACTCTTGCGGTTTTTGCTGTAAACCTCGCAGATAGCAGATATTTTGGATAATCCACTCTTTATCTTTATAAATATATAGTTATAAAGATAAATATAATATTGTAAAATTTCATCTAAACCCATTTAATAGTTTTTGCGTGAAAGAGCAACAAGTTGACATCCATACATTCTTAAAATACTTTCAGGTTCATATTACCTGGTGTAGATAGAGAGATGTAACTATCCATTTTCAACAAGCTTAATAATCACCACTGACAAAGGCTATCGCCACAAAACTAGCACAGATTTTTGGCAAGATTTTTGTACTTAAAGACTTAAAAATGATAATTCATTAGTATGACTCGACTAGGATTCGTATTCGTGATTGGCAAATATTACTATTTAAAACGATAGCTACCTGATAGATATTGTATTACCAAATGTTGTGTTACATCGTCTTAGCTTTCACAATTCAATATGATTCTCTTTGAAACCCTGAAACTTTTCGATTTGTGCGATACATGTCCAATGGACTTGAAAATGTATTGCAGAAAATTCAAAAGCTCTTGCAAGCTTGAAGCAAAAGTTCAATCTTTTGTTCTATTGACACTGAACTGCAGAGTTAAACTAGACTCGTTCTAGGGTTACATTCAAGTTCTGTCGCAACTGCAGAAAAGTTCTTCAAAATTTATTCTATTATACTTTTGCTCCTGTAAGTTTTGCTATTACATTGTTGATGGTATTTTTATTTTATTAGCAATTTTTAAGAAGTTTAGAGATTCATCGTTATCATCATCACCAGCTATGTCTATCCACTGCTAGAAATAGGCCTGCTTCAATGCCTTCCATCATTTACGATCCTTCGCTTTTCGCATTCAGTCACTTCCGGCTATCCATCTGGAGGAAGGGCACCATACGCTTCTCCGACCCATGCGTGGCCTCCATTCCAAGACTTTTTCTCCCCCATCTGCCGTCACTGACGCGGCAAATGGTCCGCTGCCATTTCAACTTGCATTCTTTAGAGCTATGTAATGTATATACTGTTCTCCGTCGAATTTTTGATTCCGAACTCTTTTCATCGCTTGTGTTGCAACTAAGTTTGTGGACAACCCAAGCGGTCACAGTCCAAGTCTCTACACCATTGGTAATAGCTGGGTGGACGCACTGGTTGAAGACCTTTGTCTTCAGGAATTGAGATGTTTGCTAAGTGAGGATGTTGCGAAGTTTTCCAACCCAGCTGGATGCGTCGGTCGGTCTCTTTTTGTAAATCGTAAATTTACTTGTTATAAATTTATATTTTTACTTTACTGACACGTTGTGCATATTTCCAGAGTCCGGACGCCTGCAACACCTGCCAGGTATGTGGTGGCTTCCGCTTGCTACCATGCCGCATTTGCAACGGCTCGAAGAAGAGTCTCCATCGGAACCACTTCACCGCCGAGTTCGTTGCTCTCAAATGCATGAACTGCGACGAAGTGGGCCTCGTAAGATGCGAAGCTTGCTCATGATTTCTTTTATACCAATAGGTTGTAATTTGGCAATGTTTATTGTTTAAGATATTAGTACGTCACTATATAGTCACGTGCCAAATCCTCATTTATTTTGTTTGGCGAGTTGACAATGTTCGTAGTCCAATATTTGATCAAAACTTTGACGATTTTTAGTATCTTAATTGTACTACCTTAAGCGACAATTATATCGATAATGTACCATTGATTAGGAGACGCTTCAATTGTTGTCAAAGAAATATGACCAATAACATATCACTCGTTAGTATAAACTAATTTTACGGATTTTATTGCTAATTATTTTTTATACGTCGAACATATTCTCAGCTTGGGGTCGACAAAATGACATCGCTTGGGCTGTTCCACGCATAAAACACGTTGGTTGTTTCTATTCATTGAGTACTCTCTCTACTAAAAGTTTCTCTCTGAATTAATTTTTCATTCGTCCTGAAGAAGGCAAGATAATAAGTAATATTCTATGCTTGCGTGAACGGAAAAAATGCTAGACGAGCCGCAGGTAGAGGACTCAATGAACCGTGGCCTTAGCGGTATCATTTCAACATTACCAAATATGACAAATGCTCGAAAACGATTACACACACGATTGTCGTGCCGGTAGAAAATCTAACAAATATCGATTACTATGATGCCAATGAAACATATATATGATAATGATGCATTAGGTAACACCCACATGTTTATATTTATATTAAAGATTATAAAAAAATCTATCTAAAAATCATAATTTTATTTGAAATTATACTGTAATAAAATCTGTAAAGTTAGATTCGCTTAAATTTACGTAAAGGATGTATGAAATAATTTGTACCAATTAAATATTAATTTAGGCGTGATTAAAAAAGTTATTTTTACACTACGACATAAAGAACTATGTACACTTTTGCCCTTATCTCAAATCTATTAAGAGTTGCGTCGTCTTGTATCCTTTCCACCATCTCTAATGACCCCACCAACCTCGAGGTTACATCCGAAACGCACAAGGGAACTGTCCAGGCCTTCCATCTTATTTGCCCTTTTAAGGGGATTGACAACGCATTCATGTGTTGCGGATTCCCTGAAATTAAAGAATTTGAATAGTATGTTTCTCTTATCTATTCGTATCTAATAGTACGTCTCTCGCAATAGTGATATCAGGGGGCTGGTCGACTTTCTCTTTTCGTCGTTCAGTGACCATATCACTGCCCATTAGCGTTCATTTCTCTGTTATATTTTCGCCTATTAGTTTTGTACTCTGTCTAAGCGTCTTGTGATCCTTAAACGAGGGTAGAATTTCATCCCTTTCTTTATGTGGAGTTGTCATTAATGCTCAAAGTGCAGTCAGTCCAGCATTTAGAGTCGTAAGTTGGAATGATGACAGTTTTTAATACAGTATGGTATTAATAAGAAGATAATGTTTCCTGAGTTATATACTAATATTACGCTCTCTCGACAGTAAGACTGCTGTTTTCTGTCTTTCTCTTTTCGTCGTCTCGTCTCATTCCCATGACTAAATCACTGCCCATCTGCTTTCCATTTATCATCGTCATATACTTTCACATATTCGTTTTGTCCTCTGTCGATGCGATCCCTAATTAGAGGAGTATTTTTATTCCTTTCTTTATGCAGAGTTGTTGTTAGTACTCAAAGTGGTCCAGCATTTAGAGTCTTATAAGTTAGAACGATGATATTTCAATATGGTATAAATAGAATTATTCCTGGGTTACCCACAATGGTATATGGCATCCCTGGTCTCGTCTCATCGCATGACCTACTTCACATCTGCTATCGTTTCATAGTTATCATCATCGGAGTCTAGTAATTTTGTTCCTTATTTGTACTCCGTCGAAGCGCTGTGATCCCTAAATGTGGGGAAATTTTTTATCTCTTTATAATAGAGTGTTATTCTCAAAGGCCAGCATTCGAAGACATATACATTGGACTGACGGTCTGTATTCCAATAATGATGATAACGACCTGACTACGGCTACGGTGACGTTTATGTACAGTCACGTGCTCAAGTTATATTGACGTGCATCAGTGTACGCGCCCGTACTCGACTTCCGCTACACGACTGGAATAGGACTCAGTCAGCTCTTACAGTAATTGGTGATCAGGATATTAAGAAACCAACATCCTACTCACACTACCCACTACCACGATACCCACGGGAAGATACGGTAGGTGCTATTCTACTCTACTGGCACCACGCGGCTCACTCCAATATCGTACTACTTAAATTAATTTCGTTTTGTAATCTTGGGCATTGTTAATCAATTTGTTACTTAAGTCAATATACTTAATACAATAATTTACAATAATACGAATAACGTAATGTATCTAGTATAAGAAGCATGTTCATAAGCTAGTACTTATTATAACTAGTATGCCATAATTTAGATGCAATACATTTTCTACTTTTATACAAAATATTTTTTAGTAGCTTAGTTATAGATTTTTGAACAATCGTTGGTACTATTTTTAAATAAACCTTTGTGCTACAAAATATTTCTAGTGTAAATTACATATTGATAATAACTACATAATTCCTTTTATATTAGCGCTATTGATATGAAAAAAACAGCGATAATATAGTGGCTAAGAGGTTCGAAGAAGGTCGCCAGTTCGAATCCCATTCGGCTTGTGTGGCGACTTGCATTCGCCAATCACCAAAAAGTATTTTAGATGATAAAATAATTCATATTTTATTTGGAATTAGAAATTTTTTATCATCTAAAATACTTTTTGGTGATTGGCGAATGCAAGTCGCCACACTTGTACCAATGAATTGCCGATGTCGGTTTTTTTAAGTACAAAAAATTTCTAGCTGAAATTTTGTGCCTATCAAATATGAGTTGGTGAATATCAGCGAAAGCCCTCTCTGTTAATCCCATTGGTTAAAAGAGCGTGAGAGGTTGTGTAAAAAAGGTTTATTCCACTTTGCACCAATGGTAAAATAAATGATTTATTCAACTTAATGTTTAACAATGCAATTGTTTTTTTAATTCAATGTTTTATTCTACATTGATACATTAATTGAATGTCATTGTAATGTGTGATAGCAATTTTTTCTTTTCATTTTCAATTAACAAATGGGTTAATTAGAAACATGATAATGATTATGATAAAAAATTGAGCTAATGTAATTTTTTATCAACTTAATTTCTAATTCTCTTACGTTATATTTGGAGATTAATTTCATATACCGATAAGATTTATTTGTAAATATGTTATTAAATAAACTTATTCAAAATAGCATTTGTTTTTTTATAATCCTAATATTTATTATCCAACGAAAATAAATAAATTAATTGAAAAAATACTTCTAGTTACTTCTTTTATTCACTTTAGAGGATTATTAATTCCGAGAATGGGAATCCACCTCGGATTTCTAGCTATATAATTGAGTCGAGCACTGAGATACCAGGGCCTTATTGAAGAAATTGTTATAATGAATAACGTAAATTAATTTTTAGTACAAATCAAATATTTTTCGTTCACTCAGTGTTCTCAAACTGTCTGCGAAGTTGTTCTGATTAGGAAAACTTGCAATTATGAATAGAAGTTATCGAAACGATAAAAGGTTTGAAGTTTTTTTATTGAATTAAAAATAATACTTCTTATAGGTGTATAACACAAAGATAGTATAAAAGAAAGAATATTTATTATCCATTTGAATTTTACTGATGCGTCAACTTCTATATATAAGAAATGATTAAATCAATCAATCAACCCGTATCTTCCCACTGCTGGGTATACACTTTTGAGCAGAAGTGCAGGTCTGAGTTACATGAAAAGCGTGACACCCTGAAGGCCCGACCACGAGCTGCCATACCCTATACCATCAGGTTAGGCAAGCCACATGAGGGCACACCTAAGAGCTGCGTGACATGGCTCGTGACTTAGCAGTCCTGAAGTGTCGCCTTAACCGAAACTGACAGGACATAATCATCATCATCATAGGCCTTTATTTTTTTTCGCGCAATTCACTTCGATCCTGTGCTGCCCGAAACCATTGCGGCCTCGCTGCCCTGAAGATGTCATCCGACCAGCGGGCTGGTGGTCTAACCACTGATCGGCGTCCGTCTTGGCCACCATTCGCTTAATGCCCTGGCCTCATGATCCATGTACCCACATCTACTTACTACCTCCCTACTTCGTCCACTCCCCGCCTCCCAAAACTCGCCAAAACGCTTGGCCAGCGTGACGTTTTATGGCTAATATTCCCTTTCGTAGATGATTATATACACACTAATATATACATACACCTTTCAACCCTTGCGCGATGAACAATGCGACGTAAGTACCTTATACCATAACTCCTTTGAATTCACCGTAGTGTAAACAGATAAAGCCTCTGGCAATAATGTACATTAACAAGAGAAAGTGTCTATAACAGTTTCTTTATTCAGGGCACATATAATAGAGTTCTGATATATGTAAAGCTTAGTTTCCTCAATCACAGAAGGTAATAGACAATACGTACAGCGTTTCTTGTGTTGTGTTAGAGCTTGAGGTAAATCTTAGTGTTGTGCCACTAGATTATTTTCAATTATATCGGTAACTTCTTATATGATTTATAAACGTCACTATCTACTCAAGTACGTCGGCGAATACTCAAGTTCTTTGGGCATGTAAGCCGTCGTGGAAACGATTGTTTAGAGCGTCTTGTCGTGCAGGGAAAAGTAGAGAGAAGTAGACCACAAGGTAGATCGCCAATGCGATGGTTGGATCAGGTGCGGAGTATGGTGGGTGCTCCCCTCCACGAATGTGCACGGCGGAGGTGGCGAGGCGTCGTGCGGCGAGTGCTGTCTGCTGCCCAACCCACCGGATCATAATGACCACAATCACTCTGACAGGAGTGAAGCGACCAAGAAGAAGAAAAATCGAGTCCGAGTTGCCTTTTGCTTTTTCAATTTTCGGTTACATCCACTTAAATCCTTATCAATCATGATCCAATTCTGACATTGCGATCCATGAGAAAACCATATAAGTTTTAAATTTGCAAGTATGTGCACCACAAATGGCCGAGTAACTCAATATCACGCCAACCAATGATTCTTTTTTTTTCAAAGGATGCATTTGAAGAGTAGTTTGCTCATCAAACTACTGTTTCTGATTGATTCTATTTCGTAACATTCCTACGATAATTCTGGAATGAAAAGAGGACGTCCGCACGTAATAACGTTTAACGTTTGATTCGATTTGAAGTCGGTTTTTGTTTTACTCGTAAATATAGTTGCATTATTTTTTTTATCATTGAGGCACTTTACAATATTATTATCAGACTGAATTTAATTTCTAGAATATTTTACACACTGTTACTTATTACAAAGTGAAATAAATGAATCGATGTTAACAATATATTATCGATATCAGGCATTGCAATCCCTAATGTCTGCTGTTAGCGGATGCGACCGGAAGACTCGAATCCTCTCCGAGCGGCTGTCTGGTATTGAGAGCCGGTCTGTATTGTTTATTTGTATTGCGATACATTTCTGCAACTGGTATTGTACTGATAATTAATAGTTTAAATTTCTAAAAGATATAATAAATATGCATCTATCTCTCATTTAATATTTAGCTAGCTTAGCTAGTTATTTTAATTAAACCAAGCAACAGTGTGCCTACTTTACCGTATTCTGGCGCTGTGGTTAGTGAAATTCTTTGGCAACTTTTTAAAAAAAAGGCTAACAATATTTTTTCACAAACATTACTGAGGAGATTGTTCACTTTAATAATCAAATCCTATGACCTTACCTATCGCAGACGGCGCTTTAGTATGGGCAATGCTTATTTTAGGTTATACCAGAAAAAAGTTCTGGTCGTTAATTCGCCTTAAAAACAATTGTTTTCTATGGTTTTACGGTAATATATATAAGACGTATACGGAATAAGAATTAAAAACAAGAATAACTTTGTTTTGCTCTGTAATTCAAGAAACCACATTAAAAGTTTCTTCCTGCTTTTGCTAAACTGTATAAATTATGACATCTTCTATAATATTTCTATTTCACATCACTGTCAAGTCTTTTGTCATTGACATCAGAACAAACCTCCATAGACTCCACTATGGAGGTTTTATACAAGCAAATAAATATTAGAATTTTTTACATTACCCTTAGAATATAGCTTTGTTAAGATTTATATTAAAAAAAGGTTCTTTTGAACAAAAGATGACGGTGTCGTTATATTAAAAGGTCAAGGGATATTTGTCGACGCAATAAAAGAAAGCTATGTTAGCTTAGGGCAAACAAGAAATAAATATACAAAGCCTTATTGTCAGGACAGTAAATAATATCCTTAATCTATATAGTTTCATATGGCACACATGTAGACTCGAGAAAGCCCTTTTCCGATTGAGAACCGATTTTGATGATTCTTATTTTATTTGAAAGCCGGTGATACCTTTGTGGTTTCATTTCAATTTAGTTAAATTCTGAAAACGGCATCCATGAACCATGGAAACCTTGTGTGTTAAAAAGTGTTAAAATTTTATCATGTATGTGCGCCACAAATGGACGAATAACTCAATATCACGCCAAACGATTCATATATTTCAACCGGAAATATTCTTTATTATAAATTATTAAATATTGTATTTCATAAAAATATATGGTTACAGAAAAAAATGCATATAAAATTCTTAGGCTTAGAACACATTGCCACTTTCCAATATAAGAAAATTGGCATAGAAGCTCTTCGGGGCATCAATAATTTGTAATAAAATATTCGAGCACATAAGGAATATTGGGTCTGTTGCTACGCGAAAGTTCGTAGCCGTAGCGAGCGTAGAACTTCTCGGAAATCATCCCATTTCGCGGCATCACGTTAATATAAACGTTAGAGCACACAAACAAAATTACGCACACATTCGAGAACCTTGCACCCCAGCCAGACAGTACGACGAGCTCAAAGCAAAAGGGAGATAGACTATATCGATCCATTTGTGAGAAGAGGATGAAGGACTGGTATTGACCTTGCGCGCTATGACGTCATTCGCGACCTAGCTGCAGCTTCCAGTCCGCTCGTTCCTTGTGACGGTCGGATTTTGAATGTGTGTGTGAACCAGACCCTGAAAATCGTCCATGTGTGCTTCCATTTACGTTCGAATGTTAACGCACACGAAGGCAAGTTGTGTATGTGTGTGTTGTACCGTCTGTAGGAGCTTTCATGTGTATAGAATAGGATAGCGTGCAACAGGCAACTGCGTCTATGTAGAGGCATTGATTTCTCATTGCCTATGAAAGCAACAGGCCCGTTACTTTTTACGTTTTGTGTACAAAACGGGTACAACACAAAGTATACTATAGCGAAGTACATATAGTGGAATAAAGCCTTGATTTGCTCATGATGGAATATATTATTTACTAAAAATCATCTATGTAAATTCTATTCAGTTAATTTTTCGTTTTAGAAATTAGTTAAGTAGTGTTGTTTACGTTTTATGTATTAGTGAATGCTGTGTTTTCCTATAATTAGTAAGAAAATTACAAGGTATTTGTGGGTATATAATAAAGATAGTATAATTGTACTTACTGTTGAAAACTTTATTAAATAAAATAAAAAATTTAATCAGTGACTGAAGCAATTTCTTCCAATAATACTGATTACATACAGAGTAAAAATCGTAAATGCACATATAAGCTCCTATCCTATTTGAATAATAAATAACTTAAATACATGCTGTATTTAAGTTATTTACGGGACGTAGGCACGACGGTTTCCTTCACCGTCGAGGGCAAATCGACACGACGATCGAACTCGGGTTGCTCGCGTACTATGCAACTTGAGGCGACCGGACACAGGTACCAATGCTATATTTAATTTAAATAGAATAATTTAGTACTCTTATATGATCTCTGCAACATAAGATTATGATAACAGCGTTTGAATACATTTTTAGAAGTGTCTATAACCTAATGGCTTAGAGTACGATCTGCGAAATGTAATATCCAGCCGTCTCCCAGCACAAGCTTAAGCTTAGTTGGAATGCTTAACAAGAATGTTAGTATATTTGTGAAAAGATTACTGCTAGCAATCTTTAAAAAAATTATAAGGGCTGACTTGTTTTAAAATATTAATCATAAAGTTTATACATATAATTAAATTCTCTGTCAATAACTTATAAATAAAATTGTAATATTATCGTTTATTTATTCCATGTATATGTATATTATTATATGTATATTGACGTATCGTTTTTTTTTCAATTAAACAAAAGTTGTTTATTATTATTATACTAACTAAAAAATAAATATAATTACAATTTATTACATATTTTGAAAAATATTTGCAAAAAATATAACTGTGCCAAACCGTCATCGCTTGGCAGCGTGCCCAGAAAGCAAATTGTAATATTATTTACGCTTATTCATTTAGCTTTTGCAAGCCGTTATAATCCAGGCACATAAACTTAAAACGGTAATACGAGCCGGCTGGGATACACTTAAGCCGAACTACATAGCCTCTAGACTACATACTCGTATATATATATATATATATATATATATTAGACATACACTACAGATCCGTTCTGTAAATTTTTGCAGCATAAGTATATTTACGAGTAAAAACATAAACCGATTTCAAATTTCAATTATGATTCGTCAATCGATAAACGTTTTAATATATACAACGCGCCTTCTTTGTATTTCCGAATTATCGTGGGAATTTTACTAAATAGAATTAATCAGATCCTACCCAAACTCTCATCAAACTATCTTTGAAGTACACTCATTCTAATAAAAAATGAATCATTGAAATCGGTTAGCGTGATATTGAGTTATTCGCCCATTTGTCGAGCACGTATATAATGTAATTTTGTATATTTTATAAGGTTGTCTCATGGGTGCTAATGTCCACACGGTAAGCACCAGCTTTCAAACAAAAAAGAATCATCAAAATTGGTTCATCAATTCGAAAGTTATGAGGTAACAAGCATAAAAAATTGGGAACTTCCTCCTTCTTTGAAGTCGGTTGAAAAGGTGGTAAATAAAGTATATTTATAACACTTAAATAAGAAATAGGTAATAAAATAAAGTATTTAATGGGCAATAATCCATTTATCTGGAGATAAAAGGCTCTCTTCCATTTATCTAAGCTTGTACACACACATTAGCGCCAAGTCTACAAAGACTAGTGTTAAACACCCTTAGTTTCGTTTCCGTTTACTTCTACAAATATGATTAAAGCACAGCATTCTCTCTCTTTCTTTCTCCCAGCCTGGTAGTTTTCTATGTCATTTATTTTACGATCTTTGTGCTGGAATTATTTTATTTATTCGGGCGTTCGTCTAATGCAATTACTGTTTATTTATTTATTTAATATGGTACACCAACAGCATTACACAAGCATACATTATAGTAATAATCAAGTTTACAAACTGAGTCCTGTTGTGTATGCCAATTACAGGTGTACACAACATTCGCTATGAAGAAACGTAACGTTTTAATATATTTTACATAATGAGAAAGACAAAAAAGTAATAAATTAATTAAATTATTGCATAATTTTTAACACTAAGGTGCGGAAGACCTTGTGTGAATTAGAAACGAAACTAACGAATGACAACAAATTTTACAATTGCAAAAAAATAACAAAAATATTACCTTTTTCCCAAGTTAAGCTATAACTAGGATCATTATTTTGTGACAAATCCATGATGATTGACCATAGATAGTGACCGTTACAATTTCACCGGATTTGAGAGGCGGTAGAGCTCTTAGGTCGCTTTATCTGAACCTCAATTGGGAGCAACCGAGAAAAGACCTCGGACGGTCACGTTAGCGTTCCGATCCAGAAGCCCACAAACATTGAAGAAATACGTTGACCTTCTTATTAAGTCGATTAAAAAGTAATAGAACTGGATTGACCCCACGTCATCCTTGTTCCGGGAGAGAACGAGCCTTCTCGAACCTTTTTTTTTGTTCACGGGGAGGAAATCTTTAACAAGATACCACGCCTTTTGAGCGGAAGGCGGCGTTATGTGGGGTTTTTACTCACTAAAACGTCCCCGGCGGCCATTCCTCGGTGCATGGTGAGGGGCTCCGGGATCTCCAGAAAACCGCACCGGAGCCCCTCTGCATCGCGCTCTTAGGAGAGCACATCCCGGGAGAGGAGGTTACTCCGTCCCCACTGTGCCCTCGCAGGGCAAGGCGACACGGGCCTGCCGATATCACCTTCTTCCCGGGTCTACCTTGGCGAACAACAAAGACCCCCTTGTCCGGTCTGAAATAGATCAAGTTAATACAACAAATTTTGCTACAAAGGACAAACATAATTGATCTATGTCAATCTTTCATCGGATTATAGGAGTCTTTAAAAGCAGACTCTATAGATATTTGCTACGCTGTTATGGTCAATCACTGGCTGAAAAAAATATCGTAATAATAAAAAAAAAACCCTGAATTAAAATGCCTTACACAGCGTTCTATTCATTATATTTTCGCTGAAATTGTTTTAATATCTAGTACACCGGAGACTTGTCATGTTGCTGACTGGTTTTAACGTAAGTTGTTTTGCCAACCTTAAACTTATTACAATGAGAGAGGGTATATTTTATTACAACATTGTCGGTTAACTAAAGGATAAGTTGGCTCATTTAAATTTACTGCTATCATAGGGTTGTTGATTACTTGTTTAAACAGTTATTTGACATTCATTTAGCATATAATGTTTTGTTGATTAAAAATGGAACCTATAATTTTTAGCTAAAAAACAAATATAATACAAATTCTTTGCAATCTGCAACCCGTGGTGTTACCCATTTAAAATTTAACTAACCTTTAATAATTCAATTACAAAAGCACCAAAATAAAATAAACTTCCAATCCACCGAATTTATAATTTACAGTATGTTAAAGTAACAGCCTTTATATTAGGTTGTCAAATATCTCCCTTCCGCCTTTTGTGTCATGCAGCACCCAAACATCAAGCTTTTTTTTGTATCCAGCCTTCTGCAGATGGTTTAAAATGGTGACTAACTCCCATCTCCAAGGATGTCACGATGCCACGGTAATTGCGTTAAGTCGGCGATAATCCACACACACACTCTTATCTCTCCAGTCTTCTTTGGTACCAGGACCACCGGAGCCGCCCATGGTGTTATGCGAGGTTCAATTATACCGTCATTTACCATGGCGTCAATTTCCTTACGGAGGAGCTCTTTGCGAGGAGGGGACAGCCGATAGGGTGGTACAGAAATGGGCCCTTTATCGGTTGTATTGATAGCGTGCTCGACATGCTTTGCAGGTTCACCATTGGGAGAAAACACGTCATCAAAATTCGTCAACAGGCGTGTGAGTTGCTCTTGTTGATTCATGTTCAGTGCATCGTTAGGAGGTAGGCAAATATCCAGAGCATTAATACCTATATTGCCGTGTTTGACTGCTGAGAAGAGTGCTATTGAGCGTGGTGAGAGTTCCACATCTAGCTGTTGTGCATTCAATTGGGCGTCCTTAAACATGTAGTCTAGCATGGGCGAGTAACCGTCGAAAAGCGTCTTCGCCTGCTTCGGAGAATTAGTCTGGATTGGTATAAGATGATAGCCTCTTGATGACTCAGCACTTTCATCTGGTAGATTAGAATCTGCTACTGCCTCAGGGATTGATACATTATCCCGACCATCATCATAGTTTTGTGCAGTCGTAGTTGATATTGGTGCATAGGCCACAATACTTTTATTTCGATTTATCGGTGGCCTAGTTCATAGATTTGTCCGTAGTGCGAGTGTTAAATATAACGAAGTCTTCTGTGAACATTTCGTAGATTTTGTCGGGGTCATCCACAAAGTGCCAAGTAAATTGGGGTAAGTTCAGCACCATCATAGCTTTGTGAGAAACCCTATTCCTAGCAGAGTCTTATTGTCCCTGCATTCAGGTAGAACCATGAAGCTAGTATGAAACACTCTTTCGTTTATTTCTACATCCCTTAGACTATGGGACTGTGCGTTTCTTTGTTATCCCATCAGCTAGCGTTAGATCAACATCTTCTGATTTAAATCGTATCCTTGTTGTAATAATCTCCGATAAAGCGTATAAGATGCGACATTTGTTTTGGCGCACGTGTCTAAGTATGGGTACCCTTTTATGCCGCCAATAATAGCAGATACGACTGGTCGAGGCTTAGCTTCAATATGAGCGCTGAGGCGCAGAATCAACATCTTCTTTAATGGGCTTTGACGTCTTGTCAGAACAGTTGGGACAGTTAGTACGCACAACTCCTGGCGCGCCGCAGCCGTAACATGAGAATCTGGGCTGTGATGGCGATGGGATTTGGGTTTGCGCCTGAATCGATGTAGGACGAGAAAACTCCTTCTCTTTTCCTAGTCGCTTTCGACATTCGTCAAATGTGTGGCCTGGGTTCTTACAAAAGTCACATCGTACTTTAGTTTTCGGCTTTGCGGTACCAGGAAACATGTTGATAACTTTAGACTTCCTTTCCATAAGTACCTGTTCTATACCACGCGAAGACTGCACTAATTGGTCGTACGTGGTAAAAGAAATGCGTGGAGCCTTATCCCTTATCTCAAGGCTAAGCAAATGATATATCATATCAAGCTGTTGTGTTTCTGGGTGTTTGGGCTCGGGAAGTAACGAAAATAACATCCTTTTCTTAGTTATAAAGTCTTCCGTAGATTCAGACACGCCCTGCTTAATGGTAGTCAGCTCCTGGTAAATAATGTGTGGAAGCTTCATGGGCGCGAACTTATTTCTGAGTTGCGCTTCGAATTCAGGACAGTTTTATTTCGTTTTGACTCCGTGCCACCAAACACCAGCTTCTTTGTGCAGCACCAGGGAAGGCCTTGGAGTAGATCAGCATCTTCGATGCCCTCAAGATCCTTGAAGAGGCGAAGAGCAGATAAAATGACTCGACAGCTTCAGTCTGTTTTCGCCGTTGAAATGGTTTTGCACTTCGTCATGTTAGCCCGCTTTCCCCGTATGAGCGCATTAATCAGCTGATACTGTTGCTGCTGATTATGCTGAAGCAACTGTTGGAATTGCTCAGGAGAGCGCCATGTTTTCTGTTTTCGCGTATTAGCGGTAGTTGTTGTTTGTCGTCCTGACCTTGTGATGTACCTCGGCTGGTTCGACTTGCCCGAGTTGGTCGCCAGATTGTAGTGGTGTCGTGAAGAGCTTACTATAGAAATGATCCTATGAAGTAAGGTCTTACGAGATTGTAGGGTGGGTGTGCTTGGATACAGCCGAATTGGCCAAGTGACAACACCAGGTAGGCGACAGATAGATATTTATTCAGGATACAACTGGATTACATAGGTTATGTATGCGAATAACCGTCACAGGTCAGCAAGCGGTTATTTACTGCAATTAGGCCGTCACTATCGCAAGCAACCTAATTCAGCGTCACTACAAGGGGCACTAAGATATATATTAGTCACAGGACAGCAAGCTAATATGAATCAAAGTCACTTGTAGGAACTAAATCCATAATGTGGAATATACCACAACACTACATAACCGAGACATTGCGAAGCTCATCATTGTGTCTCAGAATACGGTACAAGATTCGTAGCGCCATCTATAATTACTCATCGAAATTAACGGGGACAGCGCCATTTGTATAATGTTGTAAAGTTTGTTACAATTTTGTTACAGTAATAAATTAATTAAATTATTGCATAATTTTAACACTAAGGTGCGGAAGACCTTGTGTGAATAAGAAACGAACTGTAACTAACGAATGACAACAAATTTTACAATTGCAAAAAAAAAAACAAAAATATTACCTTTTTCCCAAGTTAAGCTATAACTAGTATCATTATTTTGTGACAAATCCATGATGATTGGCCATAGATAGTGACCGTTACAATTTCACCGGATTTGAGAGGTGGTAGAGTTCTTAGGTCGCTCAATCTGAACCTCAATTGGGAGCAACCGAGAAAAGACCTCGGACGGTCACGTTAGCGTTCCGAACCAGAAGCGCACAAACATTAAAGAAATACCGTTGACCTTCTTATAAAGTCGATTAAAAAGTAATAGGAGGTCATTATTATGATTTGGTCTCGAGGGATTTCCACGTCAAATGAATGGGAACGTTTTTCTTTGTTTTACTTGTGGGAACATACCTAACCGCGTACTTTTCTCCCGGAGGAATAACGAGTTATGTCGGGCCCTCACCGGCCAAACCCACAAGATCCATATGGAGGGTCTGAGGCTTGCTTGTTCCGCCGAGGGAGAACGAGCCTCCTCGAACCTTTTTTTTTGTTCATGGGGAGGAAATCTTCAACAAGATACCCTGACTTCTGCGCGGAAGGCGGCGTTATTTGGGGTTTTTACTCACTTAAACCTCCCCGGCGGCCCTTCCTCGGTGCATGGTGAGGGGGGAGATCCCGGCTCCAGAAAACCGCACCGGAGGCACTCTGCATCGCGCTCTTAGGAGGGCACACCCCGGTAGAGAAAGAGATGCCCTCGCAGTGCAAGGCGACACGGGCCTACCGATATCACCTTCTTCCCGGATCTACCTTGGCGAACGACAAAGGCCCCCACCCTTGTCCGGTCTGCCACTGGCCCGCCTGCCCATGTACGAACGGGATCGGCCCTCTCCCGCATCCAGGAGCAACTCAGCCCCGCCGTCAACGGCCCGGACGCGCGTGTTTACATGTATCAGACGATGGTCTGCTTTTGAAAGGGAAAATAAATCAAGTTAATACAACAAATTTTACAACAAAGGACAAACATAATTCCGAGCCTACTGTACAACTTTCTACACGTGCAGTCTGTGGGCGAAGTATACTCAAATATCGTACAGCGCTCTCCGTGTTCAATATAACAACGCGTTCAGGGTTCTGTTGGGGTTGCCCCGTTCGTAGTGCATCGGGGATGTTCGCGGATGCACAGATGGCATACTTTTTTGCGACAATGCGCAAGAGGAGTGCATCTCTGGTGCGCAGGGTGCGGACCAGCTCCCAACAGCATCCTGAGCATGATCGCTCAAAGGCTTGACTGTGTTTATGTAAGCAGATGCTGCGCCGTCTCACATGGGGTAAGGTATTCATAAGCATAGTCAAGCCGTTAGTATAATATTATATTATATTTTTTATATTATTATTATAATCAAATGATTATAATAATAATTTTATAATATAATCTTATAATTTAGTCTAAGGTTGTTATTTAATAGTTATTTAAAATAATGATGAGTCTTAGTTATTTATTTGAATAAATGAATAATAATAATAATAATATGTCAATATTTCATTAGATTATAGGAGTCTTTAAAAGCAGACTCTATAGATATTTGCTAAGCTAGTGTTATGGTCTATGACTGGCTGAAAAATAAATCGCGAATATCGTAATAATAAAAAAAAACACTAAATTAAAATGCCTTGCACAGCGTTCTATTCATTATATTTTCGCTGAAATTGTTTTAATATCTAGCACACCGGAGACTTGTCATGTCGCTGACTGGTTTTAACGTAAGTTGTTTTGCCAACCTTAAACTTATTACAATGAGAGAGGGTATATTTTATTACAACATTGTCGGTTAACTAAAGGATAAGTTGGCTCATTTAAATTTACTGCTATCATAGGGTTGTTGATTACTTGTTTAAACAGTTATTTAACAAAGCTTTTAGCATATAATGTTTTGTTGATTGAAAATGGAACCTATATTTTTTAGCTAAAAAACAAATATAATACAAATTCTTTGCAATCTGCAACCCGTGGTGTTACCCATTTAAAATTTAACTAACCTTTAATAATTCAATTACAAAAGCACCAAAATAAAATAAACTTCCAATTCACCGAATTTATAATTTACACTATGTTAAAGTAACAGCCTTTATATATGTCCCATTGCTGGGCACAGGCCTTCACTGTAAAGAGAGTATAAGGCCTAGTGCAGATTGGCAGACTTAACATGACTTAGAAAACTTTTATAAGACGTGTAGATTTCTCCACGATGTTTTCCTTCACCGCCGAGTGCGTGGTAAATTGGCACACAAAATTGCCACAGCAAATATATTGTTGCCGGCACCGGGGACCGAACTCGGGTGCTGCTAGCGTACATAGCAATTTGAGGCGACCGCACGGACACTGAGCTACCACGGCTCTACAGAATGTACCTGATCAATAACCTTGTGCTATTTCTAAACGATTGTGATCTTACAGACTATAATCTATCTATGTACCAAATTTCATCTAGATCCGTTCAGCCATTTTCGCGTGATTCAGCAACGAACATCGACACATTCGCATTTATACATATATTAGATTATCCAATTTGATTCAAGTATCAATTATAAGCTCTCACATACTTCCAACTCTAGTAGGGGTAATGATTTTTATACTTATAAAACCGAAAAACGGCAATTTATTATACAAGCCGCGCATTTCCCAACCGCGACCATTAGATCGTAAGTCGAACCAGTTATCAGTAGATGTCGTAAATCAATTAGACGGTAAAATATGCCGAATTGAGATGAGACAGGGTCTCTGTGTATGATAAAGAGTCTTATATTTTAATAGGAGTACAAATAAGTTTCCATCGTTTTTTGTCAAAAGAATAATATTTCGTTTTAAAGTGTGATTTTAAACAATGCGAGACTGCTTGGTGAGTGACAATTCAAATTAATCACAAGTATCTTTTGTGTTTCATACGAATCTTACTCTAATAATATCTCAAAATCCTCGCCTCGTAAATTTTGGCCAAAGCGATCTATCTCTTTTACGTCAAAATCACGGTTTTTATACTTTTAAAATCACTCACTCTTCTTCTAAAACTCAAGACATCCTCATTATTTGCTTCTATGAGCAATCGATGCGTTTTAGCCGCTGTTTTCTTTTAATTAAAGAAATTAAAGTTATATCTGCCACTGAGTTGACTGGAATGTAGACATATTTACATGAAAAAAAAATATATGATGTCAATCTGAACTTAATAATATGAGTTTTATGTATGGATTTGTTGTTCTCAGTCGATTGCCATCTGCGAATTCCAACGTGTACCTCACACCACGCCATCTTTCTCAAATCGTAGCCATTACATGTAAAAATACAGTTAAAGAAAGAAAGAACTAACAGGATTTAGGACATAATGCCAACACTGATCACCGTCTCAGCATGTGCTGTCGCAAGGATGCGATGCTGATTTTCAGCCGTGCCCAGGACTACCTAAAGTCGTGCGCGCGCAATACTACCTTTACATGGCATTTATACAGTCGAAAAAAATGAATTAAAATATATATAATGTAATAAATATAATACGTACATAAGTAGTTATTAGATTTATGTATATTAAATGCAATAAAATAATAGACGAACAAAATATTTTCTTAAATAAATATATTATTAAAATAATAAAAAATTACATACATTTTATTTAATTTGCCTTATCGACAACCCTAGTATTGGAGCGTCAAAATCGTAAAACATGAGACGAGTGGGTCTTTTTACCAGACCTGAGGACACACATAAAATATTAAATATGACGTTACACAAACTTGTTAACATATTACAGTTGACATGTGGCTTTTACGTAACAAAAATTACAATGTGTACTACTTATGATGTAATAAAGGTTGGTAAATGTACTTTTAAATCTGTATTTCTATTGTTAAACATATGTTAACTTTATTTATGCCTGCGTTTTACTCTCGGATTACAGTAAAGTTTTTTCAAACTGAAAGTAGTAGGCATTTACTGAGCTATTGCTAATATCAGTTAGAGGCTGGCCTTAACTGCTTTACCGGATTGAGAGGTGGCATAGTTCTTAGATCGCTTAGCCTGAACCTCTATTGCTAGTAACTCGATGTAAGGGTCCCCCCGGTGACGGGTAACCTCGGCTTGGACGGTTACTATGTTACGCGTAAGCATTCCGATCCGAGGGCGCCCAAGAGGGCCGAATCACGACTCGGTCGGTTGCTATTTCACGGATAATCTAAGACACATTCAAAAGCTAAACTAACATTGTACTATGTATACATATATATATTTATTATTCAAATATATTACTGGCATTACAAGATCATATTGTTACTTAACTTGTTGAATAATAAATATATATATGTATACATTGTACTATGTATATATATATATATATATTTATTATTCAAATATATTACTGGCATTGCAAATACAAATTAGGACGTCGGTGCCCTATTTCACTTTTAAAAAAAATTGTAACAAATACGACAAAGTTCATAACTTTTATTCTCTATGGCTGCAGCAATCCATTTATTTAGAACGAATAAATCATCCTGGCGATTTCGATTCGATCACGTACCGTATTGCAGCGCTAGTCAGTTTCGCGTCTAACTATATAACGATATTTCCTCAGCCTTCAGTACACATAACAAGATGTGAATAATTACATTAGAATGCATTTTATTTCAGAGTTACGATTCAAATTTTTTCATACGTGCCTGTTGGGGAAGCGGATAAATTATGTCGGTTTGGTCTTATAAGACACCCCTACTGACTGACACGTAGAGTGAACACGTAGACCCTACGTTAGCAATCACCGTCTCGCCCCGGCTGTCGTCCGGTAAGGAAAACCATGCTTTTGAGCCTGTAGAGGGATATACGTGTTCAAAAGACTACCCCACAGACGGATGGAGTCGGCGCCAGCCTTTGGAGAGCTCTAGCTCCCCGTCAGTGATCTGTAGCGGGTCTGATATATATGCATTCTCCCTGGCCCGCTCCAAGCGCTGCGTCATAATCTCTCCTCAGAAAAACGCATAGCCTACAAGATCTCTCTTCGTCAAGCATTGCGTTCACCACATTCGGCAGAGAGAGATCCACGATTTAAAAGTCTGATCTATCAGCCTATCCAACTTGTACCAATCATATTCTATTTACCAAGCTTCGAAAGGGGAAGGTTTGGTTCTATTATTTTGTATGTTGTCTCATAACGCCGATATTTATAAACCAATTTTATAAATTGTTCTTTTGTAGGAAAGAGAATATAACTTTTGTCATTGGCACATAAAACTTATGTGGAGGCGCCATTTCTTTATTTTCTTGTTTCTGGAAAACATTGGTAAGCTGAATTACGTAAATATTGGCTAATTGTTCTTCATTACATAATAAAGAACAAGCTCATCTTATTGACAGACAATTTCAACGTGGTAAGTGTAGGGTAGCGTGGCCGAGCGGTCTAAGGCGCTGGTTTAAGGCACCAGTCTCTTTGGAGGCGTGGGTTCGAATCCCACCGCTGCCAATTACTTTTTTTATATGGATCTTTATTTTATTTTTGAACTAAAAGTACAATTTTGTTTGATATTCATGACAAATTTTAACGCGAAATAATAGTTTTTTTTAGGTTTATAATCTTTATTATAAAATTTATTTGAATGTTTTATTCTTTAGCTACACAAAACAAATACAGAGTTTAAAAGAAAAAACAAAAAGGAAAAACCAAAAATCTATAAAAAAAACAATTAAGAAAGAACTAGAGTAAATTATACTAAATATATAAATAAAATAAATATCCTTTAAATTGAAATAAATAGGATATTGATTTTCAGTGCACCCGACTATGCCTTTGCATTTAAATTAATTATTATATAGTAAAAATAATTTAATCGAAAGTCTATGTCTTTAGGGACGTGACCTGGTGGATTCGAACTACTTTAGGTTTCGCAGGCAGCAACTCAAACCATTAGGCTATTGAAGCTTAGAATAGTAGGGGCAAATTTTTTATCGCAAATATATTTAGGCATAAAAAAAACACTTCAAATCACCAAATTCTCATCAAAAAAACATCGAAATCGGTTGGCGTGAAATTGAATTATTTGTCCATTTGTCGCCAACAAATTTATGACTTATATGGTCTTTACATAGATGCCATTGTCAGAAATCACCTGAAATGTATATAAAACAAATAAAAAAGAATCATCAAAAGATTCACCAACTTAAAAGTTATGAGGCACAAATATAAAAAAAAAACACAGACAAATTGCGACCTCCTTTTTGGAAGTCAGTTTTTTTGGACCTCGCCTAGGTAGTAACTCGACACAGGGGTCCCCCCGGTGAGGGGTACCGACGCTTGGACGGTTTCTATTTTTACGCGATAGCTGTCCGATCCGAGGGCACCCGAGAGGGCCGAACCACGACTCGGTTGGTAGCTATTTAATTAACAAGAGACTATTGGGACAATTTAAGCTAAACTAACTTTTATGCCACTTTGGGAAGCGTTGGCGCTGGGAGAAGAAGTGGCCGAAGAAACTCCAACAACACTCCTAAACTTATCGAGGGGGTGGGATTTTCCCGTAAAATACTTATATCGCTCAAGGATTTTCGCAACCTCCGACGGTCGCACCTCCTAAAATATGTGCCAGGTTTAAAACTATTGGTCCATGTACTGTCACACGTAGGACCTAATAACCTTGGTGTGAAAGTTGAAAGCCAATACTCTCTCTGTCCACTCGGCTCGAAAGGTACTGATACTGAGCTGAAGAACTGATTTTGTTTTTTTTTTATTTTACCGAATTTAAATTGAGCATTATTTTAAATGAATGGTAAACATTTTTCATTAAAAACTCATTACATAACATTTTTTTTTAATTAGCTTCCAAATACGCCTAAGATCCTGTCAGGGTGTAGTTCAAATTAATAATCAAAGGGTGGTTTGTTTTTACCACCTTTTGTTTCGCAGACCGCAAATGGACGCTTTGTAGATTTGTAAAGATCTTGGAAGTCATTTAAAAATGAAAGCTTTCAACACCAGCAGAGTGGCACAACCTTCTAGTTAGCTATCGAATGTGTTTATTTTGTTTTGTATTCAAACACTCTCGTCGCTAAGGAAACCATATATCCGTTGGTTGGATCGAACAAAGTCTTAAGTTTTAATTAAACCAATACTGTTCCTTGTGCCTTGCCTCCGAAATTAGCACATTGTGTAGGCGTGAAATCAAACTACCCGACAAATATTGGTTCACTGTTACAGTAACAAAATAAGTTAATTGCCGTGAATTCAGAACACGTGATTGTTGTGCGCTGCTATCGGTTTTGTGGGCAAATTGGCTTCCTCCCTTGTTTTTCTACCGACCTACACTGTTCCCGCCTCATTTGACACACAAAATTTAATATATTATAAACCTTACATCCAATTACATAAGATTGAAAACTGTACAAACCATTGGTTAGTGTATTTTTGTCGCAACACGTGTATGCCGAACGCTTAAACTCTAATATAACTAAACCTATCCCGAGCGGTATAGAAACTTTATCAGAATAGAAATAAGGTAGAAAATTGTTTGGCTCGAAGGTCAAACTGCTGTTTGTAAATGGAAACGTGCGTTTCAACGTCGAATGCCGATGACGTTGTCGATGTCAAGCGCAAAGGAATCGGTGTCAATTTAAAATGTACAATGCCAGGTCACGTGTCTCCACCCAACTGAAAGGTATCGGTACAGGTAATGTAAATAGGACTTAAGTAATATTTTTCTCTTAAGTCCTATTCACGTTAGCGGGGTAAACAGCGATAGTTTTCGGTGTCGGCTTTGAGGTTATTGAATCCCATATCCCACAGTGGTGAGAGCATAGCTACGTGAGTAAGTGATTTATTTGTAGTAAAAAACCGAAAAATAGCAATTCATTGGTAATAGCAGACTGCTTAGCCGCTAGACTATCACTGCATATCCTGGATTTTGTCTAGGTATTAACTTTTATAATATATCATATGTTAAATGGAAATGCAATCCTGGATGGTAAGGCGCACTGCCCTAGTAAATTCCTATTCACTCTTCTTTTGAAAACACAGTGAAATAAGAGGGAGAGACAGACGCGGGCAGCGGTCTATTCCAGTTTTTTGCTGTATGAACAATGAAAGACGAAGAAAGGTGCTTTGTTCAGGTCACAGATATTAAATTTTATGTCCTAAAAAATCATATATTAAGTGGAAATGCTATCCTGGATGGTAAAGCGCACTGCCCTAGTAAATTCCTATTCACTCTTCTCTTGAAAACACAGTGAAATAAAAGGGAGAGACAGGCGCGGGCAGCGGTCTATTCCAGTTTTTTGCTGTATGAACAATGAAAGACGAAGAAAGGTGCTTTGTTCAGGTCACAGATATTAAATTTTATGTCCTAATAAATCATATATTAAGTGGAAATGCTATCCTGGATGGTAAAGCGCACTGCCCTAGTAAATTCCTATTCACTCTTCTCTTGAAAACACAGTGAAATAAAAGGGAGAGACAGACGCGGGCAGCGGTCTATTCCAGTTTTTTGCTGTATGAACAATGAAAGACGAAGAAAAGTGCTTTGTTCCGGTCACAGGGATATCAAGAACAAGAGGCCCGATGCCAGCAGTGCGTGTTGAAGGTGGTAGATACTAACACTGGTACTAGACACTAATATTTCAAATATTTCTTAACACGATTTTGATCATTTATGCTGTAATACAAATAAGTTTAGCCACACTGGTCCCTTAAAACTTTGAAGAAAGCTTTTAAATAAATTCACCTATCGATTTTATGCGTGTAAACTAGCGCTTGATCATGATCCCACTTGGTGTTAAGTGGTCATATAGTCGATGGTACGCTCTAGTTTAGTAAGTGCCTGTTCACTCTACTCTTGAAGGCTCCTACGTCGTACTTGGACGGAAAGACTGAGGCCGACAACTTATTCCACTCCTTTGCTGTACGCATGATGAACGATGACTCAAACTTATTTTGTATGAAATTCCATGTTTTTTTTTTGATAACGGATGCATGTACAAGTTTTCTATTATAATTTCGACGCGAAAATACAAAGGATTAAAGCCTTTCACGTTTCCTCAATTCAATATGTAACGATTGACAAATCGCTACTTCAATATTCCATTTGGGTATTGTGCCTGGAGACGTCACTCCGTCAATTTGACGGTCAATTTGCGTCCACACCTGGTGTCTGATTTTAGAGGGAATTATGTACGTAATGGTTACTTAGTGCTGTCAAACGCATGATTTAGTTAAGAGATTTAGTAGCAAACCAAATTGCAAGAGATTATTTGGTATGCTTGACGATTTCGATTACAAAGGAGGACCGAGTGTCCGGGCGGTAGGCTCAAGTTGCATAGTACGCAACCCGAGTTCGATCCCCGGCGCCGCGGGACCATTAAATTTGTTGTTGCAATTTTATGTGCTGATTTACCACGTGCTCGGCGGTTAAGGAAAGCATCGTGAGGAAACCTACATGTCTTAGAATTTTTTTCTGAGACATCTGAAGTCTGCTAATCCGCACTAGGGCCGCGTGGCGAGCTATGCCCTGATACTCTCGTTACAGAGAAGGCCTGTGCCCAGCAGCGGGACATATATAAAGGCTACACGGACGCTTTCTTTTTATTATACGCAGACAAACAAGGTTCGTATCTAATTATTTCTATCATCCCAGCTACCGATTTCCATTATTACATCACGACAGAATTCGAAATTCCATCGATAACTTCTTGATGGTTGTTGTTCCACGACTGTATGTTTTCTGCTTAACTTTCTTCCACGCACTGTAAAATATGGAATCAACAATCAATATATCATGTGACGATCTTCAAGAATCGAGTCTAGTCCTTTCTTAACGGCCCGCAATGCACCTACAACTCCTCGAGTGTTGTGGATGTTGATAGGCAACGGTGGTCAAGTAAAATCAGGTGAGCCGTAAACTAATTGGTTCTTTTTTATATTTAAACAAGTATATTTTAGAGAAAAAATCGTCTGCAAATCAATCGATAAACGCTATTATGCTCTCGTAATATATCCGAATTATTAAGTAGGAATATTACGAAATATAATTAATCAGAACCTCACCAAACTCTGTTCAAACTATCCTTGAAGTACATCCTATCGAATAAAAAAGAATCATCGAAATCGGTTGGAGTTAACGTTAAAGTTCCAGCCTTTGTAAATGTTCCACTGCTGGGCCTTCTCTGTAAAGAGAGTACAAGGGCATAGTCCGTATTGTGCCTAGTGCGGATTGGCAGTCTTCACATGCCTTAGAAAAACTTTCTAAGAAATGTAGGTTTCCTCACGTTGTTTTCCTTCACCGCCGAGCGCGTGGTAAATCAGCACATAAAATTGCAACAACAAATTTATTGGTACCGGAAAGTAAGTCCATTTGCTATCCACATTACTTATTATTTTAAGATATATATTGTTTTCTCATGGATGCCACTGTCGTAACTCAACAGCATCAGCTGTCAAATAAAAATACAATCATTTAAATCGGTTCACCCAGTCGAAAGTTATGAGCTAACAAAAAAAACATACAGACGAATTGAAAACCTCATCCTTTTTGAAGTTATATGAAAAGATTAAATAGGTGTTTGCTGAGCCAGTGCGACTTTATCATCTAGAACAGCACTTCCACTTCACATCTGGTCTGAGCGTGGTCAAGCACTTGCCTAGAAATTACAAAAAAGGTCGGTTCGCGTCCCAAATCGTAATACATTGTTATGGTAACAATTGTAGGGACGCATTCAATTTTATTGCCAATTCTCATTCGCCTCACGTTTCCTCGTAACCCTTCGGAGAGGTGAAGCTCGCCCTAACGATCCTGCCATCTGAAATGTATTATTATATTCTATCAATACGATTGACAATGAAATCGATTCTCAATATTACAGAGAATATTTTCTAAGATCTATTCAATTTACAGTTTACGTAACAGACAGATATCAAAAAGCATGAAGTAGTCTAATAATGTTTTACTAACCCCTCTTTTATAGTCGCCATTTTGATTATTTCTGATTGAGTGACAAGTCCCGTTCTGGCCCGCAAAAACAAACAGCGCTTGTAGCAAAGTCCCGCTCCGGGAGTAAACCTTTTTTAAAATCAATAGTTGGAAAATATTTGCCTTGGAACATTGTTCTATTTTAAAGACTTGTGGTATTTCATCGAAAAGTAGTGGCGGCCGCTATATAAGCATATATTATTTTACTCCCGGTGCAGGAATTTGCCTCTTAAAGGGTTAAGCATATTTGAGGATAAAATGACATACGAGGTACTATCTCTTACTATCGCAGACATAGACGAGTGCAGAGAGGCGATCAGTGACGGCAGTATGGTCTACATTTCAGCCCCGTAGTCTGGGCACTGAGAATTAGGCAACGGTATCCCCTACCTGTCGTAGAAGGCGACTGAAAGGGGCCTCGGGTTCACGGGCGACAAGGGTGGGGGCCTTTGTCGTCCGCTACAGTGGACCCGGAAAAATGCGACATCGGCTGGCCCGTGTCGCCTTGCACTGCGAGTGTGCTGGGGGAGGGATTAATCTCCCAGATACGTGCTCAAGAGTCAGAGAAGCATCACAGTGCAGGTGGTTCCGGTACGTTTCCCTCATGGAGCTCCTGGCCATTAAACAAAGTAGGGCCGCTGAGGTTTAGGTGGTGGGGTATCTTGGCTTGAGGTTGGTAGTCAGTTCGCCAAATTTCTCTCTGTCTCTTGCGAGTCGAATCCGACGGCACTCGAAACTCCGATTCATTCTATGATGTTACGCGGCCATGATTTCCTTCTACAACACTTCTCTTGTTGCACTTTGCTCATCAAGATCAACTATATATACTACCAGGCTCAAATTTGAAACAGTGAAACTATCTTATATTGTCTATGGTAGGATCGGAATCGGATTTGATCGCCCAGACCGATTCCCACACATCCCTCCGGGCCCAGGGTTCCGGAGGATGGTCCGTAAAAAGGATTCCGCAGCGTAAAAAAATGGTAGGATCGGAAATAAATTGCCACAAATGAAACATGTGCTTTACATGTTCTTTCCTTAATCTAAAACACGCCAATACAGTTGTTGTTTCATTATCTCAGAATATGCTGAAGGACTGGAGTTTACGTGCAAAGACAAGATGTGCAAAAAGACAAAAATACCATTCTTTTTAATATAACAGCATTTTTGTAATTCACTCACGCAGGTATTTCATTTATTCCGGCCTATCTAGTTTCGAGATGAGTCTTAGGATCATATTCATCTTAGAAGTTAAATTGAAATAGTCGTTTAAGTTATATAATCTGTTACTATATCTTCTTGCCTTATCGACGTTTAACCATTTAACTTTAAACTCAAGATCAGATGTCAAATGTTTTGCGTTATAAGTGAGTTAGTATTTATTAACAAATATATATAGACATAGACATTTATTTATTGGCATCACAATACAAAAACACATCATAAACAGAATATAACACATATTAATAAAGAATGAAAAATAGACAAAACACAGTTAAAGTTACACGGACAAATAATACAAAACATATGATGCCAATATCGGACACCGTCTCAGCATATGCTGTCGATGCGACAGCGCTGATTTTATAACATATATATATACAAGAGTGAAAACAAAAAACGTTTTTTTTTCGGTTCTGACGGTTGAAAGTGTTGTTAATATTTCGCACTACATTCGAACACTTAGCCAATTAAATTACACTCCAAAAAATTGTGCAAAAAGTAAAATTCTAATAAACAATAGCGTCCCTTTCTAAGATTGATGGGACCGAAGTTTAGAATGATGGATAAGAAAATTTTCCTGAAACAAATGATGCTTCCAACGTTTGTTATTTACAAAACTTCTTAAATTAGTTTTCATACAACGACATAGAAAAAGTTTTCTTACTTATGTGAAAGGTAACGTTGTGTGGTCGCTGCTTCTGTCAAAGACCTATATGAAATCCGCCTCCTCCCTATGGACCTACTGGCAAGATACCTTCGAACTAAAATTAAAAGCGCTTAATGCAGAGAATATTCTGTCTCGTGGTTCTTCCCTGGTCATGTCGACAAATTATATAACAGTAGAAGCCATTGTGACTTTACTGATTAGCGTAACCGTCCAGACCAAGGTAACAGTTAAAGTTACAGCCTTTATATATGTCCCACTGCTGTGCACAAGCCTCTGTAAAGAGAGTATAAAGGCATAGGCCGCCACGAGGCCCTAGTGCGAACTAGCAGACTTCACATGTCTTAGAAAAAAATTCTAGGACATGTAGTTAATCCGGTGAAGCAGTCAAGGCCAGCTTCTCTGGCCAATCTGTGTAGTTCGTCATAAAAAAAAAAGACATGTAGTTTTCCTCACGATGTTTTCCTTCACCGCCGAGCGCGTGGTAAATGTGCTGATCTCTGGCCAACTGTGTAGTTCGTAAATAAAAAATTAACTGGCAATAATATATGACGGCTGAGATTTGAACCTCCAATCATAAGAAAGTAAAGTCGAACGTTCCACCACTAAGCCATCAGTAAGTTTTGCATTTTGCATTTTGGAGAGTGTGCTCAGGAACTACATGATCTAATTCCCCCATCCCCTTTCCACCATCGGACTTCTAGACGCACTGCGGGATTTCATTATTTCGTTGTGAACATCCCTCAAACCCGAACGAAGCGATTTGCTTCGTCTTTCATTCTTCGTACAGCAAAGGACTGGAATAGTTTGCCCGCGTCTGTCTTTCCTTCCGATTACAATGTGGGTATTTTCAAGAGTTGAGTGAATAGGCATTTACTAAGCTAGTGCGCCTTACCATCCAGGACTGCATTTCCGCTTAACATCAGGTGGGATCGTAGTCAAGCACTTGCTTAGAAATTATAAAAAAAAAAAAAAGTTACTAAGTGGATATAACTTTTAATGTATATTTTGTATGGTTCATTTCATTCCACTAAGTAAACGTGACATTGAGAAATATATTTACCCAACAAAAATTAAGGGTCACAAAAACGTATGAGATTGAAATAACATGTAGCTATTTCCCCACGAGGGCGGCGCGGCTACGAGAGTAATCTTGTCGAACGCTTTTCATCGTATGAATGACGTATGTAAGGTTGAGGTTAAGGGCTCAATAACCTTTCGAATGTTCACTTAGTAAAGAATAGAGTTGCCATTTAAATTAAAAGAGTTGTTAAGACTGTTACTAAAACAAGTAACAGTGAACACTCGGTATACTCGACACGAGTTGATGTAAGCATTTTTTTAAAACAGTACGAGAAATATTTACAGTAACGGTCTCAGTCATAGTCTCAGTGTTCGGGCGGTTGGCTCTAGTTGCATACCATACCAGCAATCCGAGTTCGATTCCCTGTGCCGGCACCAGTAAATTTGTTGTTGCAATAAGTGCTGATTTACCACGCGCTCGGCGGTGAAGGAAAACATCCTGAGGAAACCTACATGTCTTAGAATTTTTTTTTAAGTCACGTGAAGTCTGCCAATCCGCACTAGGGCCGCGTGGTGGACTATGCCCTTATACTCTATTTACAGAGAAGACCTGCGCCCAACAGTGGGACATATATATTGTATAAATAAAGGCTGTAACTTTAACTTTAGTAACGGTACAAAAATTCTAGAGCTTTTGTGGCATGTCCTGTTGCGACGTGATCATGTATACAAAGGGTAAAGCTCTCGCTTTAAAAAAAGTCGTGATTTAACTTGTTGAAAAACGAAGCGTTAAATATTTTTAATAGAAAACATAATTGACAGTCATAGGGACTGTGCCGGTTGCCGATAAAAATGGATACATGCAACTTAGAATTTAGGTATTAAAATTTGCAATTCCTATAATGTATATTTGTATAATGTATAATCAAATTTAATTAAAATTATCAGCTGGAATTTGGGGTTCGTTGACACTGCGATTATATACATGTTTATATAGTTTATTTATTATTTAAATATATTATGGACTGTACAAGACCTAGACAAATTATAAATATAATATTGGCATGTCGGTGATGCGAAACCATAAGATTTTCTATACCAAACAATGCTCAACACAGCTAAATAAATTTTCACATCAAAACTCATGCTAAACTTCTTTAAAAATGCCACATCTAGTCATTTATTTAGTCTATATCTACTATTATTTTCGCACAAACCAGTTGATTTCCTTCGAGTATCGGTGGTACACGGTCGTCGCGACAGCTAATGTATTTACTCAGTTACTATTGCTTCCCCGCGGCTCTAGCGCTTTTGTACAGTGCGCAAAAAATAGAACTACCTTTACACTTGACATCTGCTCTAAAATTAATATTTAACTGGACACATGCTGATAAGAGTATTCTTAATAACTTTATACTTAAATTAAACTTGGTGAATTAATAGCTTTTAATACAAAAATTCTGAAGCATTCTCTTCGATTTTCCATTAATTATAGATTATAAAAAGCTGCTTTATTTTCAGCTTAAAGGCTACGATGCTACGGCGTAGCTTATAGAAGCTGGCAATTTTCAGATAGCCAAGCCACCGAGTCAGTAGTTAAATATGATTGTAACGCTCTACTTGTCGATTTCAACAATTTTCTACTTTCTAAGCACGCGCTTTACCACGATTCTACTTGATGTTAAGTAAAAATTTAAATCTCTTATTGTTACAAAAGGTGGCGTTCATATATATTTGTCATTTTTAATTAATTCGCACGTCGACCACCGGTGCCAAGACGCCCTCTGACTTTCCTTTGAACATTAAAGCAGTTAACGTAAAGCATCAGTATTAGTACTTTTTTTTGCTAGCAACATTTCTTTTTTTCAGGAATGATTGCTAACATTCTTTTTAATCATTCCAACTAAACTTAAGCTTGCAGATGGTTCACGTCAATAGTCAAATGGTGGATTAGAACCCACGACCTTACGATTCGCAGACCGTACCCTAAACCATTAGGCTATTGACGCTATATTTGCGCTACAAAATGCAGTTCTCGATGGTAAGGCGCACGACCTTAGCTCGCCTATTAACTCTACTCTTTAAAATATGAACAATGAATGACGAAGCTAAGCGCTTCGTTTTGGTTTGACCGTTTATGGTCTTTGTTATATAGTGTGTTAAATGGATTTATCAACCCAGTACGTAACTGCGGTTACACAAAAGCACGTAATTGCTTTAGCCCATCCTGTTCCACTGAATAAAATTAAAGGGGTAAAAATGACGACTAAACTCACACCAAAATGTATAGGGTTGTTTTGTGGTCTACGAACTATGTAACTTTTAAATAGTGCTTACATCAGTATACAATAAATTTTATTTTAATTGTGATGTAATATATGTTAGTAGTGAAACTAAACGTACAGTATATATATATGTATATATAATATATTAATTATAGGGCAGATATATTTATATACTGAACGTTTAGTTTGTCTACTGTTAACAAGGCACAAAAAATTGCAGGTATTCAAATAAATAAAAAAAAAACACATGGTTTTTTCTATGTTAACGCTGGCTGTAACAAGTCATAATGACCTCATAAAGAAACACAATATCTGAACTACAGCTACTGCTTGTAATAATTCAAACGCGTTGAGCAAAATGGGTGCGCTAAAAGCATTTTACTTTTACAGAAAGCACTTAATTTTATAAGAAATATATATAATGGTAATTAAGTGGGTTTCATTACAATACTCATCTCCTACGACTACATTACCCTAATGGTCATAACCTAGACAGCTAAAGAGACCACTGCCTTCTTAGTGATAACTATAGACTAACTAATTTTGTATCCCTCAGAGACCAAGGGAGTTTCACAGGACAGTTAATGTAGTACATAATATCTTCGTCTAAAAATTAACAGAAAGAGAGAACAAATTTATTTAAACAATAATAATGGTTAAATTCGCTTATTATGCCTATTACAAGTCCTAAGTCATCTTTTAGCCATGAGAAGCAGAGACACAGCGGTCGCGGAAAAGCTAATAGCACTGCAGCGGGGCGTCTGCGACGCGTGAACCCAGATCTCTGGCCACCTCCAAATTCAGGCATTATATATATATAAAAAAATAAGGAAAATAGTAACTGTAGAAGTGGCACTTTTTAACAAATGCAGAGTAAACAATTTAAGTGTATTGGAAAAGAGCACGGACACAGGTCTGTGGTTGCAATATAAGAAAAAAAAAAGTCATATTTTAAAACACGCGGCATGTTTCTAGGTGGTATCATAATCTCCGATATAAAATCTTTTGATTTCGGACAGGATTTCTTCGAATTTTTGACTTTGACCACCTTTTTCGAACAAACATTACGTAGATGACGTGTCTATCACAAATAAAGGAGGTCTTATTGTACTTATTAATAGCCTGGTACACAAACATTTTACTAATACCAAGCGTATGGACAGTTTTAAATTACATTTGGCTCCACGCCTACTTTGTGTAAAGGAATCACAGCGATTCCGTTCTCTTTATCACCCCACTCCATTTCAATATTGCAAAATATTGTACAATGTATTGGCGCCAAAATGAGAAAATTCAATGAACAATCCATATAAAAATGACAGATTCCAAATTCAAATATAATATTTTGTTTTTTTATAATTATAACAGTATTTATGGCCAGACTAATTATTATGATATATTTTCTTCCTTTAAGGTTTACGATATCTGTAACAACATAAAGCTACTTCTGAGAAAACTAATTGTTAAATATTAAGGCTAACAAAAAGACAAAGAGAGAGAGAGAGAGAACAAAATTTAATTTAGGAACAAAAACAATGTTATTCACTGTGTATTTAAAATCCCATTTAGAACGTACAAAGCGAGAGATCTTACTTTGTGTATTATTTATTCATCTCAAAGGCGATTATCTAAGGTTACTCACCAAGTTCAATATCAGTAAGGAAGGCTCCCAGCTGACCCAGTTACAGTGAGCGGGGCTCAAGGGCGCAGCCCTCGTTTTATATTTAAAAGTTAACGTTCCTTTTTTAACCTTTTAACCGAGTTAAAAAACAGAACCATGAATACGCCTGTATTAATTTTTAAAGTAAAAGTTATAAAGTTCTTTATGCACGCTTTACTTGGGGAGTAAGTTGGATTCCCTAATGTTACGAAAAGTGTGATCTGGAGAGGCGAAGGGAAGTTGAGAGGGAGATATGTTAGTGAAGACATGGTGCAAGCCTAAAGTTCTGTACTAAGTCTGTGTGCGTTCTCTCTTGAACAATCGTGTATATATTATATTTTGTTACTATATTATACATATATAATGATAATTATACATACATATAGATGGAGCTAAAAAAGTTTTACATCAGTCGTAGGATCTAAAGCACACTCATTGTTTTTAATTACTTTACCTAATCAATCTGTCACTCGATGTATAGCGGAGAACAATTGCGGTCCCTGTCTATCCCTTTAGAGTTCGAAGGACGTCAGAACTAGAATTGATTCTTGTCGGAATACGAGCTCAAACATCACCATTTTAGAAGCTAGTTATTTTATAAAAATAACTGAATGTAGTGAGAAATAAATCGGCCTACCTTTTGCCTCATGAAATATAAATGAAATTCATATGTGCCGTATTCACGTCAGATATAAGAGTATCTTTGACACCTGATTTGTTACTAACAAGATCTTTTGTGGGGGCGAGTAGTGGATGAAGATTAAATATGATTCAGTAATTTATTTTCCTGTCAAAAACACGAGCTTTAACGACTATATTACCTTCCTGTAATGGTAAGAATTAATCAGAACCTAATCAAATTCCCATCAAACTACTCTTGAACTACCCTATCCTATAAAAAATGAATCATCGAAATTGGTTCACATGATCTCGAGTTATTTGTTCATTTGTGGCGCACATACTTGATGCAAATTTAAGACTTTTATGGTTTTGTCACAAAAGCCATTGTCAGAATTGGACCAAATCATCTTTTCAATCCAATCTTTGAATAATTAAAATCGGTTCACCCAGTCGAAAGTTATGAGGTAACAAACATTAAAAGTACAGTTATATTAACCTCCTCCTTTTTGAAGTCGGTTAAAATGCAGTTCCACTGACGTAGGAAAGTGGGAAGTACTTGTGAAACGTTGCTTTTATTTATAAGTCACATTCCGTTCTCAGAAGATTCCACTGAATGATTGAACTCCTAAATATAGAACGGGTATCGGAACACTACGAGTGTTATTGGAAATAGGTCAGATAGAATAACAACTTTCTCATTTAGAATTGTCTAAGCAATTTGTTAACGTATAGTGACGTAAGGAGTAAGCTACTGAAAGAGGTTTTTGAATTATTGTATATTTTGTATGGAACTTAAATACAAATATTGTCTATGTATTTTAATATTTAGTTACGGCTAATTATCTTTTCTTTGACGATTACACCTGCCAATATGATCTTCTCAGCCATAAAAGTTCGTGTGTAAACGTTTTCTTTTTCGGGGAGAAAACTTCAAAAAGTCTTGGGAAGGGAAGACGACGATTGGGCTCGTAGAATAAGGCTACGGTATCCCTGTCGTCGAAGAAGTCAACTAAAAGGGGCCTCGGGTTCACTGCGCGACAAGGATGGGGGGCCTTTGTCGTCCGCCAAAGTGGACCCGGGAAGAAGGCGACATCGGCTGCCCGTGTCTCCATGCACTGCGACACAACACAGTGCTGAGGGGTTCCGGTGCGCTCCAAAAAAAATGTTGCAATAAGTATATTGCATACGCAACATAAAATAAACATAAATACTTGTGATTATACATACATATACGCTATTGTATACAGATAGATATAGATATAATAAATAATATATGTCTATTACAACGTATGTGTATAGAAGGCTAGGTATTGTCATTTAGAACATATGGCTTTAAATTCAAAATGGCGTCAGTTTGTATTTACCATTCGATTTCATTCTTAAAAATTAGAGCGTACGCTTGTTTGTCTATTAAAAAAGTTTTGTTTGAATTATATAAACAAAACAATTAACAAGTAATCCGCGGAAGAATTTCTTAGAAAGAAAGTTTAATTTGTCACAAAAATAAAATTACTTATAGGAGAATTCTTTCTTGAAGCCAAACCGATATTAATTCCCTGACGTTTCAAGCGTTACTTAACATTGATTTCTTTACCATATTTTTGTATATATATTCCCTATTCAAGTATATAGAATTGCTAAAATATATACTTTTTGATAAAATCTCAATCATGACTTTGTATCGCAGAGAGAAAATTAATCTGTTTAAGGAAATTTAATTAGGCTTCCACGGCGGGCTTCTTTCCAGAAAAAAAACTTATTCATTTTTCATTATTCATTCTACTTTATTTTACTACTGACCACAAATACGTGTATATTTAAAGTTTCCACATATACTATAGTTTTAATTATATTAGGTCCTTACTTAAATTAGTGTTTTGTCGAACTTTCCACTTTGATCTCAAATTATACGGCGTATGGTAAGAGTTCCGCCTGTCCGAACGAAACGTTTTGATTCATCGTTCATCGTGCGTACAGCAAAGTAGCCGGGTGTAATTTTTTTTATGACGAACAACTCAGATTGGCCAGAAAAGCAGGCCTTGACTGCTTTACCGGATTAAAAAGTGGCATAGCTCTTAGGTCGCTTAGCCTGAACCTCTATCGCTAGTAACTCGACACAAGGCTCCCCCGGTGAGTGGTAACCTTGGCTTGGACGGTTCCCGGCGTCAGCCTTTCCGTCTAAGTACGACGTGGGAGCATTCAAGAGTAGAGTGAATAGTCACTTACTAAACTAGCGCGTACCATCTTTCGACTATTTCACTACTTAAAATCAGGTGGGATTTCGGTCAAGCACTAGTTTATACCCCATAAAAAAATCTAAATTCAAATGTATTTTGGACCCAAGATACTTACGGTGCATTGCGGAAAGATATCCTAGCCGGCAATAAGCGTCCCTAATGATAAATAAAAGTGTAAGATTTTTAATCCGTAAAATTTAAAAAGATGGCGCTATTGTTAATTATATATTTATATAAATCACTGTAAGTAAAAATTGTAAATCCGAATAATTTTTTTCTTAATACCTCCAATAGAACTTGAATTTTTTTTTTAAATAACTTAGTTCCTCTCTGGTGTTCCAAGATACCATGTGGTTTTAATATGTTCTCAATTTGAAGATTCACTTTTTCAAAATGGAAAACTATTAGGATCCAGAAAATATCAGATATTTAATATTTTATGGTTATAATAAATATAAGCAAAATACATTTTCCAAGTGCTATAAGTGAAAACTTTATCGTATGCTATAGAGGTAAAGTTGTAGATGAATCCATATTCTGTCAGGTTTTTCGTTTACGCCCTTCAAGTAAACGAATACGTGATCGACGTAGGAACGAGCAAATCAGAACCATTGTTGAACATGTCCTTTGATTTTAGAGGCCTTCAAAACATTTCCAGTACAGATACATGGTGTTGGAAAATCTATGTGAATTTAAATTCTTCCCTACTTTCGAAAAACAAAATGTTTTGGAAGTATTAACAAATATTAGCAAATATATTTTTTAGAAATATTTGAAACATTTATTTATTTACTTTTTACACACACACACACATTTTATATACCGACATGCACATACACAAAAATATTAGATACATATTATCATATCGTATTATCATACATATTATATATCATATTCCATAAACATTTTCTTACTTCGGTCCTTCGGTACACATCTCCCTGCTAGACTACAATACATAGCCTGTATTAGGGAGATGTTGTACCCAACTCCAAATATATATAACACAATATCCTTTTTTTGTGCAAGGAGAAACTTTAGTCAGTTCAGTCCAGTTTCAAAGGTACCATATAAATTTTGTGAGCATAGGACATGCTAGCAAAATTTATATGAAACCTTACTCGTAAATGAAACCAAACCATATAAAAAAAACCGTATATAACGCCGCTACGAGTGTGTTAGATAATTATATTATAGTTGCTCTTTTGACTATCAGTTGTACAGTTCAGAGGCTTTATAGTTGTTCTCCTGTGTTGTGTTGTTAGTGTTGAGTGTTGTTGTACAATTGTGTAATTTTTTTTGTCTTATATGGTTTGGTTTCATTTACGAGTAAGGTTTCATATAAATTTTGCTGGCATGTCCTATGCTAAAAATTTATATGGAACCTTTAAAACTGGCTTGAACTGACTAAAGTTTCTCCCTGCACAAAAAAAAGGATATTGGGTTATATAAATATATAAACTCGGAGTTAGGAACAACATCCCCTAATACAGGCTATGTATTAGTCTACTAGTGGGAGTAACCTCCCCCCCACGACGTGCTCTCCTTAAGCACAGTGCAGAGGGGCTCCGGTGCGTTCCACGTTGAGATCCCGGAGCGCCTCGTCATGAAAGGAAATGGCCACTGGGGAGGTTTTAGTGGGTAAGAACCCCACATAACCGCCGCCTTCCCCCCAGAAGGCGGGGTATCTTTCGGAAGATTTCCTCCCCGTCAACAAAAAAAAAGTTTATTCACGTTTATTATATCCGCTTATTATATATTAATGCATTTTACGTCGTATCTGTCATAACATAAATTCACTCCAGCGTGCAATTGAAACTCATCCGAGCGACGCCGGGAATAAATAGCTTATATAAGGCGACGGAATAACAGGAAGTTCACTCGATGGTTAGACCATATCCCTAACAAAGAAGTATATAAAGAAATATATAATGATTGCGCTCTCTCAATTCGTGTGTTTTTGTTTAAAATATTTGTGCACTCACAGCGTGATATAAAAACGAAAGCAAACAAAACACAATGTTTATTTGCTTTCGTTTAGGTCGCATATTAATTTTGTTGGTATTGGACATGGGATTTCGAATGTATCCATCGGGACCTTAGGTAAATTGTATAGACCAATGCTTCTTGGTAGGTTTATAATAATCGTTATTGTAGGTATTATGGAATGAAATGGTCCAATAACAATATTGTGTCCAAAAACGGCAGCTCTAGGTCCACAAACACGAAAGTTATAATTTTTTTTTAAAAGTTGAAATGTTTACTGCTACTTATGTATTAAGCATCCTATAATATGTATAAAAAATTCTAAGCAGTGTGTAAAAAATAAAAATGCACCAGTTTACTGTTATTAGCGTGACCCGACAGTCGGGTGGCTGAAGAAGCGAGCTGGCAAATATCGATTCAATGGCTCCAAAGCTTTGTGACAGCCCGTGCGAGCATAACTTGCCGGCGTAGCGTCATGTTTAGGTATTCCGCTCTTCTGCATTTTGCAGTTTAACGTCCATGCAGATGATATTTTATAGTATATTTTTGAAGTTAAACTTCGTTACGCACGCTTGACTTGGGGAATAAGCTGGTGAACGTGTTACGAAAAGTGTGATCTAGTGAGGCGAAGATTAACTCACCCGATCGCACTTTGATAGGAAATATACGTTGGAAGATTAGAAAGAGAGTTACGTTTCGTATACAACTACTATTAGAGATGCATGCACACAATTTATTTTCTTTCTCTCATAGCCAGTTTCGTTTCGTATATATGTAGATGTCACGTCAAGACACAGTGCAGGCCTTGTATGTGTCGCACTCTAGGAGTAGGTGGGAGCAGTGCGCGCGCATTTTCTTTCTCTCTTGTACAATCGGGTAAATAATATTTATTGTCCATTTATCATATACATATAATACAAATACATGGAGCTAAAGAAATTTTATTACAATCGTGTGGTCTAAAAGCACACTAAGGCACACGTATTTTTTTCGAAAACAGACATACGTATACATCGAACAACTTCAAATGCATGCAAATTTAAGCAAGATATTCTACATCGATCTTTTTTGGGATATTTTTAGCTAAGTGAAAGTACGCAATATCTGTGTTCACATATTTATACGTGAATACTTTATATATAAAGGTTGTCAAATATCTCCCTTCCGCCTTTTTGTCTTTTGAATTTCGCGGCTATGTACAAAGCGCTACAGAGCTCGTATCTAGCAATACTATACATAATTTGAAAGGTCTGTCACATAACCTACAAAACGACGCTATGCATAATTAGTTTGGATATTGCGTTCAACAGTTATAGACGTGTAAACATGGACTTCACTAACGCCGAAATTCACGGTTACATGTGTTAGAAAATTTTCTAAGACAAGTGAAGTCAGCCAATCCGCACAAGGGTCGCATGGCGTACAATGCCCTTATACTCTTATACTTTGCAGAGAAGGCCTTTTTGAACTATCTACTTCGATCATTTGATTTAATCATCACATATAAAGTCTATTTAGTATATACTAATTAATGCTTGCTTTCTTTCTGTTTATCAAGTAATTGATTTACCGCGTCAAATTCTACACCAAACAATAGAAATCATATACATGTGATTTGCATAAATTTGTAATAACAATATATCTATATATTTAAAAGAGAAAGTGTGTGGGTATGTTCCATATAAGCTCCGAAACGGCTGGACCGATCTCAATGAAACTTTCAGGAAATCTTCAAATTGACCTGGCGAATAATCCTGTAAAGGTGCACTCCTCTTTTTAAACTGTCAAATATAGTTTTTTAACTATGATGATATTCTATTGTTTTATAACCCAAATTTGTATTGACACATGCGTTGTGTATATTTATGTCATCATGAACCTCAATATGGTTGTAGTAGTCATTGTAGTCAGTACAATGGAGTATTTTGAAGTATAATAAAGTATACTAAGGTATATTAAAGATAATAATTTTTTTTATTGTTAGATTGCAACCACCGCGAATGTATCCGTTTACTGATACTGGTGATATGTACATGCTTGTAGGTAATGATCGTCACCCGCTCGAGAAGAGAATGAATACAGAGAGAAATGAATAATTTAATATATCGTGAGAGTTAAATTAAATATTTAATGGTGTAAGTTTATTGTTTAAATAAAATAAAGCAAAATCTAGCTAATCATGTCGCTTCTGTAGTATTTGCAGTAAAACCTAGCAAAAACACGTCTGCCCTTTTATTAGAATACGTATATTATATAGAATAATGTATGTTGCACGACATTGCACGCTAATGGGCACGTCGGAAGCAGCTGTGCTAAATATACCTCGTACACCGGGGTGGAAATTCGAATCCTGTTTTCTGCCTCTATGAAACTAGGTCATAGCTGTCTCTCTATGGGAATATTATCATAAACTTAAACACATGCGATTATTTTATACTTTCTAAGCCAGTGCTTGACCCCGATCCCACCGGATGTTAACTGGAGTCGCAGTCCTGGATGGTAAAGCGCAAACTGGATGGTAAAAACACCCACATTGTATTCAAACGGAACGACAGGCGCGGACCATTCCAGTCCTTTGCTGGACGAATAATGAAATTAGATATTATTAAATAAAAAGTAAAACTTCCTCTTTAGAGTAAGATAATATAATTATTACAATTGCATGATTAAATATTGTTAATTTGTCGTTTAATGTTTCATATTCCTGTATTGCTTTTTTGTTTTACTCATGGTAACGAACCGCGTACTCTTCCCCCTGGGGAAGGACGAGTTATGTCGGGCCCTAACCATCCAAACCCACTAGATGTTCCACCATCGTCGCATATGGCGGAGCTACGGAATCGCGCTCACTTCCATGGCCGAAATGGAAGCCAGCTGTAATTTGAAGACTATTAGATCGTAAAAGCCACATGGATGTCTACGTATTTTTGGTACATGAATTGCAGCCCACCTGTGTAAAAGTATATTTACGAGCAAAAACAAAAACCGTCTTCAAATCGATTCAAACCTTATCACGCGCACAGCCCTCTTTGAAGTTCCGAATTATCGCAGGAATAATACTAAATAAAATCAACCATTACACTACTCTTAAAGTATATACTTTCCAATAAAAAATGAATCGTGGAAATCCGTTGGCGTGATATTGAGTTATTCGTCCATTTGTGGCGCACATACCTGATGCAAATTTAACTCCTATATGATTTTCAAATGTATGCCATTGTTACAATTGGACCACATGGGAAGTCAGCTTTCAAATAAAAAAGAATTATCAAAATCGGTTCACCCAGTAGAAAGTTAACAAACTTAAAAATAAACACACAAACGAATTGAGAACCGTCTCCTTTTTTGAAGACGAAAATGGCAAGGCTTGTGTCATATACAGATAGCTGTCACAGATTTTAGAATTTTTTTATACATGAAATTGTCCCTGTGTTTTTATTTGTTAACCGTCGAGACCACGTAATAAAGCTCTTAAAATTGTCATAAATATCATCGTATCCGTACCGGAAATCAAATATTGATAGCGTAGTATCCAACACGAAGGATATGACACATCAGTGTTAATTCCTTTAAAACATATTTTGTAGAAACTAGGTTTTATGAACAAAACGGAGAGCGAATTCTCAGTGCTGAACAGAGATAAAATGAACCCCAATAGAACGTTCTGAAAGTCAGCATTTCAAAGATTGGCTTAGATCTAGATAAGACAACCGGAAGGATTTCAGAACACTTGACAGTGCACTTTTTAAATTGGAAAAACGTCCATGAATCGTAGTTACCAGAGACTGCTTTTTCTATAATAAATTAAAACATGTTTTTAACAAATTTTTAGTTTAAATTTTAATGTTGTGTTTTTTTATATTTTCTAAGCAAGTGCTTGACTACGATGCCACCTGATGTTAAGAGGAAATGCAGTCCTGGATGGTAAGGCGCACTAGCTTAGTAAATGCCTATTCACTCTACTCTTGCAAACTCCCACATTGTAGTCGGAGGGAAAGAGTCTGTCTTTCCCTCCGACTCAAACTCCGCGGGCAAACTATTCCAGTCCTTTGCTGTACGAAGAACTAAAGATGTATTATTGTAATTATATTTGTATTATTTCTTATGTACTACAGAAGTTAAAGGTAATTATCTCATGAATGGTATCGGTTCAAAAACGCTACTGCCTAAAGCTAGTTCCACGAGTTAGGTTGTGGAATGCAATCAAGATATTGTTGGAATTTGTAATTAAATATGTCTCGTTACATACGTACACCGTATCCGTCCGGTCAATCTAGACCTTCGAAAGCGCATAAGCTGAAAATATGTGAAATATTTCAAAACATAATTATAAATAAATATTACTTCCCTATCACTCTCGGGTATGTTCATGAATGTATATGTGTGTGATAGTATCTAATGAAACCGGATTACAACGGACCCGTAGAGTAGGCCTACTGGGGATACCAATTAAAAAAAGCGCTAAGTACACTACTACTATTGGCTTAGAAACGTGTAATAACTTTTACGACTTTTCAAATAGTTATATCTCAGAAACGGTGGTTTGTAGGAAAAAATAATGATACATTTTTATAGACAATTTAATGATCTCGAATTTTTCGCTAGAGTGTTTTTATGATGAAATTTACCGTTTTGCTGAAAATCGCGATAAACTCATTTTCTGACCTTTGACCTCAAATATTTTTAAGTTATTTTTTTTTTAAATCCTAAAATATTTTGTTTATAATTATGTATTGAACAATTTTATTAATTTTCAGCTTGTTGTCATTTTATGCACCTTCACTCCATTTTTTTGGTCTAGTCCAGCTAGATAAGTGAAATTAACGCTTCTACGAGCAATGGATGCATTTCAACTGACACTTGGCTCAAGTTTAGAAATTTTTAGATAAACGACAATGTATGATGCTAATACAGACTTAATGTTACGGGTTATGATATGGTTATGTTATTTTGGAATGAACAAACTTATTTTCAAGGCGGTTACCATCTGCGAATTTAACACCCTCAACTTTACAAACCTCGTGCTACGCCATTTTTCTCAAAACGGCGGAAACTTGTTTGTAGACCTAATATATCACATATTGTTTATTTTTAAAATTTATTTTTAAATGCGTAACCACTACCTTAACTGGAGTTAAATAACTAGATTGCTTATGTCACTTCATTTTCAATGTTGGTTGGTTGTTTATGACACTATTTGTCCGAGCTTCATTCCCTGTTCGACATTGTCTTTGTATCCTGTGGTTTAACCCAAATATAACTAGACTGAGCATCACTGGAATAATTGAAGATGAACCCTTGTCATGCCAAATTATATAACAATCTGATTTGTATCATAATTTGTTACGTTGCGTTGGGAAGACAGATGAAATAATAGCTTATATGTACAATATTGATAACAAGAAGGTATTATGGAGTTAGTATTATATTAAACTTATGCAAACATATTAATATAATACTAATATAATAACGGCTGGAATCCTGTAAAGTTTGGTGACGGAGCACTCCTCTTTTTGAACTATCAAATACAGCTTGTATTTACTATAGATAGATAGATAGATAAATCCTTTATTGCACCAAAGAATATGTACAAAGGCGAACTTAATGCTATTTAGCATTTTGTTCCAGCTAACATTTAGTGGTTAAGAGCAGGCTAAGGGTAGTGCTGCTAAAAATAGCGTTTTGAAACTATTATATAGATAATAAATATACATCTACATATACATAAATAGATACTTCTATATAAATAATATACACATGAAACATACTATGATTATATTCTATTGTTTTATAATCTAAATTTATATTGACACATGCGTTGTGTATATTTATGTCATTATGAAACGTATTGAAGTACAATGGAGTATATTGAATTATAATGAAGTATAATAAAGTATACTGAAGTATATTAAAGATAATAATTAAGGATTCTGAAGTATTCAAGGTAAGTTATAGCGTCGCGATTGTATCCGTTTACTGATGTTGCTGATATGTACATGGGTGTAGGTGATGATCGAGAAGAGAATGAAGAGAAAAGAATGAATACGGAGAGAAATAAATAATTTAATATTTTGCGAGAGTTAAATTAAATATAAATTATGTAAGTTTATTGTTTAAATAATTTAGCAGCAAGTTCTAGCCCGGCAAAGCGGTCTGGGTACGCTAGTTATTTAACCCTTATTGTGGCAAGATTGTTTTTTTAAGAAAAGTAAAAAAAAAAATATATTTCCAAAAAATATCAAAAAATCAATTTAAAAATCGTGATATGAACATACGTATTTTGGACGCTACGTACACTATTCTAATATATTCAGTGCTACACGTACAGTGATTATCGCATTATTAGGAATGTATTTGTATACACGAAATTGAAGACAGCGTTTCTGTAGAATATTTAGAGAAACAACATTTTATGTCCTTATTCCATCTCTATCTCTTTTAAATAAATGTCACGACACTGACAATTGTGAGATTGAACATTTGAATAATTATTATGAAATACAATTAAAGAATAAATTTAAGTAAAGAGACTGTATGTCTTTACTTTACATGCATTTTATGCTATACATTGTTATGTTTAGGGTTAAAAAATACATTATTTCATATTATTGCTTAGTTATCAATAAAGTAATCGATATTTAGTGTTAAAAAAAGACATAGCGTGCGGAGATAGGTCTTATTGGGTTGTAACGGACAATTGCAGAACATACCGAAGTAATAAGATCTCAAATTTTCAAACAAAAAATGGTGCAGTTATTCGGTTAAGGCTAAGGATACATATATAAAACAGTCATCCAGGTACTTAAGAATAAACTGAATGCCATACAAAACCAGATCGAGTTCCCGTGGCACAGGCCCCCTGTTAATACGTGTCGAATATAATAAAAGATATGACTTACCACCTCGATGTTCTTGCCTCCACTTGCAGGCTATTGCTTCATTTCGTCAAGTCATTAAGTCAATGTCACATCTGAACACGCGAACAATGCACTGATGCAACCGTTTTGCACTACTCCCCGTGAGCAGGCTCAAACCGCAAATTAAGGACGTCGTTACGCGCCGCGAACCGATAATAACAGCGTCCCTGGACACTTAATTAACTACACAAAACGTTTCTGCAACTAGTAGGCGACAGGATAGAGAGTGTCCTCTCCACACACGCTCTACGCTGCGTCCGACAGCGAGGGTTTATTAATTACCCACGTGTGCGGAGAAAAAACCTCACCGTCATCCATCTGACACATACATGTTACTGCGAAATATGAATTATACCGTATTCAAGTATACCGAACATGTATATATGTATAAACTATCACGTCCTTTAACAATAGAGGGGTAAACAGAGACAGCTTTCGCTGTCTGCTTTTCACTGGGTTTATTAGGTCTCATATGTAACAGGTGTCCCTAGAAATATTTGTACTTAAAAAGTAGACTTTACTTAAAATCAAAGCAAACTTTAAACGCTATTACGCGCAGTTGCCATCTTTATATCTCCGAATTATTGTAAGAATATTACGAAATATAATGAATCCGAACCAAACCGAAATCAAACTACTCTTGAAAGAACTTTCTTTCTAATTAAAAATGAGTCATCGAAATCCGTTGGTTATTTGTAGCGCATATTTAATGCAAATTTAAGACTTATATGGTTTTCTTATAGATGTCACTGTCACAATTGGACTAATTGGATCACACGAGAAGCAGCAAGTTTTAAAATAAAAAAGAATCATCAAAATCAATTCATCAAGTCGAAAGTTATGAGGTAACAAATAAAAAAAACCGACTAGAACCGCCTCCTTTCTGAAAGTGGGTTGAAAAATTCTGGCGCCCTTCCAACCCATTTCTGGTTGACAGACAGCAATCGCCGTCCATTTTTCTCCAAGCTTATTCGGTCCCGTATGTGACAAGCTGAGACCTACGAGTATCTATCTTCGTACACCAGTCTGCTGATACTCTTATTTACGTTAAGAGTGACTACAAGACACTAAATATCGGAAACTCGTTAGTGCAAGCCGAATAGGATTCGAACTTCCGTCCTTTTTAATTTCAATCTTTTACTAAAGCCTTTACTACCCTTATATATATTAAGTTATATTACTTAATTTCCGGCAACCTCTAACAGTCACGTCGCCCAAAAAATAAACATACACAATCGGGCAAACTTTAATACACCACCCAACTTAATAAGCTACTTTAAAACTTATCCTTTGTCCCGCTTGTAACGGGGACGATAACTTTCCTTCCCGAAATTTGTTGTCGAGGAAAATTTAAGTTCGATAAGTTGAAATACGACGCTATGAATAAGAAATTATTATGAATATACTTTTCACATAAAGTTGGAGTAAACAGATTCGTGGCTCGTGGCAGTCGGAAATTTAATAAATAAAAAAAAAATAATTCCAAATAAAAGCAATGATGACTTACGAGGCAAAATTAAAAGCCTAATATAAAGTTAAAGTCACAGCCTTTATATATGTCCCACTGCTGAGCACAGGCCTTCTCTGTAAAGAGAGTATGAGGGAATAGTCCGCCACACGGCCCTAGTGCGGATGGGCAGACTTCACATATCGTTGAAAATTTTTTTAGGACATGTAGGTTTCCTCACGATGTTTTTCTTCACCGCCGAGCACATGAAATTGTAACAACAAATTTATTGGTGCTGGCACCGAGAATCGAACTCGGGTTGCTAGCGTACTATGCAACTTGAGGCGACCTACACATAGTTACGAAGCCATTCTATATCCGTTTCTTATTCACATCCTTATATCTTTGGATACTAATAAATAATTTTATCATTCTGTCAATCAATTCCCAATTTCGTTTCCCTAATTTTCTGAATCAAGGTCTCAAAATCGTAAACTGATTTACCTTCGCGAGTAATATAAATATATGTCACGATAAAAAAAAGATAAACTTACTGCCTGTAATATGTCCCATCGGCCTTTATTTAAAGAAAATTTTCTAACATAAGCACGTTTCCTCATGATGATTTTCTTCACCACCGAGAGCGTGGTAAATCAGCACTTCAAAGTGCAACATACAAATTTATTGGTTCCTGCACCGGGGATAGAACTTGAGGCGACAATCCGGAGATTAAGCTACCACGGCTAGTAATAATCCACTCATGTAATAACGACGTAATTATTAATAATTGTTATTATCAATATTATTGGCAGTAAAAACAATAATCATATATCATCATCAAAGCAAAGTTATAAAACTAAGGGACATAAAAATAAACGACCAATTTTAAAAAAATCAACACTTTATTCATAATTTAGTATAAGTACTTAAATTTATTCCTTTACCGTTTATAGAGTTTAGTATAAAGACTTAGTATTTAACACGAAGTATTCTAATCTCATACAAAAATAATTAGTTCTCATTCAACCATATCTTGTACTCTCATTTCCATATCTATTATCTACTACTTAAGAAATACAGGTTGTATTGAGTAGAAAAATTTGTTTGATTATACACGGAAGATAGTACACAACATCTAGTATTTTGTTACGTTAGTCAACATTGATATCTAATTACAGACTATATCGACATTACAAAGCATTAGCTTAAAAGAAAACGTCACAATTGTGAAGTAACAGTTCCCACATTACAATAGAAAATGAAATTAAACAAAAAAGAAGTATAGCTTTGCCTTCGTATATTACCATGGAATCGATTCCCTTGACTTAAATCAATTGATTCCAATCCGTTCTTTGTAAGTGTCACCAATTACACTACTATACGAAATGGTCCAGGCGCATCATCACGAAATCGCGGAACGTTCTCGACTCGGAAAGACGTAGTGCTCACCCGGTCAAGGATGCAGCAATTTGTCAAAATACAAGCGTCTCAAAATACACATAATTAGTGCTCCTCAAAATACTAATAACGCGGCCACGACTTTAAATAGCCCTAACTGAAATTCAGCGCTATAGTCGCACATGTTGACACGGGGACCAAGATTCACCGGCATCATGTCCTATTTATCCTTTCAATTGTTTCAATTATCTCTTTGTTCAACTGTAATTTTTTGTTCAATGTGTTTCCTTTTTTGCTTGTAATTATGTTGTATGATGCCAATAAATTAAATTCTAGTCTACCACCCCCACCCCAGCGTTACCGCCTCGGCACGGGTAGATTTTCCTCAGTTAATGATAGAATTGCTGAAATTGTAGTCAATTAAATAAATTAGTTACTTCAGCTTAAATGGCAATGTATTCTGTTATACAATCTATGTTACGGTGAACGGCCGTTACAACGGTTACAATTTGAGAAAAAATTAGAAACCCTTTATTCTATTTTGGCCTATATTATATACATTTGCATTATAATTGCATTAACTTAACACACTTAACTTAATTCCACATTTTAAGATCTGATCTACGAACAAAAACTTGTTATAAAATGGCGTACATTTGCTTAATGTTAAGTAATCCGATGTGGAATCATGAAAAACAGACACAAATGCATCAGGAATTCCAATTTCTAAACTTTAATTTATCTTATAGATTTCAGGTAAATATAAAAATCATTGTAGAGGTCTACAATAAGCATAGTGTATACATGTATTAAGTACTTTAAAAAAATATAAACAGTTTTTTTTTTGTAAACAGCATTCGAAGGTATCAGAAATATTGTATTTATTCAACAGTATTATTAAGTAAAGAGCGTATGTGTTTGAATACATTTCACTTTTGATTATAACCAAAGTCTAGCTTATATATATATAATATCAATATCAGGTTCCTTAAAAAATCTAGTGAATTTATATAAATAAATTTCATTTGATATATAGATATTTTTAAATATTTTATTTAATTTTTAATACGATTTAAAGCTTCAATTTCTTTTATAAATATGGTAACGAATATAACAGATCATTTGATATATGTAAAATGAAGATTTTATTTTGTGATTATCCTTGCGAATAGTCCAGCTACTTTATTGTCCGACACAAAAGAATGTTCTGAACATTCGCCACTACTTCAACAATATGTGATATAATATATTTTTTTTATGACGAACTACACAGATTGGCCAGAGAAGCTGGCCTTGACTGCTTCACCGGATTGAGAGGTGGCATAGCTCTTAGGTCGCTTAGCCTGAACCTCTATTGCTAGTAACTCGACACAAGGGTCCCCCCCGGTGAGGGGTAAAATGATATAATATGTCGCTTAATACGTATGTGTGGAAAGTTAGTATTAACATTGAATAATAAATTTTAAACGCGCTAACGCTGTGTAAACAACGACAACAAATCTACAACATCCATTAATATCTGTTAGAAGTAATTAATCATTAACATGAATCGTTCAAGTCTTGAATTTGAAATGTGCGTATATGCAGATATAAATATAAATACTAGAACAGTTTGATACACTAGTGTATTAGAAACTATTTTTTTTTTGTTGACGAACTACACAGATTGACCAGAGAAGCTGGCCTTGACTGCTTCACCGGATTGAGAGGTAGCATAGCTCTTAAGTCGCTTAGCCTGAACCTCTATCGCTAGTAACTCGACACAAGGGTCCCGTGTGGGGTAACCTCGGCTTGGACGGTTACTATGTTAAGCATTCCGATCCGAGGGCGCCCGAAAGGCCAAACCACGACTCGGTCGCTTGCTATATCACTGATAATCAAATGACATTCGAAAGCTAAACTAACTTTGAGTGCCACTTCGGGAGTTTAGAAACAATTAAGGTAAACTTGATATATATCAGGTAATGGCACGAAATTTACATCTACCGTCAATATACCTACTTGAAACGAAACCTTCAGGGCTATAAATAACTCTACATTGGATAAAAGAAATATAATTCTAAGGAATATATCTAATACATATCCTTCTAATCATAATTTATCCATCTACATTCCAATATCACTTAACATTCAACGTTATCTTACTCTTTTTCTACAGTAAATGGACATACAACCGTTTATCTTCATAGTCGAATATACCTACGGTTACAATTTGGCATCGAGAGATTACCTGACCGGTAGATATATCGCATAGCTGTTCCGTAGTCATTCCTCAGTTATCGTGATGTCATCGCCTCTGATTGATTTTTTCATCTCTTCATCTAAAAAAATATTTAAAGTAAACTGATATTTTAACATAGGTCATATTCTAGATGAGCCCTGTAGTTCTGAGCTCGTAGAATAATACTACGGTATACCCTGCCTGTTGTAGAAGGCGACTAAAAGGGGCCTTGGGTTCACAGGGCAACAAGGGTGGAGGGCCTTTGTCGTCCGCCAAAGTGGACCCGGGAATAAGGCGACATCGGCCCGTGTCGTTGCACTGCAAGGGCACAGAGGGGCAGGGATTAACCTCCTCCCGGGACATGCTCTCCAAAGAGCACAGTGCAAAGGGGTTAGGGGCACATGAACCGAAGAAGCGCCACCGGTGAGGTTTTAGTAGGTTAAAACCCCACATAATCTCGCCATCCCCCCAGGACCATGGGAGGTGGTGGATAGGTGATTCTATCCTGTATTCCTTAGGGAATACATCAATATATTTCCTTTATGAATAGGAAGTAACTACTATGTTCTCATCACTGGAACTATGTGTAGATGCTTTTTTAACTAAAACTTACCTTAGATTTAAACAACTCAAAGCGGCATTCTGCTGGCTATTCGAGGGCAGAGCAATATTCGTTGGTAGACTCTTATTCAGAGGGTACCATTGCGCTACCGGTTTCCGCGAGTTGTCCAACATCTCCAGCCAGTGGTCACGTCCAATACCAATCAGTGAGGAACCAATGGCCGTGCAACCGATCAACTCGTTGGGGCCGATCCTGTGGAAAAAACACATTCAAATTTCATTCTATTTAATTGCCACAAGAATCAAGTAAAAAATAAAGCCAACTTCAAATCGAAACAAATAAACATCAGCACTTGCTACTACACAAGGAAGCTCTTTTTTATGTCCGAAATAAATATCATAGTTGTGTTACGAAATACGTGTTCTATTTATTCATTCACATTCAATGACGATTCGTTTTTAAGTCTCTAATTATTTCTGTCTGTGTCATCAAGTCTCTAATTATCGGTGTTGTATAACATTATCGTTGTCGTCGTCATCGTCAATAAACGCAAAGTTGGGATATGCACGCAGCACACGGACATACGCCCGATTAGCGAAAAGATTCATCTCTTTGTGTATTATCAACCAACCAAAATCAAAACCAACACGCATTGTTCCATACGATGTTATAAGTTCTCTGGTATATCTTTCAAACCCAAGATTCTATGTCAAAATTTAAATGGGTACTAATTAATGGCAAAATCTTTATACATGTATCATTTAAATTTCGGTTCTTAAATGACGGTGCTATGATGCACAAACATCTAAAGAATACAGATGAATTGATTGAGTACATCCTCCCTTTTTGAAGTCGGTTAAAAATGTACTGCCTCACTCACTATTCGGCAATTGATAGGAACTATCTCCTAGTAGTCTTTAGTTTTGATTATCTCATAGAGTCAGAAATCACCACCCTACCCAGAGGCTGGTGCACTTCATAGACGACATTCCAATCTCAAACAATGAATAAATATTAAAAACTAGGGTACAAAAATAATACTAGTGAATCTTTGATGACATCTCAGCATAGAGTAATCAATTACACAGACTGACTATGTGTATATTTATGGCTTCTGTTCTTGACATAATCTATATTGCGTAAGGTTTGTTCGGCATGTGTCCTGTCGCTGACAGATCCGGGGCACTCCACTAACGGCTGATGGCATTCGCGGAAGGTTTATTGGGTAGGAATCGCCCAGACCGAATCCCACACATCCCTCCGGTCCCACCCAGGTTTCCGAAGGACGGTCCGTGAAAAAGAATCCCCCGCATAAACAAAAAAAAAATTCTTCCGGTATGTGTAGAGATCTCCTCTGAGTTAGTATACTTATGGCCTAAGCCGAGATTCTCATGGTCCATGATTCCTTGTGTTAAATTGCTAATAATAAAGGTGCAGGAAGTCCACTCTTAAAATTACCTCTCGCAACACCAAACGTGTCTACCTCTAAAGACTAATCAGCTGTGTAACTTTTACCACCGTTCCACTTGTACAATACTCACATGTCATAATCCATAACTTTGACCAGGAGAGTGACGTCATATACGTTCTCGTAAGGCAAGTCGAAGACCAGAGCCTCATTATACACAGGGCTCAGTGTATTCTTCTTGACGGTTGTTTTCTTCTTCTTGATCCTTTTGCCTTGGCATATAAGGCAGATTTTGACGTATGGATCTATAATAAATAATACTTACATTAATATCCATACATACATAAATAATAATTTGAGGAAAGTGCCACAGGAAAGTCTGATAATTTGCGCATATTTTTAAGTATGAAAATGTATGATCCCGACATCTATATATATAAAAGAGAAAGTGGATTTGTTCTTTACAGACCCCGAAACGGCAGGACCGATCTCAATGAAACTTTCAGGGAATCTTCAGATTGACCTGGCGAGTAATCCTGTAAAGTTTGGTGACGATCGGAGCACTCCTCTTTTTGAATTGTCAAACAAGCTTTTAATTCTTACATTAACTTGAGCCCGATATATTTTTGTATAAATGATAAGAATGATATTCTATTTACTAATATGTACGTGGGTGTAGGTAACGATCTTCGTTCGAGAAGAGAATGAATATGGAGAAAAATGAATAATTTAATATACTGTAAGAGTTAAATTAAATATTTAATGATGTAAGTTTATTTTTTAAATAAAATAAATCTAACCCGTATCAACATATGACGGTAAGTTCTACCATGACTCATTTACATAATTTAAATTATATAATCTTTAGTAATTATACATAATATTCGTACCATAAATTCGTCTTATATAACACAACTCTGACATTAATATTAATACAGGTCAAAACATAAATGTAACTATCGTTACGATAACTGCTGACGTATAAAGGAATAAATTTTCATTCCTACCTGAAGACCCATTTATGTCCATAGCTTTCAAATTTCTGCCTTTAATAACCGTCACCGTGAGCCTGCCAGCAGTTGGCAGATAGCAAAGTGACAGCATTAATTCGCCCAAATCCTTCTTCTCCTGTCAACAAATTGTATTGTTAAATTTATTGTGAATTATCTAATATACCTAATGGTTGAGCATTCGGCTTTGCAATTTTTAGTGGGCTCAAATTCCAGCCGGCTTTTTGAGTTAGCGGCAAATAACTTTAGCCCAGAGCAAAACGTGAATTGCTGCGCAAGTCGCGCACGCAATTTTTTTTTTAAATAACGAATAAAATGTTTTTATTTGTACTTTTTATTGCATTGCAATTGCAATAAGACTACGGTATCCCCTGCCTGTCGTAGAAGGCGACTAAAAGGGGCCTCGTGTTCACTGGGCGACAAGGGTGGGGGCCTTTGTCGTCCGCCAAGGTGGACCCGGGAAGAAGGCGACATCGGATGGCCCGTGTCGCCTTGCATTGCGAGGGCACAGGGGGAGAGGGAGTAACCTCCTGGTGAGGGGCTCCACTGGACATCCCGGAGCCCCTCACCATGCACCGAGGAAGGGCCACCGGAGAGGTTTTAGTAAATAAAAACCCCACATAACCGCCGCCTTCCCCCAGAAGGCGGGGTATCTTTTTGAAGATTTCTACCTCGTTAAAAAAAAGGCTATAACTCTAGGAAAGTTTCTTAATATAAAAATGGTGTTAATTTAATATCCAATAGGACAAAACATAAATATTAACACTATGTTATTAATGCGAAGAACGTTCAAGGTCTCCGGCCGTCGAGACGGTATGACGGAGGTCTCGCGGCCTCGGTATCCGCCCCGAGGGATGGTTGTAAACGAAAAGGGAACAAGAAACTGTATTATTGCCAGTGAAGTACTTGATTAATGATACCGAACCTTAGGTAATTAAGCGTCAAGAAATTGAATGACTTAATTTCATTCACGGGATCACCTGTTCTTAAATGACGATCACATTTGCCGACACTAGAGGTAAGTTACTGGAGGTAAGTTACCCTTAATTAAAGAAAGGGTTTCAGGCTTAGGGCAGATGTGTAGTAAAAAAAATAACCCTCAATTACATACCCTTATTCTTTAATTCGTATTTTTTTTTATTTTTAAACAAACAATTAAATTAACGAGCAAAACCAAAAGCCAATTTCAAACCGGATCAAACGATAAATGCTATTACGCGCGGAAGCCCAATTTGTATTTCCGAATTATCGTATCGTACTACAAAATAGAATTAAACAGAACCTAAGCAAACTCTCATCAAACTAAATAAAAAAAGAATCATCAACTTCGGTTCACCCAGTGGAAAGTTATGAGATACAAAAACAAAAAAAAACATACAAACGAATTGTGAAACTCCACCTTTTTTGAAGTCGGTTGAATAGGCGGTAGGATTTTTTTGCTTAAAAGGATTTTGTTTCATTTAGATCCCATTTAAATTTTGGTGGGCATAGTATACGAAAATATACTTATTTACAACAGACAACGGTTCACATTTAAGAAAGAGATCACAAATTTTGGAACAAAAAATGATGCAGTCACTCGTTAAGGCTAGGAATCAGTAGCTTCGAAGAGCCACTTGAACCCAGAGTTAGTGGTAAATCTTTGTATGGTTCATCACCACACAAAGATTAACCACAAAAAATACTGGTCTACGAACTACTATGATTTTAAAATGCGATAATATCCATAACCGTAGTTTCAAAGAAGTGAAATTTGAATATGAGAAGTCAGTATAAGTTTTAACCAGTTTAATTATAAAATGAAAAATATTCTTATAATGTTTAAAATATGTTACAGTATTTACTGTCACATTTTCACATTACAATTACGTCCCACCGCTAACTTCATGCTATGTTACTTTGACACGCGCTACTATTTCTTATTGCATTTCCGTTACGGCATGCGCGTGGAAGTTTAACCTGTATTTAAGGCAGCAAAAGAACTATAAATTATCGAGGTTCAGGCTAAGCGACCTAAGAGCTATGCCACCTCTCAATCCGGTGAAGCGGTAAAGGCCAGCTTCTCTGGCCAAATGTGTTAGTTCGTCCAAAAAAAATATAAATGATTAAATAGCATTGATTTTAGGTAATAAATGATATAGAAAGAATACTTTACCTGTGGTGCTGCCAGAATATTCATCGTGTACTCTATCTCTTGTGTCAGGTCAGCCGACTCCAGAAGTCCTTTCAGTACAACATGACCGATCAAATCGTGTCGGCTGAAGCGGTCGAAATCGTACACGGAGAATTGAAGATAACGCTGCCGTAACTCCTCGTACCCAACACTGGAAAGGAGTTTCTAATGAGAATTGTATTTTAGCTAAAGCGGGTGTCATAGTACTGTGAATTTAAAAACTGTACGTTTACAATGCCTTCAACTTTGTTTGCCCAGAACACAGAGATTTATAATGGTTTCCCAACAGCAATAAATAACTATGACATTTATATAATACGTTTAGGAATCTATTACAAATACTGATCTATGTATATCTGAAAATTTAAAGAAAATAATATGTAAGCAATTTTCTACATTGTCTTAGCAACTAATTTTCGCTGTAATAGTTGAAATATTTTAAGCGGAACGTCAGAATGGTAAAAAGGGTGGCCAAAAGGTAGCGTGATGTGTTATTGGTGATATGGTACGTGACAGGGTTATTGGTTATTCGACGTATATCCGTTATGGGGTGATAGAGGTTACTATTTACGATACTTTTAACCCTATATGCATTATGCAAAAGTGAACTAATTTTGAGTTATCAAGTTTTTTAGCTCTTTTCAAATTAAGTCCGAAATGCAACATAAAAAATTTAATTAAGATAAAATGTTAATTTTGATATATAAAAAAAATTAAACACTGGTAATTTATCAATATTAAAACAACAATCATCATCATCAAGCTATACTATAGTGATATTTCTTTGATATTTATCTACTTTAAAAAGCCTTCTGACAAAAAACATGTATCAAACTTAACTGGCAGATTATTTTAAAAACAACCGTTTTAGCTCTCCAACAATACGTAATAACTAGGCTTTATTTCAAGCCCTCAGCCCTGTAGTTCTGGGCTCTCAAGAATAAGACTACGGTATCCCCTGCCTGTCGTAGAAGGCGACTAAAAGGGGCCTCGGGTTCACTGGTGGACAAGAGTCAAGACCTTTACCGTCCGCCAAGGTGGACCCGGCTCGCCATAGTTGCCTTGCACTGCGAGGGTACAGGGGGGGGGGAGTAACCTACTCCCCCCCCCCCGACAAGTGCTCTCCTAGAGCACAGTGCAGAGGAGCTCCTCTGGAGATCCCGGAGCCCCTCACCATGCACCGAGGAAGGGCCACCGGGGAGGTTTTAGTGGGTACAAACCCCACATAACTCCCAGAAGGCGGGGTATCTTTTTGAAGATTTCCTCCCCGTTAACAAAAAAAAATGCTTTATTTATTTAATACTGAAAAAAAATGTTACAATATTGGTATGTCATGATTAAGGAGTGAAATTCTTGACACGCTATCAAACGGGTCCCGGCAACGAAACACATAAATACCTGAACAAGAAAGTTTCATTGAAGACAGGATTGAGATTCTTGCGGTGCACTTTAGTCTGGAACTTCTTCTTGCGGTCCGGCAGGAGGAAAACCTTGATATAAGGATCGCTGCTACCCAATACGTCCTTGACGGGGAGGTCACGAGCTTCGAATATCTAGGCAAATGGACAAAATGTTTTTTATTTCTACTTCACATCTCGAGTCATACAGGCTTAGTTAAGAAATCGTTTTGAATATCTATAGGAGAAATGATAAACTAACTTACGTATTCCGTAAAATATCAGAGCTAAGCAACGTAGAGAGGAAACGAATACTCAAATCGCTCAACTGCCAAAAGTCTAGCGTGAAAGAACGACTTTTTGTTCTTTCCAGACATAGCTTTCGCTTAGCAAGTGTCACCAGCCCCAAGTATATTACAATAGTTGTACAAGTGTTGTAGTTGCTTATTTTTGCTAGTTCTGGTAATCTGCTAGGCTAAGGTCTTTTTTGTTTTTTCAAAGTAAATGCTTGATCATGATCCTATCTGTTAAGTGGCAATGCAATTCTGGATGGGCGCTGTAGCTCAAAATAATAAAAGACGAAGCAAAATACTCAATCAATTAATCAATATCAAAAAATCATAAAAATAACCGTAAAATCAATTTCCTAATAATCAGCCAAATGTTCAGATGACATTTTCAGTAAAAATGCAGACTTGGGGCCCAGACCGAGTTTATTATTATACATTGGAAATATTTTTCCTTTAATAAAACATCCAGCATGTATTCGTAACCAGTCTATCATTTTTAAATAATATGTTATAGTAAAAGTGCTATTTGCCTATCTAATCTAATATCATTAAAAGAGTACAAGAACTGGTCGTTAACATTTAATTTCATTCTCGGAAATGGCTGCAACAATTCTCATGAAATTTAGTATGCAGAAGATTTCGGGGACGATAAATGGGTCGAGCTATAATTCATTTTTATCGATAATAAGACATAAACTGGCAAAATGACTTTTCTTGATAAGTAATTTTATTTACCGAAAAAATACCGAGTAAAGCTCGGTCATACGGGTACTGTAGTCTTATGTACCCATTAATATTTTCATTTTTTAATGCATCCTATAAAGTGAATACTTTATTACCTTCACTACAAGAGCTTCAACTTCCTGATCGTATTTCAGAGCGAAATGCAGTTTTCCGCAAAATTCCAATTCGCCGCTGTCACTTGAGGACTGACGCACCAGCTCGTTCTTGTAGAGCTCGGGCTGAGGACAAAATATTAATTGTACCACCACCACGATCCTACCTGATATTAGGTGTAATTGCAGTCCTGGATGATAAGGCACACTAGCTTGGTAAATGACTAGTTCTTGTTATAAGTATGAACAATTTAGTGTAATGTAAAACATGAATTCGTAATAAAACCTTACTATACATTGTTGTACATTACGTAATGGACCAGAATCATCAACGGTTAAAAGGAATTTAACATATTCACAGTTAGTATAACTAGACCTAGAATATTGTTTTTAAAAAACTAGGGTTTGATACCTCAATTTTTATAGAATGAAAGTTCTTGTTGTAGGCATAAACTATTCAATATAGTGTAATACAAAGCACTGCAATGTAAGATACATGTACTCGTTTCAATAATGCATGTATTGAAACTTGCTTCTACGTTACCAGCAACAGATCAGAATGACAATCTCAATCTTTCGAATGTGACGCGTCAATGAGACGATGCAGGTTAACCCTAGAACGAGGAGTCAAGGGCGTAGGTCTGACCCAGTTTTATGTCACGGTCGCCGTTTCCCCGGGAATGCGTGCGCACGTTACGGAAACGTCACGTTGAAATAAAAATGCGAATGCTCCACGTTCCAATTGAAAAAGGAAATAATTTGATGGCATAAAATTTAAGCGACTTATTGTAACCCTAACGTCTGAAGAGATGTACAGAATATAAAGACAGAATTTAGACACACACACACACACAGGACTTATTTATCAATTTTTTTGAACATAGGAGTCCTAAAAACAGAAATTCTTTGGTACAGCTATCACTTTTCTTTTTTCTATTTATACATATCTTTACTGAAAAAACTGATGTTTGATAATATATTATGATGATTTTTGATTTGTTTAATAATTCTATCTGTTTACTTAGTGATTGATTTTCGATTTTAAGTTTAGAGCTCATATTAAGTTAACGTTTCTATCATCCAGTTTGTCACATAAAATCAGAAATTGTTTCAACATTTTTTATTATATAGTAAATACTTTCCTTCATCCAACTTCCTGTTTCCTGTTCAGCTTGAATTTTATAGAAATACATTACGACTCCCGTAGGATACACCTGCCCTAGTATAATAAATAATGTCAATGACTTCAAAAGAGATTGCTGGATTTCATCCTTTTGTTATAAACATCCTTTAAACCCAAACGAAACGCTTTGTTTCATCTTTAATTTTTAGTACAGTAAAGGACTGTTATCGATGACCCACTTCTGTCTTTCCCACCTATTTAAATGCGGGTATTTTCTAGTTTTTCTCTAGTTCGCTTTGTGATCCAGGACTGCATTTCCTCACGTATGGTAATCACTTGCTTAGAAAATATATAAAAAAGTTATCACCTAAACTTTACTTGTAGTATTTTAACAAATATTTTTCTCTGCCACCTAAGCTTTAAACTTTTTGGATGCTAAACATTGGTAATATTATCAATTTGATTAACACTAACAGCGGGAACAAACATGTATTAATACAAAAATATCACGAACTTTTCCAGGGTGTGGGAGAATATGCCAAACCATTATAATATATGCAACATCAAAATGTATTAAAAAAGTATTAATTTACATATAATGAGATAAAATTTATTACTATTAATATTTAAAATTGAGAGATGTAAAATAATACCATTATATTCTTTACAACAAAAACTTCACTTTAAAAACTGAAAATTATCCACTTCACTATTGATAACTAAAACAATAATTTTAATATTTGAAAACTATAAATAATAGACAAAACTATAAAACTATAATTAACTAAAAATAATACTAAATAAAGTAAAATATCGACCCCAAATCATTGCGCTCGCAGGAGGCTAGCGGCATTTCCCCGTTGAATCGCCCTATATATTATTATAATAATAATTTTATATTACAATCTTATAATTTTTTTTTGTTAACGGGGAGGAAATCTTCAAAAGATACCCCACCTTCTGGGGAAGGCGGCGGTTATGTGGGGTTTTACCCACTAAAACCTCCCAGTGGCCCTTTCCTCGGTGCATGACGAGGGGCTCAGGATCTCCAGTGGAACGCACCGGAGCCCCTCTGCACTGTGCTCAAGGAGAGCACGTCCCGGGGAGGTTACTCCCTCCCCTGTGCCCTCATAGTGCAAGGCTACACGGGCCAGCCGATGTCGCCTTCTTCCCGGAGTCCACCTTAGCGGACGACAAAGGCCCCCACCCTTGTCGCCCAGTGAACCCGAGGCCCCTTTTAGTCGCCTTATACGACAGGCAGGGGATACCGTAGTCTTATTCTTGAGAGCCCAGAACTACAGGGCTGATAATCTTATAAGTTAGCCTAAGGTTGTTATTTAATAGTTATTTAAAAATAATGATGAGTCTTGGTTACTTACTTGAATAAATTAATTATTATTATTAAGCTACGATCAAGTTTTGTGTTTGAAATGTCAATCCTTGCTCCAATGACTATTTATTGCTTCACTTTTACATGTATATTTATTGAAATAAAAAAATCGAAATAGCATCATGCACAAGACTGTTTATGAAACGTACTTCAAACTGTTACTGCAAATGTCAAAGCAACAATACGAAGCTACTACAAAAGGCACAAGCACAATGAATAGACGCCGTTCACGCCGGAAGTAGTCGGACGTACGTCCCGGAAGTGGAATGGAAATAGCGTATCGAACCGTGTCGACAGTTTCTGATGCCGAGTCGAACTCCATTGAAATTGACTGAGTTTCTTTAGCTTTTGTGTTTTGTTTTTAAACAATTCTGCAATGGGAAATACTTATCTATTAAGATTAAATTCTAATTAACTTAAATGAACACGAATTAACATTTTGATTATCATTTACTTTGAACCTACCATCTTAAGGTCAAGCCACACCGCGAGGCGTAGCATTGGCATGAAATTGACAGTCGTAATGTATTAGTTATTATAGAGTATTACACACAAAATTACCTGTTTGGCTTGATCTTTAGTAGTACAGTGTGAAAATGACAGCGTGTTGAAACAAAATAATGAAAAGGCGCAAGTTTATTGATTCTTTGTCAAATTATCAAAGTGTTGTTTGACTTTCTTTTGACAAGTTTGTTTTTCGCAGATTTCTAATAAGAAAGCTATTGGAATTCTGAGTAATCTTCTTTTCTTTTAGACCTTTTCCTTCCCCGTTCCTCGTTCCGTTGCCTTCCTCGTTCGATAAGTCCTTTCAGCACGATTTCGTATTTCGATCGTAATTAGATTTTATTCTTTATGGTCTTTTTCAATCGTTAACCCAATGGTGGTCTTCCGCGAGTACACATCTTCATAGGCAAATATCAAGGGCAAGCTTCATCATATGATAAATATTATCGACAAAAACGTATAATCTATGATTATCAACCATGAAATTTATCTTGTGAATGGCTGTCACTCTGTACTTAGGTTGGAATTAAAAAAAAGATAAGAATATCCGTTTTGATCAGAATTTGCACAGTCCTTATTGAGCGTCTCCAAAAATAAGCGTTAAATGATTAACTAAGATTAAGATTAATCGATATATATATATATTTATTTTAGATTAAGCTTGACAGCCATGAAGTCTTTATGACCTACACAACAAGGATTGGCAAACGCCATAGCGCATTATGTATGTATAGTAAAGACGCTATAGATGTTGGTAAGCAATGGATTTCCTCTTCTCTCGCATAAATTAGTACATAGATTTGAAGATTTCGTGATTCAGTGAGTGGAACTTCGCCTTTATATATCGACGCTGGAAAGCAAACACGTAGTAAGTAATACATCTGGCCATTTTCACTTTTTTAAATCGTTGGAATCAGAAAAAAAGACGCGTAGAATGATCTGATGACTTGTAACAATAACTTGAAAAATAGCGAAAATAGGATTTTCAAGATTGACACTTCTCTTTAATTTTTTGTACCGTAAAATGATTTTCATTTAAGAAAACTCTAGGTTAATGCCGTGGTACAATACTTATTGAGCAAAAAATAATAAATATTGTTTCCAAAAATGATAGCTCTAGGTCTACAAACACAAAAGTTATAATTTTATTTTGAAAACGTTGAAGTGTTTGTCGGCTTTGGTGAACAATATCATTTTTGTGGGTTACTACTTTTGTTGTTTTCTAGCGTCGATATATAGATAGATAGAGACAACTACATAGATATACATTTATGTAATAACAAGGCCATACCATATTCAAACACACAAAAGTAAAAAATATTCTCAACACATTTTTCGAGTAAAAATCTTGTCGGCAAGTGTCAAAGGCGAGTTTGATAAATTTAATCTCGAAAACCTTAATTAACACTCCATGAGAGCTCGTATTTTTTTTTCGACATTTATCAACAAATTCAACTTGTAATTTCTACTTTGCGATTCGAGGGTCGTATTTAAGTTAAGTGTACAAAAAACGATCGTCTTTGTGATTAACAAAATTACTGAAGCTTTATGTTTGTTCTTTGAGGGTAGTTTATAGTTTTTTATAGGGTTGGGTTTCAAAGCGAAAAAAATTGAGAACTCGACTTTTAACACTATAATTTTTTTTAAATGTAATTTTTTGTCTGTGCGAGTAATTACTACGTGCGAGTAGGTACTGAATGGTAAGACGGTAGCTTTATAAATACCTATTCACTCGACTCTTGAAATCACTCGACATTGTAATCGGAGGGAAAGACAGACGCGAGTAATCTATTCCAGTCCTTTGCTGTACGAATAATTACAGATAAAGCGAAGCTTTTCTTTCGGGTTTGAGAAAAAAAAGTATGTAATCCAGCAGTGCATCTTGACGCCCGATGGTGGAGTGGGCATGGGGAGATTAGAAAAAAAATAAACACAGTTTTAAAAATATCGACTGCCTTCCGTGGTAGAAAAAAATTAATAAGAAATCCTCTCAAAGAATATTATTTCTTAAAGATTTAGGTCAGTACCCTTGACTATATGTATATATGCCCATAAATAATAATGCTATTATTAGTCCTATATATTAGTGACGAGCATGAGTATGTTCTATTCTCGGTTGTAGGTTATCACAGAGGAAAATTTATTAACATAGCTAGCTAGATAATGATTGCCTATCGTAAAAATAAGGTTGCATGACAGGATAGACGATCGGGGAAATAGAACTCTCGGAATACTCGAGTAAATCGAAGGAGCTTGACCACGATCCCGTATCAAGTAGTTTCAAGTATTAGCAAAGCACAGCACATACTAAACCAAGTATTTTTGTTACAAGGTAATGATATAACGTAATTTTCTCCACTTCCGTTTAAATGCTTGTTCATGACCTCGGCTTTTATGAACCGATTTAGATTTTTTAAACGATTTGCTGTCAATTATAGTCTCATAATAATTTTGTTGGCATCGGACCAGAGGACGGTACACGAAATAACTCCTAAAAATCGCATAGATGAATGTTTCTCGATTGATTTTTTTGTAGGTTTTGACTATTCAAGATTAGGCAAGTACTCCTTGACGTGACGAAGTCGATGATATGCGATTGTCGAAAAAGATTAATTGAGATTTTTTTTCGGAATTCCGTAAGAATAGATCGTCCGTGCGTAGTCTAATGTTTAACTATTACATAAATAAAAATAAATTATTAACATTACGCCATTGCTTTCTATATTTTTCATGTACAATAAAATCCACATTCATAGTACATATTTGTAAGGCAAGAAAATATGTCGTCCGAGTCGCTGTTTTCCGGCCATAAACAATTCGAGGCCCAATAAAGATCCCTTGAAGGTCGAACAGGATCTACGTTATATTACTTGTTCATTTCATTCTGTTTACAAACCTTTTATTTCTTGCTGGTGACCCGCCCTTATTTTATTTCGACTTGTTTTACCTTATAATTGAGTCACCAAATGTCGAATTGGATATTGAACCAATTAATTACATGTCAATGGATTAGACCGCATTACAAATATATTTACGAGTAAAAACAAAAACCGATTTCAAATTTAACCAAGCCGCGCGGACGTCCTCTTTCGTTTTCCGAATTAGCATAGGACTATTACGAAGTATAATTAATCAGAGATACCCTTGAAAGATTCATTTTTTATTTGAAAGGACATCACCTTTCGTCGAAATCGGTTAGCAAATCATTCGTCCATTTGTCGCGTACATACTTTGCTATGGTCAGACCAAAATAACTAATTAGGACACTGGTAGCACCACCTCTATTAATAGTGGAAGTTCCATGTCTTCGTACAAATCTGAAGTGATGTGTACTGTTATAACCCTTAATAGTATGGGCTTTGTGCCATTACTGGACTTTCAGCACTCTTTCAAAACGACGCTTTTGTTTTCATGGGAGGAAATGCTTTTATTCATACGTGCCCGCCGGGGAAGCGGGCAAGTTATGTCGACAGACCCGGTTTAAAACCGGGCCTCCTGCGCCTGTGGGGGTAGCCATGCTCACCAGGCTAGGCTAGGCCCCCAGTCGGGTAGTTCTGGGCTCTCAAGAATAAGACTACGGTATCCCCTGCCTGTCGTAGAAGGCGACTAAAGGGGCCTCGGGTTCACTGGGCGACAAGGGTGGGGCCTGAGTCGTCCACCAAAGTGGACCCGGGAAGAAGGCGACACCGGCTGGCCCGTGTCGCCTTGCGCTACGAGGAGCACAGGGGAGGGAGTAACCTCCCCGGGACGTGCTCTCCTTGAGCACAGTGCAGAGGGGCTCCGGTGCGTTCCACTGGAGATCCCGGAGCCCCTCGTCATGCACCGAGGAAAGGGCCACCGGGGAGGTTTTAGTGGGTAAGAACCCCACATAACCGCCGCCTTCCCCCCAGAAGGCGGGGTATCTTCTTGAAGATTTCCTCCCCGTGAACAAAAAAAAAAAAAAAAAAAAAAGGCTAGGCCCCCAGTCGGGTGGGGTCGTGCAAGCCAGCGAGGAGTTCCCCAACTCCACGCTAGCTGCCCCACTAAGGAAGTTCGAAGAGGCGGGCAAATTGCCTTCTCCTGACGCCTCGTCGTCTTCGCCGGAGCGAGTCTGATAGGGTGGCGTTTTACCTTGCCCGCTCCGTCTCTTTCTGTGACATTACCTCCTCACAGAAAGAGACCGTAGCCTGCCATGAACTCTCTCGGTCTAGCATTGCTTTGACAACGCTTGGCAGAGAGATCCGGCCCGACGAACACTGAGAGCGTGTGCCGTTGGGAAGCCCACGCGGCGCACGACTTCAGTATGTGGGCCGCTGTGTCCTCTGGTGCTGCACATTCACGGCATTCTGGCGACGCCAACCGTCTTGCGATTTGGTGCAGATGCTTCCCAAAACACCCGTGTCCGGAAATGATCTGCACCAACCGGAAGGTCAGCGACCCAAATCGCCGCATCACCCACCGTTCGAGGACGGGCCGGATGGCCTCCACCGTCCACTGACCAGAGACCGGTTGAGCCAGGTCCTCCGTCCATCGTCGTAAAAAGGCGGCCCAAGCCTGCCTCCGCATACGTGTGACCTCCTCCCACGCTGGGGGGTCTCCGCGAGATCTCCTTGCTAACACGAAGTGATACACTTCGGCGAGGATCTCCGCTTATTCAAAACGACGCTTTTTTATTCCGTTGCCTGTCAGCACTTTTGCTCACTTGTACACTTTTTACCATATATTCAACGCACTCTAATTCAGAACCTCGCGGAGCTCAGATCTCTTCCAAATTTAAGGATTCGGGAGTCAGACTTTTATTGTAACAAAATGAAGCGCTGCGTGCCACATAGCAGTTTTTTTTTAAAAACATCCAGCGACGGCCGCCTAACAGTACATCGACATCGATAGCATCCGTTATCCGCTTTATAATAACTTAGTAAAACCCTTATGTGAGAAGAGGTGACTCCATCAATACGTACCGGACCCAATCTAATTAAAACATGAACGCTAACTAACATACTCGTACAACGAACCCAAGAATGTCAAATGACTGTTTACTTTTCACGACGCACGAAGACTTTGTCAACGTGAAAAGTGTTTGAAAATAGTGATGGTAATATGATTTTGAGTTTCGTAGTGAGGTAAAACGATAAAAATTGTCACCTTTATCAGGCCGATGGAGGAATCGGCACGCTCCAAGCTGCAAATGCTGAACTGAATCGAAGGCATATCAAGACGGTGGGAGAGTTGGCGCTGGAAGGTCTGGTGGCGGGTGGGCACGATTGGCAACGTCGTCTGGCGGAGAACCTGTCAACAAATAACATAATAGTAATCTCTAATTTTTATAATAATATTCATTTTCGTAGTACTTATGTAGACAGCACAGACGTAGACGGTTTACGCCTGTGCTACAGACCGTTGACCTTGTAGAGCCTCGTAAATAAATCAGATGGACTTGTCTTTTCTTAGTCTCTTAAACAAAACTCCACTAAAAGCTGCACGAAAATATTTTATCAATCGTCCAAATGTGACGACAATCTCACTTAAAACAATTATAAAACACTAGTAATTCCATTCAATATGTAACGTTTACCATGTACAACAAGAAATCTAGAAACAGTCATTCCATAAAATCTAATGAGGGTGACTCGCAGGGTCAGTAGATTAAATCAAAGTGATACTCACTGTCTGGGTTTCGATCCCGTATCTTTAAATTTAAATACAGGATACCACCACTTAACTATTAATGACTGACCTAGATCTGAAAGTCTAAGGTTGGAATTCCATACCGATTGTATAGTTGAGTTCAATGTGTTCTAAAAGCACTAGTTAAAATAACTGGTTAACTTAATAAGACATAAGCTCCGTGAAAAGCAAATATACAAGCAGTTAATTACTGTATTTCCATTGTCCAATGTGAACAGACACCTTATACGCTCACGTGCTTCATCCTAGGCTTCATCTTCGCCTTCCATCAAGCGAGATTGAAGCCAAACGTGAGCCTATTTAGTATTTAAAAAAAATGTGGTTGATTGCAAAATATATTTTTTTTTCCGCGAGGAGGTAAAATCCCTTATGGACCCTGGGCAGCCCGTACTGCCAAGGAGAGTCAGAGTCTCACGGACTAAAAACCCTTCTCCTCCATCACATCAATGTTCCCACCTTGCGGCCTACCATTAATGTTTTTTGTCCTAAGTAAAGGTTACTCTTTTATTCTGTGTCTTGTCTCTCACTCTGTTCTTTGTTTTCGTCTTTTTCCTTCTGTGCAATTATCCTATCCATAAACGTATTGATTATTATCCAATTCTCTTTGCTTCTTATGATTAAGTCAACTATGCTGTCTACCGTCACATTGGTCTTTAATTCAGCCTTCGTATTTTCACGTTCTCTTGCGAAACGACCGCATTCGAATAGCATTTGATCGGCATCATCAATCTTGTCTTCGCAGTACATGCACATTATTGCAAAATATATGAAAACATTGTATTTTATAGCTCAATTAAAAAATTTAGTAACCAAAGTAATCCACTGCTAATTTAAAATTAAACTATACCTAAATGAATTTCGACTACTTTATCACAATTCATTTTGCAGTCATATCTTGTCTGAATTATTCAATTAACTCTATTGAAGCTCTTTGCGTGTTTTTCTACATTCAGCACGAGAAATAAACACAGTTAAAAATGTATCTTTCTGTACGTGTGTAGAATTCTTATTAATTAAGAATACAAGCGCATTTTATTATATACAGTCCCTTTTGAAAATTTTGCTTCAACTTGATATAAATAAGCTAAGCTGTTATTTTCTCGATAACAGAATCGGAGTTAGTATAGGAAAGTGTCATCACGTAAAGTTCACACGCAAACGCAAAATGATAAATTTTAATTATAAAATAAACTCAACTAATTTCTTAAAAACAAACCTAGTTAAAGACATTGGTGTCCTGACAGACTCTAAGCTGTCTCATAATGACCACATAAAATATATTACGAATAAATCTTATCGTTAATCTAAACGTTATAGTTAATAAAAGGTTTCTTATATTTAATTATTTGAACTCGATTGTTAGGTAACAATATAATTCGTGCGGCAACATTAGGTTTATTAGCAATACCAGCGCTTTGTCTATGGCCTTTTTTTTGTTGACGGGTAGAAAATCTTGACAAAGATACCCCGCCTTCTGGGGAATGCGGCGGTTATGTGGGGATCTTACCCACTAAAACCTCCCCGGTGGCCCTTTCCTCGGTGCATGACGAGGGGCTCCGGGATCTCACGTGGATGTGCTCTCCTTGAGCACAGTGCAGTGGGAGCCCCTCTGCACTGTGCTCAAGGAGAGCACGTCCCGGGGGGTTACTCCCTCCCCCTGTGCCCTCGCAGCGCAAGGCGACACGGGCCAGCCGATGTCGCCTTCTTCCCGGGTCCACTTTGGTGGACGACTCAGGCCCCCACCCTTGTCGCCCGGTGAACCCGAGGCCCCTTTCAGTCGCCTTGTACGACAGGCAGGGGATACTGTAGTCTTATTCTTGAGAGCACAGAACTACAGGGCTTTTGTCTATGGCCTTAGCCAGCCATGCGTCTCTCTGTGGCCTTATCTATGGTCTTCAAGCAGTTAAACCGTTACTCTTCTGAAGTGAGTATTACCGCCGCGACGCTGAAGCAGAGAAGTGCGCGAGTCATTTTGTCTTTCTCTATGTCTTTAGATGTATTATTATTTGTGTTCTAAACACTTGTCGTTTGACGTGCTAAAGTTGGATTTTGTGCGTGATAATGATGTGCCCAAGTAGGAAAACAAAAATTTTCCTTACACGATGAAAATAATGGCTGCTCAGGCCTGAACCCAGATTTAGTGGGTAATCTCTCGGCGTTCTATAGAATACCTTATAGATAATTAAATTAAAGTTGCTTGCTAAATTTCCCATATGGCATCCAATGGGTCCACCTTTAATAGTCGACTTCTCACGGACCCGAAGCACTTTACTTCGTCTTTCATTACGTGCAGCAAAGTATTTGAATAAATTGCCTACGTCAGTGTATCCCTCCGATAACAATGTTAGCTATTGTGCCTTACCATTGAAAATATCTATCCACTTACCGTCAGGTGGGTTTTTTTTAGCGCTTCTTTACATATAATAAAAAAGAAATTGCGAAAATCTTGCGAACTAACACTTTAGCCGATATACAATTTGTTACGGAAAACAATTTATCTCAGAATTAATCGCTTACTCAACTCTGATATCAGATAGATCCTAGTTGACCTTTTTGTCCCGTTAAAGTCACAACTGCCAGTAAAGTCTCGTTTGGAAGACGACAAGCGTAAGTAGATAAACATTATCCCTCGCTCAAGTTAAAGCGTCCAGTCTCACATTATTTTCATGTTATTACTGCCTACTGTTATTAGAGGAAAGATCTGACGATCGTTTTACCGCAACATAGTAGCTTGAAAGAGACAACTTAAGGAGCGTTAAGCCACTTTACTTTGGAGCATATTTTGAACATTCAAAGCCGCTGTTGCACAAGAAAATGTTGCTTCCATTGTTAATTGTGTCGCGTAATACATATCGCAGATATCCTTATAGTGACAGATTAAATTATTTTCATATGCATACTTTGTGTAATCGCCGCAAAATGTTAGATGTAGTTTTTCTTCACAAAGCCATCAATGGCGAAATAAAAGTAGAGTGGTACTCGAAAACATTCACATTAAAGTGCCATTCAAATATCCAAGGAGTCGTTGTTATAGGATTTTGATGTGCCGCAATCTAAAACCAACCTTCTGTCACACTCGTCCTTGCCAAGGATTTCCGCTACATATAACCTTCTTAACACTAAGTCCACGTCGGTTGACATTTTTTCTAATTCACGCAAGGTCTTCCGCACCTTAGTGTTAAAAATTGTGCAGTGATTTTGGCTTATTTAATTAATTTAGTAGTTATATTCCTGTTACTTTATCATTTAATAATATATTTTTGTAAGTATTAATAATAAAATCGTTACGTTTCCTTATAGCGAATGTTGTGTACACCTGTAATTGGCATACACAACAGGACTTAGTTTGTAAACTTGATTATTACAACAATGTATGCTTGTGTAATGCTGTTGGTGTATCTTAATAAATAAATAAATTCAATTTGTTCAATTGTTCAGATTTTTGATAAGAAATCCTATTATTTCATAAAGGTGCAGGTCAGTACCCTGACAATTATAATTTATGGGTATATGTATCGATTCGACGAACGTGACTATTTGAATGTTTTTGTCGCGGTTGTTAGTCATCGTAAAGAAAATTTATTAAAATAGCTAGAAAATTATTGTCTTTTTTTTGTTGACGGAACTTCTGGGGGAAAGGCAGGGTTATGTGTGGTTCTCACCCACTAAAACCCCCCGTTGGACCTTCCTCAGTGCATGGTGAAGGGCTCCGGAAGAGAACGCACCTCGTCCCGAAAGGAGATTAAGCCCTTCCCCCTTGTGCCCTTAAAGTGCAAGGCGACACGGGCCAGCCTATGTCGCTTTCTTCCCGGGTCCACTTTAGCGGAAGACAAAGACCCTTGTCGCCTAGTGACCCCCCTTTTAATCGCCTTCTACGACAGGCAGGGGATACCGTAGCCTTATTCTACGAATCTTCAAAGTCGGTTCACCCAGTAAGGTGAAAAATAAAATACAGTCGAATTGAGAACCAACTACTTTTTTGAAGCCGGTTAAAATGAAAGATAAAATGTGTGGCTTCTATGGTACAATTTATTTGATAAAATAAACAATCGAAAATTGTCGCACGGAACATTGTCACAATGTTTTTGTCTTTGATTACAAATAACCTTTTTATTATTGTGAGAGTTTCAACAACTTAAAAGGTATTTAATTTTCAGAGTTGGTTGAAGAGGTCCTTTTGTACGGTCAACGAAAACAGCTCGGGGCGGTTACTTTGCTTGTATAAAATATTCATTTGAATTATGTAATTCTATTTTATACACAATTTTATGATAAAGTGCTCCTGTGCGCAAAAATATTTACAGTATATTTTATACATTATTTCTAAGTTACAGTGTACGTAGCTCAGCGTCCGGGCCATTGCCTCAAGCTGTATAGTACGCTTGCAACCCGAGTTCGATCCCCGGTGACGGCACTAATAAATTGGCCGTTGCTTTTTTATTTGCCCTTTTACCACGCACTCGGAGGTGAAGGAAAACATCGTGAGGAAACCTACATGTCTTAGAATTTTTTTCTAAGGTAATGGGAAGTCTGCCAATCAGCACTGGGGCTGCGTGCAGACTATGCCCCTCTTTAGAGAGAAGGCATGTCCCCAACAGTGGGACACATATTTAAATGTAAAGGCTATAATTTTAACTATATATAATATATTAATGTATTTTTTTTTATCTACAGAAAACTAGCGTACCCAGCCCGCTTCGAAGGGCTATGTTTTGCTTTATTTTATTTAAACAATAAACTTACATCATTAAATATTGATTTTAACTCTAACAATAAATTAAATTATTCATTTATCTCCGTATTCATTCTCTTCTATTGTCATCTCGAGCTTGTGAAGATCATTATCTACACCCATGTACATATCAGTAAATACAATATAATTCTTATCATTTAGGATACTTCATTTTTCTTCAATATACTCCATTGTATTTCAATATGGTTCATAAAGACATAAATATACACAACACATGTGTCAATACAAATTTGGGTTTTAAAACGATAGAATACCATCATAGTAAATAAAAGTTGTATTTGACAGTTCAAAAAGAGGATTTCTTCGATATTTGACAGTTAAAAAAAGAGGAGTGCTCCGATCGTCACCAAACTTTACACGATTTTTCGCCAGGTCAATTTAAAGATACCCTGAAAGTTTCATTGAGATCGGTCCAGCCGTTTCGGAGCCTATAAGGATAAACCCACACACATTCTCTTTTATTTATTTAGATTGTTAAAAGACGACTTTTAGCGGCACTTCCCTTAGCCTGTAACCATATTACGTGCATTCGGTGACCGCCCATTCCAGAGCCTTATTGCGTTAAAAGTATCAGAAGTGTGTAAGAAATCATTAAAACAGAGAGAAATGTGAAGTGTATTATATTCGGTGGAACGAAGACAACAGTCATGAGATTCACGCTGATAATGACATTTACATTTACGTTAGAGAATTACGTAAAATATGTAACCATATGTGACATGTGACGACCGCCATTCACCGGGCATACAATTTAGGAACCAATTTAAAAAAAAATACCGAAAAAACGGACAACTCCGATTCGAATTGACGTCCATCATATAGTCCATAGCCTACCGCTGTTTCTATTCTATGGACAAAGTTTTTGAAATATTTAATACTGAAAGCGAGCTCCGAACAAACAGGATTAAATTTCCCACAAATTAATTGATGGATGCTTTCATAGACGGTAACATTATTTCCTGCTAACGTGATCAGAAGCGTTGGGGTCTGTATTAATTGACTTTATTGTTCATGTTTGTCCGCAATATCGAGGTCCTAAGTGAGACTAAGGAAATCGAAACTAGTTAAATCTTATATAGGTATATATCGTTAGGTAAACAATATTATTCATCAGACAATATTCAGTTTAATGGCAATACTTTTCTTTTCTAACGATCGCCCAACGCTTTCATTGCCTTTCCACTGTCCATTCTTTCTTCATCTATCTTTCCTCCCTATTGACATCACTCTTTACATTTCTTTAACATTTTTCTTATTTCTACTAGCACATTTACCTTCCTTATTTCTACTACAAAGTTTTCCTTTACTTATTTCAACTAGCACATTTTCTTTCCTTATTTTTACTAGCATATTTTTATTTCAGTTTCCTTATTTCTACTTACTATATTTCTCTTAGTATTTTTTATTTCTATTTGTTTTGTTTCTTTCTTTTCTATGTATTAATTTTTTCAATGGCAATACTAGTGCTTTGTTCAACCGACTTCAAAAGAAGGGGGTTCTCAATTTGTCACTACGCAAATTGTGCAGATTGAAGCTAAAAAATGTAACCGGCACTATTCCTTACATTTTTGGAATAAAACTTTAGGCATTTAACTTTGACCAACCATGGTTTAAATTACTGCAGCAAGTAATTTTAAAAGTTAGTGCTACTATTTATTGGTCCATCCGAATGGAATAACATCCTTCACAATTTATAGTAAATTTATAATAAGTTTATGATAAATGTTCATTTTTCAACTTGTCATTCTTACCGTTGGACGTTGAATTACGATACAGACGTTATAGGCTGTATCTATAACTTTTTAATGTTTGTTGAAGATATTTAAAAAATTTCGTCTAAGTCTAATATAAATAACTTTAACTTCAACCGAAGCCGAACTTAAAACTTTATAGACAACGTGTTCAATATTCAAGATGTACGTGACAAAACAAGTTATACAAAGATTAAGTTTATGCGGAATTAATACGTGTTCCAGCAGTACGCCTTCGGATGATGTCGTTCACCTTACAAGTTTTGTTAAGCTTCTTCGAAATATTAACTTTGATTTCAGATCAAGTTCATTTGAGTTTAATACTTTTTCACTTCTATTAAAGAGCAAATTTCTTCTTCAGCTCTCGTGTTAGGCAATTGAATGGGCGAAATTGATTTTTTGTTTTCAATTTACGTTCTTTATATTATATTAATAGGATTAGTAACCGCACAGTATAAGACCCACTGTCGGGCACAGGCCATAAGACAAAGTCCGTCACGCGGATGGTTGGCAACGACTTACTACTAACCTACTGTGACGTATTATAAATGTGATGTTAATCATCATTCGGCCCTCCCGGGCGCCGTCAGATAAGAATGCTCACGGGAAGAAGGCGACATCGGCTGGCCCGTGTCGCCTTGCACAGGGGGGGATTAATCTCGGGACGTGCTCTCCAAAGAGCACAGTGCAGCGGGGCAATGGTGCTGGAGATTCCGGAGCCCGTCACCATGCACCGAGGAAGGGCCACCAGGGAGTTTTTAGTGGGTAAAAATACCACATAACTCCGCCTTTCCCCCAGAAGGCGGGGTATCATGTTGAAGATTTCCCCCCGACAACAAAAAAGTATAAATAAATACATTCTAGGTTACCTTTTTCCCGGCGTCTTTGTGTTCCTGGACGTACTCTTGTTTTAGGGGCTCGGTTTGCAGATCGGGCAGGGAATGGCTGATGCGGATCGCAGCTTGACGAGATTGCGAATCGCAGTTGCTATCATCCGAGTCACGCCTGGTCCTATAAAAATATTATTTGAGATACATTTCTTAAAACATCGATATATCGGAATTATTTTAGACACAGAACATCGGCTAAATGGTGTAGGCCTCTCCTACAGCCCTGTAGTTCTGGGCTCGTAGAGTAAGACTACGGTATCCCAAGCCTGTCGTAGAAGGCGACTAAAAGGGGCCTCGGGTTCACCGGGCGACAAGGGTCCGCTGAAGTGGACCCGGGAAGGAGGCGACATCTGCTGGCCCGTGTCGCCTTGCACTGCAAGGGATCAGGGGGGAGGGAGTAACCTCCCCTCCGGGACATGCTTTTTGAAGAGCATAGTGCAAAAGGGCTCCAGTGCTTTCCTCTGAAGATCCCGGAGCCCCCCACCATGCACCGAGGAAAGGCCACCGGGGGGGGTTTTAGTGGGTAAAAACTCCACATAATCTCCGCCTTCCCCCTAGAAGGCGGGGTATCTTTTTGAAGATTTCGCCCCGGACAACAAAAAAGGGCCTCTCCGAACGTGGAAACTGTTGGGAGAGGCCTTTTTAGGAAAGGACCGGTCGCTGTAGTATACAACCAATCAACGTCTCGAACTGCAAATTTGGATTGTAAATAAAGAGACAGGGACTCACACGCACACACCTCTATACACACACATACATACATCAGTGAACACCTATTAACACCTAGACGGTACAATTAATTTTTCACGTACTTGTTTCTGCATACATTTTGTATTTACATCAACATTTGGTTCAATTTGTTATCATATTTTTTTTATTTTGTCCTTGTTCATTTACTGTAATTTTATTGTGCATAATTATTTACCGTAAATGTTGTTAACGACTATAATTGCCATGTATCTTTAAGACATTTAGGATACTTTTAGGTGAAAACTTCATTACCGCGTAAAGCACTTTTTGGTAGGAAAAAGTCTTATGGATTCGCGTCACCCACATGCTAATGTTGTATTTTGTCATGATCATGATTTGTGATGATTTTGTCACGATGATCAACAAGTGTACGAGATTTAAATGATAAATGGACATAGACTGGTAATGATGATTGATTTGTTCTCACCGTCCCATCAGCCAACGCCAAGTGGCGGCACAATGGTATCCCACAGCGGCTAATAAAACAGCTGCCATCGCAGCTAGGAGCACAGCAGCCACGTAATCTAAAGAACTGCCGCGTACGCTGGTTTGTTGGTCTTCCAAACTCTTCGGCTGCCAGGGTCCTCCTGGAAAGAACAACCAATTTAATAAATTCAATTAAAACAGCCTTGTTACACACCTATATAGCGGAGTCGATAAATATTATAGTAAAAGCTATCTTATCTCTTTCTATAAAATCGTCGTAAATTGGAGATACCTGAGAGACGTTCGATACCTCACGTAAATAAATAAAACAAAAGAATTACGCCGCCGGCTCCGAAGGGTAGACAGGGATTACGAGTCTATTATTTTTTACGGCCACATCACATTTTGTCGGTTTCTACATAATTCTCAAAATCACTTAAGATCAGGTGAACGGCATGTGCATTTGTACATTCTTCCATAAAAAAAGACTGACGTGGGAATGCTATTGTGGCATTTTTGTATTTACAGCTTCTATACAACAAAATAGAAAACAAGGACTGTTTTTTTGCCAAAATAAAAAGAAAAAAGTTAGAAGAAATTCTTTATCACCATCTACATATATATATTTATATATGAATATATAAACACACGATTGTTCATGAGAGAGAAAATATGTGCTCGCACCTCTCTCTTTTGCCCCTACAGTTAAATATGAAACGTGTTAAATCTTCACTAAATAATATTAACTTCTCAACTTCCGATTGCTTCGCCCGATCATACTTTTCGTAACACATTCATCAGCTAATTCTCCATATCAAGCGTGCGTAAAGAAGTGTTACTTCAAAAGTCCAGCACACACGAGACCATACCATATATTATAACAGTAAGAGCCATATCTGTGCTTCTATAAATGCTAAACTGTAGAACAACACCTAACAACACACATCCAGTTCACAACAACAACTAACAATACACTATTTAGTTCGTTACGAAACAATTAGTAGATACTCGGAATAGTTAGTCTCTAAGCACTCCAAGTTACACTTCAAGTGTACGTAGAACATTAATTAAACTGGAAATGGCATTGATCTTAATTTCCTAATTGCCATCTTCCCTTTAATTTCCGTCGTCCCTATAACTTATAACAGCTGTTTGTTAAACAACAATAATTAATAGTAGGGTATGATAAAATTTATTTACATTCATGCTAATTTCGTAGTCAATCTAAAGCAGTGATTCCCAAAGTGGTCTACGAGTATATCGACCCCAGGGGTCTACGACAACCTGCAAGGTGTCTACGTCAGCGAAAAAACGATAGTGGATCTCAACACATACACTGATAGTACCTATTTACTTACATCATACTATCTTATAGTATCAAAACATATACATTATTTATAAAAGTACCTGTGAAGTAAAAAAAAATATTATATACAGTATGTTAAATTTAAAATGGTTAGTATTTTCTCTTGAATCATCTTCTTGGCGTCATCTTATTTTGAATTTCGTGTATAGAAAAACATATACGACCGTTTTCTTATTTGATTATTTTCTGTTTTTTCTCTTTTTAAATTATTCAGAATACGTGTAACGACTAGAATTTTAGAGACGTGAGAAGCATTTCATTTTATTGTTAGTCCTTGTACAATGTATCATAATATCAGATACCCACCTGCTAGAACTTTGACCTTCGACTAGCCCTTGTATAATGGAAACATAATTCCTGTTGACAGTAAACTTTATATGCCATTATACTATTAGTCGTTTTATCAACAAGACGTAAACATTTAATAACCAATTCTGTACGTGTTGCGGTGTCTTCACTTTCATCTCTTGATCTGAGATTAGGAGCGCGAACGTGAAACGAATTAATGGGGATTCATCTCAAGGCTTAATAGAACCGAATTAATAGACTCGATAATCCTTTAAACGCTTCAAATTTAACGCCATATAAACATAAGTTATGCGTGTAAATATAAATTTAAATTTTGCAGTATTTTTATCTTTGACTTAGTTGAGATGTTTTCTTCAAAGAACTTAATTCTTTCGAGATACGAAATAAAAATGGAAACGATCTCGCATCAATTTATTTTTAAAAGCTACCAAAATTCCGTTTTTTTTCAGAAATATTGCTAACATTCTTGTTAACCATTCCAACTAAGCTTAAGCTTGTGCTAGGAGATGGTTCACCAGCCCTGTAAATCTGGGCTCTCAAGAATAAGACTACGGTATCCCCTGCCTGTCGTATAAGGCGACTAAAAGGGGCCTCGGGTTCACTGGGCGACAAGGGTGGGGGCCTTTGTCATCCGCTTAGGTGGACCCGGGAAGAAGGCGACATTGGCTGGCCCGTGTAGCCTAGCACTGTGAAGGCACAGGGGGGGAGGGAGTAACCTCCGCCCCCGGGACGTGCTCTTCATGAGCACAGTGCAGAGGGGCTCCGGTGCGTACCACTGGAGATCCCGGAGCCCCTCGTCAAGCACCGAGGAAAGGGCCACCGGGGAGGTTTTAGTGGGTAAAAACCCCACATAACGGCCGCCTTCCCCCCAAAAGGCGGGGTATCTTTTTGAAGATTTCCTCCCCGTTAACAAAAAAAAAGGAGATGTTTCAAGTCGATTGGTGGATTCGAAACTTACGATTCGCAGAAAGTACCCTAAATCATTAGGCTATTAACGCTTCAAACTCGTACCGATACATTGATTTTTAATATCGAATCAATCCTAGTAGCTAATCAGTTCGACTTTCAATTTTAGTTCGACTTACAATGATGGTCGCAGGTTCAAATCCCAGTCAGTTAGTTCAAGTAAAATGTCGTTTTTCGTTTTTTTTTGAAGTCAGTTGAAAAATAGGTGCGGAACGTAGCTTTTAAAAGAAATATATAATCTATACCTAGATGTATAGATTGTTATATATGAATCCATTTATTCTTACATTTAATTATTAACTATTATATTTTTGTTTCTATTGTTTTTTTCGGTGTGTAATAAAATATTTTTTAAATATGAATTTTTATTTTGTCTATACACATACTTTTAAGGTAGACTAGCAGAGAATGCCTTTTGGCATTAAGTTCATCATTTTTGTACAACCATTGTTTATTTTGTGTTATAATTGTAGGTTTCGTGAAATGAAATAGACCAATAACTAGTACACTCACAAAGAATTATTTGAACGAAAACCGTCACAACTGAGCGAACTCTCAATCATTATACAAAATTAACTAAAATTCAGATTACGAACTAATTAATTTAAATTATTTTTTACAATGCCAAGTTAATGTGACGATGAAATAAACTTCATTATTAATTATGATGATAAGACATCATTGGAAGTAGTTATTATGCATAACAATCGCTGGTTGTGATGTGTTGCCAGCTAACATTTGACAAATGAATAGGCATATTACAGGTATAGACATTAGGTCCGCCTATTTGTACTCTTTTTGTCATGTCCGAATAAATAATAAAATAAATAAACGTAATGTTTCACATACCAGTACAAAAGATCCATTGAGCTCGGAGTGACTGGCCTGACCTCCACTAAAAGATAAGTGTACCGCTCCACGTCCGTGGATATATCAACTAAATAGAGTAACTTTTAATGGTTCCTCTCGATGAAACGTAATATCGTTCAACATTTACTTTCGCCAATTGCTTTCCAGTGAGGTCAGGTCACGCGCGAGGGAGGGAAACTTTACTCTAGGAATTTTATATATATATATATTTATCTATACCCATAATAATTATTAAATACAAATATTTCTATGTTTACAATATCATTCCGGTATAATAGGTTCACAATTAAAACTTTCGAACAATTTTGGAACAACATTTGTGGAAGTAATATTCTTGATATAACTTCCACAAGTGTTATTTGTTAGCCAACTTGTATTCCAACCCCTTTTTTTTTGTTAACGGGGAGGAAATCTTTAAAGATACCCCGCCTTCTGGGGAAGGCGGCGGTAAATCCTCCCCAGTGGCCCTTTCTTCGGTGCATGACGAGGGGCTCCGGGATCTCCAGTGGAACGCACCGGAGCCCCTCTGCACTGTGCTCAAGGAGAGCACGTACGGGGGGGGGGGGAGGTTACTCCCTACAAAGGACAAAGGACCCCCCACGCCCTACCACATCATAACATATAAATATGCATCGCAGCCTTTTAACATCCCATTATCAATAAATATCGTCGGAACCTGTATATTTTGTCGCCCAACCTATCTCTCAAATTATCGAAGGGTTGTTTGATGAGAGTTTCTCGAGCTCTGATTAATTCTATTTCGCAATATTCCTACTATAATTCGGATATAAAAAGAAGTCGGATTTGAAGTCGGTTTTTGTTTTTACTCGTAAATGTACTTGTGTGTATATTTATTGGTAACTTTATGTAGGTATATTTAGTGAAGGTAGTAGGTTAGGTGTAGGTGTAGGTTAAACGCTTCGCCGGGCTAGATTTTGCTTTATTTTATTTAAACAAAAACTTACGTCTTTAAATATTTAATTTAACTTTCACAATTTATTAAATTATTAATTTCTCTCCATATTCATTCTCTTCTATTCTCTTCTCGAGCGGGTGAAGATCATTACTAATTTGGGATGTAAAACAATAGAATATAATTATAATAAATAATAGCTGTATGACAGTTAAAAAGAGGAGTGCTCCGACCATCACCATACTTTACAGGATTACTCGCCTACTCAATTTCAAGATTCCCTGAAAGTTTCATTGAAATCGGTCCAGCCGTTTCGGAGCCTATTTGGAACATACCCACACACTTTCCCTTTCATATATATAGAAGAGTATTAGGTCTATGTGTATTTGGTTATAACATTGGAATCTGTATGTCATTTTTCCTGTTATATATAAAGAATACGTAACTGTAAAGGAAAATACAAGTAAGTATAGATAAATTGTGGGTAGCGTAAGGGCTACAGGACAATATGGAAAAATAATATCATAAATCTCACCGAAGCTTGTGTACCACGTGCAATACGACACTTATTACGTGTAATACGAAGTAATAAGCCAACTGCTGCGTACACCACACAATTTATTAGACAACTAGTTTAACTTTTAATGGCCCTGCAATACTGTTTACTCATGGCTATCGGAGCTCTGAGGTCAAGTTAAATTGGCTATCACATACTAATTGCCCAAACAAACAGAATATTTATACTGGATAACAGTTTCGATTTCGCCAACAAACGGGTTCCAACTAATCAGAGGAAGCTATTACGCGAACATGCCGTTGTCCCTTTAATGCGTGGGTGTAGTTGTTGATACAAAGAGCAAATTGTTTTTTTTAAACTATTTAAATAATAGCACATTTTAATGAATTGCCAATAGGTCAATCTGAGGTCAGCGAGACAAAATTCGAAATCACCGCCGCCAATTGCGTGTCTTGTGGACCATTTTTTTTCTTACAAATCTTAAAATTTCAGTTTTATTTAATATCGTATTTGGTCCTATAGTTGCTAGGTGACCAAAATCTACATTTAGATAGACTTGAGCCCTTTTTTTTTTTTTGTTAACGGGGAGGAAATCTTCAAGAAGATACCCCGCCTTCTGGGGAAGGCGGCGGTTATGTGGGGTTCTTACCCACTAAAACCTCCCAGTGGCCCTTTCCTCGGTGCATGACTTGAGACTTGAGCCCTGGCCCAAGCTGTCTAGTCTTTCGGTGTTTTACAGATTACATTTTGGTGAGTGTGCACAGGAATTACACAAGTTAATTTCTCCATCCCCATTCTACCTTCGGACGTTTAGACATGCTGCAGGTCTCCACCCTTTCATAGTCGATGTTCGACGTCCGAACGAAGCGATTTGACTCATCGTTCATCTTGCGTACAGCAAAGGAGTGGAACAAGTTGCCGGCGTCAGTCTTTCCGTCCAAGAACGACGTGGGAGTCTTCAAGAGTAGCAAGCGCGTACCATATTTCGACTATATCACCACTTAACCATCAGGTGGGATCGTGGTGAAGCACTAGTTTATATCCCATAAAAAATTGTAAGGCGTACTAACTTGACTCTCTTAAAAAATAATAAGCTCTCACGTCAAGATAGTAATCGCTATCCGCTGTACACTAATCTTGCAGGTCTCGTTAGTACATGGTGGCTGTAAAAACGCTTAATCAATAGGCTGTATAATACTGCTTTTAAAATACTCATGCTGGTAACTGTATGCGTAATGAAAGACGTTCATGTACAAAGTAAAAGAAATGGAGACCCTGTAAGCACTTTTATTTAAAGGTGTATTAAAAAATAATTTCCTACACTTGCTAAAAATATGTTACTGATATGGCATTCGGATGGATTTTGATATCTCAACACCGTTCGGATTAACCCTAAAAAGATAATCATATTTTTAGTACGTAAACATATACAGTCTTACAAAAAAAAATGAGTTATAACATATTTATTCCACCCTTAAACTAAGTTTAGTTAAACCAGGAATAAATTAAGAATAAGCTAAGATTAGTTTACCACAAATAAATCCGGAATAACTATGGTTTATCTATTCTTCCTTTACGTCATAATGCACGAGTTGGCAACAGCGCAATCAAAGAGAAACCATACTAAAAAAAATAATTACAGTCTATGTAGTAGTGTAGTAATGTATCTGTCAATGTGTGGCGGTTATAAAAATATTCTATACTCTATATATAGATAGAAGATAATCCACTTCCACGCTTGTCCACTGTAAGAGACCTTTCAAATAAATGGTCTAGAAATATTATACCACTTTTAGAAAACCGATATTTTAATCGAAACTAATCATCGACAAATAAATCAAAAGGGTTTTCCCATCTTTTTAATATTTTTACTTTTTTTGGAGTCTGAATAATATTTATTAAGTCATTTACTGTTTCTACTTTATCCATTGCCCTTAATTCCATAGTTAATTTAAATGAGTGAACACAAACACAAATCGTAGTATTTTAAATGTTATACTGGACTTAAACAAGGGTGTACGTCGTTTTAACTTCGGAATAACGATTGTATGAACAAAAACGTCAACGTTATACCAGGTATAACGTATTCTTGGTTTATTAGTACAAATTTTGCTTATTCTTAATTTATTCCTAAGTTTATCTTTATACCACGTTTATTTGTAAGGCTGCTAAAGTTTATATTTTATATAGCTCTATTGTTATTTTTTATTTATTGATTCTAATAAACTTTACCAGAATTATGTTATATACTCGTATTACACACAGATAGAATAATAAAACCACAATAAAGGTATTTATATCTGTTAATTATGTGAAAAATGCTAGCATTTTTTTCTTTTACTATTTCAAATCACGTATTTTAGTCTGAAAAATACATTGATGTAAAATTTTGCATTGCTAAAATTATGTTAGTTTATGGACTCTGGGATCTTGGACTATATGTGTTTTGTATGATTGCCATATCATTTAATAGTTATCGTCCAATGTCATCCTTTATATATTAGTATGCTATGTAAGGCACATGTCATGTGCGTTCGACAAAAGTTTTTTTAGTGCACAAATAGCATAGGTACCTAAAAGAATGGGTGCAGAGGGGCTCCGGTGCGTTCCACTGGAGATCCCGGAGCCCCTCGTCATGCACCGAGGAAAGGGCCACCGGGGAGGTTTTAGTGGGTAAAAACCCCACATAACCGCCGCCTTCCCCCCAGAAGGCGGGGTATCTTTTTGAAGATTTCCTCCCCGTTAGCAAAAAAAAAAGGTACCTAAAAGAATGTAGTCTACTACTACATTAGACATAATACTCGTATATAAATATATATAAATTATTTATTTTTTTTATTTTAATAATATATTAATCTCATAACTATTTATATATGTATCATAATTATTGTCTGTTGTCTGTATAAATTCTATGTAAATGTATTGTTGGGCGCGCACGACTTTAGGTAGTCCTGGGCACCACTGAAAGTCAGCGCTGTCGCAACTTTGCGACGGCATATGCTGAGATGGTGACCAATATTGGCATCATGTCTTATGCACTATTTGTCCATTTTTCTTTAACTGTATCTTTTTATTTTTTTTTGTCTTATTGATGTGTTTATTTTATGCCAATAAAGAATATGTCTATGTCTATAGATTGATTCTTGAAACTCCTGCTGAAGTTAATGCTGTAATTATTTAACATCACGTTAACCGGCATGCTTTGCGCCGTGCCAGCTCAGCGTTCGGGTCATCAACGCAAGTTGTACACAGTACGCCAGAACCCCGAGTGCCGGCACCGATAAATTTGTTGTCACAATTTCATATTAAATACCACGCGCTCGACGATGACGGAAAACATCGTGAGGAAACCGACATGTGCTAGAAAATTTTTCTATATAAAGTCCGTACTAGAGCCGCGTGGCGGACTATGCTCTTAAGCAATCTTTACTGAGAAGCTCTGTGCCCAACAGTGAGACAACTTTCAACTCGAGTTGTATATACTTTTTATTTTGACGTCGCACTCGATGGGTCATTAGAATTCGTAATTGAATTTTCAATATAGAATGTTTTTCCGTAAGCTGAATGGAGAAAATTGATTATGAAATTTGTTTTCTGTTTTATGATTTTATTATTTTCATATATATACCCTATCTTATTTTGGATCCTAATTTTGAACTACCTCTATCTGCCCCGCTAGGGTTAAAATGACATGAGAACATTTACTTATCTAACTGTAGTTACGTTATTATATCTGAAAATGATCAAATTTCATTATCCTCTATTTTCTGATATCGTTGGACGTGCCAATTATATTTTCTTTGTAGCTAAGATAAATATGAGAATACTCATGGACAAAATACAATATATTGATTAAGGGACAGTTTGACCTTGATAACACGATACAAAGCATCTGGTACTCTCACGCGATTTATTGGACCAAGAATTTCTATGTATTTTGATGGTGCTTAATTAAAGGTACCATTATTGTTAATTCCTACTGCAGCCATTTTGTGAAAACTTCTCGTTAAACTTCGAGCACTTTTTAGGTGGAAAAATTTTATGGGGTCGCCTCACCGACTTAGTAATGTCTTATTTCTATTTTGTCATCATCTAGTACAGCCTGTAATATATAAGAAGAATAAATAAACCATTTAAATGTATATAATTTTTGCTTGGGTGACAATAGATTTCAAAATCATTTTGATATTTATTTATTTATTTATTGGAGACAAACAGAAACAAAAGATAACAGACATAATTTAACAATTACGGCATACAAAAATTATGATAAATATCTCATTTGATGACTTGATGATTTATGACTGGCATTTTTTTTATCAAAAGCTAGCTGTTATATTAAAACTATATAAATATATGTAAAATGTATTTATTCTTTTTATGTTTATATCTGGCTGTCTATCCTTTATTTCCATAAACGCACGGTTGTCAGGAATGACATATAGGTACTGTCATGTAAAAGAAGAATTGAACAAAAAGGAAATGTTTCTTTAAATAAAATGTTTAAGTTGATATAGAAACCTACAGATGGACGACTAAACCTAAATGTCGTTTCTCTTTTTACAGGTAGGTTTAGAAGAGTTTTGGTTTATTTTTTTTTTCAAACATTTTTATTGATGTTGCCGAATAAATAAATCTCTTGTTACAGAGTGTGGCAACTTGCATTCGCCAGCCACCAAAAAGTATTTTAGATGATAAAATTATTCATATTGTATTTGGAATGAGAAAAATTTATACAAGACGATATGTTTTTCACTTACTTTTTGATCTGTTTTTGCTTAGACTTTTCCGATTTTATATATTTCTAATGAAACAAAATGTATAAAATATAATTTCCGTATTCCTCATCATTTCTGTATTCACTTCTGTATTTACCGGCGGCACATAAGAAGATCAAGATCACGTGCTAAAGCATTAATGGGATTGGCATTCCGCTCTGATGCCACATTACCCAAAAGAGCAACACATTTTATTTGTCAACCATTGTAGGAACAAGTTATCTTATATATAAAAAAGGATATATGTGATGATTTCACTTATCGTAGCAAATTTTGGTATTTTTTTATAACAACGGAATCTATTAAAGAGTTGAATGAAATCATAGAAAAAAAATGAAAGAGGATAGTCTATTGCAGCCTATTTTAAAAGAAAAAGTTGGCGCTCGGTCTCTAGTTTTTTTTTATTCCTGCTTCTTTTATCTGTTTTTAAATTAAATAAGAGTTCTTTCCAACGGTACATTGGTTTATACCTAATGGGAAAGGCAAAAAGACTTTAATCCATACAGCCATGTCTTGAATAGGAGGATTTTGGCAGTTTTAAAGGCCGAAACCACGTCTTCATTGTTCTTGATCGTAAAGATCGTGGCGCTACGCCCCCGTCTAATGGTCACACGGTACATGATGTTATATGACATTGATTCACTGGTCACATAATAAAGCGATTAACTTTACATATATTAATTTAATTAATCTAAAGCTCGACTATACTACCACAGAAAATTAGTTAAAAATCTCATCATAAATTAAATAACATATAAAGCACACTACACACACATACATGAACTACACACACACCACACAAACCCACCACACATTCACACACACGACACACTTTCTTTCTTGCATGCTAATTCGTAAGTTAATATTAATAAATTACAGAACTATCATAAGTATGGTGGAGGGCTGGTGATCTGTCTTACAGGGTACCCTAGTACAGACACCAGTCTTTCACAAATTTAAGATCTGCGTAAACTGTAAACGTATAAGTAAACTGTGCATTTAAATTTGTGAAAGATGAATAAATAAATTTATTATTATATTATTATTGAAAAAAAAAATCTACAACCTAAATGTAATTCTTTTTAATGTAAATAACGTATGAAAACACATATAACTTGCACTTAATAAGCAATGTAAAGTTACAATGAATTAATGTAATCCTAAATAATTGTTTTGAACAAGGGGTTTCAATTGATTAAACCAAATTAATTAAATTATTTGCTATCGCTTTAACATGTAATATCAAATAATTAATGATATCGTAATAATTAATAACGCTGTAATATAATAACCGTAATGGTTAACGAGAATGTTAATATTTGTTAAAAAAAATATTGTTAGCATTCTATAAAAAATAATTAGAATTAGCAAAACAACATGTCTAGACGTGTAGCTTTCACAAGACTTAGTCTGTTTGTTCTCTAATTGAATGACCGCTACGTGCTAGATTTACTGAGATAAAATAGAATACACATTAAATTGAAATGTTACGGTAAAGTAAAACACTGTTTCTAGAATCGTATCGAATAAGACGGAACATCGGCCCGAAAAAACTAGACCGCAACCCGACTTTTTGAAGTAAAACTTCTTTACGCAAAAAAATTAAGATTGCAACAAACAAAATCATTGGTTCCGACATCAGGGATCGAACTCCGGTTGCTAGCATACTACTGAGCTACCACGACTAGTAAGATAGTAAGTCAGACGACCGTTTCTTAATATTTTTTTTATATATGAAAAGTGTCAAACGAACTTACGGCTCACCTGGTCTTAAGTGATCACCGTCGCCCATTAATATCCACAGCACCAGAGGAGCCGCAGGTGCGTTGCCAGCCTTTAAGATAGGAGTGGGTCGTTTCTTGAAGATCCCCAAATCTTTAACGTTCGGTAACACCGCTGGTGACAGTTGATTCCACAAGTTGACAGTGCGTGGGAGAAAGTTACGCGAAAAACGTACAGTCGTTGAACTTCAACCATCAAGATGGTGGCGGTGGAATTTTATTATTTTTAATTATACCGAGATGTGTAGTAATGGAAATCGGTAGCTGGGATGATTCCGAACAATTCCTCAGAACAGTAGAGGAAGATCGTAAAACTAAGTTGGTAAGATGCGGCAATAAACAGCAACACTTGCCCGCAGCAGGCGGATAATTAATTTAGAATTAAGTCGTAATTCTTGGTGTGGAACATCGTTTCAGAAATTTAAAATGTCTACTGCGCTAACGTGATACTAATTTACTTTATTGCCTATTAAAAAATAAGCTCCACGTCCTTTTATCCCCACCGGGGTATACAGACACAGCTTTCGCCATCCGCTGTTCGACTGGCTTACTATTAGTTAGATCCCAAATGTGCCAAGCGATGAGCTCATCGCCATACACCGGGCACAATTTTATATAAGAGAACAGAAAGTGTGTTTAATTGTCTTTGGTATCTTATTATAAATTCTCTTGACCCGTCCTTGATCCAGTAACAATTAATTTGAAAACTTGATTTTATCGATAGTTCATTTATTAGGTTGACTTTGAATTATTTGTCCTGCATTTTTAATTCTCGTTTAATCTCAAGGTCATTGGGTACTAAACCAATGGCGACAAAATTAACGTTTAGTTCCATCACAATTGTCGATTTTTGTTATGGGGATTGACAAAATTTTCCAATGGCGTACCACTGAAACTCCAATATTGTTTCAATTGTTGCTATTTGTTAATCTCATACATAATAAAGTCTTCCAGTGCCGATGACAAAAAATTTAATTAGTTTTTTTTTTTATTAGTATAAACTAGCGCTTGACCACTATCCTATAGTCGAAAGATGGTACGCGCTAGTTTAGTAAGTGCCTATTCACTCTACTCTTGAAGGCTCCCACGTCGTACTTGGACGGAAGTATGATGCCTGCAACTTGTTCCACTCCTTTGCTGTACGCTCGGTGAACGATGACTCAAATCGCTTAGCTCGGACACGCCGAACATCGACTATAAAAGGGTGGAGACCCGCCGAGTGTCTTAACGTTCATTACGGTTTTTGGCACAATGGCAATTGAATTGCAATAGTTTGGTTTTATGATGAAATTTCATTGATAAGTAGTAGACTTCACGCCCACGTATTGCCTTATAAATTTTGACAATGCTAGAAAAATAACATATATATAGCGTAAAGAATTTTCTAAGCCCGAGTGTAGTTTGTGGTGTGGTTGTTGTGTTAGTTTTATTTAAAATAAATCAATCCATCTTATGCGCACATTTCTTTCAGAGGTCGCGCGCGAAAAATGTGTTGCCATGACCATAATATTAAAAAATGGGACGCAGTAACAGTCTATTTGAAAGCTTTTATCATATTTTTGTACCCACATTTTATGGACACTCAAACTGATGGAATGCTCAGCGAGGTATGAAGATTTTTGTTAAGAGCCTTCTGTATCGCGGAGTAAAGAAAATGTAAAAATTTAACGACAACATAAAAAAAAACCGATAATAACTTGATGTGACGTCAGACTTTTGTAGTGACGTCCGAAAGTTCTAAACCCAGCTCGACAGCAAACAAGACTCCTAGATAAAAGTTATCCACCGAGGTAATTGGTTTACTGTCCGTTTAAATCTCAAGAGCAGCGATAGCCCATAAAAAGATATTTAAAAATGTCCTCAGTTATTATCAATTAAATCTAGTAAAAAAACTTACTTCAAATCGAATCAAACGTTAAACTATTACGCGCGGCCGCCTTCGTTATACGCTATATAACTTCGTTCTATACAAAAATAAAGGGGACCGGAATAAAGGGTCGGTTAAGAAACTTTGAATATCTAGGAAGATAAGGATGCTAGTTAACTGAAGTAAATTGTGCATGATAGACAATTAAATATCCTTAAAATAAAATTAAAAAAAAACTAACTTAAAAAAGGATATCTTACGTAAACTTGTGTATAATACAGTATTTTTCATTAAATTTAACGTTTTTTAATGAAATATAAATAAATTAATAAAAAAAAAATATTTTTTTTCAAGGATATTTAATTATCTATCATGCACAATTTATTTCAGTTAGCTAGCGTCTTTATCTTCCGAGATGTTCAAAGTTTCTTAACCGCCCATTTATTTTTGCTCGCGGCTATGTTTTCGAATTTTCGTATGAACGTTAGAAAATAGAATTAATCAGAACCTAATCAAACATGATATTGAACTATCCGTCCTTATGTCGGGCACATAATTGATGCAAATAATAATATATTTTTTTTAATAATAAATTTATTTATTCATCTTTCACAAATTTAAATTTACGGTTTACTTATACGTTTATAGTTTACGTAGTTCTTAAATTTGTGAAAGACTGGTGTCTGAACTAGGGTACCCTGTAAGACAGATCACCAGCCCCCCACCATACTTATGATAATTCTGTAATTTTATTATTAATTTTAACTTAAGAATTAGCATGCGAGAAAGAAAGTGTGTGATGTATGTGTGAATGTGTGGTGTCTCTGTGAAAATTTAAGATTTATATGGTTTTCTTATAGATACCATTGTCTTGTCAAATTTATATGGGACCACACGGGATGCACTGGTCTTAAAAAAAGAATTATCAAAATCAGTTCAACTAGTCGAAAGTTAATATAAGGTTAAGATAATTATAAGGTAAGAAATATTTAAAAAAAAACACAGATGACTTGAGAACCTCATCCTTTTTTGAAGTCGGCTGTTGGTGTCGGTATTTTAACTACGTTTAATAACTCTAGTTTGTCAGAACAACAAGAGCAGTTCGTTTTATTAATAAATTATGTGCTTTAGAAGGGCAAGAGATAAGTGCAATTGAATCTAAAGGCTCTGACCCTTTTATTTACGTCTAAACGTTACATAGCAAACACTCAAAGTAATGGAATTGACGATCTATTAAGAAATACGTAAAAGGTATATACGATTAACGTTCTGCGCCCACTGGCAGTGTGTAATGGCATGGGATTTTTACGACCAATTGAAATGTAACTCAATACCCTACCCACCACTCCCCATGGCCCCACCAACCTCGCGGTTATATGGGCCGAAACGCGGGAGGGTACACGTGGCCTCTTTTTTACTCCTACAAGTTCTTTAACAAGTCCTTTCTCCACCATTCAGAGTTTGTGGTAGAGCCCCCTTTTCGAGAGGTCCTTCTTTTGTACCAAGCGTGCGCAAATTCCCTGAACTTGAGGAAGTTACCCAAGATCAGATTGTGATAGTAAACCGGACCCGGACCATTTAGGAGCCTAGCGCGCAATTCATCTTACAGTGGGCATGACCAGAACACATGGTGATGATCCTCTGCATCCTGTCCCCAATCACACGCACTCTCATCGCATAAACGCATCTTGTACAGCATTTTACGAAAATTATGTTACTCATCTGAATGATCATAAAATTTAAATTTGACAAATACATTAACAAATAAAACAGAAACTAACTTCAAATCGAATCACACATTAATCGACGCTCTCTTTGTATTTCCGAATTATCGTAGGAATATTACGAAATAGATTAATCAGAACCTAATCCACCAAACCCAATAAAAATGAATCATTTCAATCGGTTGTTGAGTTATTCTACGATTTGTCGCGGATTTTCATGGATGCCAATGTCAGAATTGAACCAAATTGAAATGGGAGATCACATGGGAAACACCAGCTTTCAAATTAAAAAAGAACCACTGGTTCACCGTACGGCTTTCAGACGAAAGTTATGAGATAAAAAACATAAGATAAATATAAATACGAATTGAGAACCTGCTCCTTTTTTTTTCTTTATCTATTCGGGACTTTTGCCATTTAGGGCATGTCAGCACCATCATACCCTAACCTACGCACACACACATTGGTCGCATGAAGCGAGAGAGGTTTTAGTGTGTAAAAGCCCCACATAACTAAAAGGCGACTAAAAGGGGCCTCGGGTTCACTGGGCGATCAGAGTGGGGGCCTTTGTCGTCCGCCAAGGTGGACCCGGGAAGAATGCGACATCGGCTGGCCCGTGTGGCCTTGCACTGCGATGGCACGGGGGGGAGGGAATAACCTCCCCCTAGGATGTGCTCTCCTTGAGCACAGTGCAGAGGGGCTCCGGTGCGTCCCTTCGTCATGCACCGAGGAAAGGGCCATCGGGGAGCTTTTAGTTGGTAAAAACCCCACATAACCGCCGCCTTCCTTATCTTTTTGAAGATTTCCTCCTAGTAAACAAAAACAAAAGAGTATGATGGGGTTGAAATGCCCAAAAGGGCAAAAATCCCTAAAAAATAAAAAAAAAAATATACTTGTTTTAAATAACACTCAATTAATAATAATAAAACAATAAATCACAATGTTATATCTTTCTTATACGTTATATGATAAACGTATAGCACTATTTGTCGAAGGGAATCAGAAAATTCTTTGAAATACAAAATTTCATTGCGAATTAAGCAAAATTTAATAAATAAATCACTGATCTAATTTCGCGGCTAAGAACTTAACCGATTTATGAAAGTCGGGGAGCCGTAAATTGTGTTATAGTATCGCTAAAACCGGATCCTAACCAGGGCGTTCACCCCTGTTAAACTCCAAATTGCCGAATTCCGCTAACCTTAATATAGGGTTCATCGTTTAATTATCTTGTTTCATACTTTTGCTAATGTAACGTTTAGTTTAAACATCTGTTATATTAGATTAAGCGGTAGAATTTATGATTAAGTCTAATTGTTTTTATTAAATAAATCTAGCAAAAGGTTATACCATCTCACTGCACATTGATATATTTTGTTGCACAGAGTCTGTGTTTATCGAAGCTGCCTACAAATCCGTAGGTGTTTGACTCTATTATATTTATATATTATTGTCAATACATAAAGCAGCTTTTTATTTGTTTTAATTTTAATAATATATATTTAACTAAGTTTTTATAACATCATATTGGTATTATCTGTAACGGTGTTATAATTTTTGTTGATTTAAATAAATAAATAAATTTTTCCAAAGAATGTTTTCCTTTACTTACGAAACGTGGTTTACGTTTCCTTCGAATCGCTTTATCATATATCTCACAGACAAAAAATATATATACAAAGATTAGAGGCTTCGCAATGATAGCAAATCAGGAAAAAAGCAATCAGCTCAAATAGAGACGAGTTCAGCCCAAGTCAAATGAATAGAATTTGATAAACTCTGTGAAAAGCGTTTCGCGATTGAAGACGCGTGCCTACCCCGCTAGGAATAAAAGAACGTATGAGCTTCTACGTTTTAAAAAAAATTGACTATAGAAATGTATACCTAATAATGTGAATATATATGTAGTATAATTTTACTATACGTACCTATAAATACAAATTTCTAAATGAAATACGAACTAACTGAAAACCGAATTTAATGCTATTCATTTCCATAACTTCTTCAAAAAGCTATTTTCCATACATTAGAAATATGAGTGTGAATCTCTATAAAGTTACAGCCTTTATATATATAATATATATGTCCCACTGCTGGGCAGAGGCCTTTTCTAAAAAGAGAGTATAAGGGCATAGTCCGCCACGCGGCCCTAATGCGGATTGGCAGACTTCACATGTCGTAGAAAAATTTTCTAAGACGTGTAAGTTTCCTCACGATGTTTTCCTTCACCGCCGAGCGCGTGGTAAATCAGCACATAAAATTGTAACAACAAATTTATCGGTGACGGCACCGGGGATCAAACTCGGGTTCCTAACGTACTATGCAACTTAACCAACCGCCCAGACACTGAGCTACCACGGCTCGAAATCTCTATATTTAGATGAATCTCTATATTTAGTAATAAATTGGTAGACAATCTCCTACCAGATCCTGGCTGTATATTAATTTGTGGAGGCTATAATTGTATTTGTGGGGGTATAAGGCTATTTTAATTTGTGGATGTGTACTCTGGATTATTCCTTCGATAATGAGTTGGAGCTGGACGTATTTGTCATTACGCATTGAATTCACTTTCATCATCATATCAGTCCCAGAACATCCACCGCTGGATATAGACCTCCCCAACAATTTCCAAACGAACCGGTAGGTACGCGGGTTTTATGGGGTCATCAGACCACCTTACGAATGGTCATCCTTACGCTGCTCCGTGGTCTTCAATTGAGAACGCTGCGATCTCAGCCATCTGTTCTACGAATTGACTTTATGCACATAACATGTAGCGTTTCAAATAAGGTTTTAGTATAGAATTGTTCATTATTCATTTGGAACATTTTTTTGGAAGAAAAAAAAAATTATTACAAATTTGTTCCAGTCGATAGATATGTAACTCTATTGTTTATTATTGAATATTGGTAAATAAGCTATAAAGTAAATTAAATTGATTAATTGCAACACAGTTGCAACTTAAACTTAGAACAACAGAAAGAGAACGAGGGTGGTTCTTTAGTATTACAATAAATATTTAAATCAACATAAGGTCCGAAATTTAAATCTCAATTTATTGCAATTCATGCACAAGTTATTATTATATGTTGTGTATCAACATGTCTAGACATGTACGATTTAGTGTTAACTTGTGTAATAAAATATCTTACTAAACTTTAGTTTTCTCGCAGTCAATCTTTGTAATGAATAAGTTATTACGAAAACTAATTATTATCACAATATATTTATTATTAAAAAATATAATTATTATTAAAAATAATTATTATCACAGTACTGTATGAAAGTACATATACATTAAGTTATCACAGAAACATCACACTTATGATCTTAATTAAAAATGATATATAGGCATCTAACAGTCTTCAAAGGCATCATTTTCTTTGAAACTTAGCTTTAGGTATGACATAACCTTTAAGTCTAGACTTTCGGTGTTCTTTGCCCTTTAGAGAGAATTACAATTTCTAATTCCCATATCCTTTTTCCACCATCGGACGTCATAATGCAGTACTGAATTTCATCGTTTTCTTGTGTGAATAGCTTTGCTTCCTCTTTCATTATTCATAAACCAAAGGTCTGGAATAATTAGCCCGCGTCTATCGTTCCCCCCGAATATAATGTGTGTTTTCAAGAGTAGAGTGAGTAGGTATTATCTAAGCTAATGCACTTAACCATCCAGGAGTGCATTTCCTCTTAACTTTGGCATTGACGTTGGCATGGCATCGAGGCACTTGCTTAGAAAGTATAAAAAAATCCAAAAAAAATACGTGATAAAATTTGTGCTCGATATGTGGCGATAGGCGATACCTGTATATGTAATACGACCTAATACGCTTAGTAATAGCTCTCAAAAAAAGGGTTAAAATAACACGTAAGTAAACAAGAATACTCAATCTGACTAAATCATAATTTACAAGAATCTGAACAATGGAGGAAGCAAAAAAAAAGTAAAACAAAACGTGGGGTAAAACATTAATATATCACCGTGCAACATTTTCAATGTCATCTAGGTGGTATCATCCGAGGTGGAGTTGCGCGCGCATCCCTAGGATCTCGTATCTGACCATGACAAAAAATACGGTACAGTTCAAAACTTGACCTTGTGGATTCCTTCGTTGTCAAACTTAATGGAAGCCGTTCAGTCCGTGTAACACACACGATTATTATTTACCCAATTTTCGTTGTATTTAATCCATCATTAAATCCTTTATGTTTGATGGATGACAAGCAATAAAAAATATATAGCAGAGATAACCTAATGACTAAGGGTTGCGGGTTCGAATCCCAGACGGCTTGTGCGAATGAATTGCTGTTTTTTCGCTTTTTTAAGTAGAAAAAATCACTTGTTAAAATTTTTGCCCGGTGTATGACGATGGGATGATCACTGTAAAATTTCTTTAGCTTCATCTATATGTATGTATATGTTTATATATGAGTATTTGTACAGTTTATAATCTATTGTTCAAGAAAGAAAGGAAATGTGTGATTGTACCTCTCTGATGTCTCACTCTCAACCAAACAAAGTAAACAATTAAAGCACATTATAAAAGAGCACGGACACAAGTCTGTGGTTACGCTTTATTGGGAAAAAAAAAGGTAAAGAATTTACGGCAGCATTTTTTTATTAGAATGTCGGTATGATCGAAAAACATTATTCATATTTTATCATTATGTAATTCGTATCTCATATCGTATTTACCTAAAAACATGATTTTCAAAAAAATTCCGACCAAAGATCGGTCATCCATATCCTATAAACATATAACAGTATAGATAAATTTCAACTATAACAACATCTGCCCACTACCGTATTAATTACGTGAAGTGCAGACAGACCACAAATTATCATGATTAATTTACTGTATATGTTTCCATTTCAAAATGTATATTGTACAGTATGTGCGAAGTGATCACCTTAAATTGTAACGACACATAAAATGAGATTAATATTTAAGAGAAAATTGAATTTAAAGTGGCGTTTCATCTTTTCAAATACCAATTTCAATAGCATTCTCGGGAATTCTACGACCAATAACATATATTTTGTAATGGGAGCTATTAAAATATTTCAAGGGCCTTGAAACTGGGAAAATGTTATTTTTCTTTGGATCTTTTACGAGCGGTTATGTTGAATTTAGGCAAACCTTTTAGGGGCAATTTTCTGTTTCATAATTCCATTTCTTTCTTTCCCGAATATTGTTTTACAAAACAGCATAGCTTTTTACGGCTTTTTTGGTTCGCCATCACAAAATTTGGTATTCAAAAGAAAATCTAATTCCTAGTCAGTTGTTAGTGAACAACTATAAAACTATGTCATATCCCCATTCTTGCCTCGGAGAATAAGTAGAATTAAAACCAAATAGACTTTTTAAGACCTCTCCCGCATCAGATAACACAGAGACATCAAGAGGACCTTGGACGCAAAGTGACAAATATTTTGCTCACAAAATGACTCAGAACTGAATCCAGTAACCACCCTTTAGAATTCGAGTACTGTGACTATTTGGCCTATATATTCAAAAGTAATATTAACTTTATGATCTAAATAGTTACGTTATTAAGTGATGACAGTTTAAATCTGATGGTCAAAGGTTCAAATATCAGCTGTCTTATACTAGACTATTATTGTATCAAAATGTGGTGCTGGTAAAGGATGTTACGGATCCCATTGACAGCACATCGTACCAACGTGTCCATCCTTAGCGAACTTAAAATTAAAGCTCTCCACCATATGCCTACGCAGGATACTGGAATACTTTGGTCACATTGCCAGAAAGGGGAGGGATTAACCTCACCTCCCGGGACTTCTAAGAGCACAGTGCAGAGGGGCTCCGGTGCGTTCCACTGGAGATCCTGGAGCCCCTCACTATGCACCGAGAAAGGGTCACCGGGGGGTATTAGTGGGTGAAAATCCCACTTAACCCCGCCTTCCCTCCAGACGGCGGTACATCTTGTTAAAGATACCCCACCTTCCTTTTTCCCACCGTCAAAAAAAAGGAATGACGGGATAAAACCGCGAAGTCGAAGCCCGACAGACTGGACTGACCGCAAAACTCTCGTCACGTCGGTTAGCGATGCTCTCTACACACGGCTGTAGACAGGTCACGACCCTCGGCATTGAGGAAACCGACGCGAGGAGAGGCATGCCGTAATAGATCATATATTTTGTTGATATAAATTTGTTAAAGTGGTACGATGTATCATAGGTGGCAGATCACTTAACATCCGTTGACCCTTTTGCTCAATTTATTACCCTATTCCTTAAAAAAATAATTTCAGGACAGAATATCGATGATAAAATATTAAGGTCTCTATGACTCTAAATCGCACACATATTAGAAATGGGTTAATTTATGACGAACATTAAACAAATTTCTTTAAGAAAATATACGCTTTAGCAATAGTAATGTAATTCATAGCTGACGTCATTATGTCAAGCGGCCATCTTGGAAGCAAGCTTGGTGATAGCACGGAGATTTTTCTCTCTCTTATTCTACCTACACTCGTGAGCAAAAATAAAGGGTTGGTTAAGAAAGTTTGAATATCTCGGAAGATAAAGTCGCTAGCTAACTGAAATAAATTGTGGATGATAGACAATTTAATATCCTTAAAATAAAATAAAACATTTTTATAAATTTATTTATATATTATTAAAAAACATAAACTTAAACGAAAAAGGATATCTTACGTAAATTAGGATAATAAAGTATTTTTCATAAAATTTTATTTTTATTTAAATTTTAGTATAGTTTATTTACATATTCAAGTACTGTACTACAGGATCGACCCTTTAATTGTGCTCACGGCTATATTATTTAGGTTGTAGCATGCCAATGCCAACGTCAAATTAAAACTATGTGTAAGTAATCGAAAAATATCAATAAATGTTCACGACGAATTGCCAATTATTGGTATTCTGCGTTATTAATATAATTACCGAAATGATAATTATATTTATTGATAAAATAATCAGAGTTATATAGTGTATTTATCTAAGTACGTACTCTGTGAGAAAAATGTGTATTTGTTGAGAACGTCTAATGGGTCAGAGAACAATTTTATTTGAAATTATTCCACAGAAGCGATAAACCTTGATGTTAAGTACATTTGCACTATACAAAGACACTTTCACAGAGTAATATTGATAGAAATGCGCCTCTACCCGTCATTACCCTGTAACAAGAACGTTCTTGAGACAGTTTTACTTAGAAAACATGTTCGAATGTAAACTTTTGTTCTTAGTACTCATATTTAAAATTCAAAAGAATTTTCTAAGGAAACACTGTATGAAAATTGTATTCTTTATACAAAGTTAAAAATTATTTTAAAATTATAACCTAATTTAAAAAACGAAATATAAATATCTGTTTTACAATCTGGTCTTTGGTCTGTCATTTACGTGTTTTTCAGTATCGTAAGTAGAAAAAATACTAGCTAAAATTTATTTAAGGCAAAAGCTTAATATTACATAGGCTTAATAATCGGATAACGATGGGTTTGACCAAAAGACCATGAGAATTTATTTTCAACCGACTTCAATAAAGGAGGTTCTCAATTCTTCTATTTGTTTTTATTTTTTATGTTTGTTACTTCATAACTTACGACTGGATGAACTAAATTTGATGATTCTTTTTTTTTTGGTGCTTCCCATGTGGTGCCATTTTAATTTTGGCGAAAACAAAGTTAAATTTGCTTAAGTATGTGCGCCATATGGTAATAAGTAATGGACGAATAACTCAATATCACGCCAACGGATTTCGATGATTTTTATCCACTAAAATCTTTTTTAGACGCAAGTGTCTGTCCATTCAAAGGTTGTCTGGAAGAGATCGCTCTTAGCGGTAAGACCGCGCCCATTGCGCATGCAATTTCGTCGACTAATGTGAACATTTTATATTTATTATTTCTGTCATGATTTTTTTAAATTGTTGCACAATAAAATATAATCATTCATTCAAATTCTAAGAGTAGTTTGATAAAAGTATGTTTAGATAGGTAGATATAACTTTATTGTACACCAAAATCAAACAAAAGGCATTACATATTACATAAGTAAGGTACATTTTACAGTTCGTTGTACTACTGTTTAGGTTCTGATTAATTCTATTTCCTAATCTCCCTACGATAATTTGAAGCGTCAATAGCCTAATGGTTTAGGGTACGGCCTGCGAATCGTAAGGTCGTGGGTTCGAATCCACCATTGGACTATTTCCGTGAACCATGTCCTAGCACAAGCTTGAGCTTAGTTGGAATGGTTAACAAGATTCTTAGTAATATTTCTGAAAAAAAAAAAGAAATATTGCTAGCTTTCTTTGGAAATACAAAGCCTTCCGCGCGTAGTAGGGTTTAATTTTTATTCGATTTAAAGTCTCTTTTCTCACTCGTAAATATGCAGTAACTACTTCTAAGTTAGTGTAGTTACTGTTAGAATTTCGTTAGAAAGTGAGTTGTTGTTAGTGACGGTAATCTGATCATTTTATTATTATTATGCGTATCTCTTAAATACTATATCACCTAAAACAAATATGGTTGTCATGTCCGTGTCTAATAGAAATTTATATAGATAAAAGACGACCGCTTGGTAGTCCGCCCTTGTATTGTGTCGGGTAATTGAAAAACTTTTTCGGCGTTTGACCTTTCAATTGTTCCCTCCATACTGAATAGGCTGAGATGTTCCTGATAAAGTAGATATGATAAAATCGCGTTAATATTTCGATTTAAATTCAATATACACAAAATTTGAAAGCTTTTTTCTATAGAAGGCAATATTAATTATTAGGATTTTATTTGATTTCAATTGCCACACGAATCATCCTTAGTTGAAAATGTTATCCTTTTACGAGGATTTCTGTATATACTGGTTAAATTCTTGTTAACCATTCAAGAAGCCTTAAGTTCGAATGGTGCATTAGAACCTACAACCTTACGATTAGCAGTTTAGTTACAGCTTATAAATATGTCCCACTGCTGGGCGCAGGACCTTCTCTGTAAAGAGTATAAGGGCATGGTCCGCCACGCGGCCCTAATGCGGATTGGCAGACTTCACATGTGGTAGAAAAATTTTCTAAGGCATATAGGTTTCCTCACGATATTTTACTTCACCGCCGAGCGCTGGTAAATCAGCACATAAAATTGCAACAACAAATTTATTGGTGCCGGCGCCGGGGAACGAACTCGGGTTGCTAGCGGACTACGCAACTTGAGCCAACCGCACGGAACTACCACGGCTCAGCAGACCGTACCCTTAATATTTAGGCTATTGAAGCTTAAATATATAATATATGTTTTTATATCTAGAATAAATAAATAATCATTTTTTCATGGGAAATAAAATAGAGCTTGTCCACGATGTTAATTTATTTAAGATATTTTCATTTTTTAAATCTTAAATTAAGCTCTTACAATGTCCATAAAATAAATAAAAGTAAAAAATATAGAAATAGCAAACAAATAATAAAAACATTATAAAAACTGAACCCAAGCCAGTGCCACGATCAGCGATGTAGCCACCCTGCTGGCGTCATAGTACCAACCTATTATAGATGTATTTCTATAATAGATTTAGATCTATAATAGGTTGGAGAAAAGTTTCTTCGCATTTTTACGAAAATTCAAAAGAAATTTTAATATAGTTTATTCATATTATATTTAACTAAAGTATGTAAGTACTATTTTGAAACATTATCAAAATATAAGTTTGATAACTTATTTTTTGATAATGTTTTCACCTGATTTACAGAGACGCTAAGAAGGGTGTTCCTGTGAAGTACGGCAGCGATCGAATCACCAAAATTTGTGTTTTCGGCATATTAAGTACCTAAATTTATCCTTGTAACGAAACATCGCTAACAGGATAAAATTATTTACACAAAATCAGTTACTTTACTAATGTAATAACTACCGTATTCTTTTTTTAAAGCTAGGTCATTCCGTGTTTTTAAATAATATACTTGGGTATAAAGTAAATGCGTTGATAAAGGGCTCCTAATAATAGTTTATCTCACAAAGAAGTAATTTGAAAAAAGGAAGAAATAATCGAAAGATGGTTTCTTGCCTTTGAACATTTTCATTGCCTGAAAACACAAATGTAGCAACATATTCTAAAAATGAATACCAGCTACATCGATTTATCGCCATGAAACCTCCTGCATACTAAATTGCATGTAAATATTTGGAGTCTTTTTCCAAGACTCACACAATATATACACATAAATACTCGTTTACAGGTATTAGATTAATACCATGCGAAGCCCTACGGAGCTCTAGTATGTAGTTAAAATATAATGGATAACTACGAAATTACTATGGACGAAAATCCCGAGGGTCTTCCTCAGTGTTCCAAGGCAAGAAACCATCGTTCGATTATTTCTTCCGTTTTCCAAATTACTTCTTTTGTGCGAAAAACTATCATTAGGAGGGCTCCTAATGATAGTTTTATCAACATTACTTTATACCCAAGTATATTATTTAAAAAAAACACGAAGTGACCGTGCTTTAAAAGAATACGGTAGTCATTACATTAGTAAAGTAACTGATTTTGTGCAAATAATTTTATCCTGTTAGCGATGTTTCGTTACAAGGATAAATCTAGGTATAATATGCCGAAAATTAACATAAATTTTGGTGTTTCGATCGCTGCCGTACTTCACAGGAACACCTTCTTAGCCAAGACAAGGTGGGAGACTGTAGTGTCGAGAGACATGAGGGTGTGCAAGATTTCCCAAGACGATGTCCTAGACAGAGCGAAGTGGAGAGCAGAAAAGCTAACCCCATGTGGGGCTAATAGCAAGGAAGAGTGAGAGATAATGGATAACTACACAAAGTATATTCGAACAATATACTAATATACTCATTGGATGTAGTTATACAGAATATATAATGGTATTCATAGCGCTAAGCAGATTCTGCAAAATGTGACACAAATTCATAATGTATAATATACATGGAAATTTTGCCTCACACATCATTACTCCTGAATAATGACATTGTTTGTAGGGAGGGCGAACATAATGTGTATTGGACTGTAAAATTTTCCTATTAATCTCGCCCCCTAGTCATGTTTGTTTTATAAATCAGTCGTTCTTCAAACTATCTAGGTAATTGACAGATTAAATTAGACTAGAGTATACCAGCCCTGTAGTTCTAGGCTCTCAAGAATAAGACTACGGTATCCCCTGCCTGTCGTATAAGACGACTAAAAGGGGCCTCGGGTTCACTGGGCGACAAGGTTGGAGGCCTTTGTCGTCCACTAAGGTGGACCCGGGAAGAAGGCGACATTAGCTGGCCCGTGTAGCCTTGCACTATGAGGGCACAGGGGGGAGGGAGTAACCCCCCCCCCCCGGGACGTGCTCTCCTTGAGCACAGTGCAGAGGGACTCCAGTGCGTTCCACTGGAGATCCCGGAGCCCCTCGTCATGCACCGAGGAAAGGGCCACCGGGGAGGTTTTAGTGGGTAAAAACCCCACATAAGCGCCGCCTTCCCCCCAGAAGGCGGGGGTACCTTTTTGAAGATTTCCTCCCCGTTAACAAAAAAAAAAAAGACTAGAGTATACACGTGACAGTGTTAAACGTTTTTGGGCAATCTGAAACAGCATTTAAATAAGTATGAAAACCCATTCACCTTTTCAAGTTAATTATTAATAATTACATTATATTTTTATTTATAAATGAATGCTAACAATTTTTTTATAACAAATATTATTGATAAGTCAAAGCTTGTATTAGGAGTTGGTTCACGTCAAAAGTCGGATGGCCCATTCGAACCCACGACCTTACGCTTCACAGACCGTAACATCAGGTTATTGGCGCGCGAAGAATTTGAGAATAAATAATAAAAATAATTCCTTTTTAATATTTTACTGTCGCGACTCCATGTTATCTTATACGAAAATGAAATAAAAGCTCTTTATCATAAATGAATGGAAGAACGAAATGCTCGAATCTTTGTTCGAAATACAATAAGAGCTTCATGAACATAGATGCTGAATAATTTGTATTGTGATAAGGCTGCTTAAAAAACGTGTAGAATTCTACGCAGACAAACGAATATGTCGTTTAAATATTTTATATATTAAAGATATAAATGCAAAATAATGAAAAAGAAAATGCTATTCCTTTAGGCGTGAGACTGAGGAGTGAATGAAGAATGAAGTAGAATAACTTGAAAGTGTCAATAGCCTAATAGCGATCATTGACATGAACCATCTCCTGACACAAGTTTTAGATTTTTTTTAAATAGTTAACAAGAATGTTTCCAATGTTAAAGTTACAGCCTTTATTTTTTTTATTTTTTTTGGTACAAACACTCTTGTTATATAAAATAAGTTACACAAAATAAATAAGAGTACCCAATATTTCTTATACTAATATCAAGTTTAAGCCAGAGAATCTATTTGTCCTCCTCCTCCTTGCGTCGTTTTCCTCATTGCTGAGGGTCGTGACCTCGACTAATTATGTGGCGGACGATCGCTTTCCACCTGTTGCGGTCTTTGGCGGTGTGAAATGCCACGTGGACTCTACTGTTGGTGTTGGTGCTAATTTGGTCTGTCCAACGCATAGGGTTCCTCCCTCTTGGTCGTTTTCCCTGTACTTTGCCTGTGACCAGGAGTGTTTCCAAGGCATATGCCTACGCTCATTTGTAATTAACAAGAATGTCAATAAAATAATTGTGAAAAAAAAATATTGTTGTCTTTAAAAAAAATCTATTTCTAAAATGATACCGCTCCCTAGTATTAAGTTTATCGTTTATCCATTTAAGTATTTAACTTAGTTTCGACAATTCAATTAAACAAATCATTTTTCAAATGTAAGTTTTAATTTTAATTTCAAAAGTAAGATTTGCAGCAATTCGTGAAAATTGTAAAATGATAAATTAATTTATTTGTGTAAATATAATTCTTTATCATATAAAAGTCTCGAGTACTTTTATCTTAGTGGAGTAGATAGGATTCCATCTACACTACCTTGATGGTTGGCTTTCCACGGCTATACGGTCCCTGCCTGTCGTTGAAGGCGACTAAAAGGGGCCTCGGGTCCACTGGGCGACAAGGGTAGGGGGCCTGAGTCGATAACCTCCCCCCCGGCACGTGCTCTCCTTGAGCACAGAGCAGAGGGGCTCCGGTGCGTTCCACGTTGAGATCCCGAAGCCCCTCGTCATGCACCGAGGAAAGGGCCAACGGGGAGGTTTAAGTTTGTAAGAACCCCACATAACCGCCGCCTTCCCCCCAGAAGGCGGGGTATCTTTCTGAAGATTTCCTCCCAGTCAACAAAAAAAGTTTTTATAACGTTTTTGTATTTTGTATGACATTTTACTTCAAAATAAATAAAAAAATATTAGCAAGGAAATAGAAATTTAAGAGATGATGAACAAATGGAAGGAAACTGAAAGGCCCTGACCGTCCTAGCCTGGGGCCTAGAGGAACTAGAAATAGCTAACGACCCTCAGGACAAATTGACAAAGGGTTGTAAACTCTGATATTAATATACTTTTAATAGATAAATAATAATTCAATAGTTATTATAGCCCATTGTTAAATTAAAAAAACATAAATCGAACGATCAACAACTTAGCTATCACTGTTTCAAATAAAAAAATATAATACAAAAAAAAAAACATCTGCCTCGATTTACGGGGTCAAGCCCGGGGACGATTTAGGAGCCTTTTTCAGGGAGCGGTCTACTTTGTCACACATAATCTTGTGTCAGATTTATTTATGACTTAAATTGCCATTTTTTTCTGATTTATTGTTAATGATACGATTAAGGGACAGTTGTTTAAATACCCAATATTCACATTCATTACCCGACATCGAAAAAAGACATACACTTGTGAGCAAAAATAAAGAGTCGGAATAAAGTTTCGGTTAAGAAAGATATCTTGGAAGATAAAGACGCTAGCTAACTGAAATAAATTATGCACGATAGACAATTAAATATCCTTAAAATAAAATAAAATGTATACTTATATAATACAGTATTTTCCATTCAATTTTATTTGGGTTTTATTATTTCGCGACATGGAGGCAACACTTAGTACTAAAATTTAAATAAAAATAAAAAATCTGTATTAAGCAAGTTTACGTAAGATGTCCTTTCTAGTTCGCAGTAAGTCGCACAACGAGCTATGGACAGGGTTATACTCGGACTATCTCTACGAGATCAAATCAGGAATGAGGAGATCCGTAGACGAACGAAGGTAACTGACATAGCTCGCCGGATAAGCTGAAGTGACAATGGGCACATAGCGCGTAAAACAGATGGCCGATGGGGCCGAAAAGTTCTCGATTGGAGACCACGGACCAGCAAGCGCAGTGTGGGACGTCCACCCGCAAGGTGGTCTGACGACCTCATAAAGGTTGCAGGACGCAACTAGATGCGGACCGCTTACAACCTTCCAGGTCCTTTTGGAAATCGTTGGGGGAGGCCTATGTCCAGCAGTGGATGTTTTACGGCTGAAATTATGAAAATGATGATCCTTTTTAGTTTGTTTATGTTTTTTATTGAGATATAAATAAATTAATAAAAATATTTTAATGATATTTAATTTTCTATCATGCACAATTTATTTCAGTTAGCTAGCGAGATATTCAAACTTTCTTAACCGACCGATTTTTGCTCAGGGTATAGAAAGTTTCTCAATCCGCCTGTATTTTCTTTTATGCACGTACAAAGCTGTCATTTATGAGTCATTTTTTTATTTCATAGGATTTGGTTTTAATTGGGTACGATACATATGATTTTTGTTACAACCTTCAGTTCTAAAGATATATCAGAAAACTCCTAATTGGTAAATTGGGAAGTTTGAGTCTACGTTTTTATTTATTTAATATGGTACACCCAACAGCATTACACAAGCATACATTGTAGTAATAATCAAGTTTACAAACTAAGTCCTGTTGTGTATGCCAATTACAGGTGTACACAATATTCGCTGTGAAAAAACGTAACATTTTAATAATTATGTATAACAATTTTTTTAATATTTTATTGAAAAAAACAACAGTAACAAATTAATTAAATAATTAATTTTGGATAATTTTTAAGACTTAGGTGCGGAAGGTTATATGTGACGGAAATTATTGGCAATTGCGAGAGTGACAGTATGTTGGTATAAACTGCGGCACACCAAAAATCCTCACTCTAATGTGCATGTTTTCGAGTACCATGGTGAACGAAAACATCGCGAGGAAACCTACCAACTACCCACTACTGAGGCCTTAGAAAAATTTTCTAAGACATGTGAAATCTCCAATCCGCACTAGGGCCTTGTGGCGGACTATGCCCAACAATAGGACAGATATCTGTAACTTAACTTTAAGCACATCCGAAAGGGACCCTCGGTTTGATGAAAGGCGGAAATTCGTTTGTACAAGTAGCCTAGAAATCAAACAGAGATCATAAGTCACCCCGCTTAGATTCTAGGTTTTCTGTTCCCATATGAGTTACTATAAAGGCACGTCATTGTTATTATGCTTCAAGTTTATGTAAAAGCTTTTAGGCGCGGTGCTTAATAAACGAAAGTGCGGCACAGTCATGGAAACAATTCTCATAAATCAAATGTGTATTAAAACACGCGGCAATGGAAATTTACAAGGCTGTTTTAGGTCAACAGTCACAACAAACTTATAATAATATAAGAAACATTTATGCATTCCTTTGCACGCTACTCGAGTATATTTACAAGAAAAAAACCGACTTCAAATCGAATCGAACAATGTTAAACGCTATGCGAGGACGTGTATTTTCGAATTATCGTAGGAATATTAAGAAATAAAATTATTCAGAAACTAACCATACTTTCACCAAACTACTCTAGAAGTGCATCCTTTCCTATAAAAAATAATCATTGAAATCGGTTGGCGTGATATTTATTCGTCCATTTGTGGCGCTCATAACTGATCCATGAGAAAATCATATAAATCCATTACACGATTTTCTCACGGATCCCATTGATTCCCATTAGAATCGGACCAAATTTAAATATTTATTTAAAGAACTCTGGAAGAACCAGCTTTCAAATAAAATAAAAAATCAAAGTCCAGTCGAAAGATATAAAACTCCTCCTTTTGAAGTCGGTTGTAAAGAAATAAAACATAATATATCTTATAAAAGTTTTAAGTATTATACTTATAGTAACGGTGCCCACAAAAGCTGCTAAAATAACAACCGTGTTGATTGCCTTCTAAGCACTTCAACTTACTACAAGAAAAGATTAGGTTTTCAATTCGCCTGTATTTTTTTTCTTTGTGGACTCATAACAAATTATATTATAAATATAACAATAATATATAAATATTTATTTGACAATTACTAATTAAGAAATCAGAATCCGAAAACGGATTAATACAACATTTGAATATTTAGTAAATTTATGAGAAAATCCTAAAGATATTATAACCATTACTATTCCGCAACATTACCAACTCGAAGTTTCTGGAAATTTGAAAAGTGTCATCCTTGACCTACAAAGTTAAAAGCTTTAAAAACCGCGGTCCTTCGGGGGGTAATAACGCGGACCGTAAAATGATACAATATCATGCAACGGATGCTGCATTTATGCCACTTTGTGCAATAATGGGACACGCCATGCTTTCCAAGTTATTATATTCCATAGCTGTTACGTACGTTTACAAAACTTTTTATTCAGACTGTGGGAGTGTATATTATATTTAAATTGTAGCTAATTAATTTATAAAAATTCCAAATTTTTGGGGAAAAATATTTTGTGTGTCCACACTGCTCGGGAGCGTGAACAGTGGCGGCAACTGCCGTGCGTCAGTTGATCGCTACATTAGAACGCAACTACGCGTCGCTTTTGCTCGCAAAAATATTTCTTGATAATTCCGCTGTGCTTATCCTATTCTGTGCCTTCTGCTCTCCTGTGCTTACTTCTTAATGCTTGTAACTCTTATGCTATCTAATTTGAAATAAACAGTGAACATTAAGTGCGTGTGTTCGTTATTGCTTCCACGAACCACACCACAAGACTGTAATCACAAATGTCAAATCAATTAGTGCTTTCATTCAATTGGACCTTTCTAAAGATACAAAGTATCAGCTTAGATGGCATGCTTCCTTGCACCTTGTGCCATAAAAATATTGGTACACATAATTATTATATATACATGATTAAATCAGGCAACCCTGGAATCGATCTAATTGCAATCAACATCGATCTTAAGTAGTCTTAAGTAATCGAATAATCAAATTAACAAAATCCACGCTGATCGTTTATATCATTAAGCTTAAGCGAAACTCGATGAACAGTTATTGGAATTAAATAGACGGGAAAGAGCCTATTCCGCATATTTTCCCTCAGGATACTTGCAAAATAAAATCGAGACAATGCTTTCTAATAAATCGACTATTTTATACTTTCTAAGCAAGTGCTTGACTACGATCCCACCTGATGTTAAGTGGAAATGCAGTCCTGGATGGTAAGGTGCACTAAGTAAATGCCTATTCACTCTACTCTTGAAAATACCCACATTGTAATCGGAGGGAAAGAAAGAAGCGGGCAAATTATTCCAGTCCATTGCTGTACGAATAATGAAAGACAAAGCAATTCGTTCGGGTTTGAGGAATGTTTAGAACAAAAGGATGACATCCTGCAGTGCGTCTTGAAGTCCGATGGTGAAACGGGGATGGGGGAATTAGATCATGTAGTTTCTACACACATGCTCCAAAATGCAATCTGTAGAAAACCGAAAGGCGTCTTGAGCACAGGCGTATGCTTACGCCTGTGCTCAAGACTAAGCAAATTGGTTTCAGATGCGTCACCAAATAGCCTCTTAGCCCGTCTTTCCATTTCCTTTTTTTTTACATAATTTATTTTTTCTACCAGAGAAATATAGTGTAGAGAAACTCGAAGAAAAAGAAGAATGTTTTATTCAGAAAATCTTAAATACATTTCTAGACAAACAACATTACGGGTTGTTTGTCTAGCGACGGTTTTAAGAAGGGACTTTGGACTTCTATTATAATTGTGTTTTATTTACGCACCAAAATTATGTCTTATTAAAAATAATAAGGTATATTCTGGTTTAAAGACTACAGCGGGAGGTTACCAAAAAGAATAATGTTTCGAGATAAAGGCAAACGGTCACCGACTTCGAATCGAATCAAATATTAAACGATATTAGCGGAAGCCCATTTCGAATTATCGTAGGAATATTACAAAAATTGATCAGCATCTAACATCATTCATCAACTAACTTCGAAGTACATCCTTTCCAATAAAAAAATAATCATCGAAATCAAAATCGCTTGGCGTGACATTGACTTATTCTGTTTTGTCGCGGACATAGTTAATACAAATTTAAGACTTATATGGTTTATATTGTCAGAATTGGACCATTTTTAAAGACCAATTTTAAATTCGTTCACCCATTTGAAAGTTCTGAAGTAACAACAAAAAAATACAGACGAATAGTGAATTTTTTGAAGTCAATTTTGAAACGTCTTTGAAGTCGGTTAAAAGTGAGTCATTAACCATTTTGCCATGTGGTTATGTTATCACGCGAACATAAAATATTATTATACTAAAAATGCATACTTAATAACCCATGTAATAATTTGTAGGTCTTGTGGAATAAAATAGTTCAGCAACTAATAAATACACTTTCTTTATTGAGACAGCGTAACGTTGTACAAAGAATTATTTTAACGAAAACCGTCACAACTGCGCGTCCTCACAATCTTTATACAAAATTAATTAAAAGTCAGATTACGAACTAATAAAGTTAAATTATTGTTTACAATGCCAAGTTAATGTGACGATTAACTAAATGATTAATTATGAATTAAAGGTACAATAAGGTTCAGGTAAATCACTAAGATTAAGCAAATTGGTTTCAGATGCGTCACCAAATAGCCTCTTAGCCCGCCTTTCCATTTCCTTTTTTACATAATTTTTTTCTACCAGAGAAATATAGTGTAGAGACACTCAAAGAAAAAGGGTTATTATTAGAAGTAGTTATTATGCATTACAATCGCTGAGTGTCACGTGTTCTAGCTAACACTGCTAGCTGATAACAAACAAAATTATCACGATAGTTAGGTCGCGGGTGATGGTGGCAGGCTTTTGAAAAGAAACAAGAGATGTTCTTTGTTTGTAGAGCAATTGTAGACTGACTTTATTTTTTTAAAGCATTAGTTTATATAAATACGATAGTGTCTTATAATTGCTTATGGTATGCAAGTGCTATTAAATATGTTAATTTATTACACTAGAAATGCTGGACGAAGGGGACTTATATGACCCAACCTGAGGGGTCACGTTACTGATAACTTTATTTATGAAACTCGATGTGTATAGCGGCTTCTTTGCTATGCCGATATAACTAGCGTTAGTTTATATTTTACACTAAGTATGCTGAACTAAGGGTGCTAATGAACAACTTGAGCGGTCACGTTACTTATAACCTTATCTCTGGAATTCGATGTGTATGTCGGCTTCCTTGTTATGCCGATATAACTTGATCCATAAGTAAATAAATTACAATACTTTTTGCAAACATGTAAATCAACCAACACCACTTTAAACAAAAACAAGTTATTAACAAGACTGGTGGAGACTTTACCTAGATTGTCTTACACAGAGTAAGTTGGATTTCAGCCGCCTTTGTCTGACAGACAATATCCTTCGCAAACGACAGCCCCCGTCTTAGGAGCATTATGTTACTTATTTTACAACGGAGAGAACAAAAGAAATCTATAAAGGTTAAAACGGTATTAGTTCGATGAACACTAACGAGTTATTCCGAACAAATGTATACAATAATTAGATAGGGCTATTTATACTGACGTCTTTTATTTACGTGAATGTAAAATAATAAAATAGTTATGATTATCAATATACGAATATCTATATATATAAAAGAGAAAGTGTGTGGGTTTGTTCCATATAGGCTCCGAAACGGCTGGACCGATTTCAATGAATCTTTCAGAGAATCTTCATATTGACCTGGCAAGTAATCCGTAGTTACGTAGTTTCGTAACGATCAGACACTCACACCTCTTTTTGAACTGTCAAATACAGCCTTTAATTACTATGATGATATTCTATTGTTTTATAATCCAAAATATTAACACATGCGTTGTGTATATTTGTCATTATCAACCATATTGAAGTACAATGAAGTGTATCGAAGTATACTGTACTTCAGTACAGTATACTTCAATACACAGTATATAAATTATATACACAGTATTAAAATAATAATTAAAGATTTTATTTAGGCTTAGTTATAGCGTCGCCAATGTGCCCTTACTGATGCTGCTGATATGTACATCGGTGTAGGTAATGATCTTCACCCGCTCGAGAAGAGAATGAATAATTTAATATATTGTGAAAGTTAAATTAAATATTTAATGATGTAAGTTTATTGTTTAAATAAAATAAAGCAAAATCTAGCCCGGCGAAGCGGACTGGGTACGCTAGTTACTCAATAAATAAAACTATTTTACTCGATTTAATAGCGCTTTAACTCACTAATAATGTCAGACAATGTCAACGTATGTAATTAAAAGCTATAAATAAATAATTATATTTATGAAAAGTTCTCGTAAAATATAGAGAGACTTTAGTTTACCCCATGCACGAAGTTTCCGACTGTTAGTGGGACAGTTACTAATTTTCACGAAATTACTCGTAAAAGAGCGCCGCGGGAGGCCTTATAAATGAAAAGTTAGCGGGCACCCTTAAATTGTTTATGGAAGAAACATTACGCAACGCCGACCAACAACAACGTTATAATGTAAAGTTTCCTTTGATTTGTTGTTGTTTCAATCGATATCGTCAACATTGGCTTCCAAAATTATGAAAACATTGTTTTCAATTTCAATTAATTTTCGATATCGATTACAAGGTTATGGATTGTAGAACCAGGTAAAGCTATATTTGATCCGAGTTTTATTTGATGCTCACTGTAGGTCAAGTCTCAAGGCTTTAGTATTGTATTGGTAGTAGAAGGAATTCGTGACTATGTCGTCAGAGAGAGACCCGGAATTGTACGTGTTGTCCATCTGTTCAGCCTCTTAAGATAGATAGATAAATCCTTTATTGCACCAAAGTGTATGTACAAAGTCGGACTTTATGCTATTTAGCAGGCTAACGGTAGTGCCTTTAAAAATAGCGTTTTAAAAATATTATAAAGATAAATAAATAAACATACTTCAAAATAAATATAATAATATACATGTACATAGAATAGATATCGATGGGAATCTGGCGAACTGACTGCCAATCTTCGAAAAGACAACATTTTGTCCAACTTTCGTTTACGCACAATATTAGTAAGGTTCTATGTCACGGTAGCGGTATTGATCGACATTTTTCTACACAGATTAGTCTGAAGCTGACTTGAATGTTACCGGAATAAATGCTACCTGCATTGCTCTTAGGTCGTCTAGCCTCACTATTATCTTATCAGTGCAGATAATTCAAATTTGGAATGCGTATATTTATTATTATGTTTTAAATTAATTTTAAAAATGAATATTTTTTTACTTGTATTATTAATATAAATTTCATTATAATTAAGAAACTAGAGATTGCATCTATATAATTAGATTTAGTCCCTATTTCATGAAGAATCAACACTATCCATATATAGTAATTCAGAACTCGTGGCAGCTTATGTTTGCCCTTAGTGTTCCTCTTTGTGGGTAAGATTTTATATACATTCTAATAAGATTAGTGACAAATGGGCAGTGATTTTCGCTTAGATTGTCCCAATAGTTTTTACTAATAAAATAGCTACCGATCTCGTCGTGGTTCGGCACTATCGGGCACCCTCATACCGCCCAACCCTTATGTCGAGTTACTAGCTAATAGAGGTTAGGGGATCTAAGAGCTATGCCACCTCTCAATCCGGTGAAGCAGGACAGATCAGGCTCTCTGGCCTTTGTAGTTCGTCCAAGGGCAGCGATTGTTGTCTCTATCTACCCTGCTATGGTTAAATAAGGAAGTGAGAGGATATTTTTATTTTATTTGCTTCCTGTAAAAATAAAGACATAACAAAAATATCATTGTTTTATTTTTAAAATTATCCCGAATATGTCAATGAATACAATAGGTTCCACAAGGGAACAAGGAGCGCGGTATACGCATGCGTTTTACGTCATTCGTAGCTTCCGGTTGATCTTGACCCGGAAGTGGGTCATGATCGAGTCCCGCGCAGCCTCCGACCTTGTCCTCACCGGGCTTCTGTTTCTATAAATAATCGTGGGAGCGAAATAGCTCCGAAGGAGCTGTAAAAATATATGCCGATATTTTTTTACGAATACATTTAATGACTTTATTCAGATGTACAACAAGCTGAAATAAGACAGTAATCGCTGTTCACTCTAAACGAAGGTTATTGAGTGACATTTATAATAGGAGGTGGACCCATTCCCATAAGCTAGTAATTAGCGCGGTCTTTTTTGTACGTTAGAAACCGAAAAACGGAAATTTATGAATATAAAATGCCGGACATAGCTAACCAAAACGAAATTTAGCTAGCTATTAGATCATTTCTAATCCTATCGGGTTATTTGATCCAAAATTGTTTTAGATGAAAACCAACGTCACCATACAATGAGCTTTACTTGATTTCAAAATCAACATGTTCATCACAAAAATCATCACAAAAACAACATTAGTACAAGCTGAGATTCGAACTTCCGACAGTTATATAACAAATAGCTATAGAGATACTAACCTAACACCATATATAGCAGGTGTATCAAATAGCACTGCCCAACGGGGCCAGCCTATAATGACTTATTCTTATATTTTATTTTATTATTATATTATACTATTTATATATCATAACATTATTTGGTCCTCTGGGTTTAATGGTTCCGTTGGGCAAGTGTATCATATAGCACTGCCCAACGGGGTCCGCCTATAATGCCCTACCCCCACTCTATTATTATATTTATTATATTGTTTTTCTTCACTGCTTTATTCATCATTATATTTATTTTTATTTATCTTCTTACAAACTACGGCGAACCACTCCAAAAAAAATATATTGGAATAAGTGATTGGGGGTCGTCGAGCATTGTATCCATTAGCAACAGCTCGACGACCCCTGCACCACCCTTGGCGAAAACTTAAACATTATCGAAAACAACCAACATTGGAAAAAAAACACCATATAGTACTTAGTGATCACACAGTTGCACTACGTTTCAATAGAATAATTTAAATGCAACATGCTCTAGAAACAGAACGACGTCGATCGATTGAATTCATTTGCTACCGCTTGTTGGAATATAACCGCTAAGTTGATTAAATTAAGTTATTGCTTGTTCATATCATTTCGACATTGTGTACATCTGAAATACATGAACATTTAACGAAACATGCTTTTATTTTGTACTTTTATATTGTTATTGGCGCATTATTTGCTAATTAATTATACATAAAAATATTATTGTCAACTATATTCACTGTTGAACATAGGTTTGCGCTATATGCGATGCTGTCCTTTCCACATCCAGTCCATTACAAGACAATCAAGAATTTTTTTGACGGGGAGGAAATCTTCACAAAGATACCCCGCCTTCTGGGGGGAAGGCGGCGGTTATGTGGGGTTCTTACCCACTAAACCCTAAGACCTCCCCGGTGGCCCTTTCCTCGGTGCATGATGAGGGGCTCCGGGATCTCACGTGGAACGCACCGGAGCCCCTCTGCACTGTGCTCAAGGAGAGCACGTCCCGGGGAGGTTACTGCCTCCTCCCTGTGCCCTCGCAGCGAAAGGCGACACGGGCCAGCCGATGTCGCCTTCTTCCCGGGTCCACTTTGGTGGATGACGCTGGCCCCCACCCTTATCACCCAGTGAACCCGAGGCCCCTTTTAGTCGCCTTGTACGACAGGCAGGGGATACCGTAGTCTTATTCTTGAGAGCCCAGAACTACAGGGCTGATTACAAGACAATCCTCGCCCATCTGCCATCACGGAATCGGCAGATGCGGTCATATTCCAGTACAGCTCTGAGCACTTTCAGGGGGATGTATGTGCCCTGTCTCATACCCTGCTATTGCAGGCAGGTTTAGATTACTGGTTAAATTAAATATCCTAAATGAATTTGTGAGTTGCTTTGGAGATATCTGTCATAAGATGTGCTGGCTGTAAGTCATACTAAAGGACATGGCTTCCAACAACATAACCGTTGAAGATGCCAAAGAGCGGGCAATATAGAGAAGTAAATTAGGAAAGGTGATCTTTTCTCGAGTCGGATTAGGCTTACAAGAAGGACAAGAAATGTCCTGAATAAATGTGTTAGACTATAATTGTAGTAATCATATTTCTGTAGACATATGTACGTAGTACACATAGCTGAAAAACGAGCTATAATAAAATCAATACAAACAAAATAAACCAAAAAGAACAATAAAAAAGCACTTTATACACGCAGGTCTAGACTAGGAAGATAAATTGTCTACAGATATTGCCACCCTGCGAATTTTTACTATATGTTTCCTTCTTACGTATTACATGAAAAGCTTTTACAAATGGCTTGTCAGCTTTTTGGTTTCTTAATTTAATAAATCATGATTTATAGTAGACTTTGTCTTGTGACTTTGTATAGGATATCTAATTAGTTACCACTGAAATTAGCGTAAGGAAGGACGCCTACAGAATCTCACACCATCAAAACGACAGTATATAGCAGCATGCAGCGCGCGGGCCACTCCTCATTTGACCGAACTCAATGGGGGATGCTTATACGTAGTCACAATTTAATTAGTGAAGGGAAGTAGAAAAAGCTTATTAGTGGTCTAGAGATAGCTTACAGGGATAGATCTCTGTCTACCACCATAGAGCGAAGAAGACATTTAAATTTAGATTAAAGAGATTTATGGTAGACCCATCACATTTTAGTAGTGAAAAAATACGATAAAAATTATTATACAACTTTCGACGATACAGGAAATTGAACTTGCGAACACTCGTTAAAACAAATACCATTTTTTTTTAACGAGGAGGAAATCTTCAAAAAGATACCCCGCCTTCTGGGGGGAAGGCGGCGGTTATGTGGGGTTTTTACCCACTAAAACCTCCCCGGTGGCCCTTCCTCGGTGCATGGTGAGGGGCTCCGGGATCTCCAGTGGAACGCACCGGAGCCCTCTGCACTGTACTCAAGGAGAGCTCTTCCCGGGGGGGAGGTTACTCCCGCGCAGTGCAAGGCGACACGGGCCAGCCGATGTCGCCTTCTTCTCGGGTCCACCTTGGCGAACGACAAAGGCCCCCACCCTTGTCGCCCAGTGAACCCGAGGCCCCTTTTAGTCGCCTTCTACGACAGGCAGGGGATACCGTAGTCTTATTGTTGAGAGCCCAGAACTACAGGGCTGCAAAAACCAACTTCAAATCAAATGAAACCTTATTTTCAAATTGTTGTAGGAATATTACGAAATGAAATTAATCAGTATCCAATCAAACTCTCATCAAACTATCTTTATAGTACCTCCTTTCCAATAAAAAATGAATCATCGAAAACGGATGGCGTGTTATTGGGTTAATCGTCTATTTGTCACGCACATACTTAATCTAAATCTAAGACTCATATAGTTTTCCCGTGGATGCCAGTGTCAGAATTGGACGAAAAGAAAAGCACCAGTTTTCAAAGTTATGAGGTAACAAATGCGAGCTACTAGCTACTATAACTCACTTGTTCTAAACTGGACACTAATTGTCAACAGAGAGAGTCTCTCTCCTTTTTATCCTAAATTTCTAGTATATGCATCTCTTTTAAAGACGGAAGCGGACAACCGATAAAAGTACTTTAGTTGACTAAACTAAAGTACTTTTATATTAGTCAGTCCATCAACTTTATAGATTATAATATTTAAAACTAAATCGGCATTCAGTAGGACCAACTGACGCTAAAAATAATATTTAAAACTAAATTGGTATTCGCTAACACAAACATAAAAACATTTAGATATATAACTTCCTCCTTTTTTGAAGTCGGTTCAATAGACCTCTTAACTACTCATCTATAATGACATGATCAAACTTATTAAAAAATACAGTTACAAGTATAGCATAAGTATTTTTCAATTTACTAAAAGCGACATCCAGTGAAACTTTTACGATATTTTACGAGTATCTTAGTAGTTAAAGAGCAGGGATATCCCGGCTCACAGCTACGCCAGCCACGCCTACGCTTTCGTGGAAACAGGGCGTATGATATGATATCGAATAATTTCACTACGGTTCAAATATTACGATGCCCTTGACTCGTTCTACACCGCCAAATGAATCGATACGTATCAGGTAATAAATCTCAATATCTGGGAGTACTCGAACTATTTATCTACGCAATTAGTTGTATTGTGTTTAGATGCATTTATATTACGAAAAATTTGTTGCGATAAGCTAGCGAAAATTTAAAATGATTATCAAATCAGGAATACTTTTGTTGTGAATACACCTCAAACCTGAAAGCCGTATTTTGCTTTGATTTCATTATTCCTACAGCAAACAAACTGAAGCGTCAATAGCCTAATGGTTTAGGGTACGGTCCGCAAATCGTAAGGTCGTAGTTTCGAATCCACCATTCAACTATTGACGCTTAAGCTTAGTTGGAATGGTTAACAAGAGTGTTAGTAATGTCTTATTAATGTGTTAATAATGTCTTTAAAAAACTGGACCAGTCTTTCTATCTGATTACAATGTGAGTGTTTTGAGTAGACAGTTAAAAAGTAATGAATAAGCATTTACTAAGTTACACATACGATATACACTTATACTTACAATCCAGGATTGCATATCTACTTAGTATCAGATAGGATCAAAGCCAAGCACTTACTTGGAACGTATAAAAAATACTAGACAGTTCACACGTGTCACATAAAGAATAGATGTATTTTTTTTCTATTTGTTTTAAGAGGAGCATTACCCTTTAATAACATGTGGCAAGTCAGCTGGTGGTAAAAAGTTTCACAAAGTGATCATGAGTGGTAGAAAATTGGGCGAAAATCGCATTTTTAGTTGTTGAGCCATCGTTATCACAGTAACAATGCAATCAAGATGATTTACATCATTTCAAAATATACTACACTAGCCCACTACTTCCCACTGTACTTTCTCTACCTAATAGTATTCTTGGAATGGAGATTGAAAGACTTCATATATCTTGGATAATTTTTTCAGCAATTCAAATTTCCTTCTATTTGTTCTCTTAACCGACGGGTAAATGGTAAATAAAGCTGCTAAATTTTCAATCAACAATTTAATGATGCCGGCACGCTGGGGAGTCAGTTAGCAACTAGTATGCAACTTGGTGCAAACGCCCGGGCACTGACCTATCACGGCTCCAGCGACCTTCTTTGTTTGCATTTGAATAAATATATTATACAGTAAAACCTCTTTAACTCGAACCTCGATAAATAGAAAAAAGAGCCAGGTCGTATTGGGTTGACGGTTTCTAGTTCTACCATACATAAGTCACAAATTTTGTAAACAAAAGATTGTGGAGTCACTCGGTTAAGGCTATGATTCACTAACGAGTTCGAAGAACGGATGAATCTAGAGTAAAACGAGCCATACAACAATTAACAAAAAAATACCGAGTAAAGCTCGGTCATCCATCCATTGCTATGCCTGATATAAAATACTTTAACGTTTTCATTACATTAATTGAATATTTTAATAAAAATCAATATTCTCACTAATGCTTCGGCGTCGTCGGGTTTTCATTATAAAATATAGATAATTTTTCACAACCCCTAGTGAAATCCTAAAGGCAGTCGTGTGTACCGTCTATAAAATAACATCAATAATTAGATCAGATTTCTATAGATGTGGAAAAATCACTCAGCTGTGAACGAGTCTTATTTTTTCCGTTCGCTTAGTAACAGGTACAATTAATTTTATTCGACGGACGAAATATACCGTTTCTATGTTGTTTTTTAAGCAATAAAATTGTCGCTACGGCCAGTAGGTTTGTAGTAAATGTTTATTCAAAATAAATTAACGTTTCTTTTAACTACTAATGGTGTAGGCACAAATTTAAAAATATTTTTTTGAAATCGGGATACAAATACCTGACACATCGGAAATCGATAGCTTAGCCACTAGGCTACTATTGAGTGTTTTATTAATGTAGGTCAGGAGAAAATTATATTAAGCAGTAGGAAACATATATAATACACATAGTTACAAGTATATAAGTTATAGTACAAATATAAAGCCTATCCAAGCGTCAATAGCGTCATGGTGTAGGGTACGGTCTGCGAATCGTACCACACTTCGCTTGCTCCTAGTGTACAGTCGCTTTCAAAATATTTTGTAAATTGACTTTTATAGATTGTTATAATTTGTATATATATTACATTATAATTTAATATTTACCTTAAAGAAACTAGCATAGACATAAAAATGTACAAACAAAAACACTTAATTCGTAATTTGTAGAAACGAAGCGAGATTGGAGAAATTAATAATTGCGTTCGACTGTACAAATGCGCAGCTATCCCTTCTACGTTTCACTCGTAGTGAGGGCTACGCGTAGTCATTTATACATTTGAACGCAAAATGTCCATTTTCCAAACATGAAAGTAACAGTAACAAGACACAAAAACGTAAAACCGATCGTATTTACGGGATCACGTAACTGGCAACACATAACGCCGCTCGTTAAAAAGTTAAAGAGGAATTACATCGACAACCCTCTGCCAATTACGAGCTTCTATGGCAGAAACTGCCAATTAAGAGAGCCACTCGGTTTCAAAGACTAGACTGAATTGGACTGTAAATATTAAGTGACTGTTTTGCGACATAAAACTCAACCGCCTCTTCGACCGACTTTAAAAAGGAGGTGTTCAATTTTTTTATATTTTTGCGTAAGTCATAAATTAATCGATTTTCAATATTATTTTTCCATTGGAAAGGTATATATAGCTGCTGTACTAAACTTATACGACTTAAACTTCATACAAAAAAAAATAACAATTTTAAAGGACAAAATAATTTTGAAAAGAAGAAGAAACGAATTCATCGTTTTAAAAATATATATATTATTAACATTCTTGTTAACCATTCCAACTAAGCTTAAGCCTGTGTTATTTAGGAAATGATTCACGTTAAAAGTCGAATGGTGGATTCGAATACGACCTTAATTCGCAGACCGCGCCGTAGCCACTAGACTATTGAAGCTTCAATTTAACTTGTAAAGAATCAATAATATTTAAAGAACACAGGTTTAAACAGCAATAAGCTTTCACTACCAACTCCACTATTCAACAGTCTGCCTTAAAAAGCTTAGCTTATGTGGTCAAGTTTCATCGCCATCATCATGAAACCATAATGATCTGATAAAATTTGGTGTTATCGAATTTATCGATCCTAACAACACTGGTGCTGGAGGAGAATGTGGCGAGTACCTTGGACAGCCCACCGCACAAATGCGTCGATTCTCCGGGAAGTGCGTGTCACTGTCAAATTGTCAATGGTCTGTCTCCGTAGGGTTTTCGAATTCTTCAGTCACATAGCCAGGAAAACCGATACCTTGGAAACACTCCTGGTCACAGGCAAAGTACAGGGAAAACGACCAAGAGGGAGGTGCCCTATGCGTTGGACAGACCAAATTTGCACTAACACCAACAGGAGAGTGCACGAGGCATTTCACATCGCCAAAGACCGCAACAGGTGGACTTTGGCGATGTGAAATGCCTCGTGGAGGTCACGACCCTCAGCAATGAGGAAAACAACGCAAGGAGGAGGAGAAGGAACAACACTGAGCTTAGAAAGCTTTTTAAAAAATAATCCATGATACATGCCACCTAGATTGATTAAACAAAGTGATCTAATTCAAGACAATAACACTTTCAGAGCCTCTGTTGTGTATCATACAGTAAATTATATATCAATATTCTTACGCATTGTACCCCACATAACTCTAATGATCGTATTTGATTAACAAAGAATATTTGATAAAGTACTAATATCCAGACGTCCTAGAATGCTAGAATTAACATAAAATCGTAGCCCAAAAATGCTCGACACCGATTCAAGGCATCTTAGATTATGATTATTAAAATTCTTGGCGTATTTATTCAAACAATAGCCCATTAAAATCCATTTGGTAACTTTGGTATTTGTTGCTTGTTTACAACATATATATAAACAGCTTTCGATATTTGCTAATAGAAGGCACATATTAGTATAACGGCAACGGCAACTCTCTAACGACAGTATATAACGCCACTCATCACATTTAATGTATATAAAAAACAAATACAACTAACATTTCGAACTCATCTCAACTCAAATTATAAAAGACAGCAAAAAATAATTTGATTTGATTTCCACCTGTTTGTGGTTATTAAATGTAATGTGTATTTAGGCTCGTATCAGTTGTATCAATCTTTTAAATACTCTGATTTATTTTAACGGTTTATATAAAATGCTTATTATTTTTGTTAAATAAGATACTTAGCGTTGTGAAGGCAGATATGTTACAGAACCATTTAACAAAGAAGGATGCCGAAGGCCGGGTAAAGTGAAGGAGATTAAGTAGGAAAGCGGACTCTGGTGGTAGGCCGGGAAATCGCTAGGCAGAAGAAGAAATAAGATACTTAGCAAACATGGTTCAAATAAAAAACTTCATAGACCATGTGCGACCAATTCTATCATGACCGACTATGAGGTACAGGGTAAACGATCTAGGAGCACAGCCACCTTTCACATCCGATGAAACTGTTACCATCACCTTTTCTAATCAATCGCCGTAGATTCGTTACAAAAAAATTCCACAACTAACAACCAACAACAACCAACTAACAAAAAAGCAATTATTTAAAATCTTCTTCATGAAAAACTTAAAAACAGAGATCTTAAAATTATTTTCAAAATATGTTGTTATCTACTAAATATTTCACTATACAATATAACACTTTTGATATACTAATATTTTTTCTCTAAATTATGTTTTTATTTATTTTTAGACCTTAGGTTAAGTTTTTACAATATTTAAAAAGAAAAGTAAAAATACACAAAAATTTCATTCAAAATATAAAAACACTATAAAAACCTAACCTAGCGTATGCCACCGGCAACGAAGAAGGGCCCAAGCAACCGGTGGTTAGGGCGACATAGAGGAAAACCTCCTGACTATGCGTGCCGTGTCAGGAGTACTGCCTTCTATATTTGACCCTTGACCCAGTCATCTAGCGAAAGTCTCTTAAGATGTTGAATACAACGCAATATTTGAAAATCTAAAATCGGAAAGAAAGATTGTTGCTTACGACAATATAAAATTCACTATAAATACAACTACTCGGGTACTCTCACCAAAATAAACACAACGCCAAACACTTCTACTTTGATACGACTAATATTTACTTGATATAATGTATTTGTGTGTGTGCGATTTAAGTTATTTAAACTGTTTGTGATTTATTACTAGTAAAAATTCTAAAATAAAAATAACCTTTTTTAATTTGAGTTTCCCGAAAGATTTATATATTATATTTTTATAATATTAATAATGAATAAATATCTGAAAATGGAGAGAGATTGAGAGAGATTAAATTAAAAAAAAATTGTAATCACTAACCTTCGCTCGCACGCGTTTCCCTGGAGTCGTCCACGATCAACAGGTGGGGTCGTCTTGCTCGCTCGAGCTCAAGCTCGGCTGCAGCGGTGCTAGGAACTCGCGGTGCGCCCATCGCGGCCGACGTTCAGGGCGCGAATGATCCGCCCGCGCCTTACGTAGAGGCACAGGTGGGAATCCGTAGCGTCCCTACGACGTGCTACGAGCCTTCAGCTTCACGTTTCACCTTAACTACAGCCTTCAACTTTTTTCCAATACGAATCGTGTAAGCTTATTAGTTTTTTTTTTCATGGACACGTTATTTAATCTTTGTGTTACAAATTTATTTATCTTCACAGTATTCAATAGTATCGAGTTAACCAAATGCAAAGACTCACATTGTTTATTAAAAAGACGATTTAAGGTAACCCAAGGGTATATTGATAATAATTGGGGCTTTAATAGCCTCATGGTTTGAAGTTCGATCGAAGATTCAGATTAGATTTTGCAGAAATTTTATTCACCATATTTAGTACATAGATATAAAAAATATTTCAATATATGTACTATACATACGTATTTCACAAATAGGTACGGCGGTCAATCTACGGTTTGTCAACGTATTTGCAATCCCAATTGCATTTAGATGAACGGCAGAATCCATATTAATCCATATATTATATCCAAATAAATGTTATTTTACATTCCAATGATATTGTTTTGATAAAAAAAACTTATTTAAATAAAACCACTTTGCTCAAATCTTAATATTACAGTCTTCGAGTTAATTTTAAAGGCCGTTTTTTTTTTGTTAAAATATTAAAAAAAAATTCGAACTGTTCGTTCAATTCATTGTAGAAATTCATTTTCTGTATAAAAATATGTTGAAATAAATTGGACGCATTTCATCTTTCAGCTTATAATACCGCTTTATAGATGGGACAATGGCATTCAATACAGCTTCTTACGCCCGTGTCTTCTACTCGAAACATTCAAGGGCTATCCTTCAATGTTCTAAGACGCCGGGATTATCGTTTATGGAGATGTATACGTGGATGCTTTTGTATTTGTTGAGCGCAAGCGGATACCGGTACGGATAAGGGAAGGAAGAAATTATATATTTTATGTAAATAAGAAAAACTGGTATACGAGCCGTGGTAGCTCTGAGTCCGGGCGGTCAAGTTGCATCGTGAATTTGATCTCCGGTGCCGGCACCAATGAATTTGTTAATTGCACTGTCGATTGATTTGACTGAGGCGGTGAAGGAAAAACCTACAAATCTTATAAGCCCTTTTACTCTCTTTAGAAAGAAGGCTTGTATACAACAGTGGGACATATATAATATACAGGCTGTAATTTTAAGATCGACAACGCAGTTTGCGTTATCGCTTGCATTATAAAATCGATTTCTGGTAAAAAAAAAATCCTATATCATAACCATCTACATATTTCTTACGTTATTTTTATTAAATATGTGTGTATGTCTTGTATTGTGCCGTTAATTTTTTTTTAATTTATTGATAACAGAGACACGTTTTTGAAGTTTTGTCTAATTTATTTTATAAACGCTTAATTCACAAATGATAAAACATATTCCATTTTTAAATTTTACTATTTTTATTTTTTTTGTCAAGGTTTTTCAATCGGATTCTAGTTATTTTTTGCTGATTTTCTTTTGAAGCTGGTGCTTCCAGTGAGGTTAGGTCAGTCAAACTTGGTCTAGTTCTGATAATGATGTCCATAAGAATACCATATAAGTCTTGAATTTGCATTAAGTATCTGCGCGACTAATGGACAAATAACTCAATATCACATTAACCGATTACAATTATTGATTTTTTATTTTAATAATAATAATAAAAAGAGAACGAAGGGGAAAAATCATCAAGTACCGCGACTAAGCTCACGAGGTGACAGCCGTGTGGGATGTGGATTCGACGATCACTACTATAGCCGTTTCTGCAAACGGTCTTATAGAGAAAAATGTCGATCAACATCTCAAGAGACTTTCGCTAGATGGCTGGGTCAAGGGTCATATACAGAAGGCAGTACTCCTGGGCGCGGCACGTATCTTCAGAACGTTTCTCTCTATGTAGCCCTTTTTTTTTTGTTCACGCGGGGGAATCTTTTTATAGACCATCCTCCGGTACCCTGGGTGGGCCCGGAGGAATGTGTGGGACTCGGCCTGGGCAGCCCCTACCCACTAAACCTTCCGCGAATGCCATCAGCCGTTATGAGCGGGGTGCCCCGGATCTGTCAGCGACAGGACACCCCAACGACCGGCCGGTCCCGGCAAAGACCGGACTTCATCCTCTCTATGTAGCCCTAACCACTGGTTGCTTGGGCCCCGCTTCATTGCCGCCATATTGGGTTACATTTTTTTAATGTTTTATTTTTCGTATGATGCTTTTGTGTATTTTACTTTTTATATGAATATTGTAAAAACTTAACCTATGATATTAAAAAACAATCTTTATTTAAAACCACAACAAGGTTTCTTACAGTACAATTCTTCTGTACGATCACAGCTGCATTAATAAAAGAATATTGTGTCTCTGCTATTGGAAAGGATGTTTGATTAATTTTATTTCATAATATTCCTATTATATTTGAAGTCGGTTTTTGTTTTTACTCGTAAATATACTTGTCACAACAAATCGGATGGTTAATTGGTAACGTAATTACTTTCACAAGTGACATGATTAGAATGCTGGATGTGCTACAACATCTGACACGAGACATTAATGAACTTCGACTTTGTTACAGGCGCGTGCATTGCTTCTTAATGTAACTTTTCGGGAAATATAAGCTATGTATTATATTTATAAGATGGAGCTAGAGTTTCTTAGTGATATTGTTTCATATTAGGTTATCGCTGTAAACCTATCTACTGTAAACAGACTTCATATATATATATATCACTGCATATATACATAGGTATATAACCTATATATATATGTTGCTTACTTACTTTTTATAGCTAAAATACATAAATGATAGATATTAATAAATGAATGAATATACTTTATTGCAAACCAATTAACAAGTACATTATAATAATAATATATAGCCGTGAGCAAAAATAAAGGGTCGGTTAAGAGAGTTTGAATATCTCGGAAGATAAAGACGCTAACGACGATAAAGCTAACTGAAATGAATTGTATATGATAGACAGTTAAATATCCTTAAAATAAAATGTTATATTTTTATTATTTTTAAATATTTTATTTAAAACATAAACTTAAACGAAAAAGGATATCTTACAGTATTTTTCGTTAAATTTTATTTTTATTTAAATTTTAGTACTTAGTGTTGCCTCCATGTTGCGATATATTAAAATCCAAATAAACCTGGCGTACCTGATTATTAAATTATATTCGACCTCATTCGCTGATCGACCACTGACAGCGTAGAACGCCCGCACTGGTAAATGAAGAAAACCAAACTTCAACTGTTAACCACGCGGGCGTACGGTCGGTCCGATTAATATAATTAATTTGTTAAGAAATTTCGTGTTGTGCCAATGTGATCGGTGTGCGTACTGTTCCTGAAGGAAGTTAAGTATTGAGACACCGCCTCGGCTTATCGTGCCGGAGGGGGTAGCCGTGGGGGGCGCCCGCCGAGAGTGTGCCGATGGGCCGTGGAAGGCAGTTTATCTGCCTTCCATGGCCGGGAGGGATCGCGGGGGAAGGTGCGTCCTATGTTCCGGCGCACCTAGCCTGGAGGGCAGTGAGGGTGAAGCTCGTCCTCCTCCGGGACGGGGATGCCGAAAGGCGTCCAGGTCGCAGGCGGGGCCGCGGTGCGTGCGCAAGCGAATCCGTAGCCCCGCCGTACGTGACACTGGTGGAACATAACTCGTTCTTCCCCTGGGGGACGATTTCGCGGGTAGGTGCGTTCCCACAAGTAAAACAAAAAAAAATGTGTTGAGACGTAATCGTCAAACCACAATAAACTAAAAGTGAAACAAGCGCATATTATTTACTATTGTTTATAAGATTCAACTACGCAAATTTAAATATAATGAAGGATATAGTTTTAAATTTCAAATAATACATTGAAATACAAAAGTTTTGCATTACAGACGGCTTGAAGCATCTCGCTGAAAAATATAAAATATAGTACTATAAATATATTTAGATGAAAATGTGCGACAAGAAAGACCTTTAGCATTTTACATTCATATATTTTATTCTAATATCAACTTTCAATATCCGGTCGTAATATTAGAGAATTTTTATTATTATAAAATTATATATTTGCCTACACTCTTTATACGTCTGGTGATTAAAGCTTTTTGCGTCTTTATTTAGACTATTAACTCTACCAATTGTTCTTCAATAATTTTCTTATTAAAGTATAAACATTGTCGTAACCATCCAAATATAGATTGATTTATAAAAGTTCAATATACCTGGCGCATTAACCCTGGCCTTGCTGCCAATGCTGTGAAATGTTTATTTTGTGAAGCGTCTCATTAAAGCTTTTAGGCGCAAGAATAACTTCACGCCATACGCAAGTTTTATTACGGTCCAATGTTTTCCAATACACCAACATTCTCTTATATGGCAAAGGTTATTTCATCAGGTCGGTGTACATTTATTGAGCACGCTCAAGTTAATCGAGACACTAAAAGTTAAGTAACTTTAACATCTTTGTTACAACTACACAATAAGCTTTCACGACAGTATTTTCCTTATGGGTTGTCTAGAGGTAGTGTATCGCCAGATGGGTTAGTACCACGAGGCCTTTTTACCTACAAAACCCAGAGGAGCCAGTATAGTTAGTGTCCTAATCAGTAAGCCTTGTTAGCTTCTTCTTTTCTCTGTCGTTTCCACAGCTCTCAGGGTCCTGACCTCCAAGAGAGCTTCTCTTGACCAGCACTCCTCAATCTCTTTTATTTTGGGCCAGATGGAGTTCATCTTTCGAGTGGGCCTTGTGCCTCTGCTTCTTCTTCTTTCCTCGGACAGCCCACCAGAATCAGCATTTCAAGGCCGTCCGGATGTCGGCGAAATATGTGGCCGAAGAAAGAAAGCATTCGGCGAAAGCAAATCGTGAAGAGATGAGTGTTGAGGCTTAGCTCTTCCAAGATAGACTCAATGGTGACAATACCACATTTAGAATGCGTCTATCTTCTCTCTCACACGAGATATCCACGTCCAAATACGCGGTTACTGGAAATAGGGCAAACACGTTTTGATACTGCATTTTTAAGTTTACCCCTCATGAAGTATCACTTTTCCGGGTGCATGGCGTTTTAATAACGCTTAGAGTACATCAGTCTTGTTGTGGGGCTTTATAAAAAAAAAAACTTTATCACGAACCCGGAAACATTAAGTATAACCCACGTATGTATGTAGAGAAAAAGGTTGACGACGCAGCTTCCATTGTAAATTATTTTTACTGAAAAAGGAACTTCAAAAGATGTTCAATTCATAACATGCAATTATTTTTTTAAAGCTCGACTAGACAACCTACAACTATAAAACAATAGAAACTTGGTAGATTGAAAAATTCGATTACAAACAAATTCAATTTTTCTGGTCTAATAACTTGGGAAGTCATCGCAAACGATTTTTTGATTAGATCTTTTATACAAATGTTTCCATCACTGCTAACGCCTCTCAAATTATTATGCCTTGACACTCTAAAACTAATATTTTATTAAATCGCAAACCGCACCCGATTATTGACGCGATAATTCATTATACAATCCCAAATAATACGCAAAGGCCGTCTGAAATTTGATTTCACCTTAACGTTAAAGTTACATATAATATATATGTCCCACTGCTGGGCACAGGCTTTCTCTGTAAAGAGAGTATAAGGGCATAGTCCGCCACGCGGCTCTAATGCGGATTTGCAGACTTTACATGCTTTAGGAAATTTTCTAAGACTTGGTTTCCTCACGATGTTTTCCTTCACCGCCGATTACGTGGTCAAATCAGCACATAAAATTGGAACAACAAGTTTATTAGTGCCGGCACCAGGGATCGAACTCGGGATGCTAGCGTACTATGCAGCTTGAGCCAACCGCCTGGACACTGAGCTACCACGGCTCATTGGATTGAGAAATTCGATCCTTATTGGTTATATATCCCGAATTGTTGATTTAAGTGGTGCCAACCCAGAAAATATACAAACGCCTGTAAAGCGACCAAGGATATTACCTAAAAATACATTTAATTGTACAATAGAAAAGGAGATATGACTTTTATTCGTTTCCATTGTATTTATTTTTATAAAAAAAGTATTCAGTTCGTTGACTCTACATGCTACTATAGGAGTGGCTACAATGATATCGAGATAAAATAGTCATTTATCTTCCATCCACTGTGTGATATCTATGATCATTAGTTAAAGTGATATAGGACTCAGATAGTAGAGTAATAAAATACTGCTAAAATAGGAAGGCCTTTACTCGTATACTATACGTTATTATAACATAATTTTAATTTGCCAATTTATTTAACAAGCAGTGTTAACCGAATGGCTTAGTGTTTGACTTTACGATGTTATGGTTTGGGATTCGAATCTTTGAGAATCTCATTCCTTTAGTTTTTTCATCATCTTCAGCCCGCATCACTCCACTGGTGAAAGTAGACTTTCAGCCATATAAAATCTTCCCCTTTCCGCATCCACCCACTTCCCGGTATCCTTACCAGACCTTCGGTCCATCTGAAGGGCGAGCGCCCTACGCTTATCCGACCCATTCGTGGCTTCCATGCAAAGACTTTCCTAATTCATCAGCTGTCATAGACTCGACAGAAGTGGCCGGCTCACTGCCCCTACGCTATGTCGATTCGACTACCTTTGTTCTCCTCCACCCTTTTTTGAAATCGGTTATTTTTTTTCGAAAACATGCTGCAGCTAATAGTATAGGTATCATATCTCTCATTTCTGTATCAATCTATATCAGACAAAAAACGTCGCCTCGTTTTTCGTATAGATGGATAAACAAAAAATCCATGGAACACATAATTCGTTGTTTTTTTCTTTATCATTAAGACAACAATTTGTTCCATGGAACAAGACAAGTGCTCAAGTCATAGAATTGAATTGTTATGAATTCTTTTAACAAAACCTGCTTTTCTCAGGTATTTTTTTCATTCTATCGTTACATGTTTTGAGATATTACTACAAACTCATTATTGAATTTACGCATTATTATCTTGTTATCATTTCTGTTTTGTTCTTCTTCTCTCTGTTCTAGATATGTTTAGTAAAGTGAAAACTTTTACGTGAACAAATCAGTTGTATTTAATTCAAAAGAGCTCTTGGTCGTTGGTCTTCCAATTAAGGAGATAATACAAACACTGTCCGCTTTTAACTAAGCTTGTCAGGTCTAATAAGTGACAGGTAGTGCGCCTGTTGCCACACATACATTTTTGCTTAAAAACGTTGAGTAGAGAAGTAACGATTTAAAAAGATTTACTAGCAAAAACCGACTTTAAATCGAATCAAACGTTAAACGCTATTACGCACGTACGCCCCCTTAGTATTTTAGCATTATCGTAGGAATATTCCAAAATAGAATTAATCAGAACCTAACGGAACTGTCATAAAAGTACGTCCTTTCCAACAAAAAATTAAACATCGAAATCGATTAGCGTGATATTGAGTTATTCGTTCATGTCTCGCACATATAGTTAATGCCAATTTAAGTCATATGGTTTTCTCATAGATGCCATTATCAGTAATTGGATCAAATTTTAATGGGACCATACGGGTAAAAATTCAAATGAAAAAAAAACATCAATATCGGTGTACCCAGTTGAAAGTAATGAGATAACAACCATTAAAAAAGAACAGATAAATTGAGCTTTGTCGACGTTGAGGAAAAGTCGGCTGAAAATGAAAGAAGTTTGTGTGAAGTAGTGAAATGAAGATTGAAAAATCTCCATTTTTCATTTTCCATTATATTCTCCCCTGAGATTTACCCACAAGCCGGTACTCGCTATAGAGGTTTAGGCTAAACGATATCACCTCTTAATTCAGTGAAACAGTCAATGCTAGCTAAGGCCGGCCATAAGTATAAATTTACTAACTTTGTTATAAAGGTAAGTGGTAATTGATTTCTAACATTCAATACGGTTTCATATCAATCTCAGTGTCTCGCCCTTTTTGCTTCAGCTCGATCTCTTTCACAATATATTACCCGGCTAGCTTTCAGCTTATGCGAATGTAATCCATTCAAATCATTGCGTAAAAGATTGAAAACGATTTTTCTTTGTCAACCGCAACCTTCATTTTCTTCCACCTATTTAAAGCACTTGAAATCTTTTGAGAGTATATGTAGTAGACCATTTCTGTGGAGTATATAACAGAAGCGATGCCTTTTTTTTATTAACGGGCAGGAAATCTTCAAAAGATACTCTTCCTTCTGGGGGGAAAGCGGCGGTTATGTGGGGTTTTTACCCACTAAAACCTCCCCGGTGGCCCTTTCCTCGGTGCATGACGAGGGGCTCCGGGATCTCCAGTGGAACGCACCGGAGCTCCTGCACCGTGCTCTAGTAGCTAGCACATCCCGGGGAAGTTATTTCCTCCCCTGTGCCCTCATAGTGCAAGGCTACACGGGCCAGCCGATGTCACCTTCTTCCCGAGTCCACCTTGGCATTGATCATTGATAACAGTAGCGATGCCTGTTACTGAATTGCTAATTATTTCAAAAGTTAGCAATACACCTTCAAACCTTGCATGTATAGTACCATAAGTGATTACAGCAGAAAACATCTTATAGGTTTTGTATAAGCGAAAAGAGAGCCTTGAAAAAAGGTTTCATTTGTTTGAACAGCAACGTTCAGCCGACTTCAAAAAGAGGAGGTTCTCAATTCGTCTGTATTTTTTTATGTTTGTTACCGCATAACTTTTGACCCACTCCTCAGGGATAAACGGAAAAATAAAGTTAAATCTATCTATCTACGTATATAGAAATAAAATCTGATATACGTAGACAGATAGATTTAACTTTATTGTACACAAAAATCAAATTACAGAACTAAAGTACGTTTTACAATTCGTTGTACAATGGGCGACCTTATCGCTAAGAGCGATCTCTTCCAGGCAACATGTCTATGGACAGGAAATATCTGAACAAAACAGGGCGACCAGGTTGCTATAGTAAGGATAAAAGAAACCACGGTCGTAATACTACCTAGTAGATGAACCTTCGATAGATGAGATTAACGAGGATAAGTTTTATGAAAGCTGTAACTCACGTTTACAGCTATCATAAAATACAATAAGGCTTTGTTAATTCTAAAACACCTTATTCACAAGTTACTAACGTTGATTATTTAAGGAGCTATTTAACTTTTAAGTGTTATGAAGATATGTATAGTAACTACTTGATCACGAAATTGCTACCTACCCTGGGTCAAAGGTATTTTTTAATTTATAATTATTATATATATACTTTTAATTTAGTTTCAATTCTTATGAGAACAATTGTTTTCGACATTCAAACATTTTAAGCATCAATACCCTAATGGTTTAGGGTACGGCCTGCGAATCGTATTGTCGTGGGTTCGAATCCACCATTCGACTATTGCCGTGAACCATGTCCCTAGCACAAGCTTAAGCTTAGTTGGAATGGTTAACAAGATTGTTAGTAATATTTCTGAAAAAAAAAGAAATATTGCTAGCTTTCTTTAAAAAAAAATGTAGCCCTATATGGACTATCATGTACATAAATGTTCTACCATAACTTTGTAAACCTTAAATGACAATAGTCACCAAAAGAAAAAGTATAGGATTTTTTGATATTAGTGCCGGCACCGGATTGAACTTAGATTGCTATAGAAGTTAAGGCGACTGACCGAACACGAGCTACGCTTGTACGGTCGTAGCGCACCTACGCTACGACACGATAAGTCAAGCGACGATAAGTTACTATTCCACTTTGATATCATATGTAGACGTCATACGGTATAGTCCAGGCTATTTTTGCCACATCTAGTAACGTGAAATGAAGTTTTCTTTTTTGTTTTATCTGCGGAGACAGTTACAAGTGTGTTATACGTCAAAAAGGAACAAAATGTGTCAACATCCCACGCAAAACGCGATTTGTGTCACGTAAACTACCCTCGTAGCACGAGCTTTTGCTCAGCTTTTAAATTAACTTCGCCTACGCCAGTGATGCGGTGGCCTACGTATAAAAACATCGGCTTCTATTTTTACGCCTTCTGTCTTTACCTTCCTTATTGACAGTCACTAATAAAACATGAATATATGGTGATATGAAACTTATTTCATAAAACTATATTTGTAAAAAATCCGTCTCTCACATTTGGTAATAAAGTTAAAAATCAGATCGGTATTGCTGTCCGTATCTCGCTAAGTTAATACGTGAATGCATATATTTCGTATATGTTAATATATGTGTATTTCTATTATATAATATAGAAAACATATAAGCTAGAAAAATATAAGTGAATTTATAAATACATTTTTACTAAAGATATTTTGTTAAAAAATGTTAAATTTTTACTATCACCGTTTGACCGTTAAAAACAAGTAGCTTTTAGTTTCAAAGCGGACCACTTTGCACAACTTTATGTGTAGTAAGTTTTTAAGTACAACAGAGTGGTCCGACAACGGCTTAATGATTTGACCGTTTAAAATGATAACCTGGAGCTGTGACGTCAGTATGCAACATACTCAAAATACCTTATATAAATACATCAATCACAAAAACACAAATAAGATTGTTTTTGAAATTTAATTTTAAGTGCTGATTTACTAAATCGGCAGTGAAGGAAATCATCGAGAGGAAACATGTCTAACTATACTGAGACATTTGAAGTCCGTCAAATAAAAATGGCGAACTAAAAATTGATAGATAAATTCTTTATTGCACAAACATGTACAAAGACGTACTTAATGCTATTTAGCATTTTCTACCGGATAACCTTTGGTAGTTAAAAGGAGGTTAAGGGGAGTGCCGCGAAAAACTTTGCCTTAATACTCCTAAATCAATTCGATAAGATCTGATCGTAGCGTAAATTCTAAAACCATAATTAAAAAAAAATATTTCCCAGAACTTTTTATTTAATAATAGGTTGGCAATGTACTCGTACAGTATTGTATTAAGTTTATAAGGGTATGTCAAACATGTATATATTAGTAGGCTTAAATAAGTGTTTTTGCCTCCATCAAACTGTATAGTAGTTTGCCGACATACTTGTATGTAAAATAATATAACTTTTCATAACAAGTAAATTTACGAGCAAAAAAACCGACTTCAAATCGAATTAAACGTTAAACGCTATTACGTGCAGACACACTTTGTATTTCCGAATTATAGTAGGAATTTTACGAAATAGATTTAATCAGAACGTAACCAAACTCTAAAAGTATTTCATTTCCAATAAAAATGAATCATGGAAATTAGGTGGCCTGATATTTTTTTTTAAAGAAAGCTAGCAATATTTTTTTTCAGAAAACATTACTAACATTCTTGTTAACCATTCCAATTAAGCTTGTGCTTAGAGATGGTTCACGTCAATTGAAGTCACTAATTTGAAATTTACTGTTTTATATTTTTATCATTTTAATATTTATTCCATATTTTCTTTGGGATCCTAATTTTGTGAAGAAATATTTTAGTTTTTCCTTGGGGAATTTTTCTTTAAGTGTTTTTTTTTTCTTTTTTTTCTTTAATTTCTTGTGGCAGAATGTTGTAAATGTCCGGTAGCAAATTGCATTTTCGTCATTCAACAACTTATACGGGAAAAGCCTGTATACATTGTTGAATGGCATGCTCAACAATTTCATTCCATTAGCCTGCCTCGTTTGTGGATTGTATTTAGCTACGGGTAATACTGAGTATAAAAGGTGGCAACAGCTTTTTGTATTCGAACAAACAACTATTATACTATATTGGAAATCATACAGATTTTAAAACGTTTATGGTATTACCATAAACACTCAGTTGATAGAGTTTTGTTCGTGTCTGCGCAAAAATTGAAGCATTCAAACTTTTGTATTTTTTTTACAACACACGTACTGCGCACAGCGGAAAATTTCAATCCAGAGACGAGAAAGTTTTCGAATGTTCCTTATGGGCGTTGCGGAGGCGTATCCTAGCTGGCAAAGTACGTCTGTAAGATTTTTAGGGTCATTATTCTTATAAATCATTATAAATAAAATAAAGGTGTTAAGATAATTTTCAACCGACTTCAAAGGAGGAGGTTCTCAATTCCTCTATATCTCCCGTGTGATTCAATGACAATATAAGTCTTAAACATTTTTTTTTGTTGACGGGGAGGTAATCTTCAGAAAGATACCCCGCCTTCTGGGGGGAAGGCGGCGGTTATGTGGGGTTCTTACCCACTAAAACCTCCCCGGTGCATGACGAGGGGCTCCGGGATCTCCAGTGGAACGCACCGGAGCCCCTCTGCACTGTGCTCAAGGAGAGCACGTCCCGGGGGGAGGTTACTCCCTCCTCCCCTGTGCCTTCGCAGCGAAAGGCGACACGGGCCAGCCGATGTCGCCTTCTTCCCGGGTCCACTTTGGTGGACGACGCAGGCCCCCACCCTTGTCGCCCAGTGAACCCGAGGCCCCTTTTAGTCGCCTTGTACGACAGGCAGGGGATACCGTAGTCTTATTCTTGAGAGCCCAGAACCACAGGGCTGATAAGTCTTAAACTTGTATCAAGTATGTCCACCACAAATGATCGAATAACTCAATATCACTCAATAGCGAACGGATATAGTTGTTTCATTTATTATTGGAAATGATGTACTTTAAGAGTGGTTTAATGAAAGTTTGGTTACGTTCTGGCAAAGTTTGTTTTTTTAATATTCCTATGATAATTCGTTTTCTGAGCCTAATAGCGTTTAACGTTTGATTCTATTTGAAGACGGTTATTGTTCTTTATCGTAAATATACTCGTTTTTCAGTAAGTACTTACGCCGATCGGTCAAACCAGGTCGCTATAGTTTTATTTTTCGGCGTCGTCGGGATTTCTCTGAGTGCCGGAGAAGTCCCCTTTGAGGATCCGGTCTTTGCCGGGACCGGCCGGTCGTTGGGGTGTCCTGCCGCTGACAGATCCGGGGCACCCCGCTCATAACGGCTGATGGCATTCGCGGAAGGTTTAGTGGGTAGGGGCTGCCCAGCCCGAGTCCCGGGTACCGGAGGATGGTCTATAAAAAGATTCCCCCGCATGAACAAAAAAAAAAAAGGTCGCTATAGTTTTACCTTATTTTTAATCAACAATGGCAAAAAACGTTTTATTCCTTAATATAGATATAGCTCCAGTACTGTATGAAGAAACTGGTCCGATTTTTATAGACTATTATCAAAAATTTCTTTTAGTGAGAATGTAATTACTCGTGTGAAGATGATGTACAGACCGATTTCGGCCATGGTGACTTTGTCACTTGACAAGCATTAAGAAACTTCGTTCAGGTAGTAGGGCTTACGTTTTCTGTCCTCTCATGTGCTCTTTGGTGTCTGGCGTACCCGAGCTTGTTGCTAAAAAGACGAGAGCACAGGTCAAGGTTCCATCAACATAATTATAGTGGATGGATAGTAGACGAGTCGTAAGTTACTCGTAAAAAGGTTCAGACTGATCACTCTAAGAGCCGCGGTATATCAACACGTTGAAGTTGTAAAATCCCATACAAGCTTACATCTTTACCAATCATCCTTTAACATTAGCCGCAGACTTACAAATTACGTGATTATATGATAACTCTTTCGCTGATTCGAAGTTTCTTAGGCGGAGTTGGTCACGGGCAATGAAACAAGTAGATTGCTCGTTTACCCTATAAAAAAATAATACACAACTTTTATTCTCCGAGGCTCTGCGTATATGAAGACTCAGAGCCTTTATGGCATACTTTATGAGGCTTTGATCTCAATCCTCGAGATGATATGAGGACCGGTTTATAGGTCACGTGAGCGCGATATAAAATCTCACTGACCTAGAGCTAGTTATAACTAGACGTTAATGTAGTTTCAAGGGCAGGGATATATCTGTTATATAAACATTTAAAAACAATGTTTTAATTAATGTTACTGATATCAATAGACTAATGGTTTAGGGTAAGTCTGCGAATCGTAACGTTGTGGGTTTTAATCCGCTATTCGACTATTGACGTGAACCATCTCCTAGCATAAGCTTTTGAGCTTAATTGGATTCTCTCTCTCTCTTTTTCAGCCTCTTGCCACCCACTGCTGAGTGTAGGCTTTTTCCATAGAACTCCACTCTTTGCGCTCTTGTGCTTTCTGCATCCAACCCTTGCCAGCCACCTTTCTTAGGTCGTCCGTCGATCGTGCCGGTGGTCTGCCCACATTTCTGTGCCCAGTTCGAGGTCTCCATTCTAGGACCTTTCTCCCCCACCTATTATCAAATCTACGGCACATGTGGCCCGCCCACTTCCACTTTCTTTTTTTTTAAATTTGTCGCCACAGTTTATGTTTTTTTAATGAAATATAAATTAATAAAAATATTATATTAAATATATTATAAAAAAAAATAATAAAAATATTATATTTTATTTTAAGGATATTTATTTGTTTATCATGTGCAATTTATTTCAGTTAGCTAGAGTTTTATCTTTCGATATATTCAAACTTTATTAACTGACCCTTTATTTTTGCTCACGGCTATAGATGAAAACAATTATTAAGACGTATCCAAATTTGAGCTAAAGATTTTAAAACACCAACAACGACCAACATAACATTTTTATATATAAACATTATTGATTACTCCTCTGAAACTTCTCTATTTACTATTACGAATTCGTTTGATTCCACTGACATGGTATTCGCTATTTTGACAATTGGTAAATCAACTATTTAGTAAAATAAGCCGAAGTAAAATGAGATCTGGTCTCTAGTATGAATATTCAACTATAAACAACCATCAACCCGCCCACAATATGTCTAAAATAACAGTAAATTTAGTTGACCACAGGAAATCTAGCGGAAAATTGAAATTGATTGATAGCGGTCGCAATTTCTCAAGTCTGATTATATTATACTACGATGCGCCGAGCTCAATAAATTTACTGATATTCCATGAATTAGACAAACGAATTTCAACCGATTTCATAAAACGACGAGGTTCTCAATTCGATTTTTTTTTTTTTATTTTAATGACGAACTACACAGATTGGCCAGAGAAGCTGGCCTTGACTTCATGAGAAGCTTCACCGGATTGAGAGGTGGCATAGCTCTTAGGTCGCTTAGCCTGAACCTCTTTTTTTTTTTTTGTTGACGGGGAGGAAATCTTCACAAAGATACCCCGCCTTCTGGGGGGAAGGCGGCGGTTATGTGGGGATCTTACCCACTAAAACCTCCCCGGTGGCCCTTTCCTCGGTGCATGACGAACCTCTATTTCTAGTAACTCGACACAAGGGTCCCCCAGGTGAGGGGTAACCTCGGCTTGGACGGTTACTATGTTACGCGTAAGCATGCCGATCCGATTGTGTTTTGTTTGCGTACTCGAAACGTTGTCATTTATATCACGATTTCCATTTTTATTTTGATTAAACAGATTTTGTTTCAACTATCTGAAATTTATAGAATCTTAGGATACAAAGATATACCAAGGAACTCTTTAAAAACAATTAAAACCAATACTCAAAAAAAAATCGAATTAGGTCCAGAACTGACTGCGCTACTTACACAAATATTAAAAGATTCAGACTAAAGTGAGAAGTGAATGAATATTGCACAACAATTTACAAAAGTAAGTTTATATAATGGATCATACAATGATAGCTAAGAAGTGGGTCGACACATCTGATGACCAGAGGACTAGCTTTTACCTTGCAAAGAGGCTAAGCATTGCCATACAATATACAACATACAGCCAAGAGACGACGGTTTGGCACAGTTATATTTTATGTAAAAATACCTATTATATTGTATATTTCTTTTTTTAGTTGGTATTATCTGTAATTGGATTCAAAATCGGACTTAAAGAATAAATCAGAATTAAAATGGATCCTAATATCAAAATAAATACTTGTTTCGTATCAAGTATTTAAAGTAGATAAACTTTGTCTATTCCACTACATCATCATTTGGACAAATATTTGAATAGTTATGACGATAAACAACGGAGTGCGCGATATTATGGTATGTCATGGTTACTATTAGAAAGTAAACGGTTTGTTAATAACGCTTTCACGTACTAACTATTCAACCGATCGTTATTAGATTTTGCATACATGGTACAAAAAGGACATACTATTTAATCGCGGATAATACTGTGGGGCGAAGCTAGTATGATGTAATAACATTAGCAATGGGCGGTCTTATCGCTAAGAGCGATCTCTCCCAGACGTCCATCTATGGACAGAAAATTTGTTTCTAGGAAGGTTTTAATTGTTTTTTTAATTACATCTAGTTTTAGATATATTTATAAATCCTTGCAATCAAATATATGTACGCAAGTGAACATTTTTTTTACTTAACCCTATTTAGCATCTTCTTCCAGCTAACCGTGGTTAAGCGCAGGCTAATTGTTTTGCCGTCGAATATAGTGTTTTTAAAAATCTTACAATTAATATATATACATATAAGCAAATACATACTATAACTAAAAGATAATACATTATATACCACTTTGTCATTTTCATTATTTGAGTAGAACCTATTTGTCTGACACCTGCGTTTTAAAGACATTAGTTGTCGAAGCCATCTCTAATTTCAATTGGGCAAACTATTCCAGAGTATCATAGTTGTACAGGTAAATGAATTAAGAGAATTAATTTTAATTGAATATAGACAAAGAAAGGACAGAAAGGCAACCGCCTTTTCTGAAGTCGGTTGAAAATTAAAGGCAAATACCTTAATTTTAATTATTTACAAATAAGTACACAGCATTATTGAAATCCCGAACGCCATTAACGATTTTAAATTGAGAGCGTTCATTTTAATTAAAGCCGTGACATTAAGAATCTACGTGCTAACGACTTTCCATTTGCATTTTCGATCAACAAAAACGACAGGGGCGGTCGCACTCCACGCTGTCACCGCAGAGATTAATCACAGGTCATTGTAACGTGCCTATCATTATTTGATGACATCGCAGGAGAAACACGAAATTGTATCTATATATATATAACAGAGAAAGTGTGTGGGTATGTTCCATATAAGCTCCGAAACGGCAGGACCGATTTCAATGAAACTTTCAGGGAATCTTCAAATTGACCTGTAAGTTTGGTGACGATTGGAACAATCCTCTTTTTGAACTGTCAAATTCAGCTTTTATTAACTATGATGATATTCTATTGTTTTATAACACAAATTTGTATTGACACATGCTATGTATATATTTATGTCAGCTGGGTACGCTAGTATGATTATAATTAATCTGAATTATTACGATTATGCGAAAGTGAACGGTAATGTCTTTAAAGGACGACCTTTATTTTAGTATCAAAATGGAAATGTTATTTGATCCAATTTATTCAAATTTGTGTGTATACTTTTTTTTCAACAAAATGGTAGCCAATATGATACCCTTTTCAAATCTCTACTAAAGAGGTAAATTTTTTAAGCAACGTGCCCCAGCACCCCATACATTTTTTTTACTACTTCCGTTTAAAATGTACACAATGATTGATTGTTGGATAATGAATAAAATAATTGGACAACCCTGTAGTTCTAGGCTCAAAGAATAAGGCTACGGTATACCTTGCCTGTCGTAGAAGGCGACTAAAAGGAGCCTCGAATTCACGGGCGAAAAGGGAGGCTGCTAGAGTGTACCAGGGAAGAAGGCGACATCGGCTGGCCCATGTTGTCTTGCACTGCGAGACATGTGGGGAAGGGATTGACCTCCCCGGGACGTGCTCTCCGAGCATAGTGCAGAACGTTGCGTGGAGTGCGTTCCACTGGAGATCCCGGAGCCCCTCACCATGCACCGAGGAAGGACCAGCGGGGGACAGTTTAGTGGGTAAGACCGTACATAAGCCCGCCTTCGGGGTACCTTGTTGAAGATTACCTCCCACCCCCCGTTACCAAAAAAAATATTAAAAAATAAAAGAATTTATAAAAGAGATATTTAAATATGGGACCGTAGACCGAGAGCACTTTAACAAAATAACAATATTAACGTCTTTGTCACCGATTTCGTCCCTGCATTGTCATCCTATTTATTTATTAATATTAAATAGAGGCAAATACAATGTCGGCTGCTTGACGGCTTCTTTAAAATATTAATCAAAATTTATCGCTGTACCTTTAAATGTGAACCGCAGCCAGTAGGATAGCCTATCTATATATGCTATGATTCTCATACTGCAAATGAAATGACTTTCGTTGGTTAATTTACTATTCCAGTGTCCGATCTCGAAAGATGAAACAATCACTATACTCAACGAGCAGACATTTCAATAAATATCACAAACAAAGCTGTTTTGCCGTATCGCTAATCCTTGTCCGAAAATAAGATAAACAACAAATGTAAGAGACAGTTTAATCTTTATCTTTCAAAGCTTTTCTTTTGTCTTCAATCAGTAAAAAGATAATGTAAAAAGTTTCTAATGGATGTCGGAAATCCTATTGTTCTTTAATATTTAAAATAGAATTATAAATGTTTTTCGAAATGGTATATATAATGAAGTCCATATGTATCCATGAAATGAAAGACCGCGTTTCTTTAGAATATTTGGAGGAACAACATTTTATATTAAATTATTAATTATACAATAAAGAATATATATATATATATATAAATTAACGCTAAATAAACGGCAGTGGTTTGTCGCTAGCGCTAAAGTTTCCGTCTTGCGTACCTAACTAATGTTTTAAAATGTGCTTAATGTTTTTTTGTGTTATGCATTTTATTATATCTGGGTGGTAGTTGGTTACGACATTGACAATTGTGACATTCGAGATTTAAAAAATAATATAAAAATATAAAAAGTAGATATTTAAGAATAGAATTAATTAAAGAGATGCATGTGAATGGATGGACCAGAGCGGTTGTTATAAATAGGGTAGAATGGCTATTTACGTCACCGACTATTATATATGCACAAATGCATGGATGTGAATGAAGCAAGGGTGTATCGTACTAAGTGGAAGCTCGTGATCCCTTTGAGTAACGGACGTATGTGTTTGCATTTGTTTTTCTATTATATAAGTACACGTACTCCAACTTGTAACAATCTGACCGAAGAGAATGCCAAAACAGAAGCAGATATATGTCTCTTTGTATGGTATATATATATGGAATCTCGAAAACGGCTAGAACGATTTTTATGAATTTCTGTCTGCAGAGGGTTTCGGGGGCGATAGATCGATCTAGCTTTGGTTTAATTTTTAGAAAATGTCGTTTTATCCGGGTATAGGTTATACAAAGTTTATTTCAGCAGATAGGGTTGCTAAGCAACAAGATTTTGAGATTAGACTAAGAAAATCAATTGCAATCAAAATTATTTATAAAATAATTAATAAATGTGTTATATGTTTGCTTTGTGATGAATCAATAGGAATCAATAATAGAAGTCGATATTCACGTTAAAAAAAGATATAGCGTGTGGAGATAGGTTTTATTGGGTTGCAACAGACAATGGTAGAACATACAGAAGAAATAGATCACAAAGTTTGAAATAAAAAGATGAAAGTGCAGTCACTTGGTTAAGGCCAGGAAGTGCAATAGAATAGCTATGTGGACTCTTAGAAATAAAATTACCTTTAGTAATATCAAAAAAAAAATTAAAACTTCAATATATTCATAGGATTTTGAATCTACGTTGGAAAGTTTCGAGAGAGATTTAAATTGAATGTGCTTTAAAAGGTAAATCCTTTGTGAATTAAAATTTTGAACGCGATTATTTTACATAAATTTACACCGAAATGTCAAGTGGCTCCCTTAAAAGTTTTGGGATAATATTATAAGCCGATCCGGCTTTAAAATCGAAATAAATGACTTTTTGATAAAAAAACAATGTTTCCATTTTAACTGTCTCTGATTAATTAACTAAATAATATTAGAATTGTTTTATTGACATTAGACACTAGACCTTCACGATACCAATTGTTGAGAAGCAGTTTATTCAGATCGAACCTAGGTAAGAATGCGCCCTTAAATAGAATTAGTACAGAATTCAACTCTTTTTCAAAAACGGACGATATCGAGCTCTTTTTTCCTAGTATATGTATAAACATTCACTAAACTACAAATAGTTTTTTTTTTATTAGTTAATTTTTAATTTCAAATTTAGTTTTATTTTTACTTTTGTGTTAATTTTATTTTTATCTTACATTGTCACTCGCCAACTAATTGCTTGCAATCTACGCCTATAACTGCGATGGCATTAACTTCACAACTTTTCACTGTTTTATGTATTGTTTGTTAAAAATGTTCATTGTGTTGGTGTAATAAATAAATAAATAAATTAGTTATTTATGATTTTTCAGATTCTTAGTTTCTTACATGTGTATCTTTATTTATACGAGATTCTGATGATGGTTGGATGGATGACGACACTTTTCTCATGGATGCCATTGTCAGAATGAGACTACACTTTTGAAGCATCAGCTTCTGAAAGCTAGTGTTACGAAAGTGTGGTCTCTTTACTAACAATTTGGTTTTCGAATATAGTATAAAAAGTTTTAATTTAAAATAATAAATTGAATACCAAGTCATACAACGGGCTCAACGGGCAGTAATTAAGTTCATGTTGAGAAAATCTGATGTTAATTGTATATTATTAAAGTTTCAATGTAGCACAAAAATCTAAAATCTGACATAACTACAGGTCCAGCCTAAGTAGGACAGTTTAAGTAGATCTAAAGAAAATATTATAAGCTCAATTTGTTCACACTTTAAGTAATGGTTATCGAGGTCCTTTATCAAACAGTAGGTGGGAGATTATTGTATTTGTCGTCCCACCGTTAGCCATTCGGAAAAAGCGAGAAAATTTATTCCCGTTCAACGACACGCATATTTTTATCAAAACTGTTTTATTTCTTGATATTCCTAGAAGCTTTCTCTACATTAAAACCTTCTTATTGATAACTTTAATAGGCATTCCGTTTACACCTATTAAGACAAGAGTAAAACGTTAAACGCTAAATTTCACGGACGCCCTCTTTGTTTTTAAGAATTATCAAAGGCATATTACAAAATAGAATTAATCAGAACCTAACCAAATTACTTTTGAAATACAATCTTTCCAATAAAAATTTAATCATCGAAATCGGTTGGTGTGCTATTAAGTCATTCACCCATTTGTCACGCACATCTTTAATGAAAATTTTAGACTAATATTATTATTAGTCCCTGAAAAATAAAGAAAAAAACGACTTATATGGTTTTCTCATTGATTGACATTGTCAGAATTGGACCAAATAGAAATGGGACTATACGGGAAGAACCAGCTTTTAAAAAATCAAAATCGGGTCAATCAAAGTCGAAATTTATGAGGTAACAAACATATAGACGAATTGAAAACCTCCTCCATTTTGAAGTCGGTTGAAAATCTAATAAGTTATATGTCTACCACAATTAGAAAAAATGTGAGCGTACAATTTATTTAAAACCGTAACAAATTTTCAAACTCAATATTTTCCCACGCTACTTTAGCGCGTAACACAAAAGAAAATGTTTTTGCAACAAATTTTGGCAAATGGTTTTTATGTCCCTCATTCGTACACTGGATGACAGATATTAATTCGTTGTCCGACCTAGAGCGCTTGATGCGTAAATTGATTTAATGTGAATGACCAGAAAATGTTTCACGTTCAAAATAGAATTTGGTTGCATAAAAACATTTTGGGGACATTTTTAATTTACCTCCTACCAAAATTCTGCATAAAACCATATTATTTTAGTCTTATTAACTTCGTGATGAGCCGTTGAACATGGGCCGTGACTCGGAATAACGTGCATACCATCCAAGTTGCTGAGATGGATGTGTGGCGTAACCAGGCGTAACAAAATTCGCAACGAATTTGTGCGAGGAAGCCTGGGTGTGCGCGACATTGCCGACAAAATGCAGGAGAGTATGCTGCGATGGTATGGACACGTCAAGAGGAGGCCCTCCGACTACGTAGGGAACCTCGCGCTACAACTTTCCCTTCCCGGTCGAAGATCCAGAGGAAGACCCAAGACAAGGTGGGAGAGTGTGGTGTCGAGAGACATGAGGGAGTGCAACATCGCCAAAGACGATGTCGGGGACAGAGCGAAGTGGAAAGCGAAAATTCGGAAAGCTGACCTCACCACCATGTGGGACCAATAGCATGGAAGAGAGAGAGAGAGAGAGAGAGAACCAGAGTTTCTTTTTATTGCACCGATGAATATGTTTGCAATTTTAGTGCCAATTTACCACGCGCTCGGCGATGACCGAAAAAATAATGAGTTACAAAAGTTTTCTAAGACATCCAATCGCCAATCCGCTCTATGCCCGTGGTGGACTATGTCCCTAAGTCTGAACTATTTCGTTCTCTATAAGGAAGTATCCTTACAGAGAAGGTCTGAGCCTAGTGGGGCGTACGTAAGCTGTAACTTTAACTTGATGGCTCTTCTTATAACCCTACTACGATATTTACAATTAATCGTCTTTTTGCCGCTCTTAATAAGTTCCATACGTTACATGCAGTACAATACTTGTTAATATGTCATAGTTATTTTTTTGATATGGACACTATACAAAGCCTTTTTCTCGGTACGCCTGAGTTATATTAAATTTCAATTTATAAAAATATTAAAGTTTAATATCTAAACTGACAATCTCATTTCAAAGCGCTCGATGCACTTTTTAATGAACCTGAATCAAAAGTCCTCTGAGTCTTGTACCTGGGGATCCGTCGTTATTATATATTGATTTATAATATCAATATCTCCTTGAAGATTGGCGATGCGAAATACTTATAGGCTATATTATTTTATATCAAGTAGTAATATAGTTATGCGTTTTCAAGTGAGGTTTGAATAGGAGTACAAGCTACAGCCCTGTAGTTCTGGGCTCTCAAGAATAAGACTACGGTATCCCCTGCGTGTCGTAGAAGGCGACTAAAAGGGGCCACGGATTCACTGGGCGACAAGGGTGGGCCCGGGAAGAAGGTGACATTGGCTGGCCCGTGTCGCCTTGCACTGCGAGGGCACAGGGGCAGGAGGGAGTAACCTCCCCCACCGGGAAATGCTCTCCATGAGCACAGTGCAGAGGTGCTCTGGTGCGTTCCACTGGATATCCCGGAGCCCCGCACCATGCACCAGGAATTTCCTCTCCGTTAACAAAAAAAGGCATACAAGCTAAGCTAGACCTTACCAGTTTACACCAGGCGGTATGATGATCAAGAAATTGCTTAGAAGTTATAAAAAATCACTTAGAATTTTTAATCGTTAGTGCGAATAATATTGTAAGATATCTTTAACACTTACTATTAAAACCGTCTTCAAATCAAAATCAGTGACGGATTGAACACCAAACGCTAATCACGAATCTATATATATAAAACAGTAAGTGTGTGGGTATGTTCCATATAGGCCCCGAAATGACTGGACTGATTTCAATGAAACTTTCAGGGAATCTTCAGATTGACCTGACGAGTAATCCTATAAAATATGGTGACGTTCGGAGCACCCTTCTTTTTGAACTGTTGAACTGTTTTGAAATACAGCTTTTATTTACTGTGATGATATTCTATTGTTTTATCACCCAAATTTGTATCGACACATGCGTTGTGTATATTTATGCCTTTATGAGCCATATTGAAGTACAATGAAGTATATTGAAGTATAATAAAGTATACTGGAGTATATTAAAGATAATAATTAAGGATTTTGAAGTATTCAAGGCAAGTTATAGCGCCGCGAATGTGTCCGTTTACTGATGCTGCTAACATGTACATGGGTGTAGGTAATGATCTTCACCCGTTCGAGAAGAGAATAGAAGATAATGAATACGGAGAGAAATGAATAATATAATATACAAATTTAATAAATTAAATATTTAATGATGTAAGTTTATTATTGAAATAAAATAAAGCAAAATCTAGCCCAACGAAGCGGAGTGGGTAAGCTAGTTGTTTTATATATGAACGTGCTTCGAATGCATTTATGTAACCCATATTTAAATGGACATAAATCTCAGCATTATTTTGCAGTTTGCCGTTAATATACGACTCTACTCGTGCAAATTGAAACGTATTACCATATGAGCGAACAATCTTTCATACGCCACGAGGAAAATATTAAAGACAGCTTCTTCCTATCTCGGCGTGTATCCAATCTTATGTAGATATACGACCAGATTACGTCGATGTATTGAAGAGATGACCTTATTTATACTTTACTACTGCAAATATAACCTGTTATTTAAATTACTTTATTATCATCATCACCGATTCAGCTGAGGACATCCACTGCTGGACATAGGCTTCCCCCAAACAATGTCAAAAAGCATCGGTTGTAATCCACTTGAATTCAGCTACGTCCTTTATGTACACAACAAAGTATACAATTGAGTACATATCGGCCCAACCTGCCATCTGTTCTACGCTCATAGGGCTTATAATTTTTAATCGTTAGTGCGAATAATATTGTAAGATATCTTTAACACTTCAAACCGACTTCAAATCAAAATCAGTGACGGATTGAACACCAAACGCTAATCACGAATCTATATAAATAAAACAGTAAGTGTGTGGGTATGTTCCATATAGGCCCCGAAATGACTGGACTGATTTCAATGAAACTTTCAGGGAATCTTCAGATTGACCTGACGAGTAATCCTATAAAATTTGGTGACGTTCGGAGCACCCTTCTTTTTGAACTGTTAAATACAGCTTTTATTTACTATGATGATATTCTATTGTTTTATAACCCAAATTTGTATCGACACATGCGTTGTGTATATTTATGCCTTTATGAGCCATATTGAAGTACAATGGAGTATATTGAAGTATAATAAAGTATTCTGGAGTATATTAAAGGTAATAATTAAGGATTTTGAAGTATTCAAGGCAAGTTATAGCGCCGTGTATGTGTCCGTTTACTAATACATGGGTGTAGGTAATGATCTTCACCCGTTCGAGAAAAGAATAGAAGATAATGAATACGGAGAGAAATGAATAATATAATATACAAATTTAATAAATGAAATATTTAATGATGTAAGTTTATTATTGAAATAAATTTATTTTATTTCAATAATAAACTTACATCATAGCAAAATCTAGCCCAACGAAGCGGGGTGGGTAAACTAGTTGTTTTATATATGAACGTGCTACGAATGCATTTATGTAACCCATATTTAAATGGACATAAATCTCAGCATTATTTTGCGGTTTGTCGTTAATATCCAACTCTACTCGTGCAAATTGAAACGTATTACCATTTAAGCGAACAATCTTTCATACGCCACGAGGAAAATATTAAAGACAGCTTCTTCCTATCTCGGCGTGTATCCAATCTTATGTAGATATACGACCAGATTACGTCGATGTATTGAAGAGATGACCTTATTTATACTTTACTACTGCAAATATAACCTGTTATTTAAATTCATCATCACCGATTCAGCTGAGGACATCCACTGCTGGACATAGGCTTCCCCCAAACAATGTCAAAAAGCATCGGTTGTAATCCACTTGAATTCAGCTACGTCCTTTATGTACACAACAAAGTATACAATTGAGTACATATCGGCCCAACCTGCCATCTGTTCTACGCTCATAGGGCTTAAATTACTTAGATGAAGTATATGACAAAACATGCCTAAACGTGTTTTTAAGTTCTTACTCATTTTCCCCCCAAAGGATATTTGAAGTGGTCTTAAGTTCAATGCAATGGGAAATGTGGCTTGATACTTAGATATTGACAGTCGAATTTCAAATTCTAACGTCAGTTTTCAGAAATGATTTAGAATTACTCTGAAATGACATTATTCAAACAGAGTACATGTCAAAACTGCAACGACACTCTGCCGAAACCGTATTAAATAGGAGTCCGTAATATCTGCTTGCCCACGTGGGTGAAGGGATTTCCGCTGTATCTCACTGTGCCACAGAAAATCGTAAATATAGTGAAAAAGGAAGCTTCCTTTCATCCTTTATTTTTATAGAGTTGACGAGATTTTTTCGAGACGTAGTGCTGTCGAAAGATGTTTGGGATTCAATGGATGATTGGAGGATTCCATCGTACCAACGTGTCCATTGTAAGTTAACTCAAGATGAAAGCTAGCCTTTCCACCAAATGCCTACGTAGGATCCTAGAATATTTTGGTCATATTGTCAGAAGAAACAATGACAACAAACAAGATGGTTATCACAGGCAAAATCATTGCAACAGGATCTAGAAGCCGAACTCCAACACGCTGGACTGATTAGATCCGCACCTCTCTCGGAACCTCGGTCGAAACTAATTAGGGTCGCCGTCAACGGTCACGGTGTGGACAAATTATACTATACTACCAGTGCTGTGACCACGGCTGCAGACAGGGGAACGTGATGACGGATCACCAACGACATGCTGTTTAGTAAGGACACAAAGATATCAAAACTGTTACAGTAAACCAAACGGTAGATTAGTCGTTAGTACAAACCGGCTGGGATTCAAATCTCCTGCCATAAAATCGTAAAGAAGAACACTTAGCTACTATGCCGTCAATGCTTATTCTTAAAGTCAATTAGTGAAACTTTTTTCATTAGTCAAATAGAACGCACAATTTTCAAGACGCCACAATAAACAAATTATCTCACAAATTAAAAAGAGTCTCCTGTTACAATTACACTCAAGATGGATAATGACCTAAGCGATTCACATGAAGAGGGTAGATTGATATTGAATAGAATATGGGTACATCGACATTTACAGCTATTGGCTATTGATCAAAGTATACATACATCATAACTAGCAAATTCGTGTCCCAACACTTTTATCCTTGGGACCGGCAGCGTATTAGATTTCCCCATTGACGTTACCATATGATAAGCTACGTCAAGATAACTAAATAAGAGAGACAATAATAGCTTACATACCTCTCCTGTAGTTCAGCATTACGACTCCAACAACGAATTCAGCAGAGCACTTTAACTGTTCAAACACAACTATCACTAGTTCTCTTGGAAATGCACATATATTTTCACTAAAACCTCACCTTACTCTCTACCCGACATAGATTAGGTCATAGACAGAGACATAACTGAAGCCACAGGCTACCAATCCATGGCCACAGCCATAGACATCGTCAGTCTCTGTGACTAATTACGCTATGTTAAGATGTCAACAGTGTGACTATTGGAAAAAAAATGGCGCGGTGACTCATGGGGGGGATCATCTAACTTACATTTTCCCATTTTCATCTTAGACGTAAGAAATAATTGTATGTTAAAAAAGACTTGGCTAAAGGTCTTGTTACCAAGCCATAAAATATTCATCAACAAGTTTGACTATTGACATATCTTTGTACCTTCGGTTCTATCATTTTTTATAGTTTGAAATTAGAATAATAGGTATTCTAATTTCAAACAATGTCTATAGTCTACAAACCTATAGTCTATTAGATGCATAATATAAATATAATTGGACGTGTTATATTTGTTTTAAGGAAGAAGCGAAAAGTTTTACAAGGTTGTCAAATGGAAATAGAATATCATTGTATGAAAAAGTGAAATCAACGTAAATTCGACGGCTTTGAAGGTTTTGGTTAAACCAATAGACGTCAAATAAAGCTGACGGTGTATTTGAATATAAATTTTGGTATTGTTTTTACTTTTTGCAGTTGTGAGTCATTAAGTCCGTCTTTGTTTAAGGTGTTACAATAAGTGTAAATAAATAAATAAAACAATATTATTTATCTTCATCTAATACGCTATTAAGTTACAACTGTGCCGCACAGATCCTCCTCGTACTAATTAATTTATTTAAATCAATTTATTATATCAGCTATCACGCCCTTTTAACCCTTGCGGAGTATACAGATACAGCTTTCCTTGTCCAATTGTCACTTAAGCTAGGTTGTTAGGTCCCACAGCCCTGTAGTTCTGGGCTCGTAGAACAAGGCTACGGTGTCCCCTGCCTGTTGTAGAAGGCGACAAAGGTGCCTTTGTCGTCCGCCGAAGTGGACCCGGGAAGAAGGCGACATCGGTTGGCCCGTATCGCCTTGCACTGCAAGGGCACAGGGGGACCCTGGACGTGCTCTCCGAAGAGCACAGTGCAGAAGGGCTCCGGTGCGTTCCACAGGAGATCCCGGAGCCACTCACCATGCACCAAAGACCACCGGGGGGTTTTAGTGGGTAAGAACCTGACATAGCCGCGCCTTTCCCCCAGAATGCGAGGTATCTTGTTGAAGATTTCCCCCCGTCAATAAAAAAAGGATATATAGGACATATATGACCGAGGGTTAGCAAGTTTTGTTGCAGCATAATTAAAAAAAACTGCAGTTTGTTGGTACAAGCCAACCGTGATTCGAATTCTCAATAGTCTTATGGCATAGCCTATGCTGTTGCTGCTATCCGAGAGAAAGGGTAATAAACTAAAAATAAAAGATCGTTAAATATATACCATTTTATTTAATAAGCAAGTTAAACTCTAATTTCAGTGTCGTAGTGTATTTGTATGGAACGCTCCCATGCAAGAAAATCTTACATTCTAGTACTATACCTAAGTAAACAATAATCCAATTGGAGAATAAAAATACGAGACGATAAATGTAATGTAATTTAGAATTAAACAGAAGATTATAAAATGATTATTATTATATTAAATAATGTATACACGCCAGACATGTTAACTGTATGTGTAAAGTTAAAAAAAGGGTGTTCAATAATATAAAAAATATATATTAAGTTACAATAATCAACGCCGAAGATTATTCCTCGCACGCGGTTTCTACTCTGATAAGTATTTAGCTTAGAGGGACCATATTCTAGCAAAATTATCTTCCCTCAACAATTATTTTTATTATTTTATATTATATAGGTCATTACGTGGGTAACGTCGTCGATTGTTAGCTCCTAATTGCTTTATCATCAATTATTACAAGAGACTTTAAAATTTTTCTTCTAATGATGAATGAAATGGTCCTTCGAGCCAGATATATGACATCTACCACAATCTTAATACCTATTAAAAACACGCAAGATATCGATTAACAAATTGTATGCTAACATACCATGCCATGATATAGATAAGAAGCATTTGGTTGTTTCCCTCTTTCTAAACTTTACTAAAAGTTATAAAATAGTTTAAAAACGATATTTACGATACGTTTATATATATACTAAGAGATAATTTTATTGCTTATTACTTCAACTGTAGTGCATGTCTACAATACTTTGTACATTCAATATAATTGTTCAAAGTTCACGACCAATAATAACCCATGAAGGTTGAAAATTCACTTTTTATAACGTTCTTATATTTGATTATAGGCAACCAATAAGATAAGACACTAAATATAAAAATACTTCTTTACTGAGTATCATATATATTTTCGTTTCATACGTATTTCAATATTTTAAATTAGCAGGTTCATTCCCCGCATCAAAAATGTATTAACACTAAGTGAAAGTAACTTTCCATTACATTGCCAGCTTTCTACACAATAAAATCTTAACCGTAAAGTATCAAAAGGTAAAATTCCATTCCATTATAACGCACAATTTAATTACTATATTTCACAGAAATTCTAAATGTACATACGAAACTAGTTAGTTATGAAAAAGGTCTACTATCTAGAGAAAAAATGATTTGTTAATTAGCTAGTTTGGATAGATAAAAATGACACATGCTACGTTACAAACCTGTCGTCTTTGGACCTCTTTGAATTTTGAAGTGAAATAAATTGTAAAAAAAGTAAATCAGCGGTTTGGTTCATAAAGGAATGAGCCGGTGCACAAATTTGTACGAAAAAAAAGCAATTTTTTGTACTAATGAATCTTAATAATAGAAAATAATCGATTCGAGCCAGCTAGGACTCAAAGCGTCAACTAACCAACTAGGCTAATATTATATAATTAAATTATTATCAGACAAACAATTTACGAGATAGAACCTTCAAATTCTTATATGATCCATCAATATATAAAGGATACATTAACCAATAGGTTATAAAGCAATAACATATTCATTAGGGTACCGACAGACAAGGTACAGATAGAAAATAAAAATTCTTCAAGTAATACTACAGTTACGCTACTTAACAACAAACATACACACAGTCATCACAATGGGTCAATGTCACTTTGTCTTCATGTTACACTCCATGGAATATAATTTCCAAGGTCCATTATGTGAAACCTGTCACCACTGTCATAAGCCACAGAATTAGTAACCAACTATAATTTGTCCACCGTTGATTGTCAGGCAATTCTCATTGATAACGAAATGATGAATCCATTGCCTTGTCATATAAGAGAACCAACATTAACGCACGTCTAGGGTCTAGGTCTAGGTTGTTAAATAATCTAGTAATAAAAGTTTTAGAGATATCGTTAAAGATCATTACGCAAAATAACGTGATATGGCCGTGGCTCAGTGTCCGGGCGGTCGCCTCAAGTTGCATAATACGCTAGCAACCCTTTGTTGTTGCAATTTTATGTGCTGATTTACCATGCGCTCGGCGGTGAAGGAAAACATCGTGAGGAAACCTACATGTCTTAGAAAATTTGGTGGCGGACTATGCCCTACTATGCCTCTTTACAGAGAAGGCCTGTGCCCAACAGTGGGACATATATAAAGGCTGTAACTTTAAGGGATTCTGAGAGGAAGCTCCATTGTCATTTCTCTAGCACGAGAGTAAACCCTTATGCTTGGTTACCTATAAGTGATTGTGCAGTTAAATTTAAGCCTTCACATATTTCTTTTAAGTATCAAATTATTGTAACAATTGGTGGTGATCCAAATACGAAAACCCTTTGCTTGTCTTATTTCTTTAAAATAAATATAAAAACGAGAGTTTACAACAACATTATTTTGTTTAAACTCATCGTGTTAACGACAATTTTTTGTGTTCTTAAGTAAAATGAAGATATTTCCTTTTTAACTCTAACGTGTAACAGGGGCCTAGAAGTGCTAAGTTGTCCTGAGCCTATATTTTGGTGTGTGGCGTCTATTGGTCTCGTCGTCGGCGATAGAGACGGTCTCTGTCGTGACTGTTAGTCGCTTCTGGCTGTGGTCTCGGTGCCGGTTGCGGAACCGCGTCTCCTAAAACGAAGTTACTCGTAACCAGCTCTTCATAGGAACGTTGCATCGTTGCTAGTGTTTGCACAGTCGCCATCGCATGGGCTGTAACTGCTGTTACGACAGCGTTCTGGAGATGCGGATATTGTGAGAGCCTATACTGTACAGCTGGTGTACTTGTCAGTAATTGTTGTGGGGGCGGAGTGAATGGTGTGTTTATGGCGTGTGTCGATGGGGCGGTGGCGATGGTTTTGGTGACGACAGTGGGTGCGGTTGTGGCCGCGGTGGCCACTTGCAGCGCAGATGGAGTGCAGCGCTGCGATGTCAGCCAATGTTAGTGGCGCGCATCGCGGCGGTGATCGCGGTCGCGGTCCCGGTCGCGGTCGGCGGGCGGCGGGTCGCGGTCGCGGCGCTCGCGGTACCGCTCGTCGTAGTACGGTGCGCCAGCGGAGCGACTCTTAGCGCCAGTTGCGTCCCCGGCGCCGCTCTCGGCGGTCGGCTCTACGGGCGATTTACGAGGCCTGGAAAATAGGTTAATAATTCTATATATATATATATATATATATATAAAAGAGAAAGTATGTGGGTTTGATCCATATAGGCTCCCAAACGGCTGGACCGATTTCAATGAAACTTTCAGGGAATCTTCAGATTGACCTGACATGTAAACCTATAAAGTTTGGTGACGATCGGAGCACTCCTCTTTTCTGTCTGTCAAACAGTACAGCTTTTATTTACTATGATGATATTAATTTTTTTTATAATCCAAATTTGTATTGACACATGCGTTGTGTATATTTATGTCATTATGAACCATATTGAAGTACAATGGAGTATATTACATCAATATAGATGTAGGTAATGATCTTCACCCGCTCGAGAATAGAATGAATATGGAGAGAAATGAATAATGTTTATGTATTGTGAGTTAAATTAAATATTTAATGATGTAAGTTTATTGTTTAAATAAAATAAAGCAAAATCTAGTCCCCTTTACTTTTTTTTCTAAGGTTGCACCCATGACTTAGTTACTACACAACCCTAAGCTAGAATGGCAGAGAATGCCTTCTGGCATACGTCTGCCTTTTATACACTTTTATTTTGTGCAAATAAAGATTAAATAAATAAATTTGCAATGAATACGTGCACGACTTATATTTTTCTCATAGATGCCACTGTCAGAACTGCGCCTAATTTTAATGGGACGACACTGGAAGCACCAGCTTTCATATAAAAAAGAATCCTAAAATCGGTTCACCCAGACAAAGCTCGAACAAGCCGACTGGCTCTGCGACCATTCGCTTTAATTTCATTTCAAACTAAAAAAAATCCTAAAGTAGTAAATTTTAAGTCCTCAGTGGCCCATATAATACTACCGCTGTAAGGAAAACGTCAATGGCATCAATTAAAAGATCTTATTCTACGCACCTTTCCTCCCGGCTGTGACCCCTGTTATAGTGATCGGTACGTTCCCGATCGCGTGACCTGGAGCGATCGCGTTCACGTTCCCGGTAGTCCCGGTAGTACCTGCAACAAGGAAATCCCTTTAACATGATGTTCCAACTCTCATCCCGACCCGGACGCATTTCTGAAGTGTATTGATGTCACGAAAGATGGCGTTAAAATGTTTTTTCTAATGTCAATTGTTGCGCTCACCGACTACCCAGTGTGAAAAATACCGTCACTAGAACTGGAAGATGAAGAAGCAGAAGAAGAGAAAAGCATTAAACATGCTAGTTTCATAATGAGCTTATAAGTTCTTAATATGGGGTGGTATGCCTATCGGTCATACATTGACCAGAATTTTTACTGAATTGTATACATCAGAAACCTGGACATAGAGGTCTCGTGTGAGAGAATGAAAATGTGGTGTTGGCGCAAAATGTTAGGAGTCTCGTGGACGGAGCGCCGCACCAATAAGTCTATTCTTAATGAGCTAAACATCAAGAGGAAGCTCTCCACGACTTGCTTTCGCCGTCTTCTTAATTTCTTCGGCCACATAGCTCGCCGCCAGCCAGACAGCCTTGAAAAATTACTGCTGGTTGGCTGCGTCGAAGAAAAAGAAGCAGAGGCAGGGCGCCTACTAGATGGACGGACTCTATTGGAGGAGCTACCAAATTAAAACTCCAGGCGGCTATCCACCTGGCCCAAAATAGGAAAGAGTGGGGAATGCTCGTTCAAAGCAGCTCTCTTGGTGGTCACGACCCTCAACTCTGAGGAAACGATTATAAAGAAGAAAATATAAAAGAAACAGATTAACGCACTGACATCAGAGTATTCTTATCAGATAATGGATATTCTTTATAATAATCTTCTACTTTTTATGAATATAAAAACTTTATGTAATGTCGTACACACAAAATGTGCTAACAGACTTTGTAATGTAGCTAACAGATGCGAGCTTAAAAGTACAATGATGAATGGAAACCTCCCAATGTATCGATTATAATTATTAGATAATTTTCGAAATAATGAGATAATATGATTTATGGACAGGCCTTTTGACATAACAGTAAATGTTATTTTAGTGATGATGCAGAATAGTCAGGATAAGGAGAAAAAAGCAAAATATACAAACTTCACTTACCTTCTCCTTTAATTCCTCTCCAATGTGTATGGCTTTCCCAACTACACAGGACATTGAAATGTATTTGATCTTAGGTCAATCAAGTCTGTCATGTTCAGACCAACCAGGGTCTAATATGTACTATTATAGTTACATATGTACAATTCCTCATTTTTAAACAGTAATTTGGCCATTTAGTTTTTGTAATTTTGTACAAATATCTGGCAACTTTCTTCAAACAATGAAATTGTCAACATGATATAAACTAATGAATATTTAGCCTAAAAGACATTACTTGGTAAATAACATTATTATATAATGCACAATAAATAAAACTGCTATTGAGCCATTATAAACTAAACAATATAGTTTTTGTAATAGAATTGTCAACTGGATGTTCCAGATGTACAATATCTCACACATTGATAAATTACTTTGTATAGAATATTTTTAAGTAATTAAATGTTTGCTTTACAATTGCCAATTTCATTAGATTATAAAATTATCTCAAATATAATTTTATGACTTGAATGATTCTATCTGTATTACAATGGATCAAGAACTTGGAGTGATTGAAAAAATTGCATTCATCATATACAAGGGTATTAAGAGACCGCTTCGGAATCAGGTGGGATCGTGGTCAAGCGCTAGTTTATACCCCATAAAAAAACTAAGAAAGATGATAGTACTAATGACCTTTGATGATGGGACGGAAAAAATCTATACTGAAATCTGAATTAAAATGATATCTTTAAAAAAAACAAAAACGAAAGACAAAGTTGAAGACAGCTTATAATGCGCTAGATGAATTCTTGCCGCTTCTTTGGTGTAGCCAACATTCTGAGGCTCGGCCTTCGTTGGCCCAAGCGTCAGCTGTTTTTGACTTTGTGGTTCATTGCTGTTTTTTTTAGTAATGTTTTAAAAATATGATCTTTTTTATCAGGGTCGATTTTTTCCATCCCATCATCAAAGATGTCATTAGTCTTATTAAGCGGTCTCCTAATACCCTGTATAACAAAACACAAACATACATAAAAAAGAAGAATAGAAAGAAGTATGAAAAAGAACTTCTCACTGCTGCTATTTTTATTCTACTGCTAATATGAAGCGTCAATAGCCTAATGGTTTAGGGTACGGTCTGCGAATCGTAAGGACGTGGGTTAGAATCCACCATTCGACTATTGACGTGAACCATATCATAGCACAAGCTTAAGCTTCGTTGGAATGGTTAACAAGAATGTTAGACATATTTATGAAAAAAAGAAATATTGCTAGCTTTCTTTAAAAAAAAACATATTACGAGAAATTTGCGTATGTAACGTAATATTTGATGCGACCCCACTTGTGGTTTAGCATCAAATTATAAATAAGTAGGTTATATATATTTCGTTTTTATTTGAAGTTTAGGCTTCAAATGGAACCAAATGTGACGGATCAAACATTAAACGTCACTAACCCGCGGGCGGTCTAAATAATTTCCAAAGTATCGTATTTATATTAGAAATTTGTGACACATATTTCTTCTTCCACATTTCTGTTCGCCATTCATGAGTACTTAGTCCTTCCAAATAAAATCGGTTCTTAGATGACAGCAATGAGTGCACAAATTATAAGAAAAATTTAGGCGATTTTCCGGGTAACATTTTTACCATTATAATAGAAAATTGTTTATAAAACAAAACTGTTGAAGCTGCACAAAATTATTTAATCTACGATATCAAATTTATACAAATAGAATATACAGCGGTAACTCGACATACGAGTTTAATTCCGTGTACATTGCTTGTATGTCAAAGCAATTTTCCCCATATAAATTAACTGAAACGCCAAACCAGAAATGTATTGTAAATTTACAAAAAAAACAGGAACCCAACTTATCGTAAATATTTACTAAATTAGTTGTGCTTACTAAATTTCTAAATTTATTTACTCGTAAACAATAAACTGAGCGAACTACTCGTCACACAGTTCTTGTATCTAGTATGGAGGGCAGTTAGTTAATTTGATATTGCAAACAAGCCTAACATTAAAAATACCTGCAAACAATTAACTTATTACTATTATTATTTATATGACATATTGTTGCATGTTTTTGTCAGGTATAAGAGATTTGTATGTACACAAGCTAAGATTTTAATGAAATAAAGATTATTATTATAAAATATATTACACATATCACATAAAAATTATTACTTTTTAGTCTTTAAGATTAACTTGGGGTTAGGTATAGTATCTCCTAAGTATATATTTAGCTATTGATTAATCTAGCAGATTTATACCAAAAATCTGAGAAAAAAATGTGTATGTGTGTGTGTAAATATATATCATATACATAAATCTCATAACTATTTATACACGTATTATATTTATTGCATTATATATTTTTAATTACATCTGTATAAATTCCATGTAATGTAGTATGGGGCGCGCACGACTTGGGTAGTCCTCGGGACCGCTGAAAATCAGCGCTGTCGCATCCTTGCGACTTATTGCATCATATCTTATGTCCTATTTATCCGTTTTTTCTTTAACTGTATTTGTTTTCCTGTCTGTTTGATGTGTTTTTGTGCCAACAAAGAATATGTAATGTCTGTGTTTAAAAGTAAATATTTCATTTCTTATAGGGTGCAAGTTTAAGTTTTAATTCATGTGGCAGCTGTGGTATTAGCCACGTGGGATCACCTCACCTGTCACGCTCGTCACGCTCCCGGCTGCGGTCGCGGTACCTGCTGGCGGAGCGGTCGCGGCGGCGGGGCGCGCGGTGGTGTGCGCGCGCGTCACGTTCGCGCGACCGTGAGCGACGACGCTCGCCGCCGTACGACTTAGTCTCCACACCGTGCAGCGTGTCTTGGAGTGACGATATAAGAATTTTGCAGCGGTCATCGTGCGCAACCTGAAATGTTTTTCAATTAGGTTAGTTAACTCTGCTTGAGTTTTCTACCTTGGATACGGCTATAAGTGTCCCCTGGGTAGTACAGAGCCACAAAAAGTAATTCTCTTGCATGAATAAAATTTTGAGAATGTAAGTACGAGTGTGAAAGAGATGTGTGGCAGATGTGTGAGAGAGATATACAATAACGAGAGACCAGAATTGATGTTCGCTGTTATGTTGTCAACGCTTAAACGTGCCTAAAATCAATGAACTACTAATGTGTACGCCTCACAGTCAAAATTAACATCTGCTGACCCTATTGTTCCCTTATGCAATAAAGCAAAAAACACTTCTAGGAAATATTGTGAGCAAAAAGGAGTTATCCCTCAGAGTTGGCAATTATGTATACGTTTACAATTTAGGGACCTTCAAGAAACGAGCCTACTCCTATCTCAAAAGCCGGCAACGCACCTGGATGTTCGTAGGCGACGGTGATCACTTGAGATCAGGTGAGCCGTATGCGTTTGCCACTTTTCATATAAAAAAAATTTGAATTGGCTCTTACGCGAGTTTTTTTTTGAGAAGTTGAGCGTGATGACAGACACACAGGTGGAACGATGCGTGTATTAGTGTGTATGGACCTTACCTTGCTCTGTTTTATTAGAGAGATGGCGGTGACGAGCGTTTCGATGGCGGAAGCGTACTCGCCGGCCGCCGCGTCGCTGACGGCGCGCGCTATGGCGCTGGACGAGACGGTGCGGTTGCGGCTCATCACCTCCTCGAACTCCACCTCGCTAATGGCTGGGTGCGGATGCGGATGTGGATGCGGATGGGGCAGTGGGGCGGCGTGGTGGGCACCGCGTGGTTCTGCACCTGCGCCGTAGCTCTGCAAAAGTTTGTAACGAATATTCTAGGTAATGTCATGTACGCTAAATGTTTAGGGACCTTTGGGAGTAAGCTGGAAAGTGAGTTACGAAAAATGTGATCTGGTGAGACGAAGGGAAGTTGAGAGGGAGATATCAGTGAAGATGGAAAGAGGGAGAGTTACGTTTCGTATATCGACGCTGGAAAGCAAAAACGTAGTAAGTGACACATATGACCATTTTCACTTTTTTAAGTCGTTGGAATCAGAAAAAAAAAAGACGCGTCGAATGATATATGACTTGTAACAATTACATGAAAAATAGCGAAAATAGGATTTTCAAGATTTACTTCACTTCTCTTTTATTTTTTGTACTGTAAAATTATTTTCTTTTAAGAAAACTCTAGGTTAATGCCGTGGTACAATACTTATTCAGCAAAAAATAATAAATATTGTGTCCAAAACGACAGCTCTAGGTCCATAAACACGAAAATAATAATGTTTTTTTAAATAGTTGAAATGTCTTTTGGCTCTGGTGAACAATTTCATCTTTGTGGGTTACTACGTTTTTGTTCTCCAGCGTCGATATAAAGACACAGTGCAGTCTTATTGCCTGTTTTACAAAGTTGGAGCAAGAGAGAGCAGTGCGCACAATTTGTTTCTCTCTTGGACGATTGTGTATATATGATTTTTTTATGTATATAATATTCAATTATGCACATATAAACATATGTACATACATACATATAGATAGATACACAAGTTTTACTTCAGTCGTGTGGTCTGAAGCACGCTTATTTTTTACCTAAACCCCAAAGCAAATGTCTACAAACCTGTGGAGGTCTTCCATAAGGTGTCCGAGCACCAGGCGGAGGTCCTTGATTTGGCGGCGGTGCGCCGTGAGGTGGATGTCCATACGGCGCTCCTGGACGTAAAAGTCAAGTATGACAATTTTAAATACTCTTATTGTAGCAATATAAACCTATGTAAAATATGATTTTCATTACAAATTGTCGACCCAAGGTCGCCTTTCCTGCACCTGATTAGGTAATTTGTTTGGTGGTGGTTTTATATCATATTATTGTATTTTCTAAATTACTCCGTTTAGATGGTGACGGTGTACCTTGCACAGCGGGCTGAGGAGGCGGCTGTACACCCGGCGCGGGCTGTCCAGGTGGCTGCTGGCTGAAGAACGCCGGGTTTACGTGCGGAGCTGGAGCGCCAGGTCCGACGCCGACCGGGAAACCATCTGCAAAGAGATAATGCTATAACCCCGGCATGGGAAGTTTATCAGGACCAATAGAGCAAACAACGGATCTAATATCCCCAGCCCGCTTTGCGTAACAAGCGTAACTATCGTCTTATATCTATTTCTCGTAAATACTTTCTCTTCCTTGCTATTGGTCCCACACGGTGGTGGATTCAGCTTATTCTTTTCTCGCAATTCCTGTTTAAATAAAAAATAAACTAAAATATGTTTATTTCTTCTATCTATATGTATATAAATGAGAATTGTGTTTGATCCGTATAAATTCCGAAACGGCTGGACCGATTTCAATGAAACGTTCAAGGAATATTCAGACTGACCTGATGAGTATTCGTGTAAAGTTTGGTGACGATTGGGAGCACTTCTCTTTTTGAACTGTCAAACAAGCCATACATCCTACTTTTATTTCTGACATTGAACTGACATTGACAACTTGAGCCTGTCAATAATCAATATGTTTTTGTAAAAATGATAAGAATGATATTGTATTTACTGATATGTACATGGGTGTAGGTAATGATCATCACCCGCTCGAGAAGAGAATAGAAGTAAATGACTACGGAGAGAAATGAATAATTTAATATATTGTGAGAGTTAAATAAAATATTTAATAATGTAAGTTTATTATTTAAATAAAATAAAGAAAAATCTATCCCGGCGAAGCGGGTTGGGTACTGTAGTATTCTATAATATAACAAAAGTTTTTGTAACTGTAAATTCTTTATTCCTTCACTGGTGAGGATCGAGAAACATCTTTATGAGACCCTTCCCTGGGCACGACTACTGTCCATTTTGCCTAATCTGCTTCACCAATAATAATTTGAACACCTCATAATGTGTCAAAAGATACTGAGGACACCTTGGTGGCAGATTGCTCTTTCAGCTAAATGAAAACATTGACGCTTGTTAGCTGGCAACACCTGACACCAGCGATTGTTATACATAATAACTACTTCCAATGATATCTTAATAATTTACCTGAACCTTATTGTATCTTTAATTCATAATTAATAATTTAGTTGATCGTCACATGAACTTGGCACATTGTAAACAATAGTTTAACCTTATTAGTTCCTAATCTGACTTCTAATGAATTTTGCATAAAGATGGCGAGGACGCGCAGTTGTGACGTTTGACTCGATATAAATAACTCTTTGTACAACGTTACGCTGTCTCAATAAAGCGAGTGTATTAGTTGTTGGACTATTTTATTCTCTGAGACCTACAGATTGTAACACGCTTTAAGATCTATTGTAGCATGTGCTTTATTTTATAGTCCATCTAAATGGAGTAACTGGAGAAATTTGTAGATGCGCTCGGCCAAATCCTACATACCTGGATGCTGTGGCAACGGATTGGGGCCACGCGGTGGGCCCGCCTGGTGAGGCGGCAGCTGGTGATGTGGTGGCGGCAGACCCTGTCCAGGAGGCTGTTCAGAAAAATGCATTTTAAAATGATTGCACAAACAAAATGGAACATATAATAGTAAATTATCTCAGATTGTCTCTACACCGTCACGATTGCTAGCACTCGCCATAACAAAAGACACCATTGCCAATTTAGTACGTAATGATGACTTTAGACCTATGTTCTTCGAGTACTGAAGTGTAAGGAAGTGATGAAATTCGCTAAAAAGCAAACGGTTCTATCATCACCTAGACATTAAATAACATGTAACAATACACTTACAAACTTGATGCACGGCTATAGACTGTCAGCTCACCTATTATTTTAGTGAATTTTGTTTTTTTTTAAAGAATGCTAGAAATAGTTCTTTTGCCACAAATATTACTAACATTCTCGTTATACATTGCAACTAAGCTTAAGCTTGTGTTTGTGATTCACATTAATAGTCGAATGGTGAATTTGAACCTACAACCTAACAATTCGCAGAGTAGGATACGGCCCTAAAACATTATGCTGTTGACTCTTAATATAAGAGGAGTAAATTGATAGAATATTTATATATATTCATCCTAATTTAGTAATTTTTGAACTTGGTAGGCTAGCGAAAGTATCTCTCTCTCTCTTCCTCTCTCAGTACTCATTTATATCGTTACAAGACTATTACTATTTTTTTTTTGAGATTTTCTCCTTCTCGAAACCAGAGAGTTTCGGTTTAAATGTAAACCACGTGCCTACGCCAAGTGGGTTTCATTTTGAGGGTTGTCTAAGTTAGCGGATTCATCCTGCAAGAACTTCCGGACAATTCGACATGTTAAGACTATTACTATTATTATTAAGATTTTTATTTGTTTTTCGGTTAGTGACACTGACCCCGTGGGGCGGCGGCATTTGGTGCTGCATCTGGTGCTGCGGCGGCCCGTACTGCGGTGCGGGCGCGGGCTGCATGTGGTGGGGGGGACCACGTGGAGCCCAGTCGGGACCAGCGCGCGGTCCACCAGCGCGCTGCATCTGAGGTCCACCCTGGAACTGTAAAAACTATTTTTTATAACTAATGATTAGTAAGAAAGGATGTACTTCAAGGTAGGAGTGCACGATAGATATCGATATTAAATAAAATATCGATATATGGATGCGATATATCGCTTCAATCGGATACTATCGAATCATCTAATATCAGTATTTATATCAATATATTTCATCCAATATACGAAATATCGTAATTAAATTAAAAAAGCATTCCATTCTTTCTTTTATTTGTGGTGGAAAACAACGATATCAATCTCATATTATATCATCATGATATATCGAAAAATAAATCGATATATTTTTGGCATGAACATCCCTACTTCAAGTGTAGTTTGATGAGAGTTTGATTTCTACGATAATTCGGAAGTACAAAGTGGGCTTCCGTCAGTAATAACGTTGAAAAATTTATTCGATTTCAAGGCGGTTCTTGTTTTAAATTGGATTTGAGAAGTATGATAGTCAGATTAAAAGCTTTGGCGCCTACATTATCTTTCTTCTTCCACATTCGTCAGTAGTCATCTTGGATAACCTAGCCATATATACCAGTCATAACCTTTATGAGTTCCTTTGTATATCTTCGGAACACAAAGCCTAATGCCAACAAAACTATACTGCTATCTCATCACTTTTATAAGCCGTCTTTCCTACTGGATTTTTTATACCTACTCAACATTAGATTAGCTTGAGATTAGACTTACTTGCATAGGTGGGCGATGTGGGGGAGGGCCTTGGTGTGGCGGAGGGCCCTGATGTTGCATGTGATGCGGCGGTGGCCCTTGATGTTGGGGCATGTGATGGGGTCCGTGCGGTCCATGAGGCCCCGGCGGGGGACCTCGCAACTGGTGATGTGGTCCAGGGCCGGGCATCATCATTCTAGGGCCATTGGGCCCCGGTCCATTCGGTCCACCGCCAAAGAAATCTACAGATGACAAATTCAATATAAAATGAAAATAATTATTTACATTCAACGGCAACAACTGGACAATTATGTACTTTACAGACAGCCCCGTTATAGACTTTAAGTTAAGAGTAGTATGGATACAACAACTTGCCAACAGAAATCGAATATATTTTTTTTGACGAACTACACAGATTAGCCAGAGAAGCTGGCCTTGACTGCTTCTCGGGATTGAGAGGAGGCGCAGCTCTTAGGTCGCTTAGCCTGAACCTCTATCGCTATCTCCCGGTGAAGGGTAACCTCGCCTTGGACGGTTACTATGTTACCCGTAAGCATTCCGATCCGAGGGCCGAACTACGACTCGGTCGGTTGCTATTTCACGGATAATTGGTCTGTCTCATAAAATTTATGAATTTTCATAAGTTTTACGGCGCTTGTAAAATTGGATATTTCGAGATATATTTCCGCTTTTTACTATCAACTTCAACTACAATCTTCTTTCCTCGTAAGATGCCTATCCTAAGAGAAGAATAGCTATAAATTATTCTTAAAAACAGACCTACACTAGGTGTAAAAGATAAACACTAGATTAAAAAAAAACTAAGGGATAAATTGTAGGTTTGTACAAATTTTTTTTTCAGTTACTTGCAAAAATTCTTGCGACAGGCTGTCATATTGTATAGACCTTATCTTGGTGGTGTTTCGTAGAAAGCGAAATTGATTGCTGGGGTAGACAGCTTTGTCGAAATGACGTAGGAACTTTTTTATTCAACGTAGCGATCATTGTAGTAACAAGATATGTAGAAACTTATTAATTTACCTCCTGGATGCGGCCCAGGCGGACCACTCGGATGAGGGCCTCTCATGCCTGGATTATTAGGACCCGGCGGTGTTGACCTAGTCTTCGACTGACTCTCAAATTGATTCAAAGCCTGTAAAGCAAGTGTCCTATTTGAATTCTAGCAACATAATTGTTTTAATATAAAATAATGCAAATTAACACATTTCATCACACTGCACGATTTACAATGGCGGTTATCACTGTGGGTTTATCCCTCGAATTACCTGTTTGGTCGGCAGTGTTACGACGGGATGCTGTCCGTGAATGTCTTTCTTAGGCAGCCGATCCAGTAGCAGTCTCATGGATGGGTCTGAACCGAGTGATACGACGCAGAACCCCTTTGACTGTCCGTTTGCCCTGTTCTCGAAGAATTTGACGTCCTGGAAATCGTTCACGCCAACATCTGCGATGGCGTTAGCTATATCTTGGTCGGTTGCCCACTGCAAAAATTGTTATCAAAGCTCAAGGTAATGCGCAGCCTACACATTTGCGTATTAATTTAATACATACGTGAGCACGCCTTTCACAACTTCCTAATTTTCCGGTAACCTATTGATATTGTCACATTATATAGAGAGATGTATACTTTGATTATTATGCGACACCTAATAGATAATTTAATCCAAATTTTGTAGGTTAAACTTTTTTTAGAGATTATTCTTTAAGTTACAACTGACCACACACTCGACCTTGCAAATCTCATACTATCATGAATTATTTTCGTTCACTATCATCTCGCGATTTGATTGTTCGAGCACGGGTGTAGTTGGGTGGAAAGGAAACAGTTTTTCTTTTTGTTACCATTCTTTTATTATTTATTATCACAGCATTTTATCTTTATCACGATACTACAACATCAATAGGCATGTCTGTGGAGAGGGTGAACAAGATTGGGGAATCGAATTGTTTTACTTTTTTTTAATTACAAATAACTCCCACCCAAATAAATGCGCTTAATAATAGTTAATTTATTTAAATTAGATTACTATTAATAGTTCAATTTAACTAGAATACAAAATAATTACACTAAAATATATTTTGAAACACAATAACTGTGGTTAGATTCACGAAAAACGAAATTTACAAACAACAATGCACATTATTTAGTACAATATGACATGTGTGTGTGACATTTATCTCTATCGACGATATAAAACAGTGAGTGTGTCCTGGATGGTCAATTCCATCATCGCAGGTATGTTCGTGAACGAACAAATGTCTAGTACAGATTGTCGCATTGCCTGATCTCGAAGACGCGTTACAAGGTTATAAATCACCTAATAGTTAACTGTAAACACAGCTAGATAAAGTCGAATTTACAAAAATGTTATATTTATACTTTAGATGAACAATCAACCTTTTTTTATTTCTTTTTTTTATTCAACAACATAAAAAAAAATCATCCACATTTAATATTTAAGAGCTAATTTAACAGATATAAGTGTGAAAAATATAAAGACAAAACACAACTACATACAAGCTTAAACATCTTACCTCATTGCAACCTGATAAGAAAAAATATTAGTTGACATTACGTAATAAGAATTTTGGGTTAATTCTTATTCAATGATATTTTCCCAGCATTCCAATTAAAGATAAAAGCAAATTATAAAATGTGATTAACTTGATTGTATAATTTATCATCATGCTATACTTTGTTATATAATTATCAGCTCCCATTCAACACCAAATGATATAAGGTAATACCCAATATATCACAAAATAAATAAATCACACAAAACATAAACAATTGTCTAATATATTACCAGCAGAGGTTTTATCTTACCATTTCATATAATTACTATAATAATATAACAAACTGCTTACACACAATGTAACTATGAAACAGATAAATAAATATCCAACTAGGAACACAGCGTAGCAAACACAAATCCAAATTTAAATATCACTCATACATTCTCCATACAAATTCCACATTATACCTTTGCATGTTCAGATAGATGATCACATTGCATAGAAGGGAAACCCTAAGAGATATTTATAGTCCATAAATAATAACATGACATTATGGTAACAATAGAAGAAAAAAATGACAGATATTTACAAGTAAAGATTTTTACAATAAATAAAACTTCAAATTTAGTTCCAAAAACAATTGAATCTGTGACATTGATACTAACAAAAATGTCACAATTTTAATTAAAAAACATAAATATCGGACATAAATATCTCTTGTGGCCAAGATATAAAGATGATGAATAAATATTAACAACGACGGCAGTACCTTAAAGGCTATTGACTACGAGTGAAACTGATTGAATATATTTTATTTGGGACTCGGTTGAAATTGGTACATGTAAGTCATTGGAATATTTCACATATTGGCTTTTATATGTTATCTAACTTTAATCATCCTAGAATTAAAACGCATGGTAACCTACCAAAGGCAAAAATAAAATATTTCACTATAGAATATATAAGCATGTAAAAATTTAAGAATAGTGCTAGTGTTTAACGTTTAAAAAAAACAACCACAAAATTGATAACAATTTTGAAGTGAATGTATAATACACAAAGAATTAACTGTTGAACATTGAAACAAAAACAATATTAAATTAGTATTAACTCATATTGCTATTCATTTTTTACAGAAATTCTTAGGTAAATAAATAAGAGAAAGTTTTAAATAAAATAAAATTACAACAATTACGTCAATAACTAAATTGTTGTTCTTGTTTCATATTATTGATATAGCAAATATTTATAGACCATGAAAATAATACAATAGCAAATTATTACATTTTGGCAGATAATAAAATGTTTTTTTAATTATTCACTATGGTACAATGTTATAGACTAATCTATTGTAAGTTACAAAAAAAAAACTCTTCAGAAACTTCACAAATATCTACACCACAAATAGTTATTATATTTATTAATGTAGAAAGAGGAAATAAAACATCTTTCTAATTTTTTCTATTACAAAAACAGTTACATAAATTAGAACAATTTAACCATGAAAAATGAAATGCATACTGAACATATTACAGACTTGATGTTATTGTTTTTATACACTTTTCCAACATACAATATCTTAACTATGGCAATACTTGATTATTATTTAACAATTATTTTAAGTTTAAATACAAATGAAAAACCTAGACCAGTTTAATGCCAAATTGGAAAAATCTAAAAAAAAGGGCATGTAACATTTTATAAACTTCAACAAATAAGCTGGAGTATATTATTTTCATGGTAACAAGTGGGAAATATTATTTGCTATATCATAAATAGTTATAACTTAATGTAGCATATACCAATATATGAATATTAGGAGTGAAATAATAACTTCGTTGTTATAATGGTAATTGTATAATTTTATTACACATTTACCATTACGAGATATATACAACCATATGAAAATTTAATGAAATGAGTTATAGTTTGTTACTACATTAAATTGTTGACATGGTTATGTCATAGATTAAAACTTAATTGACAAAGGCTATTCATAGAAAAAATACAACTTCCATCAATTCGGTTTCACAGTGTTTCGTAATGTATAAATACACTACAGATACTTTCTACATACTTAGGTACAGATCATTATTGAGAAAACGGAGTGTGAACAAGAAGACAGATCACCCGTCTTTGCCATTTATGAACTTGTACAACACTAAAAGAGTCCTTAAGATAGATTTGTTTTAACAAACAAATAACACTCGGGTGATATATAGATATTATACTGCAGTGGGCCGGACACATCTGGCGAGTCAGCGACGGTAGATGGGGGGAGGAAAGTATTGGAATGGAGGTAGCGGCTCCTTCCAGATGGACCGACGACCTTGTAAGGATAGCCGGAAGTGGCTGGATGCGGAAAGCTGAGGATCGCATGTGGTAGAAGGCCTATTTCCATCAGTGGATAGATACAGGCTGATGATGATAATGACCAATATCTAAGCCTGAACCCAGCAAGAGTTACTTAGCAAATGGTTCAACAAGAGGGAACCTAGAATTAGGATGTCACTCTACACACAATATAACTCATCAAATGCTTAAAGACCATATAATTAAAGCAGTGATAAACCAGTGAATGACAATTTGAAATGGTATCCACCACTTGGCTGAAAGACAGATGGAAATTCACAAAATTATGGATGTAGTGGCCAAAGCCAAATTTAGAGAATGCAAAGCATAGTCAGAAGAACATATATAAAGTACACAGACCAAGGCTTTCATAGTGGATGGTGTATACAATAATCCACATGATTATGAGTATTACAAGCCCATAAAAATATGTACACATATATTTATGAGGAAAAACAAACACCAACTTCAAATCTATTCAAATGTTATAAGGCCCGGATGTCCACTTTGTATTTCCAAATTATCATAGGAATATTACGAAATATAATTAATCAGTACCTAACCAAACTCTTATCAAACTAACTACTCTTGAAGTACATCCTTTTCAATAAAAAATGAATCATAGAAATTGGTTGGCGTGATATTGAGTTATCTGCCCAATTGTCGCGCACACATTTAGTCAAAATTTAAAAAAGCGACCACACGGGAACCGTGAGCTTTCAACAAAAAAAAATACAGACAAATTGAGAACCTCCTTCTCTTTTGGAATCTGTTGAAAATAAAGTAGAGTTGCTTTATTTAGCACTTTACTTTATTTTTTTTGCTTTTTTTATTGTTAGTTTATTAGTAGTAGTAGATTGCTACATCCAAGTACTAAAATAGTAAGCCTCACTAAAATAAGATGAATCAATACTCTTCTACCATTTAAATATTAATTATAAGCTAAAGTTACAGCCTATATATTACATATATGGCCCTAGTGTGAACTGGTAGACTTCACATGTCTTAGAAAATTTTCTAACACAATTGTATATTTTGAAATGTGCATATATGGGTCTCATATGAATTGTTGGAATACAAACATGGGTTCCAAAGATATACCAGGGAACTACTAAAAATCGTACAAAAGAATACTTGTTGATTGTGATATTGAGAGGTAGGTATAGGACTTTAATAACACGCATGAATATGGTAGAAAAAAGAGAATGCTTATACTAGAACTTTGAAATATAACTAAGATATTTCAGAAAAAATGAGGGTTTTCTATTAAATTTGAAGTTGGTTTTTATTGTTAGTTGTGAATACTTGTTATGACTAAAACATCTGCAGCAAAGTTGAGGAAATGATTAGTGCCTGCCCAAAAGCACTTGCCTCAATGTTGCAATTTTACATTTTCAAAATGAAATGTTCTTAATCTCAAAAAAATGAGAAAAATAATAAAAGATGTATTAAAACTGTGTTTGAAAACCCTTAATAATAGGATAAAGTAATGGAAGTTGTACAATTTTCATATGGTAATTTATATTTTCCTGAGAGCTGCAATTTTATAATTTGACCTTTTAAAAAAATTCATACATTTATCTTTTGTTAGAACCGTAAATTAAAAATATCTAAAATTATATAGCAAAACAAGTCAACAAAATGATACATAGTTGACAAAAAATCTAATGCAAGTTTCCCTATGCCAATTTTGAAGGAACCAATCCATGCATCTTCCAGTTTTTTACATGTATAAAAAGTTTACATTTTATTTATCCCCAACACTGGAAAACATGAAGTTTTTCATTCAATATATGCCAGAAATTACTTATTGTCAACCTGTTGTACAAAATTAGTACTGAAACTCCTAGGTAAAAATTTTGATTAACATAGTTAAAATTTCAAATATTAGTGGGTTTATGTAAAGCCGATGACCCCCGTAACTAGTCATAGGGGTAATAGTGAATGGGTCACACACACAACTTCTGATATTCTGATATTCATACAGTGACTCTTTTAAAGATGGAAAACTATTAGCACAAAGATTACCTAAAAGTAGATTCATCCATTGCTATGCTTCTTTTAAAAATAAATTGTTTTATATAATTTTAATGGACTCACAGTGTTCAGCTTAAATGTATATAAAGCTGGATTTACTGTGTATTATTTCTTTTATAAAATTATGATGATAAAAATGTTTAAAGAACTAATTTAAATTAATTTATAATAATAACTTTAAAGCCGCAGTAAAGAAGAGTTCCGAAATAAAGAGCTTATTAAAAACAAACACATATAATTTATAATTTATCTCAATTAATAATACCAAGTATATTAAAACATACAATACAATCAATTATGGAAATATAGGCAAAATCGACAAGTAAAGTGGTCTTTATGATCGGCATCAGTGTCACATTACAAAATGGCAGCTCGATTACAATCGATATATGTTCATAAAACAAATACCGATAAATAAATTCGAAACCTATATTTACAAAAGGACGCTAAATAAATCAAATTCATGTACAAACCCATGTGAGGTTGCCAACATATAGTTGGAAACGGCGGCCATGATGGTGGCTTGGTGCGTTGTTGTGATAAGAAACGTTGCCGTTTGTTTCCTCCGGTGGATGGTGCTGCGAAGCCGATGAATTGGGAGGACCATCGATGTCCTCAGGCTTCGTTGATGGCGCAGAAATCACGTCGTCGTACAAATCCACATTATCACCTCCAAACTCGTCCTGAAAAAGGCCGGCCGAATTTGATCGAACATCGTAATTACAGCATGATGAAATCAATATAGTTCTATTACTACAAAAAGATATACAAGAAAAAGATTAGAATACTTTACCTGTCTATTGAAATCTGATTCAATGTCGTCAGCATATAAATCTATATCTACACCTCCGTCCGCCATTTTGCGAATAGCAAACACCAAGCGGACACGGTATGCGTCCTATACTTTTGACTTTGGATATGATTTAAGTGACCAGAGACAAACTCAGTCTAATGCTTTTGCTAAATATCGATTTAGAGGTTTAACTAGTTAATAATAATAAAGAATTTAATCATTTCAGCAAGAAAAAAATGAAACATTTCCTTTATTTAGAATATTGAAAAGCGAAAAATAATGAATAAATAACTTAGTTTATTTCGTTGCAATGACGGATCGGTATTCTGCTGATACCAATGCCTTTCCGTTTCTGGTATTGGACGATTCATCCTAAGATTAAGTTTACACATAATAATAAAAAAATCACAATTTAAATATTTCAATCTTTTTTCTACAAATCAATTTAAAATGCTTTTATTTTGTTCCTAGGTTGCGTCTATGGTCTCAATTCTTTATTTTTTAGTAATTTTAAAAATTACCGACATGCATAGAGACCATCTCTGATTTCCACCAGTCAATTTTAAAGTTGTTTACTTGTAAAAAAAATGTAGACGGCAGAATTCATCCTCATGTTTCGCATCCTCTGTAGACGAGTCGAGGACATGCCATATATCCTCGACTCGTCTATAGATGCATTTGTAAATAAAATATAGACAAAGGAATATAGAAATTTAACTAATTTTTGTGTAAGTGTTTGCTTTTGAAGTTCATTCTAAATTAGTTCACTTCTGAATCGTTTCTTACACCGTTCTAAGAAACAGAAACATGGAGACGTTGCAAACGGTACAACGGAGACCAATATATTTTGTGATGTTCTCTTTTGTTTGAAGGACTCCTTCAGATAAAGCTGCAATGTCTCGTTCCAAGACCGTCTTTGGAATTAGTAATGTAAAGAAAATTCTAAAATCTGGAGACATGTCTTATTCTTTACTTGCAAAATAATCAGTGTTAATCGATCTGTTGGAACTTAATGGCTTTGGTCCGCTTGAGACAGTTTTGCCTATTAGTCATGAATCTACTAATCTACTAATACTACAAATTATTGTTACTATTCTAGAGATATGTTGCTATTTCAAAGTAAACTTCTTTAGTTCTGTTTAGTACTTTAGTACTGTTTTGATATGAAAGTCGATGAAACGAAAGAGTTGCAGTAAAAAGAGAGAAACCAATACATCTATAGTGTTTAGCCCTCGAGGGAATTTACATTATAAAGATTCATATTACCTATAACTCTTCTTTAAACCTATCTTACCTACTAAGGCATGTACATTTAGTAGCAGATATAAATAACCTTTTAAGTGAGACCGTTTATCATCGTTGTGAAGTTGTATTTCGCAAAGAAATTGTCAATTTTATTATTGTATTGTACACCTATTTTTAACTATAGCGCCATCTGTAGGTGATCATATGTTTTAATGTACTTTATTTAAGTAAAGATTATTGTACTTATGTGCTGCCCTCTATTTTACAATATGGAAATGAAATAAGTTATATTTCAATTCTGCGGTGGCATGCGCGGGGCAGAGACGGGAGGGACACTATCTACTATCCCTCGCCATTTTCCGTCAAGCTCAACTCCATCAAGTTAGCTCCTGTCAGTCGCCGTGTTTGTGTGCAGTGTTGTGAAAAATTATTTGTACCGATGAATATCAATGGGAAATCGTGTTGATTACGACGCCAAGCTATGGCTCGATTATTGTGTTTGTGGCTTTAAAGCACCGTTCGATCAGTGATAATGGCCGAGTGATTGGTTAATGCAGTGTTTTGTGTCGTACGCTGGGCTGTCGCAGCAACAGTGAGATCCTTTCTCTGGATAAATCGTCCGTACAGCGACGTGGGATCATAGTTCGAGAAGACGACACACCATGTCGGCGAAAAATATCCCCGGAGACAAGGTAAGCCCACCGCATTGCGAGCCAAGTTGCTCAACGTCTACTACATTTACTAAAAGGTCACTTTTTTTGTTTGTTTCTATAACCTTTCCTTTCTCTCGTGAAGCGCTGTCTGATTTTGGAATAGATAGGTTCTTTACCGTCTACTAGGATCGTGATACTTTTTCATTCTACCGTTTATTTTACTTAAGTCAGTAATTTGTTGGTAAACAATTTGCTGCCTATCGGAATTAATCACACTACACCGATTTCCAAATTCCACGAAATACAATGGAGTATTTCTTGGAATTTCAACCCTCTTATTTTACTTACAAACCATTGGAGTTTTTGAATATTTGACTTGTTTATAGTAACCATAATAAAATACATACACCAATTCATTTAACATTATTGAATAAACAATTACTTTGAATAAAAGTTTTAATTGTTAAATAATCACATACATCATTTATATCTTTATACTCTAGTCTTTTAGAGTGGTAAAACAATAATTATAATGGCAATATCCTGAATGCAGTAAAAAAATATAGAAAAATACAGTAAGTATATACTACATATTAAATACTGCTTTTTAATATTTCTCTTAATTTCTAGCACAATTAAAAATAGTAATTTGAGTTAAATATTTATGTTATCAATTTATAAATTGCTTACATATTTTTGTCTTCAGTTCAGCTATTAATATTTATTCATAATAATGAATTAGTGTTTATTAAGTTCAAGGAGTCATTAAATTATAATAACAAATAAGTATTGGTAAGTTTAAAAGACAGACTGGCCAGCATAATTATTTGTTTGAAAAAAATAATATTATATGATTTCATAATTTTTTTTGATAATAAAACATGAGAAAAAAATTGTCATATTTTTTTATTAAAGAATATCAATTTTTGTTTTTCTTTTGAAATATGTTACAGGTTCTCTATAGTTAATTTTTTTTACTTTATTAAATATATATTTTATTTAATATTAATGTTAGATTATATTGCATAAGGTAATATGGTTAAAAACATTAGACTATACTAAACAATGACATTCTATGTAAATATCTATTTTTTTTTATTTTGAGTGTTGATTTGTCCTGAATATTACCTAGAATATTTAGGATGCATGCACACATTTTGTCTCTATATTTGCATGCATGTATCTGAATACATGGAATTGTTGGGATGTATAAAATTATGGAAACCATCCGGGGTATTGCAAACTCTAGGTTTCAGATATAAGTGATATTTAATTAACTAGCTATAGATTATGATCTCAAAATAACTAGTATTAAAAATGTTTTTTTAACCACATTCTATTAACAGACAAATTTAAATATTCCCTTCATGAAAACAATATAACTGAGCTGGCTGATAAAATAAGACCAAGCTTACTAAGTCAATATATCAGGTGATATCTTAGCATTTGATTGATTTGAGCTTAAGACAATGAAAAACAAACTTATCGCAATAAGATGGTGGGATCTCTGGATTGTATGTTCAACTATTGCCTGTCTATGGACTACCTCCGTTTTGCATATTGTATTAAAAATTTTGCAAATTTTCTCAGAATTATCGATAATATTTTTGTAGTTATTTCTTTCTATTGGAGACCCACATAGTAGGTGAGCTGTGAAGCAGATGGAATTCCTAGCCTTGTGTTTTGATATTTTCTTAAAGACAAAAAATCTCTTCAAATTTGTGCCAGGTGTATGGCCTTTTTACTCACATACTCACTACATATCACACATGACATATTTTTTATATTTTTTCTAAAAAGAAATATTAGTAGTAGGCTTATGTAATAAAAATAATAAGGATTTTTTAATAAATAAATCTCATAGTGTATTGTCACTGTAGGTCGAGACATCTTTCTGTTCACCACGCTTATTAGTTTTGATAAGTGTTTTTTTTTATTTAAAAAACCGAAAACCGTAATTCATTCACAAGCTGCATGGGATAGACATAGATTGGATACATGTTCATTGTGCTTGTGTTTAATAAATAAACATCTGTGTACAATTTTTCTCATCGCTTCCATTTATCCTTACCGAGATAAATAGCAATCGCTATCAATTTTTCAGAGCTTAGCTCTTCTATTGTGACAGCTTTTATTACCGGCCACAAATAAGGCTGATTTTTATAGAACACTAGCTGTACCTGTGTGCGTTGCTGCTCCTAACTAAAATAAATTTGAATGAAAGACATTAAACAAATATTGGAGGATTCATTCGCTGTTTGTTTGCTGCGTTTCAGTTATGGCATGGCTATATATGAAATTCATTTGTATGATAGTGGCCCCATCTGTCAGTACCAAGTTAGAAACCTTCGTAGACTCTTGCACAACACTTTGCTGAAGATTATCACATGATCAAATGCATAGTTTACGATTCCAAAAAGGACATACAGACAAAAATTCATTTTTATATATATCATCATCATCATCATTTCAGCCGTAAAACATCTACTGCTGCACGTAGGCCTCCCCCAAAAATTTCCAAAACGACCGGTTGTAAGGCCCGCATTCAGTTGCGTCCTGCGGCATTTATGAAGTCTTTAGACCACCTAACGGGTGGAGGTCCAACGCTGCGCTTGCCGGTCCGTGGTCTCCAATCGAGAACTTTTCGGCCCCATCGGCCATCTGTTCTATGCGCTATGTGCCCTGCCCATTGCCACTTCAACTCACTTACCGGCGAGCTATGTCGGATACCTTCGTTCGTCTACGGATCTCTTTATTCCTGATATGATATCGTAGAGATACTCTGAGCATAGCCCTCTCTATAGCTCGTTGTGCGACTTTGAGCTTGTTTAAGACGTCCATAGTGAGAGACCACGTTTCTGTGCCATACGTCACACTGTTCTAAGACTTTCGACTTCAATCACTGAGGTATTTTGGACGAGAATATATTACGAAGCTTATGTTTATATAGATAGAAAAATCTCTTAGGTTCAAACCGATTCAGTTTCAAAATTTTGGCCGTTACTTTCTAAGCTAAGTCTGCTATCACTGCTATGCATATCAGGATTTTTTAAATCAAAGTTTATCGTGACGGGGCGGAGAATTAATTCCACCTAATAAACGTCGTTCATTGCTTTAAAGCATTTAAATTATAAATTTATGTGCTGGAGAAATATTATGCAAAGCTCCGACTGGACATTCTATACTAAAATTGCCCCACCCGGTTAATACTAAGCCGCGTCGAAAAGGCGACGGGTTGCCGGTCTGCTGTGAAAAAATCCCGGGCAAATGGGACGGGATTTGAAAATTTATGTTACGTCTAATACGCATATTAACATTGGTTACGGCTACCCACAGTATTAGTTGAATACCCTTTTTTCGCCGGGTTAAACTGTAATTTGGTGTTGTTTAATTTTAAAAAATGTATATACAAACTATCTCTTTCTAAATTTCATCTCTTTTGCTTAGTTCTGATAACGTGCCTTTGCCACAAGTGAAGATATAGAATTCGTCTCGGGGGTAGTCGACTCCATAATCCGCCATAAAAAATTCATCAAAGAAAAACCATAAAATATTCCTTAATCGAAGCTCAATCGCATATCATTAACCACCATACCCTGAAAACATAAAGAAATTCTAATCTATAAGAGTAAATAAAATTATAATGTCTTCTTCAAAATAACCCCTTTTTACTACATGCATATTAATGTATTTACGGTACATATACCAAAATAACATTATTTACAATTCTTCTCTCTCTGTCTATTTGTTCTGGTTAATCTCTGGAACGGCTACACCACTTTTAGCCCGCGGGACTTTCACTGGCAGGTAGTTGATATAATAAGAAGTAACATAGGCTACATTTATTTTTGGAAATCTCAATTTGAAGAAGCCTTAAGAGAGTAAAAATTAAAAAAAAAAACATTTCAATTGCATTTTTTTCTGAATGATTTACGATGATCAGCTTGATCGCAGGTAGCTTCAACAGTTTCACCGGGTTTTTGAGAGGGGGCACCACAGCTCTAAGGTCGCTTAACTTGAACCTATTTAGAGAGATACTAGGCGCAAGGGCCCTAAAAGGGGACCTCAGCTCGTGAAGGTACTACGGCATTCTGTGCCACTTCGGAATAATGATGGCGCTGAGAGAAAAAGTGGCCAATGAAACTCCAGCAACGCTCGTAATATCTAATGGGAAACTCAAGTGAATATATAGCATTACTATCTTCACTTGTTGAATTAAGACTTAAATATAACAGGCAATCAGTTGTATCCAGGATATGACTCAATCTCCTCTCATATATATCACATTTTTTTAATTAGTATTAGGAAGCCAACATGATTTATTTACTTAAATTATTTGATATATATAGATAAACATAATCACCCTTTATTGCACTTCAATATTTGTAGTATATAGACTTAGAGTAATATACGAGTTTATGTTATTTTCACTGTTTCATTTTTTGGGTTCCGAACCTAAAAGCAGTGGAGTGGTGAGTACTCTTTCATCGGATTGGGAGAGGAGGCAAAGGTCTTAGGTCGGCACCTCTATTTGGGACTAACTCCATTCAAGGGGCCTCCTGGTAACTCTGCTTAGATAGTTATTCTAGGCGCGTTAGTATTTTATTTCGAAGACGCCTGAATGGACGCTACGACTCGAATAAATATAAATAAATATTACTAACATTCTTGTTAACCATTCCAACTAAGCTTAAGCTTGTGCTAGGAGATGGCTCACGTCAATAGTCGAATGGTGGATTCGAAACCACGACCTTACAATTCGCAGGCTATTGACGTGGTAACTTTACCGCGAAAAACGGAAGAATTCTAAAGCTAACTTTAAATGCCACTTCTGGAAGCGTTGGCTCTAGAAGTAACGCCTGAAGAAACTCCAGCAATGCTCCTAATCTAACAGGCGGGGCCTAACATTGTCTTCACGTATACGCATGGGGACGATTACTGAGTATATAGCATAATTAAGACTAACTTCGCTTAACTCAATGTAAATAAAAATGACGAACGCAGATAACTTATACGAGTATATCGAGACTATGTGACGACACATAAAGTGGTCTGATTAAGGGTGAGTCCAAGCGAACGTATTTTCTGAGTTGTAAGTCGCGTATTTTCTGGTAAATTCGGTTTCATAGAAAATTCCAGTTTGATTCACATGATGACGCAAAATGAGTCTGTCGGTTGGTTAGGTTGATTTTCTGTAACCGAAAAAAAAATGTCCGTTTTTCCTCAACCTCAACTATAAAAATATTTTTGTAATTTATTTTTAAAACGATGAAGAAATTCCAAATGTATGTGTCAATTAATTCAGACAATCCGTTACAACATCCTGTCTAATCTGTAATACATTTGGTGTTTTTGTTTTATTTTATTATTTGATTACCTGCTGCTATTTTTTGTGCAGCAGCCTGGTTTATATATATATATATATATACCATATACCATATATATATATATATATATATATATATATGTTAGTAAATTTCATTTCATCAATATAAATAAAACATTAATATTATTAAGAAGACTTAAATTAGCATGAAAGAATGTTGCATCAAAAAAAATGATTTTTATTAAAATAAAAAAAAAAATTAAAAGTTGAAACTTTTTAGCATACTACTGCGGTGGATTCATTGGTCAAGGCAGCATGACTTCTGTGCAGTACTCTAATGCATTTGGTGTACAAAAAGTTCTTAAAACTTCGTACGTATGTCAACACCCACACAAAACTCGTATACGCTAGTTAATGTTATTATGTCCCGCCACAACGAAAAAAAACGACCTTCAACGTAAAAAAAAACATCTAATTTAGCCAGTCTAATTTATTCAAAGTTACATGCGAGATAATTTTACATAAGTGTAACAATGCTAGTGCATATCAATTACATTTATTTTTATTCAACACGTCGGGAATATAAAAAAAAACCATACTGGTAGTCGACGATCGTATTTTGTGATTCAAGAAGAGGTCAATTGGTGACGCCGCTGTAACAAATCTGGCCAGTCTTAAACCCAGGTTTGGTGTTCTACAGAAATCATTTTCGAGAGCGTGCTCAGGATTTACCAGATCGTCCCAAATTATAATGGCTTTGGACACTGCGTTCGTATCGCCTACAAAATTGTAGTTATAGTACTAGGAAATTTGTTCATTGTGGTATTGGCATTTAAGCATCAATAGCCTAATGGTTTAGGGAACGGCCTGCGAATCGTGAGGTCGTGGGTTCGAATCCACCATTCGACTATTGACGTGAACCATCTCCTAGCACAAGCTTAAGCTTAGTTGGAATGGTAGTAATATTTATGAAAAAAAAAATATTGCTAGCTTTCTTTTTAAAAAAATTGGTAATTTTACAAAATGCTCTGTTGCTTAACTATAATGAGTACTACTGTTAACGACGCAAAAAGGATGTAGGCACTTGAAATTCGTAAAATAACTCTGAGATTTCTGAAATAAAAGAGAGCGTGCGTGTTTAATATTTATTCCGTTAATCATTTGATATGAAGACGGTTTTTGAAGAGTAACTAAGGTTAAATTAAAAGAAGTTCTTTCTTTCTTTTTTTAATTGCTTCAAATTAATTTAATTACTAATTTAATTACTTTTTAATTACTACACAGATTGGCCAGAGAAGCTGGCCTTGACTGCTTCAACGGATTAGCATAGCTCTTACGTCGCTTAGCCTGAACCTCTATCGCTAGTAACTCGACACAAGGGTCCCCTCGGGGAGTGGTAATTCCGGCTTGGACTACTATGTTACGCTGTTCTAAAAGAATTTCAGGCTAAGCGACCAACGAGCTGTGCCACCTCTCAAAAAACCCGGTGAAACTTTACAGGCCTCCTTGCTGAGCAGCGTAAATGTTTTTGTTTTTTTTTAAAAAAAAAGGTTCTTGTGTGTACTCATAATTATTCTCGTCGCTAATACGTTACATGCATTAGCCTGAAGAGGACACTTTTTGTGATGAACCTACGCAGATTGTCACGGAATCTGACCGCAACAGTTCCACCGGGTTTGAGAGGTCGCAGAGCTCTTATGTCGGGTAGCCTGAACGCTCTATTAACACGAACAAGGCGCAATGCTGCAATCGCGTTAGCATTCTGACGAGCGCCCAAAAGGACTGAACGATCGGTCGGCTGCTTTTATTAGAAGACTATCAAGATATTCAAATATCTACCTGTGAATATAACTTAGGAAAGCGTCGCCGTTGGTCAAGCACTGAGCCCTGTAGTCCTGGGCTCGTAGAATAACATTTTTTCTCTAACAATTTTTTTTTGTTTCACATTGTCATCTCCGAAGATCAGAGTACATCGGCTACCGTTTCTCTGTGTACACATAAGTCATAATCGTACTGTTAGAAAAGTGTTGCACTCTCGTGGGTACACTTTTCTTAGTTGCGTATCAACTCCGGAAAACAAAACGCAAAGTACGTGATCACTTCTCGTAACCGTCGTACCGATATCATCCTGTCCCTGGCCAATACAAAGGGTCTTAAACCATTGTTTAATTGAACACCGACCCATTGTTATGATTCTCATAAGCGTGCTGTTTCTCCCGAGTAATGTTTCTTCAACAAATCTTAAATGGTTATATCTTACACTGATAATCGCTATTCTGTTTGGGATCACCGTGGGATCTTTTCTTTACTACACTGATCAAATCCAATTTACCCATTACTTATTAATAAAAAATGAATATTGTTTCTAATACTTTCATGAAGGTCCTCAAATCGTGAAGGTTCGGAAACACCGCTGGTGATTGTTAATTCCACAGGTTGTGACAGTGCGTGGAAGAAAGTTACGCGATAAACGTAGTCGTGAAACGACAACAATCGAGTATTTTTTTTTAAGTTTACATCCGTTACATTTTCTCTACACTACCCCAAAGTAGACTGACAAAGAAATTCCTTTTAGAATTAAGTAGTAGAGGACACCTGCGTGTGCCGTTTAGCACCAGAATCGCCTGCCGGACTATGCCTTATAACAGTGGGACATATATTAGGTTGTCAAATATCTCCCTTCCGCCTTTTGTGTCATGCGGCACCCAAACATCAAACTTTTTTGTATCCAGCCTTCTGCAGATGGTTTAAAATGGTTTGGTGACTAATTCCCATCTCCTGGGCGATGTCTCGAGATGCCACATGCCGGTCTAACTCGATGTAGTCCATGATTTGATCGGTATTTGTCGTCACAGGTCTTCCGCCGGCTGGCTTATCCATGGTGTCGTTTTCACCGGCTCTGAATCGTCGAAACCACTCCTCCGTGGTTCGAAGTGATAGAGTACCATCCCCAAAACACCATTAATCTCACGGAACGTTTCTCTAGCGGATTTGCCTTTAACGAAGGAAAACTTTAAAATAGCGCGAATTTCGGCGTTAGTGAACTCCATGTTTACACGTCTATAACTGTTGAACGCAATATCCAAACTAATTATGCATAGCGTCGTTTTGTAGGTTATGTCAAGACCTTTCAAATTATGTATAGTATTGCTAGATACGAGCTCTGTAGCGCTTTGTACATAGCCGCGAAATTCAAAAGACAAAAAGGCGGAAGGGAGATATTTGACAACCTATTATATAAATGTATCTGTAACTTTTGCTGTCAGGTTTTGTCTAACCAGAAGGTACTATCATGGGTGACAATGGCAAGATATAATACTTTGGATCTTCAATATAGTAGAATTTAAAAGGTGTGTTTTAAGAACCTCGTAGATTCTGCCAAACCTTTTTCGCGCTGCGTTCTTGGAAATCTAAAAGCGATGCAGCGACGAGTGTTTATAATATTTCTAAACCGGGCAAGGTGACCTATTTAAAGAAAAATCAACGTTTTACCCGACACATTCGTGTTCAAATACCGTGAAGATTTTTTCTATAACTCAGTGTAAACAATGATGTGATTAATTCTATATTAAAATTATGTTACAAAGAATACGCGTTGTTGCTCACTGGCTTTTGAAGTAAAACTTCTTTAGCTATTCTTGACTTCGTGGGGATTAGGCTGGTGAAGCGTGATCGGGAAAGGCGAAGGGAAGTTGAGATATAAGTAAGATAGAGAGAGATTATTTGATATATTACTGTAGGGGCAATAGAGAGCAGCGCGCACGTTTTCTTTCTCCCTTGGACAATTGTGTATATATTGTTTTGTGTGTATATTATACATATAGATGGAGCTAAAGAAGTTGAACTTCGGTCGTGTGGCGTAAAGCACACTCGTTTTTTTTGTTTATCTAACTCACGGTTATAAAAAATCTGAGATGGTTTAGCACGCGCTCGGTGGTGAAGAAAAACATCGTAAGGAGACCTACATATGCTAGAATTTTTTGAAGACATGTCAAGTCTGCCGATGCACTAGGGTCGCGTGGCGGGGCATAAGGTCTACTAGGCAAATGGATTTGTTTCATCACATTTTTATATTGATACAGTACAAGGAAGTATACCAACTGCTAGTATACTAAAACCATACGGTATGCAGTAATAATATACATTAGAGATAAACGTGAGGAATAATAAGATATCTCTTACGAATTTACAATTTTTCGAATTGGATGGCGCTGGGATCACCAACAGATCAAATCTGCATTAGCGCGGCTTCATATAGTCTTTAGGATTTAAAGTCTCGGTTGGCCATTAAGTAGGTCGATGATATATACGTGATTCTGACTTCCGGACATTCCATGTTTGTTATGTTCATTATATTACAATAATATATTAATGAGAAATAATACATATAATTCGTTTATCATGATATATTTTAAAAGGCGTATATGTACAGTTGTGGAAATAGAATTTATTACCATCTAATTAACACGGTTCTCTTAAGTATTTGTAAACATATATACAGAAAATGTTATCTCTGGTCATTTCTCTTACAATGACGTAATAAAATATTTATATCATATGAATATTTATGTAAGATTTTTATTAGCGTTATAAACTCCGAAGCTTGTACATACTACTCTCATGTTGGTTAAGACAGAACCATATAAATAATTTATTAATTTTATTTATTAGAAAAATTACTACACCATTACAGCTTACAATGCAGAAAACGATACTCTTCAATACCTGTCGCGTAATCCGCAAATTATTGCCGAAAAAATTTTTAAGTTAGGTTAAACAATAATAGTATAGCTAACATATTTTTTACGGGTACAATGGTAACCAGTGGCCTAAGAATAAAATCAATCATGTTGTCGCAGAAGGGTAAGCAGAGTGGCACATTAAAACAGGCACAACCTATCACACTTCTTGCATATCCATACACCTTCGCATGTGCCCAGGTTTTGAGTTGTGACTTCACGTTTCTTAATATGTCACCCCACTGACACTGCCACTCATTTTTGTGTCATAAATTTATTTTCGTCTAACTTTTCTCTTTCGTCATTTCTACCTACGATGTGAAACATCGAAATTATTTTATACTGACTGTATCTACAAAAGGACTGTTCACGAATGGAAATAAATATGGCATAAAAATCATATTTATTTAAAGAAAGAGATGATTGTATAATAAACATTAATATTAGTTTAATAGTTTAAACTTATTCATGGCGACGCGTCACGACAGCGTATTGTTTTATTTTTTTCTTTTAAAAAATACTATATGCGTCGCCACGGCAACCATATGATTAGATGTTTCGATAATACCAAATGCACTGGAGATAAACATTAGCATGACTAAACATAGGGTTACAATATTAAAAAACTTTATGGAGGAAACTATCCAGCAGAAGGAAAAGTCGAGAACACAGAACGATAAAAGCTGGAAATGGAAAGACGAGATAGAGAATAAAGCAAAGACAACGTCGACTCTAAACAGGGAATAGACAACAGACAGACTCTAAAGGTGGACTGCAAGGCAAGAGCGTTGGCGTGGCGTAGAAGATAAAGGGTTTTATTACATGAGAGTCTGACACTCTTGACAGCACGGGCTGCCCAGGATTAACCCTCCTAGCACAAAACAAAAAAAGGGTTACAATATAAATTAAATGTAACAAAGGAACATGCACTACAGGCAGATTTATCCCACCGAAGCAGAGGGTAATGGTTAGTAAAGAGCTACGAAGTGAAAATTATTCGGAAAGGCATGTTTCACTCTTTTTATTTTTACGGTCATCCCGCTCACCGTAACAATGGCCTTTGTCCGCCGGCCGCTCGATCGACGCGCTGCGTTCCAGTTATTAGTGCCTGAAAGAAGGTTCCTACGTCGAATTATTTTAGGAAGCGGATAATTAAACGGGCGGCGAGAGTTGGAGAAAAAAAAAGATGGTTTAAAATAATCTCGCTTATTGCGAAACGGTTATATAAATGTCGAGCAACGCGTACCATAATAATTGTTTGTTGCCTTTTACTAGATTGTTTCCGTCATTCTTTTGTTCTCTTTCTCTTAAGTTGTTTTTTTTTAATTCCCATTTCTTTTGTTTTAAACGTTATTTATTATTATTGATGAACGATGGTGCGCAGGTCGAATATAATCGGTGTATCATGTAAATATATGATAGAATTTTTTTATTATAAAAATTATTTTTATAATAAATACTTCTTGATTTATTGTGTTGGTAAGAAGTATTTATTAGAAAAAAACAAACTTTTTGGTTATCCAAACAGCTCTTCTGTTCGTCAATTGTTTTTAATATTGTGATATCATTGAACAGTAATTGTGAATTGAATCATTCTGAATCACTCGCTTTATTTGATCAGCTAGTTGCAACTACCAGGGTTTATATCAACACTTTTTTTATTATATTCCATAGAATTAGATAGCTTAATTATTTTTTGTAATAATATATAGTACCGCTAATAAAAGCGCTTTAACATTTCTATATACGTGAATAAATGTACATATTACATACAGAAATACGACTATACAATTAAAAAATGAATCTTTCACGATGCTCTAACTCAAGCGAGGTAGACAAATTTGCACGCTTTTTGTTAAGTTCTTTATTGTTATTCTACCTATATTAAGAATTAGCTATGGCCCACAGTGTTACTATGTGTATTCTTTTCTGTAACATTTTTTTTTTTATTATATATTATTTATTATTTTTATAAAAACTTAATCGCACTAAAAAGAGAAAATTAATCTATACAAATAAATAAAACTGGAGTGTCTATTTTTTAATATATAATTAACCGTTTGCCTGTTTGTTCCGTAAAATCGCTGGAACGGCTAGAACAGAAAAAAATTGACGGGACTTTAACTGGCAGTTAGCTGGGGCTTAGGTTTTTATAATGTTTTTGTATTTTGTATGATATTTATGTGTATTTTACTTTTTATAAAAATATCGTAAAAACTTAACCTAAGGTCTAAAAATAAATAAAAAGTATAATAAATAATAATATTCTTTATTAAACAACAAAAATTATAAAACAGTATTACAAATTACAATTTTCACTGCGAGTATTAATACTATTTATGTTTCACTGCCACTTAAACTAGGAATTTCCTGTGCGATTTGTGGCAGTCCTTGGCACCATGGCTATTTATATATGTACTATTTTAATGATATCATATTTTTTGTGTGTGTGTTTGTGTGAATATGTGAGTGCTTTTCAATTGACCACATTTAACATATTCTCACAACCTTCATAGTTTAGTGTTTCAAACCACACAAAAAAAATTATGTCTAATAATAGGTTGTCAAATATCTCCCTTCCGCCTTTTGTCTTTTGAATTTCGCGGCTATGTACAAAGCGCTACAGAGCTCGTATCTAGCAATACTATACATAATTTGAAAGGTCTTGACATAACCTACAAAACGACGCTATGCATAATTAGTTTGGATATTGCGTTCAACAGTTATAGACGTGTAAACATGAAGTTCACTAACGCCGAAATTCGCGCTATTTTAAAGTTTTCCTTCGTTAAAGGCAAATCCGCTAGAGAAACGTTCCGTGAGATTAATGGTGTTTTGGGGATGGTACTCTATCACTTCGAACCACGGAGGAATGGTTTCGACGATTCAGAGCCGGTGAAAACGACACCATGGATAAGCCAGCCGGCGGAAGACCTGTGACGACAAATACCGATCAAATCATGGACTACATCGAGTTAGACCGGCATGTGGCATCTCGTGACATCGCCCAGGAGATGGGAGTTAGTCACCAAACCATTTTAAACCATCTGCAGAAGGCTGGATACAAAAAGCGATGTTTGGGTGCCGCATGATTTGACGCAAAAACCTTCTGGACCGAATCAACGCCTGCGATATGCTGCTGAAACGGAACGAACTCGACCCATTCTTGAAGCGGATGGTGACTGGCGACGAAAAATGGATCACATACGACAATATCAAGCGAAAACGGTCGTGGTCGAAGGCCGGTGAATCGTCCCAAACAGTGGCCAAGCCGCGAATTTCGGCGTTAGTGAACTTCTTGTTTACGTCTATAACTGTTGAACGCAATATCCAAACTAATTATGCATAGCGTCGTTTTGTAGGTTATGTCAAGACCTTTCAAATTATGTATAGTATTGCTAGATACGAGCTCTGTAGCGCTTTGTACATAGCCGCGAAATTCAAAAGACAAAAGGCGGAAGGGAGATATTTGACAACCTTATATTTAATATTCTATTAATTTTATTGTATATATAAGGTCCAAGAAAACAGCAATGTTTATTTACAAAAGTTGATTTGAATTTAGGCATTTTTACTTAATGTAATAATGAGTAACTTCATTTATTTTTATTTTAGATTTTGTAATAAATAGATTTTAATAACGGGTAACACCGCGGGGTGCTGGTAGTATTTCTTAAAATGTTGTAGAGTAAGATTGTATTACGCGACCATAGTTAAATTGTATATTGCGAATGAAGTAGCTTCGGTGTTAAAACGTTACCATATTTAGCAATAGCACCTTCAATACCGTTCTTTATTACAATGGTCTCAAATTTGAAGGTCTCCGCGGAATCCAGTGCGCAGTATACTTGCGTGTTACAATTAAATGTTCATTGCAAACTTTTGTCCTTTGCCTGCTTTATTTTTATCGTCTGAATTATTGTGATTAATTTCAAGACTCAATTGGGCCAAGGTGGGCTCGTGCGATGTTTTAGTGGATTTTATCTGGCCCTGAGATAATGTCTGTTCTATTGTAATGTCTTTAAATAGTCGTTATAGTGACTTCCTTGTCGATTTCCATATTTGTTTTTAAACAATGCTAACATAACATGAGCCGTGGTAGCTCAGTGTCCGGGCAGTTGGCTATTGCATAGTGCGCTATCAATTCGATCGCCGGTGCCGGCACCAATAAATTTGTTGTTGCAATTCTATGTGCTGATTCACCATACGATCGACGGTGTAGGAAAACATCGTGAGGAAACCTACATGTCTTAGAATTTTTTTTCTAAGGCATGTCTAGTCTGCCAATCTGCACTAGGCCGAGTGGCGGACTGTGCCCTTTTACTCTCTTTACAGTGAACCTGCGCCCAACAGTGGGACATATATATTATAAATTAAAAAAGGCTGTAACTTTAACATAACATTTCAGTAGAATGGTACTTATTTCTCATAATTATAATAACATTCTTGTTAACCATTCCAACTAAGTTTTATTTTTTGAGTTAGCAATAAAACGCCCATATTCAAAGAAATAAATGATTTTTTTTTATACCCAACAACCAGTTACCGCTGGACGTTGAATTACGGGACATGTGTATACGACTGTCCACGAGTGAAAGTTGGTCTTGGTCTTGATCTTACAGTGTGATACAGACAATAGGCCTGCACTGTCTTAGGTATACGAAATTTTCTTCCTATTTTCATTAACTTATATCTCCCTTTCAACTTCCTTTCCCATCGCCCGAACATACTATTCGTAACGTATTCCGTAACCATACCAACCATAACCAGCTTACTCCCCAAGTCAAGCGTTGTTTGTTTTACTTTAAAAAATCGAATAATCTTTTAATCTAGCTACTACTAATCACATTAAATATACAATATTAAAATCGAATACTACGAAAAACTGTTTCTTCTCTTCCTGTCATAGACAGGGTTATAAATGGCAAAATCATGTAGATTTTGTTCGCAAAAATTGACTGTTATCCTTTGTCCCATTAGTATGGTACATAAAATGGACGTCTCCAAACAAACCCGTTCGCCAACTCGGCACTATATTTCGCTCTCCAGGTCAAAGGTTCGCAACGTGTTTCCGTCCGTGCGCGGGTTAACGATCTATAGTTATGGCAACGAGATGAGTAGAGTTCGAACAATAGCCGATTAACTAGGCTCACCATATTTGTTGATTTTCCGGACAGTCCATGATTTAAACGATATATATTTTGGAATACAATGTAATCTTGCTTCATATATATTTTTGAAAGCTGGTAAGTGCGTCACGAAAATTGTAATCAGGCGAATAGTAGTGCAGAGGGAGATATAAGTTAGCGAAAATAGAAAGAGAGAGAGTTACGTTTCGTATATCTAAGAAAAAATACAGGCCTTTTGTCTGTATCACACTGTAGGACCATGAAAGGTCAGTGTGTTCGCACATTTTTTATCTTTCTCATATATATACATACATATAGACCGCTGAAAATCAGCGCCGTCGCATCTTTGAGACAGCACATACTGAGTCGGTGTCCAATGTTGGCATCATCCTATTTGTATGTTCCTTCTTTTAATCGTATTGTTTATTTTTCTCTCCTTTTTTAATTTTCTTTTTTTGCTATATTTTATATAATGTGTATAATATATGTAATGTGGTTATATATTGTGATACCTATTTATAAAATGTCTATGTCTATGTAGCTAAAGAAGTTTTACTTCAGTCTTATTTATTTTAATAGTGCCGTGTCTGGGCGCACGGCGCTCGGACGTTAAATTCGTGACAACGTATCCTAGGTATACACGTTATTTCAACAGTATTGAAGTATTTTTTTCTACTGCACTGAGCACAAATTTGCGTTCTCTATCTCTCTCATACTGCGCTCTAGCTTACACTTTGGACGATGCGGCATTTGCTTTGGCGAACTGATTCATTGTACACATTTTATGTACGTAAGTAACCGAAAAGAAGAACCTAATTGGTACAAGACGGCTGGGATTTCAATGCTTCGTTTCCGACTAAAATATTATAAAAGCTTAGGAGTTAGAATAGACTATCAAGTCTATACTAATAAATATCTTATCTGACGATGAATATCGTCATAATATTCATCTGTCTTCATCTGAATGTAGTCGTGATAGTAATCTGTAATGATAAAAAAGCGTTACTCATGTAAGCTAATGTGTTACATAAGCGATGCTTTTTTCCGTTTCATTAATAGATGTAAAATTTAATACTGTCCTTAATTTTTTTTCTACGACCGTGGGAAGCCTAGGCTTAACTGTCGCATCGAGTGTTTCGTCACGCCGGCTTGCTTCCAAACCCGTTCCCTTGCTCCACATTTAGATGAAATTTTCATTCTCGCTCACGTTTCCGGCCTTTTGGTAACTTCAAAGCTGCGCTAAGTAATTCATAAATTTCGTGCAGCTCCGACATGTTCACGGCCAGAATTACCGAAGTTACTTGATCCGATTAAATTATTAAAGTACGAAATACCTTTCTTTATAATTTTTTTTAAAGCGCTTCATAATTTTGTATTAAAAAAATCTTATTGCTTTAGATAGAAACTTTTCTATTCGTCCTAAAAATATATGTTATACGTAAAACTTGCTGTGCTCCGCGGTATTACTCCTTAGGACATTAGCTATCTGTTACTGAAAGTCCTGTTAAAATCAGTCCAGCCTTTTCAGATATTAGCCGGAACAATCAGACAGACATGTAATTGTAAAAAAATGTTATTTAATTAATTTATATAAAAGAGAAAGTGTGTGGGTATGTTCCTTAAAGGCTCCGAAACGGTTGGACCGATTTCAATGAAATTTTCAGGGAATCTTCAGTTAAACAGTTCAAAACGAGGAGTGCTCCGATCGTCACCAAAGTTTACACAGTTTTCATTGAAATCGGTCTAGCCATTTCGGAGCCTATACGGATCAAACACACATTCTCTTTTATATATATAGATTTTCGTTGTTATGTTTATAGTCGACCGTAGATTAGTGGCTATAGGGAATAATTTACGATGTTGTATGTTTTAAAAGCGTTTTATTTGGGACGAATGGTGGTGGCGTGAAGCGCGGATGACAAATTGTTGGAAAGCGTTTCGCCCGCTCGTTTGCCGGTTTTCCAATAACTCGCCCGCTGTCCCGATCCTCTAATACCATTCTGTTGGACGGCGTGTGCCATTGTCGTTAGTAATAGATTGTTTTCCCCTTTATAGTGGAACGCTTTGTTAGCCTTTTTATTTTGTTTTATAAATATTAAATTGACGAAATGAACAATGACCCTAGCTATTACCAAGATTTTTAAATTCGTCCTCCGTCGCATCACATATGCATTCATCGTAAAGTAAAGCGGTACATCTCGTTAACCTAGTTATTTCGCACACAACATCCTTTAAATGGCAACACTGTTATACACATTATTACGTTGTGCGAGTAGTGTATTAACTATAAAGAACTTAGACTGTAATGTCTTATCTTTTAAGCGTCAATAGCTTTAATAACCTATACCCCTACATATAACCCTTGCCAGGCTCCGACTACGTAAGGAATCTGGCGCTACATCTTTTCCTTCCCGGCTGAAGAACCAGAGGAAGAGCCACTACCATGTGGGACCAATAGTAAGGAAGAGAGTGAGAGAGAGCCTTAACAGGCTTAAGGTACGGCTACTAACAAGATTGTTAGTAATATTTGTGAGAAAAAAAATTGTTACCATTCTTTTTTTTAAATAAGAAGAATGAGTGCACCTAGTCGTAAGTCCTTTGCAGTGTAAATATCCCATATACGCACACACAATTAATGCAGTTTTTTAAGCACAAATAAATCACTTGCTAAAAGTTTGTGCCCGGTGTATGTCGATGGGTTCACCATCTGTCACACGGGACCTAATAAGCTTGGTGATAAGCGGACAGCGAAAGCTGTCTCTGCCTACCCCGGTAGGGCTAAAAACACTTGAGAGGTTATTTTTAATAACAGCGTCCGTGGTGGACTCTCGGACGTTGAACCTTGCCTGCGGTTAACGGTAGACTTTATTAAACTTTTCGCTTCATTGAATACGAGTTCAATATTATTAAACATTTATTTCAACACATCAACATATGATTTAAACCAAACAATAACATGGATTACAGTTGAACTATAACATATAACCAACCACCGGCAAATCTAAACTATTAAATAAGAAGATCATTTTTTTTTCAGCTTTTACTGCAAAAAGTACAGAACTGTACTTATAATATAAGACGTATTGTGTTGCAGAGAAAGTTTTAGTATACATATATATTTTTTAGTTTAAAAATAGTAACTATTTTTTTAGTTTCTTTAGTAGGTTTGTAAAAAATGACTAGCTAAAATTTGTGCCTGTCGATGATGAATGATGAATCCCATCTAATGTTAAGTGGAAATGCATAATAAATAGTAAGGCGCACTAGCTTAGTAATTGCCTATTCACTTTACGCTTGAAAACAGCCATATTGTGATCGGACAGTAAGACAGACAGACGGGCAAACTATTCTATTCCTTTGCAGTACGTAATTAAAGAAGCGCTTAGTTCGGTTTATTTTATAGCAACTACCTTTCATTAATAAAACGTAATAAGCTTGTTAAATTATTGACAACAATAGCTCTCTATCTACACCCCAACGGCAACGGAGAGAAAATATCAAATAACTTTACGGAAATGATGTGTTTTAAGAGTTTGAAGAGAATTTGTTTAGGTTCTGATTAATTCTATATCGTTATATTCATACGATAATTCGGAAATACAAAGTAGGCGTCTACGCGTAATAGCGGATTAATTCGATTCGATTTGAAGTCGATTTTTATTTGTGCTCGTAGTATTTATAGTTCATTGGAGCCAGTATAGCGTCCACCAATGACATACTACTGGAACGTCAAATATTTAGTAATGATGGAATGATATTTGAGCTGACAGCTGTAAGCTCATCTTGATGAATATATTATGGCTTGGTAACAAGACCTTTAAGCCAAGTCTTTTTTAAAAGATACACTTATTCCTTTCGTCTAAGATGAAAATGGTAAAATGCAAGTTAGATGATGACCCCCTATGAGTCCTCGCGCCATTATCGTTATTGCTGTAAGCTCATTTTTACTCTTGGTATAGAAGATAATAAAAATTATGATGATGATGATGACGCTTCGGGACTGACATATCATGAGCCAGGTCACGCGGCTCTTGAGTGTTCCCTAATGTGGCTTGCATAACCACTCTTCCTTGTAAAAGTGTGCCCGCATTGGGAGCACGTAAGCACACCGTTATTGATGTTATAGGATATGGCAGCTCGTGGTCGGGCCTTCAGGGCGTCACGCTTGTCGTCTTATTCAGATTTATTATTTATTTTAATAGTCTCGAAACCTTTGAGCACATGTAAGATATAATATAATATATCACTCAAACCCCATTCGGTTGTTCAGCGCTATATTTGTTTGTTACGTTACAGGAAATTGCAACATCGGCTTGTAACGTGTTCCCGTTTTATTGGGAGCCGTCTGTACAAGTTTCCGATAGTAAAGGCAGCGTGACGTCAGCGATAGCGCCGTGATCTTATGCCCCTTATATTACGACGCGAAATAAGGTCTTAGGTTTGTGCACATACGATCATATTGATATTGTTTTTATTGAAGTAAAGCCGTATTTACACTGTGGTTGATTTTTTAATCTTTATAAAGATTTTATCGTCTTACGTAACAAAGAAATGGGATACCGTATATAAAATTTGGAATGTTTATACATAGGACGAGTATTTTTTTTTAATTATTTATTTAAGGTTCTAAGGCTGGAAAACAAAAACGTATCAACTCACTAAAATGAAATTGTTCATCAGAGCCGAAAATCATTTCAACTTTTTAAAAAAATTATAAATTTCGTGTTTGTGGACCTAGAGCTGTCGTTTTTGGACACAATATTTATTATTTTTTGCTAAATAAGTATTGTACCACAGCATTAACCTACAGTTTTCCTAAAAGAAAACCGTTTTACTGTACAAAAAATAAAAGAGAAGTGTCAATCTTGAAAATCCTATTTTAACTAGTTTTCATGTAATTGTTACAAATCTTATATCTTTCGACGCGTCTTTTTTTCTGATTCCAACGACGTAAAAAAGTGAAATTAGTTATATGTGTCACTTACTACGTTTTTGCTTTCCAGCATCGATATACATCGCACAATGAGTAATAGTACAAAGGAAACCTATACATATGACATAATGTTAGTACACAGCACTGCCAAATAAACTTTATACAAACAAGAAGTTAGGAATGAAATAAACACGCAGACAAATGAAGATCTGTTGAATATCCTTTTAATACCGGATAATCTCATCTTTGAACTGCACAATACTATGGTGAATAATTTAAGAGTATATTTAAAACGCCCTCTTTCGTTTTGGAACTATCATACTAATATTACGAATTAAGAATTCCCCCCATTTCACCCTCACTGTATCAGCATAACACGAACTCTTACCTCTTCCGGATCCAACTTTTAACGCGACAAGAAACCCCACCCTTATCAGCTGTGAACCCAACGGGATCTTTTAGGACAGGCATGGGACATCATAATGTTGTAGGCCCAGAACTGCAAAGCTATCTTTGAAAACTTTAGTTTTTAAAGTATAATTTTTATACTTTCTGAGCAATTGCTTGACCTCGGTCAGATGAGAAGAGACGTTAAGAGGAAATGCAGTCCTGGAGGGTAAGGTAAATGTCTATTCACTCTACTTTTGAAAATATCCACATTGTAATCGGAGGGAAAGACAGACGCGGACAAACTATTCCAGTCCTTTGCTGTACGTATAATGAAAGACAAAACAAAGCGCTTCGTTCGGATTTTAGGGCTGTCCACAACAAAAGGTTGAAATAAAGCACTGCGTCTGTAAGTCCCATGGGGGAATTAGATCATGTGGTTCCTCAGCACACTCTCCAAAATGCATTCTGTAACACCGAAAGGCCATCTAAAATAAATGTATATAAATAAATAGCTGATTGCATAATTGACGATTTCTTATTCAGTTTATGGCTGGTGTGAGTAGATCCTTACCGTCACGCTCTACTGTTTGCCCTTTCAAAGTTCATTCCCCTCCACTATCCAGTTACAACTTATTGAGAGCTATACCTCCATGACACATTGAAATTAGATACGAGATCCATCCTTGTAAAGCGATAGTCAACTGTCAAGTGACAGACCTTGGCGATGATACAAACTTATAGACTCATTAACTTTGTCACTTTAGGGCCTATATGTGGCGTCAGATTACGTGGTAGATCAGTGAGAGCCGTGGTAGCCCAGTATGCTAGCAATCCGAGTTCGCTCCCCGATGCCAGCAGCAAAAAATTGTTATTGCAATTTTATGTGTTGATTTAACAAGCGCTCGGCAAAACATCAAGAGGGAACCTACATGTCTTACAATTTTTTATTGTATTTTTTTTTCTCTCATTAACTACTCTTGAAATCCTTTCCAATAAAAAATGAATCATCGTAAACGATAGGCGTCATATTTAATTATTCATACATTTTTGGCACACATACATTGATGCAAATTTACGAGCAACAAGCAAGCATTTAAGCAATAAAAAAGAATCATCGTAAACGATAGGCGTCATATTTAATTATTCATATATTTCTCATGAATTCCATTGTCAGAATTGGACCAAATTGAAATGAGAAGCACTATACATATCAAATAAAAATTATTAAAATCAGTTCACCCAATCGGAAGTTATGAAATAACAAAAATTGAAGAAAATATACAGATGAATTGAGAGTCTCCTCCTATTTGAAGTCGGTTGAGAATACCGTAAGCTTGCCTCTGCTAAATACTGAGCATATTGCTATCATCTTCGTATTCTCCGGCCACTTCTTCTCCCAGCGCCAACGCTTCCCGAAGTGGCACTCAAAGTTAGTTTAGCTTTTGAATGTCCCTTAGATTATCCGTGAAATAGCAACCGACCGAGTCGTGGTTCGGCCCTCTCGGGCATCCTCGGATCGGAATGCTTACGCGTAACATAGTAACCGTCCAAGCCGAGGTTACCCCTCACTGGGGGACCCTTGTGTCGAGTTACTAGCAATAGAGGTTCAGGCTAAGCGACTTAAGAGCTGTGCCACCTCTCAATCCGGTGAAGCAGTCAAGGCTAGCCTCTCTGGCCAATCTGTGTCTTCGTCATTTCTATCCTGCCTTTCCACCGAGTCCAGAGCTGAGATATAAAAATCTAATAAAAGATGAGCTGAATAATAAAAAAACAACTTTTTCACTTTCTACTTACATTTTATTATTTTATATTTTACTACAATATTGGTATTGAATACATAATATAAATGTATCTTGTACATTTATGTGTATTTTTGTATATTGTGTATTTTTTACTATACCCTTTATTTTTAAAATTGTTCCAATTCGAAATACATTATCGACATCGTTCAGCTTTCAGTAATGGATCGTTTTACATCGTAAAAATAATAAATTTTAAAATTTAATTCAAGCGTGGAGGTTATCGCTCGAGTGTCGGTTCGTCCAATTTTCTCTTGCGACTAGACGGGGAGATGCTCCGAGCTACCGCATTAAAGTGTTTGCCTGCACGGACGTCTCGGGGGATGAACTGAAACATGGGGTGAGAAGGGTGACATTACGTGCTCCCCCTTTCGCCTCTTCTAGTATTGTTGAGAAAGAACGTAAACAATCGTTTCACTTATTTTTATGTAACGTGTTATTGTTACCTTGTGACTGGACAGAAATAATTAACTACCTTTTTTATGCTATGACACAGATTTTTATTGGTAAATAAAATAAATTACAAGTCGATTTTTACAAATTAAATGAGATATTTGAACAGGAAAAATAATGAAAAAATAGTACATCAAAGAAATAAAATGTTAATAATTTGAAATTTGATTTGACAGTACCGTAAAATGCCTTTTCAAGCAGCCGTGACTTCAACCTATTTTTGTCCGAGGGGAGCCAGGAGACTCATAACACAAGTTTACTTAGTTCGAGCTCCTGATTCTCACATCCACCTATTGTTATGTAATTGTATTAAAAATGTACTATATAATGTGGGAGTAAGACAAATAAATATTTTATTATTTATTATTATTATTAAACAAAGAAAGACTGGAAGCTTCAGCTAAGGGAGTCGATTGTAAATCGCGGGCCTGTAACGTGCGTTATCTGATCCGATTTCTCTCTTCAGTCAGCTTTCCGGATTTTCGCTTACCTTTGCGCTCTGTCCCCGACATCATCTTGGAAAATATTATGTAATCTCGACACTATATGTTTTAGCTTACGATTATTTATTATCATTAGCACGATGAAAAAAAAGTTGGTTAACATGTGTTAGCTTGTGAGATACATTTATCCATTTCCAAAAGGACCGGTTGTAAGCGACTTCCGTCCAGATGCGTCCTGTGGCCTTATGCGCTGGGGGCTGGCTAGGCTAGGTGGGAGCTTGTATTCCCGGGCCCCAAGGCCTCCAGGTGGTGGACTCGGGAGAGTACATCACCTGCTAACGGTCGTGGAGGAAGGCGCGTTTTGCCTGGAGGGTGTTGACGGGACGGTGGTGAGAGGATGCTGGAAGACGACCAAGTCGTAGACGGGGCCGCGTTTGTGGACGCAAGCGATCGCGCAGCCCCGTCATATGCGACGATGGTGGAACATCTTTTGGGTTCGGTCGGTGATGGACCGATTTAATTCGTTCTTCTCGTCGACGAGTACGCGGTTAGGTACGTTCCCACAAGTAAAACAAAAAAAAGATTATTATGCCTAATTCAAATCATGAGTTTTGCGGCGATACACATAACTTTAACGTGCAAAATCCTGCATCCTGTATGAATATTTGCTATCCGTTATGAAGCAACGAGTCGCTTTATTAGTAGGTTACGAGGCCATACATACAACACTACTACTACATACGACAGCTCCCAAGCTTAAAAAAAAAGGTATATTTAAAAAAATGTAAACAATAACTCTTTGCAAGTGTCGAGTACGGGTAGATGCTTTTAATTATTGAATTTAATTGCTCTTAACTCGTTATCGAGGCCTCGCCTTCACAAGATTATTCATGGAGCGACGTCTTTCATGTTTAAATATTAATTAATTTAACGAATGATAAACGGCCGTTAAAACTGGTTGATGCCAAAAACGATTATAATGCTGTATATGTTTAAGCTACGGTAGCATTCGACGAACGACGATGAACTAGCAGTTCTATTCTTAGCCTAAAGCTAGCTTAACTTAATGAAATTTAGACGAAAGTGGATATCATTTGACTTATCTACCCCGATACGTATTAAGGTAAGCTTAATCTACGATGCATGTACTAAGTCTCACAGTATACGCCTCTGTTCGACGGGCGTTAGTGTTTGTGTTGTGAGAACATTTAGGATATTATGAGAGATAATTGCTTAAAGGGTAGTTACATCCTATGTATACTATATGTCCAATTGTTAGGCACAGGTCTCTGTAAAGAGAGTATAAGGGCATCGTCCACCACGCGGCGCTAGTGAGGATTGACAGACTTCACATGTCTTAGACATGTAGGCTTCCTCACGCCGAGCGCGTGATAAATCAGCACTTAAAATTGCAACAGGCAGCTTACTTGGTGCCGGTACTGGGGTTTGAACTCGGATTGCTAGAGTACTATGCAAATTCAGGCGACCGCCCGGAAACTGAGCTACCACGGCTCACTGTAGACAGCTTATTATCACACAATTGGAATAGCAGACTTGGGACCCATGTCGGTCGATATCTGAGATGAACTAATCATGTATAGCGGCTGAACAAAGCCACACGTCTTAAAATGACCAAAGCTTGCGTGACTGAACGGTGTGAACTCAGGACTCTAAAAACTGTAGCATAGTTAACTAGAGGGCGATTGCCATGGCCTATCCATGCCGTGATGGAGAAGATTTCCAGGATCAAGACAAGGAGATAGAAGTACGAAAGAAGAAGCCTTGGATTGAATTAATCCTTATGTCCTTTTGTAAGGTTTTTTTTTTTTTAAATTATCAAACCGAAAACAAGTTTTTGCACGAGTTAGTAATTAAATCCCATAAAATTAACGGTTTTGTGAAAGTAGTTGGGCAACTGTTTTAATTTTACGTCCGCAGCGACGCTCTCGTTGCCTTGGTAGTATTGTGCTCTGAAAGAGATGACTTTCGTAATGGTTTAATAAGCTTGGAAATGTTCCAGTACACATTTATTTGTGAAGTAACATCTATGTTTAACCAACTTCAAAAATAAAGAGATTCTTTTTAGATGCCCGTTTCAGATTATAGCAGATTTTATTAATAGTGTTTGCTTTCAATTATGTTTCATACTAATTTTGTTGTCATAGTGCTTTTGGTTTCGAAGATATATCAGAAAATACCAAAAAAGACAAAGCAAGCTTATTGATTGAATTTCAAAAATTTTTCATATTACAAACGCAGATGTCACCGTGAAATAAACTTGCTATTACTGCCTTCTAAAAAAAGAAGGTATCGTCTCCCGGTACCAATAATAAAGTCCACCTTTGCACAATGCCACTATAACCCTGTTGCACCACGGATATACTATAGAATCCCATTCGACCTCAATTACAAAGCTTAACACTCGTAAGTTCAAGGGATTGTTATTAAAATGGTTGCAGAATCAAGAGTACATAAATTGAAAATATTTTATTAAACTCATGACAAACACACACTCACTCACACATTCACATAATTTATCAACTATGACTGTAGTTCTTTCCCTTTTTTTTTCCTTTTGCACACATTTTTTTTTCACTAATTTTTAATTATCATTTAATTTAATATACTAAAAAGTAATGTACGCAGGATTTACTGTTTGTGACTCTGGAAGGCACTGTCTCCTGAGATACAAGTACACTGTACCTAGTTCAAGAGACAGAGCTCCTAGAGTTTGGAACATGTTTGCTTGTGTGTTATTAATAAAGTAATATTAGTAGGTTTATGACAGTGTGCTCTCCTTGAGCACAGTACAGAGGGGCTCCGGTGCGTTCCACGTTGAGATCCCGGAGCCCCTCGTCATGCACCGAGGAGGTTTTAGTGGGTAAGACCCCACATAACCGCCGCCTTCACCCTAGAAGGCGGGGTATCTTTCTGAAGATTTTCTCCCCGTCAAAAAGAAAAAAAAAAGGTTTCTGACAATTCAAGATTTGGTAAGTTAACTTATGGACAACGACTTCGAATGTGGAAGAAAATTAAAATATAATGTTATATAACTACTTCGGAAACAAAAGACAACGTCCTTGTGTGGTAGTTTTTAATTTTTGATATGTCATTTAATTTGGTGCGTACTTGTACTTAACCTAAAAAAATGGCTATATCTCGTCTCAGATTTAATTGGTAGTCTTCCTCTTTTGGAAACAGATCTAGATCTAGATATACGAAAGGCTGGGTACCTTCCGTATACTATGTTCACGTTCAAAAGTAATAAAAACACTTTTTCGAATATTCTGATATGAATCTCGTCCTATGAAGACCTCACATTGCGCTAAAGCCCCTAATGCTACTTCGAAAAGGGGATTATCGTTTCAGGAATAATCAATACGCGATTGTGTCGGAGGGTGTCGTGGCGGGATTAGAGGGTAACATTTTTGACAGGTCGTTAATAAGAACATTGCACCCTTGTTGATTTAACACCCACCCCACGGTGTTATAATGCTTGCAAGTGTAATTTTACTTTCCTTCGTACGTGTTGGTATATGTGATATATTTACGATTCGGACGACGCGATTACCATTGCACAGGCTAGATCTCTACAAATCCACAAAGCGTCCATTCGCGACCATCGGAGGTTGCGAATAATCTTTGCGCGTTACCGCTATTTTATGGGCAGGCCCCACCCCTTAGATGTAAGGAGCGTTGCTGGAGTTTCTTCGGCCACTTCTTCTCCCAGCGCCAACGTTTCCCGAAGTGGCACTGAAAGTTAGTTTAGCTTTTGAATGTCCCTTATTTTATCCGTGAAATTGCAACTGACCGAGTGATACTTACGCGTAACATAGTAACTGTCAAGCCGAGGTTACCCCTCACAGGGTCCCTCCTTGTGTCGAGTTACTAGCAATAGAGGTTCAGGCTAAGCGACCTAAGAGATGTGCCACCTCTCAATCCGGTGAAACGGTTAGTTACATTATTAGTTTTGCTATTCTATTACATGGTTATTATAAATATATTTAGTCTATAGTTGTTACGTTTTTATAACTGTGCTTAAAAAGTTTTTGAGACATGATGACATTTGTAAGATTTTATATTATTAAGTTGCTTAAAGGCCAAACTTTTTTTTTGAAACGTCAATAGCTTAATGGTTTACGGTACGGCCTGCGAATCGTAAGTTCTCTCCACCGTTCGTTTGTTGATGTGAACCATCTCCTAGCACAATCTTAAGCTTAGTTGGAATGGTTAACAAGAGTGTTAATGTTTTGTGAAAAAAAATATTGCTAGTACTATTAAACTATTACTATTTAAATAAAAGAAAGGTTTGTACTAATGGATTTATTTTGGTTTCATAAGGTGTCATGTATGTGTCCTAATTAGCGTGAAAATTGGGTAGCCATTGCTATCCTGTCTTTACAGCTAATGATAAAAGGCAAATACGATTTATTACTTACACTGTTCACTAATAAGTGTTTTGTTTGTTTCAGGTAAAACGCTACTTGCATGGAGGTAAAACGTATAGTAAATAATAATTGTTCTTGTGGTCCAGTGAATTTGTTCTCAGGTAGTAGCTTACCTTGGAGAAACTGAACGGGCCATGTTAAAAGATGATGTAATTACCATGCAAATACAAAGCTATTAGCAGGCAATTGACACGGCGAAAACCTTTTATTTTTATCCGACTTCAAAATAGCACTTAATTCGCCTGTATGTTTTTTTTAATGTTCTTTACCTCACAATTTTTGACTAAGAGAACACTTTTTGATTAATGTTTTTTTTTAATTTCAAAGCTGATGCTTCCCTTGTGGTCAAGTTCCGACATCGCTGAGAAAACCACTTAAATCTACCACAAATTTACGAATAACTAATTATCACGCCAATCGATTTCGATGAACTATTGGACGTACTTCAAGAGTAGTTTGATGTGAGTTTGGTTAGGTTCTGTTAATTCTATTTCGTTATATTCCTACGGTAATTCGGAAATACAAATAATTTCGCGCGTAACAGAGTTTAACGTTTGATTCAATTTGTAGTCGGTTTTTGTTTGTGCTTGTAAATATACTTGTTGTATGAATCATGCTCATATGAGAATCCATTTCTTTAATGTTAATACATAATAAAAGCGTTAAGATCACTATCTTAGCTCAAGTTAGAGTAGAACTAGGCGACTAAAAGGGGCCTCGGGTTCACTGGGCGACAAGGGTGGGGGCCTGCATCGTCCAACAAAGTGGACCCGGGAAGAAGGCGACATCGGCTGGCCCGTGTCGCCTTGCGCTGCGAGGGCACAGGGGAGGAGGGCGTAACCTCCCCCCGGGACGTGCTCTCCTTGAGCACGGTGCGTTCCACGTGAGATCCCGGAGCCCTTCGTCATGCACCGAGGAAAAGGCCACCGGGGAGGTTTTAGTGGGTAAGATCCCCACATAACCGCCACCTTCCCCCCAGAAGGCGGGGTATCTTTGTGAAGATTTCCTGCACCACTCCATGTTATAAAGTGTAAAGGGAGTGTAATTACGATCTCTCACCAATCTTCTTAAAGTCAATATTTTCTTAAAGTTGTGATACAAATAATAATTAACCTCCCCCTATTTTTCTAGACATCTGTTAATCCCGTTCGTAGCTTAGTGACTAGGCGGCCGCCTCAAGTCGAATAGAAGGCTAGCAACCCAAGTATAATCGGCACCAATGAAATTATTTGTTGAATTTGTAAGTGCTAATTTACCGCGTGCTCGACCCAACTTTCTAAGACATCGCGAGGATGCATGTCTTAGAAAATTTTGTAAGGCAATGTGAACTCTACCAATCCGCATTAGGGCGTGGCGGAGTGCCCACTACCTGTGCCCACTCTGTTTACAGTAAAGTCTCGTGTCCAATAGTGGCACATATATAGGCTATTTTATCGCCAGCTGTAGTGGAAAGCTTGTCCGCATTTCTTTACGGCCATAGCAGAATTCTATTATCTTAGACTATTGGTGAACCCGTGCATCGTTATCAGATCGGACGCACCGCTCCCAGACGACGTCCATTGTAAACACGATATTGGGTGCTGGCAGATTATCTCGCAGACACTTTGTGCGCCTTTTACTTTTTAAGTATCCTTGTTCCACTTGTTTACTTATTTGACTCTACAAAAAGCCGCCAGTTTAAATACATACAGAATTGTCGAACGATGGACCGACTAACGTTACTAATACAGAATAACTTTTAAATGATATAGCACTTGGTATCAACCTGTATTAAGTGTTTAATACCAAGCCTAGACTGAGATATACTTTCTCAAAATAAATTATTAAAAATGTTGTTCAATTTGGATTACCTCACTCCGACAAATGTATAGGTATATATATATATAACTATATAACATATATATAACTCAAGAATTTTACAATTAACTTATGAGACTAAATTATTTACATCTAGTTATAAAATTGGGGGTAAACGTTAAAACTACCCAAAATCAGCAATATCTATTGCCGGCAGATAGCAAACAACTCGCGTAAATACAAGTATATATATAGGTATATATATATATATATATATATATGATATATACCTAAACATATATATTACTATTATAAAACAACATTAAAATAGAAAAAACAAAATATTATAAAAAGAAAATAAATTGTTCTTGAGCCACATCCAGTTGCGCTTGCTTTTTGTATTTACGCGAGTTGTTTGCTATCTGCCGGCAATAGATATTGCTGATTTTGTGTAGTTTTAACGTTTACCCCCAATTTTATAACTAGATGTAAATAATTTAGTCTCATAAGTTAATTGTAAAATTCTTGAGTTCCTAATAAAGATTCTTTAACCCCTAAATTAAGCACACAGCTAAAAATTAGATGGTATAAAAAAAGAAAAAAATAACGCTAAAAACCCAAAAGGTCCAACACTAAGGCTATGCGTTGCAACGCCGATCCGACAGGGTTCACTGCTCAGCATAATACTGACTACCCAAGGAGGGTAAATCAGCGATATATACAGCTATCATAACATATGATATTCTACAGAAATACAAAAACTCATTCACCCGAATTCAGTTGAATCGTTACGTTTTGTAGGATCTGTGCACGTGCAACTTCATAATTCTATTTTATGAAGATATTTTTCGAAGTGAAATTCACGGCTGTATATTTTGTGACCTATATGATCTCTTCCTCTCGTCCCTTTTTCAACAAGAAAGAAACCTGCTCCTTTCTCAATGGCAATGCACGGTGCATCTGTAACTCTGCTGTTTTTGTGAATGTTCCTGGGCGAAGATCACTTAACGTCAGATGTTTGCCCCTTTGTCATTAACCAACTATAACATAGTTGGTCCTCCTATTTTAGACCAATTAAAAACCGTCTTCGGTTTTTAATTCGTGTGTATTTTTATTGTTTGTGCTAAGTGCAATTGCTATCATTTATGACCTGAAGTCGACTGAGATATTTGTAAGTTTATGAAAATGTAAATAAAGGACTAGGACTCTTTAGCAACGAGGAAAAATGTGAAAGAAAAAAAGTATAGAGGCTTACTATAGTATATACTAAGGTATTACCTTATATATACATATATAGTATATATATATATACTATAATTATATATACTATACTACTATATATTATATATAATATATAGTACTATAGTCGACTTCAGGTCATAAATGATAGCAATTGCAGTATATACTATAGTATTAAAAGTGATACTATGATACTTCAAAAATAAAACAGAGCATCAGCGCGTAGTAGTTTTAATGTTTAATTCGTCACGTTTGATCTGTTTTTGTTTTAAAACGTAAATATAAGTAATAAACGTCTAAAAAAAGGTTTAATTTCGAGCAAATACTTTTTGTTGCATTTAGTGCAATGACTCAAATATGGCACGCACAACCCCTGACATTCCGATGACTCATTATGTCCGACAAACGACATGCGGAAGGGGCCGACGCCAATTAAAAAGTGATATCCCCTGGGTATAACAGATTTCTTCTGGCTTAGTTTCTTTTCGTATGTGCTAAACATTTTAATTTATTATTTTTCTTTCACACATCAGTCCCTCACTTGATTTTTTTTTTAATGACGAACTACACAGATTGGCCAGAGAAGCTGGCCTTGACTGCTTCACCGGATTGAGAGGTGGCATAGCTCTTAGGTCGCTTAGCCTGAACCTCTATCGCTAGTAACTCGACACAAGGGTTCCCCCGGTGGGTGGTAACCTCGGCTTGGACGGTTACTATGTTTCGCGTAAGCATTCCGATTCGAGGGCTCCCGAGAGGGCCGAACCACGACTCGGTCGGTAGCTATTTCACGGATAATCTAAAGGACATTCGAAAAGCTGAACTCACTTTGAGTGCCACTTCGGGAAGCGTTGGCGCTGGGAGAAGTGGCCGAAGAAACTTCAGCAGAGTTTAACTACGATAAAATCCGTGAAAAATTATATTGCCTGTCCTTATAAACCTAGCTACTTATAAACATTGTAATTAATGTAGCTGATAAAAAAATGTTAGCTCGAAATATTCTCCCAAAAGCTACAAACATTGTTCCACCAGCGTTCGATAAGTTCTTGTGTTGCTTTAGACAAAGCGTCTCGTTAAGATGCTTTAGCTTATATCAAGCCCTATAAAGCGATATTCCAATAATCCCCTGTAATGGCTGTGGGGTGACCGCCCTTCCTTTCAATATGTGCCGTTGTTAGCAGAGGGTGCATTGTGCGACTCGGGGGAGAATTATTTGCAATCCTTAAGAGTTATCTGTCGCGTGCCTCGATGTTTTTTTTTAATTGGATTGTGCAACATTAATACCGTAGCCAGTTTCTCTTTATGTTCTATACAAGAGTTTCATATTACCAGCGACTTGCTTCCTATTTTACTTTAAATATTTAGATATAGCGGAAACGGTTCTTATATAATATTTAAAATAAATAAACACACAGAAGTACTAACGTCTTAGGCAGATATTAGGTAATCGACATAGCCCACTGTGTAATCAAGTTGAAGTGGCAATGGGCAGGGGATATAGCGCGTAGAACCGATGAGATCGGTTGGGGATGAAAGCTCGTAGGTCGTCCATCCGCAAGGTGGTCTGACGACCTCGAAAGGCCGCAGGAGACAGCCGGATTCAAGCTGCTTACAACCGGTCCTTTTGGAAGCTGATGTTCTGCCACTGATATGATGATGAAGAAAAATATCTGCCATATTATGTAAGCGGTGTCCGTGCAGTCGCCTCAAGTGGTATAGTATGGTAGTAACCAGTGCTGACACCAATGAAATCGTTTTTTTAAATTTTATGTGCTGATTTACTACGGGTTCGGCGATGAAAGAAAACATAGCGTTTTCAATCGACTTAAAAAAAGAGGAAAGTTCTCAATTCATATGTATTTTTTTAATGTTCGTGCACTCAATGCGCTATTAAGAAATCGATTTCGAATTTTTTGTTTGAAGGATTGGACTTGCGAACTTTCCGAAAATCAACAAGGGAAGTCTTAAAGATCGTTTCAAAGAATGCTTGTCGGTGAAATCTATAGGCTTATGAATACAAGACTCGGTAATTACTCCATAACGAGCACGAATGTGGTAGACGACATGTTGCGTTGTCCAATGTTGGCATCATGTCCTATTTGTCCGTTCTTTCTTCAACTATGTATAATTTTTTTTCATTTTAATGTATGTCATATTCAAAAAAGAGGAGGTTCTCTATTCGTCTGTATGGTTTTTGTTTGTGACTTCATAACTTTCCACTGGGTGAACCGATTTTGATGGCTCATTTTTACTTCAAAGTTGGTGCTTACAGTGTCCCATTCCAATTTGGCAACAGACAATGGCATCATGTGAAAACCATATGTCTTAAATGATGCATTATGTGTGCAATAAATAGACGAATAAGTCAATATCACGCCAACCGATTTCGATGATTTATTATTTATTAGAAGGGATGAACTTCAAGGGTAGTTTGATGAGAGTTTGGTTAGGTTCTGATTAATTTTATTTCGTAATTTTCCTACGATAATTCGTAAATATAAAGAGGGTGTCCGCGTAATAGCGTTTGATTTGACTTGAAGTCGATTTTTGTTTTTACTCGTATACTTGAGTTTGTAAATGATGCCAATAAATTTATTTCTATGAAAGATAATAATAGACACCAGAACTTAATTAATTAATTTAAAAAATATGTTTATAGAAATTTAAGAAAACAGCACGTAATATTTACAAAGAACCAAGCGCGATAAACTACTTTGGGGAACGGACGCGTAGGTTCTTAGTACCGCGAATATACAATTCTTTCTACAAGACTACCTGCAAATAAACAACAATAAGAAAAAATTTAAAACGCAGCTACTAAGTACCTACGCTGCCGAATATTGTAAATAAATTATATATTATATGTATAGCATTAATTATTATTGTGTACAGCTTTTATTTACGATGATGATATTCTATTTATATGTTTTATAACCCAAATTTGTATTGACACATGCGTTGTGTATATTTATGTTATTATGAACCATATTCAAGTACAATGAAGTATAATAAAGTATACCATATGGTCAGTTTTATTTCTGACATTAACTTGAGCCCGATATGTTTTTGAATAAATGATAAGAATGATATTGTATTTACTGATATGTACATGGGTGTAGGAGAATTGAATAATTTAATATATTGTTAGAGTTAAATTAAATATTTAATAATGTAAATTTAAGCAAAAATCTAGCCCGGCGAAGCGGACTGGGTTCGCTAGTCAGCTATACTTGTTTATACCTTATAACTTGTGACCAGCGCCGGACCTCTGCCAACGCTCGGAGGGATCATGATTGCCGATAAACACCGTGCGGCAAGTTTTACTGCGGCGACCTCGGCGTTATCGACGGTGCGGCTTTAAATCAGCCGCCTTTATACACCAGACGTTAAACCTAAGCTACTGCCGAGCTTAACTCGCATGTACTGCGACTGTTTTGACTGTGCTGTAATTCAACTTATTGCCTGTAGATCTTGCGTCCCCTTTTGTCCTAGCGGGGTAAACAGAGATAGCGAGGTTTTATGTGTGATAGCAAGATTTTTTCTTTGTAACCGACTTGACTTGACTTGTTTGTTACCTCAGAACTTTTGACTGGGTGGACCGATTTTGATGGTTCTTTTTTTATTTGGAATCAGGTTCTCCCCGTGTCGTCGTATCTTAAATTGGTCCAGTCCAGTTCTGACTATGGGATCCGTGTGAAAACCATGTAAGTCTTCAATTTGGATTAAGAATGTGCGCCACAAATGAACGAATAACTCAATTTCACGACCAATTTTATCTTAGCGGGGTAACATTTTTAACTGACTTCAAAAAGGAAGTCAATGATTTGATTTGAAGTTTTGTATATGTATATGTAATATTATATATATATATATATATATAGTGTAGAAGTAATAATTGTATATATATATATATATATATATATATATATATAAGATAAAAAGTAGGGTCGATGTATGGAAATTTAGATTAATTTTTGTTACTTTTATATTTCGAGATGAATTCTTTGCCGAGAGCAACTCTTGTAAATATTTCCCAGGGAATTTCCGGTGACAAGTTGCGTCAAGTTTAATTAAAGTTTCGCAAGAGGATCTGACACTGCGGGTCTCACTTAATTCCATTTAACGGGCCGAAGGTGCCTGGATAGCTCTGTAGGTCACCTAATTAAGGTCGACGATTAATTTTGAAATTATAATGTGAAATTGCGACGTCTTAAGTTTTGTGTAGTCTAACTTTTGACACTTTAAAGTCCAACGGGTTACTTACTGGTACTTAGACACACACAATGATAAAACGTGAAAAGGAAAGGAAACAAAAGCGTCAGAAACACGTCTTTTTCTTTTACTGTTAAATGGAATGATTTTTTTATTGTTTGCCTATTTAAAGGCATTCCGTAAGCTGGAATTAAAAATGACATTTTACAATAGGCGTCATAATATTATTACGGGAAGTCTCGGAAGCAATAACATCTTCGGTGCATAGTATAATAACCGTCCAAGCCGAGGTTACCCCCCTTGTGTCGAGTTACTAGCGATAGAGGTTCAGGCTAAGCGACCTAAGAGCTGTGCCACCTCTCAATCCTGTGTAGCAGTCAAAGCCAGCTTCTCTAACCAATCTGTGAAGTTCGTGATTTAAAATAAAATCTTTAAACGTTTTTGACACGTTTAAGGATACTTTAACGAAATTTATAATCGATATGAAATGAAAAATTATGCTTAAATTTAGTAAAAAATGCTTAAAATGGATAATTCGCTGTCAAATAAAGAAAGAATCATCAAAATCGTTAAATGCAGTCGGATTGAGGACTTCGTTTTTTGAAGTCTGTTAAAATATTATCTCCATTGCCTTAATTAGTAAATAGATATAACAATTGGTGTCTTATCAACTATCAAATGTCGCAAGCGATGAGTTATACTATTAATAGAGAATATTTTATTGATTTTTTATTTATTTTTCCACCACGAATCGAACCTACGATCATATTAACAAGATAAGGACTTAATATGCTTGGGTCACATCACTATTGCATTACCGAGCACTGCATTCAAGTCGCGCGTTGACTGTAAAAAAAATCGATATCTTGTATCGGAAAAGTATAAAGACTTATAAGCTTTCAGTGCCATTGGGAAGCGTTGGCGCTTTGACGGTCACTGCAGGACGATTTGTTTGATTATTTTAAGATGAAACAGTGCCAATAAAGATTAAAGTGTTTGTAATGTTCCGTGAAGCACAAAAATAACTGCACTGGCAACACACGTTGTCTTGAATCAAGGAGAGAAACCATTAATTAATTTCACCATTTTTTTTGTTACGCCGGTTTATGTGCCCACTAAAACCCCCCTGGTGGCCCTTCCTCGGTGCATGGTGAGAAGTTCCGGGATCTCCAGTGGTACGCTATAATATTTTTAGTTTATTATAATTCCCTGTTGGGCACAGGCCCTTTGTAAAGGGAATGCTTTAGTGCGGATTGGCAGACTTCACATGCCTAAGCAACGCTTGGTTGCGAGTTCGATCCCAGTCGATAGCAATGAAATAATTTATTGCAATTTTTAGTATCGATTTCATGTTCGGCGGTGAAGGAAATCATCGCGAGGAAACCTACATGTTTTAGAAATTCGTTATATAATAAATATAAAAATAATTACCTCCTTGATCATTAGACAGGGCTGAAGCAGAGATTACAGATTGCCATTTTGAACGATCCTTTGTCGGTATTTGTTCATATATATTCCGTCAGAATAGGCGTTTACGTTCAGAACAGGCGTTGGTGTTGGCCATTTCTACAATTGATTGCCGCTCTCTTCAATTAGTCCTTTTTCTTCCAATTATAGGTCATTTTTCTATGGCCCTGATGTTTTTTAGAACTAGATATACAGGATGTTATTAATAGCCTTCAAGTGAGTCTTGGTAAAACTAATGGACACTAGAATGAAATGGTTCCAAAGATTTAATTGTTTCAAAATTGATCGGTGTTTTTGTCAACATATGTGTACACCACGACCACAAATTAAGTAATTCTATCGGTTTTTTATTGTTCTAGTAATCTACGTTAACTGAGCTGATAGCTAAGCTATAAATAGTATTACTACGATTACAAAATTTTTATTTATAACGCCTTAAATGTTTGTTTTGGGGAACAATTTGTGAAATATATTCAGTTTGCTAAAGTTTAAGCTTCCGTAGCTTTAAAAAAGTATCCGAACATATGTGACCAATTATTTTAACATATTATGCGTTTAAGGAAGATTTCAAAATGGTATTATTTAATATTGTATCTCATGTTAATTGTGAATTATAGCTATTTGGGTAAAAAAGGTGTGAAATATGAACAACAAAATTTTAAATATTAGAACCTATAGCACACCCGATATATACACGGGCCATTAGTAAGTCATTTTAAGACTATTCGGGGAATTAAGGCGGTTACTAAAACAGCTTTTAAGTGGAGGCCATGTCGTTGGGTGTAGAGTTACAAATCTACTCGACGGGTCCCATACGTCAGCTGTCGTAAATCATGACACGCCCTGTATCGATCTCTTCCCTTTCTGTATCTAGACGATGACGCACCGAATTGATTTATAAATATTTTTGTAAACGCCGTAAATAGACAACGGTGTAAACTCACTAGAAGTCTGATTTAGAGCCCAGAAAGTCGGATTTAAATAGAATATGGTAAAAAATAAGCCCTATAAAATAATAAATCATAGAAAGTATAAGTAGTAAATTGAAAGTTCGGCCCTGTCGTGGTCTATCGGTGGCGTTTGCGTCTAGTTCTGAAGAGGTTCAGACTAAGCGACCTAAGAGTTGTGCCACCTTTCAAAATCCCGGTGAAACGGGTAGTCCATCAGCATAGTTCATTCATAAAAAAATACAGTTTGTGTGTTTTTGTGTTAAACTTATGCCCTGTCTATTATTAAATTGACATTACATTATTTAATATTACGAGTATATTTTGTGCTTTTGGTTTCATTTCATTCGCTGAAATACAGTGTATTTAATTAGATAATGCTGGCCAGTTTTGCTGTAAGCTATTATTTGTTAACATGGGTACAAGCGGTAAATAAATTTAAAATTATACATCAGTATAATTTGGCGTTGTGCTGGCCGTGTTATTTATTAGCTATAATATTATGTGTTGATTAGTCACCTCGTAGTCACTAAGTAACTTGCTCGAATGAATACGCTCTCTGGTTGTACGGTTCTAAGAATTTATAGGATACTCTCTTTCTTGTATGTTGTTAATAATCGTTGTTTACCCGTCTGTATTATGAGAATTGAAGTGCTAGGTTTTGCTAGGGTTCCCGGAAAGAAGGTGACATCGGCTGGCCCGTTTTGCCTTGTAGTGCGAGGGCACAGAAGGGGGGGGGAGGGGAGAGTAATCTCTCTACCCCGGAAGTGCTCCCCTTGAGCACAGTCCAGAGGTGCTCCGGTGCGTTCCTCTGGAGATCCCGGAGCCCCTCACCATGCACCGAGGAAGGGCCACCGGGGAGGTTTTAGTGGGTAAAAACCCCACATAACTGCCGCCTTCTTTTGTAGATTTCCTCCCCGTGAACAAAAAAAAAGGTCAGCTTGGATGATGTAATAGTGGTAGGTTTAAATCTCTTAATTTTATTAAATAATTTTTCATTTAATATTGATTATAAATTACGTTAAAGTATACATAAACATGTCAAAGACGTTTAACGTGTGCACCGAAGAAGTTACTACTTCTGAGGCTTAACGTATTTATATTAATATGCCTATTGTTAAATGCCTTGTTTAATTCCAGCTTACGGAATGCCTTTAAATGGCACCGTTACTTGTTTTTCTAAAATACAACTGAGGCAAACGATAAAACTGCTGACAAATAATTCCACCCGATTAGCAGAGAAAGAAAAAGACGTGTTCCTGACGCAGCGCATTTAGAGAAACATATATCGGCTCTCGCAAACGTGATCTATCGAGAGCAGGGGAGTTCGCATGTGGCTTTACGGCCGATAAAATGACTAGGGGCGTCTATTTATGGCCTTTTTTTTATAAAGGGGAACATGTGTTGATAATATTAAACGGGGCCCGATATATGCGGTTGGCGCTGGTGACGATGTCAACTTGTAACAGCATGTATTTATACCTATTTATATTTTTTTTCAAGCAACTTTAAAAGACGAGGTTCTGGATTCCTGTGCATTTGGTTTTTATGTTTGTTACCGCATATCTTTTGACGGTACTCTTTCCATTTGAAAGCCGGTGCTTACCGTGGGACCACCATTTATGACGATGGGATACATGAGAAAACCATGCAAGTATGTGCGCCAAAAATGGACGAATAACTCAATATCACGCCAACGGATTTTACTCTAAGTAAATAAAAAAAAAATAGTATGTTGAAAGTTTGATTAGGTTCCGATTAAGTTTTTTTCGTAATATTACTACGATAATTCGGAAATATAAAAAGGACATCCGCGCCTAAGAGCGTTTAACGTTTGACTCGACTTGAAGTCGATTTTGTTTTTACTGGTAACTTGTTTTTTTAATATTTAGACACCAAAAATATATTTTAATACTCGAATTACGCGTATATTCCGCTAACTTAAAAACTAAATCAAAAAATATAAATTATAAAGGAAATATAAATATGGAAAATTGTCACACTGAAATTAACTATTACGGTAATTACGTGCACTGAAAATTAAATCATTTATGTAGTAGTATCTACTTTGGTTTTTATTTGAGAGGTGGCATACATCTTAGGTCGCTAGAGCTAATAGTCGCTAGTAACTCGACACAAGGGTCCTCCCGGTGTGTTATCGGTACGCATTCCGATCCAAGGGCGCCCAGGAGGGCCGAGCCACGACTCAGTCGGTTGCTATTTTACGGATAATCTAAGGGTCAGTAAAAACACTGTTTAATTTAATTTAAAAAAAATATATGTTTATGGAAATTTAGGAAAAACAGCGCGTAATATTTACGAAGAACCAAGCGCGCTAAACTACTTTGGGGAACGAACGCGTAGGTACTTTAATACCGCGAATATACAATTCGTATGAACATGCAGAAGACTACCTGCAATAAAATAACAATAAGAAAAATTTAAAACGCAGCTACTAAGTACCTACGCTGCCGAATATTGTAATATATTATATGTATAGCATTAATTATTATTGTGTAGTAGTATGTTTTAGTATTTATTGTATATGCTTTCTTTATTGTATTTTATGGGTATATAGTGTATAGATTTATGGGCGCAGTTTTCGCCAATATACTGCCCTGGCAGTTTGGCGAAATAATTTAAGTAAATGTTATTGAATATATGTATAATAAATAAATAAACACTACAATGTATAAGATCGATCATGTTTGACGCTTCATAAGTTAAGTACTTACCTAACTTAGTAAACTTAACTTTCATAAATTGTTTTATTAATATTGGTTAATTTATCGATTTTGTTTTTACTGGTATCTATTTTCCTGCGAAACTATGTGATTAAATTAGCTGTTGTGTGTACTATTATTACTAAATAAATAAATAAATGAACCTACTTTTCGTCTACCCATGGACCATTAATGTTCGGGTAATATGAAGTTAATAGTTGAATTGCGCGATATGGAATTATTATTTGTGGTATTTTTATTTAAATAAAAATAATGACTTCTCTTAACTCTTTGGGTTTTTTAGGGGCTGCCAGTACTACCATAAAAATATTCTTACCACCACTGAATTAATCTTATACGCTCGCTCCAGAGATTGTGTTTAGTTATTCTCTAATTCAAATAATTCAAGTCAGTTGTACGGAACACTCGTAATTGAGTAAACTTTATAAAGGAAAAATCCATTTTAAAAAATTCTATTACGCGCCGACAAGACGGAGGCGACGGCGCCGAGCGCTCGTTTGCTCGCAGATACTTGTCGAATAATGGCACAGATTAAATCGAACAGCTTTTGTGGAACTGAATCTTGATCTTGCGTTCCTTCTTTTTATTTTGATGTTAGGAAATGTTAAGAGTATAATGTTTAATACGGGCTTTCTAAAATACTCCACGTAAAGTAAATACTTTTTTCGAGTAAAATTTCTTTACGCACGCACGATTTAGGGAGTGAGCTGGTGAATGCGTTACGATCACTGTGGGCGAGGCGAATGGAAGTTGAGAAGGAGATATAATATAGTGAAGATAAAAAGAGAGAGTTACGTTTCGTATATTTAAGTCACTGTGCAGTCTTATTGTCTGTGCCTATCGCGCGGTCGTTTTCTTTCTCTCTTGAACAATCGTGTATATATTTTAATTTGTGTATATGTTATATAATACATATATATGTCCCATAATTCAACGTACAACAGTTAGTGGGTGGTAGGTGAATGTATGACAGCCTCGAAAAAAATTAAAAAATCCATGTCTTGTTTGAAACACCCTTATCACATACAGCGTGTGCAAACTTTTTGCCTCGTGATTATCCCAATCGAGTCGCATTTTGTGTAAGGATGTTAGAATAACAGAATTTTGTGGATAAACCAGCAATGCCCGTGACTTCGTCTGCGTGATATTAAACAAAAACTATGTTTTTTCGAAATATCGTTATACTTTAGTTAATGTTTACGAAAATTTAATTAATTATGTACTAAAATCTTCGTCGAGAACTGCTCTATCGTGAGCACACCATGATAATCAATGAAGTCGTCTTTGTTTTTATCGCGATCAGCGAGACAACGGGAAGCGACGTAGTAACCCACAAAAATGAAATTGTTCACCAGAGCCGAAAAACATTTCAACTATTAAAAAAAAATTATAACTTTCGTGTTCGTGGACCTAGAGCTATCGTTTTTGGACACAATATTTATTATTTTTTGCTGAATATGCATTGTACCACGGCATTAAACTAGAGATTTCCTAAAAGAAAATCGTTTTACGGTACAAAAAATTTAAGAGAAGTATCAATCTTGAAAATCCTATTTTCTCTATATTTCAACTAATTGTTACATGTCATATATCATTCGACGCGTCTTTTTCTAGTGAAAATGGCCATATGTGTCACTAAGTTTTTGCTTTTCAGCGTCGATATTTAATTACAATACTGGTAATTATAACCTGTATATAAATACATATAGACGGCGGTAAAAAACGTTTACTTCAGTCGTGTTGTCTAAAGGAGACTCGTTTTCATTATACGTGAAAAGGACATGTGGTTAAGTGATGACCGTCGACGATGATCACAATCGTGTACAAACGCTTTTACACCAAAGCAATTGCTAGTTTTTTTTTTTTTTTATTATTCTTAGATTGCAACCACAGACCTGTGTCCGTGCTCTTTTCCAATACACTTAAATTGTTTACTCTGCATTTGTTAAAAAAAGTGCCACTTCTACAGTTACTATTTTCATTATTAGTTTTTTTTTATATATAATACCTGAATTTGGAGGTGGCCAGAGATCGTTCCGGGTTCACGCGTCGCAGACGCCCCGCTGCATTGCTATTAGCTTCTCCGCGACCGCTGTGTCCCTGTTTCTCATGGCCAATTTTCAGGTTGTAGTCCACTATCCTCCCCCTTGACGCGGCCATTGATAGTTATAAATGATAAGATTTTTATGGGTTCTCTTCAGGTTTTCTTCAAAACCCAAGATCCAGTGCCAGCAAAATTCATATGTGACCTGAAACCAAATCCTTTTAAACAAAAAAAATTGGGTCCATAAATAACGGTGATATGAGTAATGTGTAATTACGATTGCCTGTTAATGTAATATCAAAAATAACAAAAATACCTACGATTGAAAACATCCTCTGTTTTTGAAAATAATGCTATCCAAGACAATGTACTCAGCCATTTCACACAAGCTTTGTATAATTAACACGATATATGCGTTACATTTTAAATGCACCTTAAAACCCGAAAGGTTATTTTTTTCTCGTCAATGAGAATAAGTGAGATTAGTCACGACACACGCGTAGCTCGTTACCGGACCTGACAGCGGTGTGGAGAAAGTCCCGTCTGTCACCGACTTCGCTTCTCCGTATGTTGTACATCAACGTGGTGATAGGAATTTTATTTTCGTTGGTACACGGAGAAGCGTTACGTGTTGTTATGGAGGGCTTGAAAGAGTCCGTTGACAAGTTATTGTTTTTTAACAGTCTTTTTAAGCTTGATTGTTGACACTGTACAGTTTATTTTTAACCGACTTCAAAAAGGTGGGCGGTGCTTCGTTGGTACGCTACAAGCGTTACGCATAGTTACGAAGGGCTTGAAGCAGCCCGTTGACAACTTGTCAACGTTTTTTTACCAAGGTCTTTTTTAAGCTTGATTGTTAACACTGTACAGTTTATTTTTAACCGACTTCAAAAGGGTGGAGGTGCTTTGCTGGCTACAAGAGTTACGCATAGTTACGGAGGACTTGAAACAGCTCGTCAACATCTTATTAATTGTTTTTTTTATACCAAGGTTTATTTTAAGGTTGATTGTTAACCGACTTCAAAAAGGAAGGTGCTTCGGTGGTAAAAAATGTGGAAACTTTGATATATAATGCTTTCATTAAATATACACATTACTATAGATAATTATTGGTACTATTGTCACGCTATTATTTAATATTGAAGTAAGGGAAAGCAAAGCCGAGCTCGTGATCGCAGAGCTCCAAGGTTGGCGGTGTCACAATCCGGACGGTCTCTCGTCGGAATCTATCGAAACGTTTCAAGGATACCAAATGAGTTTCACGCCTCTTGGGCACGACCTCTTTACCGAATTGTTGAGATGAAAAACGATTTGCTCGCTCATTGCTTCCTTTTGACGTCTCTCTTTAACTGGTCAGCTTATTTGCTGATATTGGGCTCGAGGGATGAATTATTTTTGATTTTATGTGTGAAAGAATCTATCTACGACTTCCTCGGTAAAAATATTTTTTTATTATATAAAGCGATTGAATATGATAAATAGAAAAGGGCCAGAATTGTCGCTACAGCTTTACGTTTCCTCGCGTTTGTTTCCACCATCCCTGGCCTCTGACCTGTCTTTGACAGGCTGCTCCCACGAGATGGTGATTCGTCGTTCGTGTTTGGTGCATTTTTATATAGGACAAAGGGGCAAACGAGCTGTCGGCTCAGCTGATCTTAGGTGATCACCGTCGCCCGTAAACATCCACAGCACCGGAGAAGCGAAGAGCACGAAGAAGAAGCCAGTTTTTTCTTTTTATTCATAAGTATTTGCGGTATATAAATTACTCGATCACAATGAACAGTCAAGCGACAGCTTACACGATTGTAACATTAGTAAGGGACAATTGCGTACTCGCTTGAGCGCTTTCTGATACGAAACCGATGGGGTGACGCCCGCGCCCCCTTTAATGTCGAATTTGTAGTAAAGCAATTTGCGAATGTCGCGAATGACTTACTCTAGCCGTCGATGGAATAAATTCTACAAAACACATTACGTGTGATTTATTGTTTGATTGCATTTTGCATAACAAATGACTGTAGCTTGAAATAAGTTGTTGTGACTGGAATTGGAACCGTCAATAGTCCAAGGATTTAGATTACGGTCTGAAAATCAGTCGGAGGCTCGAATCCTCTCGGGCGCCCTCGGATCGGAATGCTTACGCGTAACATAGTAACCGTCCAAGCATAGGTTACCCCCCACCGGGGGGACCCTTGTGTCGAGTTTCTAGCGATAGAGGTTCAGGCTAGGCGACCTAAGAGCTGTGCCACCTCTCAATCCGGTGAAGCAGTCAAGGCCATCTTCTCTGGCCAATCTGTGTAGTTCGTCATAAAAAAAATATTGTTTACAATGCCAAGTTTATGTGATGTTGAACTAAATTAATAATTATGAATTAAAGATACAATAATGTTCAGGTAAATCATAAGATATCATTGGAAGTAGTTACTCTGCATAACAATAGCTGGGTGCCATGTGTTGCTAGCTAACATTCCGTCAAAATCGGTCCAACTGCAACAAACAGACACGTACAAAAATTGTATAAAATGTTATTTTGGTATATCTACCGTATATACAGTCACGTGCAGGTAGTAAAAAGCGTAGTAATATTACAAACAGACATTCCAATTGCAATTACTTGTGTAGATGTAAGAAATATTATACAAATGCGATATCAAAACATTAACACAAGACGAATAGAACAGGGTTGCGCAAACGGAAATTAACATTCTATGCGCCCACTTGAAAATAAATCTGACAATATCTGGGCCCTCACTCCACAACTATTAGTCAGCGGATTCCTTCATTCTTATCGTAGCGGGTCAGTAATACGGGAACCTTTGTTTCGTTATTGCTCTCCAGATAGTATCGTCTGAATTCCTTTGTGAATGACCCGCGCCCCGTCTGAGTGGAACAAGAACATTTTTAATCAACTCCGAGGTTCATTCAATTTTAACGCATTCTCTTAAATAACAAAGATAGGGAAGAGAGAAGAATATACTGTACTCTTTCTTTGTCTGTTGCGCGTGTCATTTTTTTGTACCTATTGTAATTAGTAACAATACAAGTCCTAATAATCCCTAAATATAGAACGGCTGGGTACGAGAGAAGTTTCAAATTTTGTTCATAACTTTGATGATGATTGTTTTTTGTTTTAAATAAAACTGGTGCTGGTTACGAAATAGAATTAATCAGAACCTAACCAAACTTCATAAAACTATTAATCTAGTGTCTATACCCCATAAAAATCGAATCATCGAAATCGATGGCGTGATATTGAGTTATTCGTCCATTTGTCGCATACATACTCAATGCAAATTTAAGACAAATGGTTTTCTTTTGTATGCCACTGTCAGAATTTTACCAAATTAATCGGACTAGATAGCAGGCAATCAACTTTCAAAGGATAAAAAGAATCAAAATGGATTCACCCAGTCGAAAGTTCTGAGGAAACAAACATAAAAAAAAGCATACGAATTGTGAACTCCTTCATTTTTTGAAGTCGATTAAAAATGTATTAGGAACAACAACATAATCCAAATTTGACACGAAAGCCGCGCGTTTCGCTAACGAGCGCGTCCATCCAGTTCGTCAAGTATGAAATATGAAATATGAAATATTTATTTACTTTTACACACACTCAAATTACATACATTTTAAATTACCGGCATGCACACAAATATCGGAAAACATATTACCAAATGTAAAACACATACCATACAACAAATTCCATAAACACTTTCTCACTTTGTCCTCGTCCTTCGGTACACATCTCCTGCTAGACTAATTTATAGCCTGTATTAGGAGATGTTGTACCTAAGTCCGAGTCCATAGACCAAAGTTAGTTATACAGCTTATGAGTAATTCGTGTGATTTTGCAAAAGAGTAGTGTGCGTGGGTGCATGTGAGAGTGTAAAAGGAGTGAGTACATAAGAGAGGATAATTTATTTTAGGCTATGCAGAAATTTTTCAGTGTCTTCGTTGGTTAAATTATGGAGAAACGAGTAAAGTAGCTTTTTACATTTATATAGGGATAAACTATGAAGAGACACATAAAAGTTAACTTTATTATAAAGGTATGGCCCCAGGTAGAAATTAAATCTTTTGCGGTCCACATTACTGCTGGAATACAGCAAATTTTATCTTTACGACGTTTATCCAAATGAACATATGAAATCTGACGATGCTGTAGTAAAACTGTATTTAGAATAAATAGTTGTCTCACGTTCAAGACATTGCAATCTTTGTATAGTTGTTGAGTAGAATAAAGAATTGGCCTAAAAGTAATAGTTTTTAAAATGGCTCTATGTGCTACCTCTAGCGGGTTCAGCGCGGTCTTGGAGGCTCCTCCCCAACATGAGATGCAGTAAGTAATTAGAGATTGACAAAGTGCGAAGTAGACCTTACGAACAACAGATCGATTTGCAACGTGTCGAAGGTATTTGAAAATATAGTTTAGTTTTCGCAGTCGATTTGCTAAATTGTCAATATGATTTTTATAGGAAAGCAAATTATCTAAAGTAATGCCAAGATATTTGAAGATTTTAACTGAATTTATAGGAGAGCAGGAGCAGTATTGGTGGTTTGTGCTAGAGCAGTAATGAGCGATTAAATTTATTGAAGTTTTTGGTTGAGATTTAGAAGTTAGTGAAAAGGTAAGAAATTTTGTTTTAGAAGTGTTTAAAGTGAGAGTGTGATTACGGAGCCAGTTAAGTACAGAATTGAGTCCATTTTGAGCTGTGGTTTGTACTTCAGTCCACGAATTTGCGGAAAAACTGAGAGCGGTATCGTCAGCGTATGAAGTAATATTAGTATTTGGAATTTCAAACTTGCAGAGATCGTTTATAAAGATGAGAAATAGAGTCGGACCAAGAATACTGCCCTGGGGTACACCGTAAGATATAGAGAGCTCATCACTAAAGAAGCCATCTATTTTGACTCTTTGAGTTCGGTTAAGAAGATAGCTACGAAAAAGATCTAGCGGAACCCCTCTGACTCCTATCTTTTCCAGCTTTACTAAAAGGGTGTTGACAGGAATAGTGTCAAAAGCTTTTGTAAGGTCTAAAAAGATGGTTAGGACTTTTTTATTATTATTCAAATTTTGGACAACATAGGTAGTTAAGTTATTGACCGCATCAGAAGTTGATTTGTTTTTTTGGAAACCAAATTGTTGGGGTGAAATAATATTACGCTGTTCTAAATACTTTACAAGACGATTGTTAATAAGCCGTTCTAATACTTTAGACAGAGCACTGAGTACAGCAATCGGACGATAATTTGTGACCTGTTTCGAGTCTCCCCCTTTAAAAACAGGATGAATAACGGCTCTTTTGAAGGAGTTTGGAAAAGTAGAAGTCTCTATGCAGAGATTAAATATATAGGAAAGAATTGGAGCCAGATTTGCGGAGTATCTTTTCAAAATAATAGGAGATATTCCATCCCAACCAACAGCGGCGTTGGGTTTTAATGAATTTATGAGAGTCTTAATTTCTTCTGGGTCAGTCAAGTGGATAACAAATGATGAGGGACAGTTTAGGCTATCAAAGTTATGCATCCTACTAGGCGTGTGAGTGCTCTGACTTTTTTCTGCCAGGTCTTTACCAATGTTCGCAAAATATTTGTTAATATTAGAACAAGACTGAATCTGTGAGTAAGAAGGTGATAATAGTTGTGAAGCAGACTGGATCGTTTTATTAATGTTTGTAACATTTTTAATGGCGTTCCAAAGTACTCTATTATTTTTTCCTGCTTTTCTTAGAAGGTCCGAATCATATTGCATCTTCGTTTTCCTCAATAGTTTTGTACAGAAATTTCTATATCTCTTATAGGTGATAACAAGAGTTTCGTTGTTAGGAGAAAGGTTTAGTTTTCTATGTAAAGAGTCTCTGTTTCGGATGCATCTTAATAGGTTTGGAGTAATCCAAGGTTTAAGGATCTTATTTCTAGCGGAAACTTTAATGGTGGACATGTTTGCGAGAATTGCTTCAGATATTTTTAGGACAAATGTATCAGTAGCTTCATTTGGATCACTTAGTAGTAAAATTGAATCGAGATCTAGATTTTCAAAAGTTTTGTCTAAACTTTCAAAATTAATCTTTGAGATGAGATTTTTTTCCGCGCTTTGTTGGAATTTACCTATATTTAGACAAACCAACGTAGAATTATGATCCGTGATAGTCGAATCAAATACAAAAGTCATTTCTGCAGACTGAGTATGCAAAAAAGTGTGATCGAGACATTTATCGTTTCGTGTAGGACATGTGTAGGCTGGTAAAAGACCGTGAAAAGCAAGACAATTCAGATAGGCATGCGAACGGCGATCAGGAGACGAAATATCAATATTAATATCACCAACTAAGACTATTCTTTTAAACTTAGACAGTGAGTTTAGAGTTTTGTTTAGTGCATTTAAAAATATGTCAATGTTATCAGTTGAAGGTGAACGATAGACACATAGTAATGCTATATCACTGTTTATTTTAATTACTAAGCCGGAAGCAGAATTTAAAAAGTTTGGCTCTTCGGTGGCGGTGGATAGGCCAGATCGTACGTATACAACAACACCATCGCTAACGTTTATGTGCATAGATGAGTTATAAACAGAGTAGTTAGGTATATTTGGTATGTGGTAATTGGTAGAACAATCCAACCAGCATTCAGTTAGGACTATAATATCACAATCAAAGAGAGAAGTTGGAGTGTTGTTTGTAGGTTTAAGAAATTACAGTTTATTGAACGTATATTTTGACTAAAAATCTTTAAAAGGTATTTGGGTTTTAATTATATTATTCGCCTGTTCCATGGAGCATATAAAACATTCAGAGACAGATACCTGATCAATGCTAACCGCCAAAGTATCTATGTCATCCATCTCTTTTTTTTTCGACATTTGGGCGGAAAAAAGCCAACAAAGGAACATTAAAATAATAGCCAAGTTTCTTTTCTACTATAGGTTCATTTCGCCAGGGACCAAGTGAACTAAGGTTCAGGAATTTAATTTTTAATATAATTAAATTACCCATATACCAGGACATATAATAAACATACAAAATTAAAAAGTAAAAAGAGGCACTGTAACCGTTATAGACACCTTTAACATAACAGGGTTGTGTTAAAACCAAATTTAGGCAGACTAATACAAAATAATAAAATAATAAAATGATAAAATAATAAGCTAGACTATTTGGACGGTGCAACACGTTACATAACCAACTCAAACACTTGCAGTTCCTAACAATAAATAAAAAAACAAGGATACAATTGGCTACATAATAATTGTAAAAAAATAAAATAAACCTAAAATATATTATAACAGAATTTTGGATAAAAGCTATATTAATATACATAACTAATACTAAATAATAATAATAATAAAGCCTTTTATTTCCATATCAGATTAATTTTAACACTTAAATTTTAACATAGGTAGTATTTGTTAGTGTTGTTAGTGTTTACTTACATTTATGTTAGTATTGTTAAATTTAGCAACTAGATATGGACCCCACTTTGGGTAAAGGCCTCCTCCTTTTTTTTCCAATTTTCCCTATCCCTGCCTAGAGACATCCAGTTTCTTCCTACTTCGTCTTTTATGTCATCAGACCACCGCTTGAAGGGTCTGCCTACATTTCTTTTTCCAATGGGCCCTTTCCATTTTGTTGCCAGTTTGGTCCAGCGTGAGTCGGTGAAGCGTGCTACGTGTCCAGCCCATTGCCATTTTAATTTAAGTGCGTGTGTTAACGCGTCGGTTATTTTTGTTTTTCCCTTGATTTTGGCGCTTGTTACTTTTTGGATTTTTTTGATTTTAAGGATGCTTCTTTCCATTGCGTTTTGTGTGGTTCTAATTTTCTGTTTTGTTTTGTTTGTGTAAATCCAAGTTTGACATCCATATAATAAGCAAGGTAGTAAGCATGTCTCAAACACAGTTCTTTTCATCGTGATCGAGTAATCTCCTTTTAAAATTTCTTTAAGTGACCAAAACCTTTTCCATGCTATATTTGCCCTTCTTTCAATTTCTTCATCATTGTTTGAGTTTCTGAAGGATACTTGCTTACCCAGGTATATGTAGTCGTCCACATAGTCTATAGCCTTGTTTTTTATTTTGATAAGTGTTTTATAGCTGTTGGTCATTACTTTAGTTTTATTGGCGTTCATCTCTAACCCTATCTTGAGACTTTCTTCGTTGAGTGCATTTAGCATGTTCTTTAGTGCATTTGCGGTTTCAGCAAAGATAACTATGTCGTCTGCAAAGCGGAGATGGGTCAAATTTTGGCCACCTATATTTATGCCTTTTTGTTTCCAATCTAGTTTTCGGAAAATATTTTCTAGAACGGCAATAAAAAGTTTGGGTGAAAGAGGGTCTCCCTGCCTTACTCCGCGACCAAGAGTTATCTCTTGTCCGCGAGTTTCTAGTTTGATTATGCTCTTTGAATGTGTATATATGTATTGTAAGATTTTTATATATTTGATGTTTACTTTAAGATTTTGTAATGTTTTCCAGATTGATTTATGGCTTATTGTATCAAATGCTTTGCTATAATCGACAAAGGCCATGTACAAAGGTCTGTTATATTCTTTGTATTTTTCAATTATCTGATCTACTGTTTGTATATGGTCGATGGTGTTGAATCCAGATCGAAAGCCAGCCTGTTCTATCGTTTGCCCTTCTTCTATCTCTTTCTCAATTCTTTGCAGTATTACTGCCGCGAAAAGTTTGTAAATACTACTCAGTAGACTGATTGGTCTATAGTTTCCAATATCCTTTGGGTTTCCTTTTTTGTACAGTAAAACTATTTCAGATGAGCACCATTGTATTGGAACCATTTCGTCTGTTATCACCATGTTAAATAATTGTGCAAGATAAGAAAGCAAGACGGGTGTGCCCAGCTTGAGTGCTTCATTGCTTATTCCGTCGGAGCCTGGACTTTTTTGAGTTTTTAGTTTTTTTATGAGTTGGTACAGTTCGTTTTCGTCGATTGGGCTAACTGTTGTTTGTTGGCCTATCTCGGATTCTTTGTCTTCTTCTTCACTGTCCTCGTCTCTTTTTTCGTATAGTTGTCTGTAGTAGGTTGTAGCATGATCTAGTATTTCTTGTCTGGTTTTTGTCGTTTTATTGTTAGTTTCTAAGTTTTGTATCCAAGTTTTGTATAGTTTTAATTCTTTGAATCCTCTCTTGGCACTTCTAAATTGGGATAGGTTCTTTGATATTATGTTTTTTCTGTGTCTGTTATAGTCGTTTCTTGTCGCCCTGTTGCTTGCTTTAAATATCTTGCTCAACTCCTTTTTGGTTTCTTTGTTCTTGGGTTTATTATGTATAAGTTCTGTGCGTCTTTTTATCAGCTTTAATGTTTCCTCACTTAGGATTTTTGTTCTTTTTTCTTTGTTCCTTACGTTCTGTCTTAGCGAGTGTGTGATAGCCTCTTCCACTATGTTGTAGTTTGATTGGACGTTTTTAACTTCTTTTGGTTTGTTTTCAAGGAAAGTTTTAAGAGATTCAATGTATGTTTTGATTTCCGTTTCTGTTTCTGGGTTTTTGTACGGGGTTTTGAAGTTTTTTCTACTCTTTTTTGGTGCTTCTAAGGTTAAGGTCGCTCTAACAAGCCTATGATCTGATGGGAATTTGACGCTGTTCAAGACTTCGCAATTTGTTACTAATTTGTGGTTGTTGGCCAGTATAAAGTCAATTTCATTTTTTATTCTATAATCCGGTGAATGCCAAGTCCACCTTTGCTTTGGTCTTTTTTTGAAAAAGGTGTTCATTATTGATAGTCTATATTCCAGTGCAAATTCTATAAGTTGTTCGCCACGTTTGTTTCTTTGTCCGAACCCATATTTTCCTAGTATGATGTTTTCTTCTTTCATACGTTGTCCTATTTTGCATTGAAGTCACCAATTATAAATACGTTGCCATCAGTCAGGTTGTGAGCTTGTCTAAGGTTATTATAAAATTCTTCTATCTCGTTGTCTGGAGATCTTTCCGTAGGAGCATATACTTGAATTATAGAGAGTGTCAGGTTTTTAATTCGATCTGTAATAGTGCAACCCTATCAGAAAGTCCGGTGAAGTTTAATATCTTGTCTTTGAGGCTCTTTTTGATAAGGAACCCAACTCCATATAGTCCTTTCTTTTGGCCAATGTAGCTTAATATATAGTCTTCGTATTCCTCAATGTTGCATCCCATTTTTCTTACTTCAGATATTCCTAAGATATCAATATCAATTTTTCGAGTGCATGTAAGTTCTAAATATCGTGTTGTCGATGATAATGATCTGACGTTATATGTACCAATTTTTAATGAATTTCTTTTTCTTGATTCGTTCATTTTTATATAGGTTGGAGGGTGGTGGTCTATTTCCCCACGAGGACCAGCCGGCTTGGGGATTTCTTTGTTTTTTAAATTGTTGGTTATTACTTCATTTTTGCTTTCTTTCCGGTGGCTGATGACTTTGTACTAGATATTTTGCTCTGGCGTGTGTATCAAGGATGAGACTGAATTGCTCCTTGTTCTCAGGACATCAAATGCATTTATTCTATTTGTTCTAGACGTCGCGTATTGTTTTCTTGGCTGGTTTTGGGTTTTTGGGGAGGAGGATGTCTCTCTTTTACGTTTTTCTTTGTTGGGGGTTCCTTCTTTAATTATAATCTCGTCGTATTTGATAATAGCATAGTTGCCTTTGTTTCTTTCTTCTTTTAGTTTTATTTGGAGTTCCTTTCTCTTAGCCACCACTTCTTTAGGGTAGTCATGAGAGATATAGGCGCCTTTAAGGTTCTTTTTGTTTGCCATAATTTGATTTTTTACCCAGCCATTGACAAAAGAAATCAATACCGGTCTTATTTTCTCGATGCTGTCTTCTTTTTTGCCTATTCTAAAAATGTTGTTTATATCCTTTGATTCGATTTTTATATCCAGATCCATATTTATTTTGTCTATGGTTAGTCTCATCAGTTCAGTCGATGACCGTTCCGTTTCCTTCATTCCGTATACAATGACATTATTTTTTCTATTTTCTTTTTCTAATTTTGTTATTTTTACTTTTAAATTTGCATTTTCTGTTCTTAATTCTTGTATTTCTTGAATTAAGGGGTTAATTTTTTCATCCATCTGTGTAATTATATCTTTGGTTTGGTTTGTCATTTGTTTTGACATTTCTATTTTAAACTTCTCGAAAAAATGTTCAAAGTTTTCCATTTTTGTACTTGAAACGGAACGTATTTTTTCTTTAAGTTGGGTGCACTGATTTGAGTAGGGAGTAGTGGCAGTTGTCATGTGAACGCAGGCTTAGTATTGTTGGTGCTCCTGATTTGGGTAGTAGAAGCGCTGCTTGTCACTGTCATTTACTAGGCATTTTGGTTGTTGGCAGTACCGTAATGAGTAGCGATTTAATAAATGGTATGTCACCTTCTCGGTTAACTGACATTTACACTTGAATAACTTATATTTTAATCTTAGAAAAACACTATTTTTCGCACTTATTTCGCACTGCGGATCTTGTTTTCATTCACTTTAATGCACAGAGTACGTATTGCACTAGTTTTTTGGTCGTTATCGAATAATATTCTTCGACAATCGAATTTAAAGCCGGAGAGCAGCCTAAACACGTATTACTTGTTTGACAGCCGGAACAACAAAAATCACATAACTAATACTAAGAGACTTTTATATAAACAAAGATAAGTGAAGGACACAAATATCAGGCGAAAACATCCATCAAATAGAGGAGCTGCCAAAACCTTCTGTAAATCACTTTCCACGCCTATACGCTGCCTGCTTGTCATAGAATCTCGTCTAGCATATATATTGCCATTTTAGTCCAGATGTAACGCCAGTTGCAAAGTATAATTGCACCGTCCACTTGCGTAACCACCTCATTGATGACACACCGCTGACACAACTCTTAACTCCCATCATTGTGCCGCGAGAGCGTTCCGACTCACGCACAACGTGGATGTGCCTTTGTTTACAAATATCTCGGCCGTCTATTTCGAGACGTCTGAAAGTGTTATAAGTAGCTGGAATGCACTGAGCGCCGCCTCGTGTGTTTTTTTATTTAAACGCCGAGTTGACTTTTATTGTTTGCTTGAATATGCTTGATTGCGATTGTTACTTCTAGTAAAATGTGAAACCAGTTGAAGTCGTTAAACTCCTTATTACTGAAACTTAATTTACGCTTAAAAATAAATTGAACTACATTATTTCGTTACATTAAAAGTTCGAAGACCAATAAATTTGTTGGTGCAATTTTTTGTGCTGATTTCCTACGCACTCGTCGGTGAAGGAAAACATCGTGGGGAATCCTACGTATCTTAGACAATTTTGTGAATAAAATCTTTATCAGAAAACCAAGAACTGGATATGGTAAAAAATGTATTGTATCTGAAGGAGCAGAATTGTTCAATTACCTACCTAATGTAGTTAAAGATTGTCTAAATATATATATTTTTAAACAAAAACTACGAAAACATAGCTTTGATAATATATTTTAAAGACCTGACGATCACTTTATATACTACTATATACTTTTTTTATAACCTCATTGTCAATAATGTAATGTCTTTAATGAGTAATAAAGTCTGTTAATCCATGGTGTATCCTTGCTTCCCACTGATGTACCCGAGCCTATTTGTACTGGGCATGGTCGGGTACAGCAGGCTGCAGGTGAGGAGAGACGTCGCACTGATTAAATATGTGTGGAGGGTGCTGCGGGGCTGGGTTCATCACCCAGAAGTGCTGGCCGCGCTACAGTTGCGGACGCCTGACAATTACGTGTGCATGCGCCGTCGTCCGCCATTGTTCTTACTACCTGTCTCCAGGACTAACTTATCCAGGAACTCTCCGCTGTCGCGCGCGGTTGGGTTTGTTAATACCATCTCACTGCACATTGATATATTTTGTTGCACAGAGTCTGTGTTTATCGAAGCTGCCTACAAATGCGTAGAAGGTGTTTGACTTTATTATATTTATATATTATTGTCAATACATCAAGCAGCTTTTTATTTGTTTTAATTTTAATAATATATATTTAACTAAGTTTTTATAACATCATATTGGTATTATCTGTAACGGTGTTATAATTTTGATTTAAATAAATAAATAAAAGTCTGGTAATCTGCGCGATGGCCACGTGGTGGGTATGCCCTTACACTTTCTATACAGAGAAGTGTTATATTAACATTATTTGCAGTATGATGAATGCACTTTGCATGGATGCGTTCCGATTTAAATCTCTATGCCATCAAGCATGGCCATCAGGAGGATGCTATTGACTAAAAATCTGACATAACCTCAAAGAGACGTTTTATTTGAAGATTTCTTGCTCGTTTAAACGTACAAATTTGGAGTTTCTTCGGCCACTTCTCCCAGCGCCAACGCTTCCCGAAGTGGTTCAAAGTTAGTTTACCTTTTGAGTGTCCCTTACATTATCCGTGAAATAGCAAACGATCGAGTCATGGTTCGGTCCTCTCGGGCGCCCTTGGAACGAAATGCTTACGCGTAACATAGTAACCGTCCAAGCCAAGGTTACCCCTCACCGGGGGTACCCTTGTGTCGAGTTACTAACGATAGAGGTTCAGGCTAAGCGACCTAAGAGCTATGCCACCTCTCAATTCGGTGAAGCAGTCAAGGTCAGCTTCCCTGCCCAATCTGTGTAGTTCGTCATTAAAAAAACACATAAAAATACCTATTGCAATATTGACTTAAATATAATTGACAAAAAAACAAGTAAATGTGCCTCTACTTTATGTATAGAAAATCTCAGTCTTAATAATTAGCTTATAGTAACTAACAAGTTTATTACCGTTTATCGTAATTTACCTCGGGCTTCATTTAACCACCGTTCAAAACAACACGCGCGAAACATCAAAGCAAATGGAGCGCTTAAGGCAGTACTAATGTATACTCGACGTCTGCTCAAACAGCATGTTCGGTTAAACTGCACTAAATTATAAGAAAAGTGACGACATGCTTTTTCAGACACAGACCTACTATGTATATATGTATATTTTTCTTTTTTAAATAAAGAATGCTAACCATATTTCTTGTTTTTTTTTCAGTAATATCTGTAACATTCTTGTTAACCATTCCAACTAAGTTTAAGCTTGGAGATGGTTCACTTCAATAGTCGAATGGTGAATTTGAACCTACGACCTTACGGTTTCCAGACCGAATCCTAAACCATTAGGTTATTGCCGCTAAAAAAAATTATGTACCATCCCGAACGATGCGCAAGTGCTTCGTCTTTCATTTTTCGTTCAGCAAAGTACTGGCATAATTTGCCCGCGTGTCTTTCGCTTCGATTACAATATGGGTGTTTTCAAGCAACATCTAAACACGGAAAAAGAATTAAGCTCAATTACTTTTTGATTTTAATCACATCCCTTGAGACAAAAATAGCTCAAACTTTTTTTTTCAACAAAATAGTAGCCAGTACCTTTCTGAAATCTCTATTAAAAAAGGTAAGTTTTTATGCAATGTACCGTAGCAGCCCAGTACATTTTCTTTCAATATGATAAAATAATTTATGAAATATATTAAGAAAACATCTTTTTTTTAAAGATTTTGTAACTTAATTATATATTTGAGTATAGTAGAACAACTATTCGAGAGTACTTAAAAAAAAAACAGATATATCTGAGCTTTTGCACATACAACATCAAACGACAGCTGGAAATCGGGTTTTATTTAGAAAAGATTAAAAATCTCAATAACTCGTATATTTACGTATTTTTTTTTGTCTAATACGTGAACCCTTTACTTATCTTCACCTTTCAGTTTCAGTGCCGTGCTACTTACGATACACCCTGTATATTGCCGGTTGGTTGTCTTAATTTCTTTGCCGTAGTACATAGAATATGTAGGTAGTATATAAAGAAATATTTATATTCCTCTAGCATGTTCTCCATTGCTCCGTTCTTCATTGTGAGAAAAGAGGATGCTGAAGACGGGAAAGTTGAGAGGACTTTATACGAAACCCTGGTAATAGGCAGAACAAGTTTCAGGAGACGTATGATTTCAGTGTATTTAATTCAACTTTATCCGTATACTACGTGGTACTTCGCCAATCATTGCTGCTTATTCAAGGCGCTGCAGTGCCTATTTCTCTATTGGGCTTCTTAACCGACTTAAATGTAGGTGGTTGTTCTCAATTCCTGACCATTCTTACTACTCCGATAAAGGTAAAATGTTTACATTTCCATGAATGTTTGCGTAAATATATTTTATACTGATTTTAAATCGGTTTGTTTTTACTCGTAAATATACTAGTAGACTCTGAACTTCGATCGGTGACTAATAAACACTGATATATAATCGGTTCAGTATATCGTAATCTTTAATCAGATTAATTTGTTTATTATTCCCTCGCAGAATTTCGTTCCGAAACCTTTTTTTTTTTTGTTAACGAGGAGGAAATCTTCAGAAAGATACCCCGCCTTCTGGGGGGAAGGCGGCGGTTATGTGGGGTTTTTACCCACTAAATCCTCCCCGGTGGCCCTTCCTCGGTGCATGGTGAGGGGCTCCGGGATCTCCAGTGGAATGCACTGTGCTCATAGAGAGCACTTCCCGGGGAGGTTACTCCCTCTCCCCCCTGTGCCCTCGCAGTGCAAGGCGACACGGCAGGGGATACCGTAGTCTTATTCTTGAGAGCCCAGAACTACAGGGTTTCGTTCCGATGTATCATATATAAGGCTACATGCCCGGCATATAGGTAGTTTTTATTTTTTATTTAATTGGTTGCCATATAGATGAATGCAAATTATAACAAAGTAACAAAATAATCTAGCTACTTGTGCCACTAACCTTATCATTCACACATTAGACTTGTTAAAGGCTTAAGTCTCATGACGTTCCTTGTCTGAAAGTCGCAAACCATATGCTCGTTTTCATTCTCTGATTCTCTGATAAGATGAACTAGGGTTACCATTCAGCCCTGTAGTTCTGGGCTCTCAAGAATAGGACTACGGTATCCCCTGCCTGTCGTACAAGGCGACTAAAGGGCCTCGGGTTCACTGGGTGACAAAGGTGGGGCCTGCGTCGTCCAGCAAAGTGGACCCGGGAAGAAGGCGACATCGGCTGGCCCGTGTCGCCTTGCACTGCGAGGGCACAGGGGAGGAGGGAGTTACCTCCCCCCGAGACGTGCTCTCCTTGAGCACAGTGCAGAGGGGCTCCGGTGCGTTCCACGTGAGATCCCGGAGCCCCTCGTCATGCACCGAGGAAAGGGCCACCGGGGAGGTTTGGAGGTGGGTAAGATGCCCCACATAACCGCCGCCTTCCCCCCAGAAGGCGGGGTATCTTTGTGAAGATTTCCTCCCCGTCAACAAAAAAAAAAAAGGGTTACCATTGAAACACACATAAAAGAAAAAAAATATTATTTGCAACACATTACTCTGTATTCTCTTGGCCTTCTGCCAGCACTTTGGCTGGCTTACGGCCCTCATTTCTGAGCAAATTTCACATTTATTACCTGCAGTGAAACTCGAGCTCAGGTCGCACGTTCGCGCTCATAAGCAAAATTTTCTATAGTATAGTGTGATCAACACCAGTAGCGGTACACTCAGTGGTCGCCGTCGCGTCGCAACAAAAAAACCTCTCTGAAGCCGGTTCACCTTTGTTAGGCCAGTTTCCCGTTAGTGGTCGCGGCAGATTGCGACGCTACCGGTTCGCTATTCAATGATAGGAGAGTAGGAAATCTGGTTTCGTAGTGACGCGACACTTAACTTATCAGTTATATTTATCGACGTTTAAAAAATATTTGCACATTGCTTACATAAATTAGAAAAATTTATTCGATAACTTCACTTGTCTAAACTTATAAAAATTTTAACACTTTTTTTGGGGAGAAATCTTCAAAAAGTTACCGGGCCTTCTGAGTCGGCGGTTATGTCGGTTTTTACTCACTAAAACCCCCCCGGTGGCCCTTTCTCGGTGCACGGTGAAGGGCTCCGGGATCTCCAGTAAAACGCACTGGAGCTCCTCTACACTGTGCTCTTCGGAGAGCACGTCCCGTTTGCCCCAGTGAATTATTTATCAAGCTGTTGATTGCCATTACCGCGCACATCACGGTAGAATTCCAAAATCCATGGACACCATCTTGATTGTTACGTTACACGACTGTACGTTATTCATGTAACTCTCTTCCACGCCCCATCAACTTGTGGATTCAGCGGTCACCAGCGGCGTTTTGAACCTATGCGATTTGAGGACCTTCAAGAAACGCACCTGTAGCTACGACTATCACTTAGACGGTGACCCGTAAGCTCGTTTGCCCTTTTACAAGAAAAAAAGTACTTGCTTTGAAATAAAATAACAAAATTGTCCCTTACAATTTGATTTTTTATGACGCTATTCTACCACGTCATGCGTGTCCCGTTTCTAAATAATGTTTTTGTGTTTAAAAGACAATTGTTTGTATTTGAGTCATGTTTGCCTCACTTGATTTATGTAAACTCACTTTTATTTTATTTTATTTTTATTTTATTTAATAAGGTTTTCCAACAGTAAGTACAATTATACTATGCTAATTTAATATACCCACAAATACCTTGTAATTGCCTTACTAATTATAGGAAAACACAGCATTCACAAATACATACAACGTAGACAACACTACTTAACTAATTTCTAAAATGAAAAATTTACTAACAAAGGAAATATTTATGATTTTGTTTTAAAAAGTAAAAAAGTAGAAAAAATAAAACGTTAAATTGTAAGGCCTAGGTTAGTTACATATTTATATAATTTTGGTGGAGCAATATTTTTTTAATCCTATTTACAGACGTTACCGCTAAATCAATGTCACTGTAATCCTGTAAACAGAGTACATCCGGTACAAAGGACAGTGTGCCTTCAGGTTCGTTCTATATTTAGGTTTTAGGAAGAGCTTAATATTTTTAAGTCTTTGTCGTCTATTGGGAACGTTAAACTGTACTTTAGACAACAGATCAGGGCAGTCTAGTGTACCTGATATTAGTTTTTTAAAAAACAAAACATCCAGCATCGTCCTACGAGTTTCAAGCGAGGTGATTTTAAAATAGTTTAAACGTTCGGAATAAGATTTCAGTTTTTTGGCCATATTACAACTGTAAGATAGGTGGTACACGAATCTTTCTGAACCTTTTCAATTCTTTTAATATGAATTTTATAACTGGGTGACCAGACAACACTGCAATACTCTAAATGGCTCCTAACTAATGCATTGAACATAAGCAATTTTATAGATGATGTTTTAAAGTTTCTGCATTCTCTTAGTACAAATCCTAACAGCCTTGATGCCTTTAGAACAATGTGGTCGATATGTTTATTAAAGTTAAGTTTAGTATCGAAATAGATCCCCAGATCTCGTATCGTGTCTAATTCTTCTAGTTGCACGCCATTTAAATTATATTCAGAAGGTATTTTGGAACGGTTACGAGTAAATTTAATATGTTTGCATTTATTAATATTAAGTGCCATTCTATTTTGGTGCACCAGACTAACAGATTATTAAGATCGTTTTGAAATAGCTGTACATCAAAATTATTCTAAATTTTTAATTCTTAATATTTGGGATTTTGCTTTAATTTAGACTCTAATAGCGCAGTGTAGGAATTATAGCAGGATAAAATCATTTTGTCGCACCGCTTCTTAAGAATAATTAAAGAGATTTCATCCATGGGGTTCCTATATTTCTTTACTTTTAATCGTAGTTTATGTTTTTCTTTAAGTCTGTTAACTAGCGACGTTGAGAACCAATAAGGATATTTGCGGTTTTTCTTTAGAACTAATGGAGTATGATCATGAATTATTTTACTAATTTTTGCATAAAACTTATTGACCATATCGTCAACAGATGAATCAGTACTTAGTTCGTCGTGCCAATTTACCTTACTCAAAACTGTGTCAATAGCTTCGTAATCGGCATTCAAAAAATTTAATTTTTTTGTACAATTATTATAAGCCAGATTTAGTGAGACTAACGTTGAAACCTCAATTAGAAGAGCTGGGTGATGAGAATCAAGCTCAGAAACAATATCAAGCGGCTCTATAATAGTAATAGATTTTATATTAGATAATACAAGATCGAGCACTCGATTGTTCTTATTTCTGTAGAAGTTACATTGTTTTAAATTATTAAAATTTATGAAGTCACTTAATGATTTATTAATATTACAGCCAATTGTCGAATATGAGTTTGTGCTATCATTGTTAGTATCCCATTCTATAAAGTTAATATTGAAGTCCCCAATAATAATATGATCGCCTTGTTCTTTATCTAGTACCTTATTTGAATTATCCAAAAAATGATCCAAAGTATTTACGTTGATAGGTGGTGGTAAGTAAACTGCACACAAACTGATACAATCAGTACAGTTATTCTTAGACAGTACAACTTTGACCCACAGATCTTCACATAAGCTTTCATATGATTCCAGTCTGTAAGATTGATATTTTCGGGAAACAGCTATTAAGACACCTCCGCCTTCTTTTTTTTTGTTATAAGAATTGATTGAGCGGTCGCGTCTGTACACAACGTAATCACAAGAAAAGATCTCCGAGTCGAAAACGCTACCATTTAACCATGTTTCAGTAAATATATAAACATCATAATTATATGAAGCTGTTTTACAAAATATTTCTTTCAACTTCGTCTTTAACCCTCTAACATTCTGGTAATAAATATTCAATTTAATGAATTTTAATAACATAAACCCTAATTCTAGTACAGCTGCGCAATGTTAAAAATAACTAGATTAATTTATCTAACGACTCATGATCTTTAATGTAGTTATAGTCAGAACCTTCAGATTTTCTCATGTAAATTCTACCGTTACGTACCCACACATATTTATAACCGATTTGTTTCGCTTTCTGTCTTGCTGCGGCATGCAACTGTTTATTGGCTGGCGACAAGTGTTCTGCAATATAAACATTTTCTTTGCTACCTCCAATTCCAAGTAGTTTTGTATTAAGTTTGTCCTCCGGGTTTGCTTTATTATACTTAATAGAGGCTGCGAGGAAACTATCACGAGCTCTTGGACTGCTGAATTGTACGACGATAGACTTTGGTCGTTTGCTTGTTGGGTCACGTTTGGCAGTGCGGGTTATATGGTGAATATTTGACTCAGTAGTTTGAGAAGATATAACTCTGCTTAGATTTAGGACAGTTGATATCAAATTTTCATTTTTGTGCTCAGGTAGTCCTTGGATTTCAATATTACAAGATCTTGCTTGTTGCTCCATGAGATTTACCCTGGTGCTAAGAGCGAAAACTGCGGATTTGAGATTTTCATTGTCTTTTCGCAGCTGAGACACATCAGCAAATTTTTCCGATATTTCCAATTTAAATTCCTCATATTGGGCATTCATAAATTTCATTGACTCATTAACTTGAACTATTTCTTCTTTAATCGTTTTCAACTCATTCCTAACAAAATTTGCCATAGTTTCTTTTAATTCATTCAGTAGATCACGAATTTCGCTTTTTACTATATCGCGTATGTCTGAATGGGTGACTGGGGTAGTATTTTGACAGGACGCACCTTAATTAATGCCCTTTGTCGTACAGAACAAAATAATTCTAGTTTAAAGCACACGAATAAAGGCCCTTTAGAATCAAGTTATTTGGTAATAAGGTCGTAAGCGCCATGCGAAACGCGTCGCTTACGCGTTCTTAATAAAATCTCAGACACTCGTGTATTGACGGTATTCAAATACTACACGATTGACAATCGCTATAACAAATGGTAATTAACATCACAATTCATTTATAAGAAACACTTTTCACTTGCACTTTAGCCGTGTATTACACTCAAATCCAGGATGAATTGATATTCACTAGTAAGGCGTAACTTATACCAAGTTAATTAAATAAATTTTGAAGAGCGTGTTGACAAATGTAGTTGACGATCGTCGTTCGCGGCGGTATTGGCGGCGGCTTTTATCATAACTAATAAATGACTTATCATATATATCATTTACAACAAATATTTAGCTAGTGACCGTTGTTCCAATCACAAATAATGTTTATTTGTCACGTGTAAGATATCCAAATAGAAAGACAAGCATTTAAGTCTTACTTAGTTTTTTAATATCAGTATTGTAAATAAAAATCCCACATTATTTTAACTGTAGCAGTGTAGACAGAGATAGATAAAACCTTTATCGCAACAAAAGACATGTACAAGGACGAACTTAAGGGTATTTAGCATTTTATTCCAGCTAAACTATGGTGGTTAAAAACAGGCTAACGGTAGTGCATTTGTGTATACATTTACATATAGATAACCATTTTTTTTATATGAAAAGTGGCAAACGAGCATACGGCTCACCTGATCATAAGTGATCACCGTCGCCCATGAAGATCCACAGCACCAGAGGAGCTGCAGGTGCGTTGCCGACCTTTGAGATAGGAATAGGCTCGTTTCTTGAAGGTCTCTAAATCGTAAACGTTCGGAAACACCGCTGGCGACAGTTGATTCCACAAGTTGACAGTGCGTGGGAGAAAGTTACGCGAAAAACGTACAGTCGTTGAACGCCAACCATCAAGATGGTGGCGTTGGAATTTGGAATTCTGCCGAGATGTGCGGTGATGGAAATCGGTAGCTGGGATGATTCCGAACACCATATATTATAATTATAAATTAGATAACCATATATACGTTTTGAAAGCATGTGTATATGACGCTGGAAAACAGAAACGTAGTAACCCACAAAAATGAAATTGTTCTCCAGAGCCGAAAAACATTTTAACTTTCTGAAAAAATTATAACTTTCGTGTTTGTGGAGCTAGAGCTGTGATTTTGGACACAATATATTTTTTTTCTGAATAAGTATTGTACTACGGCATTAAACTAGAGTTTTCTTGTTTGTGTCATCGTTTTACGGTACAAAAAAAATAAAGAAAACTGTTAATTTAGAAAATATTATACACCTTATATTTATATCTATGTTCGTTATATTTCATCTAATTGTTATGTATCATTCGACACGTCTTTTTTTCCTGAATCCAACCATGTAAAAAAGTGAAAATGGCCATTTGCGTCACTTACTACGTTTTTGCTTACCAGAGTCGATATGTAGACTTCGACATACAAAGCTCAATTATAGCAGTGAAATTGGTATGCTTGTTAATTTAGAAATACTAACAATGAAAGAATTCTTAAGATTTTTTTTTAAATTCCCGACTCGTAAATACAGATCGTCGAACGAGTTAAACATCCTACGTTGAAAGAAACAACATGCCTTCCACGTGATAATGCGCATTCTTTAGTAGCGAGAAAAAAAATATTTCTGTTATTAACGTTGCGAACGCGGCGCGGAAAATATTTTTTCAGTCTTATTGCCTTTAATATGCTAGTAGCACGGGTCAGTGTTCTCACTGTACGAGGATGTTATTATTAACATGTTCCATTTAATCCTTTTTTTTTGTTAACGGGGAGGAAATCTTCAAAAAGATACCCCACCTTCTGGAGGGAAGGCGGCAGGTATGTGGGGTATATCCACTAAAAGTGAGGGGCTCCGGTATCTCCAGAGGAACGAGCCCCTCTGCACTGTGCTCAAGGACACATCCCAGGGGAGGTGAGAGGTTACTCCCTCCCCTCCCTGTGCCCTCGCAGTGCAAGGCGACACGGGCTAGCCGATGTCGCCTCCATTCCATTCCAGTTCCATTTAATCCTAGGGCGGTAGACAGATACTAAGCTTAATGGGTGCCAAATGTGATACAAATTTTTTGTACTTAAAAATACCGAAAAACGATAATTCTGTTGAAAGATGTCACGTCTCAATTTGTCAACTGTGCCCATAATACACTTGTTGTATATAGTCTGTGGGTCTCTCTTGCCGTAAGTGGTAGTTTAACTCCATCCGTAGTATTTTTTTTTAAAAGGAAGCTAGCAATATTTTTTTTTCAGAAATATAACTAACATTCTTGTTATCATACCAACTAAGCTTAAGCTTGTGCTAGGAGATGGTTCACGTCCATAGTCGTATGGTGGATTCGAACCTAGGCAACGAATGAATACAGTAACCTAAACCACCAGGCTATTGAAAATGTTTTTGATTAATAGTCAATTTAATTGTCAACTAGCCGACTTAGAATTCGACTTTTCAGGATTCTTTGACCACATGTTTATGCAAGAAAATCTATAAGTTATGCCCACGACCGGGTGTAGTTTTCAGTCATATATTCTTCTATCTATATAAAAGAGAATGTGTGTGTTTGTTGTTGTTGATCCGTATAGGCTCCGAAACGGCTGGACCGATTTCAATGAAACTTTCAGGGAATCTTCAGATTGACCCGACGAGTAATTGTGTAAACTGACATTAACTTGAGCTCGACATGTTTTTGTATAAATGATAAGAATGATATTGTATTTACTGATATGTACATGGGTGTAGGTAATGATCTTCGCCCGCTTAAGAAGAGAATAGAAGAGAATGAATACGATGAGAAATGAATAATGTAATATATTGTGTGAGTTAAATTAAATATTTAATGAATTAAAAATGTAAGTTTATTTAGCGAAGCGGGCTGAGTACGCTAGTTTTGGATAAAATTATCCCATCATTTTAGTGATGGATGATGGATACTCCGCCATATATACTCGTATATCACTTGAATATATCATTATTACGCTTTGTCGGGGATTCGATTTGATATCATTGTATATATTTATTTATCTTCAGCCTGGACCAAAAGTATTAAGCACTCGGGATATATTACTTTTGGGGATTATCATGATAAGGGCAAGCGAAATATTGTTTTTCCAAGCTTTATTTAGAAACCGCCAGCCATAGACTATTAATACTTCCGTTTTTTTTATTTGTTTTATTACGCACTTTAAATAATTCCTTATCTATCCAGCGAGGTGCATTTAAACAAGCCTCGTTTGCTACAAGCTGTTTTTTTTAAACAGCCTTTATATATGTCTCACTGCTGGGCACAGGCCATCTCGGTAAAGAGAGTATAAGGGTGTAGTCCGCCACGCGGCCCCAGTGCGGATTGGCAGAAAAATTTTCTAGGACATGTAGGTTTCCTCACGATTTTTTCCTTCACCACCGAGTGCGTAATTCAGCACATAAAATTGCAACAGCAAATTTATTGGTGCCAGCACCGGGGACCGGACTCGGGTTGCGTACTATGCAACATAAGGCGACCGCCCGTACACTGAGCTACCACGGCTCGACAAGCTGTTAACGTCGCCATATTGCATAAATTTGGTCTATGAATATTGGGCGAATGAAAGAGGAGGTTCTCAAGTCTTCTATATGTTTTTCTTTATGTTTATTAACTCATAACTTTCGACGGTGTGAACCGATTTGGATGATTCTTCTTTCTTTCGAAGCTGATGCTTCTAGTGGCAACCATGAGAAAACCATATAAATCTTAAATTTGCATTAAGTATGTGCGCGACAAATGGACGAATAACTCAATATCACGCCAACCGATTTCGATGATTCATTTTATATTCGACAAAAATCACACTGCTTCAAGGGTAGTTTGATTAGTCTTTCTATTTCTTAATATTCGTAATTGCGTTTACAGTTTGATTGGATTTGAAGTCAGTCTATGTTTTTACTCATAATTTTCACAGGTTTTTTGGCTGAAAATCAGCGCTGTGCTACATGTGTGAGCACAGCACACGCTTTTTTTTTTGTTCACGCGGGGGAATCTTTTTATAGACCATCCTCCGGTACCCTGGGTGGGCCCGGAGGCATGTGTGTGAATCGGCCTGGGCAGCCCCTACCCACTAAACCTTCCGCGAATGCCATCAGCCGTTATGAGCGGGTGCCCTGGATCTGTCAGCGACAGGACCGGTCCCGGCAAAGACCGGACTTCATCCTCAAAGGGGTCTTCTCCGGCACTCAGAGAAGTCCCGACGACGCCGAAGCATGCTGGGGCCAGGTACCCATCCTGGCCCCGCTTCGGATTACGGGGGCGGCAAGAGGAGGCGTTCGTAACGCCTCCTGCGCACCCCGATACGTCGCCTGCGGAGGGGGGGAACAGCACATGCTGAGCCAATCCCTTTTCGGCACAAGGTCAATATTGTTCTTTTTATTTTTCACAATTACTTTTGTTTATGTTGTTTTTTTGTCTTGTATTGTCATTTATGTATTCCATGTATATTTAATATTATTATATTTATTTTAAAGTATCTATGTATGTATATGTAAATGTATTTTTATTTATCTATATAATATTTTATATAACACTATTTTTTGCGGCACTACCCTTAGTCTTTTCTTAACCACTAAAGGTTAGCTGGACGAAAATGCTAAATAGCATTAAGTTCGCCTTTTTACATTACCTGTTGTTTCTGTGTTCTTGTATCGAATAAATATTTATTCTATTATATTCTATTCTAAATATACTATAAACTCTAAATATAATTAGTTCGTCACATTAAATAGTCCCTAGTCTCAGTCAAGAATACTTATAGGCAGTTTTTTCCTATTGTATTGTCTTAACTCCTCTGTGTTCGGACAGCTGCATTAAGAGATTTATGCAAGGGATTTTAATAGTTTAGCCTTTGTTCCCGGCTTCCTTTATTTGAAAGCCTCTTTCCTTTATCGACTTGTTTGCTCACTGTTTACATCGCACTCGAGTCCTTCACAATATTGTATACAAGATGGCTTCCTGTATTATGGCGGGAAAGTGGGCGTTGTGTACTTGAGAGGATTGCCTTTTTGTTTTAATATGTAAATCTGTTTTGTAATTTCCGCTTTGATATTAATGTGAAAGTATTTTTCATATTTTGCCTTTCTATACAATTATTGTCTCTTGTCTGTTAAATATTGATCTAAATGTGTTATTTTTTTTCAGGTAATACACTTCGTAGTATGTCATGTGATATCTTACAAGGTCTACTTGGTTAATGGTAAGTACGTTTCTTCGTTATGATTTTGTTTTATTTATATATACTCTTTATTGTTTACAAATAAAAGGAAAACAACAAAAAAATAATAGTCATTCGGAAATACAAAGATGGCGTCCGCACGTAACAGCATTTAACGTTTGATTAGATTTGAAGTCGGTTTTTGTTTTTACTCGTTAATATACTTGTAACATTTTAATCTTTATTGCTTTATAAAATAACGACGATCGTTGCCATTTACCGTGCTCATAACGTTTGGTTGTAATTGAATAATTAAATTTATAATGGCATCAAATATTCATCTGCCGACAGTTGACTTTACGGTTATATCCTCATCTCTACGTTAATTGTAATTCGAGCTTTTGTATACGCTGCGAGAATTACAAAGGCGACATGTATAAAATTTTGCTAACATTTTCAATTCACATCGATAAAAAAAAGCTTAAGTAAATTATGGGTTTTTTTAAGTTAAAATAGACAACAATATTTACAAGTAAAACCAAAAATCGACTTCAAATTGAATCAAACGTCAAACACTATTACGCGCGGACGCCGTCTTTGTATTTACGACTTATCGTACGATTACGAAATAGAATTATTCAGAACCTATTCTTCAATAGTAGTGTACAACCTTTCAAATAAAAAACAAATTATTGGAATTCGTTTGCGTGATACTGAGTTATTCGTCCATTTGTGGCACACATACTTGATGCAAGTTTAAAACTTATCGCAGCCCTGTAGTTCTGGGCTCTCAAGAATAAGACTACGGTATCCCCTGCCTGTCGTACAAGGCGACTGAAAGGGGCCTCGGGCTCACTGGGCGACAAGGGTGGGGGCCTGAGTCGTCCACCAAAGTGGACACGGGAAGAAGGCGACATCGGCTGGCCCGTGTCGCCTTGCGCTGCGAGGGCAGTAACCTCCCCCCCCCGGGACGTGCTCTCCTTGAGCACAGTGCAGAGGGGCTCCGGTGCGTTCCACTGGAGATCCCGGAGCCCCTCGTCATGCACCGAGGAAAGGGCCACCGGGGAGGTTTTAGTGGGTAAGAACCCCACATAACCGCCGCCTTCCCCCCAGAAGGCGGGGTATCTTTCTGAAGATTTCCTCCCCGTCAACAAAAAAACTTATATGGTTTCTTGAACGCCATTGTAAGAATGAGATGGCACACGGGAAGAACCAGCAAACCTTTGTAATAAAAATCATTCAAATCGGTTCACCCAGTCAAAAGTTATGACGTAACAAACATAAAAACAAACAGTCGAATTTCGAAACTCCTCCTCTTTTTGAAATCGGTTAAAAAATATTTTTATTGGTCGACGATGCTTAGAGTTGTATTAGAAGGCACTAAAACTGGCCGCTAACTTATATAAGCTGTCCATGTGCGACCTTGGATCGGGATGCTAACGCGTAAAATAGTAACCATCCAAGCTGAGGTTACCCTTCACCGGGGGGACCCATGTGTCGAGTTACTAGCAAATAGAGGTTCAGGCTAAGCGACCTAAGAGCTATGTCACCTCTCAATTTGGTAAAGCAGTAACGGCCAGCCTCTCTGCTGTCTTTAACTGTGTTAGTTCTTCCAAAAAAACCCTCAATACTAGATGTATATAGTTTTATTGTACAACGAAATCGAACAAGCAGCAAATTATAGAAGTTAGGTACCTTTTGCCATTTGTTGTACAACGGGCGACCTTTTGAAAATCGTTGGCCTATGTGCCACAGTTGATGCACTACGGCTGAAGGATGACAATGATAGCTTTCATAGAGCTTTCAATAAGATTTCTACCAATAATTACTTGAAATAAAATAGTTATTAATAATCATAAGAGAATTGATTAAATGGAAATTAGTAAATTTAAAAATTTTGCACGATTTTTTTTTCAGAAATATTACTAACATTCTTGTTAAACAACTAAGCTTTTGCTTGTGCTAGGAGATGGTTCACGTCAATAGTCGAATAGTGGATTCGAACGTACGACCTTACGATTCGCAGACCGTACCCTAAATTTTTTTTTTTATTTATTTATTTATTTATCAGACAGAACTTACAGCACCAATTCGCAAACAGCTAAACCAATTCGGTGCTGTAGTCAACACAAATAATTGATCAGAATAATAACAATACAATAATACTCGTAGTTAACTTCACAACATAAAAAATAATTTAACACAAGTGACAATTCAAATATTGCAATTCACTATATGCAATATTTTTTGTTTCTTAATATTTATTATCCGTCCGAATTACGTGTGCAACTGTTTTTCTTTTATGTGGCCAGATTCCAGTTTTGCGTACCGGTTTTTAAATTTATTCATGCTCGATGTTTGGAGCATATATCGATCTCAATTGTAGGTACGCTTACATATAGGAGATGAAACTAAAAGATAACTGTTTATGATCCACATCCATCATCCTTTGAGATTGGCATGACTTCTATCAATCAATATAATGCGGAAGTAATAAAGATAATTATGTAAGTTTGATAATAAAACGAGTTTGCTTTAGAACATGTGACTTAAGTAAAAGTCCTTCAGCTCCATTTATATGTATGTATATATATGAATATATATGTATTACTAGTATGTTTATATACTTAGGTATTTCTTGTATGTTTAGCATATTTATTTATATATTATTATTATTAATAGTATGTGTATATATTGATAAATGCGTATGTTTATATATATGTATATTGCTGTTTTGTATTAAAATAAATATAATCACAGACCCACTAAAATATTTTTAGACGAAAGTTTCTGTCCATACAAAGGTTGTCTGGAAGAGATCGCTCTTAGCGATAAGACCGCCCATTGCGCATGCAATGACCTTGTCTAATGTGAAAATTGTAGTTACTATTTCTGTGATGTATTTTGTTTTTAATTGTTGCGCAATAAAGAATATTCATTCATTCATTCATTCATACTAGTATACCCAGTCCGCTTCCCCGAGCTAGATTTTGCTTTATTTTATTTAAACAATACACTTACATCATTAAATATTTAATTTAACTCTCACAATATATTAACTTATTCATTCAGAGGAATCTCGGAAGATAAAGACTCTAGCTATCTGAAATAAATTATGCATGATACAGTTATGATATTTATGATGACAGTTAATAAATTAAAATATTTTTATTAATTTATTTATATTTAATTAAAAAACATAAGCTTAAACGAAAAAGGTAAGATAAGATATTTACGTAAACTTGGACAATATAGTATTATATTTCATTAAATTTTAATTTTATTTAAATTTAATAAATTTAAATAAATTTTTAAATATATATAGTATAATAAATTAATAAAATTATTTTGTTTAAGTTTAAGGATATATAATTGTCTATCATGCACAATTTATTTCAGTAAGCTAGTCTTTATCTTCCGAGATATTCAAACTTTCTTACTGATCCTTTATTTTTGATCACGGCTATATTTCATGTAAACCAAATCGAGTCGACGTACCCTCAGAGAGGTTCCCGTACCATAATCTGGGATTTGCTGGTATAGACAGTTACAGATGTTACTAGAGCGGTAAATAACACCGCGAGTCGCCAGTCACCGCGCTGTGTCGCCGCGTGGCCGTCGACCCAGCATCGTTTTGTTACCGTTATAATCGCGTTTTAACCAATCGAAAGATACAGTTGGTGCCAGTTACAACTCATGCCAGTTCAATGTAGACCACTGTGCAATGGGAACGCAACAAAATCATCTCATTTTCTACTACATTCTTTACTTTGATTGGATAAAGTGACCATTCCATGGAGAAACGCCAATGACCTTTAACAAATGAGGGCGGTTCGAATTGTCGGTAACCAATTTCTGGTCTTGTGCCACTGACCTTGCTGAGGGATGTTGCGTTCTTTATCAACTTTAATTGTATTTAGCACAGCAAGTGTTTGTGGTTATAGCTTCCACTCAATTTGACCATGATTTAAGTGACAACATCAAATTCCATCTGTATCATACTTATATTTAGCTTTCGGAAAGTATTGAATTAATAACAGTCTTGACTTGTATAATATAGGAAGCATCGCTTCTCAAAATCATTCAATTTTAACCGATTTCAATAAAAGTGGAGGTTCGCATTGGGATTTACCCGGGAAGAAGGCAGCATCGCCTAGCCCGTGTCGCCTTGCACTGCGAGGGCACAGGGGGCAGGGATTAACCTTCCCCTCCCGGGACGTGCTCTCCGAAGAGCATAGTGCAGAGGGGCTCCGGTACGTTCTACTGGAGATTCCGAAGCCCCCTACCATGTACCGAGGAAGGGCCACCGGGGGGTTCTAGTGGGTAAGAATCATACAAAATAGATACCCCGATGTCAACAAAAAAAATTCTCAATGTTACTGATTTTTATATGTGTATACCCCAGAACTTCCGCCTGGGTGAATCGATTTTATGATTTTTTTTTATTTGAATGCTGCTGCTTCCTATTCTGACGATGGCATCAATGAGAAAACTATATAAGTAATAAAAGAGTTTGTCTGTACGTTGTAGCATGTAATGTTAAAACCATGAATGATTTGATTTTTTTTTATTATTTCTAAGCAAGTGCTTGACTACGATCCCACCTGTTGTTAAGTGGAAATGCAGGAAATGAATAAAAAAAATGCAGATATGTAATCAATTTGAAGTCGGTTTTTGTGTTTAATCATATACTTGTAACGTTCTTCTTCTTCTTAAAAACATTACGTTACATAGTCGTAATACTATATTTTTCCTATTTAATTTTCTTACTTCCTAATTACTTATAACCTTGTCTGTAAAGATAGTATTAGGACATAGTCGGCATAGATTGGCACGCAACCCCAGTAAGTATTGGTTGACTTTGTCTTGGATAAAATTTCGTCATGAGCATTTGAAATTTCAATAAGTAATTTTATTAGTACGAGCACTGGGGATCGATTTCGTGTTTCTAGCATGAGTACTGCACAAGTATGCATCATTCTTCTTGCAGATTTCACCCATTCACTCTCCTGTTATTGATCATCGATATATCGCAAACTGAGATCTTCAACTGGGCGCATTCTATGTCGTCTTCACTCCCTTGTTAAGGCATAAGCGATTTATCTAAAAAGGTTTCGATCTCGTTTCGCGTGTACCTGATTAACCTAAAACGCGAAATGTTTGCAATCATAATACTATTGATTCTGGAACAATGAGTAACGACCATCAGATATAAGTTTAAATGAAGTGCTAATTGGTGGGTAAATATTTGACTGTTTATTATATCGTAGAAATATTAATTTGTTTGTTAATTGAATTTATAATTAAATATGAATAACAAAGAAATCTTGAATAACAAATAAAAAGCAATTCGTTACATGTTCACCAAATTTCATCATCATCATTACAGAACATCCACTTCTGGGCATAAGCCTCCCCCAATGATTTCCAAAAGGATCGCTTGTAAGCAGCTTGCATCCAGCTGCGTCTTGCGGCCTTTATGAGGTCGTCAGGCCACATTGCGGGTGGACGTCCTAAGTTGTGCTTACCAGTACGTGATCTCCAATCGACAACTTTTCAGCCACATCGACTATATGTTCTATGAGCTATGTGTTATGTTATGTCCTAATTTATTAGGCACCAAATGTGACAGGAGCTTTTTACAAAAAGTTCTACATTCATTAACTTACATCTTCTATCAACTGATCGCATCGCTGATCACACTTTTTGCAACGCTCTCATCATGCAATTACCAGTTTAAATTAAATTGTTAATGGATGATATCCATGTTTTTTGAGGACGTGGCAACCCTAGTCAACCCCGCACCATATTAAGGTGATTCAAGTATACGGCCAATTACATCGCCTTAATAGCAAACGTGTTAGCGTCCTCCTGCGTCTCATAACGCGTAATGAACGTTGAGCAATAACCTCATTAACTTTCTATAAGGGATGGCATTGACAGGTTCATTATTTACCTAGACATTTGCCTTACCTTAAAAATGGTCATGTTTGTAAGATTATATGCTTATAGTCTGCACGCCATTGATTTAAATAGCATGGCAATAAAGTGAGAGAAAGTGGTCGTTCATTCTGAAGCATCAATAGCCTAATGGGTACGGCCTGCGAATCGTAAGGTCGTGGGTTCGAATCCACCATTCGACTATCGCCGTGAACCATGTCCTAGCACATGCTTAAGCTTAGTTGGTATGGTTAACAAGATTGTAAGTAATATTTCTGAAAAAAAGAAATATTACTAGCTTTCTTTTTAAAAAAGAAAAAATCTTTTTCCCATTTATCAACCACTGGGCAAAATGTTCTTCTAAAATGTCTTCTACCATGTACGATAATCCGCTTTTTGCATCCAACTACTGGCTATAAAAAATTACATGACATCATTTCCCCATTCAAGACACACTTCTGGAGTTCATACTTTTGTTGTGAACCCGAACGAAGTGTTTTGCATCGTTTATTAATGGTACAGGTAAGGACTGGGATAGTTTGCGTACGTCTGTCTTTCCCTTCGATTGTAATGTGGGTTTTTCAGAGTGAATAGGCATTTACTCGGCTAGTACGCCTTACCATCCAGGACTGCATTCACATCTGGTGGGATTGTGGTCAATCATTTCTTAGAAAGTATTATTAAAAAAAGATCGATCATATCGTTCCATCTGGAGGGAGTGCGCTCTACACTTATAGACTTTCTGAGGATTTTACTTCGTGTGTACTTGCCTTATTTTTTGTAATTGCCTTGATCAGTGCCATGACGATATACTAAAACTAACCTTTATTAATAGTCTACAGATTTGTCGCTCGTGCCCGATTCCCTTCCCACAATATGCCCGCATACGCCGAGCTAACGGCAATGTATATTTATATGAACTAGTAACGCCTCACGTATCCGTTGGTTGCACGATACGTGTGTTAACAAACATTTCACACGCACTGACATGGCACACCGTACATGTTAAACGCTACAAGTAATGATTCCATCGATCCTGTGTGACGCCCTTTCCAATCACAGTATACTAGGGATGTTCAAGCAAAAAATATATCGATATAATATATCGTAATGTTGTATGTGGTACTATGCGAAATATTGTGTCAATATATTGTATATATGTATTAATCTGTTTATATTTAAATAGCCCAAAAACCGCGCGTCGGGTTATAAAATTACTACATACGATGTAAATACGAACATTTCGCTTTAGTTATCTGATGAAATGTAACGATATTAGATGATTGATAATATCGGATTAAAGCGATATATTTCATTTTGTATCGATATTTTCTGAAATATCGATCTATATCGTGCACCCCTTCAACACTGGATATCGAACTTCGAGAATCTAAAGGAAAAGCAATCTTATATACTTAAATATAGAGTTAAGATTATGTTAACACTGTTGAGAGCAAATTGATTGTAGACGTGGGGATGTGTTGAAATATAGCTTACGTTTGTATTCCCAGTGTACGTATCAAGCAACACATTTGATTTTGATCTCTAATTGGTCATGATAAAATACAATTTTGTTCTACATCTCCATTTTACAATTATCTTACATGAAATAAACTTATAAAGACGGGATGCGGGCGTATTGGTATTCAATTAGCTCTTTTCACAATTATTCCGCGATCCCGTTCCCTTTCAATTACAAAACGTATAAAGAAAAGAGAATTTCGTTGTTCTATTTAATTACATATTTTTTAGTTGTCCTGGATCTATATGTCCTATTTTATTTCTATGTATTGATTATATTTAAATTCTATGGAAATATGACTCAGTTACTAAATCCCACGTGTAAGCATTTTTAACCCACTTCGAAAAAGGAGTTTACCAAATCGTCTGTACATATTTTTTAAATTTTTGTGCACTTAGAGTGCCTTCACGTCGGTATTTTCGTCGGTAGCGCCTCAGTACATAAGTTAAGTACTCTTGTTATATATTGTGCTACTGTCTTCTCATTTCATATTATGTTTAGCCTGTACTAGTGAATTACTACATGTACTATAAGGTGATATACCATTTTTTTTTTTGTTCACGGGGAGGAAATCTTCAGAAAGATACCCCGCCTTCTGGGGGGAAGGCGGCGGTTATGTGGGGTTCTTACCCACTAAAACCTCCCCGGTGGCCCTTTCCTCGGTGCATGACGAGGGGCTCCGGGATCTCCAGTGGAACGCACCGGAGCCCCTCTGCACTGTGCTCAAGGAGAGCACGTCCCGGGTTACTCCCTCCCCCCCTGTGCCCTCGCAGCGCAAGGCGACACGGGCCAGCCGATGTCGCCTTCTTCCGGGTTCACTTTGGTGGACGACTCAGGCCCCCACCCTTGTCGCCCAGTGAACCCGAGGCCCCTTTTAGTCGCCTTCTACGACAGGCAGGGGATACCGTAGTCTAGGTTATATACCATATTTATGGTGATGTTAATATGTTATTTATTTACTAAAATATCTGATGTTTGTGTTACAATGAGTATGAAGGTATCAAAGTTAAATACAACGATAATACTGAAAATAAGTATATTATTAACTGCTCCTGATTCTGACATGTGCGTGAAGAAGTTTTACTTAAAAAGCATAGTAGTAATATAAGTTAGAAGACTAATCTCCTGTAATCATTTGTAGGTCTTGTGAAATAAAATAGTCCAACAACTAATACACTCGACTTATTCAGACAGCGTCACCTTGTACAAAGAATTATTTTAACGAATACCGTCACAACTGCGCGTCCTCACAATCTTTATACAAAATTAAGTAAAAGTCAGATTACGAACTAATAAAGTTAAATTATTGTTTACAATGCCAAGTTAATGTGATAACCACTAAGATATCAATGGAAGTAGTTATTATGCCTAACTATAGCTGGGTGTCATGTGTTGCTAACTAACACTCCTTTAATAATAATGTGGAGTCCGAGGTGCCGTACTATAAATACACACCGGCGCCAGTTCTCGAAAATGGTCATGCAACGCTCTATTGGGATCGATCTGTCATCACAGATAGGACTATTGTCGCGACGCGACAGGCGGTGCTCCTCGACATTACCATCCCGCATGACGAGAACCTTGTGAAGGCCGAAAGGGAAAAAATCACAAAGTACCTCGACTTGGCTCACGAGGTGACCGCCATATGGGATGTGGATTCGACAATCATTGTCCCGATAGCCCCTTCTGCAAACGGTCTTATAGAGAAAAATCTCGATCAACATCTTAAGAGACTTTCGCTAGATGGCTGGGTCAAGGGTCAGAAAGCAGTCCTGGACACGGCACGCATCGTCAGGAGGTTTCTCTCTATGTCGCCCTAACCACCGGTTGCTTGGGCCCTGCTTCATTGCCGGTGGCACACACTAGTTTTTGTATTTTGTATGATATTTTTGTGTATTTTACTTTTTATATAAATATTATAAAAACTTAACATAAGACTTCAAAATAAATTAAAAAAAAAAAAATTCAATTAAGTAACTTAGAGTCTATACCGCGCCAATAGACTTCATTGTAAATGCAGACTGCCAGCGATGCATTTTCCACTCGATTGGAAGCAGGACGTTCGACGGGGAAAGATTATCGCCGTACGCGGCGGCTCCCTAAGACCAGCTCTCTGAAAGCTCCTTTTTGTTCGCATTGCTCACATAAGAATAAAAAATAGTATGTAAGGGCGAGAAGATTGCTTCGTTTCTCGTAAAACGTAAGCCTGGGTATTATTTTTAATTTTCCTCCTTTTTGTGTTTAAGACCAGCTTAGAGGATATGAATGGACTCTACTAATGACATTTCATTATTGCGGTTCCTTTGACACGATAAATTGTTAGTTCATAATACATTTAACCTAATATATCATAAAATATATTCTTCATCCTAAAATTTATACAACAACAAACTTTAATACGAACGAAGCGCTTTGCTACGTCTTTCATTCTTCGTACAGCAAAGAAGTGGAATAGTTTACCCGCGTCTGTCTTTCCTTCCTATTACAATGTGGGTATTTTCAAGAGTAGAGCGAATAGGCATTTACTAAGCTAGTGCGCCTTACCATCCATGACTGCATTTCCACTTGACATCAGGTGGGATTGTAGTCAAGCACTTGCTTAAAAAAAATAGTGAAACCTACTTAAAAACAAAACAAAGGTCACGTATAAAATCTCGAGACAAAAATTACAAAATCTCCTAAATATTACGATTGAACGCGTGTGAGTATAAAGTGAAGTTTTTTTATAGCCTAGAAAAACAATGATGAAGCTAAATACAACATTAGCTCGATATGACATTAGTATTTCGTATTGAATGTATATTTTGACGATCACATTGTATTTGTTATAGATAAATATAGCCGTTAACATCTACTTTGTGAGATGAATAAAAATAAATAAATAGATATTACCGTAATGAATAGTTGTAGTTGTTGTCCAACATGACGAAAATAGCTTCGCATATACAGTCTGCTCTCGGCGTCCCGCACGGGACTGATTAAAATGGGATCTGCCCTTACTGACTTTTTACACTTAACCGTATTATCAGCGGAAATACAATTTGTAAATGTGGTCAATGTTTATGCTCTGAATTTTCCTTGTTTTATTTATACGATGTTTTATATTATGTTTTATCTGTTCAACGTATTAATGGCTGTATTATTCGAATTCGAGCGGAAATCATGACGAATTCATTTCAAATAAACTCAAACCAAATAATATTTATTTGCCTGTATTTTTTTATTTAGTTCAGACGTTAATATCTATTCTATATAAATTATTTATCATTTACTACGTATCCTTCCTAGTTGATTTGATTTATATCGATTACATTGGTGACGTACTACAGGGCGACGTCAGGAGTAACGAACGTTCTATATGAAAAACGAACTAAAATGTATTGGATATATATAAATATTACTAGGCTTTTAAATAGTTACCTTCTGACGTCGCCCTGTCGTACGTTACCAATTGATATAAACTCACTGGGCGACAAGGGTGGGGGCCTTTGTCGTCCGCCAAGGTGGAACCGGGAAGAAGGCGACATCGGCTGGAACGTGTCGCCTTGCACTGCGAATGCACAGGGGGGGAGGGAGTAACTCGCCCCTCCCGCGGGGAGAGCTCTCCTTGAGCACAGTGCAGAGGGGCTCCGGTGCGTTCCACTGGAGATCCCGGAGCCCCTCACCATGCACCGAGGAAGGGCCAGCGGGGAGGTTTAAGTGTGTTACAAATCGTATTGATTTAATTTCGATTTGTGGAATAAATGTCGCAAGAAGCTAGTAGTTTCAGTGGCTGACCGTCTTTTTGCTGCTTATTCACTGACCGTGTCCGAAGTTCGCTTTACGGAATCTATTAATGGAATTGAAAATTTATTGCCACCGTAACTGTGGGGTCACCAGACACAATAGCTATTACTTTGTCAAATTGATCGGCTAAGTTGAAGGTTGAATCGGCCAGATGCGACTCCTCCGGCATTGGTATTGAGGCTATAAGTGCTTAAATGTTACTAATCAATCTTCGGTGAAATGAAATTTAGTTGACAAGTTTAGCGTGCCCGCTCTCAATCTTCTAACCTTGGAACTTTACAGATTTTGATTGCTATGTTTGGAAGGTAGAGGAAATTTACTGTGTAGATTGTCTGTGATAGATTGAATAGTCGTAGTAATTTCTTATTAACGACGAATATACGACGTCCATTCATAAGATTGTAACAACCTTCTAAAGGCCGCAGGAAGACGCTGGATGCAAGCCGCTTACAAGTCAATTTGAAAATTGTTAAGGGAGGCATACTTCAGCCATGTATGGATGTCGCATTTAAAAATAAATTAAAACACCTGTTAAAGTTACAAAAAGATAATATCCCCTTGATATCGATTTCATTATATAATTTATGCGTTTAATTATCATATTATTTATTTTATTTTATTTTTTGACTTAATAATATATTTATTTATGAATTTTTTTTCATCTATTATTTTATTGTTTAAAATATATTTTAATCTCTTAACTGTTTTATTCATGTATCATATTTATAATACTCTTTGTCCTCCTTGTCTATATAAATTCCATATAAAAGTAGTATTGCGCGCGCACGTCTTTAGGTAGTCCCGGGCACCGCTGAAAATCAGCGCTGTCGCATCCTTTCAACAGCATATGCTGAGACGGTGTCCGATATTGGCATCATATGTTTTGTATTATTTGTCCGTGTAACTTTAACTGTGTTTTGTCTATTTTTCATTCTTTTTTAATGTGTGTTATATACTGTCTGTGATGTGTTTTTGTATTGTGATGCCAATAAATAAATGTCTATGTCTTATGGCTGATTTTTTTTATTTGTCTATATCTTGCAATCAAATGTATCGAGAGTTGTTAGGCGGTCAGTGTAAAATCTCCATCGAGACTGCTCCACTCTGTCAACCGTGTCTATCAAGACCTAGAATTTGTCGCCTTTTAAGCCTATTTATTAAGTCCGGTGTGGTTAGTTCGAGTTATGGCCGGAATAATGATGAAGATATATATATGTATGCTATGTGAATTTTAGAGGATGTCCTCCAGAGGGGTGGACAGAGATGATATGATCCTTTTTATATACGAAAAGGGACAAATATATTTCGTCAGACCCATTCAATAAACGAAACGCAGAAGTATCATAATATTGTAGATATTCAGGTATTCAGCGACGTCCTGGCATCTCGATCGCGTAAGCCAATTCGTGCAATAGAAGTTGGTTGCCGTAACGATCATACCATGTTGATGATTTTTCGGTTGCCACTTTTTTCCCATGAAAAAAAGAAAATGTGTAAATAAGTGTTCTTTTTCAACCGACTTCAAAAAAAGAGGCTATTGGTGGATTGTTGGTGAATCGAAATTTTGATGATTATTTTTTTTATTTGAAAGCTGGTGATGGTCCAATGGTCCAATTTTGGGATACATGACAAAACCATATATGTGCCTATGTATGTGCGCGACAAATGGACGAATAACTCAATAACATGCCAAGCGATTTCAAAAATTATTTTTTTATTGTAAACGATGTATTTCTAGGGTAGTTTCATGACAGTTTGGTTAGGTACTGATTAAATCTACTATTCCCACTATAATTCGGAAATACAAAGATTGCGTCCGTAATAACGTTTGTTTCGTACATAACGTAAATATACTTGCATTTTCAATTTTCAAAATAGAAATGTGTTATAACACAAAAAGAAAGCTATTACTGAGTATCGGTGCGTCAAAGTTTCTCGAGGCATCGATCCGGCAAAACGGCCACCTCACTCGACGGCCGGGTTGGACGGACGTGTTTCGCTTTGTTGGCAATTTTTTACGCCACACGTAATCATGGACTTTCTAACGGCCAATCCCTTGGTTTCTATTTGTAATAAACGGTTATTCCATCAACACTTGATCCATGTTATTTGTTTGTAACACATAATATTGATTCTAGAAAGTATCGTTTGAATCAATTGACAAGCACTCACACATTCACCTACACACACACGCGCGCATATCCACACAAGCAATATGCCTATAAGATTTTATAAGATTTTCTACCCGTTAACAAAAAAAAGGGTAGTGTCGCTAAAGTTAAAGTTACAGCCTTTATATATATATAATATATATGTCCCACTGCTGGGCACAGGCCTTCTCTGTAAAGAGAGTATAAGGGCATAGTCCACCACGCGGCCCTAGTGCGGATTGGTAGACTTCACATGCCTTAGAAAATTTTTCTAAGACTTGTAGGTTTCCTCACGATGTTTTCCTTCACCGCCGAGCGCGTGGTTAATCAGCACATAAAATTGCAACAGCAAATTTATTGGTGCCGGCACCGGGGATCGAACTCGGGTTGTTAGCGTACTATGCAACAAGAGCCAACCGCCTGGACACTGAGCTACCACGGCTCTAAAACAAGGTGTCGCTAAAACAAGGTTAAAAAAAATATTACATAGCTCATAGTAGAGGATTGGCATGATGTGATTGGTTTTAAATTCAATTCTAGTAATCATAGGATCTTGGATCAGTGTTGCTACGTTCGCGCTTGAAGCGCTACGCTGTCGACATGTCCACTACACGACCGGCAACTACACGAAATGACTCTGGTGAGGGTTTGCTTCGTTCCACCATCGGACTTCAAGGGGCTCTGTAGGATTTCATTCATTTGTGAACATCCCTAACGAAGCGCTTTGCTTCATCTTTCATTATTCGTACAGCAAGGGACTGGAATAGTTTACCCGCGTCTCCCTTTCCCTCCGATTACAATGTGGGTATTTTCAAGAGTAGAGTGATTAGACATTTACTAAGCTAGTGCGCCTTACCATCCAGGACTGCATTTCCACTTAACCTCAAGTGGGTCGTAGTCAAGCACTAGCTTAGAAAGTATAAAAAAAATATTTTAGCAGTATTCTTAAGTCATTGAGAAATACATAACTATGCAAATTAGTTATTATATATTGCTTAAGATAATTTAAGTCATAAACACAATTTATTGTATTAGAAAAACAAAATTTTATATAATGTATTATACATTACACAGATATGGAGAAAAATCGATTAAAAATTACCCTAAAATGTGGGGGATTTAGAAAAAAAAAGTGTGCATTAGACCACACGACTCATGTAAAACTTCTTTAGCCCCATGTATATGTATGTATATATAATTTATATACAAAATTTAATATATACACGATTGTTCGAGAGAGATAGAAAATGTGCGAGCCGTGGTAGCTCAGTGTCCGGGTGGTCGCGCCAAGTTGTATAGTACGCTAGCAACCCGAGTTCGGTTCCCGGTGCCGGCACAAATAAATTTACTGTTGCAATTTTATGTGCTGAATTACCACGCGGCGGTGAAGGAAAACATTGTAAGGAAACCTATGTCTTGAAAAATTCTAAAACATGTGAAGTCTGCCAATCCACACAAAGGCGTGGCGGACTATGACCTTATACTCTCTTTACAGAGAAGGCTTGTGCCCTTTTTTTTTGGACGAACTAACACAGTTGGCCAGAGAAGCTGGCCTTTACTGCTTTACCGGATTGAGAGGTGGCATAGATCTTAGGTCACTTAGCCTGAACCTCTAAGGCATGTGCCCAACAGTGGGACATATATAAAGGCTTTAACTTAAACTGCTCTCTCATGCTCACATAGTGAGATACAGACAGAAAGCCTGCACTGTGTCTTAGATATACGACAAGGCTGTGAGAGAGATATGGAAAATGTGTTCTCGTACCTCTCTGTATTTTTATCTTGACTTATATCTCCCTCTCAACTTCCTTTCGCCCCGCCCGATCACACTTTTCGTAACGCATTCACCAGCTCTTAAAAAAATATTGATGTAATATAAACATGTATATCAATAATAGAGAAAACGTGAAAATTCCAACGTCATACCCACGTCCTAAGATAGGGCCTCACTCAGCGAACACAATGACATACCAACAACAATGCCCGTGAATCAATGCGGAGCAACCTGGCAATAATACGATGATCAATCTCGCGCCGAGGAGTGGTGGCGACGTTGATGGATCGGGATACTTCCCAGTGAGGAGGTTAATTGTGTGATTGATTGTACTTGAGACGTTGTTGCTTTGTGGTAAAGCCTTTTACGCTGTGTCGATATCAACCTGACTTTGATTTTGGACATTGTACGTTACCGGCTCGATCTTGTCGACCTCGCAACCTGTACCTGTAGATATCATCGATATACATTTGTGGTGCTGAATGGTTTCTTATTATACGATCCCATGTTTCGCAGACTGAACCCTAAACCATTAGGCTATTGAGGCAAAAAAGTTATTAAATTAACAAGTACATCACAGAAACAATCACTTTTCCATACTATTGATATGATACAATATTATTCCACCGCCCATTAAAAACGTATTCACTAAGGTCTTGTTCAAAAATAAGATGAAAGTATTCTTAATGAATATACAAAAAAAAGAGTAACTAAAAAACCCGCTTATAATGGATACATTTATGAAGATATTTAATTCTAATTTGAACATTTTGGTTGGCTGCGTTCTTTTTCCATCTTGTTTAATTCCCCATTTTATTTTATTTTGTTCTATTTTATATACAATTTATGTTTCCCTTGCTTTTAAGCTATTCGTACTTTGTTAAAATTTTGCTACTGACATCTGTTTGCTTCTTAAAATGGGTTTCTGCAGAATACCAGCGCTGATTTACCCTCCTCGGATAATCAGCATTATGCTGAGCAGTGAACCCGGTCGGTTCGGCGTTGCAACGCATAGCCTTGTGTATCGGACCTTTTGGGTCTTTAGTGATATATATATTTATTTTTTATTTTATTTTTTCATTTTTAACTATGCGCTTAACTTGTTGTGTTAATTTGTATATGTGTTGTAATCTGTCTAACCGATTAAATGGCTTATTATTATTATTATTATTATTGCATGGATAATGGATCTTATCGCAATGTTATCAAAATCTCTTATTTCGAACTTACGACTTTCACTTAGTTATGCAGAGATTTCGGATTTCCATTTAGCTTATGCCAGATATATCTCATACTTTACCACCTTCATACATATTAAGATTAAATATCATATTCTTGTTTATAGCTGTGTTATAAAAGTGTGCTTCGAATAGTGAAAGGCATGCTACGCTGATTTTGGCATGTAGAAAGGATGAATGTGGTAAGAGCTCTTAAGCGGAAGGTAGTGGTTAGGGGCCGTCCATATATTACGTCATTCTAAATTAGGGGGGGAGGGGGTATGCGGATGACAGTAAATGATAGATAGGAGGGGAGGGGGGTGTTTCGAAATTGACGTCATTCTTATTTATTTATTTATAGTTTATTATTTATATGATAATATATTATATATATATACTTTAAAAGAATGGGTGAAAACTCCGTGGGAGTTATCCAAAGAAAAGTAAAAAATAGGGAATAATAATATACAATATTATTATTCCCTATTTTGTATTATATTTATCAATGATTATTGCCAAAGTAAAAACAATAAAGGTGATTCTATAACCAAGTGTTTTAATCATATAATACCCTATTTTTCTCAAATCTGCAATGTTTTAATTTCGTCAAACTGGTAATGACGTCAATTTTGGGAGACGGTCATTAAGAAATGACGATAGGATGATTGTATGGGGGGGGAGGTCTAAAGTCTGAAAAAATCGATGACCTAATTTATGGACGGCCCCTTACGTGAGATTACTCAATAAAACCCCTCCGGTGGCAATCCTGTTAGGGGCTCCGGAATCTCCAACGGAACGCGACGGTTCCGGTTCCTGGCCTGACTCCCGCAGCACCCTCACAGTGCCCACGGAACCACACGTCTCTCCTCCTGGCGACAAGAACCTCCACCCTTATCGCCCGTGGATCTGATGTCTCCTTTTAATAGCCTTTTACGCAACAGATGCCATAGCCTTATTCTGTATGCCGAGGACTACAAGGCTGAATAGGGTAGGAGACCTCCTAGGCGATAGTATATTGACCTGATTATTGACATATTTCAAAAGGGTAACGTCAGAAGTATTACCGACATACTTATAAGGATGTGCAAGAAAGAGAATTGTACCAGGACCGTGAAAATTGTTCTCTGCATCTCTGTCTGTCTCTGGGTCTTGGGCGTATTGTTATTCAGTACAAAAACGGCGATAGATATACATGAGAGCAGTTGTTTTATGTATAATATGATATTTATCGATGTGCATCGGAAACTTTCACACGTACGCGTGCAAAATTGTCTGTATAGCAGCGGGACCGGTCGTAATCGATGTAGAAATTTTATATTTATGAGAACATATGTAGGTCAGTCCAAATTCTTAAATGTCGACGCCATTTGCATTCGGCTTGAATTTCTATTTCGAGATGATTTCAGTTGCTAGTGCCGGTAGGATCGAAACGGTCTGGCGGCTCGCTCTAGTCTATCACTGTATAGTGACTAATTTACGTCATAAATTATTTCCTACTAGCTGCGCCCCGAGGTGTTATCCGCAAATAAAAACTATTTATTTAAATTTTCTGAAATAAAAGCAACCCTGCTCCTTATTACGTCAACTATCTGCCAGTAAAAGTCCCGTCAAAATCGGTCCAGCCGCTCCAGAGATTAGCGGCAACAAAGACAGAGAGAAAGACAGATAAAATTTGTAAATAATGTCATTTTGGTATATGTACCGTAAATATGTACATACATGTATGTACATTCATATGCAGCTAGCTTTTTTTTACATACTTTCTAAGCAAGGGTTTGAATACAATCCCACCTGATGTTAAGTGGAAATGCAGTCCTGGATGGTAAGTATAAAGCGGTCATTGTAATATTGCAAACAGACACACCATTTTTATTTATTTGTCCATATAAACTCTGATCACTCTGTGAAGTAAAGAGGTTCAGGCTAAGCGACCTACGAGCTATGCCACCTCTCAATCCGGTGAAGCAGTCAAGGCCAGCTTCTCTGGCCAATCAGTGTAGTTCGTCAAAAAAACTGTGAAGTAAAATTTCTTTACGCACGCTGGTGAATACGTTACGTTAAGTGTGATTTGGCGAGGTGACCGGAAGTTAAGAGGAAGATATAAGTTATTGAAGGTAGGAAGAGAAACAGTTACGTTTCGTATATTTAAGACACAGTGCAGACCTATTTGGACGTAGAAAATCAAGAACGAAATTCGAGTCGTTACAAGTCGTCCGAGCAAAATATATTTTAATAGTTTTATATTTTAAATTTACTATCGACTGCCGTGGATCAAAAATTTCAACCATGATTTAAAATATAAAACAAAAATTCATTCGTTTGAAACAAAGTGTTGACAACATATTGAATTCTATACGCCACACTGTTTTCATTTTCTCTCGTTTTTTTTAAAATATTTTCAAACGATTTCAAAAAAAAGGAGGAGGTTTTCAATTCGTCTGTATTTTTTTTTATGTTTGTTTCCTCATAACTTTCGAGTGAACTGATTTTGATGATTCTTTTTTTAGCTTTCCAGCTTGCTTTCCGTGTGGTAAGGTTTAATTTGGTCCAACTCTAACAGTGGTATCCATGAGAAAACCATTTATGTCTTAAATGTACTTCAAGTACTCGCCACTTATGTATGAATAAGTGAATATCACGACAACCGATTTCGACGATTATTTTTTTATTGGAAAGAATGTACTCCATGGGTAGTTTGATGAGAGCTTGGTTCGTTTCTGATGGAGATTCTATTTCTTATACCTTTTTTTTGCTATTGGGGAGGAAATCTTCAACAAAATACCCCGCTTTCTGGGGGAAGGCGAGGCTATGTGGGGTTTTACCCACTAAAAGCTCCCCGGCGGCTTCTTGGGTGCATAGTGAGGGGCTACCGGATCTCCAGAGGAACCCTTGTCGCCCAGTAATCCCGAGGCCCCGTCTTATTCTTGAGAGCCCAGAACTACAGCTTTAATGTATCTTAGCTTTAATAACTCTTAAATACAAATAGGACGTCAATACATATTATGCGTTAATAGCATTTAATTTTTTATTCTATTTGTAGTTCGTATTTGTTTTTGCTTATAAATATACTTGTCGTATACCACTTTAGAACTAATTTGTATAAAGTTTTAGCTACGACACTATCTTTTTCTAAATGAAAACCAAGGGAAATTTTACGTATATACCATTATATATATGTTATAATATTTATTATTGTTAGTTTCACCGTCTTCATGAAAATATTTTTTATTTAACAATATAGACATAGACATTTATTTATTGGAATCACAATACAAAAACACATCATAGACAGAATTTAGCACACATTAAAAGGAATGAAAAATAGACAAAACACAGTTAAAGTTACACGGACAAATAATACAAAACATATGATGCCAATATCGGACACCGTCTCAGCATATGCTGTCGCAAGGATGCAACAGCGCTGATTTTCAGCGGTGCCCGGGACTAACTAAAGACGTGCGCGCGCTATACTACTTTTATATGGAATTTATACATACAATAAGAGTATAATAAATATGATACATGAATAAAACAGTTATGAGATTAAAATATATTTTATACAATAAAATAATAGATGAAAAAATTTCATAAATAAATATGTTATTAAGTCAAAAATAAACTAAAATAAATATTAAGATAATTAAACGTATAAAGTTTAAATTATATAATGAAATATTGAAAATATTAGAAACAACAAGCCACCTATATCACGGGGATATTATCTTTTTGTAACTTTAACATCAGGTGTTTTAATTTCTTTTTAAATGCGTTTACAGATTTTCAGATCTTCGGTATCCAGTCAACGTACCTTTAATACGAATAAACTATTTTCCTTTATGCTTATAGACGAAAACAACTAAGAGATTGGAGCTAAGAGAAGCTCATCGCTAAGACATATTTATTTAGTCAAATTACGCGCCGCCGGAGGCTCCAATTCCGACTTCCATAATTTCTTTAAACAAAACTACACTAACAGCACAGGCTCGTTCTATGAAGAATATTAAGCATGGAAGCGGCTTGGCGCGTTATGAATTTTGTCAACATAAAAATATTTGAAAATGTTTACACAGGGCGCCAAACAGACGGGGAGACTGCGAAATTTAGATAGGTCCCAACAAATTAGCTGGCCGCTGTGTATAGCATAGTCCAGTATAACTTGAGCTCCACGTTCCTTCGTTATACAACAAATCTTAACCATGCTTCTCCATTCATTTAGTTGGAGCGTTTTCACAGAGAGGACCGTTGCCATGGAAACAAGCTGACACCTGGATATAATTGATGGATCGGACAACCCTACGTCCAAAAATTTGCATATTAATTTTATTTAACAAGGAGGGGTCTTTTGTAACGGAAACATCTCGGTCGTAGATTAAAAAAGAGCCAGATAAAACTTTTTTTAACCGAAAGGAGAACTTTGTCATCGTTTGTATTTATTAAGAATATTTGTGCAGTCATAGCTTCGTCAATTATGAGCCAATTCTAAATTCGATATTTTTTTTTGAGACGGGTCGGTTTCGGGAGTAAGACTTTGGGTTCCGAAGATATACCAGGGAACTCCTAAAAATTGTATGGTTCAGAAATACCGGCAAGAGTGCATAAGTACTACTCCTGAATGTCGCCGAGCAAAAATGTGGACGAAGAACGAAAATTTAGGCGCCAGTACTTCGTAATATAACTTATGAAACTTGGAGTAAAAAAAAGATTTCGAGCACAAAATCAAACACATATAATAAAATGTTACGAAATACCTTTTTAAACAACATATGTGGAACAATAAAATCCCTCTGGTGTCCTTTCGCATGAAGTGGTTCGCAATGTTTTAAAACATTTCATTTGTATTGAAATGCATCATGTCTGTTCCAGCTAACTAGTGACGTTCAGGATGGAAAGTCGACATATCGACACGTTGTCAGCACGTCCGAAACTCATCTACTATTCATTGTTGGCGCGGTGGCCACTCATAAATATTGATGACACTTTCGCGGGCGTCTCGTAACCCAACGACGCTACTGCTTCTAGAACTGATTTTGTCACTGGGCTACATTTGAATAATAAATTGGTCTATATCGATGCATGGAACATCGCTATTTTAAGGACAATTAAAAATTTTTTTAACAGGGTAGGAGGCAAACGAGTGTGTTTTCTATCTATTGTTAAGTGATTATCGTTGTCCAGGCATTATACTAAAGTAGTCATAGCGTCACCCACCACCTTCGCAGTTACATGGGCCGAAACTCGGGAGAGCACGTGTGGTCTGACCGTGTGGCTCCACACGCATCTTCTTGATTCCCTACAAGTTTTGAACCAACGCCTTTCTGTCTTAAGAAGGTATATCAGCAATATTTTAATGAGGGTCGGTACCTTCGACCACTTGGCTCCCCGGGCGAACCACGGTAAAAATACATCTACTAACTATTACGCGAGGTGGTCCTGTATGGCAGAACAAGAATGGAGTAAAATAGATGACGCAGAGAATCTGTCATTAAGGAACAAGTCAATCGTGACTCTTAATTAGATATTGTGTAATACGGGAAAAGTTTTGCTTGAACGATACGGAATATTGTGACTGGAACAGAGAAAAGTGAGTTTTTGATGAATGAGTTTTCTCATTTTTAAAGAATTTAGAAACTATTCTAATCAATGATGGAGTTAACATTAAAGGCTACAACGTGCGGACGAACTCTTTTAAGACTTATATGGTTTTCTCATGGATGCCATTGTCAGAACTGGAAACAAACTGGAATACAAGGGAAGAACCAGCTTTCCAATAAAAAAAGAATCATCAAAATCGGTTCACACAGTCGAAAGTTACGAGGTAAGAAACATAGAACTGTATGCGTCAGTATTTCCGTCCAAGACGTGGGAGCCTTCAAGAGTAGAGAGAATAGGCACTTACTAAACTAGCGCGTACCATCTTTCGACTATATCACCACTTAACACCAGGTGAGATCATGGTCAAGCGCTAGTTTACAGGCATAAAAAAAAGAACAAATACAATCGAATTAAGAACGTACTCCTTTTTTGAAGTCGGTTAAAAGACTATAATGCTAAAGAAATATATTCATTTGTTTTTTTTTTCAATGGTACAGTACCCAGGATCATTACAATGTAATCAATGCAAGAGTCGTGCAAATAGTCTACATGGGTTTAACCTACTTCGTTTCGTCGATCGCATTCCGGCGGTCGGCAGTTGCCTAATCTGTAACTACTCGCAAGCACATCGAAGTAATGGAGAACTGAGGATCCCTCATGAATACTGAACAGACGCCGGGGCAGATGCTGGCGTGGTGTTTTAATTGAGATCGACGTGTATGGATCCACTGTTACAGCTGCATTATTGATGTTCCAATGAACGGCATTAATTACACCGACCTGATTGATGCTATCCAATTAATATTATAATTACTTGTAATAGGGCGCTTTGAAAGTTTAATTTTAGAGGAAGTTTTGTTTGATTTAATGAAAATTGCAGACGTTTCTGTTCGGATATTCTATTTTTTTTGTAGGAACATGGACAAACGAGCTTACGGCTCACCTGATCTTAAGTGATCACCGTCGCCCATTAACACACTAACGCTCAGCTCTGTAGTTCTGTGCTCATAGAACAGACGACAGTCTTATACCATAATCATACTACGGTATAAGACTGCCTGTCGTAGAAGGCGACTAAAAGGGGCCTCAGGTTCACTGGGAGACAAGGGTAAGGCCTTCGTCGTCCGGCAAAGTGGACCCGGGAAGAAGTCGACATATCGACACGTTGTCAGCACGTCGAAACTCATCTACTATTCATTGTTGGCGCGGTGGCCACTCATAAATATTGATGACACTTTCGCGGGCGTCTCGTAACCCACCGACGCGACAGCTTCGAGAACTGATTTTGTCACTGGGCTACATTTGAATAATAAATTGGTCTATATCGATGCATGGAACATCGCTATTTTAAGGACAATTAAAAATTTTTTTAACAGGGAAGGAGGTAAACGAGTGTGCTTTCCATCTATTGTTAAGTGATCATCGTTGTCCACGAATTATACTAAAGTAAGCATAGCGTTACCCACCTTCGCAGTTACATGGGCCGAAACTCGGGAGAGCACGTGTGGTCTGACCGTGTGGCTCCACTTGCATCTTCTTGATTCCCTACAAGTTTTGAACCAATGCCTTTCTGTCTTAGGAAGGTATATCAGCAACATTTTAATGAGGGTCGGTACCTTCGACCACTTGGCTCCCCATGCGAACCACGGTAAAAATACATCTACTAACTATTACGCCAGGTGGTCATGTATGGCAGAACAAGGATGGAGTAAAATAGATGACGCAGAGAATCTGTCATTAAGGAACAAGTCAATCGTGACTCTTTATTAGATATTGTGTAATACGGGAAAAGTTTTGCTTGAACGATACGGAATATTGTGACTGGAACAGAGAAAAGTGAGTTTTTTGATGAATGAGTTTTCTCATTTTTAAAGAATTTAGAAACTATTCTAATCAATGATGGAGTTAACATTAAAGGCTACAACGTGCGGACGAACTCTTTTAAGACTTATATGGTTTTCTCATGGATGCCATTGTCAGAACTGGAAACAAACTGGAATACAAGGGAAGAACCAGCTTTCCAATAAAAAAAGAATCATCAAAATCGGTTCACACAGTCGAAAGTTACGAGGTAAGAAACATAGAACTGTATGCGTCAGTATTTCCGTCCAAGACGTGGGAGCCTTCAAGAGTAGAGAGAATAGGCACTTACTAAACTAGCGCGTACCATCTTTCGACTATATCACCACTTAACACCAGGTGAGATCATGGTCAAGCGCTAGTTTACAGGCATAAAAAAAAGAACAAATACAATCGAATTAAGAACGTACTCCTTTTTTGAAGTCGGTTAAAAGACTATAATGCTAAAGAAATATATTCATTTGTTTTTTTTTTCAATGGTACAGTACCCAGGATCATTACAATGTAATCAATGCAAGAGTCGTGCAAATAGTCTACATGGGTTTAACCTACTTCGTTTCGTCGATCGCATTCCGGCGGTCGGCAGTTGCCTAATCTGTAACTACTCGCAAGCACATCGAAGTAATGGAGAACTGAGGATCCCTCATGAATACTGAACAGACGCCGGGGCAGATGCTGGCGTGGTGTTTTAATTGAGATCGACGTGTATGGATCCACTGTTACAGCTGCATTATTGATGTTCCAATGAACGGCATTAATTACACCGACCCGATTGATGCTATCCAATTAATATTATAATTACTTGTAATAGGGCGCTTTGAAAGTTTAATTTTAGAGGAAGTTTTGTTTGATTTAATGAAAATTGCAGACGTTTCTGTTCGGATATTCTAATTTCTTTTGTAGGAAGTGGACAAACGAGCTTACGGCTCACCTGGTCTTAAGTGATCACCGTCGCCCATTAATGGTATTATTATTATAATGACCATTTGACGATTATCAAAAAGAAATAGAATATGATAAAATGATTCAATCTATACATAATAAAATTGGAGTGTCTGTTTTACTATTAAAATAACCGTTTTTTATTACATGCATATGAATGTATATACGGTACATAAACCAATATATTTTTATATATTTATATTAAAATTTTTCTGTCTGTCTGTTTATTCTGGAATTCATTGTTTCTGGAACAGCTTTAACGATTTTAATGGGACTTTCACTGGGAAGTTAGCTGATGTAAAATGAGTAACTAAGGATACGATTATTTTTAGAAAAAAAAATAGTTTTGTATCGCAGTTACCTGCGGACCGCTGCTAGTGTACTATATAACTGTAACAGTTAACAGACTGATACTTGCGCATTTTGAAACTACCCTCCGATGGCGCACAGCGGAATAGTCCGTTCCAGTTTGAGACCGCGCCGTGACCTATTTGTGTCCATCATTAGATACGTCGCACTGATGTTTTGGACGTTCTCCCTTATAAGTGTTAGCCCTTGCAATATTAAGCAAGCAATATTGTGGCTAACGAACGCGCAGTCCAAAAGATGAGAAATTTTTCTATAGAATAAGTTTTTAAGATCAAATAATGATAGGTACAGTTTACTAAGCTAGTACGCCTTACCATCCAGAAATGCATATCTCCTTAACATCAAACCAACCCATAATAAATCTATGTTAATTTGTTTATTTTTTCCGCTTGTCCGAACTAAACTATTGCGGTTGCCCGTATTACCGCGAAATCATATTAGATTCTCTCTCCATAAAAACGGGTCAGGGGTCATGTATACATAACCCTTAGAAATGCAGTGGTGGTTTATTAAATTCAAGTAAGCGGAACTGTCCCGCAACCCTTGTCCGGGTCCTTCGAGCCGGAGGTAGGGGACTCTTCGATTTGCCGTGTTTACTATGTTTAGGAGGGTGGTTTGAAAATTTAGTATTTTATTAACCATATCAGATAAAGAGTAAAGTTAACGACTTAATATACATATCAGGATTGTTACTGTTTATTTATATCTATGTTTCTTTTAGTATTTATTACTATACTTGCAACTTCTTTGCTGTCAAACCCAATGTTGTCTTATAATTAATATTGTTTACCTAACATATATAAGAGGCATATAACTTGTTTTCTCTATGAAAAGGTATATAGGTGGTTTTACTTGGCATTTCTTGGTAAAAGCCTTCGAAATCACAGAGAACTATTTATATTATGTTCTTTAACAAAAGGTAACTACGTCCCCGATTTGAAAATAATCTGTCATTGCCCAATATGAATAATAAAATGGTTTACAAAAACGCATATGTCACCGGAATAAGGTATACACAACCATTTATCGACTGATATAAAGTCAGTGAATGGCATTTTTTTTTAAATTTAAGTTCAAAAAATGGTTGATGGTACATTCTTTTTAAACCATTGATTTTTTTTTTAATTGTCAGCAAATTAATTAAATAATAACTTACCAAAGTTTATCCAGTAAGGTATTTTTTTTTGTTTTTTTTTTTAAAAAGAAACTTGCAATATTTCTTTTTTTTTTCAGAAAACATTACTAACATTCTTGTTAACCATTCCGACTAAGCTTAAGCTTATGCTAGGTGAACCATTGACGTCAATAGTCGAATGGTGGATTCGAACCTACGACCTTATGATTCGCAGACCGTACCCTAAACTATTAGGCTATTGACGCTTATATATATTAATATATTCATATATTCCTATTACTTTATCATTTAATAAAATATTTTTGTAAGTATTAATAATAAAATCGTTACGTTTCTTTATAGCGAATGTTGTGTACACCTGTAATTGGCATACACAACAGGACTTAGTTTGTAAACTTGATTATTACAACAATGTATGCTTGTGTTATGCTGTTGGTGTATCTTATTAAATAAATAAATAATACTTTGTCATATTGCACGCCCGATGGGGTAACTGTTGATACTATTATGTGTTTATTACCTTTGTACATGTCATTATAATACCATTGTACACAGTTATACAATAAATGAATTTATTTATTATAATTATTAACAGTAATCCGCCATAATAATATATTCCATTTGATCTTTATTTAAATTGGCATCCTAACATTATGCCCTGAATTTATTTTTAAATTGTTAACGTATCGCAATGCCGCTCTACAAAAAAGATAAATATTTCACTTTTCCATGCGCAGGCAAACGTATATTTTATTTAAATTGTCATCCTAACATTATGCCCTGAATTTCTTTTTAAATTGTTAACGTATCGCAATGCCGCTCTACAAAAGATAAATATTTCACTTTTCCATGCGCAGGCAAACGTATATTTTATTTAAATTGTCATCCTAACATTATGCCCTGAATTTCTTTTTAAATTGTTAACGTATCGCAATGCCGCTCTACAAAAAAGATAAATATTTCACTTTTCCATGCGCAGGCAAACGTATATTTTATTTAAAATTTATATCTTTTTTTTTGTTGGGAAAATAGCCTCGCTCATTCTTTGATACAGCGCTTTGTTACACGTTAAACGTCTGGTTTTATTTGAATGACGCTTATTCAAAACCTGTTTAAGGGAAGTAAGCCCATTTTCCTATTGATGTTGTGCTCCACGCTCGCTTGTTTTCCTTATTCTTTTAAATTTTAACTCTGATTTTTTTGTAAAATGTACGCTGATTGGCCAGTGACAGACAATTTTAATAGTTTCACCGGGATTTGATTCTGACCTCTTTGGTTGCCTTTTAATATACCGTGTTTGTCTATGTCAACAACAAATGTTGTGGCACTATTGCAATTAAAATATTGAATAAACAGTCTTAGATATTTAAACAAGTATATTTACGAGTAAAACCAAAAACCTAATGGTTTAGGGTACAGTCTGCGAATGGTAAGGACGTCGGTTCCAATCCACCATTCGACTATTGACGTGAACCATCTTCTAGCACAAGCTTAAGCTTAGTTGGAATGGTTAACAAGAATGTTAGTAATGTTTTCTGAAAAAAAAAAGAAACATTACTAGCTTTCTTTAAAAAAGAAAGAAAATAAAGTATTATTATGAAATATAATTAATCGAAATTTCTTTGTTGACGGGGAGCAAATCTTCACAAAGATACCCCGCCCTCTGGGGGGAAGGCGGCGGTTATGTGGGGATCTTACCCACTAAAACCTCCCCGGTGGCCCTTTCCTCGGTGCATGACGAGGGGCTCCGGGATCTCACGTGGAATGCACCGGAGCCCCTCTGCACTGTGCTCAAGGAGAGCACTTCCCGGGGTGGGGGGAGGTTACTCCCTCCCCCTGTGCCCTCGCAGTGTAAGGCGACGCGGGCCAGACGATGTCGCCTTCTTCCCGGTTCCACCACATGTCGCCCAGTGAACCCGAGGCCCCTTTTAGTCGCCTTCTACGACAGGCAGGGGATACCGTTGTCTTATTCTTGAGAGCCCAGAACTACAGGGCTGAATTAATCGGAACCTAACCAAACTCTCATCAAACTAACTTTGAAGTACAGTCCTTTGCATTAAAAAATGAGTGATCGAAATCTGTTACCGTTAATATTGAGTTATTCGTCCATTTGTCGTGCACATACTTAAGACCGAATGCACAGACAAATTGAGATCCTCCTCCTTTTTTGAAGTCGGTTGAATAATACCATTAAATTTAAAATATGCCTAAACGCCAGATCGCTCAATCTACCGAACTACTACTCCTATTTTAAAGGCCAGCATCGCACCTGCAGATAATCCGATGCTGTGGATGTTCATGGGCGACGGTGATCACTTAAGATCAGGTGAGCCGTAAGTTCGATTGCCACTTTTCCTTTAAAAATAAAGAAATATCTACTCCGACTATCATTGTACTGTGAGCTACCTTGCTCAACATCGTACACAACATATTTTATATTTTATCATATTATTAACAGCAATACATCAAGAGCCTTAGAGGTAATTTATTAAAGACTTACTGACTTTGTTTCAGAGATTCACTTTTAAAGGGCTTTTCCTCCAGCAAAACTCACTTGTTCTAAACTGTACACTATCTACAGAGAGAGTCCTCTCCTTTTTATCCTAAATTTCTAGTATTTGCATTTCTTTCAAAGATGGAAGCGGTAACGCCCTTGGTTGCCGACAACCGATAAAAGTACTTTAGTTGACTAAACTAAAGTACTTTTATATTAGTCAGTCCATTAACTTTATAGATTATTTAAAACTAAATCGGCATTCAGTAGGACCAACTGTCGCTAACAATAATATTTAAAACTAAATTGGTATTCAGTAGGACCAACTGTCGCTAACAGTACACACACACAGCTACCATTAATTTTAAACCTTTCAACTAAGCTATCATTTACTTATTCCTTGTAGATGGTTCCGACATCAATTAAATGATGGTACACAAGTTTCGAAACTATTTACAGAGGCTTTAACTGGAATTCCTCAACCGTTAGATCGCAGTAATAAAAAGCATTTAATAAAACAAAGCATACGTAGAAGAAAAATATTTTTTATTTTATCCGTGTACCCGTAGACTTTTATTCTCTGACAAAATAACACTAACCTTGATTACCGCAGTATTTATGCGAAAAAGTCTAGAAGCGATTATATCTCTTGAAAAATACCAAACTTAATATATACCGCTATTGTATTACGCAATTGACTTATCGTGTTAATTGTATCTGCGTGACATGTTGATCGTGTAGACGTGTACATAAAGCTTTGGGCACACCTACCAGACTGACACGTCATTATTAATGAACGCGTAGGTACAGACAGACGTACGTAGAGCTGGTATCGTTAAATCGATATGGAGCGAGGTGGAGCAAGGTCGAGTTTAAATCGATTTACGTCACTGTTATAGAAACCATACCGGTGCTGAACAACAGAATTACACCACAACTTACATAAACAGTTTCGTTACGTCCTCTGGCGACGCTCGCCCATCCTGGATCTAAAGAACAAGTATTTTTGCAAACAAAAACCGTCTTCAAATCAAATGTAAATGTTATTACGCGCCGACGCTCTCTTTGTATTTCCGTATTATCGTGGGTCTATAACGAATTAGAAATGAGAACCTCACCAAACTCAACTTAATAAAAGAACCAGATTACAAATTATTCCCAATATCTTTCTTAAAACAAAAACTTAAAATCTACCTCCAAAATGAATCTACCAATTATTATCAAATTCCAACCAACTGTCTGTTCCTAAAAACCTGGTTCCCTAACTTTGAATTACTCACATCTGCCTTACAAAAAATAAACCTTGACTTTTATGTAACCCAAATTTTAACAAATCATGGATTTCACAAAACCTATTTAAAAAGATTTCATATAACAGCAGATAACATATGCCCTTGCGATGAATACACACCTCAAACTATAGAACATCTAATAAAAGATTGTCCAAAATTCAACAAAACAAGAATACAGCATAAAATCAACTCCAACAATTTTTCAATAGACCCTTATAATTTAACAGAAGTTACTCAAAAAGAAACTACAATCCGAACATTCACTACACACATAATTGAAATTTACAGTAATCTTAAAAAGTTTAACAAAACGTAAAAATAATATACTTTACCAATAATAATAAAATAAATATCTACCAAATCTCAATTCCTGTTTCCCAAAAAGCTTGCTATTACATGTGACCCTTGTATACCGATAGCAGGGGCAATATAGGCATCTACAAAATACTTGCAATTCTAAAAAAAAATACCTCACCAAACTCTCATCAAACTACCATTGAAGTACATGCTTTCCAATAAAAAATGAAATATCGAAATTGCTTGTCGTGATATTGAGGTATTCATCCATTTGTCGTGTACATACCTAATGCAAATTTAAGATTTAAAGGGTTTCCCATGGATGCCATTGTCAGAATTGGACATTATGGGACCAGACGGTAAGCACCAGCTATCAAATAATGAATATTCATACAAATTTAACTAAACGCTATAAGCCGCACTACCTTTAGCCTGCTCTTAACCACAACCAAAGGTAGATAGATAGACATAACTTTCAGCCCTGTATAAGACTACGGTATCCCCTGCCTGTCGTAGAAAGCGACTAAAGAGGCCTCGGGTTCACTGGGCGACAAGGGCGGCTTCCCGGGTCCGAATAGAATATAGAAGGATAGAAAATAGAAGGCGATATCGGCTGGCCCGTATCGCCTTGCACTGCGAGGGCACAGGGGGGGAGGGAGTAACCTCCCCCCCGGGAAGTGCTCTCCTTGAGCACAGTGCAGAGGGGCTCCGGTGCGTTCCACTGGAGATCCCGGGGGGAGGTTTTAGTGGGTAAAAACCCCAAATAACCGCCGCCTTCCCCCCAGAAGGCGGGGTATCTATCTGAAGATTTCGTCCTCGTTAACAAAAAAAAAGATAGACATAACTTTATTGCACAGCAAAATCAAACGAGAAGGATTACATAACTAAGGTACATTTTACAATTAGTTGTACAATAGGCAACCTTATCAGGCGATCTCTTGCAGGCAACCTGTATAGGAAATATATGAACAAAACAGGACGATGGAATACAGATACAAGTATTATAACAAATCTATACATAGTATACCAATAAATATACTAAAACTATACATATATCATAGTTCCCGCGATATTGATTGATAATGCTGCATTAACAGATTTTTAAAAGCATGTAGGATCTTAGCAATACGAACGGAATTAAGAAGGGCGTTCCACAGTCTAGTAGCTTGCAATGTGAATTATTTTGCATAAAAGCTTGTTGCAAAAGTGAGCCCGAAGAAAATTCTAAATAGCATGGAGATCGAATTTGTACATATTTTTTGGTTTAACAAAGTATATCTCTCTAACTATATTTAGAATTACTCTAGTTAATATAAAGATATTAGCCATGCAATGAGTTGAAATTCACTAAGGTTGTATTGTGTAATTGTAACGTTTAAATGTCATCTGTCATTGTCTGTCAGATGTTTTGCTTTAAAGGAAATAGAAAGATAAGTCGGCTTACATTGTTTATTAAATTGTATCAGTATCATGAGGCATTATACTTAAAATTCTCATAGGAAAGTGAAACAAAAGAAATCGTTATTATATTATAGCAATATGGAGGCAGTGGGGAGAGATTCATTCCTTTTATTATTGGTACACTGCTTCCTCAATTGAGTCCGTGGTTTATAGACCGACCAGATTACCTTGACCTCTTTCGTATGTAATCATAACTTTAACATTGAGCCTCCAGGCATCAATACGATGATATTACAGTAAGGAACCAAAAGTCAATACAAAGTTTGGCGATTGGCCGGTTAGTTGAAAGTAGCCGGAAAACCCTATTAGCCGTAACGTAACAAGTTCAATAGACTTTATGCCCGAAAGGCGTTTAGACGCTGGCGTGCCGCTATGTCGGAGTCGATGGGGATTCTTGTCAGATTACTTGAGCTTGTCTTTTAATCTGTTTGGTCCGAATAACGCAAATAAACAACATGGAACAAATAAGCTACAATTTCATGAAGAATTTTGAATGGTAAAATTTCAGTATACATTGTATACTGATGGACACAAGCCTCCTCTGTTAAGACTGGAGTATTAGAAGGAGGAGACGGAGAATATATTTAAGCACGGATATATTTCGTCACGCGGATATTGTTCACATACAATGCAAGCATAGAATGTTTTTTTTTTAATTTACAACCTAGACAAACGAAAAAAATGATACATCGTACATCGACGAAGTTCTCAGGGCCCTAGGAAAGTTCACTTACTGGAAGAGTGATCGAAGCGAGATCCAATCAATCGTAGAAGTGGCCAAGACCTACAAAGGCATGTAGCGCCGAAGAAGTAAGGAAAAGGCAAATGTAAAAGGCATAAAAAGACCTTACAATTGATTCATTATTAACAGCCCGTATCAGTCCACTTCTGGACATAGACCTTACACAATGCCTTCCGATATATACCACTTTCGGTTTTCCTTCTGAGACCAACATCCGAAGGTAAAATGTTTATATATATGTTGTATTTGTAGGTTTTGTGGAATTAAATAGTCCAATAACTAGTACACTCGCTTTATTGGGACAGCGTAAAGTTGTACAAGGAATTATTTTAACGAATACCGTCACAACGGCGCGTTCTCACAATCTTTATACAAAATTAACTAGAAGTCAGGTTAAAAACTAATAAAGTTAAATTATTGTTTACAAGTTTATGTGATGTTCAAATAAATTATTAATTATGAATTAAAGATACAATAAGGTTCAGGTAAATCATTGAAAGTAGTTATATAATTATGCATATCAATCGCTGGGTGCCATGTGTTGCCAGCTAACATTACTTATTTTAGGTTCTTTAGCAGTAGAACTTCAGACTTTACCATCAGATCTTGGTCTTAGGATACCACTTTTGTGAAAGCTTATTTACTTTGTAGAATACTTCAGACTTCATTGGGTAAGATGCACAAATATCATTTAATTCTGCATCTGTTGGCCACATCCGTTATCCCTTACTGGAAAATTACGTTATCACACTCTAATGTTTGTCAGAGAAATTCATACATCTCCCAACTTCGAAATTGTATCATGTTTTAAAGATATCAAGTATATTTACACGTAAAAACAAAAACCGACTTCAAATCGAATCAAACAATAATATTCTTTATTGGCACAAAATAAGAAACCCGTCAAAAAAAAAACAAAAAAATTAAATAAAAAGTGCAGTTAAAGAAAAAAAAACGGACAAATATGTTATATGATGCCAATATTAGACACGTCTCAGCATATGCCGTAGCAAGGATGCGACAACGCTGATTTTTCAGCGGCACCCATGACTAACTAGAGACGCACGCAATACCCCCCTCGATAGGATTAGGAGCGTTGCTGGAGTTTCTTCGGCCACTTCTTCTCCCAGAACTAACGCTTCCCGAAGTGGCATATAAGTTAGTTTAGCTTAGATTGTCGCAATAGATTTTGTTAATAAAATAACTACCGACCGAGTCGTGCTTTGGCCCTCTCGGGCGCCCTCGGATCGCCGTAACGCGTAATAATGGTACCCCTCACCGGGGTACCTCACCCTTGTGTCGAGTTACCACCTAATAGAGGTTCAGGCTAAGCGATCAGCTGTGCCACCTCTCAAATCCGGTGAAGCAGTAAAGGCCAGCTTCTCTGTGCCAACTGTGTTAGTTCTTCAAAAAAAAAAGCGCGCAATACGAATTATTATAGGAATATTACGAAATAGAATTAATCAGAGCCTAACCAAACTCGATGGGGACGAAAAGTTCTCGATTGGAGACCACGGACCAGCAAGCGCAGTGTGGCGCAAGGTGGTCTGACGACCTCATAAAGGTCGCAGGGCGCAGCTGGATGCGGGCCGCTTACAACCGGTCCTTTTGCAAATCGTTGGGGGAGGCCTATGTCCAGCAGTGGATGTCTTACGGCTGAGATGATGATGATGATGATGAACCAAACTGTCATCAAAGTACCCGTGAAGAACATCCGCGTGATATTTATTTATTTATTCGTCTATTTATCACGCACATGCTTAATGCAATAACTTACTCGGTTTTCTCGCAAATGCCATTGTAAGAACTGAGCCAAATTGAAATAAGACTGTATGCCTATGACCTATGTGATATGTATGTATGACTTTATGCCTCTTAAAAAGGTCTCCGTGATGTTTTCCTTCATCGTCCAGCGCCTAGTAAATCAGAACATAAAATTGCAACAGACAAATTAATTGGTGCCGACACCGATGAAGCTCTGAGAGCTGAATTGTTAGATCAATTTAAGATTAGCCACAGAGATGTTGGGTTTTGTAACAGTATCCTAGCTTCTCCAGCTATGGAAGAAGCTAGGATACTGTTTAAAATTTTCTTAAAATTTATTACGTAATATGTAAGGCTTTTGTTTTTATAGTATCTGTTGTTCAATTTTACAAAATTGGCTAGCGTACTTGTAACTTGAGGCAAACTGAGCTACCAAGGCTCTTATATATATAACATATTTTACTTCAACTAAATCGCCTGTGATCTTATGAATATAATACACTACTTACTGTAGTATTATCATGTCAGTTACGTTAATAACTTAGAAACTTCAAGAGGCATATAGAACATTAAAACATTCCTGTTTCAACATTAAGCGAATTACGAGACAATTCAAGTCTCGTGTCTAATTTATTCATTAGGAACTATTCGCATGGAGGTGCCAGTATAATATCCGACCGCGTTCTCCATTATTCATTGAGACACGGTACGGAGGTGTCTATCACACCCGTCCCCGGCGACAATCTTCCAAATTTGGAACCTTTTAAATGACTATATGTTACCTCTATTTGTTCACGGAGTACTTGCGATTTATTATACCACTGATCCTGTTGATTATGTATTAACTTTACCATTGAAAAGTCCAAAATAGCTTTTCCCGCCACCTCCCTTGATGAACGCGGTCTAAAGTGGAAGGACGCTCGTGTTCTTTCCGCGTATTCCCTACAAATTTTTTATCATGGCTTTTCCTTCTTGTTCAATTATCCACCTCGAACTTAGGCTTGACAGCACATAACACTTCTTGATAATGCTAAAAAGACATGCACGAAGAACTCAACCTAGGAGAGTTGATCTCTTTTTGGATACCAAATAGAAGAAGGTACCGGTTATCACTGACTGGTATATCACTGTTTGTTTGCTACAAGTTATCGTAGATTTTCGAAAAAGCTGCTTCAGAAGGTGTATTTTGCACTATGATTTTTTTTTTTTTTGTTCACGCGGGGGAATCTTTTTATAGACCATCCTCCGGTACCCTGGGTGGGCCCGGAGGGATGTGTGGGACTCGGCCTGGGCAGCCCCTACCCACTAAACCTTCCGCGAATGCCATCAACCGTTATGAGCGGGGTGCCCCGGATCTGTCAGCGACAGGATACCCCAACGACCGGCCGGTCTCGGCAAAGACCGGACTTCATCCTAAAAGGGGACTTCTCCGGCACTCAGAGAAGTCCCGACGACGCCGAAGCATGCTGGGGCCAGGTACCCATCCACTATGATACCGCAAGCTCGCATAACAACTGAAATTTTAGGCCATCTGCCGTATAGCTCTGATTAATGATTTCTTACCTTGTGCAAAATTCAGCAATCTTAGTAGTCATACGTTTCAACACGCTCGAAGAAGCTGTTGAAGCTTAAAAATCGAGAATTTTGGCAACCTATCACACCGGAATGGCATAAATGTTTGTTTAAAAAACATGTTTAAATATCGTAAAGATTTCTTGATAAGCAATAAATGGCAATTATCTGTTAGATTGTTTAAACGTATTTCAATCAACTTCGACTTAAAAGGCAACCCTCGTAATAGTTTATAAGACACATTTCGTACTAGTTCTGCCGAAATTATTGTGTTCAAAGTGTGCATAAAAAAAGAAAAACAAATCAACCAAAAACATTCCAAGTATATCGAAGTCATTTAAGAAGAGACTAATTTTTTATGCATTTATCCGGCGACAAATTCGGAACACGGGCACACGGGGCGGCCCTGTTTCCGAATTAGGTCACAGTGTCGCACTGTGCTCTCATTGCCGGCGATCCTCCGACCGATCCGTTGGCCGGTCGCACGATTTAGATTTAATCTTGCACTCTGGGACCGGCTCAGGTTGTGAATAACACCATACGAGACCAAAATCGTGGTTTGCTCGTCCTACCGTCATTATTGCACGCCCCTAGTACCCTGGGGGATTTTCTCGTAAAATCATTGAGTACATTATTAAATTCTAAAGCTTGTTAAACTGTGATTATGTTTACAATTTAACGAGAGATCCGCTCTCATTGCTCTACGGCTTATTTTACCTTATAATTAATTTACAGATTGGACAAAATTGTAAATCAATTTGAATAACAACACAAATACATGTCTAGTGTTCTTAGTAACTAAAGATAAGTAATCAATAGTAATACTTAAACCTTCCACCCCTTCACTAACATCCTATTATAAAGCGTTGTATTAACTGAGTTTAAATACAAAAATGAAGTTCAGTTCTTATACTCACTAGACAAATTCTTATTATTTTTTGTTCTGTGTCTTTGTTTAAATTTTTTTTATTATATTAAATAACTGTAACAAAACACTTTATTAAATTATGGCGAATGTGCAATACCTAGACCGACCCCTGCGGTTTTTATGGCGTCAAGAAATATCTTTTTTATTATGTATAGAAAAAAAAACCTTGGTTTCTGAATAAAACAATCAGTAGAGTTTATATGGGTATATAAAGGTGCACATACTGAGGTCGAGACATTTCCCCTCTAAACTTTTTGTATATCGAATGCAGAAAGTTGACTCCGAATTGTGAGCTTTGTGAGGTGGATAATGTACATCACCTATTGGAGGAATATGTGAAATATGAAGCAGAAAGAAAGAGAGAACAACATGTGGGTACATTTTTTTATGTTGCTGTCGCAACCTCAGAGGAAACGAGGGATCTGCGGTCTACGGCCATTCAGCATTGATGACTTTCTTTCTCGCTTCTGTGTGATGTGATCCTATTTGCTTTTGTTTATGTAAGTAGAAGTGGCGGCAAATTAGCGTTGAGCGAAACGGATAGCTGCGCAGGTGTACAGTCGCACGCAATTATTCATTGCAAAAAATATTGCAGGAGAAAGAAGGGCTTCCAACAGTTGGATATAAAAAAACATGTTTTTTTATTTTAGTCTAATTACTAACTCACGTGTGAGAACTAAGCATTTCTAAGACAAAGGTAGCGATTGCTATCCACTTTTACATAGGTAAACTCTTCACTGTACGTGATGGAGAATGAGAGGAGAATAAATATACGGGATAAACATGTTAATATGATTTTAGTAATTGTATTGCATGGTGTATGCATCCTTCGTTATGCCGTGCAGTGTGCATACATTACTGTACTCCGTTACTATTGAATGGGGCCGTAGCAGGTCTATTTACGTGCTAATGGCCAAACCAACACACGCAATTTTAAAGGACAAGGCTCGTTTCACTGACCATCAGATTCAATTAATATTAATAAAACACCAACTACTAAAAAAAACAACTAAAAATGTGTTTCTTATTTCCTTTAAGACCACGAGTGTGTTCGAAAACATTTAACGTTGTCGAGATTGTGACGACCAGTCGACCAACCGCTCGCCGCATGAGTTACTAGAGTACATCCCCTTGCCCTCCCTCGTGCCCTAAGCTTTTCCTTAATACGTCCGTTTTCCTCCCTAAGTCCCTTCAATTTTTCCACGGCCACGAAGATGTATTTGTAGCGAATGAGAGAGAATTGCCGCCGTTACTTTGCGATGTTTTCGCTTTTGTGTTTATTAGAATTTCTCGCACATTTCTTATGATTTACGTCCGCGTTTTCTATTATTCGATTTACGTACAGAACAAAGAAACGGAATTAGGCATGGACATTTTATTTATTGTCATTCTGATAAACAAACACATTACATGCAAAATATTAGACACATTAAAAAAGAAAGAAAAATAATCAAAATACAAATAATGATTTTCAGGGGTGCCAAGTTACTGCCCAATGTCGTGCGCGCGCTATACTACCTTTACATGGCATTAAATTATAATACAATAAATGTAATACGTAATAATATAAATACATAATAAATAATATAAAAGTAATTATATACATGTACAAAACGAAATTGCGCATTAAAATTTATCGGCTGTCAGGATTTCAGGTAGAACTTTAGGCTTTCGAGACAAAGAAATAAAACTGGGCCATTAAAACCTAGTAGTCGGTCGCTAATGTATATATTTTCTATATAGTTTCTTTCCTCAAACACCAAATTCAGGTTAGTGATATCGGCTTTATCATTTCTCATCTCCTTTAATTCTGGGAGTTTTAATATTGGACTTTAATTCTCAGATAGTATGGTTAAATAAAAAGAACTAAGTAGATATTATTATTAGTATCTATTCAGTTCTTTTAGATTCAGATAGTAGATAGTATTGCGCGCTCAAATATTGAGACGATGTCCAATGTTGGCATTATATCATATTTGTTCGTTCTTTCCTTATTTTACTGTGTTTTTTTTGTGTTTTTTAATATGTTTCATATTTTGTTTGTGATGTATTCGAATGATGCCAATAAAGAATATGTCTATGTCTATATCTCCCTACGCCATTTTACACCAGGCGAGCATATGATGTCATTCTGGGAAGTCTTCGATAGTCGTCAGTGCGTCAAATTACACGAAGCCCAGATTGGAGGCCAGAGGCGATTCGTATACAGCTTTGTAACAACGCTATTTCGGAATCGGTTCACTCCACGGTACTGATTGCTTTCCGCGTAATGTTCACGATTACTTTTATTTTGTTTTCCGTAATTGGTTTTCGCTTGTTTGCGACTTGATATTGTAACTTCCACCTTATTTATTTTATTTATTAAATAATTGCTATAGCCTGCAGCTCTTCTGACCTATGAGTCTGTTTCCGAATTCTTTTCACAATTCAAAATTGGATGGGTAATTAAGTGTCTTACGAAGCGGAATGACTATAGTTTTTTTATTAAAGCGCAACCACAGACTTGTGTCCTCTTTTCTAATGTACTTTATTTGCTTACTTCGTTTATTAAGAAGAGTGCCTCTACAGTTACTACAATTTTTTTTTATGCCTGATTTGGGAAGGTGGTGTTGAAGAATGCACCGGTTCACGCGTCGTCGACGCCCCGTTGCATTGTTATTAGTTTCTCCACGACCGCTGCGTCCCTGTTTCTCATGGTCATTTTATGTTGTACTCTATTACTTTTTCTGTTGATGTGGCGGTTACCTTTGTCACCAGTCTTCCCGTGGTGTCGCCACAGTCATCTGTGTAATAGCGATATATAAATGATTATAGTTTGTACAGGCGCCGTTAAATGCCTTTCTACATCTTTGTAATCGGTGTAAAAGCCCTGACCTTTAATAAAGTAGTCGTACAATTTATATTATATCCTATTGCTAAGAAACTAATAAAAACTGGGAGCGGTAATGGTTATATCTGGCAAAATTATTTAAGTCACGAATAACGAATGCGATTTTCCGTCTTTTTTCAATGTTTATTCGCCTTTCCAGCCTGTTGCATGTAAACTCGCCCTCCTAAGAATAGAAACGTTGATAGAGTTTCTTCTGTCTTCGTTTTATGAAGAAACGCTTGATGAGGTTTAGCCTGAGTGCCTTACATTCGGCCATTTCTCAACTAAGTAAGTAGTAAGACTAAAAAAGACATCATTCATAAAATTGTATAAATTTAAAAATAATGACCGCAAAAGACTAATTGTAGAGTATCGTCTCTGTTATCATTGCGGGACAGGGTTCAAAGAGGCAATTCGAAGATAAATCTTGTTTACTTTGGCCCGGGCTCATCTTTGATATTAATCAGATGGGATCAAAACAGCAATGCGTTTGCCATTTGGATTAAATAATGTTCCATTTGACTTACGTTTCCCAATTCTGTACATTTGTCCACTTTATACAGACCTCCTCCACCTATTTGTGATAAATTGTACCGTCCGAATTTATCAAATCAACTCAGGTTCTTGTTATAATGGACGTGATATTAATTTCAGGAACTGTTTTCTTTAGACTACTCTGAATCAGATATTAACTTGAGTATTGTTTTGTTGCAGGTAAGGAAATGAAGAGAGATATAACATCACTGGAGTCTTGTATTCCGGCATGTCTGTTATTCTTGAAAACAATAACAAACATAACTTGCTGCCGCGGAAGTTAACAAGCAAAGTTGGTGGTTCTATTGTCGATTATCAGTCATTTTTTTTCTATTAGCTTCTAAAATTTATATAGTCGAGCCTATTAACCGTGTAGAATAGAACAAGCTGTGACCCACGGTGTTACCCAAGTTTAAAATTATTATATATTTAAATTTTTCTGAAATCAAAGAAAAAGCCTCTTTACATCAGCTATCTGCCACTGAAAGTCCCTTTAAAATCGGTCCATCCGTTCCAGAGATTAGCCGGAAGAAACAGACAGAAAAAATTGTAAAAAGTTATTTTGGTGTATATACCGTATAAACATTAACATGCATGTAAATAAAACGGTTATTTTATTATTAGTAACAGTCACTCCAGTTTTATTCATTTGTACAGATATAAAAAACATTTATTCGATACAATAGTAGAAGACTAAGTTAAAATTATCAAATATTTAATATTTAATTGTACTGTGTTATCAAAATAGGTATCCGAAGTTTATCCTTAACAATAAACAATATTACCTATTAAAGTTTTTAATTAGGATATTGCACAAAGGATCCCTCTCGTGTGCGGGTTGCATATTTACGCTCATTACGGGCGCGTTACGTGCAGTTTTCATTAGGAACTCCGCCCACTCGTTCCGGCTTCCTTTCTTCAATTCCGTTTATTATTTGCTTCCGTCGGTTGCTTTAGTAGTGTGAATTATTTTAGTCATTGCTATTATGTCTACTTGTTATTGTGAAATTTTTTTATTAGATTTTGTCTAACTGACAATTTTTCACATAATTCACTGACATTCTTGTTAACCATTCTACAAAAGCTCGAACTTGTGCTAGCCCTGTAGTGTAGTCGTGGCAGTTCGTGAGGGCTGAGAGGGTTGCGATTTTGATGCACGCCCCTGAGACGGGCTAGCCTTCTTGATGGAGATTTCACGACCTATATGGCGCTGTTGGCGACCACCGTGGGGTTTAAGTCGGTGCGAGTCCGACATAACTCGTTATCGTCCCTAGGCGGCCTATATGCGTAGTCAGTTCCCCCAAGAAAAAAATGAGATCACAATTTCGGCCTTAGGACATCTATTGCTGGATATAGGCCTCCTACAACCATATCCAAAAGGATTGGTAAACGGCTTGCGCCCAAATTTGTCCGATGAGTTAATGTTTTTAAAACATTTTTGTAACCGCTTTAATTAGTCAAAGTGCTACAATGCCAGAGGAATAGCCCAAGCAGAGATTCCCTCTTAGTGACTAATGTGCTTAGTCCCACGATTTGAGATTCGTGCTGACTGCCCTCTCAAAATCCCGATGAAAGTTGTAACAGCCTTCGGGTGTCCAGCGTAAATCCTTCCGAGAATAAAACCCCCAAATCCGCTTCACGTTACAAAAATATAGACATTTTATATTAACCCTTTTTCTTATTCCGTGAAAAGAATCCGGTAAGTTTAACAAATAATAGCTTTGAAGTAGAAAGTTTTGTATAAATAGGAATGTTTTCAAAGGTCTCCCGTTCCGGTCCCTAACATTGATAGCCCATCTAAGCATTTCCATCTATCTATCTACGATCTGCCGGTTGTGGGTTCGAATCTAACCTTGTACCAATAAAACTACCGTTTTAAGGTTACTTAACTACAACAAAAGTCACTTGCAAAATTTTGTGCATAGCGATGGGTTCACTTCCTGTCATGCATTTAGTAAGTTAGGCTACAAAAGGACATATACAATACATGGAGGTGTATTTTTTAGAACAATTTATCCCGTTACAATACGTCAAATCAATCAATAAATCGACCTGTATAAGCGACCTATTAAGAAAGGAACAAGTGTATGTATTGAAGTGAATGAAGCAACAATTGTGCTATGATTGTAACAAGTAAAGGTATTTACGTATGTATGTTAACAGGAGAATGTATTATATCTTTACAGGTGCATTGCCACTGTCGTAGTAGAGAAGCAGTACGAGAAGACATGTAGATAAGCAACACCGATCGTTAACTTATAGGCGAGGGGAGGCATAGATGGTTTAAACATTTTTCTATACGCTAGTACGTTGCGAAATAATAACGCTAGTTACGCGACTATATATTGTACTAAAGATAATTTTCCAAAGACCCTAGTTTAACTATGGTACTATAAGTCGAAAACCTCAAATTAGACATATTATTTAAAGTTAATTTGGTTTGTGTTCAATAGATAAACTAAATGTCCTTATCGTATTATTATTTGACTACACTTAAAACACTACTTTCGAACTAAACAATAAATGGAGATAAGAGACCCTAATGTATTTGTTTTGGTACTCTTTCCAACGTTTAGCATGCATATAGCCCCTAGCCTAATTTAGTATTAAAATTAGTTTTTTCCCGTGTCCCGAGGAGGTTCACCGGAGGGCAGTTTTTAATTACCGGACGGATTGCGGCCGCCCACACGGGTGTGTGGTGTCGTTTGTTGTACTTGCACGTGTTCGTTTTCTTTTACAACGAAATTTATCTCTTCCAGAACGTTCTAAGTTTTGAATTCATTTTCTCAACTATATTACCATGTTATCCACTACGTATGTTAATCAATTTGATAAATACCTACTAGCTATAACGGCCTTTTATCTGTCTAGAACGGGTTAAACGGACACAGTAGACAATATACAAAGAGAAAGACAAGACAGAGAATAAAATAAAGGCTGCGTAGATACAAGACCAAGAAAGGCTAAGGAAGAAACAAAAGGACCAAAACTTCAATGGTAGGAATATTGATGTGGTGGAACAGGAGAGGTTTTAGTCCGTGAGAGTCGGAGATTCGTTAGCAGCACGGGCTGCCCAGGATCCAAAATTGATTTCCCCTCCTCACGCAAAAATAAAGACACAGTAATCACTATCCACTTTTAGTGATCATTTATTACGTTTCATATATGGACGGTAATGGTATACAGCAAATCATTGGTATAAGCTGGCTGGGAATCGAAGCCCAAGACCATAAGATCGCGAAATCGAACACTTCGTCTTACCTGACTTGATTATCTGTGAATACCATTAGCTGCGCAAATCATTACTTGAAAATTCAGAACCACAATCTTAAGATTCTACATTTTAATTCGTATTGTATGTCTTTTGTGACCAATTTTAACCAGCCATCAATAATATCAGACTCCGTAAGCGCACGGTGCATTATTGCCTGACCGGTGTTTCACGTAAATTAGTTTGTTTCCTCTATGTATTGTGCCGGTTAATTATTGATTTGAGCGCTATAATGTGTAACGAATCTTGTGAGACTTAAACGTTTTCCAATTGTTTTCGGACCGTTTGCCGATTTGTGTTTTCTTCAATTAGCTTGTATTCGTTTACCAATGTTTAATTTATTGTAAATAGTGTATAGTTATGTTCGCTGGATGGATGTCGTACAAAGGGGCACGAGTTCTAAAAGTTTAACCGTAGAGGATGCCCAACACTGGGCAATATGAAGGAGCAGCACAAGGAAAGCTTAGCTTGAGCCGAGATTAGTAGAAGAAGTGTGTTATAATAGGTTGGGGAAAAAGTCTTTTCGCATTAAAGTATGATCTTTTAATAAAATCTCTTTGGCTATACTATGTGTATCTGGCTAGTTTCAGTATCATTGAAAGTTTACATTTTGAAGAACATAATGCCAAATTCAAATCAGTGAAATGTGTTATTTTCATTTGTATTTCGTACTGTCAAGGTGAGTGAATCTAATGAAGAAATTCGATACATTTTAAAATTTTACTATAAAAGGTAAAATGCAACGCAAGCCGCGAAAAAATTGCGATGTTTATGGACCTAGTGTAGTGTCTGCGAGAGTAGTAAAATTTGGTTTAAGCGTTTTCATACGGAAATTTTGATTTCAAAGATGCACATCGCTGTGGTCGCCCTATTACGGATAAAATGGATGCCATTTTTCAAAAGTGGTGCAAGATCGGCATATCAGCAGTTACGACGTAGCTGAAGAACTGGGAATTTACCTCAAAACATTTTGGCGCATTTGGGGCATTATTCATTCCGAGCTGTTACAAGTAATGAGATTAAAGCAAGAAGTTGAGAGAAAGCGGCCGGAATTAATCAACAGAAGGGGTGAGGTTTTTCATCATCACACATCTTTAACCATTCAGCAAAAATTAAGAGAGTTTGACTGGGAGGTGTTAATGATGCATCAGCCGTATAGTCCTGACCTTGCACCTTCAGATTTCCACCTGTTTCGGTTTCTTCAAAATTCTTTAGGCAGTGTCAGGTTAACAACACGAGCGGACTGCAAAACCACTTGTCGCAGTATTTTGAACAGATGTCCCAAAATTTATAAATCAATGGGATTATGTGCCTACCTACAAGATGGCAAATAGTTATCAAACAAAATGGTGCCTATATACTTTAGTTAAATATAAATGTACTATATTAAAATTTGTTTTGAATTTTCTTAAAAAATGCAAAGAAAATTTTCCTCACCCTATTATTTTAAATCTTAACATTTGTCTTCTTATTTATCCATTGTTTTCAGTTGTGTCAGCTTCATAATTAAGTGAAAGCAATTTCTTATCTATTGCTCCTCTTTTATATATACTATATCTAATACAGCGGTGTAAACACGAAATGGTCGTGGTTATACCGCTATACATTACTGACTCATATTTACGCCAATACTACTGATTGAATATACTTTAGAGAATTTTATTGCGTTTTAATATTATTGAAAAATTTTTGAATTCCCGACGTTTCGAAAAGCAATGATTAAGGGGGTAAGGTAACGGTTTATCTTATTCTAATGTAGTTTTTTGAGACGAACTTCACATATTATCCAAAGATGCTGACTTTTATGCTTTACTTTAACTTTAGCTCTAACATCGCTTTACCTTAACCTCTATTCGTAGTAACTCGCAACATGGGTTCCCCTGTGAGGGTAACCTCAGCTTGCACAGTTACAATGTTACGCGTGAGTATTTCGATCCCAGAGCGCCCAAGAGTGTTGAACCACGGTTCGGTAGTTTTTATACAGATAACTCTAAAGTAGAGGTAGCAGCTGATATATGAGGGTCGATAGAGCCGGTATTGGTCGTCGTATAGTTATTTTCATTACACAAACGGTCAATTTCAATCTGGTTAATAGTCGAGAAGGCGATCTGCATGCGGTCTTTACGCGCCAGCTGCTATTGGCACGTACAAGGTCAGTGCGGCCGTGACATGGTCTCCAATTTAAACCAATAACGACCTATACCGGATCCCGTGCTGTCGCCCACGGCTCGGTAAATACTCGTCGCTGAATTGTATTATTGGGTATCTATTCTTAGCTATTGTTTTTTGATTGTTAGATTTTGCAGATACAATATTTGTATTGAAGAATTTTGTACGAGTATAGAATCGCCTTATATAATTGCAATTTTTAACCGCGATCAAAAAAGGTACTAATTAATTTGTCTGTACATCCATGATGATTATAAATGAATTTGTGTTGCCATAACGCCAGTTTTGAATAAACCAAGACACGTAAGAATGCTTTTTGATTGAGATACTAGTAACTTTATGCCAATACAAGATAAACTAAGTACTTACGACAGTAAGAGCGAATGTGGAAAAAGAAAAGAAATATACGTGCCACACCTTAATATAACTTTGACACTTTGGAAATAAAATAGAACGTCCGCGGGAAGCGTTTGAAATACCTTCACTTGCACAGAACCGTACCGTAACTACCTACTTCTCTGTGTCAACGGTGTGAGTGCCTTTATTAACCGACTTCAAAAAACGAGGAAGGTTTTCAATTGTTCTGTTTTTCATGTTTGTTATACAGGTTGTCCTGTAAGTAATGGAAGTAATTAGTGCGTTAGTTTAACCATGACTCATTTTAAGGTTATCCATTAAGTAACTGACAGTCTGTATATTCCATCGTCATTTATAAACCTTTACGCTTCCCGATGTAGCAATCAAAGTGACTTTAGTTTTTAAATGCCCCTTAGATTATCCGTGTAATAGCAACCGACCGAGTCGTGGTTCGGCCCTCTTGGGCGCCCTCGGATCGGAATGCTTACGTGTAACATAGTAACTGTCCAAAAAGGTTACCCTTCACCAGGGGACCCTTCTGTCGAGTTACTTGCAAAAAAAAAAATTATAAAATTATAAACCAATTTCGAGGTTTTTTTGTTTGAAATGCTTTGGTTTAAATTTTCTTTCCAAAGACTTTTTGGTGCTAAAGATACACCGGGGAACTCCTAAAAATTGTAAGGAAGAATGGTTATTGCTTGTGTTGCTACTTATATGTGTATTGTATATGTATATATGAATGTGAAAGTAGAAACATAGGCGCCAGGACTTATGTATGATACTATATAAATATAAATAAAATAAATATGTATAAAAATCGACAGTCATAAAACTTCGTAAATATAGCAAGTATCCGCACCTTTAACGTTTGATTAGATTTGAAGTCTTTAGTTTTCACTCGTAAATATACTCGTTTCTCAAACTTGTCCAGGGAACGTAGCTAAAGCTTTAATCATGCCTTTCGAGTGACATCTTAGAAGTGTATTGAATCCAAAAACAGTTGAGTGAAATCGTTATGTTTTCCATGTTGTTTTGAATCAAGCACAACGTAAGGGGAATCAATATAAACTAGTGGCATGTCACCCCGCCAGATGTACGTGAGTTGTGAACAAAGTGTAGTGGCACGTGACGCCTATCGCAGTACGCTCGAGCGCAGATCTGAGAGTTCTCATAAGCCCCCGTGAAAACTGTATGTCTATTGTTAGGCAATTAAACGATTGTTGGTGTTTGATACACGGTTGTATAAATATACGACAACACTTACAACATACTTCTGCTCGAATCGTCAACGATCAGAGTCTCTCCGATCCACTTGACCAAGTAGGTCTGCAAAGAGATGTCCGCATTCCTTTTCCATTGTGGCCCACAGAACTGATTTCGCTAGACTTCAATTCTACTTCCTAAGTGCCTTTAAGTACAATAAAGTAAATAAACTATTACATGTATACCCGTTATCACTACAAGAATGTAAGACACTTATAACTGAATGGCTCCAAACCCTCTCGTATGAATTTACAGAAGATCTTTTAAAAGCACAGTAAAGATGTGAGAGTAACCCACCCTCTACTTTATTTTCCTACCTACACATACTTTAAGACACGCACACTCCAACACACGCAACCTTGTACATACAAACACACTCACACATACACATTCGATCAAACTGAATTGCATACGATATGTTTTTAATTTTAGTAAATTTATTACTGTATTTAATTGTTTGAAGATGGGCGTTAATAGCTGCGACACAGTTCTAACTACTGCGGCTATTATCGAAATAGTTTGAACATGTTTGAATTTTTGGTTTGATATAAATATTATTATTATTTAATTGTCCATCGCAATAACCATCGGGAGGGTTCTGGGAGGTTATTCGGAATCATCCCAGCTACTACTACCACTGGTTTCCATTACCGCACTTGTCGACAGAATTCCAAATTCCATCGACGCCGTTTTGATGGTTGTCGTTCCACGTCAGTACTGTTTCTCGCGTAACTTTCTTCAACAATGACAACCTGTGGAATCAACTGTCAACAGCGGTGTTTCCGAACTTATACGATTTGGGGACCTTCAAAAAATGAGCCTAATCCTTTCTTAAAGGCCGGCAACGTACCTGCAACTCCTCCGGGGTTGTGGATGTTCATGGTCACATAAGATCAAATCAGCCATACGTTCGTTTGCCCCTTTTCCTATAAAAAAGGAAACTTTCACATTTTTGATCGACTTCAAATCAGGAGGTTCTCAACACGACTGTATTTTATTTTGTTTGCAAGGATTTGTTTTGAGTAAGGCCCATATAGGTTTTGTTGCAACAATATTCCCGATCTTGGGTTCCGCTTGGGAGGGGAGGGGACGAGGAGACGTGCGCGAGGTAACGTAATGTTGTTATTTAAAAATTCTTTCTTTTAAAATTAACTCGAGGAAAGAAAGGATTGTTTGTTCCATTCAATTTAAATAATCTTGATGTGCTCCAGTCGGTAAATAAAGTTTCACATCCGCAGAAAGATAAACGTTTCACATCAACACGACCGGAAGGAGATATTAAAATAAAAAAGGCATTACGAAAGCGGGCTTACATAAAGACGCGAATTATTTACAGGAAGGCGGAACTACCATTATGACCATTTCACTTGGAAATTGAAAAGCCATTCACGCATCATGATCCTTCTCACAGTGGTCGTAGGAGGGTTGATATTACATGTATACAAGGTATACAATTGTACAAGGATATGACGTATACTATATTCATAGGTTGAAAAGAAAAGCTCACACAACAGTAGTATATATTTATTTATTGAAAACATAATTATAATTTCGTTACAGATAATACAAGGTGGACAGCCTTTTGGTTTTCTACATATTGTATTTTGGAGAATGTGCTCAGGAACTATAAGTAGTTCCACCATCGGACTTCAAGACACACTGCAGGATTTCATTCCTTTGTTGTGAACATCCCGAACGAAGCGCTTTGCTTCGTTTTTCATTATAGTTACAGCAAGGGTCTGGAATAGTTTGCCAGCGGCTATCTTTCCTTCCGATTACAATGTGGTTATTTTCAAGAGTAGACTAAATATGCATTTACTAAGTTAGTGCGCCTTACCATCCAGGACTGCATTTCCACTTAAGGTCAGGTGCGATCGTAATCAAGCACTTGCTTAGAAAGTATTAAAAAAATATGTAGGCTGCTACTTTTTTTCTTTAAGGAATCTTGAAAGCATGTTTTTTTATACTTTCTAAGCAAGCGCTTGACTACGATCTCATCTGTTGTTAAGTGGAAATGTTATGTACATTTCTACTAATACCATAGGCAGGATTCCTAGTACAGTGGCTAGTTACATCCATAAATTCGAACACTAAGATCAGAGGGCATTCTTTGAATTGCGTGTAAATATATTTTTTAATTGATTTTAACATATCAAATTTCATTGTATCAAAAAATATATTGATTAAAATGATGTCGAAAAACTCCGCAAGCCAGAGTTCCCATGCACGCTTTGCCCTATTCGGTAGACGGGGCTATTTATAAAAAAAAGCCGTGGAGTGGTGCACTTAGGGTTACCGCATCCGGTCACGTCCGGGGCATAATTCACGGGTTACCCCGGCAATAAAAACGACACGGGGTAAATCTCTATGCTAATATCTAAGTGGATTGGATGAACAGCGTTTAAAATCGTTTGTAAACGTAATATTAAAATTGCAGGTAAGTAAACCTGTTACCTTACCACTTTTTATGGCTGACTGCCGTTGTTAGCCCAAAGGATTATAAACTACCTTACGTCTGTGCTCAAGACTAAGCAGATTGGTTTCAGCTGCGTCACCAAATAACCTCTTAGCCCGCCTTTTCACCGAGTCTAAAGCTCCGAGTTGGCATTTAGCAGCGCCTGCCCAAATGTGACAGCAGTATTCTACACACGTCCGGACTTGAGCTTTATAAAGTGTTAAAAGCTGTCCTGCAGATATTAATGTTAGACACAGGCATTCTCTGGAAAAAGGAGTGCAAGGGCATCATTCTCTACGCGGCTCCAGTGTTTAATGGCAAACTTCACACGTCTTAGAAAATTTTCTAAGACATGGAGGTGCAGGTTTCCTCTCGATGCTTCCCTTCACCTATTCACTTTTTCTTTAAAACTATAACTAACGTTAATCGATTGTTGTAAACATAGTAAAAGGCAAGAGTAAAGCGCTACATTCGACGTTGATAAATATAATTTGGAAAAATAAACCGTCGCAGTATTTAATATGAAACGAATAATGACATCGGTTGCTATAAAATCGCGGCTATCGGTCCGCCATCGAATTGTAGGCGAGCTTTCTCTTATTTTGTTTGCCGCGCGAGGGAAAGTTTTCTGCGGTGACAGTTATTAGTGTGGTCTCGATGGCCGAATGCGTGTGGGCAGATCGGATAATATCTTGATTATAATTAAAAAAAAATCCCTTACAATTATTATTTCCGTTTAACGGAGCTATAGAACCATGAAATTTACCACGCGCTCGGCGGTTAAGGATAACATCGTGAGGAAACCTACATGACCTAGAAAAATTTTCTAAGACATGTGAAGTGTTTCAACTGCACTAGGACCGCGTGGCTATGCACTTATATTCTCTTTACAGAGAAGGCCTGCGCCCAACAGTGGGACATTTGTAAGGGTCGTAACTAAACTAATGAAACGAATGAAAGTATATATATTTCCACATTACAAACAGACACTCCATATTTATATGTATATACAAATAAATAAGGAGTGTCTGTTTTTAATATTGAAATAACTGCTTTATACTACATGCTTGTGAACTTATTTACGGTACATATTTTTGTCTATTTTTTTTTATTCTATTGGAACGGCTACGGCGGATAATAAGGAATAATACTTATATACTGTATGTATGTACTTAATATACTTTTATTTTAAAAATTTAAATAAATAGTTTTTAGTTACTGGTAACATCGCGGGGCGCACCTAGTCACAAATATAACGACGATAGACGATTCTATTATTACGTATTAAGCATATAATATGCATTGATTAATAAAAATCGGGAACGTATTGGTACCCACCGTTTAGGATTAAATCATTTTGAAATACTGCCTTTTTTATAGAAACAGGAGCAAACGAGGTTGGCTCATTTGATCTCAAGTGATCACCGTCGTCCACGTGTTGTAATATATACTCAAAATATGTTTAAGTTGATTCCATGTGTACTCTGTGTGATTAAAGTTAAAGTTACAGCCTTTATATATATAATATATATGTCCCACTGCTGGGCAGAGGCCTTCTCTGTAAAGAGAGTATAAGGGCATAGTCCGCCACGCGGCCCTAATGCGGATTGACAGACTTCACATGTCGTAGAAAAATTTTCTAAGACATGTAGGTTTCCTCACGATGTTTTCCTTCACCGCCGAGCGCGTGGTTAATCAGCACATAAAATTGCAACAACAAATTTATTGGTGCCGGCACCGGGGATCGAACTCGGGTTGCTAGCGTACTATGCAACTTGAGCCAACCGCCCGGACACTGAGCTACCACGGCTATTTGGTTCCCTATTAGTTTTGTATCTCGACTCCAATAAAAGCGTACACTCTTCCGTTCATTACAAAGCAAGCACGTTGTTTCATTTATTGGCTCCGTATTTAAATATAAAATTATAACTCCACGAAGATCCACCACATCGGACGAGCTGCAGATGCCAGCCTTTAAGAAAGGAGAGGGTCGTTTCTTGAGGGTCCCCAAGTAGCTGTACTGAGTACATTTTTATGAAGATCAAAGATGAAATTCGTCGTTTGATGTACCATCCTTGGAAGGCAGGCAGATGCAACTCGGGGAACGTTCTCAGATGAGATAAAATTGAACGAGATTTAATCAACTACTACCCGAGACGGTTCAACAAAGTCTCTTGAGAAAAGTCTTTTGGAGAATAAAAATTACATCTCGAATATACGGACTTGAATGCAGCGCTGCTTAGGATTCCGTATTTATAGTCCAGAGCGTATTATGTGAAACATGCACATGAACATATAAAATGGATTTTTATTATTAATGCTGGTGCGGAACACAATTTGCCTACATAAATGTTTACGTACTTTAATATTTTCCTAAATAAAGAAAGCGAAAATAACCTTTCAATATTACGAAGTACGTTTGTAACTTGAAAACATTATCAAAGTAGATAGCTTTTTAACATTGAAGACACATAATGGGACTACGTGACAGCACTTTAACGGTACACGTTTTTACACTCGCTGTATGTATTTCTTTTTCTCTGCGAGCTGTATCGGCTGCTGGTACAGTGAACCGGTTATACCTTAGCGATACTGTTTCGTAATCCGAACGGTGCTTTGTATTAATTAATATCACGTGTCGTGAACGTCGACGGAGATATTCCTCGATTAGAAATCTTGCGCGCTAGTGCGGTGGGCGGTAGAAATCATTTACAACTTTTTACGTAAAACTTTTACGAACGCTTCACTTGGGGAGTAAAGTGAACGCGTTACGAAAAGTGTGCTGCGAGGCGGATGGGAGATTACAGGAAGATATGTTAGTGAAGATAAAAAGAGAAAGCGTTACGTTTCGTATATTTCTCCCTCAGCTAGTTAAATTTCTTGTATCTAAGACACAGTGCAACCTCTCGATGGAGGGAGCCTTGTGTCTAGTTACTAAAAGGAGTGTTTTTTTTTTAAGGACGAGGTAACGGCTCATCTGGTTTTCATCTGCCACTTCTGACAGCGCCATCGCGTCGGGAATATTCCGAATATTTCTATAAGAATCACGCGGCTTTAATTTCCGGGATACAAGCGCTCGTCAGTATGATACGAGTGCAAATATAAATGAGAATTTGCGATATCTAGTAAAAAGGAATTCCGAATAGAATACACAGATTGATCAGAGCTGGCTTGACTGCTTCACCGGATTGATAGGTGACATAGCTCTTAGATCGCTTAGCCTGAACCTCTAAAGCTTGTAACTCGACACACGGGTCTCTCCGGTGAGGGATAACCTCGACTTGGACGGTTACTATGTTACGCGTAAGCATTCCGATCCGAGGGCGCCCGAGAGGGCCGAACCACGACTCGGTCGGGTGTTATTTCACGGATAATCTAAGGGACATTCAAAAACTAAACTAACTTTGAGTCCCACTTCGGGGCTTTCGATATTTATTTAAGGAATATCTAAGACGAGATATCAAATCCCCTGTGCTTTCACAAAACAATGACTATACATACATAAATAAAATATTATGACAAACTTTACAATAAACAATAAACTTTGTATAAATTATGTAATAAAGTAAATGTACAAAAATAAAGGAATCTATCGTTGGTTTGGGCACACTTATTCTATATATGTATCTTTTTATCATGAAATAATCTAGAAGAGAGAATACATCCCTGGTAAAGACAAGAGCTAATCATCTACAAAGCTATAACGTACAAAACCTGCTTGGGTATCCTAAGACCAACAGTAATATTGAAATTGCATTTTAAAATGCACGTAGACTATTTCAGCTATCTCAGGGATACCATTTACAAATATTATCCCATAAAGTAGCATTTATTTATGGCAACACTAGTTGACAATAATGGCCAGCGGTCTATTCCGGGACCGCTCGGAGTACGTTACGTTAAGAATTTAGATTGCTCCCGGCCACGCTCCGGACTCGATGAGGAATTTGCCCACTTCTATCAATTCGTTATTGTCTCTTGGCCGTGCTATATTTAATAGAGTTACTTAACAATTTCTTTCTTAGTAAAGTGGATAAAATCGTAACTAGCAATAAGAAGAAGAACAACAATTGCTTACAAGAACGATTGCTGCGTGATCTGGCTTCTGCTTAAAATAATCCACAGGTATTTGATCCGAGTCTAAAGATTACAAAAGAACAGATAACAAATCAAAGGGGTTTATCTAGTATATACAAGTATATTTACGAGTTGAAACAAATCAAATTTACGTATAAAATGAACTGAAATGTAAACATCTTACTATCAGTACTGGATTAAACGCAAGTACGCACCGACTTTCACCTACAAGCTGAAAGTAGTACAACAAGCGATGGAAAGAGCTATGCTCGGCATTTGTCTAAGGGATAGAATCCGAAACGACGAAATTCAAAGAAGAACAAAGTCGACATAGCTCTTAAAGTCAGCAAGCTGACGTGGCAGCGTGACGGCAGATGGGGGAGGAAATGTTTGGTATGGAGGCTGCGTATGGTTCTAGAAGCGTAGAGCACCTTACTTCCAGATGGGCTGATGGCATTTTAATGTTACCCGGAAGTGGCTGGCTGCAGAAAGCGCAGGATCGTATATGTTGGAAGGCCTATTTGCAGCAGTTGGTGATGATAATGACGCACCGACGCTTCTCTCTGATTTCCGATGTATCACGGTTATATTAAGAAGTTCTGGCCTCATTGTCTATCGTCGTCCACATTTATGGTCGTTGTAGTAATAAAGTACATACCTAGTTGTCCTAGTACCTACCAATCCCTCAATCAATCAAATAAAATTTCATAAAATGACCTCAACTTAGTCTACTGAACTAAACAGCCATTTTGTTTTATAACCTGCAAATAAATTAAAATTAACGCAAACATTTTCACTTTAAATCGTAGGGTACTATAAATTATAAAAGGTTATAACAGTACTAGAGCGGGGAAGATGAGTGCTGTTCTTCATACAATGATAAGTATATCAAAGATACCCTTTTTAATAAAATTAAAACACATTACAGTACTCAGACGTATAAAACTATCGTAAGGGATTCCCCCGTCGCTTGAATAACAAGTACCCGTCTCTATTCCATATTATTGTACTCGATCTCTTTCCACTGTCGAGTCGAAAAACCGTGGTCAAAGCAGTAAATAATGATGTATTTTCTCGGAGTTCAGTTATTTTAGAATCTATTCAATTTTTTTAGAGTTCATTTTAGTTTGGAAATGGACAGTGCAAGCTCGTTTGATATGCAAAGCACTCTGCTGAGATGACGGGTCGCAGTCCCCACTAGTTGTTTCTATTTTATGTGCGTGATTGTGATTCGGATATTACACGGTACCGTTTTGATAGCTCTGTCGCTGCTTCGAGTTGGTCGTACTATTTCAGAGCTAAAAATAAATCGTTTATAACCATATAACAGCACTCGCATACGTATAACAAGTAATAGAGGTGTATTTCAATATTATACGAGGCTATTAAATAATAATTGGAAGAGATTCTATTTTCTTTTATACTATGAAATACTTCTTAAGTTCTCTCAGCCTAGTAATGGTTGTATACATATTCAAGTTCGCAATCGCTTGTAATGTAATTGGCTACCATAAAGCTCGGCCCATAAACTCGGTAGAGCGAAACTTTATTTCACGACGCAATGTTCTAATCGATCTAGTTCTCTTTCATCGGCTTGATGGCCATCTTGCATAGAGTCGTCTTGGTAACAAGTTTCATTTAAATTCAATTCAAATTTAAATTAATGAATTCAAATCAGAAGTTAATAAAAAAACACTATGATATTCAATCTCCTAGAAGACATCTCCTTTTAAGGTAGTACTAGTCATTTTAGTCTATATTACTATAGACGTATTTTGGTTAATACAATTATGATTTTACAATGTGATTTCGATCAGGCAAGACTTTTTGTCTTGTATAAAGTATAGCAAGGTTTACTTAAAATAGACGATCTAATTCCCCCATCCCGCTCCACCGTCGGACTAACTGACGCACCGCTGGATTCCGTCCCTTGGTTGTGGACATCCATCAAACCCGAACGAAGCATTTTTTATTATTATATATATATATAGCAAATGACTGGAATAGTTAGCTCGCGATCGTTTTTCCCCCCGAATACAATACGGGAGGAATCGTGGTCAAGCACTTACTTAGAAAGTATATAAAAAAAATAAGACAGTTACATGGCAAGATAGGATGGGTGGTAGGGCAAAATGCCCATTAATTTATCGTCTGCTGCATTCAAAAATTCATTTGTCCGTCTGCTAGCGCAGGCTCAAGCATTGTCGTGGTGAAGAGCGGTGGTACTGAGTGGCCATTATACCGATACTTGAAATGTAATATTAATATACTGTCTGTTTTCCGACTTGTAGACATAAACTTTGTTTGTCATTGTGAGCCATGACGCAGTACGTAATAAATTACATCGATATTAACTCGTACAATAATAAAAGCGCTTCAACTTTCTTTGCGTGTCGCCTTTGTCTGCCCTGTTCTTCGATATTTGTATTGCGTTATTAATTCAAAGTAATAAATAAGGCACAAAGCAGTCATAGAAATAGAATCTGACGGCCGCGTGTTCGAATCCGAGTCTCCGTTTTTTATTTTTATTCCACGGATTTCCAATCTTTGGTTCCGAACCAATACGACTTGGGGCTATTCAAAAATAGAGCCTACGCCTTGCTCAAAAACCGGCAGCGCACCTGCAAGTCATAGTCAAAGGCCTTTTGAGTTATGGATGTTTATAGCCGACGGTAGTCTAGTTTGCCCGTTTTCCTAAAAACGTCTTTAAAAACAGCTCGCTCCTACAACTGGTCAGTTTCATCTTTTTAGTATTTTTAAATAAGATCTGCTATCAGATAGAAACCAGCATAATGACCACAATGAAATGTGTAATCAAAGTCGACAATTTCGCAAAGATCATATCGTCGTGTGTAGAATAGTTCCCACACTAATTAAGTCGCAACTTACCAAGGACGGTTTCGCAAGAGAATTTTCGACATCTCTCACTTGCGTGTAATTATACTAATTTTAAATCTCTTAAACACAATACACGTCAACTATTGGACAATTTTAAAGTGTATTTGGAACTCTTGAATCGCACTATTGTTGCCGTTTCGCAGTATTATAAATTTTATTAATCGTATAAAGAAAACCGCCGTAAATTAGTGTATGTGTCTTATTTAGCAGTGTACAGCCAACAAAATGCGTAATTGAAATATAATCTAAATCAGTTTATTAATGACGGTGCTAGGAGGCATATAGGAGGAAAATAACGACGAATACAGAGCCACCTTTTTTGAAGTCGATTGAAACGGAAAATCAGTGGTATAAGTAGAGTGCCCTGAACGTTATATCGTTTATCGAATGATTGGCTATTACACTATCAGTCACTCAATTAAAACGATGAGCTGAACCTATTAAAATGCATACAGGGACGGTCAACGGTTTACGTCGACGGGCAGGCATCAAAAAGCATAAATCGATGCAACATAAATAGGGATAACGCATCGGATCGGGCTCGTTATAATCAATCCCGAAAGCCCATTACTTGCCCGCTTAATCCCGACGAAGCTCGTTTCAATTGAATACCGTTATACTCCTGGACGCCAGATTATGAGCTATATATGGCTGATAATTTAAATTAATGCGTGATTAATATATCATGATGATTGCAGAGTTTAATGAAGCTTGCAATTATGATTACTATATCCGTATTATGAAAATTAGTCTAATTTGTTTTTAGGTATAGGCAATTCAACCAACCACCAGTCTGTGTTTATCGAAGCCGCCTACAAATGCGTAGAAGGTGTTTGACTCTATTATATTTATATATTATTGTCAATACATAAAGCAGCTTTTTATTTGTTTTAATTTTAATAATATGTATTTAACTAAGTTTCTATAACATCATATTGGTATTATGTGTAAAGGTGTTATCATTTTTGTTGATTTAAATAAATAAATAAACTTATAAATATGCAATTAAATGTAGTAGTGGTCGGCGCTATAGTCGAAATTCGATTTAATCCTTCCCGAAGTGACACTCAAAGTAGGTTTAGTTTTTGAATGTCTCTTAGATTATCCGTAAAGTAGCGCCCTCGGTTCCGAATGCTTATGCGTAACATAGTAACCGTCCAAGCCGTGGTTGCCCTGGGACTATTGTATCGATCGCTAGTAGTGATAGAGGTTCAGGGTAAGCGACCTAAGAGCTCCACCTCTCAATTCGGTGAAGTAGTCCAGGCCAGCTTCTCGGGTCTTCTGCTTCACCGGATCATTGTTTATTTCGTCAAAAAACATCCTAGTCGGAATTTCTATTTACTAGATATCGGAAATTCTCATTTATATTTGCACTCGTATCACTGACGAGCGCCTATATCCCGGAAATTAAACTACTTATTACATCAAGTATGTGCCAGTGAAAGTTACGTCAAAATCAGTCCAGCCTTTCCAGAGATTAGTCGTAACAACAGACAGACAGAAAGATCAAACAAGAAGCAAATTACAAAATGAGGGTACATTTTACAATTTGTTGTACAATGGGCGATCTTATCGATAAGAGCGATCTCTTCCAGGTAACGTATGGACAGGAGATATATGAACAAAACAGGACAACGGATGACATATAGATACAAATATTATAACTAAAATATTAAAATATAAATATACATATATTATATCTATATCATAGTTCCGACGATAATGATTGATAATACCGCTAGTACTGCGACAAGAATATATGTATATTATATATTTAACTCTATTTACTGAAATCGTGTAACTCATTCGAAGTTCTCATTGTAGAGCTAAGATGTGGTAACACTTGGCACGATTCCATCCCAATGTTTCTTCAACATAGTTGTTCCATACTAGACGTAGGTGAGGCCTTTGTTATTACAAAACTAGGTCCCATTTTGACACGCAGCTCTCTATACACAACTGTATATGGGCTTATTTTATTGTATTTACTCACTGCTCTGAACAGTTTTATACATATGGCTTTGTTTGCTTAAAATCGAAGCCTCCCATTATGAAATAGCCGAGTATAAAGTTGTCGCCTCACTCCTGTCGGAGTGGTGTTGGCCATCATGATCCGGTGGGTTGAACAGCAGACAGCACCCGCCGCACGACGTTCCACCTCCGCCTGCTGGCCGTTAATCGGGCATATTCGTGGTAGTGGTAGGGAGCACCCACCATACCCCGTACGTTATCCGTCCATCGCATTGGCGATCTGCCTTGTGGTCTAGTCCCTTCCACTTTGCCCTGCACGACAAGATGCTCTAAGGAGTCGTTTCCCAGTCTTCTAACATGTCCAAAGAACTTAAGTATCCGTCTGTGCACTTGAGTAGATAGGCGCTCATTGATACGAAGCTCTACAAGGATGGGGGCATTTGTTCGAAATTCGGTTGTTCGTCGTGAAATATAAGTTTCCAATTAAAGGGCTTCATCATATGTAGTCAGTTCCTCAGAGTTCAAGAGCCTGAAAACATTGAAAAGCCTATAGTGTTTGCTTGTCAGACTTATCATCGAATATACCTGCAGGTTTGGCACTTTCAATTTGAGATTTATAAACCCCGAATTGGAGCTATCCAAGAAAAATTATTGGTATTTTGTATACTTTATAAGCAAGTGCTTGACTACGTTTCCTCGTGATGTTAAGTGGAAATACAGTCCTGGATAAAACGAGTATATATAGGTATATTTTGATGATACAGCGATTGCTTTGGATTTGGTTTACATTAGAATAGAGTAGAATTGACATAATATATTTTTGACCACATATTAAGAAATAGAAAACAAATATTATAGGAGGAACAAACAAAACATAAAAGTTAAAAAAAATAAGAAAGCAATATAAATTTAAAGAGATAAATTTACTATAGTGTGACGCAAACAAACATGTCAGAGGGCAAGTTATTTTGAAATCCCACGACACTGATTTTCAGCGCAGTTCATCTCCCTTATTCCTTGAGCCGATAGTGTCCGTTTTAGAATTTTAAATAACTTATCCTTTTGTATTTATAAGTCGAAACAATTAATTGGCTGTAAAAAAATATATATTGCACTATTGGTAAGACAGCTGTAAGTTTTTACTTACACTGGGTTACAAATTTTAGCAAGTGATTTTATTACTTTAGGAAGTCGCGGCTCGGTATTTCGTGACCCTAGCACGTTTAGTCGCGGAACTTCCGGAACTATTCCATTTCCTGATGGCTTGTAAAATATGCCCATCTAAAATTCGATTAACGATTCACACGGCACTCTTTGTACGTGCTAATAGGCGGTTGATTAATATTTTATCAATCTACGTGTATACAGGGTATAAGAAGACTGCTTCTGAAAATTAAGACAAACGATAGTACTAATGACACCTTTGATGATGGGGCGGAACAAAAAAATCAAGTTTGATTACATTTTTAAAACGTTTTAAGTTAGCATTATTTACGCTCTGTCATGTTAGTATAGCTAAATGAAACACAGCCCTGTAGTTCTGGGCTCTCAAGAATAAGACTACGTTATCCTCTGCCTGTCGTACAAGGCGACTAAAAGGGGCCTGGCCGGGTTCACTGGGCGACAAGGGTGCGGGCCTGCGTCGTTCACCAAAGTGGACCCGGGAAGAAGGCGACATCGGCTGGCCCGTGTCGCCTTTCGCTGCGAGGGAGTAACCTCCCCCCGGGACGTGCTCTCCTTGAGCACAGTGCAGAGGGGCTCCGGTGCGTTCCACTGGAGATCCCGGAGCCCCTCGTCATGCACCGAGGAAAGGGCCACCAGGGAGGTTTTAGTGGGTAAGAACCCCACATAACCGCCGCCGACCCCCCAGAAGGCGGGGTGTTTTTGAAGATTTCCTCCCCGTTAAGAAATAAAAAAATTAATGAAACGATAGTTTTCTAAAGAATACATTTCTTTACTAAAAAAACAGCAATGAAACACAAAGACAAAAACAGCTGATGCTCGGGTCAACGAACACCGGGGAGCGGGGTTTTCTTTAAACGTATGATTTTGTTTAATCAGGATCGATTTCTTGTCTAGAGTACCCCACACCCAGTGTGTGTGTTTCTGTTACTGTGTAAATATGTACATCTGTCTACTATTACCTCAACTTACATTAAAGGATATTCATACATTTCCTTTCGAAATCCTTTAACCAGCTGATATACAATATGATAATGATCAATAAAATTGGAGTATCTATTGATAATATTAAAATAACAACTTTTAACGGCAAACTGCATGAAGTATATGAATAATTTTTTTGCATGTTTTGTCTGTCTGTTAGGTCCAGATAATCTTTAGAATTATTAATTTATGCTATTTTTTTTAGAAAAAAATAAGCAAACAATATTTCATCGCGAGTACCACCGCAGGGTGCAGCTAGTCATTAATAAATTAGATGAGTAATTTCCAAATACGGGATTTGATCATTTATTCTTTAATTGGGACATTGAGCACATTAATAAAACAGCGATCCATATAATCTGAAATGATATAGAACTGCATGAAAAAGAGTTATGCAAACGCGGCCATTGTGTGCCGGAGCCGCCGTTGACCCAGAAAGCTAAAACTGTGTGCACAATGCACGCCGTATGGAGGATGGCCTGATTTGCACATTCGTCGGGAAATATTGGGTATTAACTGATGGATACAGCCTTATTAATCTTATTCAGGTCAAATAAAATGTACAAGCTTGGTAACTATAAATATAACTTCAACATTGTTAAAGTTCTATTTTGTTGAACTAAAACCTCTTATGGTGATCCGTCCTTTAGCATGATGGGGCGACACGGGGTTATGTTAGTATTCACCATCTCTCCTAGCAGACCCAGTTAAGAAATCGGGTCTTCTGCTGTGGAAGTTTAGCAGTGCTCACAAAGCCATCCCACAGACAATTCTAATTCAGTATTGACTTCACTGCCCCTAAAATAGCTCCATTTAAATACAAGACAAGTATCGCAAATTGTGAATTTGTACAAAGTACAAATAATTATTATTAAAACTTAATTTGATTGTCTGTTGATTAAAACGTTGCATTCACATCTTTCAACGATAAGATTGTTATTGCCGTTGTTATAGCGGAAGATTTCCGTATAAGGGCTGTTCTATAATGGTTTAGGATAACATTTTTAAATGGAGATTGTACGAGCGTTAGAGCGCTCAGCTTAGATATATACAGCTCAGCTTGCACTTCGGTAAAATACTGCCAATGGATTAATAGGAATTCTCTAGACAAGAGTACTACTAAAATAATTATTTCCAATTCGGGAGTGTTGCCGCTGAAAGAAGAAACGACTGAAGAAACTAATCTACCTGTGACGCGGCGGAATCTCGAAAATGTTTGTCGCTTGAGAAAAGATTTATAAGTTTGAAAGGCAGTCACAGCTCTCGCTCTGCTTCTATGAATTTGTTAGTTGTTGAATAAGCTAGCTTTGTCTCATCGTTCGGGTCGTCGATGATCTGCCTAGGCCTCCAGTAGAAATTTAAAGTTTGAAATGCCTTGATATTGGGAAACCGACGCTTAAAGAATGGACTCGGCGTGACGTTGCGGTATACTAGGGATGTTCATGCCAAAAATATATCGATATATTTTTCGATATAATATATCGTGATATTGTATCGATACTACGCGATGTATGAATGTACCGATATTTTTCATATATCGAAATTTGTTTATAATTAATTATCGCATAATAGTAAATATTAGAAAAGTTTTGTACAAATAGAGTATTCGTAGCGTAATTGAGAGGTTCTCGCTTCGGATACAAGTCCAGACTATTTTATTTGATTCTGCTAGCAGTACAGACTACATGCATAGATCATAAAATTTATACCACGCCGTAATTATCACAAGCTGGTTAATGTGTCCGTCTATATTGACTGCACTTCGTGTTAATTATACTAGATCTATTGAATGTTATATTGAAAACAAATATATTCTTGAGTGTTTTTTTTTTAATAAAAGACTCCTTTCGGGGTCCTCGCTGGCACTGTTGCTTTTATTATTGCTGCTTCTTTGACATAATTCCGAAGCTACACTGTGAGGTAAATGGTTTTTAGGAGTGGGTTCATGCTATGGTTATTCATAATGATTTCATAATGTTGTATCGATACAATGCCATATATTGTATAAATATATCGTTATTTTTATTATGTTGATATTGGCTATGTATCGTATCTGTCAGTCCTGCCTAAAGAGGAGAGTAATAAGATGCGTACAATATTTGGTTATCGGATGAAATATATCGATATTAGATGATTCGATACTATCGGATTGAAGCGATATATTCCGTCCATATATCGATATTTTATGTAATATTGATATCTATTGTGCAAACCTTTTTTTTTTTTGTTGACGGGGAGGAAATCTTCAGAAAGATACCCCGCCTTCTGGGGGGAAGGCGGCGGTTATGTGGGGTTCTTACCCACTAAAACCTCCCCGGTGGCCCTTTCCTCGGTGCATGACGAGGGGCTCCGGGATCTCCAGAGGAACGCACCGGAGCCCCTCTGCACTGTGCTCAAGGAGTGCACGTCCCGGGGAGGTTACTCCCTCCGCCCCTGCGCCCCCGCAGCGCAAGGCGACACGGATTGTGCAAACCTACGGTAAACTTGTTTCTGCGTCTCATCTGGTAAGTTAGGTTAGGTTAGCCGATGGTCCAAAGACTATTTTACATCTGAGGTCGATCTTCATCATTTGTCTTCTTCTTTGTAAAAAGATTAACATAGGGTCAATTTCAATGTATTCCAACAAAGTATTATCCAAAACTTCGAATGTCCATGAAGTTGGCAAACAAATAAAACCTTTCGTGACCGCGGGGAATGTCAAATCATTTCACTTAAACGACAGACGTCGCGTTTTCAGATTCGATATAAAAATTGAAGGGTTGAATAAATGTCGACTGTATATTTGACAGACAAAAATTATAAAAAATGATATTTTGGTAAGTGTACCGTATACTATATATATGCATTTAGTTAAAACCGGTTATTTTATTATTACAAACAGGAGCTCCAATTTTATTTATTTGTATAGATGTGTATTGCTGATACTTGGACTGTAGGTTCTAAACTTTATCAAGCATTAAACTTCTGAGACAACTCATAAAGCCCGTATTGAATATACCTTCACCGCAGTTTGTGAAGCGCTTACAGCTCGTGGCTCCACTGTAAGTCGTGGTGTATTGTATGCGTTAAGCGCTGACACTGCTAAAAGTACAAATTCCACTAAGTTCGTTGTCCTTGTGTTCAAAGAGCTTACCGCACAGAGCAGATAAAGTTGTCAACGCCGCTGGTGACACCTCAGCGCTCGAGCGCTTAAGTTGTAAACGTATGACGGTTACTGGAGACATCTTCTGATTCAAGTTACACCTAACATCGCTTAAAGTTTGTATTATCTTATGGCGCTGGAAGACTGACAAGAAGTTACGTTAGACGTATGATAGTAATGAATTATCATTTTTCATATATCTATATGCAACCATTAAAGTTAAAAATAAAAGTTACAGCCTATATATTTATGTCCCACTGTTGGGCACATACCATCTCTTTGAAGAGACTATATGCAAGTCACGCGGCCCTAGTGAAGATTGGTTGACTTTACATGTCTAAGATAAATATGGTGATGGGGTGTGTATGTTTTCTCACGATGGTTTTCCTTACTAACATCGATCGAACTTTGGTAAAGAGAGTATAACGGCATAGTCCGCCATGCGGCCCTAATGCGGACAATGAGCTATCACGGCTCTGAGTGGGTAGTAGTTATTTGAAGTCTCAATGTTTGCGGAACTGTAAATTTTTCACCACTAACCTATATCGTTAGTGGTACCGTATCCAATGGTGTTTCCCAATCAATGTAACATGAGTACCTTCAAGAAAAAGTCTTTTCTCAAAAACCCACAAAATTTCTCTGGTGTTATAGTTCTATATCTATGAATATAGAAGATGGTAATGAAGATTAGATGAGTTTGTTTTTTCTTGTCCTTTTGATGTAATATAGCCGTTTATTCGTTCTCAGTACGCCGTCGTTCTTCACTTAAGCATCCGCCGACTACCCTACGACGACTACAAGTAGAATCGCAATTGAATTGAATAACACCGCTCCCGTCCACGCTGTAAATATACCACGTTCGCGTAACGTTACAAACTTTGCGTAGAATATAGTTTTCTATGAGACTAGACTTCGACTCGAATACTTTGTGGGAGGCCTTCACTATTGTTCTTGTCGCTTTGTATATATTAGAAGTCGGTGTCAAGGAAGGGAATCGGAAATAATTTTGTTAATTTTATTTTACAATATTTGAAGTTCGGAAAGCTTTGTTTTATTATGTACAAAATAGTCTTTGGAGTCGTGTCTCGCTGTTAATGTGATTTATGATGCAATTTGTTAATTCACAGCCTGTTCCTTCATCATTGAACATTATTACACATTCTGCAAAGGACTTGCAAACGTCGCATTAATAAGCTATGAGCGAATTCGTCATAACGTGGGGCTATAAAGTCGGCGTACGGTCGCCTTCCGCCGTTAACTGCGCCGTAAACTGTGCCGACTCCCGAATCACCGCGAGAATTATGCAGATGGGGCTGTAATTTATTAGCTGCAATCATGTTATACATATTAAATTATTGTTTAATAAACTCGAGCGCATTTTTCTTAATTTTGACGCACATATAATATTACTTTATGTTTATTCTTTAGACTGATCTGAAAGTCATTTCCTTTTATAAGTAAAACAATTATTGAAATTCTTATATTTAATTTTTTAATAATGCATGTGTAACAATAGAAGGCTTCTATTCGATATGAGTTTGCTCTATATCATATTTTGCACAATATAGACCACCCTACACTACTTGGACGTATAACATTTTCTGCTCCTAAGAGACGTACTAGAAATACAAGATTATTTTATGTTCCATACCAAAATTCAATTTTAACAAGATTACCCCGCCTGTACAATGAAAATTTCAGTGATATAGATATTTTTCATCTATCAAAAAGTAACTTTAAAAATAAAATCACCTATGTACTTGGTCTAATTTAATTTAAATAAACACTAAAGTATATAAGAATATAATTATGTTTGACACTTCATAATTTAAGAACTTACGTAACATATTAAACTTTCATAAATTGTCTCTGATAATGTCTACTTGTTTTATATTTTCCTATGTAACTGTGTGATTAAATTAGCTGTTGTGTACTATTATAAATAAATAAATAGATAAATAAAATGTGATATGAAAAGTAGTTGGGAACCTCATAGAAATGGCGGCTTTATAAAATTCCAGCCTAGCTAAATATAATATTTATTTTAGTTTCAGATTAAGGATCTTCAAACAATACACCTTATTATATTAAAAAAAAACTAATTTGACTTGTAACAATAACTGTACCAAATAGGACATTTTTTTTATAATTTAGAAGCAAGTAGTTCACAATCCCACTTGATATTAAGTGGTAATGCAATCCTGAATGGCAAGGCGCGCTATCGTCATCGTTTACTTGTATAGTGGTGTGATCACTGGTCAGACGGCCTGTTTTTTTTGTAACAAGGCAATTCCGATCATCTGATCATTTGTGGATCAGAGTCGTTGTTTCTTGTACTTTGCTCTATTCGAGTCACCGAAATTGCCAGTCATATCTGGCTCCCCCGATTTGTGTAAGTCGTGGCTGTTGACATGCTGGATCCTTTTCTCTCTCTCTCTCCCTTCTTTTTAATCCCTATTTTTGTTACAGTATCTAATCTTAGTCTTATCTTAACTTTATATAATTCTATTCTTGTTTTACTATCTCTATTTAACATTGTTAGGTGGAATGCGTCTTCAGTCAAATTCAATTGCTTCTACTTCTGTCTTGTCTTCAAGGTCCATTTTCCTACAGTCTGCTGTGCCTGGTCTACGGCATCCTCCTTTATGAGATTGTTCTCTATGCAGTTCTTGATAGCAGCGCCAATAAAAGAATCTTGCTTGAATCTTGTCCAAGTGGCAAGGCGTACATTTTAAGTACTTGTGTACTTAAGTCGCTTTATTTTTTTTTTATAATTAATTTAATCACGGCATTAAGTAACGGTGAATGCACTCCGCCTCCATATTTCTATTGCTGTCGACTAGAATGGTCATTTGAGGGTCAAATGTTAAATGTGGTCAGTTCACTGACCAGTGGTCACGGAATATGTATACGTCTATAAAATAGTCTACTGTCTTTTGACAGTACACGCGATGGTCCATACACAATGTATTTATAATAAAGAAAAATATTCGGTGTTTAGTCACAGAAATGCGTAACGTTTAATCCTTTTTTTAATGTGGTAGAGGCAGCAATAAATCATATGTAATAGTATCTCATGACCATACACCGGTCACGAATTTTAGCAAGTGATTGTGTTGTTCCTTACGCACACTCATTTGTAGGAGCAGATTAAGACTTTATGTGGGTTCGGGAAACCAATTGTACACAACATAAACGTTCATTGGCGTAATAGTGGTCGAGTTTTGCTAGTTTTAGTAGTTTTTTTAGTTCATTGGTGCCACTACGGTTTAGTGATAACTCACCACTGGCAAGGTTCTGGTATTTGACGTATTTGTTTTTTTATAAAAAGTTTTTTTTCACAATTATTCTTCTTACTAACCATACCAAGCTTGAGCTTGTGCTAGAAGATGGTTCACGTCAATAGTCGAATGGTGAAATATTCGAACCTACGACCTCACGTTTCCACACTGAACCATTAGGCTATTGACGTTTGGTGGAATGATAATTGATATGACTGTAATAGATCGGTTTCATTATGTATCGTCTCTGGCAAATAGCAGAATCGGCACCCAGATTATGAGCTATAACAACTTCTGTCTACACTATTAAGGTAATAAGTTCGTGGTATGTGTAAAATCATTACTTATTTGTCAATGTATGGCGATTTATATTACTCAGAATCAAGTGTAGTCATCGTTTAATTAAATGTGTTTTGTGTACGACGCAGGCGGGTTCGTTCGCCTGCGACTGAAAGCTTTGTGTTTGTACAAGTGGCACAATACATAGTTTCCAGTTATAAATTGAATTGTTCATCGGGAGATTAGCACCGGCACCTGACAGGGTCACGTGTGCGACCCCGCTCGTGCCAGCCAATGTGACCCCCGCCTCCGCTTACTGACGTCCAATTGTTTGTAGGGTTCACATGCTTTCGAATATTGTCGGATATATATTTTTATTCTTTTATTTCGTTATTTTTATATTTATTTATTTATTATTTACTGCAGAATCAACAGCACTTAGGTTATAATACATACAACATTCACTATACTGACTGCCAACAAAGGGATTCACAATTGCCATAACTTGTAGATTTTGTGGAATGAAATAGTCCAATAGCTAGTACACTTTATTCAGACAGCGTAACGTTGTACAAAGAATAATTTTAACGAATACCGTCACAACTACGTCCTCACACTCTTTAAAAATTCTACAAAATTAATTAGAAGTCAGATTACAAACTAATAAAGTTAATTTATTGCTTACAATGGCAAGTTTATGTGATGTTCAACTAAATTATTAATTATGAATTAAAGATACAACAAGGTTCAGGTAACTCTACTATCACTAAGATATCACTACGATATCATTGGAAGTAGTTATTATGCATAACAATCGCTGGGTGCCATGTGTTGCCAGCTAACACAATTTATTCATAAGACAGAGTTTTAAGTGCGGTCGTCAGTGATATCGTGATGTGAATGCGTGTGCGTTGTGTATGTGGTGTGTGTGTATGTGTGTACTATGTACTACTAATAGCTTCAACAACACATTTTTTAAATGTAGGTTTTCTGGTATTAAATATGTCAAGTGATCAGTGGCGGATTTGCAGCGTTGGTCGCCCTAGGCCATGTAGTAAGTACCAGCCACCCCTTTCTCGGTATACCGCGTCCCGGCGATCGTTGACCCGAGCATCAGCTGTTTTTGACTTTGTGCGTTCATTGCTGTGTTCTTTAAATATATGATTTTATAAATCAGGATCGGTTTTTTCCGTCCCATAAAAGGTGCCATTAGTACTATCGTCTGTCTTCATTTTCGGAAGCGGTCTCCTAACCCCATGTATATAGGCAGTTTAATCTTAATGGGTACAAACCGGTCGGTGGGAACCCCCCAGTCCATAAGGCTGAACGACTCTAAATAATTAACAATGAGGAATAAACAGATTTACACATATTTTCTGTCCTTAAAACTAAATCCCGAGTATCACACTTAAAATAGTCACCCGTTCTTGACCCCAGCTAAAGGAGTATGAAGCGATCGTTATTTATTTACTTTAGCGTTTCACAAGCGCATTGACCTTGGTGGAAATTCAAAGAAAAATGTTGTACAAAAGCTGAAATATTTCAATTGAAATTTTGCGACAGAGTTTAATTAATCATAGTCTAATATGCTTTACGATAGAAATGGATATATTGGAAACTTTTTCATATACCTAACAATTTTATGTAAACAATTGATACTACGATCCCACTTGATGTTAAGTGGAAAAGCAGTCCTGGATGGTAAGGCGCACTAGCTTAGTAAATGCCTGTTCACTCTACTCTTGAAAATACCCACATTGTAATCGGAAGGAAAGACGGACGCGATTCCAATCACTAGCTGTACGAACAATGAAAGACGAAGCAAAGCAATTGTTCGGGTTTGAGGGATGTTCGCAACAAAAGGTTGAAATCCTGCAGTGCGTCTTGAAGTCCGATGACGGAGTTAGATCATGTAGTATACTTTAATATATTTTTTTATTAGTTCTGGGGTGAAGGCGGGGTATCTTCTTAAAGATTTTCCCCCCGTCAACAAAAAAAAGGATGTGGTTCACATCAATAGTCCAATGGTGGATTCAAACCTACGATACTCAGACTGTACACTCAGCCATTAGGCTATTGTCACTTCACATATTTAAATACGACATCTTAAATTATCGACTAACTCTCCTGATCGAAATAGAAACTCATCTTGAACAACCAACCTTATTGGACATTCCGTGGCGGTACGTATCTAAATTAATTCCGAAGATATCCGTCGGTTTGTTCGTGGTAGCACAACGTACTCACATTGAGTCAAATCGTAAAACCCCAGGGGACCCGTTATATAAAGCCGGCTACGTACATCCAACAGTCTCGCTTATAACTCCGCTGGAAACTAAATACCTACATGTTTTGTTTGTTATCTCACGTTACAGACACATTGAGGGTAATACGATTATATTTGGAGAGTAGTTTGTAGTGTTATTATATTTATTATCTTTTTATTTGTCTTTGTTAATTACATATATATTTTTATTTTATTATGTTAACGCGTTATGAGCTGCCATGCCACTTCAATTTGTTTAATATGTTCATTCCTCTCGCGTAGAACAGATGGCCGATGGGGCCAGAATGTTCTCGATTCGAGACCACGTACCAGCAACCGCAGTATAGTACTTTCACTAACAAGGAGGTCTGATGGATGGAAGCCGCTTACAAGTGGTCCTTTTGAAAGTGTATATCATATGACTCAAATGATGAATGTTATTCTTTTTTAATTAATAAAGCTGATTTGATTAAAAGCACACCTTCATCAGAAACATAGAAGGAAACATTACAATAACGGTGGGCTGTCCAAGGTATTTATTACACACCGTTAAAGACCGCAACAGGTGCATAGCGATCGTCCGCCACACGAGCATAGGGTACGGTCTGCAAATCGTAAGATCGTAGGTTCGAATCCCATTTCCAACCATTCGACTATTGACGTGAACCATCTCCTAGCACAAGCAAAAGCTTAATTGTAATGGTTAACAAGAATGTTAGTGGTATTGCTGAAAAAAAAATTGCTAGCTTTCTTTTAAAAAATAAACAAAACAACATCCTCCTTTTTTGAAGTCGACTAAAAATTATCAAGTGCTTGAAAAGGAAACAGGAGCCTATTTATCCAGTTAAGTATTATCTATCTAGTAATTTGTGGTTATAGTAGTTCGTAGTGTTACCTCACTGAGCCGTCTGTAGGGAGCCTTAACGTCCATTGCACTTCCTCGGCAAGTTTTTAATAGCTTTGTATAAGTCCTTCTAAAATAGTTTCACGGTTCGTCTTCAGACCGAGTTCGTATCGTAAAAAGTTTCGTGGCGAGGGGCGAAGGCTCCGCAGTGAGTTGTGCGCTGGGATTTCTGTCGACTAATTTATCTTTCATTTACGCTTGTTTTATGTTATGTGTTTCTTAAACTCAAATAATACACATCGTGACTCAAACAATACCCAAAGGCTACGTTGTGGTAACTAATTTATATCCATGTAACATCTATATATATATATAAAAGAGAAAGTGTGTGGGTACGTTCCATTTAGGTTATGAAACGACTCGACCTATTTCAATTAAACTTTCAGGGAATTTTCAGATTGACCTGCGAAGTAATCCTGTAAAGTTTGGTGGCGATCGGAGCACAACTCTTTTTGAACTGTCAAACAAGCTATCGGGGGTCTTAAACAGCATATCGCTATCTCTGTGCGGAACGCGCAAGATGTGTGACAGAGAAAATCGATATTTGCGGGAAGAATAACACTCGGAGTCCAGATTTGTAATGTTTGTATTTTCTAATTTCTTAACTATATACACAATTTATGTGCTACGTCCTTACTGGCACTAATTAGAAACTACGTTTGTCGACCAATCTGGAAGGGACACTGATTAATAGTTATTCACCATGAGAGTGAGCGAGAGGTGATTTTCTCTGTCACACATTTTGCGAGTTCCGCACAGAGATAGCGTTATGCTGTTTAAGACCCCCGATAAAGCCATACGTCGTACTTTTATTTCTGACATTAACTTGAGCCCGATTAGCTTTTTGTATAAATGATAAGAATGATATCGTTTTACTGTGATATTTCTCGCTCGAGAAGAGAATGAATATGGAGAGAAATCAAATGAATAATTTAATATATGTTGGGAAAAAAAATTGTCATACTTTTTCCCAACAGTTTTAGTGCAATATGTCACGTATGTCAACATGTCCAGTCCCGTTTCGGTAGACCGCACCCGACCCTAAATGCCTACGCAGATCCCCGAGGGTTAATGAACTAATTTTCTCATTCAGCTCTTTAAGTATAAAATTGAACGGATATTAACCGGCATGTTCAGACATGTTTGCTTTGTACGCAGTCATGTATGTGTTTATTACGGTTTTATACACGTTATATAGAGACCAATAAACGGATGTTTGAATGGATTAGGAGGTTTGGTAATAAATGTTGCCACATAATTAATTGATCAACGATGGATGTTTATTTTATAAAATTAAATGTTAAAAAACCGCTACCATCTTTTTTAATACAATCAGAGTAGACAGAAAACGCTATTCAATTGCAGTTGCTGGTAGTTGGTGAGCTTAAATACGCAGGGTACAATGCATATGATTTTTGTTTGAAAACTGAAAACAGAAAATCCGTCCAAACCCTCTGGTATTTGAAACATATCGTTGTGAAGTCCAGCGCTCCGCTTTAGGTTATCATTGCTTAATATATGCTGATATCTTTAAAACACATTTCAAGCATCAATAACTGCGAACGGAAACAACTCCTAGCACAAGCTTAAACTTGGTTGGAATGGTTAACAACAATGTTTGCGTAATATTTGTGAAAAAATTATTGCTAATCATTTTTTTAAATTAAAAAAACAATAACAAAGGTTGGCCAAACAGTAAAATAAGTCTACGGTCAGAGCATGTCACTATCACGTGAATACATCTATGACACTTCTTGTATAACTCGTTGCGATACACTGTTTAAAATTTTTAGTAAGATATATTTTTCAGGTAATGTCTGAAAAACAACAAATAAGCGGACAACAACAAAGAAGTGTATAAATAAAACAAAGAAAAAAAATACGACTACCTCTAAGTATAATATGCAACAAACAACCACTAACCATGCTATAGATATAATGAGAAAATATTTTCCTTTGTAATTTTTCGGAAAAGTTCATATTTATCGTGCTCTCTCAAATAGATCCATATTAATGGATACGAAAATGTCACTCATTTAATATGATCATTCATTAGCAGTACGGGTGTCATCAAGGAAAATAATTTCTCACTACATCTGCACAAACACTTGTATTTTATCACGTTTTAAAATAATGACGAAACTTGTAACGCGCTTCCGAAATATGCGTATAATTTAATCGTAAAACCATCTGTCACCTGCCATAGAACAATCGCCGATCAATAGGATTGATTGTTCGCAAAATCAATAGGATGGTCTCCTCTATTATATCATGCTGTGATAATGTTCTGAATACTTTGTACGTGCGGTATTATAATAATGCTGGACCGAGTCTGAATACTGCAAATTACATCAATATCTGGATGAATATATAAGAGCCGTGGTAACTCAGTGAGCGGTTGTCTCAAGTTGCATAGTACGCTAGCAATCCGAGTTTGAGCCGGCACCAATAAATTTGCTGTTGCAATTTTTTATGGTGATTTACCACGCGATCGGCGGTGAAGGGAATACAAAACAACGGGAGAACAAACATCGAGAAAATTTGGCAAAACGTAAATTACAGAATCTAGGTATGGACAATGAAGAAGATTCTGTAAACAGTGAAGTACACTATGATAAGCCGCGGCCATTCGTGTCACAGTTACCTAATTTTACTATGACTTTATGACGATATGGCAACTATAAAACGAAACATAAAAAACATCTTCTCACAGACTTTAATAAAAAAAGTGCTATTTGTATGTTTTGAAATGAAATGTAGTTTGCTCAAGATCCGGGTCACTCATTTTTACGCTTCACATAGCTTCATCTATACGTATGTATATAGTATATATGTTTATATATGTGTCCACGATTGTTTAAGAGAGTAAGAAAATGTGTGCTCGCATCTCTCTCTCTTACCCCTGCAGTAATATATGAAACGTATCTCTCTTTCTATCTCCAATAATTTATATATGCCTCTCAACTTCCCTTCGCTTTGACCAATTATAATTTTCGTAACGCATTCACCAGCTTACTTCAAGCGTGCGTAAAGAAGTTTCACTTCGAAAAAGTTTTCAAAACAAAACTTTCGCATCACTCAAGTCCGTAAATCGACTTGAGTGTATTTTATATAGTTACTATTGTGGTAAAATACTTTCCGCTCGTTAGACGCGTGTATAAAACCGGTTGTTTATCAACGTGCTGAATCGCAGCGGCGCGTCAAACGTGTCGGCCCGGTTGTCGGGTCTAGTGGTTCTTAGCTCTGTGGCCGGGTCATCGCGCTCCTGACTCACGCGACGGCGAGGGCGTGTGCCAGCCTCGGCGTGCGCTTGCGCCGCTCTTTGTGTTTTTTTAACCTGCACATTGCACGGACTTCCTTTGCCCTCGTTGTTTACAGGATCCCGTGGAGGATTTATCTGTTTATTAGATTCATTAATTTATTAAATTTTATTGTTTTTGTAATTTAAGTTTTGTAAGTAACTTCATAATAAATGTACGGTCGATTACACAAACGGAGGAGGTTGTCAATTTGTTTGATTTGTTTGTTATTGGGTTGGCTTTCAAACTAAATTGAATGTTAATTTCCTATAATTAATTTTGTTTTCGTAGAGCCTTGTTACTTAAGCTGTGTGTAAATTTCCACTACAGAGGAAAGACTGGCATGTTGAAATACATAAAAAAAGAAGCGAAACTATGAAATATTCTTCCCAGCAATTAAACTCTAGAATAACTTGCCCATTGAGATAACCGAGACTTCGTCAACTATATTTAAATCGCGTGTATTTAAATAATATCTAATCAGTGAAAATAATAGACTGGTGCATATATTATTGTTTATACATATGTATTTATGAGCAGTGGTAGCTCAGTGTCCGGGCGGTCGCCTCAAGTTACATAGTATGCTAGCAACCCGAGTTCGATCCCCGGTGCCAGCACCAATAATTTTTTTTGTTGCAATTTTATGTGTTGATATACCACGCCCTCAGTGGTGAAAGAAAACATCTTGAGGAAGCCTACGTATCTTAGAAAAAATTTCTAAGACATGTGAAGTTTGCCAATCCGCGCGAGGGCCGCATGGCGGACTATATCCTTATACCCTCTTTACAGAGGGCCTGTGCCCAGCAGTGGGACACATATAAAGGCTGTAACTTATTTATATAAGACTTTATTTATTTATGTATATAAGACTCCTATTTTTAGAGGCAGTCTCCGTAGCCTGATCTTAAAAACCAAAGATTAGGTGAAAGAAACTGATATATACCATTGAGATCGCCCGTGTACATACATTTTAGTACAAAAATTATTTATCTATCTGTCACATATATAACATTCATACGTAGGTATGGTTTTCAGTTTGTATTTTTCTGCTCAATAACTTTTTAAATTTCGTGTCGATTGTTTAGCTGTTTGGAAGCAATCGTATATACTTAGTACATGTGAATTGTACGAACACTAGCAGCCGTACACTTTGTGCGCGGACAACAAATAAAAGGCATTTTGTTTGCATTAGTACGCACAGAGGCGTTTGAAATATGCCACCGGCTCCGGTATTCGTATTCGACCGCAATTCGATACAAATTGCTGGCATGCGTCGAACGAATGGGTAGCTATGTAACATGTTTCGCGCGTTGTCTGGCGGCGATCCTTTTAGTTGGCTGGTTTAAAATTTTATTTTTATATAAAATACCTAAATTTCGTACAAAAGAATCGTAAGTGTCTGCATTCTTAAGGTCTACGCAAGCTGACCGAATCGTGGTTCGGAACTTTCGGGCACCCTCCGATCCGAGTTTTATCTCTCCGGTTGTCTAACCAGGTCTACTGCCGGGGCAAGATTATGATGCTAATACGACTTCATCTTCCCACCCCATCATATACTTCTTTTTTAAATAATGCTACCACATCGAAGTCACAGTTGTGTTAATACTTAAAAGAGGTTGAAGCCAATCTTTTTAAGAAAACCGGTAAAGTTGTACACGTTACCGAGCTACCAGCATAAAATGCATGAAAAAATTCACGACGTTTAAATAATGTTACGAAATGTCACATTTACATTGTCAAACATGTTATTATTGTAATGAAAGCATTTATGCGGGCGGATTCAAGCTTGGTTGTCTGACTGAAAAAAACAAAAACAGGTAAACGAACAAGGATTTAAATATTAACGCTATGAGACGATGTTTGTTCTAAAGAATTGTTTTAGAACATTCTTGCTGTTATGATATCGATGACATTAACATAATCCGATATTAAATTATCAATATATGGGTGGAGGACCCATCGGACATCAAGACGCGCTGCTAAATTTCATCCTTTGTGGACATCCCTTAAATTCGAATGAAGCTGTTTGCTTCGTCTTTGATTATTGGTACAACACAGGACTGAAATAGTGTGCCCGCTTCTGTCTTTCCCTCCGATTACAATGTGGGTGTTTTCAAAAGTAGAGTTAATAGACATTTACTAAGCTAGCGCGCCTTACCATCCAGGGGCAAAACGATTAAACGCTTACTTGCCAACAGAGGAATTAGTTAAATGCTGCCACCTGCTTGGGATCTTATTACTAATAATTGTTTTTATGGCAAAAGGGTCAACACGTGAATACGGTTCTTCTAATGTGAAGTGATTCACGATGTTTACAAAAGCTTACTAAAGGAATTGTAGGTGCTTTGTCGAAGTATTTATGAAGAGTTGGTAACCGAACACACCAATGTGAGGCCTCGAGGTTCTGTGAACTACATACTATGAAGTGACTAACATATATGTATATCTAAGAGGCAGGATCTATATTTTATTTATTTGTATATTTATTGATAACTTATCTATATTATGTGTAGATTAGTGATAATTTGTACCTGTATGTCACAGTCCTGTTTTGTTCATATACGAGTATGTATTACCTGTCCATACACAGGTTGCCTGGAAGATATCGCTCTTAGCGATAAGGTCACCATTGTACAAGAAATTGTAAAATATGACCTAGTTCTGTAATTCGCTTCTTGAAGGATTTTAGTATACAATGAAGTTATATCTATTTCCATTTATAAAATAGCGAATTATTTGGAACTTACGTTTTTTGCTGTTCATTTAAAGCGTGGCTTGTATTTCCTCCGCCTCGGTTCACGCAATACATCGTAAATGTGTAATTGACAGTAGGACGAGGGTAGACCATAACTCAATATGTTATTGGAAGTCTTGCACGGCGGCTTAGACAACATTAACGTGCCCCATGGAGACGTGTTTTTGACGTAGGATTTTTATTTCAAATGTTTTGACATTCGATGACTTGATCTTTCTTGTTTTCGTTAATCTGTTGCTTGATTGCCGATCATATTTTTAAAACGTTTTATTATCATTATTTACGCTAAATCATGTTAGTATAGATAAATGAAACGATAATTTCATAAAAATACATTACTTTACCAAAACAACAGCAATGAAATACAAAGTCAAAAACAGCTGATTCTCGGGTCAACGAACGCATGTTTTTTAAACATTTGTTTTTGTTTCCGTCCCATCATCAAAGGTGTCATTAGTACTGTCGTTTGTCTTCGTTGTGGTCTCCTAATACCCAGTATATAAAAAATCTATAAATGGTGATATCCTAGCAATCAAAATTAGTTAGTAGATGGAAAAGGATCATCGTAAGGTATTCTTTTATGCTCAGATTACGTGTTAAGCTTCCTAGTTGAGGTGTAATTGAGCGAGAGCTTTATCTAACGCTTTACTTTTTGTTCGCTATTCAAAGACTGTACTAAAGTCTTGTGCGACCATGTCAAAGAAGTTTCCAGCGTTAAAGACGCTGCCTGCGGCGCTGTCTCCGCTTTGTAGGGGCTTTAGAAAGCAATGAAGAAAGTTTATATGCATTGTGTGATATATACGAAAATTCTTGATAGGTATATATATATATATTTATATATATATTTAATTTCTTTTTAATTTTTCACAATTTTTCAGTTTTCTTGTGTTGAATAAATGTTTATTCTATTCTACTCTACTTTTATCTTCTAGTCCCTTTTCATTTCACTCAGCAATTCATCCGTTTAAATTACCCGCGGTAACTTTCGAACCCGGACGAATTTCAATGATAAAAGTCGACCTCGCAACTTGGCAACGCTTTGACGACTCGTGCCAGTTTTGCTCGGTATAATTTTGACGTCGCAACTTCTTAAGGTATTTGAATATAGACGAGCCAAGTTCGTAAGTCCCGCGATAAACAAACGCTAATGAATCAAGCGGGACTTCCGACGTTTGGAATGTTTTAAACCGGCCCTAACGCTACGTAGATAACGCAATTTTATAGTACACTAGCGTACCCAGGCCGCTTCGCCGGGCTGGATTTTGATTTATTTAAACAATAAACTTACATAATTAAATATTTAATTTAACTCTCTCAATATATTAAATTATTCATTTCTCTCCGTATTCATTCGCTTCTATTCTCTTCTTGAGCGGGTGAAGATCATTACCTACACCCATGTACATATCAGCAGCATTAGTAAACGGATACATTCGCGGCTCTATAACTTACCTTGAATACTTCAAAATCCTTAATTATATCTTTAATATATACTTCCGTATTTTTTTTTGTTAACGCGGTGGAATCTGTTATTATAGACCATCCTCCGGTACCCTGGGTGGGCCCCGAGGGATGTGTGGGACTCGGCCTGGGCAGCCCATACCCACAAAACCTACCGCGAATGCCATCAGCCGTTATGAGCGGGGCGTCCCGGATCTGTCAGCGACAGGACACCCCAACGACCGGCCGGTCCCGGCAAAGACCGGACTTCACCCTCAAAGGGGACTTCTCCGGCACTCAGAGAAGTCCCGACGACGCCGAAGCATGCTGGGGCCAGGTTCCCATCCTGACCCCGCATACTTCAGTATACTTTATTGTACTTCAATATGGTTCATAATGACATAAATATACAAAACGCATGTTTTAATACAAACTTGGGTTGTAAAACAATAGAATATCATCATAGTGAATAAAAGCTGTATTTGACAGTTCAAAAAGAGGAGTGCTCCGATCGTCACCAAACTTTACAGGATTACTCGCCAGGTCAATCTGAAGATTCCCTGAAAGTTTCATTGAAATCGGTCCAGCCGTTTCGTAACCTATATGGAACACATCCACACACTTTCTCTTTTATTTGTATTGATGTATACATCGTTTCGAAGTACTAAGATTAAATTGAACGAAATTGAAAGAAGAATCGCGGTACCCAACATAATAAACTGTTAAAGTACTAGTGTATAGAACGTAATACGATGGTTTAAGAAAAAAAATATATTTTTATTCTATTTGATATTATATTATATTATTAGTATATTTTGTTATATGTATTTTATTATGTTTTTTTCAGAAAACATTACTAACATTCTTGTTAACCATTCCAACTAAGCTTGAGCTTGTGCTAGGAGGTGGTTCACGTCAATAGCCGAATGATGAATTCGAACCTACAACCTTCCGATTCGCAGACCGTAATCATGACGCTTCGAAAAGAAATTGGAGTGTCTTAGAAAACAATAAACATAATTATATCTAGAATACAATGGAGCTGTAGGAACCTAAAGCAGCGGGGCAGGCAGGACACATAAGGTCATTAAAAAAATACAAGCGTTCGACGGTTATTATGTTACGTACGTATTCCGATCCGAGGGCGGTCGAGACGGCAGAAACACAGCTCGGTCGGTTCCTTTCCCCGGATAAGCTAAGGAACATTTAATACCACTGCGGGAAGCGTTGGCGTTGGCAGAAGTAATGGCCGAAGAATCCCCAACAACCAAATAATTAAGCCTTTGGCATCGCCTGATATCGACTCTAAATCGTAAGCCCTGTTCCGCCAACTCTCGACCTGATAAATGACACTGGGACTGCCTACCCCTCTGGGTCAAGGGCGTGCTTTCATTTACTTAGTAAGAGACATCATTTACATTCAAATGTTTAAACCAATTACTACAAAGTATATTATTCTAAGGTCATAACATCAAGTCCTGCGTTGTATTTCATAAAAATACGTTCAAAAAGTGTTTATTGCCATTAAGGTTAATTAAAATAGTCGTTTAATAAATTACTTTTCGTATTAACGTTGCGTGCTGCGACAATATAATTTAAATGTAGTCCCAGATAAAAGTTGGCTTATTGTTGGCTCCTTTTTTTTTTATTTGTTGACGGGGAGGAAATCTTCAGAAAGATAACCCGCCTTCTGGGGGGAAGGCGGCGGTTATGTGGGGTTCTTACCCACTAAAACCTCCCCGGTGGCCCTCGGTGCATGACGAGGGGCTCGGGGATCTCAACGTGGAACGCACCGAAGCCCCTCTGCACTGTGCTCAAGGAGAGCACGTCCCAGGGGGGGGGGAGGTAACTCCATCCACCCTTGTGCCCTCGCACCGCAAGGCGACACGGGCCAGCCGATGTGGCCTTCTTCCCGGGTCCACCTTGGTGGACGACTCAGGCCCCCACCATTGTCGCCCAGTGAACCTGAGGCCCCTTTTAGTCGCCTTCTACGACAGGCAATACCGTAGTCTTATTTTTGAGAGCCCAGAACTACAGGGCTGTTATTGTTGGCTTCTTTTTTATGTAATCACTTTCCACCAAAACCATAACAAAGTCTATACAATAAAGTTATAGTGTACGCTAATAGCAACATTAATAAAAGGATATTGTGTCGCCGCTATTAACGCCCACCCTCCAAACTAATTTTGATTACATATTAAAATTTAAATTTTTAAATTTGAAATAGGTTATTTTTTATTTTTTTTTCCTTAGAATAAAATACCTTTGAAATTGTTATACTTGAGTACTTATCTATGTGACTGAGCATTTTCGTGTGTGTCTGTGCGTGTGGATGTATGCGCGCGTCTGCTGACTTGATGTTAAAAACTTAGACAAGTGTATAAAATTTAGAACTTATTTCAATGTAAGTCTTATATGGTTTTCTTGTGGAGGCTATTGTCAGAAATGGACCAAATAATTAAATATAGACCACACAGGAAGTACCAACTTTCAAATAAAAAAAGAATCATCATCATCGATTGACCCAATTGAAAGTTATGAGGTAACAAAAATAATTACAGTTGAATTCAGGAGCTCCTCCTTTTTTGAAGTTGGTTGAAAAATGCAATAATGCACTCAAGTACGCGCTTGCCAATACAGTGGGTTTTAAGCTACGATCTAACGCTTTGTAAATGCACTCTACGTTTATTTATTTATTACAGAATCCACAGCATTTAGATTATAATATATACAACGTTCACTCTACTGAGTGCTAACAAAGGGCTTCATAAGACTGAGATTTAAGTGAGGTCGTCAGTCATATCGTCATGTGAATGGGTATGTGTTGTTTATGAAGTGTGTATATATGTGTGTGTGCACATCATTAGGTATTGACACTCAAGACTTACCTGTGAGATGAAGTCTCCCATTCAGCAATGACCGCATTGTGTACTATCGTTTTGAAGTAAAGCTGTACCTATCATTGGGATTAAATTTTGAACAGAATTCAATTAAAAGTTAATGTCAGTGAATAATGGTCAAAATTTAATTTCAAAAGTTAAACTATAGGTTCTATCAACCCAACAGTAATCGACATTCGACAAGAGGTTAAGACTATCGTGCCATACACCATGAACATCCTTCAAGTGATATTTCCTACTTCTTTTTTCAGAAATATAACTAACATTCTCGTTAACCATTCCAACTAAGCTTAAACTTGTGCTAGGAGATGGTTCACGTCAATAGTCGAACGGTGGATTCGAACCTACGATGTTACGATTACCGCACACGACGCATACCGTACCCTAAACCATTAGGCTATAGAATATTAAAAAGACATTGCTTCTGACTACTTTTACGTGGAAAAGTTGAAAAACCGATTTACCGTAAATCGTTGTTTCGGCTACAAATTAAGACATAAGTTAAAGAACTTAAAACTGCGTTACATTGCGTTAAGAGCGTTTTATGAACCAGCTAGATGAGAGAAGTAAGTCGAATAACTTATCTTATTTTCTAATTAAGTAACATTGCGTCGCTTCGCTGCGTTTCAAATTAATACATCAACTTAAACTCCTAGCTCGAAGTCGAGGAACGAGAATTTATTCCCGTTTGAACTGATTAGAACTGCGGATGAGATCTTAATCGACACAATAAAGTTGTAACGCTAGTTAGCTGTTTGAGTGTCACGATAGTTTTCCGATACAAGTATATTGAAAAAAGATTTAATTTGAAATGGGACCAAACGGGACGCACCCGCTTTCAAATAAAAAAAAAGAATCATCAAAATCGCTTAACGAACGATAAACTACACAGATTGGCCAGAGAAGCTGGCCTTGACTACTTCACCGGATTGAGAGGCGGCGTAGCTCTTAGGTCGCTCGACTAGTAATTCGACAAATGGTTACTATGTTACGCTTAATCATTCCGATCCGAGGGCGTCCTAGAGGGCCGAACCACCGGCCGACTTGGTCGGTTAATATTTCACGGATAATCTAAGAGACATTCAAAAACTAAACTAACTTTGAGTGCCACTTTGGGAAGCGTTGGCGCTGGGAGAAGAAGTGACCGAAGAAACTCCAGCAATTAAAAGAACACCCCCGGGTGGGCGTATTATATGTATGTGAAATGCATATCATGGCTAATAAACCATCCATATATTAGCTTCAGATCGGTTGCAAATTTTTCCATCATCGCACCGCGCGCCAGGATTAACAGCCGTTACGATATATCACGTTATAAACTCCGACCAACGATAACGCGTTAACGTTATCTCGTTGCTCGATAATCCGCTAGTTTTCGATTGGTTTACAACTTTATTTATGACCGCTGTATCTTTAGGAGCTATATTTTATTTAATTCTACCGGGACTTTTGTTTATATGTGGTGACGGCTTACGAGAATTCATTGCTGCCTTCTTCCCGTGGGTGCCATAACAAACATCTAGAGGGTTGGGTTCGATTATCCAAATAAATTGCTGTTTGGACTGCAAGGATGTCATCAATTGCTTAAATTATATAAATATTAATAATGCAATGAAGATAAACAATTTGTAAATCACATTTACATCTAAATAGAGGCTTATGTTTTGTAATTTGTCTTATTGTTCATTGATTAAGTGGCACAATAAGAATGCGATTTGGTAAATGTTTGTTGTAATCCATGTAAATATTATAATTTATACATTAATAATGGTGACGACTTCAGGGTTTTAGTTACAATGAACAAAAAATGGCGGCACTAGTGCATTTCCAACCGACTTCAAAAAAAGGCTTTGTCTGTTTTTTATTTTTGTGACCGCATAACTTTCGAGTGGGTGAACCGATTTTGATGATTCTTTTTATTTAAAAGCTAGTGCTTTCACTGCGATCATATTTTGATCCAATTCTAACAATGGCATCTTTGAAAAAACGATATGTCTTAAATTTACATCAAGTATGTGCGCCACAAATGGACGAATACTCAATATCACCGATGTCGATGATTCACCGCTTCCCGAAGTGGCAAATAAGTTAGTCTAGCTTAGATTGTCTCAGTAGATTTCGTTAATAAAATAGCTACCGACCGAGTCGTGGTTCGGCCCTCTCGGGCGCCCTCGGATCGGACTGCTAACGCGTAATAATGGTAACCGTCCAAGCCGAGGTTACCCCTCACCGGGGGCACCCTTGTGTCGAGTTACCACCTAATAGAGGTTCAGGCTAAGCGACCTAAGAGCTATGCCACCTCTCAAATCCGGTGAAGCAGTAAAGGCCAGCTTCTCTGTGCCAACTGTGTTACTTCGTCCAAAAAAAAAAACGATGATTCATTTTTTATTGGAAAGGACTGTACTTCAAGGTTAGCTTAAAGAGACTTTGGTAAGGTTCTGATTATTTCGTAATATTGCTAAAATAATTCGTAACTACAAATAGGGCGTCCGCGTGTGTTAACGTTTAACGTATATTTCGATTTGAAGTCGGTTATTGTTGTTAAATTAAATGGGACCACACGGGAAGTTCCAGCTTTCAAATAAAAAAAGATTAATATATAATATAATATAGTTTATTTGCATCAAAAAAAAAGTTGAATACACATAAAGGTGAGTCCCTTAACTCCCGAACTAGCGTAAGCTGTATCTCAGGAGCTAATGTCTTTCAATTCATCCATATCAGTTCAAACAGTCGATTGTTAAGAGGTCAATAAAAAAAATACAGACAAATTGAGAACTGCCTCTTTTTTATAGTCCCCTGAAATGGGCATCCGCGCGTACTATTGTTTAACGTTTGTTTGAGTCTTTTAGTCGGGATTTGTTTTTACTACTAAATATATTGATTTCAATAATCGATTTATCGATCACACTATGTATAATATACCGTATGATATGTGTATATAATCCCACTATATATGCTACCAAGATAAAGGCACAGACAAACACACAAGGCCTATACAAAAACTTCAACGTTATATGGAATACCAATCTCGGACTTTTCACATTCAAACAAAAGACACAGAGTTGCTTTTACTGAGGGTGGGCTTAAAGCCTAATCCTTGTACGAGGCTCGAGTGGTGACGCGCATACATTGAAATACTTTTAACTATCAAATATACGGATATTCTAAGGACTGCTACGTATTTAATTCTTAGTCTTATTCTAACGAGCTCAGAACTGCAAGGCTGCGCCTTTGAGAACCTTCCCGGTGGCCCTTTCCTCGGTGCATGACGAGGGGCTCCGGGATCTCCAGTGGAACGCACCGGAGCCCCTCTGCACTGTGCTCAAGGAGAGCACGTCCTGGGGAGGATACTCCCTCACCCCTATGCCCTCATAGTGCAAGGCTACACGGGCCAGCCGATGTCGCCTTCTTCCCGGGTCCACCTTAGCGGACGACAAAGGCCCCACCCTTGTCGCCCAGTGAACCCGAGGCCCCTTTTAGTCGCCTTATACGACAGGCAGGGGATACCGCAGTCTTATTCTTGAGAGCCCAGAACTACAGGGCTAAACTACAGGGCGCCTTTGAGAACCTTACTTTAACGTGTTACATTGAGTGTAAAATGAAGACTTCACAAGAAGTGTAGTGATCTGTGCGGTGGCATTGTGGTTGTCGACACATGAACGCATATTATTATCAGGGTGACTATATCCGGTAACACGAGATGCGCATATTGTGTTAATATTAATATCAACAGAAATTGCGTTTCCATTATGACTAATTAACTACATAGTTAATATGTAATAGTAATAACTACATACACATTTATGTTAAAAATTCATTTGTAATATTAACTTTACTATAGTTTATTAATTATTATCGTGTTATTATTGTTACATTAATTAACGACCGAGTAAATATAATGTCACAATAATAATTACGTATATATTATAATATACATAATACACATTTATGATGTTGGTGGCCAGAGGGCTGGCTTATACCTTGCACAGAGGCTAAGGATTGCCATACAATGTGGCAATGCTACCAGCCTTCTGGGCACGCTGCCAAGCGGTGATGGTTTGGCACAGTTATATTTTTTGTAAATATTTTGTAATATCTATTAAATTGTAAATATTTCTTTATTAGTTAGTATATGTTATGTTTATTTTAATAAATATAGTAAAATAATGTTGAAAATTAATAATGAAAATAGAAAGAGCATAAGGCGTCAGTCGTAATTTACAATATGATACTACGGAAGTTAAACGAGCTTCCGCGCGTAGTAGCGTATTAAAATTAATTCGTCATGTTTCATTTGATTTGAAGTTGGTTTTTGTTTTTACTCACAAAAATATTTGTATAAAATAGAGAAGCGAGTACTTGTTTTGATGATTTCGATAAAATCCATAGATATGTATTAAATAAAAAAAGGTTTCCCACAGATTTTATTTAGATACGATTCCTTATTTTATTTCATCTACCTACATTGTTCTACCCCGAAGGTCATAAATCGTAAATCTCGTCCATTCCTCGAATTTATTAGTTCAAATGGTGACTATATTTTAGGGTCAACCCGAACAAAGTGAAAATATGGGCGATTTTCTTGTTACATGTAGACCTCTTAACTTTGATTATATGTCTGACAAGTCTTGACCTCTTAACAATGTTATTGGTGTGTCTGTAATAATTATAAATGAAGTTATGACTGATTAGATATAATAATGAAAAGAAAAACCGTCCGTTTAACTCTTAACTTTTTAACTCTTTACTTGTTAATACTGGGGACTTATTATTTGACACATTATTATGCAAGTGCTGTTGTATTTTTCGGCTGTTAATATTTCTTATAAATTTGGAAGTTTTCTCTAAAACAAGCTGGTTTGGATCTCGTTTATTACGTATAATATTTTTTAAACAACGATTCATTCTTACGGATAAACACAAATTTCAAGAATATACAGCGGTGGTAGTGGGATATTCCATTTGGTTATAGAACTGATACATTGATTGGTGAGGAGGCCAATTTAGCAACCAAATTTTTGGGACTAAGATCAAGTTTTGTGCATTTATCTGATAAACATATTCATGATATAAAAATAACAGTTACTATGAAGTAAAAAAGTGGTAATGTATTTATGACACAGTCGGGCACAAACCTCCTAGAGCAAAAAGTAATTTATATCTTTACTGCTTTTATGTAATTTATCAGTAAGTGGTTCACCACGATCGCACGGGTGTAAGTGGAAATGCAGTACAAGATGACAAGGCGCATTAGTTTAGTTCCCTAACGCAAGATGCGAACAAATAATTTCAATCCTTTGTTGAATAATGAAATACGAATCAAAGCGCTTCTTCCTGTTTGAGGGATGGTCACAACAAAAGTATGCAATTCAGGAGAGCGTCTGGAAGTTTGATGGTAGAATAGCATTGGGGTAATAGGACCATGTAATTCCAGAGCACACTCTTGTAATATTTACGTTTTGAAGCACGGTTTTGAGCTATGGTAGGTCTTTTTTGTTAACGGAGGGAAATCTACAACAAGGGGTACTGTAGGGTTCTTACCCACTAAAACTCCCCGCCCTCGGCCCTTCCTCGGTGCTTGGTGAGGGTCTCCGGGATCTCCAGTGGAACACACCGGAGCCCCTCTGCACTATGCTCGGAAAGCACATCCCGGAGGAGCTCAATCCCTCCCACAGCGCCCACGCAGTGTAAGGCGATACGGGCCAGCCGATATCACCTTCGTCCGAGATCCACTTTAGCAGACGTCAAAGGCCCTTGTGGCCCCGTGAGCCTATGGCCCCTTTTAGTCGACTTCTACGATAGACAGGGTATCCCTATTGTATGAGCCCAGAACTACAGGGCGCCAGAAGTTCCATAGTACGCTACATGTGTTATAAAAAATTCTAAGACATGTGATGTCTGCCAATGCTCCCTAGGTTTGCGGGTTTCTCTTTACAGAAAGGCCTGCCCTTAGCAGTGGGAAATATAGACTGTAACATTTTGGAGTATTCAGTATTGAATAGAATTCCACGTAGTTTTCTTATAGCAAAAGTTTCTTAATCGGTATACGTTACTCAATATTCAGAACAACAAAAACGCCTCGAGTGTGTATTGTTGGGTCGTCTTGGAATGTTTCGATTCCCTCTTCACATTCACGCATTTAATTTCCGCTCGTGAAAGAGCGACTCGAGGCTAGACGCCCCCGTAATGTGTACTCCCTATTCTTCTGCACTATTATTGCGTTCTATTATTCATTTAACTTTGTAATGAAGTCTATTGTGCGTTTGATTGTTTCGGTAACAATAGTTTTGTGATTATGTGCATACTGCTGCTGTTATGACGTATATGCGAATTTGCAATTCGACTAATTTCGTATAGCAATATAAATTCTATTGACTAAAGGTTTAGTGCAGGTGTCGACAAAATTATCCTCGCGAGCTACACACAGCTCTTTGGAAAGCTGTGGCTCTTTAGTAATTACTTTATATACATAACAATTTTTGTGGTTTGTAAAAACTTTGAAATTTTGTAAATTGTAATCTCCTAAAAAGTTGCCGATCCCTGTTTTAGCGTATAGCATAGCGGTCACAGCTTCGACTATTGACGTGTACCATCTCTTAGCACACGTTTAAGCTTATTTATCAACCGACTTCAAAAGGAGGTGGTTCTCAATTCGACAGTATTTTTTTATGATTGTTGTCTTAAAACTTTCGTCTAGTATGAAGTGGTATGTATTGGTCCCATTCCATTTGGTTAACAATGACATAAGAAAATCTTAAATATAAGTCTTAAATTTTCATTAAGTATGTGGACGACAAATAACTTGGACGAATAACCCAATATCGCGCCAACCGATTCATTTTTATTGGAAAAGATGTAGTTTAATGGTAGTTTAATGAGAGTTTGGTAAGGTTCTAATTAATTCTATATTACGTTTATTGTTTGATTCGATTTGAAATCCTTTTTTTAATCGTAAATATTATGAATGTTTTTCAACTCTTCAGACTTAAAAAGTTGCTGACCCCTGGTTTAGGGCATGGTCTGCGAAACGTAACGTCTTGGGTCGTACCATTTGACTTTTCACGTGAACCATCTTTCAGCATAAGTTGAAGCTTATTTCCAATGGTTAATAGGATTATTAGTACTATAACAAATTGTTCCCGCTTCCCCGAGCTAGATTTTGTTTTATTTTATTTAAACGATAAACTTACATCATTATATATTTCATTTAACTCTCACAATTTATTAAATTATTCATTTCTCTCCGTATTCATTCTCTACTCGAGCGGGTGAAGTTCATTACACCCATATACGTATCAGTGAATACTATATCATACCCGTAATAGTAGTATCATAGTAAATAAACGCTGTATTTGACAGTCCAAAAAGAGGAGAGCTCCGATCGTCACCAAACTTTACTGGATTACTCGCCAGGTTAATCTGAAATTCTGAATCTTTGTCGTCCGCCAAGGTGGACCCGGGAAGAAGGCGACATCGGCTGGCCCGTGTCGCCTTGCACTGCGATGGCAGAGGGGAGGGAGTAACCTCCCCGGGAAGTGCTCTCTATGAGCACAGTACAGAGAGGCTCCGGTGCGTTCCACTGGAGATCCCGGAGCCCCTCACCATGCACCGAGGAAGGGCCACCGGGAGGTTTTAGTGGGTAAAACCCCACATAACCGCCGCCTTCCCCAGAAGGCGGGGTATCTTTCTGAAGATTTCCTCCTCGTAAACAAAAAAAAAAAAAAACAGGTTAATCTGAAAATTGCCTGAAAGTGTTATTGAAATCAGTTCAGCCGTATCGGAGGCTATACACAACAAACCCACACACTTTCTCTTTTATATAATATATATATAGATTAAATAATATATATTGAGATAATTACGTCAGAATACTTTGGTGGATATCGACTGCGTAATCAATTTGAAGCAGCCGACGCATTCCGTAAGATCTAAATACTTCATCTCGGTAAGGTCATGACATTTAAAATATGAAAGGTGAGATATGCGAGAAGCGTTAATAATCGTTTTATAATAAAATTTCAAAATAACGAGATCTTTATTTAATAACATTAACGACTTTCCCTCACTTCGCTTTATTGTTTTTTTTTATGACGAACTACACAGATTGGCCAGAGAGGCTGGCCTTCAGCCCTGTAGTTCTGGGCTCTCAAGAATAAGACTACGGTATCCCCTGCCTGTCGTAGAAGGCGACTAAAAGGGGCCTCGGGTTCACTGGACGACAAGGGTGGGGGCCTTTGTCGTCCGCCAAGGTGGACCCGGGAAGAAGGCGACATCGGCTGGCCCGTGTCGCCTTGCACTGCGATGGCAGAGGGGGGGAGGGAGTAACCTCCCCCCCGGGAAGAGCTCTCCTTGAGTACAGTGCAGAGGGGCTTCACTGGAGATCCCGGAGCCCCTCACCATGCACCGAGGAAGGGCCACCGGGGAGGTTTTAGTGGGTAAAAACCCCACATAACCGCCGCCTTCCCCCCAGAAGGCGGGGTATCTTTTTGAAGATTTCCTCCTCGTTAACAAAAAAAAAACACAAGGGTCCTCCCCCATTAACATTTCATATATAAACAAGATATATATAGCTAATGCGTCAAAGATAGATATAAAGCAAATAACTTTTAATTGCGTCCAACGATTTAGTCAGCGCGCGCCGACAAAGCATTTCTTGACTAGATTTACTAGGTAGGGACTTTACTAGTCGGGTATGAGTTTGAACCCCGCCTTTTTTTGTTGTAGAGGGGGGGGGGGAATCTTCACAAGATACCCGGGAAGGCGGTGTATCTTTTATTTTTTGCAATGGTTAATGTTTTTAGTTATTTCTATATTACTTTCAGTAATAAAAATTTACGTTTATCTATACTATATGCTAGAGCCGTGGTAGCTCAGTGTCCAGGCGGTTGGCTCTTGTTGCATAGTACGCTAGCAACCCGAGTTCGATCCCCGGTGCCGGCACCAATAAATTTGCTGTTGCAATTTTATGTGCTGATCAACCACGCGCTCGGCGGTGAACGAAAACATCGTGAGGAAACCTACATGTCTTAGAAAAATTTTTCTATATTTTTTATATTTATTTCCTCATATTAATCAGTTTCGGCATATTTTGTAAGTAAAAATAACAAACACACATATGACACGTAACAACAATTATATGTCTATATTCCTTCTTTTATATATATATATATAAAGGCTGTAACTTTAACTTTATACTATATGTGTGTTTTATGTTACAGGTAATATTCTTTGATGATTTGGGGTCAGTAGTCGGAGTGTTATCGTAAGTATGACATATGATACGTGGACGCGAGTTTTCCGATGGTTAAAATATTTGATGATCTGTAAAATAGAACCCGTCTTTAAAAGAAGAATTCGCTCCATATCTTATACCGAATCTAATAGACATTGTATGGTGTATTGCGAGTTATCTCTCTAATTATTCAACCGACTTTAAAAAGGCAGGAGGTTCAAAATTTTTCTATATTTTTTATATTTATTTCCTCATATTAATCAGTTTCGGCATGCACTTACAAAAGTAAGTAAAAAATAACAAACACACACATATGACACGTAACAACAATTATATGTCTATATTCCTTCTATATATATATACCTTTATTTATTTATAAATATTTATGTATGTATACCTTCTCCTTCTCTCTCCAATAGTTTTAAATTTTTTGTTAAAATCCGTGGGGTTTAAGCCTGGTGATCCATCAGACAGGTTCGTTCCTAGTTCGGACACCAGTCCCCCGCCCATAATTGTAATTTAAGTAAGTTATTATTGAAATTATTGTGGGAAAATAAAAATGTTTTTTTGTTTGTTTGTCATAAATTTCGGGTGAACTGATTTTTGGGATTCTTTTTTTTGAAAGTTGGTTCTTTCACTGTGGTCCCATTCTAATTTGGTCCAATTCTATTATATGGCATGCATGAGGAAACCATATGTCTTAAATTTGCATTAAGTATGGGCGCGACAAACGGACGAATAATTCAATATCACGCTAATATCTTTCAATAATTCTTTTTTTGGTTTGATTTCTGATTAATTGTGAATTAATTAATTGTGTATAGTTGTTACTGAGTAAATAATAATGATTCTTTTTCTTAATATTTATAGGATATTTCGGAAATACAAATAGGGCGTAAGAGCGTTTAACGATTCGATTTGAAGTCGGTTTTTGATTTTACACCTAAATATACTTGTTGCTTATATTTTTTTATTTTGTAGGAGGTCAGTATAGATTTTTTACACTCAAGTCGAAGGTGCACCTACATGTGCCATCTGGAAATCTGACCCCGACTTCGCGTAATTTCACTATCAACTTAAACTGCAAATTAATGGTAATTAGTTGAAACAACTAACGCGCATAGCTGTCACGTCATTAATTGGATACCGTAGCGATGTCCTCTAATTAGAAGCCGGTCTAGATTCACCCATTTCATATACAGGATGCCCGTTACAATGATTGCATTGATGAAAATCGGGAGACTTTAAGCTTACATTTTTTTCGTTTAATTTAATAACATAGAGCAAGACGGGTCTGCAAAGCCAAAATCTGTGTTAAAATTAACGTTCAGTGATGTCACAGTTATCGATATTTGCTAGTTTTATTAGTCTTTTAGTTCATTGGTACCACTATGGTTTACTATGGCGTACCATTGGCACTCTGATCGTGAGTGTGTTAGAGTTTGACGCATTTAATAATGTTGGAATGATAATGCTAAAGCCACTATGCCACTATAGTTTTCCAATATCGTGTGAATTGTTGCAATTTTGTTTTGTCATTTCTCTTATATCAATAAAATCATCATAAAATAAAATCAATAGAAATAAAATCATTAGAAATTTACATATCAAAATATGAAATCGATGACAAAAAAGAAAAAAGAGAGAGAGTAATTGATTGGTTTTATAATGAAAATTCTTGGTATCCAGTACTTTGATTTGATTGCAGCGTCCAAAACTACGATAGAAGTTAGCCCCCTCACTGCTATAAAGACGTGACAGCTTATTTTTATTTATTTTCATTTGACACTTTGTAAATCATTAAGGTTAAATAATCCGGGAGTTAACGAAGGTAGATTTGTAGCTGAGACATGTCTGATATATAAAATTCTTGTGTCACAATTTTAATTACCGTACTCCTCCGAAATGGCTTAACCTATTTTTATGAAATTTTATATACATATTCTAGGAGGTCTGAAAATCACCTACTATCTATTTTTCATATCCCTGTGTTGTCTTCGTTCTACTGATAGTAATTTTCTCCATATTTCTTCCTGTCATACTGATTTTATGTATAAATCCTTAAAGATAAAGACTTTGGAATGCGCTGCCAACAAATATACGTACAGCTGGAACTAAATCTACTTTCAAACATTTACTATGGAAGCTTTACCTAAGCAAGGAATAGTTTGTCAATTGCTGTCCCTATCCCCTATATAATTATTATGTTTATATGTTTAATTTATTTGTAAGTATACATGTATTTATTATAGTTTTCTTTTATTTATTATTTTCTCATATAGCTTGCACCCGCTACTTTGTCTCTTCACAACCCCAAGGTAGACTGGCAGAGAATGCCTACTGGCATTAAGTCCGCCTATTTGTACCTTTATTTTTTGTATTGTGTGCAAATAAAGAATAAATAAATAAATAAATAAATAAGAGTTCCACTCCCGACTTTTATTATTTTTTGGGCAATTTGTTTTATTATGTGACATTAAAAATACATACAACCCTAAGTTTTCACCCTTTTATCACAAACCCCTATTTTTTAATAGTAATTTAATCATCTTTCAACAAACAAATGACTGTTTGATACTGCTACAACAAACGTGATCCATGGCCTATGCTGTAATCTGAATCGTTTGTCACATTGCATGACCGATGGGAAATGTTATTTTTTATAATTTGATTACAACAACAAACACTAAAACTAATTTTGATGGCAAAACAACGTTTTCCGGGTTAGCTAGTAAGACTATATAAATGAACGCAGATTTAGTAAATTTGGCAGCGCCTACTGTAACACTAGTAGCGAACTGAGTATTGCAATGTCCGCAGTTTTGTTTATAACATAAAGAGTAATTAGCGCGCGGCCTCCCCGCCATGATAAACTGCCTAATTCAGTTCAGCGTGTACAATGGCCGCGTTCGCCATTGTTACTGTAGTTAACGCGTTATTTATTATTTGATAAAACACGAGCGGGTGCTCCGCAGCGAAGATTCTAACGCTAATGTTAAATTAGTATCATCACTATTTATAATTCAGTACTATTATGGTAACACCCTGTGTGCGCGTGGCTTGGCGCGGAGTTACTCTAAACCGGTGCTATAATAAATTATATTTTGTATTACTTAGCTCTGCAAGTATAATGTGTTCTGCATTTAGTTTCCTCTTGATTTGAGATTATATAGAGAGATTTGCTTTTATGACCTCAACAACCAAACGGTACATACGTGAATTTAATCCATTGTTCTCAGTGTCCGTGAAATAGCAACGGACCGTCGTGGTTCGGCCCTCTCGGGCGCCCTCGGATCGGAATGCTTTTACGTAACATAATAACCGTCCAAGCCGAGGTTACCCCTCACTGGGGGGACCCTTGTGTCTTGCTAACGCGATAGAGGTTCAGGCAAAGCGACCTAAGAGCTTCTCTAGTTCATCAAAAAAAAATCCATTGTTCGTCAAATCAGCTGTCACCAAGCGAACTGGTTCTACTTGATTCTCTCTATCTTCAACAATTGATAAAGGAGTAGCCTTTTTCAATCCCTCACCTTCATCTCCTCTGGTGTCGTGGATATTTATAGGACGACGCTTACAATAAGGCTTAATGATAATCGACCTCCAAAGGAGATGGGACCTCAAGAAAAAGTGACTTGTTATTCAATTGTTTAATATCCAACCTGACACTTGGTAAAGTTAAAGTTACAGTTACCTTTATATATATAATATGTATGTGCCACTGCTGGGACATATATATTTTATATATAAAGGCCTTCTCTGTAAAGGGGTGTATAAGAGCATAGTCCACCACGCGGTCATAGTGCGGATTGACAAACTTCACATGCCTTACAAAAATTTACTAAGACATTTAGGTTTCCTCACGATGTTTTCTTTCACCGCCGAGCGCGTGGTAAATCTACACATAAAATTGTAGCAGCAAATTTATTGGTGCCGGCACCGGGGATTGAAGTCGGGTTGCTAGCGTACTGTGCAACTTGAGCCAACCGCCCGGACACTGAGCTACCACGGCTCATAAGTCTTGGTAAGTGTTTATAATAACGCTATAACTTCGCCCTCGTTTCAATCGATTATAGAGGGTTAACTTATAAGAATCTCTACGAATAGGTTACAATATTTGCGTCACATTTCGCATGCGCCGTATTCCGATTGGGTTTACTAACACAAATGACTCCCGTTCTAGACCCGGTTGAACTGAGTGCACGAATAGGACGGGACTCCGCTCCCACGAATTGGACCCCAGACCAGAGCGGGTCAAACGGCAATTAGTCGCATCTCTAAATAGCCGACTCCTTGCCTTCCTTATTGGACAATTGTTTTGTGCCCGTTGTATATTTCGGCTGCCGTTGTATAAAGCTTAGTTTTCGCTTAAATTAATATGTTGCTCTTTGTAGAGGAGTAAATAGCTCGAGGCTCACCTTATGTAATCTTTGTGGGCTTCAAGTATCTATCAGTGACATCGCAAGTGCGTTGCTAAGCTTTTCACGAAGAGTTACACCATCAACATTTCACTAGAAACATTATACACTTCAGTTAGTCAAGGTACATCCTTGAGATCACTACAAATAAGGTGCGATAAAACCTTCTTTGCCCACTTTTAGGTTAAGTAAAGGTTTAACCTTTTTTTTTGTTAACGGGGAGGAAATCTTTAGAAAGATACCCCGCCGGAAGGCGGCGGTTATGTGGGGTTTTACCCACTAAAATCTCCTGACTTGACGAGGGGCTCCGGGATCTCCAGTGGAACGCACCAGAGCCTCTCTGCACTGTGCTCAAGAAGAGCACGTCCTGGGGGAGGTTACTCCCTCCCCTGTGCCGTCACAGTGCAAGGCTACACGGGCCTGCCGATGTCGCCTTCTTCCCGGGTCCACCTTAGCGGACGACAAAGGCCCTTGTCGCCCAGTGAACCGGAGGCCCTTTTAGTCGCCTTCTGCGACAGGCAGGGGATACCGTAGTCTAATTCTTGAGAGCCCAGAACTACAGGGCTGTAAGGTTTAACCTTAATTGACTGTACTTATTTTAAAATATGAGCAATAGTTTTTCTACAAAATAAAAGAATATAGTATTAGTACTGAGTGTTGCCTCCATGTGACGTAAAATTTAAATAAAAATAAAATGTAATGAAAAATACTGTATTATCCTTTTCGCTTAGGTTTGGGTTTTTAATGAAATATAATCAAATTAATAAAAAAATATATTTTATTTTAAGGATATTTAATTGTCTATCATGCACAATTTATTTCAGTTAGCTAGCGTCTTTATCTTCCGAGATATTCAAACATTCTTAACCGAACCTTGATTCCGACCCGTTATTTTTCCCCACTAGTGTATTTTAGAAGCGGCAGAGACTGAATGAATGAATAATAATCTACGTGTAGCCTACATTTAATTTATAATTCTTTTTCTACTAAATAAAAAGAAATAAAAATCCATATTACATGTAAAAGCTGCATCGTTAGAGAGAACCGGTGGAGTGATTTCGAAACATGTAGCTCCTTTGTTGGTGACGCCCTCTCGAGATGTCTTTCACGTTCTGAGATGCTGAAGCGCGCCATGCAAAGATTCCTCGATGCAAGTAAAGTGAATCACTTTTAGCTTTATTCCGTGCATAAAAGCATACCCTTTTCATCTGAACGGTTGGAATTCCATTTTTGAAATTTAATTAGGTGAACGACTTTCCCTTGCAAGGGTTCTGTGTGTTTTAAAACCTTCAAACGTTCGCGATGTCAAATTTAGAGCGCAAAGTTTAAATCCTTTATATACATGTCCCACTTTTGGACACAGTCTGTAAAGAGAGTATAAGGGCATAGTCCGCCACGCGCCTTCTTCAGAATCTATTACTATATAGTACCATATATTGTTGAAATTTCTACCCGAATAAAAAAAAAGCTTAGGAATTTGAGAATGGACGATGGGATAATGTAAAAATTCGCTTTGAAAAGAACTGACTTGTTACCGAGACTGTTTTGTATAAGTATTAGCAATTATTAAATCCGTTATTATTTCTGGAATCATGCATTTTTCTAAATTCAATAAATCCCTTCAACATAAACTTATAACTGTACTGAATGTAAACGAAGGTACTGTGAGCTACCTTGCTCAACATCGTACACAACATATTTTATATTTTATCATATTATTAACAGCAATACATCAAGAGCCTTAGAGGTAATTTATTAAAGACTTACTGACTTTGTTTCAGAGATTCACTTTTAAAGGGCTTTTCCTCCAGCATAACTCACTTGTTCTAAACTGTACACCAATTGTCTACAGAGAGAGTCCTCTCCTTTTTATCCTAAATTTATAGTATATGCATCTCTTTCAAAGACGGAAGCGGAAACGGCCTCGGTTGCCGACAACCGATAAAAGTACTTTAGTTGACTAAAGTACTTTTATATTATTCAGGCCATTAACTTTATAGATTATAATATTCAGTAGGACCAACTGTCGCTAACAGTATTTATAATTTTTTCATAACACTTAGTTTTAAATTCGTGATGTGAATGCGTGTGTGAGTTTCTGTACACCTGCCAATGGACCTACAATACATTTTTTTTATTTTTTTATTTTTTTACATTAAGAAAATTGCTTAATATCTACTTCTTCTTCTTTGTCGTTCCCTCATTTCTGAGAATCGTGGTCACTAGAGCCCCTCAAATGAACAATCTGCCTCCATCGGTTTCGGTCCGAGGCAGCCCTCACCAGCTGGTAGAGATTAGGAGAGGAGATGACACCTTTTACTTGGTCAGACCATCGTGTTGGCGACCGGCCTCTTGTTCTCTTGCCTTCTGTATTGCCAACGATGACCAGCTTTTCAAGGTTGCCATCCCCTCTACTCATTATATGCCCGAAATATGACAGTACGCGCTGTAGACTATCTACTAAATCAGATTAAATGTTAAACTATATTAATATTTGCCAAGTAATACCTCCCAACTATGATATTCCAATAACCTCGCATCCAATATTGCAAACGTGATTTGATGCAGGCCCGGAGTTTGTGCATTTACCAACTGCTACTGTGTCACTTATGAGGATGCGGGAGCTGAGCTGATTCCTCCGAGAAGCGTGCATATGTTAATACGGCAACTTTGTAAAGTTCTCGCATACTATTTGCAAGCAAATTACACTTGTGTGCGGGCGACCATAGTTTTATTTGACATCGTTGGTGTTACTATATTGTATAGTTAGGTACTCCATTATTGAAGTTTTACTTTAGGCGCGTCTTGAAAAAATTATTAGAGAGAAATTATTCTTGTTCTTTATCGTATTCTTCATTTCTGAAGGTCGTACTTATCCTGAAGCGCTTTCACTGAGACGTCGACGAGCTGCTTCCACACTGCTCTGTCCTCGGCTTCTCTCATCGCGGTCGGAATGTCGAGTCCAACTATGTTTTTAATTTGGTCAGTCCAGCGAGTAGGTGATCGGCCCCGTGATCTTTTGCCCTCGATTTTCTCTACAACAACCATTTTCTCTAAATTATCTGGTTGCCTTCGGGCAATGTGACCAAAGTAGTTAAGGACTCGCCTGTAGCAGGTAGTGGACAGTCTGTTGGTTATCTTAAGTTGTCGGAGAGAAATTATAAAATGCTTAAAGAAATTGAGCTTATATCCTTTTTCGAGTGCTCCAATCTAATTGACGTAAATTATTCGCATTTATTATTTATAGATATAAATTTTATTTTTTTTTTGTAAGAGTAAGTCTCATTTTTGATTTAAGACAATACAATGTCCCACTTCAAATGAGGCGAGTCTTTCGGCAGCGCTGTGACCTCAGGTCTGTGCGAGCTAGTGCGAATATATAGGTTGTCAAATATCTCCCTTTCGAAACTTCATGTTTACACGTCTATAACTGTTGAACGCAATATCCAAACTAATTATGCATAGCGTCGTTTTGTAGGTTATGTCAAGACCTTTCAAATTATGCATAGTATTGCTAGATACGAGCTCTGTAGCGCTTTGTACATAGCCGCGAAATTCAAAAGACAAAAAGGCGGAAGGGAGATATTTGACAACCTTTATTTGACATTAAGAGTACAAATATCACATTATTATTAAATCGATTGAGAAAGAATTCGTAATTTGTTTGCCTCGCTTCATCTCTGTCTCTCACCCTCAGTTTACACGGAGAATGAGTAACGCGACTGCCGCGCCATAAATTTTGAAATTTATGTGTATGACTATGTGAAAACAACGTCATGGCAATAGAATTAGGATTGGTTTATTATTTTAGGAGGTACTGTTTTATCAACCTGACTTAGTGACGCATTTATGTAGAAAGTGTGTGTCATAGTTGCGTAAAGAAAAAACTTAATCAGAAAGCTAATAAATGGCAACATTATTAATTTCGGCTTTGACTCGAATCGTGCGGCTTGGCTGACCTGTGACCTCTAACTGACCTTAGGCATTGGTTGATTAGGTTATCCACATTTAGACTATAATCAAAAATAATGATCCTATTTGAATACCTGACCTTTTCTATATGTCGTAGGTCCCACAGTGACGTAGGTATAATGGAATGTATATTTAGTTGTGTTGTTATTTTTAAAGGATGTTCAAATGAAAACAAGCTGTGTAGAAGAAATCTTGGTGTAGAAAAAAGCGTGTAAATTATTATTTTTGATCATATATTACATTGCTTTGTTCTTGTACCATTTGCAAACTTTTAATACATTTGTGAGGAAATGTTTGACTTATAAATACAATTCTAAATATTTAGCAGTCAAGACAAAAACAGACTAAAAATCAAACGTTAGACGTTATTACGCGCGGACGCTCTCTTTATATTTTTGAATTATCGTATGAATAATACGAAACAGAATTAATCAAAATCAAATCTTTCTTCAACCTACTCTAGAAGTACATTCTTTGGAATAAAAAATAAATCATCGAAATCGGTTGGCGTGATATTGAGTTGTTCGTCCGTTTGTCGCACACATACTTAATGCAAATTTAAGACTTATTTAGTTTTCTCATAGATGCCGTTGCCAGAAAGCGACCAAATTGAAATGGGACAGGAAAGCTCCAGCTTTCATAATCATCAAAATCTATTCCAATAACGAAAGTTACAAGTAACAAACATATAAAAAAACATACAAACGAATTGAGCACCTACTTTTTTGATTTTGTTAAAAACGGATAACCATTGATCGTAGAGAAATTATTTTAAGCGTACCTAGCTCGTTTCGCCGGGATAGATTTTGCTTTATTTTATTTAAACAAAAAACTTACATCATTAAAAATTTAATTTAACTCTAACAATATATTAAATTATTCATTTCTCTCCGTATTCATTCTCTTGAGCGGGTGAAGATCATTGCCTACACCCATGTACATGCAATATACTCCATTGTACTTCAATATGGTTCATAATGACATAAATATACACAAACATGTGTCAATACAAATGTTATAAAACAATATAATATCATCACAGTAAATAAAAGCTGTCGTCACCAGACTTTAAAGGATTAGCCGCCAGGTCAATCTAAAAAATCCCTAAAGGTTTCATTGCAATCGATCCAGCCGTTTCGGAGCCTAAACGGATCAAACACACACACTTTCTCTTTTATATATATAGATAAACAATAACATAGTATTCCAATATTGTATGTTGTATATTATATTTGTTACTGTATCTTTTTAATAGTTAAGAAATAAGGTCGACGTTACGCGATGATAAGGAAAAGACGTATCTCCCAACACTGCTCCCCGGGATGAGGTTGGCTTGGCCCCCGCATCCGCTCCGATAACTTACAGCAGAATAATTCCCATGTTAGCTTTACGAAGCTTTCAGGTAATATTGTTTTACAATGTATCGGGACATCGCTACATTTCCAACATCCGCTTCGCTTTTACTGTATATTGAATGAGTTATTATTTGTATATGTTGAATATGAGTAAAGTTTTTTTTCTAAGTTATTACGATTTATTAGTTTTACCCGCCAACAAGCTTTTTAGAGGTTCAGGCTAAGCGATCTAAGAGCTATGCCACCTATTAATGCGGTGAAGCAGTCAAGGCAAGCTTCTCCGGCCAATCTGTGTAGTTCGTTATTTAAAAAAAAGCTTTTATTTATTGGAGAGATGGTAAGTGCTGGTGTCGCCCATTAACACTTAAGGGATTATAGGACAATCACTAACAAATATTAAGAGTAGGATCGCCGGCAGGTCACTCACCGCGCTAAATACAGAAGTATCTGAACTACGACGGCATTTGTGAAGTCATTCGTCAAGACTATTCAACATAAATGAAGAAAAAAAAACACGTTCTCATTAATACACGCTCTTTCACACTTATGCACGCACTCGCACACTATTCTTTCCACAAAGATACTAAATCATATAAATTATTAATATTTAGTTCCTAAGATAAACTGGGAGTTTGGTACAATATCTCCCTTATACACACTAGCAGGGAGATTTGAGAATCTGAGAAAGAAAAATGTACATGAAAAAATAATATGTATGTAACTAACTAACTTGTGTATGTACATATATGTATGCAAAATGTGTGTATGTGTGTAAAATATAAATAATAAATAAGTATTTCATTCGGCGTTCTCATGGTGCAGCGTAGATCTGATTGATAGTGACGTCTACACTATGGCTTTGACCTTCTTTTTCTGATTTTCCTCCTTGCTACTAATTTTGCGTCTAGTACATACCTCAATATTTTGGATACATATCTCACGAAAAACCTGTCTAGAAAAGCGTATGGTTGTTGGCTAGGTGGACGGAAAAAGAGCACGCGGTCAGGCGCAGTAAGATGCTCACAGGCTGCAAATAACCAAAGTCATTAAGACCACCGCGGTCAGAGACACGTGTAAGGTCAACGCCTAATACAAAGAGTTCAGAATGCCTATGCCAGGTTTTGTTATAGCATCCCCCCGGGAAGCCATATTACACCTTTTTAAAATAAGAACTGTATCTTAAAAATGAAGTCGAGACGTAAACTTCACCTCGCATGCCTCCTGTTTGGTGTTGTTAACTTTCAAAGGCCTCCTTATTTGTGCAAAAAGCTCACTATGGTTTCGGAGACAAGCCGCTATAACAACCGGCAGCGCTACTGCATTACGTGGTAGTTTTCGATATGCGGCGTCAAAATGTTGGAATAACATCCCCCCTTCCAATTAGGACGTCTAAAACATTACCTATATTTAAAAATAAATTGAAATGCTTCTTAACTGAGTCTCAAAGTAACCACGCCAACATCAACTAAGACAAATCGTTTATATAACACTATATTTATGTTATTTATTATGTAGTTTGTTTATATATATATTTATGTAAAGAAAAAGTATAACTGTATATTTATATATATATATATTCCCGTTTTTTGGCTGAAAACCAGCGCTGTGCTACATGTGTGAGCATAGCACATGCTGAGCCAACCCCTTTTCGGCACAATTTATTTTGTATTTTTTATGTTGTTTCTGTTTACTTTTGTTTATGTTGTTTTTTGTCTTGTTTTGCCTGTTGTTTCTGTGTTCTTGTGCCTAATAAATGTCTATTTCTATTTCTAGTCATCGATTAACAATTCTAACTAGACACGCAAAGAAGAAAATTGAGAAGAGAAGAAAAATACTAATTTTGCAGATGTTCAAAGCTAACGTATTCCCACCGGATGTCATTTGTTACTACTTAAAAACATCTCCATCGGAGAATTATCATTACCGATATACTTACAAATGTTACCGTCATCCCTCCCCAATCTAATCACTTGGTCGCAATCAAACGCGCTAGAATGACGGCCGAACACGCAACTTTGCTCATTGCGGTGGCGATGCGAAAGTATAATTTTAAATGGATCCTATAAGCTTACCAGGCGTACTCATTAGACTAATGAACGATCTGCCGCGTTGTCTGAGTTCGTATAATGTTCAGCGCTTTAATCGCTTGATTTAGCATCGTTATAAAGTTGGCCACATTTAGAGGGGTCGATTTTCCGAATGCATATTTTTCTCGTACCCTATACACTGTGTTCTTCTCATTTATATGGACTGCTTTATCGCTGCAAGGCATGAGTTGTATAAATCTGAAGGTATCAAGATTTTGAATACTTTTTCAAGTTATATGAGATTTAAATTCTGTTCTTGTTTGTCTTGTTTAAATACGTCAACCCCAGAGTGAAATAAAAGGTGGATAGTTCGCTTTATCTTTTTTAAAAGCTTTCGGGATTAATCGTTATTAGGTTTGAGCTGTGCTCGTTTGCGTCCTTCAAATGGCATCCAGCTTCCGCCTTTTTTACACGTATACAGTACAAAGCGGTCTCCTCAAGTTGCATTAGTACGCTAGCAGCACAAGTGCGTACCCCGATCGGATCCAATGAATTTGTTTGTTGTAATTGTAAGAGCTGATTTACCATGCGGTTGACGGTGAATGAAAACATCGTGAGGAAACATACATGTCTTAGAAAATTCTCTTAGGCGAAGTCTGCCAATCGGCACTTGGCCCGAGTGACTGTGCTCTTATGCTATCTTTACTGAGAATTAATTATTATAATTAAAATTTTAGATTTTTAATTATTTATAATTAAAAAGAAATAAAATTTATTTACGGTTACAATAACAAACCTTTTTTTTTTGTTGACGGGGAGGAAATCTTCAGAAAGATACCCCGCCTTCTGGGGGGAAGGCGGCGGTTATGTGGGGTTCTTACCCACTAAAACCTCCCCGGTGGCCCTTTCCTCGGTGTATGACGAGGGGCTCCGGGATCTCCAGTGGAACGCACCGGAGCCCCTCTGCACTGTACTCAAGGAGAGCACGTCCCGGGGGGAGGTTACTCCCTCCCCCCCTGTGCCCTCGCAGCGCAAGGCGACACGGGCCAGCCGATGTCGCCTTCTTCCCGGGTCCACTTTGGTGGACGACTCAGGCCCCCACCCTTGTCGCCCAGTGAACCCGAGGCCCCTTTTAGTCGCCTTGTACGACAGGCAGGGGATACCATAGTCTTATTCTTGAGAGCCCAGAACTACAGGGCTGACAATAACAAACCTCGTCTTACGTGACGCGAGTTTAGAAAGGGTAGGCTGAAAACCAGCACTGTGCGACATTATGTCATGTAGTACACGCTGAACCCACTACCTTTTCCCATTCTTTATAAGACCATCGATTTCTGTTAAACCATAGATCTTTGTCTTTTTTCTTCTTTGTTATTCTATTTTATGTATTTTACTTAACAAAAGATGGTAATAAATAAACTTAATTATTATAATTATGTATAGGCTATAAGTTTTACATATAGCTCCTTAAAGTAAAGATTGCGCGAGAATAAATTTTTCTCTTAATATTAATAAACATGATTTCTTGACGATTAAGCGGTGAGAAATCTTATATTTCTAATTTAAACAGGATTCCTTCCACTCAACACAAAAACGGGTACGTATAATTCCGTTAGGTGCAAACGGGAGTCACGTTTCCCCAATTTATTAACCCATGCCGTGACCCTTTATCCCCTTGATGGGCTTCCTTGGCCCAATTACGAATCTCTGAAGATCCCAGGGGAATATTGTGTTGCGCGGTAATTACTCGTTGCGTCAATATCAGATCAGGTTATTGAACAAGGTGTATCCGTGTTGACTCGGATCGCACGGCCGTCCTCGGTACGTAATTGCAAATCTCTTGCGGATGTGTAGAGGAGAATTGATTATTACAAGAATAAATCGCAGTACAACATTTTCAGTATCAACGACATGATGTAGGTATGGAATCATTTGTGTATTGTACACACATGTTGCTTAATGAAAAGCGGACGACCAATACTGTCTCCAGTCACCCCGCTAGCGTTAGAAGGATTTGAGAGATGGCAGGCAGATATGAATATAAGTGACAACCATAACTGGACTAAAATAATAAGGAACCAATGTACAGTACGTATTTATTTGTCTACGTTTTCTGTACATTTCTACATATATGTATATAATATTGTATCGTATATTCACGTGTATTTATGTATATATATTGTGCATGTATATTTATATGTACTTATTTGAATTAATCGTTCTTATCTTTTATCTGTCCGATTACCCTTATTATGCTTGACGATTATACCTTTTGAAACTTAGTTTAAGGTGTGATTATAAGTGTAAATAGATAAATAACGAATAAGTAACGAGCAAAAACAAACACCGACTTCAAATCAAAAGTTAAACGCTATTAAACGCGGACGCCATCTTTGTATTTACGAATTAACGTAGAAATATTACGAAATAAAATAAATCAGAGCCATAAACAAACTCTCATCAAACTTCTCTTGTAGTACATCCTTTCCAATAAAAATTTAATCATCGCAATCGGTTGACGTGACATTGAGTTATTCGTCCATTTGTCGCGCACATGATTAATGCAAATTTAAGATTTATATATTATATGGTTTTCTCATATATTGGACCAAATTGAAATGGAACCACACGGAAAGCACCAGTTTTCAAATAAAAAAGATTCATCAAAAAATGCACATGAATTGAGAATCTCCTATTTTGAAGTCGGTTTAAAAAGCAGTGAAATAAAATAGCATCGAACAAAAGCAAAAATAAAAACCTTCTCCCCTCGTGTCCACGAAATAGATACAAACGACAAGTGGAGAGCTGTCTCCCGTGTCTCCCGTTCCTTCTAATTCGCAGTCGTACTGCGCGGGGTTAATTAAAGAATTAACGTCGCGGCCAACAGGGAGCGGCCGCGGCGGAAATTTGTCGCAGGGCTTATTAATAGGCCCTCTGTTGTTTCTTTTGCGTCCTCGCTGTTACGAGGGACACATCAGATAATCTGATGGTGAAAGAAAATTACCTACAACACTTTAATTATGCCGTCCCCGATTTTTATTTAAATTGGTTAAGTAACTTATTAGAAACAAAGAAACATTTTTGGTACAAATACTATAGATGCTAACTACATAATAATAATTGAATGCATCAAAATGGCCTCCACTTAGCTTCAAGTCACGAAAATGTGATCTTCGCGTATGTCGGTTTTCAGTGGAACCAAGAATACAAATATAATTACGAATAGAACTTTATAGAAGTATTTTGGAGTGCACAGATCTAATAAGTAAAGGATTAAACGCTACTACGCACGGACGGCCTCTTTAATTTACGAAGTATCATAGTTGTACTATCACTTAAATTCTCTTTTTTTTCCTTCAACGATTTCATGATATTTGCAAGGGACTTCCGGGGCCATTAATTGATCTATCTAGGATTTATTTACAGAAAATTAAGTCTTAATCGTGTTTAAAAAAGGAAGTGGTAAATACATTACTAAGATGCCGATATAGTGCAAAATTTTTTATCCTATTGGCGATGTTTACAAATATAATGTCAATCAAATCAATAACTCTTTATCGATGATCATCGAAAATAAACTGAAAAATATGACTGTTTCTGACATGTATTGCCGAGTATATTATACGTGAATATATCATTCAAAAAAACCTACCAAAGCTCGGTCATTCAGGCTCTAATTATAAATAATTGAAAAAAAAAAAAAATGTTCGTAAAGGACGGCACTATGAGTACATAAACATTACAAATACATACATGAGAACCTTAGCATTTTTTGAAGTCGGTTAAAAAAATTACACAGCAATTTTCACGGATTCTGTTTCTCGCTCAAGGCAAGCCTATCGATTACACACTATCTTATCAAAGGCTTTAGCTAAGTCGGAAGCGCTCTGATACCGTAATCTTCGAGTTCGTTCCTCTTGTACCCGTTTTGGGTTTCCTCAATGATGATTGATAGCTTTTAATGTAACAGAGAATGATTCCTTCTCCGGGATATACATATTAGATTCATTATTGTAAATTGCTATACTTTCCTCTAATTGGCTTGTCACTGCTAATGGCTTGTATATCGATTTTACGGGAAGTTTGTGGAATGTACTACGCTGATCTTTACAGTTTCTTTTCAGTTTCTTCTTTCGCCTTTCGCGAGGTCTAACAGTTTTTTTGTGCCATGCCGGGATGGTGAAGGTGGAGGCTAGTCATCCCTGAGACGAGGCCGCGTGTGCGAGCGTTCCAGTAGCTATTGATGCGACAATGGTGGAACATGTTGTGGGTTTGGTTAGTGCGGGCCCGACATTCGTCCTTCCCCGGGGGACGCGTACACGGTTAGGTACGTTCCCACAGTAAAACAAAAAAGATTTTGATCCAAAAGGGACTGAACTACGATCGTATAGGTTACTTATGTCAGAAAACTATCAAGACATTTAAATGCTGATAGTGCCACTTCCGGAAGCGTTGGCGCTGAGAGAAGAAAAGCGGAGAACGGAAACCGTTGATACTAGTCAAAGCTATCAATAAATTATACCATATATATAAAATATAGTGTGTTCGAGACATCAAAGACAAACTACTTTTATATATAAAGGAATAAAATTTGTAATCAATCCTGTACATTCCCTCGCCCTCGTTAGATTGCCTTTCCACCACACAGGCGCCGATCATTTTCTCCGTTTAATGTTTAACGAAGGCGTTCCACGGACCGGAATCGTTCAACACCGCTGACAAAGCGCAAAATTCCCACCAATGTTTATTTATGAAGCGTCCCCCATCTCCGATATTTGTACCGATACGGTTTCGGCGTGCGGAAAACGGAAGACTTCGCTACGGTTTTCGATGCGAATTATCAGACTCACTGGACCGGACGGTTAGGGCGACCAGAAAATTCCAGAAAATCTTCCGTGTAAAATTTATTTATACGAGAGATGCACTTATCTTTACAGGTTTGTACCTAATACGACAGAAATGGCACTTCTTAAACTAAATTACTAAACTTATCATATTGTGAATTCCTTCGTGGAGCATTGAAAGAATTTTTCACAAACATCATTGAGCGCCGTAAGTGCGCGCGTCAGTGGCGCGTATTACAGGATATATCATTAATCATATCATATGGGCAGGCCCCACCCCTTAGATGTTAGGAGCGTTGCTAGAGTTTCTTCGTCCACTTCTTCTCCCAGCGCCAACGCTTCCCGAAGTGGCAATTAAAGTTAGTTTAGCTTTTGAATCCTTAGATTCCCTTAGATTATCCGTGAAATAGCAACGTACCGAGCCCTCGGATCGGAATGCTTACGCGCAACATAGTAACCGTCCAAGCCGAGGTTACCAGAAGCAGTCAATGCCGGCATCTCTGGCCAATCTGCGTAGTTCTTAAAAAAATACAGCGCCTAAGATATTCTTGTAACACATTGAACATTGTTGTTGTGGACATGCCTCAAAACCCGAACGAAGCGTTTTGCTTCGTCTTTCATTGTTCCTACAGCAAGGGACTGGAATAGTTTGCCCGCGTCTGTCTTTCCTTCCGATTACAATGTGGGTATTTTCAAGAGTAGAGTGAATAGGCATTTACTAAGTTAGTGAGCCTTACCATCCAAGACTGCATTTCCACTTAACATCAGGTGGGATCGTAGTCAAGTTCTTGCTTAGAAATTTTAAAAAAACATATGACATTAAGTACACTTCACTAGAATACTTATGATTATTAATTTATACAGTTTTAACGACGTAATAACGACATAACCTGTCCTTTCACCGCGTCGCGCGAGTGTAAATAGACGCATTTCTTCCCATGTAAAAAAAAAGAGCGGGTTTAATTCCATGCTAAAGAAGTGTCCGAAAACAACAGGACGCTTTTGGTGATCCTATCGCCGGATACTTTGGTGGGAGATTAATTATGCATGTGCATGTATTCGGAGCGAGGTGGAAAACAAGCGGCTCCCGTGTGATACCCACTCGCCCGGTTATATTGATGAACGCGATGCTCGTCCCTTGTTCAGTCCGATATTTTCGTGATAGTGCGTTTTTTGTATACGTAATGACGATTTAACATAATGATGGTGACTCTACGTGTCTGGCGGTCGCCCGAAGGTACATAGTAGGCTAGCAACCCACGTTCGAACCCCAGTGCCGGCACCCATGAAATTGTTTCTAGCAATTTTAAGTCCTGATTAAGCTTCGCGCTAGGCGAGGAAAACCACCGCTTTGAAATCACCGCCACCATCTTGATGGTTGGCGTTCAACAACTGTACGTTTTTCGCGTAACATTCTCCCACGCACTGCCAACTTGTGGAATCAACTGTCGCCAGCGGTGTTTCCGTACGTTTACGATTTAGGGACCTTCAAGAAACGAGCCTATTCCTATCTCAAAGGTCGGCAACGCACCTACAGCTCCTCTGGTGCTGTGGATGTTCATGGGCGACGGTGATCATTTAAGATCAGGTGAGCAATTACTAAAAGATGAATTTGGATATTGCTGTATGAATTGTCACTATCCGGTTACATTTCTCACGATATAAAAATGATTGTTAAGAAATATTGATATTTATTTTCGTAAAACTTCTCCTCGTTGCTACAGTTGGACGATGAACTTGAGGGCGTAACTTTATAGGAGTTTTCGAGAGAAAACTTTGCTGAAGTAATATTGATAGTTCGCTTGAGAGACGTTGATTTTATCTACAGTAGTTTCTTATTGATTTTCTAAGTATAATTTTGGAATGAAGCATGTTTCGTTCATACTTCGTGCCGAATAAATGTTTATTCTGTTAATATTCAAGGGTAATATGTAAATATTGCATTGCGTAACAAAACATATGTTAATGACAACAAGTATATTTACGAGCAAAAACAAAAACCGTCTTCAGATCTAATCAAACGTTAAACGCTTTTGCGCGCGGAACCTCTTTTTATTAAGGGATTATCGTAGGAATATTATAATAACATCTTAAGAGACTTTCGCTGAATGGCTGCGTCAAGGGTCAGATATAGAAGGCAGTACTCCTGGACACGGCACGCATCGTCAGGAGGTTTCTCTCTATGTCGCCCGAAGCAGAGCTCAAGCAACCGGTGGGGTTGCTTGAGCTCTGCTTCGGTGCCGGTGGCGCACACTAGGTTGGGTTTTTATAATGTTTTTGTATTTTGTATGATATTTTTCTGTATTTTACTTGTTATAGAAATATTATAAAAACTTAACTTAAGGTATCAAAAAAAATAATAAAGCGTTTTATTTTTCTCCATATCTACAAATTCCAAGTGATAAAAAAAAAATCTACAAAATTTTGTATTGATGTATTTAACTTATATTATATATTAGTAGTGTTAGTTGCACTGGTGCAGATATGGACCCCTTTTTGGGTGAAGGCCTCCTCCATAATTTTCCAGGCACTTCTATTCCTGCCTATGTTGATCCACTCCTTCCCTGCTGATTCGGTAATATCATCAGTCCACCGTTTGAATGGTCTGCCAACATTTCTTATCCCCTCTGGCCCCTACCATCTTGTCGCTGTAATTGTCCACCGTGAGTCGGAGAACCGTGATATGTGGAATAATAAAATATATGGAAGGAATATTACGAAATATAATTAATCAGAACCTAACCAAACTCTTATCAAACTAACTACTCTTCAAGTACATCCTTTCCAATAAAAAATGTAGAATCGAAATCTGCATGGCATAGAATATTTTTTTTAAAAGAAAGCTAGCAATATTTTTTTTTTTTCCAGAAATATTACTAACAATCTTGTTAACCATTCCAACTAAGCTTAAGCTTGTGCTAGGACATGGTTCACGGCAATAGTCGAATGGTGGATTCGAACCCACGACCTTACGATTCGCAGGCCGTACCCTAAACCATTAGGCTATTGACGCTTAAATGAAGGAATTACTCAAATGTAGGAATATTGAATTATTCTACATTTGTGACGCTCGTGATACACTCGTGAGTAAAAATAAAGGGTCGGTTAAGATAGTTTGATTATCTCTGAAGATAAAGACGCTAGCTAACCAAAAAAACATAAACTAAAATTTCATGAAAAATACTGTACTATCTAAGTTTACGTAAGATATGTTAAGGGTGATGTTTTTTTAATGAAATAAAAATAAATTAATAAAAATATTTTATTTTATTTTAAGGATATTAAATTGTCTTTCACGCACAATTTATTTCAGTTAGCTAGCGTGTTTATCTTCCGAGATATTCTAAGTTTCTTAACCGACCCTTTATTTGCTCATTGCTATAGTTTTAGTTGGATGCCATTGACATAACTGGATCAAATTTAAACCACACGGGAAGCTAGCTTTTTAATAAAAAAAAACATCAAAATCGAATGGAGGTAACAAATATTTAAAAAAAAACAAACGAATTGAGAACCTGCTCCTTTTTTGAAGTCGGTTGAAAACAAATGTTATTAGCTAAATTAAGTAAGTATTCCGCTAACACTCATCGCCAAGAAATGGCTCGAGAGCCGAGAAAACATCCCATTACACGCAAGCGGACAAACAAGGCGTCACTCACAGCCTTCTGAATAATACATGAGTACGGTAGTGTCCGGGCTTTTACCGCTAATTTGTTGCGTTCGGAGACGGCTGTTGTAGCTGCAGTGCGGGTTGTTGCGTCCGTGAGAGAAGCCATTACTCAGTTGTCGAGTGCGAATTTTTAACCGACTTCAAAAAGGAGGAGGTCCTTAATTCGCTATTTTCAATCTCCCGACTCCCATTAATTTTCAATCGACTTTAAAATCCCGGAGCCCCTCGTCATGCACCGAGGAAAGGGCCACCGGGGAGGTTTTAGTGGGTAAACCCACATAACCGCCGCCTTCCCCAGAAGGCGGGGTATCTTTGAAGATTTCCTCCCCGTTAACAAAGAAAAAAAGGCTTGTGCTAGGAGGCTGGTTTACGTCAACATTGGAATGGTGTATCGTACCCTAAACCATTGGGCTATTGACGCTTCAACACAATATCAAATGTCTTTACTTAGTTTTCAAATAAAATGCCAACTTATTAAAGTAATGAAATTGTTATTTATATACAAAGCAATATACAACGACTACTTAGAAAAATACTCTTAATTGATTCCCACAGGAGGCTGTCGTCTCTTATATTCCCCACATTTTTACGTAATTTGTTCTCTCGACTTATAGTCATTACGTTTCAAGGAGACAGTAGCGAACTCGTGAACAACGCGCGTACATATACGAGAGTAACCATAGTAACCGACATTTTCAATTTCCCGACTCCCATATATTTTCAACTTACTTTAAAAAAGGTGGTTTTATTTCGTCCGTATTTTTTCTTTGTAGTTGTTACATCATAACTTTCGTCTCGGTTAACCAATTTGGATGATTCTTTTTCCTGTTATTTATCCAAACTTTACCGACTTCAAAAAAGGAGGAGGTCCTCAATTCCCCTCTTTTTTTTATGTTTGTGACCTCACAACTTCCAACTGGGTGAAGCGATTTTGATGATTATTTTTATTTTAAATTAACTTTTTTTTTACTTAAATTTACATTAAGTATGTGTGCGACAAATTGACGAATAACTTAATATCACGCCAACCGATTTCTATGATTCAGTTTTTATTGGAAAGGATGTACTTCGAACGACTACGAAATAAGGTTTTAGTCTCGCATTCTTTTCAATTCGGTCACACATCAAAAACCCCATCCGCTTCAAGGCTGTCGTCAGGAATTTTTCCAAACAATAAGATGTGTTCCCTTTTAACAAATTGATTGACAGGATTTTTGCACAATAATTATTAAAGAGTGAACTGTGAACTCTCCAGTCTGCGATCGTTCCACTAACTGAAGACCGGTCGCCCGTATATCCAACTCAGAGAACATTCACCGTTATTTTTTTTATCATTACGTTGCGCCGTATGCATTCATCTCTTTTATTTCACTACGCTTCGGATTTGCGCTGACGAGGCAGTGTACAGAGACAATGTCTCGCGGAAAATAATGAGGCACCTATTTACCTCGTTGCGTAAAAAATATATGGGAGTCGGGAAATTGAAAATGTCGTCTATTACGGGTACTCTCGTAAATGTGCTCGCTTTTTTTATGACGAACAGATTGGCCAGAGAAGGTGGCCTTGACTGCTTCACCAGATTGAGAGGTGGCATAGCTCTTGTATTCTTGTACCAGTATATGTTGTGGTATATATACTGTAAAAAGCGTTTATTGTATTATATATTTTTACACACACACTTTTTGCACACATGATGTACACACACAAATCTATTACATAAATATTATTTTTCATATACATTTTTCTTTTACAGATCCTCGGCACACATCTCCCTGCTAGGCTAATACATAGCCTGTATTAGGGATATATTGTGATAAACTCGGAGTTTATCTTAGGAACTAAATATAAATAATTCATGTGATACTAATAATTTGTCCGAGTGTGTTTGTGGATCTCTCCACATAGTGTGCGTGCGTATTACAAACAGACACTCCCATTATTATTTACACACTTAGACACTTTAGCGCTAGCGACAAACCACTGCTGTTTATATAGTGTTAAGTTATATATTTGTCTTCTTTATTGTAAAATTGTACTTGTAATGAATTAAAAAATATATTTGTATGGATATACTACGATCGTAACGAGTAAATGTGCTCGTTATTTGTTTTGTTTCAATAAATTTGAATAATTTTCTCTTATTCATACATTTGTCGATGAAGGGAGGAAACAAACAAGTCTCCATTCCCCACATCTCATGCGTCCATACCGCAGACAGCTCTCGTATCGAACAGGATTGTGCAAACAGCAACTGAGCTCTGCGTCTCGTCCACAGACTGTCTCCCGGGGCGCTTAACCTGTCGCCATACGTCTAGCTTGATAGTAACTGAGCCTGCTTATCTTGAAACGAGTTAAATGGAATGCTTAGAATAACTTGCTTGCTTGAAATCAGTTTGTTTTCAACCCACTACAATAAAGGGGAAGAGTTGCCATTTCGTTTGTTTATATATTTAATATGCTTTTATATAAATATGTTAATAGATAAGAGTTTATCTCGTTCCGTAGCCGTTACGTATTGAAATTAATTTAATGCCATTGCCACAAATATATGAACTCATCTTATCGAAAATTCAATGAAAACGAGCAAATCAAGCACACTGACTGAAGTGTTCGATTCTTGTATCTCAAAACAATCGTATTAGGGCACTCGCCCAAGCCGAAATTCGGCGACGGCCTACGCTAAGATCAGACTGACCAGTCCTGAGCTTATAGAATAAGGCTACCGTATCCTCTGCCTGTCGTTAAAAGCGACAAGAAAGGGCCTCGCGTTCACGTCGTGGGTAGGTGCCCGAAGCCCCTCGCAGTGTATTGAAGTGGGCTGCCGGGGGTTTTAGTAAGTCAAACCTATCTTGTTGAAGATTTTCCCCCGTCAAAAAAAAAACATACTGACCCCTCTTGGCTCGATCCAAAGTTTTAGAAATGTATAGAACAAATTTTATGTAAATAACTGTGCTATGTATATATATATTGTATAATATAACAAGCCAGACAGACAAATTCATTAAAATACCCTTAATAATACGAGGTGACCGCCATGTGGGATGTGGATTTGGCGATCATTGTCCCGATAGTCATTTCCGCAAACGGTCTTATAGCGAAAAGTCTCGATCAACATCTCAAGAGACTTTCGCAATTGCTGGGTCAAGGGTCAGATACAGAAGGCAGTACTCCTGGACACGGCACGCAACGTCAGGCGTCTCTCTGTGTCGCCCTAACCACCGGTTGCTTGGGCCCTGCTTCGTTGCCGGTGGCACACACTAGGTTAGGATTTTATAATGTTTTTGTATTTTACTTTTTATATAAATATTGTAAAAACTAAACTTAATAAAAGAATAATAAATACGAAAAGATGTTATGCGTGATCGTTTCGAGTAACAATTTAGAATCTTTTCGCCCTTGTAAGTTTTTTAGTTTAACTTTACATAACGACTGAATTCCAATTAACCATCCACATTATTTCTTTAACATGATTAATAAAAAAAACATATATAATTACTCTTAGTATCTCATCAACTTTAATGCTAATAATACAGCAATGATACTTCGCTCTGTAACTGTTTAAAAACAGTATAAAAGCAAGCTTTATACGAGTCCATTCAACTGGACGGCCGCCCCCAAAGGGGCGAATAAAAAAATGCGCAGACATAAAAAAGGTTTTCCATAGAGAGTTATTGTTGCCTACGGGCAGATGTCTATGATCCCTATAAATCGTCCACCGTTATTATATTTTATGGTCATGTTTCTCGTTGGATTAATACATTTACGTACTGCCTTATCATTATTTTATATGTGAATGTAAAAATATTTTTTAAAATAAAGGAGCAAACGAGCTTACGGCTGCAAGGAAAGGTTATATTTTCCGTAAGTTTATTATACTTGGGCACTTTATCACGTACAAAATTCAACTTTAACACGGGACGAGTATTTAGAACACAAATGATAATACATTTATAGATGTAGAGAAAGACATAATGACTCGCGCACTTCTCCTCTGCTTTAGTGTCACGACGGCACTACTCACTTCAGAAGAATAACGGTTAAACGGCTTGAAGACAACTGCCTTCTGCCCCGCCAGGAGCGCCATTTTTATCTCCGTGTCGATGAACAATCCCACTCCGAACTCGACCATAGATTAGACCACAGACGCATGGCTGGCTGGAGCCATTGACTAAGCGCCAGTATTGCCAATAAACATAATGCTGCTTACCTGACCTTAAGTGACCGTCGCTCATGTTCTACCAAAACACCAGAGAGCTTTAGGTTATAATCGTTTGGTCTATAGGTTATCTGTTCCGTTCATCAGTTATCTGCTTCCAATTAAACATAACCGTAGTTAAAACTAGCCCATTTGTCAGTAGTACTTAAAAATATCGTACAAGGTCTGAGTTTTTCACCGTTTTTAGTAAAATAGTCATAAAAACACTGAACTAAATTTAAAAAAATGACTTTTCTCTTCATTTTTCTCAGAGTTGTACCTACCACCGACTTACCGTTGGACGTTGATTTTTTTTTCTGTATTAAAATAAATATAAATATGATCAAATACCCACTAAAATCTTTCTAGAGGCAAATTTCTGTCCACACAAAGGTTGTCTGGGAGAGATCGCTCTTAGCGACAAGACCGCCCATTTTGCATGCAATGACATCGACTAATGTGAAAATTGTATATTTATTATTTCTGTGATGTATTTTTTTTAATTGTTGCGCGATAAAGTATATTCATTTTTAATTCATTCATTTGGGAAAACCCGTATATAACGTGGCAAGGATCCCGTTCCGTAGAACATTTTGCCCACAATTCGCCTGAAATGAAATAGACATGTCCAACCAAGTCCGTAGACTTTACTTAAGAAGTAAAACTTTGGCACTAAGTTGTGCAATATACTGTTGCAGCAATGCTGTCTGACAGTTTCGTTTTACGATGGTACCATGTTCAGCGCTAAGTAGGAGCGGTAGCTCAGTGTGTCTGTGTGCGAACCTCCTCGGGACCTTAATTGTTAGTAAACCTTTAAAAATAAAGAACAAAGGCAAAATCGTTTAGGTTTAGGTTTTAGAAACTTTATTCTCACTATAGACATTAAAGGTCACTTACATGAGAACAATAAAATAACTAATATTATAAAAAAACAATAAGTTCGTTGTCATATGGAAGAACTCCTAACGCATTCATTTGCTTTAGCACGATTAGCTGTCGTTTCATACTTGACGGCTTATAAAACAGGTATATTTACGAGTAAAAACAAAAACCTTCATCAAACCAGACTTCATTTCGAATAAAATCTTAAACGCGCGGACGACCATTTTGTAATTTCCTAATTATCGTAAGAATATTACGAAATCAAATTTAATCAGAAACTAACCAAACTTTGATCAAACTACTTTCCAATAAATTAGTGGCGAAAAAATCATTGAAATCATTGGCGTGTGGCGTAATGAGTTATTCGTCCATTTGTGGCGCACGTACTTGATGCAAATTTAAGACTTTTATTGTTTTCTCATGTATCCCTTTATCAGAATTGGACCAAATTTTAATAGAACCACACGGGAAGCATCAGATTTCAAATAAAAAAATAATTATCAAAATCGATTCACCCAGTCGAAAGCTATGCGATAACAAACATAAAAAACAAAATTCAGACAAATTGACAACCAACTCCATTGTAAGCAGGCATTTTTGGTGCAACGTGCTGTTGTAACGAACCGAAATGAAACGTTCTTACTAATTGGTTCTTTTTTTCATTCACTCAATTTAACAGTAATAGCTTTCTAGATAATTGAGTCGATTTTTACGAAACCGGTGCCTACTCGCCTGACAGCCGGCGCCAGTTGAATCTCTTACAGACAAAACAGTAGTTTACAAGGATAAAAACTCTGCCATGCACTAGTCACGCAAATGTTATATCTATTCTGTAGGTAGTTGGTATGTTATTCGCACAACAACGCGTACTGGTTGGGTATGCAATTGGCGAAATGCTTTGCCCGTACACAAACACATGTGGCATTAATAAAAACAATTGCCCGCGTGTCTGCTGCTGTGGGCTACGCTTTGGTATTCATATTAGCTGGATAACTTCGCTTATGTCTCTTCAGATCTGTTCATACGTCTCCGATACTATCTTGAATGGCATTCCACGACTGGACGTTTTTCGCGTAACTTTCTACCCCTCACTCTCACTCTGTAAATTTACTTGGCACGAGCTGTGTTTCGGACCTATACGATTTACGGACCCTAAAGAAACGAACCTACTCCTCTACTAAAAACCTAGAAAACCTGCAGCGCTTCCGGTGCTGTGGATGTTTTTTTTTTCAATAAAGCACAACCACAGACCTATGTCCGTCCTCTTTTCTAATGTACTTTACATTAGTTACTTTTGTTTTGTTAATAAAAGTGCTACCTCTTCAGTTACTACATTTTTATTTGCCTGATTTTTGAGGGTGGTGTTGGAGAATGCTCTGGTTAACGCGTCGAAGACGCCCCGTTGCATTCTTATTAGTTTCTCCGCGACCCTGTTTCTCATGGTAATTTTTAAGTTGTAGTCCATGATTTTCTCTTTTGATGCGGCCGCTGCCCTTGTCACCAGTCTTCCTGTGGCGTCGTCACAGTCATCTGTGTAATAGACACAGCTGACTGTGAGTCGGGATATCGCCACTACAGTATGTTGGACGCAGTGGATGTTCATGGGCGACCGCGATCACTTAAGATAAGGGGAGCCGTAAACTCGTTCACCCCTTTCCCTATAAATAAAGTACAAGACTTATGCGATAAATTTTAACTGTCACTTCTAATATTAATATCGTTAGGTAGATAATGACTTTCTTAACTACTATCTCTACTGATGTCAAGTGGAAATGTAATCCTGGATGGTAAGGAACACTAGCCTTTTTTTAGATCGTTTCTTACTCATTTTTATTCCCCAGCGTGTTTAGCTGAGGGCATTTTTACCGTTAATTTAACTTACTTTCTCTTGATGATAAACTTTTTTAAAGACGACTTTTTTATTACCTTATATATTTTCCTTATTTTTATATCTATTTCTTTCTAGTAATATCTTCTATCTATTACTCTTCTTGCTGTGTCTTTACAAAATTTTATAAATCTATCTTTCATATCCTTATTGGTAATTAAATTTCTAATATTTTCTAAAGATATCTTTTCATCCATCACGCTTTCACATTCAACTCTTCTTGCATTGTGTACCGGGCATTCTATTAATATAGGCAGCACTGATTCGTGCACTTCTGTGTCGTATGCATATACGAAAAAAAGAGTTCTTTACGCACCGAAACTTGTTTAGGTAGTCGAAAAACACTCCGTGCCCTGTCAGAAGTGTCACTTGTGTGGAATCTAGTTTAATTTTTCTAATGATACAATATGTAGGAAGAACGCCTTCGCTGTTGTTGCAGTTTTTCCTTATTTAAGCACTGGCTTAGTAAGGGTCTATTCACTCTACTGTCGAAAACAACCTTATTCGAATCGGATGGTAACACGCAGACAATCTATTCCAGTCCATGAAAGATGAATATTTATATTTACTACCTATACACTTAACGTAATCAGTTTACTCGCAAATGTACATTAGCTGCCATAAGAGACACGTACGTACATAACGAGCTCTGAACGTATATGCGCCAGTGAAATTTTCCTTTAAATATGTTATAAATTGCACTTTATAACCAGATCACGTTCCCGCTCGAGTATTAAATGTAATATTTTAAAGTGAACGATTTTAACATACGATTCGTTTTCTACATGAAATTCCGGAGTCGTGGCGTAATTGAACGAAAATAAACTTTTTTTTTGACGAATTACACGGATTGACCAGAGATGCTGGCCTTGGTTGCTTCGCTGGATTGAGCATTGGCATAGCTTTTAGCTATGGAGAGGGCTATGCTCGGAGTATCTCTACGAGATCAAATCAGGAGTGAGAAGATCCGTAGACGAAGGAAGGTAACCAACAGAGCTCGCCGGATAAGCAAGTTGAAGTGGCAATGGGCAGGGCACATAGCGCGTAGAACAGATGGCCGATGGGGCCGAAAAGTTCTCAATTCGAGACCACGAACCAGCAAGCGCAGAGTGGGACGCAAGATGGTCTGACGACCTCATAAAGGTCGCAGGACGCAGCTGAATGCGGGCCGCTTACAATCGGTCCTTTTGGAAATCGTTGGTGGAGGCCTATGTCCAGCAGTGGATGTTTTACGGCTGAAATGATGATGATGATAGCTTTTAGGTCGCTTAGCCTGAACCTCTATCGCTAGTAACTTGACAAAAGGGTCCCACCGGTGAAGAGTAACCTCGGCTTGGACGGTTACGCTGTTACGCGTAAGCATCCGATCATTACACGGATAATCTTCGCGTACTAAACTAGCTTTGAGTCAAAAACGAACGAATATCATTCATTCGATGACAATCGTCAAAATCATGGTAAGAGTTTCTCTGACTTGTCAAATGTTTTTACATTTCAAGTGTGTGACTTTAGTGAAACACCTTATAAAATGTATTCATGATTAGATATGCACATGTGTCTCAGTTGCCAGTACTTGTTTTATATTTATTTATTGTTGTTGTTGAATATTTTACGGCTTGGTAACAAGACCTTTAAGCCAAGTCTTTTTTAAAACACATCTACTTACTTGCGTCTAAGATGAAAATGTAAGTTAGATGATCATGAGTCTCCGCGCCATTTTTTTCCACTTTTTTTTCCGTCCTATATTTATTTAATATTTTATTTGTTGCAGGTAATTCATTGTTTTGACAGCTTTACTTCAAATTAATGCAGTAAATTTGGGGTGAGTTGATTTATTCAGCTGCTTATGTATACAAAGCGTTGTTTCATATTATTTATATCGTTTCAATATCAAACCGAAAGATAATTAATCGGTTTTCACTAAGACATCGATGAAGAAATAGCTCTTAAAACTGACTTAAATATACGATTAAGGATTAATTACTCTTTGAAGGGATGAATTAAAAGAAACTGGATACCGACGTGATAGATAAAGGGCGTCTCGAGAGTTTCTTAAAATTTCGAGTGCGCTGAACTTTCATAAAAGTTATTTTCTAATTAAAAAGTTATCAAAGGGTAATTAGAATCTAACAAAATGGCTATGGATGCATGGCGCAAATATAGTAATTACTTTTTGAGCAGTTATAGCCTAATGGATTACCGTTAGACTAAAATTTAATGATCAGCGGTTCGAGTACATATTAATTTATTTTAACGAATACTGTTTACAAAATTAATTAGAACAACACCAAATTAATATGACGATCAACTAAATTATTAGTTATGAATTCAATATGCACGTAGATACAGGTAAATTACTAAGATATCATTGGAAGTAGTTATTATACGTCACAACCGCTGGGTGCCATGTGTTACTAGCTAAAAGTATACTATCACTGTAACCGAAACTCCATTAAAAACATCAAACGAAAACCATTTCCTATTATCTCTTAAATATTTTACAATTTCTTACACAAAGGAACGCTGTCCTAATGACTGGTAAATACAATATCGTCTATATCAGGGTTGAGCAACCCGCGGCCTGCTAAATGTTTTAAATTTTCATTATATTATTATAATTGTTTTAAATCTATTAATTTTATTACAATAAGCTACACCAAAATTCAATATTTGCACCTTGATGGTGTAATGACTTGAAATATCTGTAACTAAATTAACATTAATGAGGCTAATAACTGATCGGGTTTTCTCTTATTTATTTTATAGCAGATCTTAACTTTCGCCACAAATGCAAACAGACTTGGTAAAAACGAAATCCATATTCTCTGTAGACGGACTTCATTTAAAGTTAATTTTATATTTTTTATTTTCCAACATTCTGGGCTTTTGTTTCGAATATGAATTTTTAAAAATTTTGCGGCCCTCTGGAAAAAAACGGTTGTTCACCCCTCCTCTATATCATTAAGACCCTACTGAATTTTACATCTCCACCGATCCCTTATTAATTAAAGGTTCATTGTTCCTTGTTCGAGAGACCATTGAAAGGCTTAGATGCATATCTCAGAGTGCAGTTTTCTTATTGATCACAAACAGACTTCGACTTTTATTTGTTATTCTTATCTTGGCCAGCTCCTTGGAGTACATCGTGTTTACTAAGATGAAGTCTTATATTAGTTAAAGTATGTATAGAAACAGCTTTTGTTATATACGATAAGATTTCTACCTACCTACCACAGAGAAGTTGAATTCAACTGTTTCAACTAAGAGGTGGGCTCTTAGGTCGTTTAGCCTGAATCTCTATTCGACGTCTTTCGATTCTAGTAAATCGACGCAAGGGCTCTTAAGCATTTGGCACGACCCGGGCAGAGGTTAATTCCTCCTCACCTATGCCCTTGTGGTACAAGGCGACACTGGCTATCCGATGTCGCCTTCTTCCCGGGTCCACTTTAGCGGACGACAAAGAACCCGAGGCCCCATGTAGTCGCCTTCTACGACAGGCAGGGGATACCGTAGCCTTATTCTAGGAGCCCAGAACTACATGGCTGTAAGCATTCTGATCCAAGAGTGCTTTCAGCCCTGTAGTTCTGTAGCACCCGAGAGGGCCGAATCACGGTTCGGTCCGTTGCTTTTCTAAGGAAAAGCTAGAGAACCGATGGGAGGACTCACAGGCATTATCAAAGTGGCAGACGTCTTAGATTTAATGACTCAGCACGTTGTAATTTGTTAGATAGATAACTTTTATGTTACAGATAGATGCTGATAGATTAGATAGATGGCTCATCTATCTAATCTATTAGCATCTATCTTTATGTACAGAAGGCATTTTTTATAAAGGAATAAAAAGAACTTAGTATAAATTTCCAAAGGCGTAAATATTGAGAACAAACCGAGATATTCAAATCCTCTGACCGAGGGATTGTAGCTCCGACTTGTATTATCTCTTATGTAAATAAATATGCAAATATACAGATTATCGACATTCGAAGAAAGTTCGTATACTCTCAATAGCAAAGTCTGTAGAAAACAAGAAAGTTTCGCTGCGAACCTGCAAATTACTACACCGATATTTTTCGTTTGTTATTACACTTCGCTAAATATTTGTTTTTCGTCCTCATCGTTAACTACTCAATGCTTGACTGTTCTAAATACTTATTTTGTCTCTTTTATTCTTTCATCTTTTATTGCGTCTGTGGAAATTTACTTATCTTCTATGTGCCTTCTCATATTTAAGGAGATTTTCGTCCTCCTCCTCGGGTCGGTTTCTTCAACGCGTAGGGATCCCGTGGGAACAACCTGTTTGATATGCCAAGAGTGGTACCGATGAGTCCAATGTGCTGGGATTCGACTTATATGTCTTTTACCTATCAATTTTGTAATAATCAAATGATGTCGCTATTTCTTCTATGACCAAAATATTCTAGGATTGAAATCCCGGCGTTTCGATCTCTACAGTGTAGTAGATTACTGCCTCGTCTTGAAGATTTTATAATGTTTTTTTATATGAAAAGTGGCAAACGAGCATACGGCTCACCTGATCTTAAGTGATCACCGTCGCCCGTCAACATCCACAGCACCAGAGGAGCTGCAGGTGTGTGCCGGTCTTTGAGATAGGAACAGGCTCTTTTCATGAAGATCCCCGAATCGTAAACGTTCGGAAACACCGCTGGTGACAGTTGATTCCATAGGTTGACAGTGCGTGGAAGAAAGTTACGCGAAAACGTACAGTCGTAGAATTTATTACTTTGTTGTCATTTTAAATTCAGGCATAGGACATCCACTGCTGGACATAGGCCTCCCCAACGGTTTCCAAAAGACCGTTTTAAGCGGCTTTCATTCAGCTGCGTTCTGCGGCCTTCGTGAGGTCGTCAGACCACCTTGCGGGTGGACGTCCTACGCTGCGCTTGCCGGTCCCTGTTCTCCATCGGTCATCTGTTCTACGCCCGTTACAATTACTAAGTAAAAAATAATTTATGCTTAGAATAGTCTTTGCCAACTTAATTTAAAGCTTTAAAGATTACAAAATTAATTCTCCTATAACACAAAGCTTACCTCCACAACGAAATACAAGAGCCGTTTATACATTAAATATTCATCTGCATACAGGTGTAGTTCTGTTCCATTTAATATTTATACGGCGTACGAAGCAATTTTTGCACAATGGCGAATTCCAAAGTAATCTTATTTCAGAAGTGCTAGCAAAAAGTTCTCGAAGTTTCCACTGCATTCAATTAATTTAAAGCGAATTTGTCTGAAAAGTATATACACGTTGATACTTCGCCGGATTTAATAAAAAAAATACTGGCTCATATTGCACTACTGTTCCTTTGGTCATCTATATATATAAAAGAGAAAGTGTGGGTTTGTTTCATATAGGCTCCGAAACGGCTGAACCGATTTCAATGAAACTTTCAGGGAATCTTCAGTTAAGTTTGGTGACTATTGTTTTATAACCCAAATCTGTTTTGACACATGTGATTATGAACCATACTGAAGCACAATGCAGTATATTGAAGTATAATAAATCCCTAAATCATAATAATGATATTGTATAAACTGATATGTACATGGGTGTAGGTAATGTTCTTCACCCGCTCGAGAAGAAAATGAATACGGAGAGAAATGAATTTAAAAAAAAAATTAAGAAAAATTAATGATGTAAATATACTGTTTAAATAAAATGGAAGCGGGCTGGGTACGGTAGTTTCATATAAAAATGAAAGAGAGAAACGAAACACTCTATTTTATAAGTTATGGAGAAAATCGACTTTGCTGTTTTGCCCATACATACATTCACAACATTAAAGCATTGCAGTTATTTGAGAAAAAAGTCTTTTCGCGAAGATTCTCCAAGTACCTTGTAGTAGTATTGGTTCTGATAGATGGTCAAAATAATCATCGATTATATCTAATATTGTCTATGTACACTGCGTCTATAGACAAAGTTAGTCCCATTCTATCAATTCTCAATAATCAGAGATGTATTTGAATCCTTCTGGTGGCTAATAATTCACAGTCCTAAGGACAAAGTTCAGCCTTTGATTAAGCTTACGTCTGCAACAGATGTGGCCGCTAACAACGGCTAAGTCTACGGCTACAGTAAGGTTTCTGAAGCTGTACTGAATTTAGCCAAACCATAATCTTTGTGTGATATTTAGTCTAACATATTGGAAGAATAATTAGGAGCCTATTCAATGTACACGAAAAGATTTACTGAAGCACACCTCTATAACAATATGAATGAGTTTGAGAGCGATCGCCCCTAAAGAGAATGTGAAAATGACATAACATGAATTTAGCAATTAAGAAAAGCGGAGATCGTTGACTCTGTCTATCCCGTTTAGTAAAAAAGGGTTAGAGGACTCTTATTTCTATTCATTATTGTATAATCAGGTTTGTAACTAAATAGTTTTACATCTATTTGCTTATTTGTAGCAGCACATTAAATTTTTTTTTTTACTTTCTAAGCAAGTGATGTTAAGTGGAAATGCAGTACTGGCTGGTAAGGCGCACTAGCTTAGTAATTGCCTATTCACTCTACATCATGCACAAACGATTCCAGTCCTTTGTCGTACGAATAATGAAAGACGAAGCAAAACGCTTCGTTCGGGTTTGGATCGGTTTAGATCATGTAGTTCCTGAGCACACTCTCCAAAATGCAATCTGTAGAAATCCGAAAGGCTAACAACCTTACGCCTGTGCTCAAGACTGAGCAAAAAGCCTCTTAGCCCGCTTTTAGAAAAAAGGAGCAAAAAAAGAAATTACCATATTAAATTAACATCCTTCGTTGTTTTTATAAAAGTGTTACAAACTAACCGCTTTCGAAAACCACTTAACAAAGATAAGACGTAATAATTTAATTTCCGATCATATTCCGGATGTAACGCAGCAAGCGGTGTTGCGAACTTGTATTGCAAGAGTTTGCTGTCATTGGGCAATGCGAACGCCATTGTTTGTACTATTGCAAACAATGGGATGTTGCGTTGAAGTTAGATATTCATAAATATTGACGAGTGATTTGAGTCAATCGGTAGATATGTAAACAGTCCGTACACAATAGAAACACGTAACTATCATTACACAAGATGTTATAACTAAGACACAAAGTGAAACGAAATGATATTTATTTTTTATTATACATATTTTTACAAATTATGGTCATATTTATAGTCATAATACATACATATTTATATTTTCAAATTGTTTGTTTGTTGTTTTTTATTGTTAAATTGTTTTTAGATTATCAACACAGATCCCCAGAGAAAACAATAGCTATGTGACCTGTATTTGTTAACGGGGAGGAAATCTTCAAAAGATACCTCGCCTTCTGGGGGGAGGGCGGCGGTTATGTGGGTTTTTTACCCACTAAAACCTCCCCGGTGGTCCACCTTGGCGGACGACAAAGGCCCCCACCCTTGTCCCCTTGTCGCCCAGTGAACCCGAGGCCCCTTTTAGTCGCCTTCTATGACAGGCAGGGGATACCGTAGTCTTATTGTCGTATCTTATATACTACAGGGCTGAGCTATGTGACCTAAGGAGCTATGCCACCTCTCAATCCGGTGAAGTTAATCTGTGTCGTTTGTCACATAAAAAAGATCGTATTTCGAACCGCTTAGCTACAGCTGCCTAACACAATATAGAAGTTATCGATTAAATAGGAAACGTCAATAGCCTAATTGGGTACGGTCTGCGAATCGTAAGGTCGTAGGTTCGAATCCACCATTCGATTATTGACGTGAACCATCTCCTAGCACAAGCATAAGCTTAGTTGGAATGGTTAACAATAACGTTAGTAATATTTCTTGTAAAAAAAAGAAATATTGCTAGCTTTCTTTTTTAAAAAAAAAACAAGAGGAAATTATTTATTCTATATTTTTTTATATGGTATACTGTTATTATGTTTTATAAAAAGTATATAGCGGTAATATAACATCTAGAGTGTCGCCGTACGGTCCACGACAGTTACACGGAAGTATGGCTACAGATGGTTTCCACAAAGTAACTGTTGGTCGTATAAAGGTGTGCCTCCACTGAAGCGAAGTGGAACAAACAACTCCGTGTCTACGAAGGGATGTCAGGGCTGCTTTTAGGACTGTACGGAATCAATTCAGCTGGCATTTTTGAAATACCACACATCACGAGAGAATTCAAAATTTCCTCGACATCTTGATGGTTGGCGTTTCACGACTGTATATCTTTCGCTGTCTCACACGCAATATTGACTCGTGAAATCAGTTGTCACCAGTGGTGTATCCGAAGTGGGAACCGGAATTCCAGATGCGGAAAGCGGAGGATCGTATATACGAGTAGTGGAAACATATGGAAATCCTTTTTTTTTTTTGTGGACGGGGAGGAAGTCTTCACAAAGATACCCCGCCTTCTGGGGGGAAGGCGGCGGTTATGTGGGGTTCTTACCCACTAAAACCTCCCCGGTGGCCCTTTCCTCGGTGCATGACGAGGGACTCCGGGATCTCACGTGGAACACACCAGAGCCCCTCTGCACTGTGCTCAAGGAGAGCACGTCCCGGGGGGAGGTTACTCCCTCCCCCCCTGTGCACTCGCAGCGCAAGGCGACACGGGCCAGCCGATGTCGCCTTCTTACCGGGTCCACTTTGGTGGACAACGCAAGCCCCCACCCTTGTCACCCAGTGAACCCGAGGCCCCTTTTAGTCGCCTTGTACGACAGGCAGGGGATACCGTAGTCTTATTCTTGAGAGCCCAGAACTACAGGGCTGGCATATGGAAATCCTATTCCAGCATTGTTTTTTGAAATTATAGAGTGGTTTTCTTATAATGTAAAAACAGTTGCAAGGAGAGCTACACAACTAGCTATAGTAATTATATTTATGTATAATATAAATAAAAGTGTATGTACCGCCATATTTTATACCCAACCGAATCGCGTCCGCCTTAGTTCTTACAGGTTTTGTGGCTGAAAATCAGCGCTGTGCTACATGTGTATGCACAGCATATGTTGAGCCAACCCTTGTCGGCACAAGATCTATTTTGTTATTTTTTTTATTTTCACTGTTTTTAATTACTTTTGTTTAAAGTTAAAGTTACAGCCTTTATATATATAATATATATGTCCCACTGCTGGGCAGAGGCCTTCTCTGTAAAGAGAGTATAAGGGCACAGTCCGCCACGCGGCCCTAATGCGGATTGGCAGACTTCACATGTCGTAAAAAAATTTTCTAAGACATGTAAGTTTCCTCACGATGTTTTCCTTCACCGCCGAGCGCAACATTGCAACAACAAATTTATTGGTGCCGGCACCGGGGATCGAACTCGGGTTGCTAGCGTACTATACAACTTGAGCCAACCGCCCGGACACTGAGCTACCACGGCTCTGTTTTTTTATATAAGACTTTTGTTTTACCTGTTGTTTTTGTGTCGAATAAATGTTTATTTTATTCTATTCTAAATTGTTGTGTTTTCCATCGAAATAACTTCAATCATTAAATCGAAAAAAAAACAATCTTGCCTACGTATTTCACAATATTCCGTCAACGTACACCGTAAGCCCACGAGGATAGACTCCGGGGCCGCATCGACACAGATCCGCGAGATTGACAATCGACCCAATTTACCCAGCATAATGGTCGCACGATGTAATCCTCACTGTAATTTTTTTTTCCAGGTGACATAAAAAAAAAGTGGAGGTTCCCAATTCCTTTATATTTTCTGAAGGGTTTACTTTCGGTGAAGAAATTAGCTTAGGTTCCGAATATATACCAGAGAAATCTTAATAGTATAGAAAACATTGTTGAATAACAATACCGCATTGTTAGGTTTATGACACACATTTGTACATATGTTTTTGAAAAAAAATTTTTTTTTTGAAAGACAGAATTATGATAAATGTTTATTTTACAATAAAACGTTTTAAATTATATTTTATTGGCCTAAATAAAAAGAATAATTATCTTCACGTATAAGATGTGGATTCTGATGAAGTCTGATTTTAATTGTACTTGTGGTCCATAGAGCAATTATCTGCGCTTTCAATTAGTCAGTTTTCAATAATAATTTTAGTTAAAAAAGGAGATTTTTTTTATTATTTTTGTCGAGGCTGTCACAATACTACCCACTCACCGTTGGACGTTGAATTACGGGACACCTGTATACGTAATTCAAGACTATTTATGCCTTTATATAAAAACTTATTTCTTTGACATTTACAATGTAACAATATTAAACACCTGACCTCGCTCCCGAATTTTACGAAACGTAATTTGCTCACCCGCAGCCACTCCTTTGTGGTGTCAGGAAGCGCAGCTGTCTGCTCCTAACAGCCAATTGTGCCCGCTGTCCTCACCCTTATCAAAGAGCAATTCAGCCTATTATGGCGTACGTTGGATGATGGGTGGCAACACAATTGTGTTGTTGGAATACGACGTTACACGTAACGACTTGCGATATTAAATGTTATTTCAATTTGACGCACAAACTTCTCCGGGATATCTATGTTTTCTGATAATTTGAATTGTCTTTGTGATTAATACGATATGAGTTTTATTGACTAATCTGTCTAGTAGACACATAGATAGGTAAATTCTTTATTGCTCTATTATACATCAATTGGAAACAATTAAAGTAATAGTTACACTTAACTTACAACTGGGCAAGGACTTCCTTATCGCTATAAGCGATCCCTTCCAGAAAAGTCAAGAAAAAGTAATTAATACCAAAAATTGTTTATAATAAGGACAGAGCTCTATTTATATTAGAATCTTTTTTTTTTAAAGAAAGCTAGCAATATTTCTTTTTTTTTTCATAAATATTATTAACAATCTTGTTAACCATTCCAACTTAACAATAATCTTAAGCTTGTGCTAGGACATGGTTCACGACAATAGTCGAATGGGGGATTCGAACCCCACGACCCTACGATTCGCAGGCCGTACCCTAAACCATTAGGTTATTGACGCTTCTTCTTTCTTTTTGAAGATTAGAAGTTTGATTCTATTTGAAGTTAGTTTTTGTTTTAACTCGTAAATATACTGTGTTTCAATTGTTTTTTGTTTGTAAATCAATACGTCAAATGCGTAATCTTTAAAAGCTATTTTGCGGTTAAAAAGGTGTCACAGTGCCTTAGTGAAAGTTAAGTAAGGCAAGTTCATTATGTATATTTCTCCTGCTAGTAGACGTCGCGGAGCGTTACCATTGAAGAGCTGGCAACCCTTCCCGGCGACCCACTTTCCCTTTCACTACGAATCCTAGTTTTTATACAGCCATACATTGAAGAGCATTTATGTGTGCTAGTTGGTGCGCTTTGTTTTTATGGCTTTGTATACTTTTATAGAATTAACTTATTGGCAAGTATACGTTACGATATTAAGTGGATCTGGAGCGGATGGATCACTAAAACATCCGTGATGCCTGATAGTTTAATCACGATTCCACGTGATGGCGATGATCTAAGAATGAAAGATATCAGGTTTTCGTACAAAATGAGACGTCTTTCTTCCTCACTGAATGATAGGAAAAGCCTGACTTTAAACGACGTAGTTAGGTAGCTGACGTGTAGCAGAATTAATGTTTCTCTTCTCTTCTTTGAAGCGTCAATAGCCTAATGGTTTAGGGTATGACCTGCGAATCGTAAGGTCGTAGGTTCGAATCCACCATTGGACTATTGCCGTGAACCATGTCCTTAGTTGAAATGGTTAACAAGATAGTAAGTAATATTTCTGAAAAAAAATATTGCTAGGTTATTTAAAAAAACAAAATGTTGTATTGAGTTTAACTCCTTTAAATTGTTGTTTCTAAATTATATCGATTTTACCATTCATATATATAAAATAGAAAGTGTGTGAGTTTGTTCTATATAGGCTCCGTAACGGCTGGACAGATTCCTATGAAACTTTCAGGGAATCTTCATATGACCTGACGAGTAATCCTGTAAAGTTTGGTGACGATCGGAGCACTCCTCTTTTTGAACTATCAAATACAGCTTTTATTTACTATGATACTACTACTACGGGTATGATATTGTATTTATTGATATGTACATGGGTGTAGCTAATGATCTTCATCCGCCCGAGAAGAGAATGAATACGGAGAGAAATGAATAATTTAATATATTGTGAGAGTTAAATTAAATATTTAATGATGTAAGTTTATTGTTTAAATGAAATAAAGCAAAATCTAGCCCTATCTAAAATGGGAGGGAGATGTGTCGGAGGGAAGAGAGGGCTGTGCGCGCGTACATTTTCTTTCTAAATCAATTGTATATATATATATATATACTCGTATATATATTCACATTAAGAAGAGAATTGTTTTTTGACGACTAACACAGATTGGGCAGAGAAGCCGGCCTTGACTGCTTCACCTGACTGCAAGCAGTTGCTCCTAGGTGGCTTAGCCTGAACCCCTATCGCTAGTAACTCGACACAAGAGTCCCCTCGGTGATGGGTAACCTCGGCTTGGAGGGTTAGATGATACGTTTTACTTCAGTCGTGTGGCCTAACGCTACGCTTTTATACGTAAAAAAACAAAGATGCAGAATAATAATTGAAATCGTGATTCAAACCCAAAAAATCATAAAGTTGATGGCAAATTAAGCCATTAGGCCGTTGCGTTCACTTGTTGTTAATTAGTAAGTTGTATCGTATACCAAGTGGTGGTTTTTTAAACAAATTGTTGCAGGCGTCGATACTCGGAAGCCATCGTTACGTTTGTAGTGGCTGGTGACGTCACGCGGCGTGCTCGAGGGTCGCTTGCCGCGCCAACTAGGCCACTGGGCCTCAGCATTGAACACCCTGACCCTCAACTAGTGCTGCGCCGCTCCTGAGTCAGCAGAAACGGAACAATGCGGGCTGAACGTTTATTACTTTTTTTTAAATCTATATTTAAGCCTTATATGTCCACTGAATATATAGCTAGCTATAATAAGGTTTGAGATGAACAAAAGAAAAATTTCTAGTATATTCACGAGTAAAAACTAAAACTAGACTAGACTTTAAATCGAACGAAATGTTGAACGTTATTAAGTCACGGACGCCCTTTTTATATTTCCGAATTATCGTAGGAATAGTACGAAATGGAAACAGAACCTAATCAAATTCTCATCGAACTATTCTTGAAGTGCATGCTTTCCAATAAAAAATGAATCATCGAAATCAGTTAGCGTGGTATTGGGTTATCCGTCCTTTTGCGGCGCACATACTTGATGCAAATCTAAGACTTATATGGTTTTCTCATGGCTCTCACTGTCAGAATTGGCCCAAATCCACAACAAACCTCACGGGAGGCACTTGCTTTCAAATAAAAAAAGGATCAAATCGATTCATTCAATCGAAAGTTATGCGCTAACAAACACAAACAAAGAATTGAGAACTTCCTCCTTTTTTGAAGTCGGTTGAAAAGCATTAAAATTAGATTTTGTTAACGAGTTAATCGTTAGCAATACCTCATGTATTACTATATATAAAAAAACTATAAGAGATTTTACTCATAAAGAATTAGGGCCGTGTTGAAATTAAGCCACGAGCTATCTATTTAGGTCATTTGCGGATCTTTAATAGGTCAGGGTCGGTTAACTGTTTTTAGGGTAATCCGTTTATGTGTTTAGATAGTACTTTATTGATCGTTGTATATTTGGGATGTAGATTATAAACAATCATACAGACATAACGTTACGTAGATATAACTTCTTCTTTTTCTTGTGCCTCTCCATCACTAAAGGTCAGCAGGCTTCTAAACTTCTCCATTTTCAGGGCTAAGTGGAATACTGTTTCGACTGTTTTTATTCCAGTCCATTTCCTGATGTTCCTTAGCCATGACTTTTCCTTCTTCCCACCCCTCTTTTTGCTGCTATTTTTCCCATAACAATCAATTGCAACGGGCAGTACCTATCATGTCGCAGGATATGGCCTAATTCGTGATCTTACGCTGCATGATTATTTTCACCAATTCGGTGTTCTTCTGCAATCGGGCAAGAGCCTCAATATTGGATACCTTACCCGTCCAGCTTATACGGAGCATCCTCCGATACGTCCACATTTCAAAGGCTTCCATTCTTTTTCGTAAATTTTAAGGTCCATGCCTCGCATCCATATAGAACTACTGGCCAAATGTAGCATCTGATAGAAATGTAGTAATCTGATACGTAGTTTTAGGGAAACTTGACGATTGCAAAGAACTTTTTGCATCATAATAAAAAAAATTGCGAAGAAATAAAAAATGAGAGATAACTACCGCCATACAAATTCTGCCCCTTATACTTGAAGAAAAATACTCTCTATGAAGATTAAATTTATTTATTTATTACAGAATCCTAATGATAAAGATGAATGATAAAGACTGAACTCTAGTTTATAACGTTAATTTGTCTAAAAATTAAGGCAAAACTTGCTTCGCCAAAATAGACATTTAGACATTTATTTATTGGCATCACAATACAAAACACATCACAGACTGAATATAACACACATTAAAAGAATGAAAAATTGACAAAACACAGTTAAAGTTACACGGACAAATAATACAAAACATATGATGCCAATATCGGACACCGTCTCAGCATATGCTGTCACAAGGATGCAACAGCGCTGATTTTCAGCGGTGCCGGGACTACCTAAAGACGTGCGCGCGCAATACTACTTTTATATGGAATATTATTATACAGACAGTAAGAGTATAATAAATATGATACATAAATAAAACAGTTATGAGATTAAAATATATTTTATACAATAAAATAATAGATGAAAAAAATATATAAATATTATTGAGTCAAAAATAAACTAAAATAAATAATATGATAATTAAACGTATAAAGTTTAAATTATATAATTAAATATTGAAAATATTGGAAACAACAAGCCACCGATGTCGCGGGGATATTATCTTTTTGTATCTTTAACATCAGGTGTTTTAATTTATTTTTAAATGCGTTTACAGATTTACTCTCACTTATGGGCGGTGGCAAATTATTCCAACACTTGGTGGCCAAGTATCTGAAACTGCCCGGAACGCAGCAGATCGGTGTAGCGGAAATAGGTGTCGTCTATCCCAGAGAAACCGAACAAATCGTATATCGTAACATCTAATTTCTCCTATCATCATTTATATATGTTAATGGAAATGTATGTAATCCGTCATTGTATACAATTCCTAGGAAATGTATGTAATTCCTAAAATTTGGCTTTGATTTTGACTTAAAACTTTAAAATTTGGCTTTGACTTTTTTTTAATTTGACTTTGGCCTCATTAAGAACATTAACAAACGCTAAAAACACTGCTTTTATTGAAAATGAACGTTATAAAGAGTTAATTGAAGAAGTTTCTACGGCAAAAACAACTGCTAGAAACACTTCTTGTGATTATTGGTTATTGCGGCGATACGACGTGCTATTATTTTAATAATAATAATGCATATTATTATTATTTTACGGTATGACTGTTACCAGATTGTCTAAAAAGTGTTATAATAAAAAATATTACTACACATTTCCTAGGATTTGTATACAATTCCTTGATTTCATACATTTCCGGTAACATACTCGTATATAAAAGAGAAAGTGTGTGGTTTTATTCCAAATAGACTACGAAACGGCTGGACCGATTTCAATGAAACTTTCGATGACGGTGACGATCGGAGTACTCCTCTTTTTGAACTGTCAAATATAGCTTTTATTTACTACTACGAGTATGATATTGTATTCACTGATATGTACATGGGTGTATGTAATGATCTTCATCCACTCGAGAAATTAATAATTTAATATATTGTTAAAGTTAAATTGTATATTTAATGATGTAAGTTTGTTGTTTAAATAAAATAAAGCAAAATCTAGCCCTTAATAATCCCTACTCGACAGTATCTGCATATTCTCAATATATACATATACTGCTGTGCGATCAATCGTTTCGAATTAATCATACCTCGATCGTTAGATAGGAAATTCAATCATGTATGCGAGCGTTGAGCTGTCTGTTTGTGCGCCGTCCCCTCTTGCTCTGATTGACTGCTCTGTCATTACATTTTGAGATGTGTGAACGTAGCAGCGTCTCGCTACTGCACTTTTCTATTATCTTCTATGTATTTGCAATTTTCTATTCTGGGTCTACGCCTAATGTCTGCGAAACGTATAGCCGTAGATTCTAACCCGTAAAATTAAAATGATACAATACAAAACCTACCTAAGGCCTATTTCTTTTTGTTTATGGGGAATATTCAACTAGATATCCCGCCTTCTAGGGAGAAGGCGAGGTTATGTGGGGTTTTTACCCACTAAAACCTCCCCAGCGTCCCTTCCTCGGTGCATGACGAGGGGATTCTTTCTTCGGATCTCCTTCGGGATCTCCAGATGAACGCATCGGAGGAACGTCCCGGGGGTCCCATGTGCAGAAGATAGATGAAGCCAGGAAACCCAAGGCAGTTATGACGAGGGACCCCGAAGGTTGAAGAGGTCGGCGAAGACTAAAGCTCCGTTGTTTAGACGGTGTGAATCGACGGAGGACTGTGGCTATGGATAAACCGCGGTGGAAGAAGTTGCTTAACCAAGCCTTTACTTAAGCAAGCTTAACAAAGGGTTTTGGAGCTTATAGAAGAAGAAGAACTTCTTTATTATATCCAATAGCTACGTTAACTTAGTACTTTCCGTTTCGTGTCAGCACTGATCGAGTATTTCTCGTATAGATAACGGGATTCCGGTTTCCGTACAAACCCGCATAGATCTGAGTTACTTTGTTTTATTGCAATCGCGTTCTCTCGGCCGTATCGAAACACAAACGCTGTGTGCTTACCTTTGCTAACAGACAATGGGAAACCTCCTTTGTTTGATATACAACCTATTTTTTATTCGAGTCTGTAACTGAGTCATATATTTTAGTAATTTAAACATAGTCAAGATAGTGTTGCAGATGTTTCGTCTGACATATACTTTATTTTGGCATTGATAAACCGAAGGTTTTTGAGGTCAAACTTCTTTACGCACGCTAGACCTGGGGAGTAATAATACGTTATGTAAGGTATGATCGGGCGAGGCGAACTGAAGTTGAGAGGAGATGTAAGTTAGCGAAGATAGTAAGAGACTTTCGTTTCGTATACACTTCCTGAAGTGGCACTCAAACTTAGTTAAGTTTTTGAATGTCCTTTAGATTATCGGTGAAATAGCAAACAACCGCGAGGTTCAGGTTAAGCGACCTTAGAGCTATACCACCTCTCAATCCGGTGAAGCAGTCAAGGCCAGCTTCTCTGGCCAATCTGTGTAGTTCGTCATTAAAAATAAAAACAAACAACCGAGTCGTAGTTCGGCCCTTTCGGGCTCCCTCGGATCGTGGAATGCTTACGCGCAACATAGTAACCGTCCAAGCCGAGGTTACCGCTCACTGGTTGTGTCGAGTTACTAGCAATAGAGATTCAGGTTAAGCTACCTAAGAGCTATGCCACCTCTCAATCGGTGAAGCAGTCAAGGCCAGCTTCGCCTGGCCAATCATTGTAGTTCATAAACAAAAAAAATCGATTCGTATATGTATCAGTAGATGGGGAAAACGAGAGAGGTGCGAGCACACATTTTCTTTCTCTCTTAAACAATTATGTAAATAAAAAAAATTATAAATGTCTATATTTACATATATAGCTAAGGAAATTTTACTTTAGTCGTGTGTTCTTAAGAATACTCGTTTTTACTAAACAGTATTGGCATATATAAATATTTAAATATGGCGTAATGTTCAAATGTGGGTGTGGTGATTATTTTTATCTTCCCTTATTTATAATTAATATTCATGCTACAAAACAAAATCCGCTGTACCAACTTCAAGCTCTGAAATGTATCGTCACTCCGAGCGGTGTTTTATTGGTTTATTTATAGTTCAAATATATTGAGGACTGTACAAGATCGTGATTAAAATATAAATACAACTAGGAGTGCACGATAGATATCAATATTACATAAAATATCGATATATCGCTTCAATCCGATATTATCGAATCATTTAATATCGATATATTTCATCCGATCTACGAAATATCGTAAGAAATTAAATAAAAATGCGTTCCATTCTTTCTTTTATTTGTGGTTGACAACTTGAATAAAATTAAACCTTACTTGCGCTGCCATCACGAAGAGTGTATGTTACTACACTCCTACTCTACACGACGGCATGACTCGTTATATAATAATCTTTGCATGTAGTCTGTACTGCGAGCAGAATCAAAACAAATCAAATAATCTGGACTGGTATCCGAAACGAGAACCTCTCAGTTACGCGCCGAGTACTGTATTAGTACAAAACTTTTCTATTATTTAATATTACGCGCAAATTAATTATAAACAAATTTCGATATATTAAAAATATCGATATATTTTTACAATAAATTGCATAGTATCGATATAACCTTACGATATATTATATCGAAAAATATATCGATTTATTTTTGGCATGTACATCCCTAAATTCAACATTAGCATGTCAGTGACGCGAAACCATTAGATTTTCCACTACTAAAAATGATTAAAGAAGTTTTTACTTTAAAAAACGTATAACATTTAACTTTTAATCTAAATTAATTAGCATAGAACGATAACAATCACGTGCCCGCGGCATGGTTCGTGCCAAATCTCGGAATGGACATTACTTGAAGTTACGAGGGCGTAAGTGGTCCCCTTCGACCTTTGGACGGCCGCCAAATTCATATGCGGGCTGCATGGAAACTGCAAGGTCAGAGAAAACATAATCCACCTTATTGCCTACTTTGAACAATACGCTATAGTATGCCAGCAATCACATGTTTACATTGTCTTCTTGAAATAATTTATGAAAACACAAGTCTGCATTTTTTTAAAATAAATGTTACTTATTACGTTTTTTCGAACACATCCGGGGCAGCCTTGGAGTCCGCGACGTAGCAAACAAACTGCAGGAGAGTCGTATCCGATGGTATGGCCACATATACCGCAGGCCTCCCGTCTATGTAGGAAATAGATGCCTAATCCTCAACCTCCTCAAATGCCTCGGTTGGCCGACAGCTCAGCGAACTTATTCCTGTCGTGTGTCAAGCGAAACAGTTGTTCGACGCTGGCAATGCTGGTCCGCTCTCTGATGTTTCGCAACCACGACTTTTTTCTCCTTTATATAATAATATATGTGTCTATTGTTATAATCTGTAGGTCTCGTAGAATAAAATAGTCCAACAACTAATACACTCGCTTTATTGAGACAGCGTAACGTTGTACAAAGAATTATTTATATCGAGTCAAACGTCACAACTGCGCGTCCTCGCCATCTTTTACAAAATTAATTAGAAGTCAGATTAGGAACTAATAAGGTTAAACTATTGTTTACAATGCCAAGTTCATGTGACGATCAACTAAATTATTAATTATGAATTAAAGATACAATAAGGTTCAGGTAAATTATTAAGATATCATTGGAAGTAGTTATTATGTATAACAATCGCTGGGTGTGAGGTGTTGCCAGCTAACACTATATATGTGGGAAACGGAACGTGTGTACGGAGTGAAAGGGATAGCATTAGGAGAGTAAGTGAGATAGCAGACGACAAGATGGTGGACAGTTTATATGAATCTACAAGTGCTGCTGTCGTGTTTTAAATAAATAATTCAAAGCAAAAGAAATCTTTGACTTTGAGACCAACATATTTATTTTTCTTTTTATTATTTAACTTCTTATAATTGAGTTCTTTTGCTATGCGTATGAATGGACTGAAGAGGCTAAATGAATGAAGGAAATGTTAGATCTAAATTGAACAGCAATTTCCATCTGTAAAAAAGCGTGAGTTGTTTTGTGCTTACTGTAATGCATTAGAAATGTAATGAGTCGCAACTTACACAAGCAACGAAGGAACAAAGCCGACGGCAGTTTTTATTTTCAGTTTCTTTTATTTTCAACGATGCTCGTGACCTTCACGAAAGCTGAAGAAACGTACTCGCCAGTCTCTATTCACGATGACATAAGACAAAAGGCAAAAAAGATTATCACACTACTAAAAGCAAAAGCACCTTTCTCGGTATAAAATCAACTATCCCAACGACACTATTCCTCTTGTCGTATAATAATCAATTGCTTCGTTGTTTTAAACCGCAATACGCTCGTTCGTACTTTCCTTTAGCACAGTAACACAATTAAATGTTCAGTCTGTTAATCAAAACAGTCCGTTAAATTGTTTATTATTTACACCGTAACGCTACTTCGTAAGGATTAATTTATAATTATCAATGACAAATGTTTACATTAATATATATATTTTTACTACCCTTTTTTTTGGGAGGTAGTTTTGGGCGACAATTTTTTTTAACCTACTTCAAAAAAAGAGGTTATTGTTCGCCTGTGTTATTTTAATATTTTTGTTTTCGTTTGAAAGTATACTTTAAATTAGGTCAGACGTTAATTTTGTTTGCAGTGGACATTGGTATGACTAATGTTGATTGGAAGAGACATTGGTAGGTTTATAATAGGTTGTCAAATATCTCCCTTCCGCCTTTTTGTCTTTTGAATTTCGCGGCTATGTACAAAGCGCTACAGAGCTCGTATCTAGCAATACTATACATAATTTGAAAGGTCTTGACATAACCTACAAAACGACGCTATGCATAATTAGTTTGGATATTGCGTTCAACAGTTATAGACGTGTAAACATGAAGTTCACTAACGCCGAAATACGCGCTATTTTAAAGTTTTCCTTCGTTAAAGGCAAATCCGCTAGAGAAACGTTCCGTGAGATTAATGGTGTTTTGGGGGATGGTACTCTATCACTTCGAACCACGGAGGAATGGTTTCGACGATTCAGAGCCGGTGAAAACAACACCATGGATAAGCCAGCCGGCGGAAGACCTGTGACGACAAATACCGATCAAATCATGGACTACATCGAGTTAGACCGGCATGTGGCATCTCGTGACATCGCCCAGGAGATGGGAGTTAGTCACCAAACCATTTTAAACCATCTGCAGAAGGCTGGATACAAAAAAAAGCTTGATGTTTGGGTGCCGCATGATTTGACGCAAAAACCTTCTGGACCGAATCAACGCCTGCGATATGCTGCTGAAACGGAACGAACTCGACCCATTCTTGAAGCGGATGGTGACTGGCGACGAAAATGGATCACATACGACAATATCAAGCAAAACGATTTGCCTTTAACGAAGGAAAACTTTAAAATAGCGCGAATTTCGGCGTTAGTGAACTCCATGTTTACACGTCTATAACTGTTGAACGCAATATCCAAACTAATTATGCATAGCGTCGTTTTGTAGGTTATGTCAAGACCTTTCAAATTATGTATAGTATTGCTAGATACGAGCTCTGTAGCGCTTTGTACATAGCCGCGAAATTCAAAAGACAAAAAGGCGGAAGGGAGATATTTGACAACCTTTATAAAAAAAATCCAAGACTGGTAAATACTCTCACGGGCCTGTCTGTTAAGAGAATATAACGGTATAGTCCGATACGCGGCCCTAGTGCGGATTGGGAGACTTCACATGTGTTAAAATATTTTTAAAAAAAAAAAACCAGCACTTTGAATTAAACAAAATCATTTTTGCTGGTACGTGGATCGAAATGGGGTTGTTAGCGTACTAAGCAACTTGTGACCGTCCGGACACGGAGCTACCACAACTTTTGTACTAATATACTTGTATTCTCAACCGATTTCCAAAGAAACAGGAGGTTCTCAATTCGTCTGTTTTTTTATGTCTGTTACCGCATAACTTTGCAACAAATTTAGTCTAAATCTGACTGAATAGATTTCGATCATTCATTTTTTATTGGAAAGGATATAGACCTACCCACCACCTCCCATGGCCCCACCAACCTCGCGGTTATACGGGCCGAAACGCGGGAGGGTACGCGTGGTTTGGCCCCACACGCACCTTCTTGACTCCCTACAAGTTCTTTGTCAAGTAAGGGGCTCAACGATACATCACGGCTCGCTCGACGGCGCCAGACGACTTTTTTAGCGGTTCCTTCTTTTGTGCCAAGCGTGAGCAAATTCCCTGAACGAGGAAGTTGCACGGAGACCGAAGGAGGGATCCTCTGGAAAGGATGTAGTTTGATAAAAGTTTGGTTAGGTTCTGACTAAATTTATTTTGTAATATTCTTACGTTAATTCGGAAATACAAAGAGGGCAGTAGCGTTTAACATGTGGTTCGATGTGATCGTCAGTTGTTTGTGTTTGCTCGTAAATATACTTGTAATTATTCATAAGTTTCTTGCTGTTAACTAGCCGTGGAGTTACTAGTTCTTCGGGTACCGTTTGGTAACGGCCTCGCTGTATCCAAATGAGCATTCCGCTCCTAACCACTTGAAGATTTGCATGTGTCACGCTATATGTTCATTTGTTACGCGATATTTGTGGAGCGTTTCCAAAGCGAACGTCTTTCGTGAAATCGAGTTTAGTTTTAGAATTATTAATGATTCGAGCAGGAATCAACTGGCAGCTTTGGATATACTTTTCTGATATTTGCTGGATTTTTATTTAAAAAAAAACATACACAAGCCTTAAATAGGTTTAGGTATAAGAAACTTTATTCTCACTTTAGACAATACAGGTCACATGAGAACAATAAATAATATTATAAAACAATCAGTTCGCTGTCACACGTAAGAACGAGTCACCTAACGCATTCATTTGCTTGGAAAGGATTAGCTGTCGTTGAGGAATTTAGCACGTTGCATTTTGATAAACAAATCAATAAAATCAATAAATGAACATACATTGATGAAAAAAACTTTATTTTTATAGAAATTGGCGCAAATAAACTTACGGCTTGCTTGTTTTTAAGTGATCGCCGTCGCTGATGAATCCACAACAACGGAGTAGCAGAAAAAAAGCAGAGGCACAAATCCGCCAACGCCAGGTGTCTTATTAAAAGGAGTGGGCTCGATTCTTAAAAGTTCCTAAATCGTATAGCTTAGTAAACACCGCTGATAGTTGATTCCAAATATACGCGAAAAATGTACAGTCGTAGAACGCCAACAATCAAATTGGTGTCCATGGAATTCTACCCTGTTAATACCCTGGTAATGGAAATCTGTTCTGAGGAATTTTTCCATGGTAATGGTGAATTCAATTGGTGACTTATGCGGTAATTTTCTCCTGGGGTTATAACGCTATCAAAGCCCTTAAAGTAGTTTTATTCAATATACAACTATAACACAGCGATAGAATCTGTCCAGTGGCACAACGGCATAAAGCATCATATACAACAAGATATCTGAGACCTCCCGATAACAGAGCGGCAAGCATATATCCATTTCGCCAAGTTTCAGCAAACGGTAACGATAATTTTCGCCGGCGAAAGGAAGTGCTGCATATAACTAGACGATAGTGGTGATAATGCCAGCGGTAATTGTCTCCTCGCGTGCGCGTAATCTCCGCTCAGCTGGACTGATTTATTGACCGGTTTGTGCTCGTGCTATCGCGTAGCGTTATCTAATTAGCGGGGAATTAACTGCCGAACGTGGGACCCTGGTACGGATCGATAAGTTGATACTGATCCCGCTTGGAACGGAGATTTGCTTGATCTAGATTAAGATCTTTTAGGACGATGATGGAGTCTGTACCGTGTAAGGAGTCTGATGCCATACACTAGCTTTTCAGCCAGCTTTTTGTTCCTTTCTCTCTTTCTTTGTACGTTTCGAAGACGCCATTTTGTATACTAATTTATGATATTGGAGATTAATTCAGTCAAAGCCATATTCAACGAATACAAATAAATAATACTACTGACTTTTTCAACCTACTTAAAAAAGGAGGTTCTCAATTCGTCTGTATATTTTTTTTATGTCGTTACCGCTTAACTAACGCTTCCCGAAGTGGCATATAAGTTAGTTTAGCTTAGATTGTCCCAATAGATTTCGTTAATAAAATAGCTACCGACCGAGTCGTGGTTCGGCCCTCTCAGGCGCCCTCGGATCGGACTGCTAACGCGTAATAATGGTAACCGTCAAGCTGAGGTTACTCCTCACCAGGGGACCCTTGTGTCGAGTTACCACCTAAATAGAGGTTCAGGCTAAGCGACCTAAGGGCTATGCCACCTCTCAAATCCGGTGAAGCAGTAAAGGCCAGCTTCTCTGTGCCAACTGTGTTAGTTCGTCAAAAAAAAAACCGCTTAACTTTCGAGTGGGTGAACCGATTTTCATGATTTTTTTTATTTGAAAGCTGATGTCCTCCCCATTTAAATTGGTCCAATTGTGACAATGGCGTCCATGAGAAAACCTTATAAGTCTTAACTTTGTATCAAGTGTGTGCGCCGCAGATGGACGAATAACTCTCTTATTGGAAAGGATGCACTTCAAGTGAAGTTTCATGAGAGTTTGGTTAAGTTTTGATTAATTCTATTTCGCAATATTTCTTCTGGTAAATCGGAAATACAGAAAATATTTCTATCGTTTCGTTAGTATCGTTTTATTATTATTATTATCTATTAGTATCGTTTTTAGTATATAATATTGTTAAAATTGTTAATATTTATTAATATTGTTAATATTGTTACTTTTATTGTACAGATAAATCGTTAAATTCAGTTTACAGCAAAATTAATAATGCATAGAATAAACAAAAGAGAATCGTAATTCGTGTCTTCTTATTTTAAAAAAGTCCCGCCCGAATATCAGGACACGACTAATGCCGCTGCGTCCAAACATTGTACACGTATGTAGCGATTCGTAACAATATATTTTTCATTACTCATCCGGAATCATATTTTTTGGTGTAAAGAAATTAATATTCTCTTACAAATGTCTTCTATGCGATTGAAATGTAATTATCTTTATTATCCCATTTCACAGTTTATATGTAAGTGTAAGTGAAGCGTCAATAGCCTAATGGTTTAGGGTATGGCCTAAGGCGTAACCGTAAGGTCGTGAGTTCGAATCCACCCTTGGACTATTGCCGTGAAGCATGTCCTAGCACAAGCTTAAGCTTAGTTGGAATGGTTAACAAGATTGTTAGTAATATTTCTGAATAAAAAAGAAATATTGCTTACTTTCTTTTTTTTAAAAAAAAAAAAACAAAGACTCTTTTCACTTCGACTTACATGTCTATTTATAAGTATACTCACATCTCTATGTATAAGTATATATGTCATTATGTAATTGAATGCCCTTTGTAGAAGTTGAAGGCTGCTTGGTTATTTTACGTCAAAGTAAGACTTCAAAGGTTAAAATACGCAGAATTGCTTTACGGTTTCTGTTCATTGATTGCAAAATATGGTAAAGAAATTCTCTAACTGTTCATAACATGTGGATTTATGATTACCTATATATACAATAAAATGTATATAATATCTATATACATTTAATTGTAAATGTACATCTCTATATATATATATATAAAAGAGAAAGTGTGTAGGTTTGTTCCTCATAGGCTCCGAACCGGCTGGACCAATTTCAATTAAACTTTCAGTGAATCTTCAGATTGACCTGCCGAGTAATCCTGTAAAGTTTGGTGACGATCGGAACACTCCCCTTTTGAACTGTCAAACAAGCCATACGTCGTACATTTATTTCTGACATTAACTTGAGCCCGATTTGTTTTTGTATAAATCATAAGAATGATATTGTATTTACTGATATGTATATGGATGTAAGTAATGATCTTCACCCGCTCGAGAAGAGAAGAGAATACGGAGAGAAATTAATAATTTAATGTATTGTGAAAGTTACATTAAATATTTAATGATGTAAGTTTATTGTTTAAATAAAATAAAGCAAAATCTAGCCCGGCGAAGCGAGCTGGGTACGCTAGTTACTTGTAATAATCCCTTCTTTCAATACTCTGTATTTTTTAATGAATATCATGAGCATCATGACTACTACCCCTTTTTTAACAAGAAAAATAAAATAACTAGCAACTGGCAAAGAAGCAAAACTGCAAAATATCTTTCCCTTTAAACCGGATGCCGAGCCCGATCGAACATTATCGTGTTAAATTTTACGCACCATATAACAAAGCCCTGTTTAGCGGGACACATATTTGTCAGTTCCGATGGTAATTTCACATTTTAGGCATACTTTTGAGCCACGTCAAAGTAATGAGAGGAAATCGATCCGGGTCGGCCCTGGCATTCGAAATATTGAAGCAGGTAATACACGGACGGTGTTTTTGTGGGGTCTTCGGTACACGGATCGCTCGCACACCGGTCGTGAACGTGACCTTTTTGTCATTGAAACTAGTCCCGAAAACCGAGCGCCTGAACTAAATCCTTTGTGCTAACATTTGCTTAAGCAAAGATACACCTACGTCTTCACTTAAGCTTTACATATAAAGGCGAGATTAAGATGGAAACGCTTATTGTGTCACAGAGATTCAGGCTAAGCGACCATAAAGTTATGCCACCTCTCAATACGCTTAAGCATTTAAAGTCAATTTCTCTAGCTATAAAAAATATAGCTTAGCTTTAGTTTTTACACTAGCGTACCCAGCCCGCTCCGTCTGGCTAGATTTTGCTGTATTTTATTTAAACAATAAACTTACATCATTAAATATTTAATTTAACTCTCACAATTTATTAAATTATTCATTTCTCTCCGTATTTATTCTCTTCTATTGTCTTCTCGAGCGGATGAAGATCATTATTTAAACCCATGTACATATCAGTAAATATAATATCATTCTTTCAATAATTCATTTATACAAAAACATATCGGGTTCAAGTTAATGTCAGAAAAGTAAGACGTATAGCTTGTTTGATAGTTCAAAAAGAGGAGTGCTACGATCGTCTCTGATCTTTACAGGATTACTCGCCAGGTCAATCTGAAGATTCCCTGAAAGTTTTATTGAAATCGGTCTAGCCGTTTCGGAGCCTATATAGAACATACCCACACACTTTTTGTTTTATATATGTAGAATATATATATATTCATATTTTCAATTACAATATTTTGGATCTTGTTTAGTTTCAGAACCAGGATCGTTAAGTTAAAGTAACGTTTATCACGTTTGCCAACCATCCTCAAACCACGTGATGTTTAAAATATCCATATTAATTATATCGTCTTTTGTTTCAGGTACGTTCAATAATAACATCAGAGGGCTGAGAGGCTGTTAAAAAGGAAATTTCGACACAAACGCCGACGCTGGCATACAATACAAAAGCTTGATATCGAGAACGGAATAATGAGTGACGTATTTGTATTCAAAGGAACTGCTACGCAGAATGAATACAATTTGCATGGACGTGGTCTGCATCGCACTGACATTTTTGTACTTCGATAGCATTGCCATAGAATGGGATTTTAATTCAACTTGCATAACCGGCTTTATACATATAACTGGAATTCATAATTTAATAACATAATGATCGGAATGAAATATCTAGTACACTGTCCTTTATGCATGTTTTTCGACCCTAATAATACTATGAATACTAACAACTTGAACAAAAACTGAGTTTAAATTTTTGACTACGATTTCATTCTTTCGAATACAGAATCTTAAATTAGGATATTAACGCCTCATTCTATATCGTACAGCATCTTTGTTACAATTTTTTTTTAAATAAATAATACATTATTGTTATAAGTCTATAAAAAGTTACGGTATATACGAGTATATATAGGTGGTCCACCAGCCCTTCTCTGTAAAGAAAGTGTCAGAGCAAAGACCTAGTAACGATTATCAGACTTCACATGTCTTAGATAATTTTATAGGTAGGTTTTCTCGCGAAGTTTTCCTTCACCTTCGAGCGCGTGGTAATTAAGATTGCAACAAACAATGCATTGGTGCAACCGGGAATCGAACTCGGGTTGCTAGCGTACTATGCACCTTGAGGCGACCGCACTGACATGACTAAGCTATCACGACTCATATTACAAGCAAACAAGTCAGTAAAAAAAATATAGAGACAATATTTAGAAACATTTATGACCAAAACAAAAACCCGACTTTAAATCGAATGATACGTAAAATTTGATAAGCGCAAATAGCACATCTAATGAAGTCAGTATAACACAGTCCAGAGCAGCGGTATCCGATAACAGCATTTAATGTTATTTACGGTGGCCGTTACCCGGGTAATTACGGTAGGCTCATAGAAATCTGATTATACTACACGGTAACTAACATCCTCTAGGATAATGACGTCATCCTGGTAGATTTTGAATGTTTCGGAGTCTAGGTAAACTGGCTATTTTCTATGGTAAATAGTAAATAGCCACGTTTGTGTTTTGGAGGTAGCGCGTCTCTCAATACTATTGGTTGCTCTATAGTCGGAATTCGACTTTTATCTAAAAATAGGAGCATTGAAATTCACTATTTATATATTATAAAAAAATCAAATAATAAGAAATAAGAAGCCGTTTATTCCCAAATCGGCATTTTCGTTTTACATTGCGATGTTTTTAGTAATATTAAGGTTAAAGAAAATACTTAAAAGAAATAACTTATAATTAGTGTTAGTATTATTGTCCGATTTGGACCCCTGATCGGTTAAAGGCCTCGCCTCCTCCATCATTGTCCAAAACTGCATGTCCTTGGCTGACATTATCCAGTCACTTAGTGTGACATGTCTGATATCATTAGCCTACCGTGTTATTTGTAGACCAACATTTCTTTTACTCTTTGGTCCTATCCATCGTGTTCAATTAGATCAGTGATTCCCAAAGTGGTCTATGACAACCTGCAAGGGGTCCATGAAATGAAAATGGGGGTCCAGGATAGTGGATCTCAACACATACACTGATAGTACCTATTTACCTATTTCTCACTAAAAATATTGACTTATTGCTTATGTTATTTTATTTATAGTTTATTTAATGTTACGTATATTTTACACAACAGATACAAAATTTTATTTTGAGTAGTTTTGATTTAACTTCAATTAATAAATGTATAAATTAACATGTGATTTTACTTTAAGTTTTTAACACTAAACTTCTATAGTTAGATATTTACAGGAAATCAATATCAGGTAAGTAGGGAGTCTACCCAACACGAAAAAACATGGCAAGGGGTCAACGACACAAAAAAGTTTGGGGAACTCTGAATTAGATGAACAAAATAAACAAGAACTTGAAGACGATATAAACAAAACATCCCCCAACCCGACTTGTCCTCGTGAATTAGACAACAACCCTATTTATTTATTATCTGTCAGTAATTATTTATCATAGTCACTTAACCATATCAAACATATGCATGGTTAGTTTTGTACATGCTGGGAAAAAAAAGACATATGTATGGTAAGATGGCCAAAATGTATGTCCGTTGTATGATGAAAGGCTCATAACTTATAACATTTCACACAACAAATTAAACACACTTGGTGTAAAATTAATAGATAAGAGGATATTTAAAATTAGTTATGAACTTATTGATGAATGACATTTTCAATTACAATTACCGTTTTATCATGAGATAAAAGACAAAAGAACGCGCGAAATCAGTCGTTAGTATCGTAAGTAATTTAGTATCAATATATACAAGTCCGTTATATATCGAGCGTGCGGTAGACACAGGCGTGCTGTTTTACACAAACCACCATAAAACAATCCACCTAATCGAGGTTACGCGCCACGATTCATTATAATTTCAGAGTCAGGGTGAGCCGAATCGGTGACCTTTTACAGCCGACGATAATTTTACCGATCATAATTACTGTGGTAACGGGAAAATGTTATTACACACCTTGGCTGAAAATCAGCGCTGTGTTTACATGTCATGCACAGCCTATGCCGAGCCCACCCCTCTGCGGCACAAGGTCTTTTTTTTTTAATTCTTAATTTAATTACTTTTACAAGGTTGTTTCTGTGTTCTTGTGTTGAATAAATGTTTTTTCATCTTCTATTCACATCTTACCCATCCCAACACACGATCTATTTGATCTGCTATATAAGATAATTGATAAGCGTAAATATTTATTGTTAGTTTGATAATATACATATGAATTATGAATAAATTTATAAGACAGATAGAAGACCATGCATACCGTGGATAAAACATCCATTTACGGGCAAGTAAAAGTAATCAACATAAAGAAGTCGTATCGTGGTCGTGACTTGGTCGTACGGTTTAATAGTGCTCGTTGTAAGTAGGTCGGTCCGATGTCGAAACTTATTGATTTTGCACATAGCCGATAAGTGAAATGTATACGGGCTGTAAATTTATGACCATGGTGTGCTCCTTTATTGTGAACTAGTAACACCAAAGTATTTGGAACCAAGTAAAAAATAATCTCTCTGAGATAGCTGGCGGCTTCTTCTATCTCACGTCATTGGGATGGCATGATCGCGGGAGTTTCCACTTAAATCTAATACATATATATACAATACTTCTGTTTCGTTTATTTAACTTTACGATCAGTCATACAATAGAAATATTTTTTTAGTTTTTAAAAGAATGCTAACAATACTTTATTTTACCAAATTTTAATAACATTTTTGTTAACCATTCTAGCTATTTGTGTTATGAGATGGTTCACATGTATAGACGAATGGTGGATTCGAATGTACGACCTTACTTCGAAGAATGTCCGCTAAAACATTAGTCAGAAACAGATGTCGGAAAACTTTTTTTTACTGAAGAGCCAAATTTCATCGATATTTAACCAGAATTTAGTAAAAGAGGCACTTTACCTAAAGGAAGTCGAAAAGTCTAAAAAAACAAAATTTATGAAACACACCTAGCTTCCCTTCTCCTCCCACGCGCTTTTAAAAAAAACTCCACGATTGATGAAAGTAGCCTAAGTTACTCCTTATTAAATCAGCTATGTGCCAGAGAAAGTCGCGGCAAATTCGGTCCAGCCGTTCTAGATATTAGCCGGAACAAACAAATCTTTTTTTGTATATGTACCGTATTTACATTTATTTGCATGTAGTAAAAAAACGGTTATTTTAATATTACAGACAGACACTCCAAATTTTATTAATTCCGAACACTGCTTTAGGCTATTGACGTTTAATAAATGTCGATTTGATAAGAAAAATGCCAATAATTGGAAATATTATCACTCCATTCATCACTCACGCATTCAAATATCAATCTAATGTTCGCAAATTGTCTTGACGTCGGTGGGACCATTAAGTCGTTGAAGCACACGAGTTTCTGACGTGAATGAAGAGAGAAGCGGTTATCGAATTTCTATATTGAGCCGACCGCCGACATGGCAAAGGAAAGTAAAATTCACATCCCTAAAAGTGGGTTTCCACAGAATATAAATAGAAAGTAAACGAAACTAAACCTTACTATAACGTAATTAAATATCTTGTTACATTATCTTAACGAAGTTATGCGAGTATTTGGTAGTACTTTGTTATAATCAACCGACTGTAAAGTTAACTGCCACTTAACATGTTGTATTTTTGTATGCGTTGATGTAATTGTGGTCAAGCACTTGCTTAGAAAGTATAAAAAGAGGATTATAATCACTTATCAGGTCCGGATTCAAGGGGGAATCCGGGGTCTCCACGAGAGAGGGACCTCCACAATAGAATCTTTGAAAAATGCACTGTTGTAGTTTGTTTCAACTGTCATCTTTATTCATCGAACTCATTGGAGGATTTATTTCCATTGCATTTTTAAACAAATTAAATTATGATATATATTCAGAAATCTCAAGGGACAAAATCTAATCTCTTTTCATAACCGTGATTGCAATGAATTATCTATAAAAGGTCTTTGTCTGTCCATATGTATTAATGTGTCCAGAATACAATAAAAATTGCCCGGATGAGAAATTTATAGTATATTCTGCGAATTTTACAAGTTTTCTCGGTCTTTTCCCGATCTTTGCGGTACAATACGCGTTTCCTCAGTTTGTGTTTTTGTCTGTACGGTCTAACGGTCTTTTAAAAGGTATTCTCGGAATTTGATATATTAACGTGCGTCTGAGAAGCGTCAAAATTTTTGACTTAAAAATTGTTCACATGTGTAAATCCGGCCCTGTCACTTATACTTCTTTATGTTTACGTCAAAATCAAATAAAATTCAAAATTATCTTGAATTAAATTGTTGTTAATAAAGGTTTACTTACTATGTTAATTTTGTTGGCCTTGGACTTTTGGGAAGATATATAGAGAACTTTTAAAAATCATTTAGAAAAATGTTTGCTAATTGAGATATTAAACAAAATTAGGTAATTATTTTTTGACGACAACGAGCATAAATGTGGAATGGAAGAAGAATATGAATTTACGCGTTAGAAATCGTAATGTATCTATCATCATCATCATCATCAGCCTGTCACAGTCCACTGCTGGGCATAGGCCTCTCCAAAGGCATGCCACCGTCCTCGGCCACTCTCATCCAGCTTCTGCCAACCGTCCTGCGAAGGTCGTCGCTTGTCTTAGGGCGTCCCACTCCGCGTTTACCTCCACTCGAGAGCTCGTTTCGCCCAACGGTTATCCGTTCTACGGCAAATATGGCCGGCCCATTGCCACTTCAATTTGCTAATGTATCTATGATATTTCGGAATTAAAAGACAGCATTTGTGGCGTTTAATCTGTCATTGACGGTAAGTTGGCTGTCATTTTTATCACTTAGACTATTATTTACACATTCTAGTTCATTTTTAACGTTGATTAAAAGTCGGTATTTGTTTTTATCGGTTTTTATAGGTTTCCCTCAAGACTACGAGGAACTAATAACTCGAGCAGAAATCGTATTGCATAGCCTGTAGGCTGTCCTTGCTTTTGTCTGCAGCAGAAACACACCTCTTTTGAAAGGTCCGCTAACTCTCTCAGCTCCACTCAAGTGGAAACGCACCCTAATGTCTGCAAGTCACGGAGCCGATGTCGACGCCTCTCGCATACTTTTCTTTGTTCCCTCTTTCTTTGTACGTTTCGAAGACGCCATTTTATATACTAATTTATAATATTGAAGATCAATTCAGTGAAAGCCATATTCAACGAATAATACCACTGCCTTTTTCGACCGACTTTATTACCACATGACTGTAGTAATAATCTGTGTTTAGTCCATGTTGTTAGCTACTTCTCCCAGCGCCAACGCTTTCCGAAATGGCATACAAGTAATAGTATAAAAATAAGATTGGAATGCTTACGCGTAACATAATAACCGTAAGCGAGGTTACCCCTCACCGGGGGGACCGTTGCGTCGAGTTACTAGCGATAGAGGTTCAGGCTAAGCGACCTAAGAACTGTGCCACCTCTCAATCCGGTGAAGCAGTAAAGTCCAGCCTCCCTGGCCAACTGTGTAGTTCGGCCTTAAAAACCCATGTTGTTATTGGAAACAAAAAAGGGCGCAGGACGTAGCTATATACAAACCACTTGCTGCGTATCCTTTTGGAAATTGTTGGGGAAGACCAATGTCCAGCAGTGGATGTTCTACAGCTGAAATTATGATCATGATTACCAATGAGATAGTTATTTTGGTAATGTACCAACAATTTTTCTAAATCCGAAACAATCATCCCCTCGGTATACGGTATGCATATATATTTTTTGGTAATATAATGTAAAACGTATACTACATAAAAGAACATTAACCAAAATGAACCCACTAGTTAGGTACATTCCTCAAGACATAAATTACTTATCGACATTGCTGTTCATTCGTTTTTCGCGGGTCATTTGCCATTAGTTTTCGGGAGCTTATATAGCTCAAGGCTCGGATGAAATACACCCCTGGGCTATCATTGCGGGAACCGGGTCAATGGGCCTCGGCACGCCTCCATTTATCGATGTCGATAATATCGTCCGTAACGCCTCCCTAAAATGGCACGTTATTTTGATGATGACACAGTTATATTTTGTTTTCTTCGCTTAAAAAATATAGGCACTGATGGCCATATTACCCTAATGATGTACCTACAACCACCCCGACATGGAGACAACTTAAGTCGTGTTTTATTTGGCTAAAGTAACTGATGATAAACCCATTAATCATTTTTTTGGACGGGGAGAAATCTTTAAAAAAAAACCCTGCCGGTGGCCCTTCCTCGGTGTATGGTGAGGGGTTCCGGGTTCTCCAGAGGAACGCACCGGAGTCTCTCTGCACTGTGCTCTTAGAAAAGCACGTACCGGGGGGAAGGTTAATCCCACCCTCCCTGTGCCCTCGCAGTGCTCAGCCGATGTCGCCTTCTTCCTAAGTCCACTTTGGCAGACGACAAAGGCCCCCACCCTTGTCGCTCACATTGCTGAAAACCCATTAACCATCGTTAAGTCAACCGTATCAACTGAAATCCGTCCTTGTGCTTAGTGTCTGATCTAGTAAGTGTTCTTTAGTTTACGTTAGTTAGGTTAACGTTACGTTACGCAAAACGATAAAGTTCTCTTTGATAATTATTAACATAAAAGTACCACAGTAAGCAATAATAATATGCAATCAGAAGCAGTGATAGATTATCAGTGCAGCAGTTCGCGATTAAAGCGCGTATACGCGAGTCATCTGCGCGTCGTCTGCTGGTTAAAAATACGTTTTTAGGTTATACGTCGCTGGCCAGAAAAAAAATAGGTAATGATTTCTTAGGACTCATCGTGCTATGACTTTCTGTTGATCATTCGTTAAACATCAACAGAAATCATTCGTATCGTTATAACCACACAAGGCCGGCGCATCGTAGTTTGAATATCGCTGGGCTAGTTTACCAAGCGATTTACGAAGTGTGGTAGCAGTTTCGAATCCTACCCATTAGAGAATATAGGTGAGGTATACCCCAGATAAGCCGACCGGCCGATAAGCGGAGGATGCCTTACCATGGAAGGTTTAGCCGGGTAGGCGGACGATTATGAATGGTGTATACGCATTTCCTCCCATGTTAAAAAATATATTCGACCCATTCAGAGATCCTGTTTACCACTTTACATAGTTTCCTTTATTTTCTTTGTATAACATGTCTTTCTATAAGCGTACATAGTTTTTTTTTTCTTTACCCAAAATGTATTGGGTGGCCTCATTTCGTCGGAAACTTTCTCTGTGCTGCACCAAGTTTGCGCCGCATAGCACGCTGGCCTGTCGCCAGATTGGACTGGTCGTTCCGCCCCACTCCTCGAACTGTCTTCAACAACTAAGACTGTAAGGTAATACTTTAGTTCAAAGTTTTACATTGAGTTATTGTTTTAGCGCGGGTGCAGAGGTGAACGAATTCAAATTATGGATTTTTTCTCATGATACCGAACTAAATAGTCGTACTAAGTTTTTTTTCTTGATATTTTGTTATTTTCTCCAAATCTATTTTCAATCCTTTGTTTTCGTCATTATTGTTGTTATCGTCATTATGTGAGGCGTTGAGAGCCGTGGTAGTTCAATGTCGGCGTTGCCAAAATTTTTTAAGACAAGGTGGCTAGCGTACTATACGCTAGCCACCTTGTTTTATAAAATTTCCTAAGATATTGTACAGACAGAGTTTTTATACTCTAAAGACAAGGCAGTAGGACCATATATTATATGCTGTAATTTTAACTTTCATTTGAAGAATTCGTTCAGTGTAAAATATAAATATATATGAAAAAGAGAAGATATCGACTTAGATAATATTCATAATAGAGATAATTGCCAAACACTGAACTTTACGAGCAGCAATTGCTTTCTCAGTCCACCTCGTAAAAAAAAGACGAAATAATTTGGAAGTATACATTTTTGAAATGACGTGATAACTTACTGTAAAAAGAAATTATAATTTATTTTTAATTTTTTGTAGCACTTGCTTAAATAGTCCTGGGATCGGATGAATATCCCCAGGGCTGTCATTGTGAGAACTGGGTCAACGGCCGCCCGATCGACGTCCATAGCTAACGACTTCCTACGGCACTTTTCCCTGGCATTACTGAGATGACATCTTGGAAATGTGTTCCTAATACATCGGCACTTCTTACGATCTGTTTGTGAGATTGTGCTAACCAATCCTGATATTTGTCACGTCTTCATCTTTATTAATCGACTTTGAAAAAGATGGTTCTCACTTCTGTCTTTATTTATGATAAGGCACTTATAACGTCGTCAAGTCTAGACCTCTTTAATACTTGCTACTAACGCATTGTATATGTAAGACGGCTATTTTATCGTTCCTTTTTTATTTGAAAAACATTGTTACTGGTTACTATATAACTTTCGTAATTTTTAGTGTTCTTCGGCTATTTGATTTTACTCGCACAACAAAATAATTTTTTAAAGTTGTCATCGCGAAGATCTGATATTGGATTAAAGTTTTTTAATATTGTTTATACCTATTTTGTAAGCTTTCCTTTGGATCTTCCTATGTCAATTGTTTAATATATGGAGTAATTGTATAGATTTCGGATTACTATTTATTGTTCATATGATTTTATTATTTTAAACTATGTAGACCTTTTAATAAGGATTACAACAATCAAAAGTTACGAAATTAAATATCAGGATAGTTTATTATGATAATGGCAACACACTAGTGTCTGTCACCGGTCGGTGGGTATCGTTTATCGAATCGATCGTGAACATTTATCGTGAGGAGATCTGTATTATCACCGAGACTGTATAAATCAAGTAATAAATTTATTTCCGTAATCCTGCGTCCTTAAAACCCTTCATATAAATTTGTCAAAACCTCAGCGAGTTAAGCTCATTAACATCATGTCAACTATAAAACTCTTGAAATGTTTGTAAATTAAAACATATAAGTACAATAACACCCGTAACTTTTTCTTAATGTCCTACGAAAAGAATGTCCTAAGAAATAATTATTTGAACTTAAATCCTGGTAACTCAATGTCCGGGCCTTCGTGTCAAGTTGCATAGTAGCTAACAAATTTGTTTGTTACAATTTTAAGTGCTGATTTACCACGTGCTCGACGGTGAAGAAAAACATCGTGAGGAAACCTTCATGTCTTTGAAAATTTATAAGGCATGGTAAACACTGTCAATCCGCACTAGAACAACGTGGCAGTTTATCCCTCTTGTAAACTTTTTACGGGAAGATAAATCTTTTCGTGTCAATAAATTTAAATTTAAATGACTCCTACTCACCGGTTTAACTACATCTTTAACTACCTTAACAGATACGACGACGTTATACGATAAAGTATATCGTATTAGTAGTCGTACAAGGAAGGCGTACTCAATTGGTACGAACATACAACTTTATACGGACGGACGGACAAGTATGCATATATGTCAGCTGAGTCATTTGCAACGACAGTTGTTTTCCCAATCCGGTCCGTCGGTCTGTATATATAACAAGATTTAAATACTAACAATGTTATTTATAAAAGTATATAGAAACTCTTACCACGTAGGTTTTGAGTAAATTATCGTATACTATATTATATTGAATACTGCATACTGTGGTATACGATGCATAATATTATACATGGATGGAATAATCAGGCTGGAAATAGGCTTACCCCAATGCCTTCCACCTGGCTGTCCGTCCATCTGGACGGAGGCCCGGGGTCTCTTATACTTGCTTTTTACGGCAATTATTCTACGAGCTTAGGACTACGGGGCTGGAATGTAGAAATCTTTGTTTTTGTTTACGGGAGAAAAAGGAAAGAAGGCGGCGGTTATGTGGGGTTTGACCCACTAAAACCTCCCCGGTGGGCCACTTGGGTGCATGGTGAGGGGCTTCGGGATCTCCTGAGGAACGCACCGGAGCACCTCTACACTGTGCTCAATTATAGCACATCCCGGGAGAGAAGGTTACTCCCTCCCCCGCTGTGCCCTCACAGTGCAAGGCGAAACGCCGATGTCGCCTTGTCGCCCAGTGAACCCGAGGCCCCTTTTAGTCGCCTTCTATGACAGGCAGGGGATACCGTAGTCTTATTCTACGAGCCAAGAACTACAGGGCTGGGAATGTGGAAATCTAAGCCAAGGCTGCGACCGCGAATTCATATTTTGATTGCCTTGATATTTATGTCGTAAATCTATTTCTTTGGAAATATGCCAGTAAAACATAGTATGAAAAATATAGTTCATTCATCAAAGCACAAACATAAGGTATACATGAACTCTAGTCAGCCAGGTAGCCAGGTAGTGTTGTGGTTAGACTTTAAGTGGTGATATCGATGCATATTTGCACTCGTTGTACTTATGGAGTCTAGTCCTAGTCTTAAAATATCATAAACCAACATTATATTAATTTCAACAAACTTTCTTCCATGCAAGTTTTAAGGGTTCTCCGGTATGTCATCGGAAATCTATGTGAAAATATTTTTTTCCAAACAAAAAAAACAAATCAAACTTGGTTTATAAATGACGGGCACTATGAGGGTGCTAACGTTAAAATACAGAGGAATTGAAAATCATCTTTTTAAAGTCGGATAAAAATAAAGAAACATTTTCGTAGTTATAGCCTTTAAGCATGTTGTTCTTTTATAGTTATCCTTCTGAACGAGAACTTGATGTCGCTCCTCTGTTAGTTCCCTCCATTCTATAACCTGTAACTTCGCACTAAACGACGCACGTTGAAATACGTCACTTATTTGACACATTCACAAAAACACACATGACACGTTACAACAATTATATATCTATATACCTTATCCTTCTCTCTCCAATAGTTTTAAAAGTTTTGTTAAAATCCGTGGGGTTTAGGCCTGGTGATCCATCATACAGGTTCGTTCCTAGTTTGGACACCAGTCCCCCGCCCATAATTGTAATTTAAGTATGTTTTTATTGAAGTTTGTAGGAAAATAAAAATGTTTGTTTGTTAGTTATCACAATGTAGTCGTTAAGTTAGTAAGGCGTTGAATTAATTAACGTCGTCAAACGTCAAAAGTCATAACACTAAACTAAATTTTATCTTACGTTAATTTATTACGGAAGTGTGTGTCTGAAGCGACGTTAAATGTGTAAGGCATATTATAAAGGCATTTCATAGACCCAGAATATTTAAGCAGACGCCCGACTTGACATTTGATAGCCAACTGGCCTAGTCGAGGAACTTGACTGTTAACCTTCGTGTCCTCAGTTGATACTGAGTCACAATAAATGTTTGTTTAATTATATATTTCAATGAGTGTTATCTCTAGTTGTCTTTTTAAATAAAACACTCTTATGTGATACTGTGAAGTAAAATGTATTTCGACTGTAAAATTAAGCGTTTTGTAACGTATTTACCACGGGGAGTGTTCTGAGGACTTGATCGGAATCAACCCAGCTACCGCACATCTCGGTAGATTTCCAAAATCCATAGAAACCATCTTGATAGTTGGCGTTCTACGACTGTAAGTTTTTCGCGTAACTTTCTTCCACGCACTGTCAACCTGTGGAATCAACTGTCACCGGCATGTGTGCGAAAATTAACGATTTTGGGGACCTTCAAGAAACGAGCCTACTAATATCTCAAAGGCCGGTAACGCACCTGCAGCTCCTCTGGTTTTCAGGATGTATATGGGCGACGATGATCACTTAAGATCAGATGAGCCGTAAGCTCGTTTTCCTTCTTTTCCTATAAAAAAAGCTGACCTCAAAAAAGGACGAAGCTCTCGATTCTTCTGTATTTTTTTGTATGCTCGTGCAGGACTAGCTCTTTCATTTATAGAACGATGTTGTCGTTTTTTGTTTCATTTCATTTCTATTGTACTTTAGTTATATTTCAATGTTATAATTTTCTCTTTGGGGTCTCCGTAATTCTTGTTGGCATTGAACCTTAGGTTCGGAGGATATACCCAGGCACTCCGTGAAGTATACACGACTGTTTCTGATTGTGATATTGTAGCGGATGTGTCTCCTAGTCGAAGTCTTGGGCACAACTAGTTATACATAAGAAATAAATTTATAACCTTATAATTTAAGCACATATTTAAAGGATCCAAAAGCTTTTTATTGTTTTTATAATGGTTAAAGGAAAGAAATAACACTTTTTTATTATTTGTATTTCTAGACTACTGATATAGATTTAATGTCCCAAATAAAATAGACTGTTAGCCAGTTGTGAAACTGTGTTGCTACATTAATTTCAGCGTGTCCTTAAAAGTCGCATGATAAACTACAGCCCTTGTCATGGCACAAATTTAATTTGCCTTTACGGGTGCGGTTCCACCAAGTTTTAATTAAAGCTCGACAATTGAATCTCGTCTTTATTGTAATGCAATACGAACTACATCGGAATGTGCAGCGATTCCCGTCTGCATTTGCGTATTTGGGATACGTTTCCGCATGAAGTTCCATATGCACGACTCTGGCTGGGAACAAGTAGCATTTGCATGTACGATTGGTAAATTGAACTCTTACGTTACATTATGTTTCTGCATTACTTATCATTCTCTGGTTTTCTTTATAGTTTACAGGACACAAGATCATAGACATACACATTTTATTCAGTGGCATAATTTACATATTCATTACAAACACACATAAGGAAAAAATAATTAAATAAACTGACAAATGCCAACATTGGACACCGTCTCAGCATGTGCAATTATGATTTTTATATTGACGAACTACACAGATTGGCCAGAGAAGCAGGCCTTGACTCCTTCACCGGATTGAGAGCTAGCCTAGCTCTGAGGTAGCTTAGCCTGAACCTCTATCGCAAGGGTCCCCGCGGTGAGCGGTAACCTCGGCTTGGACGGTTACTATGTTACGCGTAAGCATTCCGATCCGAGGGCGCTCGAGAGGGCTGAACCACGACTCGGTCGGTTTCTATTTTTACGGATAATCTAAGGGACATTTAAAAAAATGCAATTATGAGACCATATGACTGACATTGAAATAAAACCCAGTTAACACTGGCCCCGTTTAGTTACCTTTTACTACAGACAGGGTATACCGTAGCCTTATTCTATAAGTCCAGGACTACGGGTTGTGAATTTCGTATGTATTTTGTTGTGTACATTTTAAAATCCTACCAAGCAAGCACACATGTGCACGTAGCTAAAAAGTTTAAGACAACCTCTGATATTACATCAGAATTGATAACAAGAGAATAATTCGTGAGGCCAATGAAATAAACAAAATTAATAATCAATAATAGTAAATATAGACAGTATCACGCTCTTGGGATTTTGTGAATGATAAAATTAGAATTAGAAGAATTTGACATTCCGACGACAACGAACGGATGGATGGGGGAATGGAGTAAAATCGTTCCCTGCAAATTGAGTTCCCGAATTAAATCGAATAATTTGAATTGAGCAAAGTGGAACCAGAAACGCAGCTTCGTGCTGTAAATGCCGTAATTACCTAATAGTTCAGGGTAAGACATATAAAGGCATAATACATTTCATTTAAAGAAGTCGCAGTTTCGAATCCGCCGTCCAAGTTATTGCATTTACTGTTCAAAGGATCACTAAGCAATACTCAAAAACTATTGTAAATTGTCGCCAGCGGTATTTCCTAACCGTTACTAGCCGTAGATCACTTCAATATAACACACAATAATTTGATATTGGAACATTAAATTATATTGTGTTTCTAAAATAATATCTTTCTATTAAAAATGCGTTCGATTGACATATTGTAATATTGTTTATTTTATATGTATGAAGGCGATGTGTTTATGTATGTTCCCTATATACTCTGAAATGGTTCGACCGATTTTGATAAAATTTTTAGTAAAAATTTATATTGGCTTAGCAGGTGATCCTGTGAAGTTTGGTGTGCAATGAATGAATGCTCGTGCTTCGTACACGTGCAAACCTGGGGCGGTTCCCTAGTTAGTTATAAAGTAAAATAAGCTGAAGTGAACCGCGGACGGATAAGAATATAATTAAAATCGCATCACAATGATATAACCCAAGCTTTTCAGATCTAACCTAAATACTTAAGCACTATAAAATAAAAATTGTGTCGAAATTAAATTTCAGTGACATCATGGTTACCTTTTTTGTTAGATTTGATAATCTGATAGATCAGTAGTGCCACTATGGTTTCGCGATGACGTACAACATTCGAGATACCCGGTTTTGGTTTCCGTAATTGTTGGTCGGTTGTCATGGTAAATATTCAATGACAATGGACTATATTCCCTATTCGTAATTTCGACGAGCCAACTACTGGACCGGCGGTGTTTATATAACTTAATAAACATCCAGGCAGCTTTAATATGGACAGAGGGAACTTTTTAATCTGAGTTCCGTAACTAGTTGTCAAACAAAGGATCCTGTTCGAGGAGAAGCCGGTGCGCTGACACGCGCGGGAAGATGAGTTTTTACTTTTTAAAACTATTATGTTCTAAGGAGCACACCGGGACCGTTCGCCCAACTTATAAGAATCTCCATTTTGATACTCCGAGAAGTTGCTTGCTCCGAATTAATATAAGAATCTTGTGTAAACTTTTGTAAACGTCTCAAAGAATGTACTTTGTTTATCATCATATATTCATCTAATACTCTTAAACGAGCAATTCTTGTGTATATTAAAAGCTAAATCTCGGAAACGACACCAACGATTTTCATGAAATTTATCGTACAGATCATTTCGGGGGTGATAAATTGAGCTAGGATCCATTTTTTAGAAAATGTCGTTTTATCACTGCTTACACTAAAGCTATCTCAGTAGATGGCGTTGTTAAGCAACACTAAGTTAACACTAAGCATTTGGTTTGCGGTAAAACCGAGAATTAATACAAGTATATTTACAAGCTGAATCAAAAACCGACATCAAATCGAACACTAACTTTTAACAGTTATTACGCACGGACGCCCTCTTTGTATTTCCAAATTATCGTAAGAATATTACGAAGTTGAATTAATCAGAACCTAAGCAAACTCTTATCGAACTACCCTTGAATTACTACATCGTTTCCAATAAAAACTGAATCAAAGAAATCGGTTGGCGTGATATTGAGTTATTCGTATTTTCGTCGCACACATACTTAATGCAAATTCAAAAATAATATAGTTTTCTCATGGGTGCCATCGTCACAATTGGAACAAATTAAATGGGTCCACATGGTAAGCACCAGCTTCCATCTAAAACGAATGCCTATCTAGCTCTCGCGTAACGTGAACTAGACTAAGTTCGTACGAGAACCGCAGACAGTAGCGCATTGCAGCCACGTTGGGAAGCCTTTGAAACTCTTCCGCTACGTTATAATTGATAATTGCACCATTGCCGATCGCCGAGTGTACTTGGAAAGAAAAGAACAAGGACTGTTATTTTGATTTTGATTTTTTTTTATCAGATCCGGGGCACCCCGCTCATAACGGCTGATGGCATTCGCGGAAGGTTTAGTGGGTAAGGGCTGCCCAAGCCGTTTCCCACACATCCCTCCGGGCCCACCCAGGGTACCGGAGGATGGTCTATAAAAAGATTCCCCCGCGTGAACGAAAAAAAGACTTATTTTAAAAAGTTTTATTAATACAATATCTTATGTATCAATTTTGGTGGTAGGACCTCCCAAAACTTTCGTGCCTGTAGGCGGGGTATCTTTTGAACATTTCCCAATTGATGACAAAAAAGGACCTCGAGTGCTGAAGATATACCAAGGAATATCATAGTCTTCCCTTCTCCCAATCTCTTCTCTCATTTTTCCGACGAAAATCCTTATCGAAGAATATAGTCGATTAGGATTTGTTTGTATTTATATAGCTGGCACAAACATATCCGCAACCTTTACTATATAATTTTATACAATGAAAATATTTGCACATAATTCATCACGTCGTATTATTTTCTCCCACATTATCAAGTCAAGCCTACGCGAATAAATCATAGAATAGCCGCTGATAACCTAGATGCCATTTGGAATGGAAACGGCACGAGGAAGAGCAATGCTCACGGGAAATAACAAAAACAAAACGATTGTTTATGAAATTGCACCCAAATAGCTGATAAGTTTTCACGACATTTGTCCATATCAACAACCAGTGGGTGTAATGTTATTGACCTTTTTGTGGTTTATTATACATTAATAATTGTTTACCTTACATACTGTCTTTTCTATAGCCTTCTAGGAGCCGTGGTAGCTCAGTGTCCGGGCGGTCGCCTCAAGTTGCATAGTACGCTAGCAACCCGAGCTCGATCCCCGGTGCCGGCACCAATAAATTTGTTGTTGCAATTTTATGTGCTGATTTACCACGCGCTCGGCGGTGAAGGAAAACATCGTGAGGAAACCTACATGTCTTAGAAAATTTTTCTACGACATGTGAAGTCTGCCAATCCGCATTAGGGCCGCGTGGCAGACCTTGTACTCTCTTTACAGAGAAGGCCTCTGCCCAGCAGTGGGACATATATATTAATGGTTGTCAAATATCTCCTTCCGCCTTTTGTCTTTTGAATTTCGCGGCTATGTACAAAGCGCTACAGAGCTCGTATCTAGCAATACTATACATAATTTGAAAGGTCTTGACATAACCTACAAAACGACGCTATGCATAATTAGTTTGGATATTGCGTTCAACAGTTATAGACGTGTAAACATGGAGTTCACTAACGCCGAAATTCGCGCTATTTTAAAGTTTTCCTTCGTTAAAGGCAAATCCGCTAGAGAAACGTTCCGTGAGATTAATGGTGTTTTGGGGATGGTACTCTATCACTTCGAACCACGGAGGAATGGTTTCGACGATTCAGAGCCGGTGAAAACGACACCATGGATAAGCCAGCCGGCGGAAGACCTGTGACGACAAATACCGATCAAATCATGGACTACATCGAGTTAGACCGGCATGTGGCATCTCGTGACATCGCCCAGGAGATGGGAGTTAGTCACCAAAGCATTTTAAACCATCTGCAGAAGGCTGGATACAAAAAGCTTGATGTTTGGGTGCCGCATGATTTGACGCAAAACCTTCTGGACCGAATCAACGCCTGCGATATGCTGCTGAAACGGAACGAACTCGACCCATTCTTGAAGCGGATGGTGACTGGCGACGAAAAATGGATCACATACGACAATATCAAGCGAAAACGATTTGCCTTTAACGAAGGAAAACTTTAAAATAGCGCGAATTTCGGCGTTAGTGAACTCCATGTTTACACGTCTATAACTGTTGAACGCAATATCCAAACTAATTATGCATAGCGTCGTTTTGTAGGTTATGTCAAGACCTTTCAAATTATGTATAGTATTGCTAGATACGAGCTCTGTAGCGCTTTGTACATAGCCGCGAAATTCAAAAGACAAAAAGGCGGAAGGGAGATATTTGACAACCTATATATATAAAGGCTGTAACTTTTAACTTTAACTGTCTTTTCGTAGTTATGCCAATCTTCCTCTGTTCTCTAATTGTTCTAATCGTTTCCTTATTGCTGAAGGTCGTATCTATTAGGAAGTTTTGATCGTTCCCTACCCTCTTTTCAACCTACTTCAAAAAATGAGGATTCTCAATTCGTTTATTGAATTATTTTTTATGTTTGTTATAACTTTCGACTGGGTGAAAATTTTGATGATTCTTTTTTTATTTGATAGCTGGTGCCTTCCGTATGATCCCATTAAATTTGGGCCAATTCTGACAATGAAGAGAAAACCATATAAGTCATAAATTTGCATCAAGTATGTTCACCACAAATGGACGAATAAGTCAATATAACGCTAACCGATTTCGATGATTATTTTTTTTTTGTAAAAGAATGTACTTTAAGAGTATTTTGATGAGAATTTAATTAGGTCCTGAATAATTATATTTCGTAAATACAACGATAATTCGTAAATACAAAGAGGGCGTCAGCGCGTTTAACGTTCGATTCGATTAAAAATCGTTTTTTTGGTCGTAAATATAATAATATTCTCGTTCCCCCAACGCGTCGGGTTGGGGTCCTCATTATTTCTTCCCTTTTTGATTCCATTTCTCTTTTCTCATTCCTTTGCAAGCAGCAATTCTATTTCCTTATTTCTATTATTATAACATTTTTTATACACACATTGCTTATTCATAGTCCATATACATTTAATGTTCTTTTCCCGTTATTTCTATAGCCGTGAGGAAAAATTAAGGGGCGGTTATGAAAGTTTGAATATCTCTGAAGATACAGACACGAGCTAACTGAAATAAATTGTGCGTGAAAGACAATTAAATATATTTAAAATAAAATAGAATATTTTTATTAATATATTTATATTTCATTAAAAAACATGAACTTAAACGAAAAAAGATATGTATAATGCTGTTGGTTATTGGCAGGCCTGTGAGCGTCTTACTGCGTCTGACCACGGGGTGAAACTATGCAGTTTTTCATGTGAAATACTAATACGTATATATGTAAAGTAAAGATTAAAGATTTAAAGCGTCAATAGCCTAATGGTTTAGGGTACGGCCTGCGAATCGTAAGGTCGTGGGTTCGAATCCACCATTCGACTATTGCTTTGAACCATGTCCTAGCACAAGCTTAAGCTTAGTTGGAATGGTGAACAAGATTGTTTGTAATATTTCAGGAAAAAAAAAAGATAGAAAACTTCTTTACTTATATTTATTTCTTTTTGTATTTTTATAATTTTAAATGTAAAATGTCACTGTAATATAATGTGTCATGACATTAATATATATTAGATAGAATTGGAATACGGACATTAAATGTTGTTTCTCTAAATATTATAAAGAAACGCAGTTTTGTCTTTTATTTCAAGCAAACATAAATACATTTTTATATATATATATTTATTTTATTTAAAACATGACCGCCTTTAATACGTAGCAAGGGAACGTCCCTTAATACCTTAGGCTTTACTAATATTATTTTGACTCCCTATATTTTAAAATCCTATTCTTACCTTTATCATGGCGGACCGAGCAACAGTGGTGTGAATGCAATTTTAGTATGACGCTTAAGTTATAAAAAAATATTATATTTTTAATTTATTGGGTTTCCATCCAATTGCTTTTTGATTAATTTCCATATTAAGGTCCCAGACTCGAGTCTGGAGATGAGCCTACCATTTGCCATAGTATAGCCTAGGGCTATAGGCTCGAACACGATCCAAATCTCAAAGACGTTATTGGTTATTTACGGTTTCCAAAAAAACATCTCTACGGTTGGTATTCGAATCTAGAATTTATACGTGGATTCCGTTATTACAGGATATCTAAAGGCCAATAATTTTAACATTAACAGAATAACAACACTAAAATAAATATTTTCCTTTAAATAAATACTCATGTTATATTTAAAAGCTTAGTTTATATTATATTTAAATTTATTTAAAAAAAATACTATTCGACCCTGCCAGGATTCGAACCTGGAATCTTCTGATCCGTAGTCAGACGCGTTATCCGTTGCGCCACAGGGCCATGTTTACCACTATTGAATTACGTATACGTACAGGTACTTGATGGCTTTTGTGTAAAAATATATATAAATTAGACTTAACTTAGTTTTGAATTTGCATATTTTGTTAATTTTATTATTTAATTTATTGATAATAATATGTTTTTTATGATGCAGAGAAATATTGTTTTTGTTTAATTTCTCCAAAAATTAGTCCTGTTATGCTGATTAAAAAAAATTAAACCTTTAGACAACAAATATTTCATTTGGTAATCTTAAATTTCCACAAAAACTACCACTGCGGCCGTCCCTCCATAAATCTGCTAGACAGATTCAATTAATAACGAAAAATGGGCATTATGAATGTTTTAGGGTAATAAATTCATCCTATTAAATCTAGATAATCCGTGTGTTTGATGTTTATAGCGTTTTCTTGTGATATATTTACGTGGTGCTGCCATCTCTCGATGAACTTATCATATTTTTCATTCTAGAAACCGGCTAATAGATGGCGCTTTTGCTATATTTATCTAATGAAACAGTTTGGTTAATTTTTATCTAGCATGTGGCTTACCTGATATCAAGTGATCCTCGTCGTCCCCCTCCCCCTCCTCCGCCCTCCTGTGACCCCACACACACCTGCTAAAGGGATGCAGATGCGTTGGCACCTCGCTCAGCCGCTTTACCCCCAAATCACATCGTTTACATAATGCGTGGGTTTTTGTAAACGTGCGAATTTTTTTTCAGATTAACCTGCGGCTGATCCTGGTGTCTGGTAAAACGAAGGAGTTCGTATTCAGCCCCGTGGACTCGGCCGGAGACATCGCGGTGCACGTGTACGACAACTGGCCGGAAGGTAAGCGCCAACACACAAGTTTCATATTTATTTTTTATAGGAATAGGAGCAAATCGTCATCATGATGTGTAGAACACCAAAGAAGCCGCAGTTGCCTTACCGGACTTTAAGAAAGGAGGAGTCTCGTTTCTTGAAGGTCCCCAAATCTAAGCGACAGGAGTTCTCTTATCACTATTAAGTCGGAAGTGTTTAGTGACATCTTAGACTATGATTAAGTACCGCGTTGTCGGTCACATGTTGTCACATTCATATTAGACATATGTATGTAATTCCTAGCAACATTTCACCTTTAGCAATTAACTAATTATATCCAATATTCGTCCGCGAAACTTTGTTGATGTTTCATGTTCTCGTAATTTCATTAGACGACGAGTTTCGAGCAATAATTCGGTAATCTCCAATCAAAGTTTTGGAAACAACTCGGGGAGTACAGAAAGTGTCATGGATACGGGAGCGAAATGACTGTCGTAAACTTTGTTTGCGAATAACGTCGCGTCGCGTAATAATATAATGGAGGTTACATTTCAGATTATATAAATAATTAAATTATCAACCGATTAATTTGTATAGCGGTAAACGACGCCATGAGTTAAAATAAATATTATTTTTTTATTTTTATTAAAACAACTATAATAATCGCATAATCTGAGTTCCTTAACTCCTTTTTTTTTTGTTAACGCGGGGGAATCATTTTATTAACCATCCTCCGGTACCCTGGGTGGACCCGGAGGGATGTGTGGGACTCGGCCTGGGCAGCCCCTACCCACTAAACCTACCGCGAATGCCATCAGCCGTTATGAGCGGGGTGCCCCGGATCTGTCAGCGACAGGACACAGTTCCTTAACTCCTGTACTATTACTAGATATAACCAATTTAGGATTAAAGTCTTACCTCATAACTATACAACATAAATCTTGATTTCTTTTTTTATTGCTAAATGCAATATTTGCATTTACAATATATTTTACACAAATTTAACTATAACATTCTTGTTAACCATTCCAACTAAGCTTTATATAATGTGCTAGGAGATGGTTCGCTTCAATATTCGAATGGTGGATTCGAACCTTAGACCTTACGGTTCACATACCGTACCCTAAATCACCACGATATTTACACTTAATATTCATATATCAAATTGCTTAATTTGTGCAGTTAATAAGATCACAAAAAACATAATTACAATAATCAAACATAGAATAATTGTTTATGCTACGTGTGTCTTTGCGTGTTTGTGCGTAATAAAAAAAAATAAACAATTCAGTTAACGTATAACTGCATCCTTTTTTGTGTCTTTGTATGACGAATTACACACAATGGCCAGACTGACCAAGAATGCTTCACCGGATTGAGAAGTAGCATAGCTCTTAGGTCGATTTTTTTTATGACGAACTACACAGACTGCCCAGAGAAACTGGCCTAGATTGCTTCACCGGATTGAGAGGTACCATAGCTCTTAGGTCGATTTTTTTTGACGCACTACACAGACTGCCCAGAGAAACTGGCCTAGACTGCTTCACCGGATTGAGAGGTACCATAGCTCTTAGGTCGATTTTTTTTATGACGAACTACACAGACTGCCGAGAGAAACTGGTCTAGACTGCTTCACCGGATATATAGCATAGCTCTTAGGACGCTTAGCCTGAACCTCTATCGCTAGTAACTCGACGCAAGGGTCCCCCCCGGTGAGGAGTAACCTCGGCTTGGGCGGTTACTATATTATAATATAGGGTACATTAAAAGCTAAAATAACTTTAAGCATAGTAGCAACATAAGCTTGGAAGATGTTACATAATTTTAATTAGTATTAGAAAGCCATACTCCGCACCTTGCTATGCGCGTCTTAATGAGATATCGTATCTATGCTAATACTACCGCAAAACTTAGACCACATCCTTATACGCACATAAAAATCCGGATGCTTGTTGGTCGGTAAGTCTGTGCGATTTTATATTTGTTGTACATAACTAGAGATTTAAAACGTACTTCTCGGCTACCTGAATGTTGTAAGCAAACAAAAGAAAGCGGAGTCTCAGAGAGAGATAAACTATTTCACAGCAAATCGATATTTTTATATTGTAGCCTAAGTCTCACCTCTGAAGCTTCTTTAACACCGGAGGAATTGCAGGTACTACGTTATACAGCTAAGAATTTTGCAAAGTTATACGGCAAAGCGTTAAACATATATTGGGCTAGTTAGCAAACGATTTCAATGATAAAAATTATATCGATTCATAAACGACGGCATACCTCTTAGGTCGCTTAGCCTGGACCTTTATCGCTAGTAACTCGACAGAAGGTTCCCCTGGTGAGAGGTAACCTCGGCTTGGACGGTTACTATGTTATGCGTAAGCATACTCAGTCGGTTGCTATTTCATTAACCTAAGCGACATTCAAAATAGTGCCACTTCGGGAATACCCAGTTGTCGATGATTTGGGTTGGTTTTAAAGGGTTTTACATTTCCTTTTTACTAAGGGTAACGTCTAATGCGTACATGCCCTCGGACGAAAGGTGTTACTGTCGTCGCATGATGGCGAAGCTACACCTTTCATCCACTGCCTGTGCTAGCTTAAAGTTTTTTTTACTCATAAATATACTTGTTAGCTATAACATGACTTTATAAGTGTACAGCTTTACCATAATATTGCGTTCGTAATGATAACTCATCCGCCCCTTTCAGAGTCACGTTATCACATCTAGCGAGTTAAAGTTCCAAAGAGCTCTGAATAATGTATACGTGTATTTAAGTGAGTCGTAATGGGCCATAAATATCTGTTATGAACGCGAAGGATGAGCGCAATGCTCAATGTACTGGATTCTCTGTACCAGGGAAAATACTAGCGACTACGTACATTATGATATTTTGTAGACTAGGACAGTCCAGATGACTTAGACATATAGACGTAAACATATTCTTTATTGGCATAAAATATGAAACATCAAAAAAGACAAAAAATAGAGTTAAAGAAAGAAAAAACGGACAAATAGGACATAAGATATGATGCAAGGATACGACAGCGCTGATTTTCAGTGGTGCCCAGGACTACCCAAAGCCGTGCGCGCGCACTACTACGTTTACATGGAATTTATACAGACGATTAAAAAGAAACATATATATCTAAGCGTCAATAGCCTAATGGTGTAGAATAAGAAAAGTACATGTAGAGTAAGGAAATATAGAGTGAGAAAATAGAATAAGGAAGTAGAGTAAAAGAAAGGAAATGTAGGTAGTAGAGTAAGAAAAAATGTAAAAGGTAGTAGAGTAAGAAATTGTAAAAAATGTAGATAGTAGAGTTAGAAATTGTAAAAATGTGTAATAATGAAATAGAGTAGGAATCTGTAAGAGAGGTGAGTGGAAGAGAGTAGTGTGTGGGAGTGGGATTGGAAGAGGAAGTACGGAAAGGGGAATGCAAGGAAGAAGAAGAAGAAAGGACCCTAAGGTACCAAACATTGGGGGAACGATGAAAAAAAAAATAGCCTAATGGTTTAGGGTACGGTCTGCGAATCGTAAGGTCGTGGGTCGAACCCACCATTCGACTATTGCCGTGAACCATGTCCTAGCATAAGCTTAAGCTTAGTTGGAATGGTTGACAAGATTGTTAGTAATATATCTAAAAAAAAGAAATATTGCTAGCTATCTTTAAAATATATATATATATATATATAGAAAAATAAAAATATACCAATAATAAACCACCACCGATTTCGGAATGAAGAATCGATATCCAACCAAACTCTCATCAAACTACCACTAAAGTACATCCTTTCCAATAAAAAAATAATCAAATCGGTTGGCATGAGTCATTCAACAATTTGTTGGACACATAGTTATTGCAAATTTAAGAAATATTTTCTCGTGTATTTCATTGTCACAATTAGTGAAAAATATTATGTATCGCATATAAATTCATACGCATGTAGTATAAAGCGGTTATTTTAATATCAAAAACAGACACTCCAATTATTATTCAATGTATATAAAATAACATAATCAGGTCATTCCCAAAACGAATTTTGAGCGACGTCACATCCAGGCATTATTATGGAAATCATGCCTAACCCATTGTCGCATAATGACGTCTCAGTCATAAAGCTGCGAGGGTGAGATAATCCAGTGCTGCCTGAATACGCAGTCAAATATATGACCTACGTAAATAATGAACATCCGAAAGCTTTGTATAACGTGCCGCGAGGGTTTTTCACTGCCACATTACACTGCCTTTTGTCGACGAAGCGAAGTAATGATCCGATACAATTGCTGTTGATTGAATTAAATCATTGTTATTTATTGACACGCTTTGTTCAAAATTAAATACTGAAAATTTAACAATTGACAGCCACGATGAGATAACTTTTGCTTATTAACATATGTAAAGTAAACAATATTATTAATGGAGCAGCATTCTCTTTAATGGCAATACTGGCACTTTGTCTATGGCCTGCTCTATGGTCGAATTCGGAGTGGGATCGTGACGACACCGAGTAAAAATGACAATCCTGGCGGAGCTTCTCTCAGTGTCTTGCCACAGTTAAGCCCTTCGGAGTTCCTTACTGAGGTAACTTACACGTTTCACGGAAGCGGTGAGGAAGCGCATGAGTTATTATTGTCTATCTCTACATCTATAAATGTATAATTATTTGTGTCTTTAATACGTATCAAAGAAATAGCTACCGACCGAGTCGTGGTTCGGCTCTCTCGGTTCGGAATGCTTACGCGTAATATAGTAACCATCCAAGCTGAGGTTTTACCCCACACCGGGGGAACCCTTGTGTCGAGTTACTAGCTGTAGAGGTTCAGGCTAAGCGACCTAAGAGCTATGCCATCCCTCAATCCGGTGAAGCAGTAAAGGCCAGTTTTTCTGGACAACCTGTGCAGTTAATAATAAAAAAAAACTAAATATGAAATGTGCGCGAACACTCCTCTTGGCCCTATCTTCACTAACTAATATCTCCCTCTCAACTTCTGCCTGATCACACTTTTCGTAACGTGATCAGGCATTGAAAAGATTTACTTCAATAAGTCCACTGAATATTATTATAACGGTAAAGTAACTAAGGTTCAAATAAGTCGTGCAAAGTCAGCAGGAAAAGTTGTACGTAATTATCGGGATCCTTGTTCCCTGCGGATTTAGTGGAGTGGGCCAGGAAATGTTACTTCACCCTGTTTTCATTTTCTTAAGGCTTTTTATTATATAATACGACCTGATGAATTGCAATTAAAAAAAAAAACCACATCACACATTTATATACGATTCGAGATAAACACCAATATATATTATTTATATTTAAGACGTTTTATACGGAATAAGTAAAAAACAATATACACAAAGAATAACTTTGTGTTGGTCTGTAATTCAAAAAACCACATTAAAAGTTTATTCCTGCTTTTGCTAAACTGTACAAATTAAAATTGTGACATATTCCATTCTATTTATTAGTTAGTTGGTTTATTGGTTTATCCCTTATGGGAAAGGCAAGAAGATTTTAGTCCATACAACCATGTCTTGAATAGGAGAATTTTGGTAGTTTTAAAGGCCGAAGCCACGTCGTCATTGTTCTTGATCGTAAAGCCGAGCCCACGCCCCAATCCTTTTGTATCTCATTCTATTTCTATTTTCATTTACATGGAGTCGATGGTTTTATACAAAAATGTTATTATTTTATTTATTATTGTATATATATTTGTGTTGTAGTTAGAATAGGCATAGCCTTGTCCAGCCCTGTAGTTCTGGGCTCTCAAGAATAAGACTACGGTATCCCCTGCCTGTCGTACAAGGCGACTAAAAAGGGCCTCGGGTTCACTGGGCGACAAAGGTGGGGGCCTGCGTCGTCCACCAAAGTGGAACCGGGAAGAAGGCTACATCGGCTGGCCCGTGTCGCCTTGCGCTGCTAGCGCACCGTGCTCTCCTTGAGCACAGTGCAGAGGGGCTCCGTGTTACGCGTGAGATCCCTTGTCATGCACCGAGGAAAGGGCCACCGGGGAGGTTTTAGTGGGTAAGAACCCGACATAACCGCCGCCTTCCCCACAGAAGGCGGGGTATCTTTGTGAAGAATTCCTCCTCGTCAACAAAAAAAAAATAGGCATAGCCTTGTGCCTCCTACCACAAACAGTATTACATTTAATAAAAACAAAAACCGACTTCAAATCAAACCAATCATAGTTACATTGCTAACTTTTGGCGTATATTTTCCTTGCTTCTTGCACATTCGTGCTCGTCGTTAAGGGTTGCTAACAATATATATAACTCAATCAAGAGCCATGGTAGCCCTAGCTCAGTGCCCGGGCGATCGCCTTAAGTTGCATAGTACACTATCCTGAGTTCCGATCCCCGGTGCCGGCACCAATGAATTTGTTGTTGCAATTTTATGTGCTGATTTACCACGTGCAGGAAAACATCATGAGGGCTAGGACTAGGGCCGCGAGGTGTACTATGCCCTTAAGCTCTTTTTACAGAGAAGGCATGTGCTCAGTAGTGGGACATATATAAAGGGCGTGACTGTATATTCAATCAAAACCAAACAAAAATAAATTCATCCATACAATTTTAGGAGTCCTCCGGTTCGGAACCCAATGTAAATATCCCAACAAAATTAATATAGCAATTAATTAGCATAATTAAAACTACTTATTCAAACGAAAATAAAAATCAAAATCGGTTATATTAAATCGGATTATATTAACACAGACAAATCGAGAAACTCAGACTCTTCTAGAAGATCTGAATATGTCGCCTTACGAAAGACGTCATGTACGGGTATCATAATGAAAACTTTGGAATAATGTTTTAAAACAGTAGTACACTGTAATAATGTCACACTATACACAAAAAAGACGCTTGATTTGTAAAAGTATTATTTGTTTTATTTTATGTACAGTTTTAATAATAATTATTGCAGAAAACAAGCAGTTGATCTAGATTGTGTCTGATATTAATACCACTGCCATCTAGCGGTGAAAAGAAAATTTACTTCTTTTAATGCGGCAACTTAACGCAGTGGCGTGACTCAGTAAAATCTATAAATAATTTTAGAAAAAGAATGTATTTTTAAAAATATTAAGTTAGCGCCATTAATTGTTTTGTTGTTGGTTTATAATTTCGACATAATCTTTTATTAAAGCAGTCATTTAGTATAAATTGTACTTCAATATTATTTACTGTGCGAGTTTTCTGTTGGTTGTCACTATATATTGGACAAGTATGTGTTTGAGTATTTGTAGCCGGTACTTATCAATATTTACAGTATCTTCTTTGTACGCCTCCATAGCTCAGGGGTTAGAGCACTGGTCTTGTAAACCAGGGGTCGAGAGTTCAAATCTCTCTGGGGGCAATAAATGTTTGTTCTTTTTAACATTTTTTAGAATGTTTGGCAATATTTTTTTATATTTTTCTACTTAAAAATATGCTTTTGTCTCGAAGAAATAAGTAAAAATTTATTATTTTATCTATAAAAAAAATTCTACAAATTTTTTTTATTTTTCTTAAGTGACATCTTAATTAAATTATGATTTGATTTTAATAATATATTTTTTTTTGTAAACTAGTGTAAAATTGATATATTATAATGATTTTGTCAATAAGTTGTTACTAGTCATAACCACTTGATAGCACTGACTAGTTAGATAACGATACAAAATTCTGTCATAAAGTGGTGATTTAGTATTATTATTAATATGTTTTAACCGACTTCAAAAACGATCTTAAATTTTAAAAAAATAATTTTCACATTTTCTTTTGTCCAAAAATTATTTTTTTATATAATGTTGGTTCTTATTTTAACTTGTCCATTCCAGCTGACTGGGCATCGGAGTGCGTGTCTCGAGCAGAAATCCTGCGACTGATCTACCAGGGCCGCTTCCTGCACAGCTCGGTGACGCTGGGCGCGCTAGGGCTGCCCCTCGGCCGCACCACCGTCATGCACCTGGTGCCCCGCGAACACTTGCCAGAGCCCAATTCGCACGGTAACTAACGTCCACTTTACATTGACCTTTGCCGCCGAAGTTCCCACCCAGATCCTAAAAGAATCCACAACGTACAGTATTTTTATTTTTTATAAATTTTCTAAACAAGTTCTTGACCACGATCCCACCTGATGTTAAGTGGAAATGCAGTCTTGGATGGTAAGGCACATAGCTTAGTAAATGCCTATTCACTCTACTCTTGAAAACTCATTGAATTCGGGGGGAAGGCGGGGTTATGTGAGGTTCTAACTCACTAACCCCCCTGTTGACCCTTCCTCGGTACATGGTGAGGGACTCCGGGTAATCCAGTGGAACGCATCGGCCCTTGCACTATGCTTAGCACGTCCCGGAGATGTCAGTCCTTTCCCCAGCACCCTCGCAGTTCAAGGCTACACGAGCCACCCATACAAACCATACCCAGAAGAGGGCTGAAGTGATAACCTTCACCAACAATACCTGGAGTACGAGGTGCATTATCAGCTGTTTAAACGGGTTTGACCTTCGACCGTCTCTACTTAACACCAGTATTGTGTAAGGCCGTGCTATTTTCCCAAAACAAAAACCGTTGCAAAGGTTAAAAAGGACTTTTTTTAATTTTATGGTACGTTATTTTGTAGTTAAGAAACCGTTTACGGCTGTCTCTTTGCACCGCAGTGTATTTTTACAACTTTTTTTTGAAGAATTTATATAATTTCAGAAGTCCGATGGATTTAATTCACCCCGTCCCCAAGATCCTATCCAATTTACCTTAAGTATCTCGTAAGTAATCTCGAATACAAACTCTTTGGGAATATTACATTGTAATAACATTTATGTATAAAAAATAATGTGTATTCTAGCAATTAGTTATTCACATATATTTCCATCATATTTAAGGAAATGTAATACAAATATTGTTCATTATATAGAATTCGTTTTATAGTAATTTAATATCAAGCAAAGTATACATAAGTAATATTGTACGGTACAGCTCTACACTTTTCAGTGACACGCGCGACATTGTCTTAGTGCGTTTCACGTTTCAAGACGACTAAAGAACCGCGTGCGTATTCATTAAACTTAAGATATTGGTTTAATGATGATGGTTAGTAAACAATATCGTTTCTATCATTTCACTGTATAGTAGCAATGACCTGTACATAGTTAAATTGGTCCTTCGAGCCGCATAGGGTTGCAACGTGCAAATATTATCTTTGTTATATTTGATTCCTTCTATATATTCATAAACACTCATCATAATAATATTCACGAACCATATCCAAACGCTAGCATCAGTGCAAACGAGACAGCCGCAGTAATTCGCTTGAATCAGCTGACACAGCCGTGGATAGAGTCAGAACGTTATGGTTGATAGAGTAACGGCCCAAACCGGGTTCCCTTTCGGGGACAGGACAGGATACAGCTGGGCGCAGTCATCTAAATTATCATTCCATCGTTACCAAATACGTCAAATACTAATACACACACAATTGGCGTGCTATTGGTACGTCATCGGTAGCTATAGTGCCACCACTATAATGCCAATGAACGTTCATTTTGTACACAATTGGTTTAGCAGACTCGAGATCCTTTTTGACGGCGGTGAAATCATCAACAAGTACGCCTTCTCAGGGTAAGGCGGACTTATGTGTGACTTGCTGAAACCTCCCGGTGGCCATCCCTCGGTGCATGGTGAGGGGCTCCGGGATCTCTAGTGGAACGCACCGGAGCCCTTCTACACTCTGCTTTACGAGCTGTATAGCATCACATCCCGGGAAGGTTAATCCCTTCTCTAGCACCCTCGCAGCGCAACGGACAAGGAATAAGGCGACACGGACAAGGCGTCATGTCGCCTTAGTCCCGGCCTAAGCTACTAACTTATAAGCGTTGATAATTTGCGCGGTAGCATTGAGTACCCCGTAGTTGCTGCTCCAAAATATTACATTATTTTTATAAATATAATATAAAAAATTTTGCTTCACCAAAAACCCCTTCCTACCGTCCCGAGCTAAACCATAAAAATCAAACGATCCATATCAATGGAAATCCCTAGTTATGTATACCCGCACTTCCTGGTGTGAATACTAACTATGTCTCAGTAAATCTACAAAACATCCATTGTCCGTGTCATTTTCATCCATTTGGTTACCGTTTGTAAAGTAGTTTGTGGTATTCTGTATTTATATTGATATCGACTTGTTTGTTAAAAAATATTTACGTGTAAACAAAAACCGACTTCAAATCAAATCATTGATGGATTGAACATTCAAGGCCAAAGAGTACGAACCATATCATTTAAGACTTACATGGAATATACTAGAATTAGAACTGGACCAAAATGAAATGGGACCATACGGGAAGTGCCAGCATTTAAATAAAAAAAATCATCAAAATTAATTCAACCAGTCGCAAATTCTGAAACAAACGTAAAAAAACATAGCTCCGTTTTTTTAAATCGCTTGAATAATACAGACAAATTGAGAAACACCTTTTTAGAGGTCGGTTGATAATTACATTTTAATAATTTCCGTTTCATATTTTCAGATCAACGGCAAAAGAGCAAAGGGGGTTCGAGCAGTTGTTGTTCAGCTTCTTGCTGCATATTGTAATGCCCCTCCACATCAGTAGTGGGGAGAGGCCGAGGGCCGGAGTGGGGCGGGAGGGGCGCGGAAGGACTCACAATGTGTTCAGTGATGTAGAGTCGAGATTCCATTTCGCCCTAAATTAAGTAGTGTTAACGTATCCGAAGCACTTGCGATATTTTTAAAACGCCTCAATTGTTATATTCTAGCTCTAGATCCTGTCATTTCGCGAGCACGTTCGTTTTAAGCTTACGGTCGGATATGACGGCACAAAATTAATTCAAAGTCGGCGCACACTACGAGCGATATTTAAAAATATCGCAAGCGAACAATCGACTAGATCCGTTGTCGTCAGTGGATTGGATTCTGCTTACACGTATATCACCGCATATTAGCCCAATACGTACTGCAGAGCTGAAGTGTTTGATATTGGAAGCATGCAGAACCTTAGCGTGTAGGGTCGCGTCGGACTGAGTTTGAAATCAAATGGAGTTACTATGTTCTGGACTTTAGACTTGAAAATAACAACAAATAATTGATCTCATAATTATTGTGTTCTTATTGGCATAAAATGGGGTTTTTATATCTTTTAATAATACGAATTTAATGTCTTTGGTATTAGAACAAACCTTTTTAATTACGTCACTCAAAAAAGAATAGAGCGTATCAAATTCGTTGAGAAAACTCGTTTCTTATCTGTGGTAATTATTGAGTTTATATTATCTATATCTGTAATACAATCTAGAGAGTTTTTAATTTATAGCCTGAAAATATATAATGCCAGTCGCTCACATCCCACCGCCTTATACGCTAAGGGTATTCGAATCCCGTCTAACGACAATTACAAATTGTTAGTATTATAATTTAGGCCATCGACATGAATTTACGTTACTGCGGATTATATTTATATTTAAAAAAAAAATTAAATGACAAATTAAGTAGTGAAAATAAAGGAAAGGATGTGTGTGTATATTAATTGATCTAATTTGCATTGTACATATTATATTTGAAGAGTTCACTATAGAAACCTTAATGGGGCTTCATGTTTACTTCCTTGTATGTGATAGGTTTTTGCAATAATGTTTTGTATTTTTTTTTTTATTATTGAAGAAGAAACGAAACCGCTATTTACTGCCTAGTTGCAGCTTTTAATGAAATTATCGGTGCAACTGGATTACGTGTATAATTTTCCTTATGAACTTGTAATTTATATATAGATGCGTTTTTTCGTATTATTTTTTACACGTCTCGAGTTATTAGTCTTAATCTAGCATATTTTCAAACTACTCGACGCCGAGTCTGCTATTTGCCAGTGTTACTAAAAACGTGTAATTTAACCGATTTGCGGTGCCATCGGTTACCCATAGACACCAATGACTACTGAAATTAGCAACGTTCATTCTGTACATATTTGGTTTAGCAGACTCTGGGTTATTCAGGGGACGTTAAAAATTTGTTACAAAGATTTTTTCCACACTATTTTTTTAATAACACAAATTAAGCTACGCGAACATGGCGACTGCTTACGAACTCGGGAGTATGAAATTTTAGTATATTTATGACATTTACGAAATTATTGTCGGTCTCTTTAATAAAGTTCGTAAAATTAAATTTACCCAATCACCAGTCGCAGCAACATAAAGCTTAGTATATGTATATCGTTGGGATAGTGATGTGCTGGGTTATCGATATACGGTTTTAACAAATTAAATTAATATGACCTTTAAAACACTTTCACACTATAAAATTATTAATATTGACTGTGAATAACTACGATGCCTTAGAAGTGACTAAGATGACATTAGAACATTTTATTCGACTTATGTTTCTTAGCATATAAGTATTCTGTCATTTAATTTGTTTATATTAGAACACTTTATTATATTTACAGCCTAATAAATCCAGCACATCACAAATCCCTTTGCATGCTGACATTGGTAATAGATTTTGTTTTGTAAATATCCAACACATATTGCATATAATTTTCTCCATGATACATCACTAGGCACAACTCTTCAAACGCATATTTAGCTATAATTTTTTTTATATTATTTAATTCGGCTTAAGTATTGGCTTATGTTATAAAGGTTATTCGGCTTAGCCTTAATTGCACTAAATAAAAAGCACCGACGCACGATCCTACTGGAAGGTTGACAGGAAGCTGAGGTTACGATTTCAACTGGCAATAGAGATGTTGCTTGTTTTTATTTTTGAAAATTTACCAAAAACAATATTAAGGAAAGAAAATTTTTAATAATTAATATAAAAAATTAAACGAATTATTCTCAATTGTAGCAAAGAAAATAACGCAACTTTTCTTATCATTCTCTGTCGCGGTCTACTTCATAGTCAGAGCGTGTGTTGGTGCCTTAAGCTTTTGAAGCAACCTCGTTAAATATAAAGAACCATTTAGATCCATCCCTTCGTGAATGATGCTAAATATTTTGTGATATAGTACAAATATAAAAACCCTACGATTTTGAAACGGTGACCGATGAGGTTTAACAGTATTGGGGCAATCAAACAATTGGAACTCAGTGGACGCGCGAGGGAAGAAGCATTGTTTTCTTTTTTTTTATTGAAATCTTGCCATTTGCCGTTACGAGAGACCGATGTTGACATCATAAAATATTCGGTATTTAGAAACTGTCGATGTTTACCCTCGCTAGTGCGTCGTTTGCCGTGTAAATGTTTTTTTTTATATCACTTTGGTTATATTCTGTTCAGTTGCTGTATGTATGTATTTTGTTAAGTTGTGTAAAAAATATCTAGTTTATAATTAAAATAAACATTTCAAATTTATTTGCATGTTTTTTTTCTACGCTTGTCTCTCTTTGTCACGTCCTGTACATATGGTTGTCGCTTCCAGTAATTTCTAATGAAATAATGTTCAAATAAGTGTAAGGGCTTAAGAACTTTCGAATCTCGGACCGAATGGATTGAGACATGGTGGTTTTGGAAAATTATCTCTTTTGTTACATCGCTTAGAAATTACATATTATTTCACTAAAATTATACACAATTAAAGCTTTACAGTCGTTCTTCAGTCTTACATAAATCTTTAGAAATCTTCATCGGCAATTCGAAAGGTGTTATGTGACGTTTCAACTAAAATCCCCCCTGTGGCCATCCTTGATGCATTGGGAGAGGCTCCGGGATAACAATTTATAGAACGCAATACCCTTCTGCTACTCAGCCGAAGTGTATTATGCTAAGGAATCCCTCTCCTGGCAGCCTCGCTGTGCTAGTCGTCTTTTACAACAGAATTACTTAGCCTATTTCTTATCCGTGAAATAGCTACTGACCAAGCGTGGTTCGGCCCTCTCGGACACCCTCGGATCGGAATGATTACGCGTAACATAGTAACCGTCCATGCCGAGGTTATCCCGGGGGGACCCTTATGTAGCGGCCTGCTATGACACTTCAATCCAGTGAAGCAGTAAAAGTTAGCTTCCAGAAGCTAACTTAGCCAGAGCTGTGTAGTTCAGCCTATAGTCTCTGACTAAAGGGTTAAAATTTATGTAATAATACCGAAAAATAAAACAAAACGAATTGGGTAGTAACTAATAGAACTGTGGTTCGGTGAACCCTCGGGTCTAAATTAGAACCCAAAGTAACATCAAAGCTTTAGGCTGAACTAAAGCCGTCAACGAAAAAAGTACAGGAAGAAATAACAATTACATCTTGCACACAAGTCTTCATTAATAAAAGCAATAATTTAAGATAATAATCTGCGTTTTGTTATGTAATTCTAAATTAAATATATTTACTGAATGTCAAAAGTACAATTGTCTATGGTTGGTCTGTTCGTTCCGAGTTCGAAGTCTGTGTAGCCTGAAAACGTAACGTAGGGCGGCGCGTTTGTGTAAGGATAATAACGTAGGCCGGGATAGTTCGATGTCTTCACTGTATTTTAATATTTCCATAGCGACTAGCTCTTAAATTTAATAATTTAACGCGGTAATAGCATTTAAACGATATGTCAAACGATGTAAGCCAATGCGTGCGTCTCCACAACTTCAGGTAATTATTAGAGATGAAACGGATAGTAGTGTGGCCGGATACCGGATACCGGATATTCGGCAAGCTACTAGGCCGGAGCGCCGGATATTCGGCCCTTTATTGCGTTGACGCGATCAGTTTGATTTGAATATTGGCGCGGTAAACGAGATCGGATATATTCAGGCGCATTCGGATCGCACGTAAGCGGAGTCGCCTCTCACCAACAAATGCGGAAAATTTGGTATTTATTCACCACAATTTGCCACTTGTTAATTTTGAGTATTAAACTAATAATTAATAAAACAAACATTTTTGATGTGCGATTATAAAAATTAAAAATAAACGGTGTCCATAACCTATTGGAGTATGATTGATTTGCCTTGAGTAAAATAATGAGATTTTTTAAAATTATACTATCAATCGATAGTGAATCGATAGTGAAAACAAGGCCGGATAGGCCGGATACCGGATAGTTACCGGATATCCGTTTCATCTCTAGTAAAAGATATATTTATTGTATTCACATTATTTTTATTTCGTTTTTACTTATTAAACTTCACAAAATTGCAGATTTCAAAAGTCAATTTATACTATAAATGTCATTGTAGAAGGCACTAGAAGTTATGAGTCGAAGTGTCATTGTGACATCATAATGATGATGATATTAATTTATCCCTAATGGCAAAGGCAAAAGACTTGGACTTTAGTCCATATGGAATAATTAATGGAACTCTCTGCCGCATTCAGTCTTTCCTCACGGGTACAATCTGGACACCTTTAAGTTCAATGTGAACAGACACCTTCTAGGCTCACGTGCTTCAAGCAAGATAGAAGCCAAACGTGAGCCTATTTAGTATATAAAAAAAATACCGCCATGTCTTGAATAGGAGAATTTTGGTAATTTTAAAGGTCGAAGCCACGTCTTCGTTGTTTTTGATCGTAAAGCCGAACGAAAACCTTGTGATATCATAAATTCATAACTGTCACGTGTCACAACGAATTGTCATTATAATTAAAAAAAAAGAGTACAGCATGTCAAAATCACAGAATAATTGTTTGTTTAGTATAGAAGTGATTATTATTCAAGCTACTGGGCAGTTAAACGTATTTTGACAAATAAAAAGTTAGAACAATAGTTTTACGGCCTATTTGAGACCTACTTTAGTATTGGCTGGTGATTATCGTAAATGATTTTTTGTATTTACGCGAATGTAGCACATTGAAAAAAAACCAATTTTACACCAAACTTATACGGAAATAAAATTAGTTTTATTTCATAAATAAAATTAGTCCGGAAATAAAATTAGTTTTATTTCAATGTACTTTTATGCATAATAAAAAATAGAGAGCATGGACGCATTGGCAACACGTGTGACATAGGCGGGTCGGAGTGTAAATATTAAGACCTATTTAGGCAAATATAGCGTTAAACTATTTAGCTTGAAGTGGGTACGTGTCACACCGTTGTATGTATGATCGATAAGATTGGTAAATAATTGATAAAACTTTAGCATAAAATCCGTTTTACGTAAGTTGCATTTGGATATCACGAACGCACACATGAACAAATCGGTTTAAATAACTTAAATAGGACTAAAGAAAAATTGGTAATTGTTACTTTAAGGGCCATAACTTAAAAAGACGGTGCGTTAAGGTATATTAGTGTTTTAAACAATTCGATTATCATTGAACCTTAAAATTGGTTTTGTATAAGGCAACGACAATAAACCACAACTTCTAATCAGATTCTGTTGTTTAATGGATACTAATTGGTAAGCACAAGCCTAGATACCTATTTACTCTTTCGTAAACATCTCTTAGAAATAGAATACCCACTTGAGGTGGAGGTATATGATGCGTATATGGCAATAGTCGAAATCGAGGTGTCATCACAACTCTAGGTAACTATAGGCTGTCAATGCTCCTGCAATCCCTTTAGTAGAAGTTTATGGTCAAAGGCTTCATTTACTGTAAGGGGAGGCGTTCATTAGGGATCCGTGGTATATCCACATTTCATATCACAACAAAAGATTGTTAACCAGCCATGCTTCTTATGTGTGTGATAGATGCGAATGAACTGAATATCACTTTTACCGCGTTCTCAAAAGTCAGAAGTTGCCATAAAAAGAGCAGTTAATTTCCTTCTCAACTTAATTGTAAAAAAAAGTAATATCAATTCTGTTTCAAATAAGGTACAAAAAAATACACGTTAAATATAAAAGGTCCCTTCAAACCCTTAATCGCGCCGTCTTGTAAATTCACGATTGCTCTAAGAAAGATGTGTGTGCTTAAGAATTTGAGAGTAGCGTGTACTGGGAATGGAGAGTTTGCGCGTTTTATATTTAAAAAAAAGATTTTTCTTATAGTATTTAACATATTTTAATACAGATTAAATAACGTTATTTCATGCATTACTTTGACACGCTTTTTTTATAGTATTACCAGAGAGGTTATCCAGGTTTTAATAATTAATAATAAAAAATGTACGAAGCTTAATTTTTTCTGCAGATTTAGACTTTTTTTTTCGAAAATATAATAGTTGTAGTTCTTTTAAGATACAAAAGATTATTTATAGATTATTTCAATTAATTTTAAATCAATCATTTTATTAGAATGAATTTGTATTAAAAAAAGATTTAGACTAATTTCGTTGTCGACGCATACAACGGTACTTGTAATTTAATAAAGAATATTAGGTGTCACTGTATAACAGGTGTTAACGTACCATACATAATCTATATAATTGTTAATATAAAATTAATTATAACGATGTTGTTTACTTGCCACTTTGTTTGGTCGTGTTTCGGAACTTGCATTTATGTAAATTTCAGGGTAGAGTTCGCTTGGTTACATGTACGAGGCCGGCGTGTCGAGATCGGAAACATTTTCTATGTTCGACACTAATAGGTTGTAAATTGTTTGAACGAATATTGTGTTTCGATGGGGTCAAATAAAATTTTAAGAATGTGCTCACGCTTTTCATTTCATTATGCCAATACCTGACCAATTTATTTCCCACGAGAGTGAAGCTACACGATTGGACTATTAGGTACACGGCAGGGTTACAAATTTTAACTTCAAAAAAGGAGATTCTGAATTTGTCTGTATTTTTAAATGTGTGTGCATTAACTCCGTCGTTAACCAATGACTTTTTTTGTTAAAAAATATGTTCAATGACGATATTGTTGCCAATAGAACTTGGTTACCGAAAATATACCATGGAACTCCTTGAAATAATTAAAGGAAAATGAAACAATCCAAAACTAGATAACGACAACGATCACAAATGTCGATAAACAGATAAAACTGTCTCAGTTTTTTTGTTTTTTCCCACAAATATCATCTATATTGGTAAATAGAACCGTCAATAGCCTAATGGTTTAGGTTATGCGAATCGTAAGGTCGTAGGTTCGAATTGACCACCCGCCTATTGACCTGAACCACATAACCAGCACAAGCTTAGTTTGAATGGTCAACAAGAATGTTAGTAATGTTATAATTTTTTTTTTAAAGAAAGCTAGCAATATTTCTTTTTTTTTCTTGAAATATTACTAACAATCTTGTTAACCATTCCAACTAAGCTTAAGCTTGTGCTAGGACATGGTTCACGGCAATAGTCGAATGGTGGATTCGAACCCACTACCTTACGATTCGCCATTAGGCTATTGACGCTTCAAATTTTAGCCTCGGCTTGGACGGTTACTATGTTACGCGTAAACATTCCGATCCGAGGGCGCCCGAGAGGTATAAACCATCACTCGGTTGCTATTTCACGGCTTATCTAAGGGACATTTAAAAGCTAAACTAACTTTGAGTGGCAATTCGGGAAGCGTTGGCGCTGGGGTAGTGGCCGAAGAAACTCCAGCAACGCTCCTAACAAGAAACTCCACGAAAGTCGATTAAAATGTACGTATTTAATAACTAACGTATTACGGTCGACAATCACAGAAGCCATTTATAAAATATCTGCCATAATGCGTCTGACAGCCAAAAAAATTTAATAAATTATATTTCCAATATTGCTGGCTGCTTTAATACATAAAGGGGAAAAAATCCGCGGAGATACGAAACAGGAAATGCGAGATATCATTTTGTCCTGGTAATGACAACAATAGATGCATGAACATCGTCTCCGGGTCACTGCGGGTACATGAAGTACCAGTTGAGGATGAAGAGGTTTCTATCAAGCTCTAGTTCCGCGGTGCTGAGCTGCTTCAGCCGTTTCTCTACGTCCTTGAGAACGGCCACTTCGGGTGGTGTTAACGTCTCCTCTACCTGGAACAATAATTAAGTTGGTGGCTAATAACTCGAGAACTGACCGTTAATACGCAGAAGTCGAAAATAAAGTATCAGAGGGGAGTGAAGGGGGCGGGGGCGAGGCTCTCCTGTCTACCCTGCCCCGCGCACCGATACAACACCCCGCTCTCTCCTGTTGTACAGTCGCTTTCAAAAGTTTACGATAATTGATTTTTGTTTTCTGTAATTGTAATTGTGTGACAGGGCGGGATTTAGCCACTCGGCCACAAATTATTTTCGAAATGAAATTACCGATTTTAGGCGAAATTTTAGTTAAACAATTTATTTTCAAATCAAGTAATTGATTTTTTCAACATTTAATAAAATTCCGGGAATCCCTTTTACAAGTACACCACTACTTGTTCAGCGGATTCTTTTCAACGCCACGATAGACCGTATACACAAAAACAAACGGAGGAAATGCGTATCGCAACGCAAAAAGCCTCTATTGTGGGGGCTCCTCTCTTGTCTAGTACTCACGTCGTCGATGTTCTGCTGGGGCTCGCCCCGCACGCGCATTGTGTGCACTATGCTGCGCACGCGGCGTTGCTTGTCGAGAAGGCGTGCGTGCGCGGTGCGGGCGTGCGACGCACGCCGCAGCGTGTTGTGCAGCGCGCGGAGACACATCTCCTGCGCCGTGTGCGCCACCTACACACATTTATCGACGAGACATTGTTCACTAAATAATAAGATAAATCAGTGCAGCCTAGTGGGTAAGCAGAAGCTAAAAATTTGTGCCCGGTATCACCGGATGCCACCGCTCGCCGAACCAACGTATCCATTCTTACGACACTCGGAATAACGACAAGGCTGTCAACTCTTTGCTTCCAGCACATACTCTATTTGGACACGTTGCTCGCAGAAATCCTGGTAACCTCGAAAAGCTAATGGTTGTTGGCCAGGTGGAGGGAAAAAGAGCACGCGGTCGCTCATCTACACGGCGGGTAGACGCAGTTAAGACGCTCACAGGTCTGCCAATAACCAAAGCCATGAAGACTGCCGAGGACACGTGGAAGATAATCATTAAGCGAGCAATCAACACTTTGCGCTAGACACGACCTTCAGGAATGAAGGAGACGACTAAGAAGATCACCAGATGTACTCACCACCATTCACTCGCAGCTAGGGTTATAAAAAACGTGACAGCATAATTAAATAAGTTTAAAAATATACAATATAACTTTGTATTTTTTATTGAAGTATTAATAACCTAATGGGACCGTAGGTTAAAATGTACGGTCTACCAATCGTAAGGTCGTGGGTTCGAATCCACCATTCGACTATTGACCACTCCTCATTGAACCATCTCCTAGCACAAACTTAAGCTTAGTTGGAATATAACAAGAATATTAGTACAATATTGGTAGCAATCTTTTTTTTAATTCTACATATTTTAAAGTACTTGTTGTAAACATCAGCGCCATGTTTGAGCACGAGTAAATTCAAAGCCCTTACTTCAAGTGTTTTAATGTGGTATAAATATACAGCTTTCGCCATCGAGCCGGAAGACGCGGCTTTCCTCATCGGCTGAAACAAATTAGTACAAACGAAAAAGTTAAAGAAATAATAACAGTAATAAAAGAAACAGAATAGTAACATTCAGTATACATTAAAGGACAACTTAAAAAAAACTATTGGAACGAAGTTGCTTATAATAATACTAGCGTACCCACCCCGCTTTAACTCTCACAATATATTAAATTATTTTACATACATTTCTGTTTTCTTGGACCTTACATATACAACAAAATTAATAGAATATTAAATATTAGAGATAAAAATTTATATAAAACGAAGCATGAAATTTTAAAGTGGCTTGAAACTTATGAAGGTTGTGAGAATATGTTAAAAGTGGTCAATTGAAAACCACTCACACACTCACCGACACACATACACACACACCCGCCCGCACAAAAAAATGATATAATTACAATATTAGATATATAAATAACCATGGGAGGAAGGACTGCCAACTATCGCACAGGAAATTCCTAGTTTAGGTGGCAGTGAAACTTAAATAGAATACTCGCAGTAAAAAGTGTAATTAGTAATACTGTTTGTTATAATTTTGTTAATTAATAAAGGATATTTATTATTATTTCTCTCCATTTTCATTCTCAACTCGAGCGGGTGAAGATCATTAGCTACACCCATGTACATGTCAGTAAATACAATATCATTTTTATCATTTATACAAAAACATATCGGGCTCAAGTTAATGTCAGAAATAAAAGTACGGTGTATGGCTTGTTTGACAGTTCAAAAAGAGATCGTCACCAGCTTTAATTACTCGTCAGGTCATTCTGAATATTCCCTGAAAGTTTCATTGAAATCGGTCCAGCCATTTTGGAGCCTATATGGAACATACCCACACACTGTCTCTTTTATTGTATGAATATATTTTTGGTCTCATGCCTGTATGCTGATGAAGTGTTCCTCGAGAAGTTTGTAAGTCAGCTCCTTGCACTCTTTGTTCGGCAGCATGGCGTTCTTCTGTATGTCGTCTTCCTCTATGTACTTCTTAGCGCGAATTAATCTGTAATTATTAAGACATATGTATATAATAAAGTATTGTTCTATATGTAGTATATAGTTAAGTTATATTCTCTAATTTTAGTAATAACTAAATTATGTATTACATATATATATATATATATATATATATATATATATATATATATATATATATATATATATATATATATATATATATATATATATATATATATATATATATATATATATATATATATATATATATATATATGTAATATATAATTAAAGTCACATATATATATATATATTTGACTTAATAATATATTTATTTATGAAATTTTTTCATCTATTATTTTATTGTATAAAATATATTTTAATCTCATAACTGTTTTATTCATGTATCATATTTATTATACTCTTATTGTCTGTATAAATTCTATATAAAAGTAGTATTGCGCGCGCACGTCTTTAGGTAGACTCGGGCACCGCTGAAAATCAGCGCTGTCGCATCCTTGCGACAGCATATGCTGAGACGGTGTCCGATATTGGCATCATATGTTTTGTATTATTTGTCCGGGTAACTTTAACTGTATTTTGTCTATTTTTCATTCTTTTTTTAATGTGTGTGTTATTTTCTGCCTGTGATGTATTTTTGTATTGTGATGCCAATAAATAAATGTCTATGTCTATATATATATATAGTAAGGAATAAGTTTAAGAAAGTATCTAAAGTTAAATTAAGTGATCTTGGAAATCGATGACTTGCGGAATAATGAGACTAAATAAAAGATTTTTGAAAAAAAACTCCGACCCAACATGACGTTACTCAGAGAGATAGCAGATTTCTTTTATATACAACTGTCGAATCCACGACAGTTTCGCCGACATAACGTAAACTACTAGGCAATTGCTTTAGCCTTGTTAAGTTTATGATAATCCAAGACTATGCAAGTAGTCCACAACGACACCGAGCATGAATATGGATGCGAAAATAATTGTATCCATTCATTCATTCACGCGAATAGCGTATTATGTGTGTTTTGGTTTGAAGTCGTTGTTTTTTGACGAACTACACAGATTGGCCAGAGAAGTGCTAATGGCACTCAAATATCAAGGAGTCGTTGTTGTAGGATTTTTGATGTGCCGCAGTCTAAAACCAACCTTCTGTCACACTCGCCCTTGCCAAGGATTTCCGCTACATATAACCTCCTTAACACTAAGTCCACGTCGATTGACATTTTTCTAATTCACGCAAGCTCTTCCGCACCTTAGCGTTAAAAATTGTGCAGTAATTTTGGCTAATTTAATTAATTTAGTACTGATATTTCTATTACTTTTAATTTATTAAAATATTTTTGTAACTATTAATAATAAAATCGTTACGTTTTTATAGCGAATGTTGTGTACACCTGTAATTGGCATACACAACAGGAATTAGTTTGTAAACTTGATTATTACAACAATGTATGTTTGTGTAATGCTGTTGGTGTATCTTATTAAATAAATAAATGATAAGGAGCGTTCGCGCGTATAGCCTTTTGCGTGTGTTTTGGTTTGCATCCCAATTCTTCTTGCTAGCGGTTTTATTATTTTTAATCTGGATCTCTTTTTCGGTTGGTTGCACACGTATCTCGATTATTGTGTTAATTTGTACTCATCGTAATAAACTTTCTTTCTCACATGCATTTTCAATAGCAAGTTCAATTGTATGTCACTCGGAATGCTATACCTGAATATCCTAGCGGCGTTGGATCCGAGCCGCTCCGTCACAACGTGGTCCAGCACAGCATCCAATAATTGGCAGGCCGCCTGACGCCCGCGTACCACGTACTGCCCGCCGGCGGCGTCCCCCATACGTCGCACGAAACCCGCCCCATTTTCCTCTGTTGTTTGTGATAGTAACGTTATTTAATACGAACCTACACAAATTAGAAAGAGAAGCCGACTTTTACAGCTTCATTGGATTGACAGGTGGCATAGTTCTGGTTGCTTAGTCTGAACCTCTGTAGCTAGTAACTCGACTCAAGGGTCCTCCCGGTGAGGAGTAACTTCATCTTGGCCGGGTACTCCTCACCGGGGATGTGTGGGATAAATACAATGTGTGTCTCACCAAGCACTTTAAGGTAGTGGTCAACGTGTTTCTGAAGCAAGGGTCTGTCAACGCAGCGGTGCACGGCGTCACGCAAGTCCAGCGCCGCTGTGGGGTTCGACTCCGACGCCCACTCCGCAGATGATAAATACATTTGCTGGAGAAGTAGACGCATCAATTCGCCAGCTGAAAATAAAAGTCGTCAAATCTTATTAGGCACGCTTTCTTAGGAGAAAGCTGGTGTGTTACGAAAAGTGTGATCGAGCGAGGTGAACTGCAGTTCAGAGGGAGATATAAAAGATAAGTTAGTGAAGATAGGTGCGAGTACAAATTTTCTTTCTTTCTCTCATAGCCACGTTGTTATATCTAAGACACAGAGCAGGCCTATTGGCTGTATCACACTGTAGGAGCAACAGAGAGTAGAGGAGGTTTACTTCAGTCGTGTGGTCGTCTAACCCCTTTTTATTCTGTTTCCCGGTTAGAAAAAAATATATAATTGAAGGACTTGTGTAAGTGCACAAACATTAAAATACAGACGAATTGAGAACCTTCTCTTTAGAAATCGGTTGCAAATCATTACCATTGTCATCAATGCGCCGAGTGATCGCCTTAACCATGATGTCATCCCTGAAGTCCTGATGAAATCTGTCGTAATTAACTTTCCAGTAAATATCTGTGGATTTAAAATGACGCATTATTGTTTCACACTGAAATATATAGCATTAAATTATTAAAACAAATATATATTTAAACACTAGCTGGGCACCACGGTGTTACTTTTTTTTTAATGATGAACTACACAGATTGACCAGAGAAGCTGGCCTTGACTGCTTCACCGGATTGAGAGGTGGCATAGATCATAGGTCGCTTAGACTGAACCTTTATCGCTAGTAACTCGACACAAGGGTCCCCCCGGTGACTATGTTACGCGTAAGCATTTCGATCCGAGGGCGCCCGAAAGGGCTGAACCACGACTGTACTGTGAAATGTACTTAATGGTTGAAATTTTTAATAGCCAACTTACTATCTTTTATCTCCTCTAAGCTCTCAGCGGCCATAGCTTGCAGCAAAACTCTGGAGTCCAGGTCAGGCACAATAGTGGCCACGGGCTCGAGGGAAGGCACCTCGCTAGCCTCTTTAACATCGGCCACTGGCGCTTGTTGGATGTAACCGGCAGTGGCCACACTTACAAATGTGTCCCTTAGCTTTAAAATTGCTATATCTTTTTCCTGAAAGTAGAGGTATCAGGTTTAGCATATGTAGAATTAGTTCCAATGTTCATCATCAATGAATAAATCATTAAAAAAACACTTTTTTTATGATAAAGACATTCTGATATCATTTTTCCTTCCTCAATGAAATAGTTAAATTGTTTTCTGCCTGAGCACTGGAACAAGAATGTTGTCATATGCCAATAAAACATCCAAAAACACACCTACTAAAGACTCCTTCATGGAGAAGGAAATACGAATGTCAGTCACTAATGTGCTTAGGCTGTCTATAGTGCTACAACCCTTGCGAAAACCAAACTAGGATTTAGCCAATAAATTATTACTCTCCACAATCCATTCCAAACGATTCTTGATCAAAAATGAAATGGTTATTATGATTACAAGTAATTCAATTTGAAATAATAAACACAAAGTCATACTTAAACAATAATGCGAGAAGCGTCAATAGCCTAATGGTTTGGGGTACGACTTGCGAATCGTAAGGTCGTGGGTTCGAATCCACCATTGGACTATTGCCGTGAATCATGTCCTAGCACAAGCTTAAGCTTAGTTGGAATGGTTAACAGGATTGTTACAAACAGTTTAATACAAAGTTATTTTAGACAAAATCTTTTGTGTTTATTGGCGTACCTTGTTGTCTTTATTTTTAGTTGCCACTGTCACCAGCAATAGAGTGGCAGAGCATATAGCTTGCTGCAATAGTTCCTCCACCAATAGTTCTGCTTCAGAGCCAAACTTTGTCTTTATTTGCAACAGGTATCTATAAAAAATGTCAAAAATGTATGCAAATGTTTCCAATAAAGATTTTTTTTTTTTTTAAAGAAAGCTAGCAATATTTCTTTTTATTTTTTTTTTCAGAAATATTACTAACAATCTTGTTAACCATTCCAACTAAGCTTAAGCTTGTGCTAGGACATGGTTCACGGCAATAGTCCAATGGTGGATTCGAACCCACGACCTTACGATTCGCAGGCCGTACCCTAAACCATTAGGCTATTGACGCTTCATTTGTTAAAGAACAGTAGGTCAGATATTTAAATATGTAAACTATCAAACTCACTGTTCAATATGCGGATAGGCAGAGAAAGTCAAATAAAACTACTATTCAGTAGAGAATTAGTATTACACCCACAACAACCAAGCCTTTTTTTTTTGACAAACTACACAGATTGGCCAAAGAAGCTGGCCTTGACTGCTTCACAGGATTGAGAGGTTGCATAGCTCTTAGGTCGCTTAGCCCGAACCTCTATCGCTAGTAACTCGACACAAGGGTCCCTCCGGTGAGGGGTAACCTCGGCTTGGACGGTTACTATGTTACGCGTAAGCATTCCGATCCGAGGGCGCCCTAGAGGGCCAGACCGAGGGCCGACTCGGTCGGTAGCTATTTCACGGATAATAACACAACCATACAAAACCGTGTATTTTAACACCACAGCGACATCTAGTGCCACCATTTCGCAGCTATTATGGAAATAAAACTAGTTGTGAAATGAAATAGATATAATCGTAAACTATAGCTTTCATTTCCACTAATTAAGTTTTATAATTAAGGTACTTTCAAACAATTACTACCATATTTTTTTTGTAATCTAACCAAAACAATTGACCTAGCCGCTTTCTGGGTCGCTTTAGTTTTTATACACTATTGTTTATTGAGATCGGCCTGAACCAATTCAGATCTTTGCACTGAGTTATTCCAATATAGGTTCAGACCAAAGTTATGTAAGAACTCGGCCACCTCTCAAAGACCTGGTGAAACCTTTTAGCTGTTCAGCATAGATCTTTTTCTTCCATTTTTGGTCTAAAATCTCTACAGAACTCAGCTTTGTAATCTCCATATATATCATAGAGTCCTAAAGAATCTAGTTAAGGAATAATAAATCTAGTGGAGTTACAGCATTGTCGGAGTTAACGAAACCTATAAACTAAGAATAAATCAATAAAATGTATTAAACCAATTAAAATGCCTTCATATTAGATTTGAGTTAAACACATGAAAATTTAATATCAAAATGTACAAAGACAAAAGTCATCAGTCTCCACTTTATATATTGCTGTATATAAATATATATAAAAATCATTTATGTACACTTTTTATACATACCTCGGATACCTGATGAGTAGCAACACATTATCAGGCAGCAATTTATAATCTGCAACTACTTCATTGACGGACGGCTCAAATGATGCCAAATCAAATTTGAGAAGTGCCCGCAGACTCTCAATTACCTAAAAATATGTTCAATAATAGCCATGATAATAGTAGGTTAGATTTTAAATTAGATTAGTAATTAAATCTCCAACCTTATGAAAATATTTTTTAATACTTTTTTACATAGGGACATACAGCTACACACTGTTTGCCAATTCATCAAATAAATATCAAATATAAAGTAATCATGAATATCATATTGTAGAGGAGGTGTAGGAGGGTTAGTTTTATATATAATAATAACAATATGTTTCACTACCATTTTCAGGCATATTTTAGATGAAAAAGTGGGTAAAGACAAACACTGCCTTGCGATATATAATGAAACAGAATATAATACGAGACCTGCTTACGCGGAAGTTCTGTAGTCTTCACAATCAAAGAAATTGGCTTGCTACCGTAAATAAACAAATCGTTTCCAACTTTTTGGACAATTTCTCCGAAATACCGATGTAGAATCTCTGAAACCACCCGTCCTAATTGATGCGACATTTTTAGCAGGTAACACAATTTAAATCGCTGTTGTTAAAATGTATATATTACATTGACATTCATATAATCATTTTAAATTACTATTTATTTCCCATTAATCAAAATATCACATGTTGATGTTTACAAAATTTGACACCTGTCATTTGTTTTTTCTTTGAAGATTGTATGACCGCGTAACAGGACCGTTAATCCATGTTAATTCTTTCTAAATTATTTTTCGCTTGGAATATGGATGTAGATAAAAGTATAAAATGAAATTTATAAATTCGGCCCTATAGGTATTGCATAATGGTGAAGCAAAATAAACTGAAAATTAAAAAAGTTGGTGCTTAAACAAAAGAAATGGGACAATTTCATGAACAGGTTCATATAGAAAACAACTCCACTGGTCATAGCTACAAAACCCTTTTGGTCGATTCCTTGATGGCGATGTTCAATATGTTGTAGTAGAGGATCCCTATATAAGAAGTTTTCATCAGGTGTGTAGTCAAAATATAATCAAAATATCACATGTTGATGTTTACAAAATTTGACACCTATCATTTTCAGGCATATTTTAGATGAAAAAGTGGGTAAAGACAAACACTGCCTTGCGATATGTAATGAAAAGAATATAATACGAGACCTGCTTACGCGGAAGTTCTGTAGTCTTCACAATCAAAGAAATTGGCTTGCTACCGTAAATAAACAAATCGTTTCCAACTTTTTGGACAATTTCTCCGAAATACCGATGGAGAATCTCTGAAACCACCCTTCCTAATTGATGCGACATTTTTAGCAGGTAACACAATTTAAATCGCTGTTGTTAAAATGTATATATTACATTGACTTTCATATAATCATTTTAAATTACTATTTATTTCCCATTGATCAAAATATCACATGTTGATGTTTACGAAATTTGACACCTGTCATTTGTTTTTTCTTTGAAGATTGTATGACCTCGTAACAGGACCGTAAATCCATGTTAATTCTTTCTAAATTATTTTTCGCTTGGAATATGGATGTAGATAAAAGTATAAAATGAAATTTATAAATTCGGCCCTATAGGTATTGCATAATGGTGAAGCAAAATAAACTGAAAATTAAAAAAAAATCGGATATAACGTAAAGACGTATTAATATACATATACTATTTTAAAATTACTTTCTAGCATTACAAAAGAGCCAATGTAATGTAATGGATATAAATTTATTTCATAATTTTTATTATTGAAGTTAAAGTTTTAATATGACAAGTCAAGTTGATAAGGCGTAGAGTAATATTTTGGCATGTAGATATACTGTACTGTGTATTTGTTAGATAGTAGTGTTTACTGTTTCATTTATTTAGTGTTCTTAATATAATGCAATTGATTGTCGGTTTTAATAAAACAAAACATGAATATCGACAGTGCGGCTATAAATATTCTCAAACGGGGTATAGATCTGGATACCAAAAAGCGCTACACGGAGGCCCTCGTATGCTATCAAGAAGGTTTACAAATACTAGTAGACAAGATGAAAGGTTAGTGTCCACAAATACTTCCCTTTGTTATATCGAAATCTATCTAATGTTTTATTAATTAACAGGGGAATGTGACGATAGTTTGAAGGTTTACTTAAGACAAAAAATCGAAGAGTACATGCGTAGAGCGGAGACAGTTAAAAAGTTGGTGCTTAAACAAAAAGAAATGGGACAATTTCATGAACAGGTTCATATAGAAAACAACTCCACTGGTCATAGCTACAAAACCCTTTTTGGTCGATTCCTTGATGGCGATGTTCAATATGTTGTAGTAGAGGATCCCTATATAAGAAGTTTTCATCAGGTGTGTAGTCAAAAATATCAATCATTCAAATTCTAGCTTGTAATATATTATTTACATTATGTTACTGTTGTTATGTGGTAAACATGGCAATCTAGGTTTATTTTACTCTAATATTGAAGAGGTTCACATGATTCAGTTTAAATCAAAAATGTTTCTATAGTTGTGCCATCTTTCTTATTTTTTGATTACTAGTCATCATTATAACTTTGATTTACCCAAAGCTTTATTACGCTACAAGTGTCCACTTGTGTGGTGAGAGACAGGTGGTAAATATTTTTCAAGATTTTAAAACCTATTTTTATTTTTAATTATGAATAGGAGGATAGTTGATGCACTTTGGCGATCGGTTTGAATTTTATTTCTTTTAAATGTCTCTTATACAGGGTCAGAACTTCTTACGTCTCACAGAGCTAATGGTGAAGTCATGCAGTAATCTAAGAAATATAGAACTTATAACTTCGAAAGACAACAAGTCGGAAAGTGTTCAGAGCGAGTGGTTTACTCATTTGAGAAATGATTTAGCCAAATATAATGTACAGCTTATAGTTAAGTATTCTGAAACTTTGCATGATAGGCAAATTATGTAAGTATTTACAAGTTTATGGCTTAATAATCTTATTAATATTAGGGGGTTGCAACTATAGTAGCCGAGACTTGGACTATGAGAATTCAGGAAAGATGTAGACGTATATATTCGAGATGTGTTAGCAAATGCTGCTCTGTATACCCTGGACTTCCATGAGAACCAACGAGTCCATACTGAAGGAGCCCTCAGACACTTAGGACACATCATGCGGTCTTCATAGCACTGTCTGGAGAAACAGATCATTTTAAGCAAAATGGGCGGCAAACGTGCTCAGGGTAGGGCGCCTACAAAATGGTCGCCAACGATCATGAAGACGGTGGGAGGCAGCATGCAGCGTGCGGTCTACCCCGCCTATGACTGCACTCAATGAAGGCTGCTTATACGTGGTCACGATCCTCAGCAGTGAGGGAACGAAGAAGAAGAACTATAGTATCAGGCTTACATTCTGATTGCCACGGACTTAAATCTGACTGATTTGTCAATTGATCAAAAATAACTTACTAGATGTTTGTGTAACTGAATTAAGAAAGGTATGCTTTAATGGTTATAGTTATACAACGGAAGCAACGGACTGAACCATGGTTCCTCTTCTCATGTGCCCTCAGATCAGAATGATACTGCAATGGCCCAAGCTATGGTTCCCTCTTGGGATTGAATTCTCAACTGAGAAGGTTCCATCTGGCTACCTGTGTACCATAATCCTTTTAAAAAAACTGTTTTTTTTTCTTTATTTAATTTCAGATTAAGTTCTGGCTGGATAATAAAAATTGGAAGAGGACTAGACTATTTTAAACCTCCTGATAACAAGTTTTGTCTGGGAGTTTACGATCTAGATTTGAGGCAGTGTCATGAAACTACTGTGGATATAGTGCATTCAAAGAATGTGAAACAATCATATGGATAGTGGTAGATACTTTGGAGTATTTTGTTAGCTGGCAACACATGACACAGAGCGATTGTTATGCATAATAACTACTTCCAATGATATCTTAGTGATTTACCTGAACTTTATTGTATCTTTAATTCACAATTAATAATTAAGTTGATCGTCACATGAACTTGGCATTGTATACAATAGTTGTAACTTTATTAGTTCCTAATCTGACTTCTAATTAATTTTGTATAAAGATTGTGAGGATCTTAGTTGTGACGATATTCGTTATAAATAATTCTTTGTACAACGTTACGCACGTTACAATAAAGCGAGTGTATTATTTGTTGGACTATTTTATTCTACGAGACCTACAAATTATAACAATTTATATTAAGTGTAATTTTAGTTAAATATAAGTTGTTTAATAAAACTTATGGGCGTTTATATTACAATATCATCATATTACTGTTGTCTTTAGTGACTGTAAGATCTTATAAGGTAATCTATTTTCCAAAAATTCTGCTAAGATTGGAAACTATAAAATTACTAGAAAGGAAACAATGCAATATCATAATTCAGTAATCAGAAAATATCAATTTCAATATTGTAATTCTTAGAGAAATAAAGATATTCTAAACTTAATTCATTAAAAACTGAGTCACGAACTAAGGTAAGATTGTTTTATAATGAAATCTGATTGACAGATACATCAAAAGCATAGAAGATCAACATAAAACAAAATATGCAAAGACTGTGATACAATGTTAATCTGTAGACTTATCAAGTCTATGTGCTTGCTAAACTAATAAAAATATACTAACTAAAGACAAATGAGTGGCATACTAAGGCACTCAACCAAATGAAGTACTAAAAACGTAGAGGCCAGTGACCCCCAGCCATTTTTATTACCACTACCAAGACCGAGTAATAGCCTGTGTTCTTTTGAGAGCTCTGGCATTGAGTTCATGGTTTTGATTAAGCACACTAAGAGGTTGAAAATTTGATTTGACAGGATGTTCCTTAGTGACTGTGATTTGATGTACATCTTCTTTGCTCATTCTCTCTAGAAAAGGTTCAGAAAGATTAGAAATCAAACTATAATTAAATAGAGTATAATACTTTATTGCATGTACACAAAAGAACAATAACATATGCTTTGTATTTTTTATACAAAATCTTATAAGTATACATTGTCTAACATTATAAAGTTAAGTAGGTGGTTTCAATGTCATAATAAAAATAGTTAATATTTTAAAAAGTTAAAATAAACAGTGCATCTAACTACCCTTTACTGTTTAACCAAAAACTGGCTTCAACAATATGTCAATTGTAGTAGGTAAATTATCAACTTATGATAGTCTATGACCTTACACCATCTATGATCATATTATGAGCACTAAAATACCTATGACATGGCAATACTGAGTTATTAGAAATTTCAAAAGTATGAGTTAAATAGTTGAGATAAGTTCACTATTTAATTTCTATTCATATATAACCATTTAGTCTGAATGGTAAAGGGATGATAAAAATTATAAGTAATAAATAAGCATAAATTATAATAAAATGGAAATACGAGGACTAGCAATAATATCTGTGTATGGCCTCTAATACCTTATATAAGTATAGAATATTAAACATTTTCTCATAGGAAAGTTATAAAAAATAATTTTATTTACAAAAGAAATAAGACAAATTAATTATATTCCTTATAATTGGAATGCTTCACCGCGAATTTAAAATGCATGAAATTGTTTCATTTGTCACGTATATAGTTAGTTAGTCAGCCTTCATATATGTCCCACTGTTGGGCACAGGCCTTCTCTATAAAGAGAGTATAAGGGCATAGTCCGCCACGCGGCCCTAGTGCGGATTGGCAGACTTCACATGTCTTAGAAAAATTTTCTAAGACGCGTAGGTTTCCTCGCGATGTTTTCCTTCACCGTTGAGCGCGTGGTAATCACTACGTAAAATTGCAACAACAAATTTATTGGTGCCGGCACCGGGGATCGAGCTCGGGTTGCTAGCGTATTATGCAAGTTGAGGCGACCGCCCGGACACTGAGCTACCACGGCTCTTTGTCACGTATATGTTTATAATAAATCTTAAGAAAGAAGTTTTTATATAATAAATGAAATCATCATGACCACTGTTATTTCATTCTTCCAAATTTAAATCTACCAAAAAAAATAGGACAGTAATATCAATGTCTATTACTAAGAAATCTATTACTCAATGGCAACATTTAACTAACAGATGACGACACTACAGAAATAGCAAATTTCATGATAATCTGATGTTTATTAATCAATTCTAATATGCATTACCCTGTTTATAATAAATTTATAATATCGATTGTTAATACTGTTAAACATAACTTTCTTGTTTAGCGGAGAAAAGCATCAGCGACTCCATTAGATGTGGTCTTATCATTTCGTCGACATCTTTTTGATCCTCAAAAGCCGTTGGCTGGTGTTTGTAAATGGTTCTCAAGGCCTTGAGACAGTGTATGAGTGTCTGGTCCGGGTTTGATTCTACGGGAGGCCGCGATCGCTGCATCCTAACCAAATGTATAAGATGAGGAACGCCTTCCAATTGTACCATTTGTTGGCTGACTTCCGGTACGACGGCCAATCTGTTTGAAAGAACAATAATTAAACTATAAGAAGACGCTGAATTGCTAAAAACGAAATGGTTCAATGTTTCGATGCCATTTTTAACTGACTCCAAAAAAGGAGGAGCGTCTCAATTCGTCTGTATATAACTACTAAGGCGAAACGGGATAACCAGTGTCGTCTTTCGGAGTCCACTGTAACTGTAAATTAATCATAGAAATCCGTTGAGTTATTCATCCGTTTGTGAGGCACATACTTCATGTAAATTTACACTTATATGGTGTTTTCATACATTGTAAAATTGGAGCAATTCGATCAAAATGGGACCACATGGGAAGCACCAGCTTTAAAACAAAAAGAAGAAAGAGAACATAAAGCATAATAATGACCCTAAGAGTTAACTTAGAGAGCTGAGGGAACAAGTATTAAAAAAAAATGACAATATAGTTGACTTGATGATTGACAATGACAGATTGGCCAGAGAAGCTGGCCATGACTGCTTCACCGGATTGAGAGGTGTCATCGCTCTTAGGTCGCTTAGCCTAAACCTCTATCGCTAGTAACTCGACACAAGGGTTCCCCGGTGAGAGGAAACCTCGGCTTGGACGGTTACTATTTTACGCGTAAGCATTCCGATCCGAGGGCGCCCGACAGGGCCGAACCACGACTCTGTCGGTTGCTATTTCACGGATAATCTAAGGGACATTCAAAAGCTAAACTAACTTTGAGTGCCACTTCGGGAAGCGTTGGGGTTGGGAGAAGAAGTGGCCGAAGAAACTCCAGCAACGCTCCTAACATCTAAGGGGTGCGGCCTGCCCATAAAATAGCGGTAACTCGCGAGGATTATTCGCAACCTCCGACGGTCGCGAATGGACGCTTTGTGGATTTGTAAAGATCTAGCCTGTGCAATCGTCAAGAACGCGTCTATACATGACACTATAGTGTACCTAGAAATGGCTTCAGCGGCGTGACAGTGCAGGCGCGCCTGCGCACGCAGCTCGGCTAGGCGAGGCGCAAGGGCGGGGGGCGCGCGCATGAACCACACCAGCGCCGCGCTCGCCGCGGGTAGCCCCGACAGCGGCAGCACGCAGCGCGCCACGCGGCTCAGCGAAGCGATCAACGACGCTGTTTGTTCCTGTGTACGTGAAGCACGATTATTAACCGACTTCAAAAAGGGTGGTGGGTTCTTAATTATTAACCGACTTCAAAAAGGGTGGTGGGTTCTTAATTCTTGAATATGAAACAATCGTATGGTATAATGCGTTGCGGCCATGAATAGACCGAGGTGGAGGAAGTTACTTGACCAAGCCACGACCCACAAAGGGCTGTAGAGCTTATAGAAGAAAAAGAAGAAGTTTGGTATAGTACACGTTTGAACATCATTTTAAAAGAATGAATGTTAATTTTTAACCGACTTCAAAAAGAGGATTTCCAATTAATATATTTTGTTGGGCACTCGTAGCAAGCAATTAGCGTCATTGTTTATGAACTAATTGTGAATATTGTTATTTTTTGTTTACTTGAAATTATTTGGTAGTAGGTAAAGTAGACACTAGATCTTCGTAATATAACTATGATAGTTCAAATACAAGTGAACCTTCGCGCAGTAGCGTTTAATGTTTAAACCGCCTCTGATTTGATAAATTTACAAATACGTTAATTTCATTTTCACTTCAAAAAAATACCTGCAAGAACACAGAGGTGTTCGGGCCCCTGCGTTTCAAAGCATCCAACAGTTTCTCGACGGTGTGGTGACGTGTGATCACTTCAATGATATCCGACTTTTCACTCTCCTCTGCTTTCTTCTCCAATTCCAACTCTCTCACCAAATTGACGAGACACGCCGTGCAGAGCAGAAGCAGTTGACAACAGTCCGTTCGTGAAAGAATACCTGATAGAAAAAAAGAAAACCTCAAAATCTACGTGTAATAATAAAACAACCTCTTTGTAATAACCGATGTTTTAATTGCAGTTTTAAAAATTTTAACGTAATAAGGTAAAAAAAACAATAAAAAGGACTAGCAGATAGTGCCTCTTTCTACCTCGCATTCGCTGTCCGCGTTTTAACAAGCTTTTTATGTCACATATGTGACAGATGGTGTGCCCATCGCCATACACTCTTATCAAGTGCTGTCACTTTTAGCAAGTAATTTTTTGTACTTAAAAACACAACAAAATAACGGCAATTCATTTGTACATGCCGACTGGGATTCGAACCCGCGACTAGATCGAATAGTAAGTCGAACCGCTAGGAAACACAATGAAAAAAGTAAAATATTTGATAAAATAAACGCGATTTATGAATGAACATGGTTCATCTATAGATGGCGTTTATTAATCAACATAATATACACACACGGGCCCGCCGATGTCGCCTTCTTCCCGGGTCCACCTTGGCGGACGACAAAGGGCCCCACCCTTGTCGCCCAGTGAACCCGAGGCCCCTTTTAGTCGCAGTTCTACGACAGGCAGGGGATACCGTAGTCTTATTCTTGAGAGCCCAGAACTACAGGGCTAAGAATACAGATAACGTACCTAAAATGTACAGGACCGCAGACAGATTAAAAATACTATTGTATTGTTGTTGTCATGGAAAAAATCGTAAAGAAACTCACCAGTTATATTGTCGACGATTGAGTTCAGATAGAAATGCAGTTGTGTTAGGTCGTAATGCCCTCGCAGCCACGGCGCCGTTATCTGCGTGAGAACGGTGATGGCTTCGCGCATTTGTGGTTCAGGGTTCGATCGATCTGACAAAATGTCTGACAAGATTTCTATACCACCACCCTAAAAAAATAAGAGATTAAAGTACAATCGTAGATAGTAATTAATGATATAAAATTAATTACAATGAAAAGCGAATGCAAATTGGCAGAAATAGAAGCCTTTAAAAGCGAAAACTTATAACTGGATTTTAAATTGTCAACACCAACAACCAAGGTTTTTACGTGTATTGACGTTCCAAGCGATTGCATACATGTTTATATGGTTTATTAATTATTCAAATATATTACTGGCTGTACAAGATCATGACAAAAAATAAAGGCGTGAGCAAAAAATAAAGGGTCGGTTAAGAAAGTTTGAATATCTCGGAAGATTAAGATACTCTAGCTAACTGAAATAAATTGTGCATCCTTAAAAAATATTTTTATTAATTTATTTATATTTCACTAAAAAACTTAAACGATATTTAATTGTCTATCGTGCACAATTTATTTCACTTAGCTAGAGTATCTTTATCTTCCGAGATATTCAAACTTTCTTAACCGACCCTTTATTTTTGCTCACGAGTGTATATATACAATATTAGCATGTCGGAGTCGATGAAGTTCGGTGAAAGGCGAACAGTTACTGCGAATTGAAAAGCACCAATTTATATTCCGTGAATAAAATGATTTCGACCGAAATATATATGGACTCGAGTCGTGGTAGCTCAGTGTCCGGGCGGTTGTGTCAAGCACGCTTTACCGGGAGGAGCGATTAATCCCCCGGGAGGTTCTCTATGTAGAGCACAATGCAGAGGGGCTCCGATTCGTTCCCCTGGAGATCCCGGAGCCCCTCACCATGCACCGAAGAAGGGCCACCGGGGGTAACAACCCCACATAGCCTTGCCTTCCCCCCAGAAGGCGGTGCGATCTTGTTGAAGATTTCCCCTCCGTCTAGTAACCCGAATTCGATCCCAGGCACCAATGAATTTCTTTGTTGCATTAAGTGCTGATTTCGCCACGCGATAGGAAAATATCGTGAAAAACCTACATTTCTTATAAATTTTCCTGAGACATGTGAAGTCTGCAATAAGGTCGCGTGGCGGACTATGCCCTTATTCTTCACCGAGAAGGCCAGTGCCCAACAGTGGGTTATATATATAAAGGCTGTAACTATAAACGTACTCACCTCCTCGAATTGTTTCACCGCGTCTGCAGTCGCACAAACGGTTGCAAGCGCGCGTAATGACAGCGCCTTAATGGAACTCTTATTGCTTTCAATTATGGCGGTCAGCAGAGCCCGGGGCACTCCGCAGTCCACGAAAGGCAGCTCGGTAATACTCTTCATGATTTTGGAACATTTCTCGTGTAGGGAGCTCTCCGCGTTTTCGCTTAACATCGCAAGATGGCCGATAGAGGTCAACGTACTCTTGAGTATCATATCGGATGGTGGTTCTTCGATTATTGATACGAGAGTCTGAAAAAGTAAGAATTTTGTTATTAATTTTATGATATTGAATTATTCCTCGACCGTTGAATCAATCATCATCATTATATTTGATACCAAAAACCGACGTGCTTCGTATTTCCGAATTATCGAAGAAATACTACGAAATAGAATTAATCAGAATCTTACCAAACTCTCATCAAACTACTATTTAAGACATATATAGTTTTCTCACGGATGCCAATATCAGAATTAGACGAAATTGAAATAGGACCAATTAGGAAGCACCGGCTTTCAAATGAAAAAAGAATCGTCCAAGTCGGTACCCCAGTCCAAAGTTATAGGGTAAAAAAAAAAGAAACAAACAGACGAATTAAGAACCCCTCCTTTTTTATTGAAATCGGTTGAAAATTGCCTGATGGAGAAAAGATATAGAAAAGGGGTGCAAAATGCAATTTTTTTTAAAATATGCATACAAAATGTATTTAAATAAAAAAAAACATTACACACACTACCATGCGTTAATGGTTGTTTGGCAATGGTTAACTATGATAAATATTGACAGATTTACTACATAAATAGTGATTTTAGTTTATTACAACCAAAAAGCCATCTTTCACAGTAATATCAATTATCACTCCATCGTCACTAAACACGTGAAACAACAGCACACACACGCTGGACACGCTAGTGGTATTCCATCGGTAAGCCATAGCAGCACCAATGAACAATAAGAACTAAAATTAAAACAAATATTGACCCCTTTTTTTTTTGTTAACGAGGAGGAAATCTTCAGAAAGATACCCCGCCTTCTGGGAGGAAGGCGGCGGTTATGTGGGGTTTTTACCCACTAAAACCTCCCCGGTGGCCCTTCCTCGGTGCATGGTGAGGGGCTCCGGGATCTCCAGTGGAACGCACCGGAGCCCCTCTGCACTGTGCTCATAGAGAGCACTTCCCGGAGGAGGTTACTCCCTCCCCCTCTGTGCCCTCGCAGTGCAAGGCGACACGGGCCAGCCGATGTCACCTTCTTCCCGGGTCCACCTTGGCGGACGACAAAGGAAATATTGACCCCTATGATGCCAGTTAACGTTAATTTTCATTTTGTTCACGCAAATAAATACAATTGTACGTAGATGAATCTATAGCCGTGAGCAAAAATAAGTTTTAGTACTTATTGTGGCGCTAAGTACTAAAATTTAATTAAAAATCCAAGTTTACATAAGGTATCCTTTTTCGTTTAGGTTTTTGTTTTTTAATGAAATATAAATAAATTAATAAAAATATTTTATTTAATTTTAAGGTATATTTAATTGTCTATCATGCACAATTTATTTCAGTTAGCTAGCGTCTTTATATGGCATATATGGCAGCGAAACATGGGCCGTGACTCGGAATAACGTGCATACCATCCAAGTTGCCGAAATGAAAATGCTGAGATGGATGTGTGGCGTAACCAGGCGTGACAAAATTCGCAACGAATTTGTGCGAGGAAGCCTGGGTGTGCGCGACATTGCCGACAAAATGCAGGAGAGTAGGCTGCGATGGTATGGACACGTTAAGAGGAGGCCCTCCGACTACGTAGGGAACCTCGCGCTACAACTTTCCCTTCCCGGTCGAAGATCCAGAGGAAGACCCAAGACAAGGTGGGAGAGTGTGGTGTCGAGAGACATGAGGGAGTGCAACATCGCCGAAGACGATGTCGGGGATAGAGCGAAGTGGAAAGCGAAAATTCGGAAAGCTGATGGGGTCAGCTTGTGGGACCAATAGCATGGAAGAGAGAGAGAGCTAGCGTCTTTATTTTTCGAGATATTCAAACTTTCTTAACCGACCCTTTATTTTTGCTCACGAGTGTATTTACTCACTCTTCATACAATTATAAATAGATACTAACATAGGTCATTTCACATCACCAGTAATAGTCCTGCTATATAATTTGCATTTCAGACTATAGTTAAATACACATCTGGATAGAAAATTGCTAGACATTAGTACCAAAACTCAGGGCTGTACTAAGACATTTCCACTTTCTAAACGCCTTATAACAAACAGGATGAGAATACAAACTCGCATCATTCTAACACTAGCACATTAAAACCGACAAGTAAAAGTCGTGTTTGTATATGAGGAAATTTTCTTCACGCAATTTGTTTTTCCTATTATCTGTTCTATAATACAATAAAACATCTTTAATATCATTTAAATTTTGTGGCGTCTCCCGTGAATTTCGAGTTACAAATATGTATAGGACCTACTGGCTCGGTCCAATAATGACAATGGCATGACGAGAAAACAATATCGACGCTGGAAAGCAAAAACGTAGTTAGTTACAGCCTTTATATATATAATATATATGTCCCACTGCTGGGCATAGGCCTTCTGTAAAGAGAGTATAAGGGCATAGTCCACCACGCGGCCCTAGTGCGGATTGGTAGACTTCACATGCCTTAGAAAATTTTTCTAACTCATGTAAGTTTCCTCACGATGTTTTTCTTCACCGCCGAGCGCGTGGATAATCAGCACATAAAATTGCAACAGCAAATTTATTGGTGCCGGCACCGGGGATCGAACTCGGGTTGCTAGCGTACTATGTAACAAGAGCCAACCGCCTGGACACTGAGCTACCACGGCTCTCTGAGCTACCACGGCTCACTGAGCTACCACGGCTCTGAAAACGTAGTAAGTGACACATATGGCAATTTTCACTTTTTTACGCCTTTGTAATCAGAAAAAAAAGACGCGTCGAATGATATATGACTTGTAACAATTACATGAAAAATAGAGAAAATAGGATTTTAAAGATTTTTACTTTTTTGTACCATAAAACGATTTTCTTCTAGGAAAACTCTAGGTGTTTGCTGCTTTGGTACAATACTTATACAGCAAAAAAATAATAAAAATTGTGTCCAAAAACGACAGCTCTAGGTTCACAAACACGAAAGTTATATTTTTTTTAAATAGTTATGTTTTTCGGCTCTGGGGAACAATTCCATTTTTGTGGGTTACTACGTTTTTGTTTTCAAATGTGACAAATTAACGAATAACTCAATATCACGACCACCGATTTCGATGCTTCATTTTTTATTGAAATTGGTAGTTTGATAAGAGTTTGGTTGGGTTCTGATTAATTCTATATCCCTATGATAATTCGGAAATACAAAGAAGAAATTCGGATTTAAAATCGGTCATTTTTTACTCGTAAATATACTTGTTTTAAATAGTTTAATAGCCTAATGGTTTAGGGTACGGCCTACGAATCGTAAGGTCGTGGGTTCGAATCCACCATTCCACTATTGACGTGAACCATGTCTTAGCACAAGCTTAAGCTTAGTTGGAATGGTTAACAAGATTGTTAGTAATATTTCTGAAAAAAAAAGAAATATTGCCAGCTTTCTTTAAAAAAAAATTAAAAACACAAAACAGTTTGTCAGCTCTGGTGATTGCAAGAAAATTAGATATTTCGGGATACGACAGTACCGCTTTTCGTCATACTAAACAAGTTTACTAAATCTACATTCTATTCAAGAGTTTAGTTGCTGTATGGGTAAATGAACCGTTAATTTACAGAAGTAAAATAATACCTTCATTTGTTGCACCAAAACAGCTTTAGTTGTCTCCAAGAATATTCCTATCAGTGTATCAAGGTGTTTCTGGACTAGATTCCATTCCGGTATGCTTTCGTTCAATTCCAATTTCACGTCTTCGCCAATGTCGATTAGTTTCTGAAGGTAAAGCTGCAGGGATGTTTTAATCTTGTCCCATCTCTCTGGGGTCTCGCCAGGTGGTTTCGTGTTCAAGGTGATGCTGTGGGCTAGGACGAATTCGTTGATGTTCGCCACTAGTAGACAAATTTGCTCTTCACCCGTGCTGTTTGATTCTATTTGCCTGTAAGTAATGTCAGTTGAATACCAAGTTATGTTAGCCTAGTACACGCACTTTGAAGCACAAATACATAAAATTGGAGTGTCTGTTTGTAATATTAAAGTAACCGCTTTTTACTGCATGCATATGTATATACGGTATTAATATTTATAACATTTGTTACAATTTTGTCTGTCTGTGTGTTTGTTTGTTCCAGCTAATCTATGAAACGGCTGGACCAATTTTGACGAAACTTCAACAACTACACTGGCAGATAACTTATGTAATAAGGAGGAACTTAGACTACTTTTATTTTAGAAAAATAATAGGTTATAAATATAATAGAATTGTCAGCTTTAAAGATTTATAACGTTATGGTACTTCTATCTCTGACCAATAGATGGCGCCTTTTTTAAAATTAACACTATGAAAATACTTTTTAACGACCCTACGCTGAACAGAGTAGCTAACGGCAACAGTTTTATCAAATTTGAGAACTCTTATCTCGCTCAACCTCTACCGGGAGTAACTCTGCGCAAGTGCCCCGAGAGAAGACTTCGGCTTGGCCAGTTACTCGGGTCGAATATAATAGGTTGTCAAATATCTCCCTTCCGCCTTTTGTCTTTTGAATTTCGCGGCTATGTACAAAGCGCTACAGAGCTCGTATCTAGCAATACTATACATAATTTGAAAGGTCTTGACATAACCTACAAAACGACGCTATGCATAATTAGTTTGATATTGCGTTCAACAGTTATAGACGTGTAAACATGAAGTTCACTAACGCCGACATTCGCGCTATTTTAAAGTTTTCCTTCGTTAAAGGCAAATCCGCTAGAGAAACGTTCCGTGAGATTAATGGTGTTTTGGGGATGGTACTCTATCACTTCGAACCACGGAGGAATGGTTTCGACGATTCAGAGCCGGTGAAAACGACACCATGGATAAGCCAGCCGGCGGAAGACCTGTGACGACAAATACCGATCAAATCATGGACTACATCGAATTAGACCGGCATGTGGCATCTCGTGACATCGCCCAGGAGATGGGAGTTAGTCACCAAACCATTTTAAACCATCTGCAGAAGGCTGGATACAAAAAGCGATGTTTGGGTGCCGCATGATTTGACGCAAAAACCTTCTGGACCGAATCAACGCCTGCGATATGCTGCTGAAACGGAACGAACTCGACCCATTCTTGAAGCGGATGGTGACTGGTGACGAAAAATGGATCACATACGACAATATCAAGCGAAAACGATTTGCCTTTAACGAAGGAAAACTTTAAAATAGCGCGAATTTCGGCGTTAGTGAACTCCATGTTTACGTCTATAACTGTTGAACGCAATATCCAAACTAATTATGCATAGCGTCGTCTTGTAGGTTATGTCAAGACCTTTCAAATTATGTATAGTATTGCTAGATACGAGCTCTGTAGCGCTTTGTACATAGCCGCGAAATTCAAAAGACAAAAGGCGGAAGGGAGATATTTGACAACCTTATATTTATTTATTATTTTAGAAAATCAACAGCTTATGAATTATAATAGATATTTCGGTCACGTATTCAGGATCTAACTCTTTATAGATTTACATTAAATAAAACATTTTTTTTCAGTGTTAACTAACGATGTACTATGCATTAAAAACAATAAAAAAGAATGAAACAAAGTAATAGGAAATAAAAATTGCATTAACTGCGTTTCTGTGTGTGAGTGTATGTGTGTACATGGTGTATATATCCCTGTGTGTCTTGTATCACAAATCTTTAATTAACCCGAATAATGCCATCAGTCAAAGTCTGTTTGATAAAATTTTTGAATTTTAATTTTGTTAGGCAAAAGGGGTTTACGCTTGAGAAATGGTTATTATGTGTTTAACACTCTGTTTACGACGGAACATTTTGCATAATTAGTATTGGCTGATATATAACATAAATTTATGGTAAACATACCGTATAACATCACTATACTGATGCACTATGATTTGTCCGTGTGTTTGCACCTTTTTTATATTCCCAGTGATCGTAGCGGAGCTGGCAGAGACCAGCGCTTTCATTTCAGTGCCGAGTGGCTTGCTCTGCAGCGTGGTCATGCACTCGTTCTCGTTGGAACTGATGAGGTCGCACAGCCAGTACTGCACCGGCTCAGGTTTTCTGTCGCATAGCCTCTCCAATGTTGTTTGATCTATGCTCCTTTCCCGATACAATATCTCGTTTTGGTTGTTTAAAACTAAGCTGTAAAAATTGATAATTTAACACATGCACTGTCTGTATCAATTTGGTGTGCGTATAATGAAAGTTATAGCTCGCCGGATAAGCAAGATGAAGTGGCAATGGGCAGGGCATTTATTTTTGATGTGTCACTCTTGATTTGATACGATTTGGAGACGGTTTTTCTTTTTATCCTAATATAAGTATACTTATGTAAACTGTAATAGTCATATTATATACAATAACCAGAGGCATAATAGAGATAGTTTATTCTTACCCGCCATTGAAGTCGCCTATAAGATTAATTCTACAAGAATCTTTCTTAGTGCTCTTTGGAGTGTCAAGACTATTCATAAACTCTTGAGGGGCTATCATTTTTGGTGTGGACGTACAAGCGAAGTTTAATTGCAGGTCATTAAAGTCCTTTTCGTATTTTAATTTCTCCCTTTTAGAATCGTGTGTCAAGTCTTTATCTGATTTTGAATCTGTTTCGTATGGAATTTTCTGCTTATCCCTGAATTGCGGTGGCGGAGTCACCTTTCGTGTTTTGACGTAATTAATTTCCTCTTCATTGTTTTCATTTGATTTCGTATTGTTTTCATTTTCTGTATCGACTAGCCTTTCATTATAATTAGATATAAGAACTTCTTTTTCTGGGTAACCAACAATCACCCAAGAATTTTGTTCTGCTGATCTGGGTAGACCCAAAGATGGAACCCTGCTTCCGTTCAAAACTCCTCCAGCGTAAGTATCAACTACGCCTGGTTTTTCCTTTTTTGATGGGAAAATGCGAAATAAATTATTTGTTTTCTCTGTTTTTGCATTCCTCTGTTTAGCTTTTGGGCCTACTTTCTTATTTGGTTTTAAATGGAGACTGTCCATAATATTTTTACCTAATAATGCTTTTGCCGGTTTGTGGATTGGTTCCGTCGGATTTTGCATTGTATCTGTAGGTAGTTCATCTTCATCTATGTGTCCTAATGAATGATAACCACCTTGAATATTTAATATTTGTTGATCAAGTCTCTGGGCTTCAAAATTCAGCGATTGATTTAATCTATTTCTTTGAAATCTAGGTGTAGTGCAAATAGGATTCTGTTCTTCATTTGAATTACTTCTTTTGTATACAATTTTTGATGTTGATATTCTTTCCGTCGGTATATAAGAAACGTTGGAGATTGGTGTCCGGACCCTTGGTTGATTATTTACAGCGATTTCATTATCATGAGATAATCTAATGTATTCCAAACTGTCATCTGATTTGTTCTTACTAGTTTCTAAGTCCTTGACTTTGGCAATTTTAATTATTTTCGAAGTGTCGCTATCTGTACTAGAAACAAATGTTTTCTTCACTGGATACTTTTTTGAGGGACTTATTATATTTACATTATTAATTGGTAAATCTTTGGTATCTTTTTGGATTGTACGTTTGTTATTAATGGGGTTTAGATTAGATTGCTTACTTTCTATTTCATTAAACTTTTGGCCAATTTTTTTGTCGACAAGATTTCCTGAGTTTTCTTTTTCGTATAAATTATTATTGATATTAGCCGGAGATGGATATTTTGCTTCAGTAATATCGTTATCCTTTAGCAGCTCCATATGTTCTTCGTCGGTGTGTACTTCGTAGTATTTTTGCAAATCGTAGGGAGTTTGTATCACGCTGCTACTTCGTAAACGCGGCTTCGGGGTTGGCGCTTCATTGCTAACGTTGTTTGACAATTTTGAATTGTCAACAACATCTTTGCTCTGTAAAGTGTTTTGTAAATCGACCGCTTGTTTCACAGTAACATTTTCATTGTTATTGGAATCATTGCTGCTCGAAGATTTTTCTTTGGATTCGCTATTGTCTGCAGTGGGGTAGTACTGTGAGTTGGGTGGGGAGCTATCGGAATCGGAGAAGCCCGAGTCCTGGCTCTTATGGCTACCGGGGCTGCCGTGACGAAGTGGCCAGTGATTAATTTGTACATTATTAGGCTCCGCTATATTATCGGCGCTATTGTTTCTTTGTTCTGGTTGGTTAGCTATCCAATGCGGTAATTGGGGCTCCCAATCTTGTTCTTCTCTTCTATTGTTCTGGTTCCACGCGGCCTGCGGCGCTACTGGGCTGCCGATGTTGGCCGGTGCGTCACCCCACCAAACTTTGCTGCGTGAACGTTGAAAATTCGACATCCTGGAAGGAAAACAATACATTAATAGGTAAATGATTCGTGGGAATGTCTGTGGGGACGGTGTTAATGATCGGCATCCAAGCAATCCAAATGACGTAATGTCTTGGGTCATTACAGTGACTTTAGGTTCTGAGGTGCGGCCAGCCAAGCGTGACTATTGTATTTTACCTTGAAGTCACAGCATTTAGATTATTGTTTTGTTTTGATTTTTTACGTGCCAATCGTGGGAATTATCATCTTGTGAGCAAATTTGAGAATGCGCATTGGATTAAGCAACAAGAAACATTTTCTCATCACACAGGTACGTCACGGATCGCATATTGAACTAATAAGCTTTGTTAAAAGCGGGCAGCGACTGCGGTTTTCGTCTACCCTAGAAAAGAGATTGTTACGTGAGAGCATTTTTTTAAAATAAAGTTTCGATTGGCCAAATATGTTATGCTATGTCTTATATTTCAACGTTTTTTAAGTCTAAAAATTGAGTAAATTAAAAACCGCACTACATGTTATACTAACTTGCGAAAAACTAGCTGCATTATTTAGTTAAAATAATTTTAATAATGGTATAACATTTTAAAATAATTTTAAATTATTAGTTTTATCTATGGCTAACGGTGATCCCTTTACGACAGCATTGAATACTGTATTATTATTGACTACGTAACAAGTAGAAGCAGATGTTAAAAACCGTTGCAAAATCTATTGTGAGAGTGCACGGCCATTCAGGGTTCATGAATCGACACTGATTTCATCCCCCTTGCTTTGCTTTTCGACTTAAAGGACTGATTGTTTTGAATGTGAACCGTAAAACGGAACTTACAAAGATTTCTGTGTTTGAAAACAGTTTGTGTTGGTTGTATGTAAAAACAATTCAAAGTTTCATAGCGTGGGTTTAAGTTTTTTTATAGATTTTGAACGCAACACATTTGCACATAGTGAATCTTCGTTGTTAGATTAGAAGCGAACTGTGTTTCTTTTAATGAACTATGATTAGTCAAGCGGCCTCTACTACTCACCACGTTTTTGCGAGATGGTACAGCTATAAGGTCGCTTAGCCTGAAACTGTATTGGGAGCAATTCAGCGCAATAGAGGGTATCTCGGTTTTGATGTTTCTGTGCTCAGATGAAACTAGTAAAGACAATCAACGGTTTTTTTTAAATGACGAACTACACAGATTGGCCAGAGAAGGTGGCCTTGACTGCTTCACCGGATTGAGAGGTGCCATAGCTCTTAGGTCGCTTAGCCTGAACTTCTATCGCTATGCTATTTATGTACTAGTAGTGACGGTGATAATTAGTACATCTATAAAACCGTAAGAAGAACTAAGATGGTGAACTTATTAGGCCCGGTCTATGAGTCGGTCAGCTCGACTTGCGGTTGTCTATGAGTCAATGCATTAGATACGCGGAGTTAGCGCGTTGGAACTAAATAACTACTGCCTGTTAGTCATTTTGTAAATTGTTATTGATCTGTACTTTTTATGTGATACTAGCGTACCCAGCCCGCTACGCCGGTCTAGATTTTTCTTTATTTTATTTAAATAATAAACTTACATTATTAAATATTTAATTTAACTCTCACAATATATTAAATTATTCATTTCCCTCCGTATTCATTCTCTTCTATTCTCTCTGGAGTGAGTGAAGATCATTACCTACACCCATGCACATATCAGTAAATACAATAGATATCATTTTTATCATTTATACAAAAACATATCGGGCTCAAGTTAATGTCAGAAATATAATAAAAGTACAACGTATGGCTTGTTTGACAGTTCAAAAAGAGGAGTTCTCCAATCATCACTAGGATTACTCGCCAGATCAAGCTGAAGAGTCCCTGAAAGTTTCATTGAAATCGGTCCAGCCGTGTCGGAGCCTATACGGAACAATCCCACACACTTTCGCTTTTAAATATATAGATTGTACCGGATATCGATGAAGCGGTATTTATTAATATTAAAGAACATTTTTAATTCTAAAGCTATGATAGACAAAGGTACGAATCACAGTAGGGTTGTAAAAAAAGCCAATTTAGAGTTTTATTAATTTTTCAGTTTTTAAGTACAAAACCACTTCCTAAAATTTCTTATTGTATGTGCTAGGTGTATTACAATGGAGTCACTACATATGTGACCTAATTAATAAGCTTGGTGAATCTCGGATGTGTGATCGAATGTACTATGTTCTACTGTCGGGCACAGGCCTTCTCTGTAAAGAGAGTATAAGGGCATAGTTCTACACACGGCCCTTGTGCGGATTGGCAGACTTCACACGTCATAAAAAATTCTAGGACATGAAGGTTTCCTCATGATGTTTTTCTTCACCGCCGGGCGCCTGGTAAATCGGCACATTTATTTGTAGTACAGTACTACGCAACTTGAGGCAACCGCCCGGACACTAAGTTACCACGGCTTATGTATGATGTTTTCGCTTTCACTCAGCTGAAGAAACTCCTGTGTAACAGAAACTTGGGCATCAAACTTCGGACTCGTCTTGCACGCTGCTTTGTATTCTCCATTCTTCTGTATGGCGTCGAAGCTTGGACTCTGACCGAGGCCATGTGCAAAAAAGTTGAAGCTTTCGAAATGTGGGTATACAGAAGAATGTTAAGGATATCCTGGAGAGACAAAGTACGCAACGAAGTAGTGCTGCAAAGACTTGGAAAGAAGGTTGAAGTTCTTAACGCAATTAAGAGGCGAAAGCTGGAATACCTAGGGCATATAATGCGCAATCCCAAATACGATTTATTACAGCTCATTATCCAAGGAAAGATACAAGGGAAAAGAAATTCAGGAAGGAGAAGAACATCTTGGCTTAAAAATCTACGCCAATGGTACAATAAGAGCACACGTTCTTTATTTCGTGCTGCTGTATCGAGGGTCCAAATCGCCATGATGGTCGCCAACCTTCGATAGAAGATGGCACCAAAAGAAGAAGATGTATGATGTACAATTTAAAATCTTTATTCTGCCATTACCATTCATACATACTTCATTCGTTTATATTTCTCGTCATTAACACAGTAGTGACACATTGTCGGTAGTTTTAATGCAATTAAAACATTTAGCACGACGTGACCCGTATTGTGGAACTATAGCGGCATTGTTCTAATAAATGTAGGTAAGTAGATGATCGTTATACATTAACTAAATGTTGTGAGAATCGACCAACAAATAACATCACGGATAGAACTATCAGTACGTAATACTTGCGTGACTTCATTCCATTAAGGTAATGTTATAGTGAGATTAACTGTTCTTGATACTTTTATATATACTTTATTAAACAAGCTCACCATCTGTCACATTTGGGACCTAATAAGCTTAGTGCAAAGCGGAAGCTGCCCCTGTCTACTCCGATACGATTAAAAGTGTGTTAGGTTAGCAAATGCCTGTTCACTCTGCTCTTAAAGACATCCATACTATATATATATATATACATATATACATATATATTCGGAAGAAGAGACTGGTGAAAATAACTTATTCCCAATACTGAGGGTATAGATAATATGGCGACCGTCGGAGGTTGCGAATAATCCTTGCGCGTTACCGCTATTTTATGGGCAGGCCCCACCCTTAGATGTTAGGAGCGTTGCTGGAGTTTCTTCGGCCACTTCTTCTCCCAGCGCCAACGCTTCCCGAAGTGGCACTCAAAGTTAGTTTAGCTTTTGAATGTCTCTTAGAGTATCCGTGAAATAGCAACCGACCGAGTCTCGGGCGCCCTCGGATCGGCATGCTTACGCGTAACATAGTAACCGTCCAAGCCGAGGTTACCCCTCACCGGGGGGACCCTTGTGTCGAGTTACTAGCAATAGAGGTTCAGGCTAGGCGACCTTACAGCTATGCCACCTCCCAATCCGGTGAAGCAGTTAAGGCCAGCTTCTCTGGCCAATCTGTGCAGTTCGTCATTAAAAAAGGATAATATTTTTAATACGTTTTGCAGTTTCTTCGTTACCACCGAGTAAAAAAAGATCTGTGTATTTTATCAAGTAAATCTGTACGGGCTTACATATTTTAATAAACTATTGACTTTGTATGAATACATGTATTTATTCAGACACAAAGTACACAAAATTTATTATTTAACATTTAAGAGTATGTTCATTAATCGATTGCTCGTCGTACAATTCCAAACATGAACATAGAACGTTCGGAACAGGAAACGAAAGGTGTGTTTCAAAGCCGTTTTACATTGCAATCATAGGGGATGCGGGACAACGAATGTTGCCATAAAACCTACTCTTAAAAATTAACGTAAAAATAAAAACGATTTGAGAAGTTCCTCCTTTATTTGAAGTCGATTTAAAAGGTCTACAACGTAATCTCGTAAGTCAGTTATTGCTTTTAGTCGTAAATTTACACATATTTTTTTTAAGCGCAGTCTAAGCCTAAATGTCGCCAGTTAGAATCTCAATGACCTTGTTCGAATTTGTGCTCCACGATAGGCTCACATTTTGAATCTTATTAGGATCAAGATTATCTCGATTAAAAGCGCTCACCTAAAGCTGTCTCCTCCTACCCTGTCAGGGTTAAAAGGGCGTGAGAGCTTATTTACTTATTTAAGAATTTACTTCGAAAATACGTAGCAACCAAAATCGCAACAAATATAATAAAGCACTTCATTATTAAAATTATGCTGTCGATATTGTGAGGAAAATCGCTATAATTATAGAAAGATAAAAATGAAGGATTTTCAATTGATACTACAATGATATTCTTATACTTATCAAGTACTAAGGCAACATAAATACACAAGACTGAGTCGCTAATTTTTGATATCTACACAACGGCCTAGAAACTTTATCAACCCGACAAGTCTTTGACCTTCTTGTTAGATATGCGAGCCCTTGTCAACTTCCTTTACTTTCTGAATACCTGGTACTTTCGAATACGCCTCATTGGCAACAATCGACGTGTTAATAAAAAAACAACGATTGTGTGTTGATGTTTTTTTTTAATCACGACGACTTGTTTATTAAATTTAATGACTTGAAAGAACTGTATTGTGTTCCACTACTCCACAAGTGTGCATCAACATCGGAAGGGATTTGGAGCATTAGTAACCAATTATAACGTAAATAGGAGTTTTTATACTTATTTATAATATAGTATATTGTATTATTTAAATATATAATTTATTATTATTATTAGAAAGATAGTAATATTATTTTAATTAAAATTCCATTATATATACATATGCTATTCGATACAATGTAAATTGGCCTAAAATTAAAATATCATTATCTCAATATTAATTATAATTAATTAAATATTTAATACAAACATTTTAGTTTATAATTGCAGATCTATAATTATAATAAATTCTTTTTTATTTTAAAAAGTAACGTAAACTGCGCTGTCAAAAATAAAATTTTACGCGCCAAACCTTGGGAACATTTACACTCTGTATGGCAGAATTTAGCCATTAGACAAGCAACTATAATGATTTATAATTTTTAACACGGAGGCGTCAGTTATTGCGGGTCGAGTGCACCTGGCATAACGGTCGCGTGTCATCTGCTCGTCTGCCATACGCCACGCTCTGTCTGACAGTACGGCACGCGCCCTTGTCTCGACTCGTGATAAAAAACATCAAGTATCTATGGGTTTTAATCGTTTCACCCACTTTAATAAATACGTAGACAAAAGGGATGGATAATGTGCAATTCTTAATTACTTTTATCTGAAAAATCTTCAAATGTTAGTGTTAGTTTTATTAATGTATATTCTTTTTTTTGTTAACGAGGAGGAAATCTTCAAAAAGTAAGATTAATGTATATTCTTACCTAATAATAATGTAGATTTGCAGATGAGAGAAAACATGATTGATAAGATGATGAGATGATAAGATTAATATGGTAAATAGCCCTTTCAATCTTCTCTTGAACCAATGTGAATGTAAATCATGGTAAATGAATACCGCAGATATATTATCCCATGATGAATGTTCTCTATGATAGCCTATTATCTGAATTCTCCCGACTTTCTTAAACTGTGCTACTTGATTTCAGATTATATATAGAAAGAGATAAAGCGATTTAAATAATATAATATGGTCAGGACTGAAGTACAACTTGTGTTAGTTATAAATATATAAAATGTAATATCACCACAAGTATAGACATGTTATAAAATTTTATAATTTCTGTTTTCTTTAAAATAAACTTTAGCTTTCCTAGCATGACCCACCAGAATATATTTCTACGCTGTGTTGTCTGTTTGTAAGTTTTTAAACAGTGAAATATAATAAAAGGAATTTATATTTAATGTAATAATAAATTTCACTTGAGTGAAAACCGTTAGCATTCACACAAATTTAAACCACGCGTGTCATCCGTGTAGTGATTGCGTCTCTATAGTTACGGCCAGGTGTTACGAGTCGCAGTAATGTGCGGACCCCGCGATAAGGGCCCACCGGTTTGGCGCCCCTGAACTCTCTTTGAAATTATTGTTGTGCAATACGAATTTTATACAGGCTGATGTTTTTTTCACCTCTACAATATTTGGCCATTGAGGTATTTTTAAGAGGTATATAATATATTTGGTCAATATATTTAATATTATAATAATATATTTATTGTAGTATTGGCGATAAATGACTATGAAGTTGATATAAAATTTTAATTTGTGTATTTTAGGGTCAATTAGAGTTTGAAATACACAAATTAGCGGCAAAATCGAGCTAACTATTGCCTTTGAAGCGTAAATAGCCTAATGGTTTAGTGTACGGTCTGCGAATCGTAAGATCAAAGGTTCGAATCTACCATTCGACTAGCCTAGCACAGGCTTAAGCTTAGTTGGAATGCTTAACAAGAATGTTAGTAATGTTTTCTGTAAAAAAAGAAAAAAATGCTAGCTTTCTTTTTAATCTAAAAAAAAACTAGGTAATGTCCCATAAAAAGAAAACTAGATATGGAACCTACGTTTGCGTAACCAGAACCGCACTTGAATAAGCACAGTGGCATTTGTAAGAAATTAATTAGCATAAGCATAAGAAACGTTAAATATGTATCACTATATCATACTCATGTTTGTTAAAAGTCACGTCATTTATTAAGTTTGACGACGCTAAAGAGTATGAAAAACCATGATCAAAAATAAGATTTAAATGCTATAAAAGCCAGAAGTTCTAGTTGATCTCATTATTATTTGTTAATAAATATAATTAAAAAAATAATCTTGTACCAAAGAATCACACCGTATAAGCTATCTAAGGCATCTCTCCCCTCATTACGGCCCCAAACGCATGCCCGACGCTTACCGGTTCCGTAACATCTGTCCACACTAGATAGTGTTTCGTGTTGCCTTACCCACGACACTCGACACTCGGGACTTCCACCTCTAATGGAATGTATTGACGAGTGAAAGTTTTCTATATTACATAACCAGTGGAGATGCTTCAATGTTCAATAAATTAATATATATGTTATGTAACATAGAACAGATTTTTTTAGCCGCCTACGCCATACACATTTTCGAGTCGCATAAATAGAAATTGCACATTATTTTTATAGATATAATTAGTAAACATTTTCTTAGACTTTTGTGCTATTATTTAACGTTGATTATGTCTTACAAGTTTGATTGAAGTTTGAAAATAATACTGAAAAAGTAATACAAAGAAGAATTACTTTAGCGTGAAAAAAATATTGGGGTTTGAAAGAAATAATGAAAAATAACACAATTAATATAAGCATGAACAAAATTATATGAAAGGTAATATTACCGCGCCTTACATGTGGCTGCCAGACGTGGGCATTGAGGATAGAGAGATGAAGAAAAAATTTCTATATGTCAACGTAAAATGGAACGAAGCATGCTAAGAATAAAACAGTCAGAAAAAATAAGTAACGATACCATAAAAAACAGAAAAAAAATTGTAGAAGAAAAGACTAAGGTTACTAAAATGGCACTGGGCAGGACATATATGTAGAATGGAAAACAACAGGTGGACAAAACTACTAACAGAGTCGGTACCATTGGAAAAAAAAGAAAACAAGGAAGACCGTTTAAAAGGTGTAGAGATGTCTTCAAAGACATATGTGGATCCCAGTGGATGCAATGCATTTACTGTCATTAAAACTAGAAAATATAACTTAATTATACATATAGAACAAAACATAATACTAAATAAAAAAAATAAATATTTACAATTATTGATTTCGATTTGAAGTCGGTATTTATTTTTACTCTTAAATACAGTGTACGACTGATGCACAAAAATGAGTACGAATCGAAATTTTTCTACAAATTTGATCCTGCGATACACTCGGTTGCGTACAATGTTCCTGTCGACTGGTCAACACGCGCCAACTCATCACGGTGGTGGCATATGGTCGATAACGTAGCATACCATAAAAAACGGGCACGTGCCCCTATATTATCCTTAAAAGTCCATAAAACAAAATTTAATGTCCAATTCATTGCAAGCTACGTGCTAGACGTGGATAGATCTTTCGTGTCAATAACAGCAACAAAATAAAGAGCTAATTAAAACTGTATGTCATCTAATTGCCTAATCCCCGTTCCAACATTGGTCTTCCAAGACGCTTTGCTGGAATTCATCCTATAGTTGTGGACGTCCTTCAAACCCTAACGAAACAATTTGCTTCGATTTATTATTCGTGTGTGCCCCTAGTTTTCTTAACCAATTGTATACAAAATGAACAGTTATTAGCGTCATAGTGGTCGATATTTACTGGTTTTGGTTTTTTGGTTAATTGGTGCCACTGGGTCTACCGATGGCCTACTGGCACACCAATTGTCTATTTGCTAGTATTAGACGTATTTGGTAATGATGGAATGATATTTGATTCAGACTGCAATACATCGGTTTCATAATGAAACACATCCCGAGGTGGCACTCAAAGTTAGTTTAGCTTTTGAATGTCTCTTAGATTATCCGTGAAATAGCAACCGACCGAGTCGTGGTTCGGCCCTTTCGGGCGCCTTCGGATCGGAATGCTTACGCGTAACATAGTAACCGTCAAGCCGAGGTTACCCCTCACCGGGGACCCTAGTGTCGAGTTACTAGCAATAGAGGTTCAGACTAAGCGACCTAAGAGCTATGCCACCTCTCAATCCGGTGAAGCAGTCAAGGCCAGCTTCTCTGGCCAATCTGTGTAGTTTTAAAAAGAAACACTCATGGTAGACTCGGCGCCCAGCAAGGGACTGGAATAGTTCTGGAATGTTCGCGTTTCTCTTTCCTCCGATTACAATGTGAGTGGTTTTCAAGTTTAGAGTGAATATACGTTTACTAAGCAAGTGCGACTTACCGTCCATTTATTTGTATATTAGAACACAATGTGATATTATATTTATACTCTGTTGCTAAACAACCACATAATAAACTAACCACGTAAACCATCGTTGTACGCTAAAATACATTCTGATCAGTTTTTCCAATGGCGCGAAAAAAAGACTGATGGGTGCATGTTATTGTTTTAAATCTGGTCCGAATTCCACCATGAAGTTTTTACACATGTCCGGATCAACCTTGGCAGTAAATTGCTATTAAATGGCATTGACATTTAGCGTAACGGCATCGCAGCTGCATTTCGCAGCTTAGCTCGACAAACATTTCTTTCAGCGGCAGATGTTTCCGCGCGTAAGGAATGTTCGCGAGTCGGTCGTTTGACATTTTTCTCTATGAATAGGTTACTTAGGCAGTTAAACGTCTTTGCAAGAATGTGTCAGCTGCTATATTCTATGGCTTCTCCGCGCAGTTAGCATCGAAGCTTACTGGGAAACTCTATATAAATGGATAGAAACGGCATTTGTCGAATGGAAACATGTCGCCATTATATTTCTTACCTTCTGTAATCATTGTTATTTTAACTATTCTGTAATATTATAAATATATACATTAAGAATGGCGTAAATGCTTATTTTTTATAGTATTAAGATAACTAGCGACTCGTACCGACTTCACAGGACCCAAAATGACTTCTATTATATAATTATTTTTTGTCTCTTATTGTCTTTGTATATAGTGTTAATAAATAAAATGTCTATGTTTAATTACATTTCAAGCGTCAATAACCTTATTATTTAGGGTACGGTCTGCGAAATGCAAGGTCGTCGGTTCGAATTCACCATTCCAATATTGACGTAAACCATTTTCTAGCACAAACTTAAGCTTAGTTGGAATAGTTAGCAACATATAAAGTAATAATTGTGAAATAAATATTGCTGGCAATATTTTTAATAGGAAATATGTATCTGTATATGTACATATTCACAGCCTCGTCCCGTAAGCACTTCGTGCACAACGTGTCCAGCATTTCGGTGTTTTACAGATTACATTTTGGAGAGCGTGCACAGGAATTACACAAATGAATTCCCCATTCTACCTTCCGCTGCTTAGACATTCGGCGGGTCTCCACCCTTTCATAGTCGATGTTCTGCGCATCCGAACGAAACGATTTGAGTCATCGTTCATCGTGCGTACAGCAAAGGAGTGGAACAATTTGTCGGCGTTAGTCTTTCCGTCCAATTATGACGTGGGAGCCTTCAAGAGTAGAGTGAATAGGCACTTACTAAACTAGCGCGTACCATCTTTCGACTATATCACCACTAAAACAAACCCATGAAAAAAAACATTAAAGAAATAAAATAAAGACGAATTAAGAACCTACTTTGAAGTCAGTTAAAAATACTCAGAGTAATTTCAATACCAATTATTATTTCATACCATTAGTGAGACTAGACTAGAGACTAGACTTGATGGAGACAATGTACGGATAAAACATATGCATCCATTTCCCATGTTACTAATGAAGGAATGTTCTTTGTTCTCACTTCTCCTAATACAGACACTTAATCACACGCTACACGCACGTGGTACAAATACATTAATACAAGTTAACTTTATATTAGTCAGTGATTTGTAACTACCATGTTAATTATTTTAACTACATACCAAATATAGTTGGTACTTAAATAAATCCGAATAAATGAATGGTTTAGAGAATAAAAGGGGAGACTTCTTTTGTTAACTTTTACTGCATAAACTATTTATTTATTTATTTATTACACCAACACAATGAACATTTTTAACAAACAATACATAAAACAGTGAAAAGTTGTGAAGTAAATGCCATCGCAGTTATAGGCGTAGACTGCAAGCAATTAATTGGCGAGTGACACAGGGTACTGTGCTATTAGCCAGTGACGTTTCATTATGAAACCGATATATTACAGTCATATCAATTATAATTTCATCATTACGAAATACATCAAATACTAGCACACACGATTGGAGTGTCAGTGGTATGCCATCAGTAAACCATAGCATTGCAAATATCGACTACTATGATGCCAAAGAACGGTCATTTTGTACAAAGTCAAGCAGGCACGGGGCACTGAAGGGATAGACATAATGCTTATGCCATAGAATGCAGTGTGTTTCAGAGAAGATTAAGGTATTTAATGTATTACAGAATAAATATAACTGAACCATATTTTTTTGGTTTTAAAAAGTTTTATATTACAAAATCGTTCGGTGCGATTGAAATGCAATTCTACTTAATTTAGCTTAGTTTGAATGAACAGATTGGGAGATAACTTTTCTTGTATTCTTTTGTCCATCTGTCTATCTATAAACCCTTGACTCCCCTACTTATCTTGTCTCTGATTATCTCGTATCAATGGCGTATTACCAAATTCTGCGTCTTACATAAATTTGTTTATCTTCTTGGAGAACAAATCACTAGGTATAGATTTTTCGATTTTATTCGAATAAATAGACACGTGTTAACATTTGGGGTAGCCACCTGTCACTTATGAGACCTAATAACCTTGGTCATAACAGCGAAGGCCATTTCTGTTTACCCTGTAAAACAGAGTTAAAAGAACGTTAGAGCTTATTACTTTTGACTATTTCTTCTACAAACGTCCGCAACGATCCTGTAAATCGTGCGCCACCGAATTTAAGAATAGAAATTTCTTCGTTAGCCCCTGTTGCAGCAAACAAAAACAAAAGAACAGTTCTTACCCATATTAAGAGCAATGACTCTAGTCGTTTTTCTATAATCAAAGCGTTTGCCTACTTTATCTGCTTTCTAACATTTATTTAAATGTGGAGTTATTTGTAATACCGTTGCATTACGATAGAAACTGACATGTAGAATGCTATTAACACGAACGCAAACAAAGTTTCAAAGTGAAACAAACTCAGTCAAACATCATAGCGGACACACATTTAGAAATCTATAAATATTATTGCTTAAAGAGAAAACTTTGAACCATTTTTAAGGCATATTAAAAAAGTAAAGTTGTCTATGTATTTTACACTGTTGAGTACAGTACAGAAATTGACAGGTTGTAAAATACTAGTTCCAACCAGGGATACGGATCGGGGACAGGCTCGCGCATCCTAACCGTGCACGAGGCCCGAGGCCTCACGTACGGATCAGTGGTGGTCATCAGAACAGTGACGAAAAAGCTGCTCAGTCACCTGTGTCTATTACACAGACGACTGTGACGACGGCAATGGCCACATCAAAAGAGAAAATTATAGATTACAACCTGAAAATGGCCATGAGAAACAGGGACGCAGCGGTCGCGAAGAAACTTAAAACGATGCAACGCGGCGTCTTCGACACGTGAACCATCGCATTGTCCAGCACTACCTTCAAAAATCAGGCATTATAAAAAATATGTAGTAACTGTAGAGGTAAGTAAGAAGTTAAAAAAAACACAGTAATCGATACAAGAACATTACAAAGAGCACGGACACAAGTCTGCGCTTTATTGAAAAAAAAGTACTAGTTAATATGGAGCATGACACACGGAGTTACGGAGACAAAAACTACGTCCCGCTCCACCGCACTTAATCTGTATTCCCGCCAGAAGCGATTGCTCTTTGAGTGATACTCTATATTAACTTCTTCTTCTTAAAGTGCCTCTCCGAATAGCGAAGGTTGGCAGTCAGTTCACCATATCTCTTTCTGTCTCTTACGCGGCGAAACAGATGTGCGGCACGCGCAATACCGGTCCACTCTCTTATGTTCCGCAGCCATGACTTCTTTCTACGACCAACACTTCTTTTGCCAACTTTATTAACTAGTATATTACAACTGCCATTTTCCCGTCTACGTCCCGCTCGCCTTAAAGAGATAATATAGGCGTAGTCAGGCATTCACCCTTCTTACAAATTCAACAGTATTCCCCACTGCTTCTGCTGTTGCACGAATGGGTCGGCTTGAAGTACCGTGACCTCACAGAATAAAGTTTCCGATGAAGTCTTCGTAAGTTAGCAAGGCATCTCCTATCCCTTTAGTAGGTGTCTGTCGGAGGGGTAAATAAAATTACATGAGAAAGACGTACAGGATCAGGAACAGGCTAGCGAAATTAGGATCAGCTATAGGACGATAGGTGTTATTTCGAAGTCCGCTGTAGGGAACCATTGCACCCTATTGTGGTCTAGGCGAAGCGACTTAGCTCTCAAAAACCTGGTGAGACTGTAAAGGTTTCCTGCCTGATCAGTGCAAAAAGAATTGTTATATATAATAATAAATAATAAGTTTAGAAAAGTATGTAGTGTTAACAGATACCTAATCTGCATTGTTCCAATATCTAAGATAATGTTTTGACAGATCTTATCATATAGAATAACAAGTAAAATTGTTTCACTTATTCAAATGATTTATCGTAATCATTTGTGATATAAAGGTGGCAGCTGTCGATAGAGACAAGAATCGGTTTAACGGTAAAGAGACAATTGAACGAGCATCTCTCATAACTAAACCCGCTTTTATTTTTTTATTTTTTAATGACGAAGTACACAGATTGGCCAGAGAAGCTGGCCATGACTGCTTCACCGGATTGAGAGGTGGCATAGCTCTTAGGTCGCTTAGCCTGAACCTCGAACTAAACCCGCCTTTGATCATGCGACTATGGTAGTTGTAAATGGCGGCCATTAAAGATTTGATTCTTTTTTCTAAGATATCTAAGGCTGAAAATTTAAAAAGCGTAATTTGACTTTGTTCAGGCTAAGCATTGCCATACAACATGGCAATGCTACCAGCCTTCTGGGCACGCTGCCAAGCGACGACGGTTTGGTACAGTTATATTTTTTGGAAAATACCTATTATATTGTAAATATTTCTCTTAGTTAGTATCATGTATCAATTTATATGTATAGTTTAGTTATATTATAACATATAGATAATTTAACTACGTATATACTTTAACTTTGCTCAGGCTTAGCTTACTAGTTAAGTCTGCATTGTATTACAGTATAAAAATGTCTATACATACATGTATACCTACAAATAAACAGAAATTGGAGTGTATGTATATAATATTAAAATAACCGTAATATAAATTTTATTCTACATGCATATGAATGTATATACGGTTTGAAATATTCCGTATAATAGTAATGATGAAAGTGTCAGTGGTTGTAAGTGCCGCCACTTATAAGCCTTCCTATACTAAATTCCGTCGCGTCGCCCGGAGGCCAAGACACGTTCTTGACGATCCGGACGACGCGATTACCATTGCACAGGCTAGATCTTTACAAATGCACAAAGCGTCCATTCGCGACCGTCGGAGGTTGCGAATAATCCTCGCGCGTTACCGCTATTTTATGGGCAGGCCCTACCCCTTAGATACTAGGAGCGTTGTCGGAGTTTCTTCGGCCACTTCTTCTCCCAGCGCCAACGCTTCCCGAAGCGGCACTCAAAATTAGTTTAGCTATTGAATGTCCCTTAGATTATCCGTGAAATAGCAACCGACCGAGTCGTGGTTCGACCCTCTCAGGCGCCCTCGTATCGAAATGCTTACGCGTAACATAATAACCGTCCAAGCGAGGTTACCACCGGGGACCCTTGTATCGAGTTACTAGCTAGAGGTTCAGGCTAAGCGACCTAAGAGCTATGCCACCTCTCATCCGGTGAAGCAGTCAAGGCCAGCTTCTCTGGCCAATCTGTGTAGTTCGTCATTAAAAAAAAAGTGTCAGTGGTGGCCAAGTGTCGCGTTATACTTTATAACCATTTATTACATAGAGATTGTGTAAATAGTTTACATTCACAGGAATGCGCGGTAAGTGGAGTGGTAAAGATCACCTGCTTATCCGACTGACCGTGCTCGTTAAGCTACAATGATGATTAAATTACAGCTATTTATTTTTTTAATTACATACATTGTAAGGCAATATGCGATATCAATTAGATGAAAAAGCGAAAATTGGATTTTCAAGATTGAAATTTTCTTTTATTTTTTGTAAAACGATTTTCTTTTAGGAAATCTCTAGATTAATGCCGTGGTACAATACTTATTTATGCAAATAATAATAAATATTGTGTCCAAAAACTTTTTTGAAAAGTTGAAATTATTACTACGTTTTTGTTTTCAAGCGTCGATATGTATATATACGAATATTTTGTTTACATAAGCGAGCATTATTCCATGAGACATCGGTGAGTCAACTTCGCGGGCACGTCATGACAATTTCTATGCATAACATTCCTTGTTTTGTTATCCTTCTTAGTACTCTTCGTATACTTGGATTGGATACACTAACAAAGGAACTAAATGTCAAAATGGTTACTGCACATAGATAAAATAAGATGGCAGTAGAATACGACATAAGATAGATAAAATGTAGCCTGTAAAAAAATCCCATCTTTCTTTATTCCAAAATTGAATATCCGAGATATAATTTATTGACTTTTATTTTATAGAGTCAAAAATGGAAAAATACCATTCTAAAAAAAGCTAGTGTTTACGCTTTCAGAGTCCCGTATTTACTAAACCAGTTGTATCAAAGTGATCGTTCAGTGACATCACAGTTGTTGATTTTTGCTAGTTTAGGTAATTTGCTAATTACGTCACTATGGTTTTTCAATGGCCACTAACACTCCAATATTGTTTTAATTTTTGCTGCTATATGTTAGTCTAATACAATAATATTTTTAAATATGCAGTTACATTTCAAACAATTAGTCAATATCAAATAATTCTATTGAAAATTACATCAAATAATTAGTTTACAGTTGTTGGGACAATGACAAATGCATTGTAATAGGTTAGTTTTATAGTGAAATGTCATTGGCAAGCAGACTCAGGGCCCAGTCTGACGTTGATAGAGAAATAAGAGATAAAAGGGAATATTTTATATGCTAAATTATTTCTACGTTTTAGTGTATTCTATCTGAATTATACAGAAATTGCGCAATAGAATCAAAGGCGGGAAACGGGTGACAGTCGGCCATTTTAGAATCCCGATGAATCAGTTTAAATTCCGAACACGTTGTGCACGGGCGGCTGACCGCATCGCTGCCGTGTTACGTACAGAAGCACACAGCCTTGTTACACCTTTTTTATCCTGGTATATAAATCGCATTGTATAAACTACTATAACTACAAAGATAAGATTCGTTTACTAGATTGCTATTGTATTGGCGGTATTGTAATCTATAAAGAATTGTCGATGGTTGCTTCGTGCGTGGCCGAGCTCACTAAACGTTTAAATGTCTCGCAACATATTTCCTTATATATGAAATTGGCGTTTTGTCGTACTGGCCAATTTGATCTCAAATATCTCCTCTTTCGTTAGATATTTCAATATAAAATTTATATACTATTTATTCATGCATTTGTATTCGAAAACCGTAATCCATATTTTTTCCATTTTTGTTTTTTTTTCTTTGCGTGACTCAGATTACAAAATGGAAAACAAAAAAATATCCCGTTATTTACGAATGCGAGTTACGCCGTGGCACTCGTGATTAATTTAGATCTTTGGATATATCTACGTATATATGTATGTATATATGTAAGTACATGTATAAAATCTTTAAAAGAGCAATTCTTCTATATATATATGTATATATATAATTTAATCTGAGATTCAGATTAAATTCATATTTAATCTGAATCTCGGAACCGGCTACAAGGTTTTCCATGAATTTTTGCATACAGAAGGTTTCGGGCAATAAATTGATTTAGCTAGGTTTCAATTTTAGAAAATGTCAGAAAAACGATATAGCGCGTGGAGATAGATTTTGCTGGGTTGCATCAAACAGTGGTACGAGTAGGACATACATAAGAAATAGATCACAAAGTTTAAAACAAAAACATGGTGCAGCCATTAGGTGGTCTTAACACCAGGAATCGAAGAGCTAGTTGAATCTAGAGTTAGGCAATGCCAACGTGGAAGTAATTTAACTTTTTTGAAGTAAGTTAGCAGCATATTTTTAATATTATGTCTCTAATATCTTAAATCGGTCATCCAGGTTCTATCTATTTACAATATGTACTATGTTGTAAGGAGAGCTTGAAGGTGGTTTTGTAAACTATCCAATTGAGGGTAGTGTTGCATGTCAATGACAACTGATTGCCAATTAACTTTATTGTCTAATTGGAATGGCTTTGAAGTACGTATCGCAAGAGTAGAGAAACGTCCATAAATTCATTCATTCGCGGTCGTTCTTAACCATTCGATTGCGCTGTAGACTTTATAATATACAAATGTTTAAATAACATGTTAAAATACTCTGCTTCTGAAGAATACACGTGGCAATATATATGTTAATGGTTGTATAATAACGAACGTATTGATGTTGTTCTAATTCAACTCTCGGTCCTTGAGAGAGAAAGCTATCGTGCTTAGAATAGCACTCAAAGCGTGGACCTTTGCACCCAATTACTCATAACGTAGGTTCTAGTAACGCGCGCTAAGAGCTCAGCCACCTTTGAATCCAGTGAAGTATCAACAGTCGGGCTAACGAATCAAATAGCCATAAATAAAATGTGTGATCCGCGATTTTAGGCTTTTTTGTTCTTTATTTATTGGGGACTTTTGGGCATGTCAGCGCACCCTCATCCCTAATCTACGCACACACACATCGGTCGCATGAAGCGAGAAAGAAAGTCATTAATGTTGTATGACCATAGCCACCAGCTTCCTCGCTCTTTTATTTTTTGATTTGATTTTAGGCTAAATTAGGCTTTATACCCCCGAAATCCTGGGCTATGGAAACCCCTGCCTGTCTTAATTATATGTAAAAAAAATCATGTTTAAAAAAAAACAGCAATGAAACACAAAAGTCAAAATAGCTAATGCTCGGATCAACGAACGCGGAGGGGCGGCGGTGACTTTGTGTTTTATTGCTCTTTATTTTTTAGTAGAGTAATGATTTTTGATAACGTATCGTGTAACTATAACTATCGTCGTTTTAAAAATATGATTTTTTAATCCGTATCGATTTTTTTCCGTCCCATCATAAAAGGTGTCGTTGGTCTGTCTCAGTTTTCGGAAGCGGTCTTCTAATACCATAATAATAGTATAAGACTTAAGCAATATAGACGACAAAGTAATGTCTGGATAACGGTTGGTTGCATATATAACTAGATCACTGTGTTAATATATATATTTATTTATATTCTTCTGTGTGCCGTTTGCTATTCCAATAAAAAATCATATAATATGATTCCTTAATCTGTAATCTCATGATCTTTTACATGACACGAAATTACGGTTAACGTTGTATAACTAGTTAGCAGTTAAAGACGATCGAAGTTCACACGAAATTCAATTGGGTGACACTTCCTTTGTGTCGTCAATAACACCTTCGCCGATCAAAATGCCATTAGAGTTTAGGGGTGCAATAATAGATGGTTACACATTACGTTAAAAGGTTAAGTACACAGGAGCGAATATAACACCAACCCTCCGCGACACATCATACCTGGTATACACTTAGACGGAAAAGAAATCCCTTTCCAACCAGATATACGGATCGAGGGCATCCTTATCGTGCACGAGGCTCAAGGCCTCAAGTATGGATCAGTGGTTGTCATCAGACCAGTGACGAAAAAATTGCAACTGTACGACAGAGTCCAACTTGCTGTAGTGGCGACATCCCGACACACAGTCAGCTGTGTCTGTACACAGATGACTGTGACGACGCCACAGGAAGACTGGTGACATAGGCAACGGCCGCATCAAAAGAAAAAATACTAGAGTACAACCTAAAAATGGCCATGAGAAACGGACGCGGATAGCGATTGCCGAGAAACTAATAACAATGCAACGGGGCGTTTACGACGCGTGAACAAGAGCATTCTCCAACACCACCTTCAAAAATCAGGCATTAAAAAAATTGTAGTAACTGCAGAGAAGAACTCTTATTAACAAAGTAAACAATTAAAGTACCTTAGAAAAGAGCACGGACACAAGTCTGTGGTTGTCAACTTACCAATAATGGGTGCCAACGAGCAAATAAACCAATAGGCGTACAAGTAATCATCGCACCATTTATTTATTTATTTATTACACCAACACAATGAACATTTTTAACAAACAATACATAAAACAGTGAAAAATTGTGAAGTTAATGCCATCGCAGTTATAGGCGTAGACTGCAAGCAATTAATTGGCGAGTGACAATGTTAAGATAAAAATAAAAAGAACACAAAAGTAAAAATAAAACTAAATTTGAAATTAAAAATTAACTAATAAAAAAAAACTGATTGTAGTTTAGTGAATTTATACATACTTATACTAGGAAAAAAGACGTCGATATCATCCGTTTTTGAAAAAAAGTTGAATTCTATACTAATTCTATTTAAGGGCGCATTCTTACCTAGGTTCGATCTGAATAAACTGCTTCTCAACAATTGGTATCGTGAAGGTCTAGGTAACCGCGACGATATAGTAAAAGCTACGGCGGAGGAAAAGCTCAGGGGTGTCAAAAATGCCATTTGCAACTTTATAGAGGAATGTGAGGTCTAGCATACGGCTTCGATCCGAGAGTGAGGCTATTCTGAAATAATTTAATCTCTGTTGGTGTGACGAAAGAACCTTTCCCAAATTAGCAGAGTATGCTAAATGCCATAAAATCTTTTTTGGACGCTCTCGAGTCTATCGATATAAACTTTGTAAAATGGATTCCAGGCGACACTGCAATACTCCAAGCTGTAGCGAACAAACGAGTTAAACAAGAGTATTTTGGTTTTATGTGATTTGCAGTCCTTACAATTGCAAAGAATTAATCCTAGATTTTTGAAATCATTGGAGCCATTTGAATATCGTTAGGTACAGCAGTTTACAAGTATGTTTTTTTGAAACTCCCATACTTTTCATAAAGGTATTTGAGACATTCATTCAGAGCACTCACTAATGACAGCTGTTTCTACGAAATGGCTGTGCGTGTTATAAATTATGGGAAAAATATGCAGTCGGAATGTGAATCATCAAATTGGAGTAGACTAAAGTATTGCCGTAAGTGAAAATTCGTTGCTTAGATACTATATTTTTTGTTTAAAAAGGTGGTATTACTTGTTGTTTTTTTTAAGGTAAAATTTGGCTTTTAAAACATAAATATGTTTATAATAATTCAGTGAATTTAAAAACCTTGATTTAGTAAATTCAGTCATAAACTGGACATTAACCCCATCGGTTTTTTGGAAATCCAGAAAATTGTAAATACCATTTTCTTCATTCTTAATTTTTAATTTCAAACAATGTTGCCATTAAAAATAAGTGTCAATATTTGTTAAACAAAAATTTATATTAATTGAAGTTACTTTTATATGAAAAAAGAAATAATCAACAGCAAGATTGAAGAGCCGTGATAGCTCAGTGTCCCTGCGGCTGGCTCATGTTGCGTAGTACGCTAGCAACCCGAGTTCGATCCCCGGTGCCGGCACCAATAAATTTGTTGTTGCAATTTAATGTGCTGATTTACCACGCGCTCGGCGGTGAAGGAAAACATCGTGAGGAAACCTACATGCCTTAGAAAAAATTTCTACGACATGTGAAGTCTGCCAATCCGCATTAGGGCCGCGTAGCGGACTATGCCCTTTTACTCTCTTTACAGAGAAGGCCTGCGCCCAACAGTGGGACATGTATAAAGGCTGTAACTTTAAACTTTAAGATTGAAGAGGATTTAATTAAGAACGAAGTAACCTATTTAAATACATACATTCACGTTCCACAACAATAATGGCGGTCGGTCACACAATGACATATTCCATGCATGTGTGGGTGTGTGAGCTATTGTGTAGAACGTCCGGTCTGTTTACAGTTAGAAGTGGCAATCGGAACATGTCCTAATTCCTGTAACAAGTCACGATTACGATGTGATTGTTTATGTCTAATTAGATATTGTTGAGGTGAATTTTAATCAGTTGAAAACAAAATAGCATCAAGGGTTATTAGCACAGACTAAAGTAAAACTTACTTTAAAAACAATTACGTGCAAATCACAAATGCAAGAAGTGAAACTTCAAAAAATTAGCCTACAAGAGATTTTAATCTCTACATGGTATATTAAAGTTAAAAAGTTAAAGTTACAGCCTTTATATATGTACCACTGTTGGGCGCAGGCCTTCTCTGAAAAGAGAATAATGCGGATTGGCAGACTTCACATGCCGTAGAAAAATTTTCTAAAACATGTAGGTTTCCTCACGATGTTTTCCTTCACCGCCGAGCGCGTGGTAAATCAGCACATAAAATTGCAACAACAAATTTACTGGCACCGGGGATAGAACTCGGGTTGCTAGCGTGAGCCAACCGCACGGACACTGAGCTACCACGGCTCTATTAACATATTTAAGTTAAAGCACATACAGATTTCATGTTGTCACTTTGAACAAATGACGCGGGTGAATATATGACAAAAAGGAAACAATTCAACACTGCTACACTACTTCTAATCTTTTTCATTCCCACGCAGGCTCCACCCTATTTATAAATATGTTTAATTCTTTTTACTGTCGCTTTTTCGTTTCATCGAATTTTGAAATCATAACAGTGCTAAAGAAGTTTCACTTCAAAAATTATACGAATTTGTGGCTGATTTATCATCAAAAGAAAAAACGATTTTAATCTAACCTAACCATAAAACGCAATTTAGTAAAGTTAAGTCGAAACCGGCCCGGCCTATTTATTCCGAATGCTTTGACCCAGAATTCAACTCCATTTTTTTAAAAATAAATACTGCAATATGTAATTATTCATTTGAATGTAAAACGGATTGTCTTGGTGTAATTATTAGAATTCCCTTAAATAAAAAAAAAAAATCGTAGTACTGCTAGTTTTTTAGCTCCAGATGTAACATGACTTTCAAAAACAGACAAACCAAAGTGGACTAATCGAAATGGAAGACGTGAAGAAACGCATAGCGGTTGTATAGCCGTTAAAAATTCGACTCAGCAATAAAAACATTACATACAAACAAACACGGCAATGCCATCTCAGGCACCCTTGAATGCTATCACGCTTAGAGTAACGGGCCTTTAAAATCATACTTGACTTTACCTGTCATTCATAATCACAATATAATGAGCACATTTCGACGGGATTATTTATTTAAACTTATTGTAACACCTTTAACTAAGGGTCACAAAAGGTGGCGTCTTAGTGGCGTTTTTAAGATCTAAGGTAAAACAAATTTGTATACACATGCACTCACAAACTCATTCACACACACACACACATGACACTCAACAATTATATATATATCTTCTCCTTCTCTCTGGTGATCCATCACACAGGTTTATTCCTAGTTTGGACACCAGTCCCCCCGCTCATAATTGTAAATTAATTAGTTGCTATTGAAATTATTATGGGATTATAAACATTTTTGTTTGTTCGTTGTTTTCTTTCAGACAATCCTGATTGACACAGTAAAACATATAGATATAACGAAATTTAAATACTCGTATAAATACACATTCACAATATATATATGTAAATACATGATAATATACATCATTTCAGCCTTAGAATCCTCTGCTGTACATAGGCCTCCCCCAACGATTTTCACAAGGACTGGCTGACATTCCCAAAAGGGCAAAAGTCTCCAAAAAATAAAAAAAAGGTCCGGCTGTAAGCGGCCTGCATCGAGCTGCCTCTTGCGGCCTAAGATGGCCAGATGGCCTAAGAGACAACAGAGCGCCAATCGTAGTGCGCGTTTTGTACACAATAAAATAAATTTCAATGTTCATTGACATAATACTGGTCAATATCGCTCGGTTTTACTAGTCTTTTAGATTTTTGGCGCCTCTATGGTTTACCGATGGTGTACAATTGATACGCCAATGGTTTATAAGTAAGTGTTTAACGTGTTTGGTAATGATCGAATGATAATTATGCATGTAATAGATCGGTTTCATAATGAAACGTCAAACAAACACGCACATAGCAAACTCAGGGACCAAAGTTATCTTTTATTTATGTGCTGTAAATAAAAGGTAACTTTAATTACGAAAGCCTGGTTTTAAAGATAAAATTCTTTACGCACGCCTTGACTTGGAGAATAAGCGGGTTGTGATCGGGCGAGGCGAAGGGAAGTTTATAGAGAGATATAGATATATAGAAGTTGGTGAAGATAGAATAGAGAGAGAAGTGCGAGAACGCGTTTTCTCTGTCTCTTCAACAATCATGTGTATATTATATATTGTGTATATGCTTATATGTTTATAAATAAATACATATAGATGGAGTTAAAGGAGTTGTACTTTAGTCGTGTTGTCTAAAGTACGCACGTTTTTATATGAACCATGACTCACAATACAAATTCGCTCACCAGTTCGTGCGTTGTAAAATTTGTTTATATTAAAAAAAGCTTAAAAAGTGATATTACGTTCAAGATCAATGAGTCAGCTGTGACGTGTTCCATTCACAAGTTCAGATACGACTCTCGGACGAGGAATGTCGGAACTTGTTCCGAGAAGCCGAATTGTCTTGCGGAACCGGGGGCAGATTATCGCACTGACTCATTAGGCAAGTTAATGTTCTTTTAATATTGTTATTACAACCGTAAGCGATTACGCATCGTATTTAAATATAGATAATTAATTACTTATTTTATCTGTCATCAAAAATATTAATTTCGAACAAATACAGTGCATATTTAAAAAAATATATATTACAAAACCATAATACGATCAGTCCATGGGTCGTGACGCGGAATAATCGTCGTTACCATCCAAGTTGCTAAAATAAAATGCTGTGATGGAATTGTGGCGTAACCAGGCGTGATAAAATAAGCGACGAATTTGTACGAGGAAGCCTGGGTGTATGCGACATTGCCGACAAGATGCAGGAGTTTAGGATGCAATGGTATGGACACGTTAAGACCCCCCGACTACGCAGGGAACCTAGCGCTACAACTTTCCCTTCCCGGTCAAAGATCCAGAGGAAGACCATCCGACCGATCCAGGGTGGGAGAGTGTGGTGTCGAGAGATATGAGGGAGCGCAAGATCACCAATTACGTTGTCGGGGACAGAGCGAAGTGGAAAGCAAAAGCTGATCCCACCACCATGTGGGACCAACAGCAAGAAAGAGAGAGAGATAGTGCATATTTTAAAAAAAGCCTCTTCATTTTTAACCAACGTGAATTATTTACATAGATTAGTCAGAAAAGCTGACCGCAACTGTTTCACCGGATTTGAGAGTTAGCATAGTTAGTCGCTTAGCCTGAATTTCTATAGCTAGTAACGACATATACGGATGAGGAGTATCACGACACTTTCGCTTGCTTTTCCACGGATTATCTGGCCTCTTGAATTTGGTTGGTTTACCTCCTTGTCTATACATTGAAATTTACATTTAGCAACATCAGTCATCTAAAAGTAATGAAATAGAAAACGTAAACCCCGATCATTAGATCGTAAAGTCGAAAGCTCAGCTATCAGGCTTTATTAATGTAAATAAATAAATAAAAAAAAAAACAATAATGGTAACCTCATGTTAAACTGCAAAACGTTTTTTCCACAACCTTGAACCTGGCACAAAGTCACGGTGCTCACAGAAAAAAAAAACAATTGAAACAAGAGAGAAAAAGAAAAACTGGTTTGAAACGAGACGTTAATTTTAACGAGCGATTTAATGAACAAAAAGTAAGAATTTAATTAAGGCTGATTACGTGTATTTAGCTTATAAAGTATCCCTTGGGAAGATTAAGCTTACATTTTGCGAGATGTGTTGTATTGCGATTGGTAGTATTAAGCTCAGCCCTGTAGTTCTGGGCTCTCAAGAATAAGACTACGGTATCCCCTGCCTGTCGTATAAGGCGACTAAAAGGGGCCTCGGGTTCACTGGGCGACAAGAGTGGGGGCCTTTGTCGTCCGCTAAGGGGGACCCGGGAAGAAGGCGACATCGGCTGGCCCGTGTAGCCTTGCACTATGAGGGCACAGGGGGGGAGGGAGTAACCTCCCCCCCCCCCTTGAGCACAGTGCAGAAGGGCTCCGGTGCATTCCACTGGAGATCCCGGAGCCCCTCGTCATGCACCGAGGAAAGGGCCACCGGGGAGGTTTTAGTGGGTTAAAACCCCACATAACCGCCGCCTTCCCCCCAGAAGGCGGGGTATCTTCTTGAAGATTTCCTCCCCGTTAACAAAAAAAAATGGTAGTATTAAGCTGAAGGTTTATCTCATCTGTTCACTAGCCAAAGTCGTTCTGAATCAACAAAAACCAACGCCCCGAGTCTGCTACTTGCCAATGACATTTTACTATGAAACCAACCTATTACAATTTAATTATTACAAAAACCATAAAGTATATTTCCATCATTACCTAATATGTCTAATACTAACAGACACACAATTGGCTACGCTATCGGTAAACCATACTGTCACCAATGTACTAAAAGACTGATAGAACAAATATCTGCCACTATGATGCTAATGAACGTTCATTTTATTTAGCAAACTCGGGGCCTTGGACTGGCATAACAAAACTAGCAACAAATATATTTACGAGCAAAAACAGAAAACGCACTCGGATGACATATAAATTGCTATAGTCCTGTTATTCCCGCCGTCTTTTGAAGAGCCTTTTTTATAGCTATCTTTTCTTTACGGTATTCCCTGCCTGTCTGCTGAAAAGGGGCCTCGGGTCCACTGGGCGACAAGGGTGGGGCGCCTTTGTCGTCCGCTAAAGGGGACCCGGGAAGAAGGCGACATCGGCTGGCCCGTGTCGCCTTGCACTGCAAGGGCACAAGGGATTAACCTCCCCCCCGGGACGTGCTCTCGAAGGGCACAGTGAAGAGGGGCTCCGATGCGTTTCTCTGGAGTTCCCAGAGCCCCTCACCATGCACCGAGGAAGAGCCACCCGCGGGGCTTTAGTGGGTAAAAACCCCACTTAACTGCCGCCTTCCCCAGAAATCGGGGTATCTTTTTGAAGAGATCCCCCGGCAACAAAAAAAAAGGTTTTTTAATGTTTCAGCTGTAATAGTATCCTTACCCGGTGATTTCTTGAACGGCTTGCTCAATTTCTGATGGTAGAATATCGGGTTCCTCTATCGCGATTTATAAACAAAGTCGATTTATAAAAAATATCTATCTATACAACTCATTTAGTAGTATAAGTATTTTTTAGTCGCTAAGAAGATTTTTAAACAGATGTTAATACGATGTAATATTGTTCTCGCTTGTTCTCGCCGTGGGAATAATTTATAGAAAGTATTTTATGTATATCAGTTGATACGAGAAAGTTCTTTAACGTCACAGATTATTAGTTCATATATAATGTAAGCAAATGTTTATTAACACACTAATCAAACTTAATGTTTATTATTGAGCCGTGGTAGCTCAGTGTCCGGGCGGTTGGCTCAAGTTGCATAGTACGCTAGCAACCCGAGTTCGATCCCCGGTGACGACACCAATAAATTTGTTGTGGCAATTTTATGTGTTGATTATATATATACCACGCGCTCAGTGGTGAAGGAAAATACTACATGTCTTAGAATTTTTTTTGTAAGGCATGTGAAGTGTGCCAATCCGCACTAGGGTCACGTGGCGGACTATGCCCTTATACTCACTCTCATTACAGAGAAGGCCTGTGCCCAACAGTGGGACATATATAATATATATAAAGGCTGTAAATTTAACTTTAAATGTTTATTGTTGATCTATTTTCACGTATGTTTTGACATGACGTATGGGATCTAAAAGTTTAGTGAAAAGCAGACAGCAAAAGCTGTTTATCTACCCCGCTAGCTAGCTGGCTTAATAAGATATTTGTTATAATATTTAAAAAGTAATCATTTTCTATAACAAGTCATTGCTTTGGAAACTATTGTTATGAGGGTTCTCTGAGTATCTTAACAGGTTTCAATGCAAGGTGAGCCCTTCGTGCATCTGCGATCCGGAGGTGCATGAGTGGGTGCTGCATATTTTGATAGAATGTCCGGAATTTAATGTTAAAAGATATGAGTGTGAAAGCGAGATGAATGAAAGAATTACTTTAGATAATATTAGAAATTTAATTAGTGATAAGAATAAGATGGATATATTTTTAAAGGTTCTGTAGATATGTAGCGAAAAAAGTTATTGATAGAAACAAAACTTAATGTAAATAGATATAAAAATTAGATAATAAATCAGAATTGTAAGAATATAGAAATAACATAATAAATGTATGTATATAGAAATAATAGATATAATAAGGAAAATGTATAAGTAGATATAAGAAATTTAGAAATTAGTATTACATAGAGTAGATAAATTATAAGCACTAAATTAATGTAAAGATAAAATACCCCAGCCAAACATGCTGGGGAACAAAACATAGAAATAAAACATCAATAAAAAAAACTATTGTTATGGTAATCTACATAAATAAACGGGGAGACGTGCCATTTTTTGCCGTAGCTAAAGTTTGGCATAAGTATCAAACTAGACTATTTTGGTATTATTGGGCATCCTCGAGGATCGCACAACAACTTTCCCACTTCGCACAGTTGGGGCCGAAGGTCCTGAGGACGGCAGCCGCGCTGGGAAGACTCCTCCCGAACCTCTAAGGACCCAGCGCGGTGTGCAGGAGGCTGTACTCTGGGGTCTGTCGGAGTATGGCCACGTACGGTGCCCCATCTGCCCTTTGCCAGAGGAGGGCCGGCGGATCCGTCGGCTAGGAGAGGTGGCACTTTGCCGAAGGTGGGAGGAGGACCTGGCGCATCACTCGTACGGTATCCGTACGACGAGTGCTCTGCGCCCGGTCCTAGAGCGTTGGATGCGCAGAAAGCGCAAACCTCTCACCTTCCGTCTGACGCAGGTGTTCACGGGGCATAGGTGCTTCGGGGACTACCTGTGTCGGACGGTCCATCAGGAGGCCGATGAGCGGTGCCATGATTGTGGTGCTGCGGTGGACTCTGCCCAGCACACCCTCGAGGTGTACCCGAGATGGGCAGCGCAGCGCCATGACATGGTATCTGCCATCGGTGGTGTAGACCTGTCGCTTCCGAGCCTCGCTCTTGCGATGGTCTCGAGCGACAGGTCTTGATCGAGTGTGTCGCCTCCTTCTGTGAGACGATCATGTCCCAGAAGGAGGCTGACGAGCGGGTCAGGAGGGGAGCGCAGATGCTCCCCCTCTGCAGGCGACGTATCGGGGTGCGCAGGAGGCGTTACGAACGCCTCCTCTTGCCGCCCCTGTATTCGGGAAGCGGGGCCAGGATGGGTACCTGGCCCCAGCATGTTTCGGCGTCGTCGGGACTTCTCTGAGTGCCGGAGAAGTCCCCTTTGAGGATGAAGTCCGGTCTTTGCCGGGACCGGCCGGTCGTTGGGGTGTCCTGTCGCTGACAGATCCGGGGCACCCCGCTCATAACGGCTGATGGCATTCGCGGAAGGTTTAGTGGGTAGGGGCTGCCCAGGCCGAGTCCCACACATCCCTCCGGGCCCACCCAGGGTACCGGAGGATGGTCTATAAAAAGATTCCCCCGCGTGAACAAAAAAAAAGGATCGCACAACAAGTCGTCTTGCTAAATCTTTATTAGTGTAGTAGGAAAGTTTTTTTAAATAAATATTTATGTAGTAAAGATTCATTTTAAAATAAGAACTTCATTACACTAGTAAAAATTTGAAAATCAAATAAAACAACGCGAAATAATACTACTAATTTTAGATATGTCTAATCTTACGATTTTGACTGCTAGTACCATAGTTAAACAAGGGTCTTTAGAAGACTATCTTTTTTACCATAGATGGTCCCATAACTAGCGTTAAACCTCGTTTTGTAATAAACTTAGTATAGAACGTTGATTAGTCCTGGTATTTTGGTTCGTCTACGTTTTGTAATAAGGCGGCTGGAGGTTAAAATATAACCGTGAGTAAAAATTTTAGTACTTAGTGTTGCCTCCATGTGGCGGCGAAATTTAAATAAAAATAAAATTTAATGAAAAATACTGCATTATCCAAGTTTACGTAAGATATTCTTTTTCGTTCAAGTTAATGTTTTTTAATGAAATATAAATCAATTAATAAAATTATTTTATTTTATTTTACAATTTATTTCAGTTAGCCTAGCATCTTTATCTTCCCGTATATTAAAACTTTTTTATGCGACCTTTTATTTTTGCTCACGAGTGTATTTTTTTTTGTTGAATATTTTATGGCTTGGTAACAAGACCTTTAAGCCAAGACTTTTTTAAAACACATACACTTATTTCTTACGTCTAAGATGAAAATGAAAATGTTAGATGATCCCCCCCATGAGTCTCTGCGCCATTTTCACGAGTGTATAATGTTGTTTACTCATCCAGAATAATTAAATATTTTTTTTTACAAATTCGTCATATGACGTAATTCTATTGTTTATGGTCTAATTTGTCAACTACTAAATCTGTTCATGAAGCTGACATTGCGATAATATCACCTTTAGGATCGGATAATATGCTACCAAATTCCGGAGGTCATGTAGACAAATAAACATATTGCCATTTATATTTACAATGTACTACTTACTTGAAAAGGCGTCTTTTGAAGAAAAGCGGCAAATGATATCTCCACCTGGAAAGGAAATGAAAAGGTTTAGCAAGACATAAAAATAAACCATCAAGAATACGAGGTATTTGATTTCGTTCCTGTTTCATTGAACACGTATTCTGCGGACGTTTGCCGGAGAAATGTTACACATTGATTCTGTCGTATTAGATTTCTTCGTTCGCAATTTAAATTCTAAACGACTTTGAAAATGTAATAAAACACTTTTTTTGTTTGAAATTAGAATAGATCTTTTTTATTACACTAAATAGTAACTTTTTAATATTTTATCATTTAAGTAATTTGGTATTATTCTCAGATTTAGAATAAATTAGCGTACCCTGCCCGCTTCGCCCGGCTAGATTTTGCTTTATTTTATTTAAACAATAAACTTACAGCAGTAAACAACGCTATAACTTACCTTGAATACTTCAAAATTCTTAATTATTATCTTTAATATACTTCAGTATACTCCATTGTATTTCAAAATGGTTCATAATGACATAAACATACACGACGCATGTGTCAATACAAATGTGGGTTATAAAACATAGAGAATATCATCATAGTAAATAAAAGCTGTATTTGACAGTTCAAAAGAGGAGTGCTCCGATCGCCACCAAACAGGATTACTCGCCAGGTCAATCAGAAGATTCCTTTCTTTATATATATAGATACAATGTTAAATGTTGCCCTTACCAGAAATTAAATATAATAAAAACATTCTTTCACGTCTTTTTAGATCTAACGCGGTAGACAGGACCTACTAATAATCCTATAAATAACTAATTTTTTAGCTAGTGATTCTTGTTCTTTAAAAACAAAAACGGCAATTCATTGGTACAAGGCGATTAGTATTCGAAACTACTTGAGAGGTTCAGGCTAAGCGACCTAAGAGCTATGCCACATCTTAATCCGGTGAAGCAGTCAAGGTCAGCTTCTCAAAAATATCGAAACTACCACCATCACTCTCACCACTGCTCTGCTTATATTTTTAAACGAATTCGAATACGAAGAAGGTTTTATTTAGATATATGTATATCTATTTTCCGCGATTTTTAAAATGTAAAGGGCTTTTTAACCAAGTGTTACTAAATTAATGCGTAATAGTCGGGAAAGTTTGAACCACTCATCTAAAAACATTATACCATATGAAAATTATGTTAACCAGTCAATATGACGGTCTCATGTTTCCTTCATAGAAATATGCACCAGTCATTTTGACTGGTATAAATAGTTACGAGTATAACAAAAAAAATATATTTGTTACTAACGTAGTTCATAAAATGTATTTCTAGCTACAAAAGTCATAACATCATTTTGGAAAGCAAATGTTTAATGCAGTAAGAATTTTGAATTGAAGTTGCACGACCAGTCAAAGGTCAATCAAGGTCGCAGGATGCAGCTGGATGCGGGCCGCTTACTTTCTTCGGCCACTTCTTCTCCCAGCGCTATCGCTTCTCGAAGTGGCATATAAGTTAGTTTAGCTTATATTGTCCCAATAGATTTTGTTAATAAAATAGCTACCGACCGAGTCGTGGTTCGGCCCTCTCGGGCGCTATCGGATCGGACTGCTAACGCGCAATAATGGTAACCGTCCAAGCCTTGTCTCGAGTTACCTAATAGAGGTTCAGGCTAAGCGATCTAAGAGCTGTGGCACCTCTCAAATCCGGTGAAGCAGTAAAGTCAGCTTCTCTGCGCCAACTGTGTTAGTTCGTCCAAAAAAAAGGGCCGCTTACAACCGGACCTTTTGGAAATCGTTGGTGGAGGCCTATTTCCAGCAGTGGATGTTTTACGGCTGAAATGATGACGATGAGGATGACCAGTCAGAATGACAGGTCTGGTAAATCTAGTGTTAAAATCCAATATAACTTGGCGGATCTAAGAGAATTCAATTGCAAAGATTGACAGACAACATTATCGCTATAAAGCGGTATCGTTTCTTTTAGACCCGTTGTAACACTTTAGGGAAGGCTGCTCACCTCGACATTGATGTATCGATGGAAATACTCTTCCGTGTGACATAGTATCGACAATTATGGCTAGGGTTGTCTCGAGGACAAGGATACGTACTGGGAAACTAAATGCAGCCATATAAATTATGTAGGACATTCGCCATTCTCTTGACCCGCTTTTAATCAGTACGTAGAGCTGCTCGAATAGTCGACGATCAGGGTCTTTCCGATCGACTCGACCCTCTGAATCTGCGCAGAGACGTCGGTTCTGTTTGCATTCTGTATCGCATTTACCGAGTGTTTTGAGAAATTGTTCGGAATCATCCCAGCTAACGATTTCTATTACCGCACATCTTGGCAGAATTCCAAATTCCACCGCCATCGTCTTGATGGTTGGCGTTCCACAAATGTACGTTTTTCAACTCCGTCAACTTGTGGAATCAACTGTCACCAGCGGTGTTTCCGAACGTTTACGATTTAGGGACCTTCAAGAAACGAGCCTACTCCTATCTCAAAGTTCGGCAACGCAACTCGGTGCTGTGGATATTCATGGGCGACGGTCATCACTTAAGATTAGGTGAGCCGTATGCTAGTTTGCCACTTTTCATATGAAAAAAAATAATCAGTGCTACTAAAAGGATTTTCTCATAGTGTAATCCGTACTAATATAATAAGAGATAGAATTATTTATATGTTTATAAAAAATGCTCTCATGTCTTTTTTATCCTTTTTAAGCAGGGTAGAAAGACATGACACAATGACCTTTGTCGTCCCGCCAAAGTGGACCCGGGAAGAAGGCGACATCGGCTGGCCCGTGTGGCCTTGCACTGCGAGGGCACAGAGGGGGAGGGATTAACCCTCAGGACGTGCTCTCCGAAGATCATAGTGCAGAAGGGCTCCGGTGCGTACCTCTGGAGATCCCAGAGCCCCTCACCGTGCACCGAGGAAGGGCCACCGGGAGGTTTTAGTGGGCAAAAACCCCACATAACACCGCAGTATCTTGTTGAAGATTTCCTCCACCTCTCCCCCCACCAACAGAAAAAAAGGTGCGTAAGCTATTCCCGATAGGTTCGAACCACAACTTGGAAGGAACTTCACCACGGAAAAGCTAAAGACATTCTAAAGCTAATTTTAAATGCCACTTCGTGAACTGTTGACGATAGGAAAAGAAGTGGAAAAGAGATGCTCCTAATATCTAACTGACGGAATTATCACTAAAATCGCGTTATATATAACATCAGAACGATAATAATTCTTCTGAGAACATTACAATAGTCACTACACGCTTTGTTCGAAGATTCGTCTAGAATCTTCGATATGGCACTGAATTCGTTGCAGCACATCCCTATAGCACATCGCTCGATTCGAAGCAACATGTGCTAATATATTGAGACGGCCATTAAAGTTTCATTCCAGTCTTAACAGCTTAATTGTACCATTTCAGGAAACGTTCGGATAGTCGTCTAAAGTTTTTACAGCATTAACAAGTACATGATCCAATCACATTATCATTGATCTGCCATTTGAAATGCCGCGAAGGTATCAATCATTGGTTATTGGCTTGGTAGAAATGTGAACATCGATATATTTAATGACGTAAAAACAAAAACGTGTAAAAATGAAATAAATATAAATCGTCTTTTTTAGAAAACTGGGGTAGACAATTCAACTGTATATTAATCATTATGTTCATCCTTCTTATTAATAAAAGAAAAACTCAGACATTTTTAACTGTGTAATTTTTTTTGGTACGCTGGCCAGCCAGCCAGTTTCACCGGCTTTTGAAAGATTCAACTATCAGGTCGCTAAGACTGAACCTCTTTAGACAGTAACTCGACGCAAGGGGTGTGTGATAGACAATATTTTATAAACCAAACATGTACATGTTATTATATATTGTAACCCATTCCGGATTTAGTAATTCGACACTGCGGGGAAGTTAAATTAAAATATACCAACTTATTAAGTAAATAAACTAATAAATTGGCCCCACCATATTGTTTATTTTGTATATAATTATAGACACAAAAGACGCACATATGAAACAAATATGTCGAAATATGGTTTCTGCGGTTAACGCAAACGTGACGTTTAATTTATTGAAATTAGTTTGTTTGTCTTTAACCAGCTGAATATTTAAAAGTGAGTAAGGATCCAATTTTCCGTCTTTTCATTAATATTGGCCGTAATACGCGAGCGGGGAACATTTGCATTTTCAGCCGACTCCAGAAAAGAATGTCCTCAATTCGACAATTTGTAAAGTTACAGTCCAATAGTGCGACATATTATTTATATAATATGTCCCACTATTGAAGGCACAGACCTTATCTTTAAAGATAGTATTAGGTAGTATAAGTCACAGTCCGCTCCTCTGTCGTACGCTAAAGTGGACCCGGGAAGAAGACGACATCGGCTGGCCCGTGTCGCTTTGCACTGTGAAGGCACAGAGGGGGTAACCCCCCGCGACCTGCTCTCCTTGAGTACAGTACAGAGGGGCTCTGGTGTGTCCAAATAGTTCCGAAGTTATACCAGTAAATTAAATAATGCTTGATTGCGATATAGACGCCAGAAGTTTTAGTAATTTAACAATCATACTTTGGAATTAAAGAGAGCGTCCGCACGTAGTAGCGTTTATGTGTGATCAGTGAACTTTTATTGTTCTTTGACGACCCACTGCAACAGTTTCATCGGTTTTTAACTCTGGCAGAGCTGTTAGTTCGCTTAGTCTGAACCTCTATTGGGAAGTTTAACTCGGTCGGTAGCTTTTATCGGAAGACTATCAAGACATTCTAATAGCTAACTACCTTTAAGCACCACGTTCGAGAACGTTGGCGCTATTTGAAGTCGGTTTTTGTTTTTACTCTATACTTGTGTTATCATCATTCAAACGCTGGCAATCTGTGCGCCCGACTTTTGCAACCAAACAGCGAGTTAATCTATGCTACGAAAGACCTAAATGAATATATCGCAATTTATCAAAGTAGACACCCGTTCTTCGTTAATCTAGTCATAATATTGTGACATCAACTGTGCGCGTTACATACGTGTAACATATTGATATGAAATCCAAGTCTATGATAAACTTAAAATATATCTTTCTACTGCTTCTGTTTTCAATATTTTTAACCGACTTCAGAAAAGGAGGAAGTTTCAAATCGTTTTAATTTTTTAATGTACGTACACTCATAGCGCCGTCATTTAGAATTTGATTTCATGGTTTTTCTTTGTACAGGCTTGCATTCATTTAGGTTCCATGATTATCCTTGAAATAGCTACCGAGCGAGTCGTGGTGGTGGGAATGATTACGCGTGACATTGTATTCCAGACTTTTTTTTTTTTTTTTTGATGGGAAGGAAATCTTCACAAAGATACCCCGCGGTTATGTGGGGTTCTTACCCACTAAAACCGGCCCTTTCCTCGGTGCATGACGAGGGGCTCCGGGATCTCCAGTGGAACGCACCGGAGCCCCTCTGCACTGTGCTTAAGGAGAGCACGTCCCAGCGCAAGGCGACACGGGCCAGCCGATGTCGCCTTCTTCCCGGGTCCACTTTAGTGTCGCCACCCTTGTCGCCCAGTGAACCCGAGGCCCCTTTTAGTCGCCTTGTACGACAGGCAGGGGATACCGTAGTCTTATTCTTGAGAGCCCAATAGTATCCCGGCCTAGGTTACCCTTAACGGTGGGACCCGTGTGTCGAGTTACTAGCGATAGAGGTTCAGGCTAAGCGACTTAAGCTATGCCACCTCCCAATCCGGTGAAGCAGTCAAGGCCAGTTTCTCTGGCCAATCTGTGTAGTTCGTCAACAAAAAATAAGTTTTATGTATTCTTTTAATTTTATTATTGCGGCAGATGATGTTTACACCCCATCTAATCTTATATACTTAATAACGTGAGGCCAGGAACTTTACAAGATTGTGATCGCGCGTCCTTAAGTGAAATTGTGATGAGGTTTGAAGTGCGTATTGTATGCAGATGCCCGTGAGATTGGAACGAGGAGTGGCCGATACCAGGGTGACTCACGGGGGGTATGCAACGTGACCACGTCAGACGGGACTGCCCCGATTCTCCACTTTACATTGTCGGTAGAAATGTAACGTTTTAAACGAAGTACAAAATCCGTATGATACAAACTTTTCAACCGACTTCGAAGAAGGAGGAGGTTCACTTACAATGCAGGAACAGTTTAGTTAAGCGATTGTTCCTTAGTAATTTACACTTTATAATGTGTTATTATTCTAAATAACACATTATAAAGTGTGTATGTACTACTTCCGGTTTATTTTAATATGGAATAATGAATATCACAAAGGTAAGTATAATACTGTAGTGAAAAATTCTCTATGATTTATTCATTAAGGAATTTCTTAAGAAGTATTATATGGAATATTTTATTTTATACCTATCTGCTGCATCCCATGCAATGATAAATATTCAATATATTTCAGTCCACTGCTGCTTTATTATATTTTAATTTATATTGACAAGTAAAAAGAAAATCTCCAAATTGGCTTAATAATTAAAAAGTTTTCTAGTTTTAGGCAAAATTGCATAATAACAATATTTTAAATTATATCAATATATAATTAAAAAGTTAGAAGAAAATATTAAAAAAAATGACAAACATTTTCTTACTAATAAATCAAAACTTAATAATAAAACGTTCAAGCGTCTGCATTCTGTTACATTACTTCCATTAGTAAATGTTTTGAAAATGGTTTAATGGCTCTTTCAAATGATTACCTAGTTTACAAGCAAAAACTGTGGTTTAATTTATTGGAGACTGAGCGACACTCCAATAACACATGATGTTACGAACGTATTCATTTGATTGGCAATGTAGTTTAATGTCTCCAATATAATTAGACACCTTTTTACTTGCTTCCTTGCACAAGTCAGCGCGGTAACGAAGTTGCAAGGAAGTCAATCAAATAATTTATACGTCAGCATCACAATTATGCAGGCTTCTTACAATTAGTTTGTGTGCACGCGCCGCGTTTTTTTTAAGTCAATAACAAGCTTAGGTTAATAAGCGAAGGTTCGCTGGATAAAAACACATCAAATAATAGTCGAATCGCGTACTTCATAGGATAAGCTTTCGCATACTAATGGTTTTTTATTCCGGCAACTTATGTACAAAAAAAATAATTTACAAAATTTAGGAGCCACTAAGCTAAAAGCTTACTTAAAGTTACCGATCGAGTCGTGGTTTGTGGCCCTCTTGTCCTTTAAGTCGGAATGCCAATGTGATTAGAGTAACGGTCCAAGCTAAGGTCCCTTCTCGGGGAACCTTGCGCCGGGTTGCTCCTAATAGAGATTCAGGTTAAGCGAGCGAGCTCTGCCACCTCTCAAACCCGATTAAACTGTTCGTCACAAACTAAGCGAATAGCCATTGCTGCCTAGCTCGTGATGGTATTATTAACATCAGATGACCCGTAACCTGTTTGCCCCTTTACCTAAACAATTACCAAGGAAAAGAGGAGAGGTGTAGTTTTCTAGTACTTTTTTTTTAAATGAACACTGATGGTCCCTACAGTAGCCTTGTGTGTGTGTGTGAACTGAATCATCAAAAGTTAGATTACTGGCGATAGCATCATCACGACTCAATCGGTAGCTCTTCTCGGAAAACTAGCGACACATTCAAATAACTAAGCTTTTCTTGTTCTTGAACTGACAGTTGTATAGATATATGTATTTAGCTGTACTATGGCTGCCCTTGTCCGGTTAATACAGCAAATTTAAAAGACTGAGTATTTTAGTTGACAACTAATTTGTTTATCTGAAACGGATACATCTCTTATAGATAACGCCGGTCAACAGCCCGCCCTGCACGCTTACCACGAATCATGAACACGTATCGAGGTAATGTGAACTCGTGTCAAGCGAAATTGAATACCCTTCATCCGTTAAGGTGTGATATGTTTGCATAGCGGCATAGGAACGTAAGCCATAGAGCCATAAAATACAACTATATTTACGAGTAAAAAAAAATAACTTCAAATTTTTAAACACTATTACGCGCCCTCTTTTTAATTCCAAATTATCGTAGGAATATGACAAAATACAATTGAAGTACATCCTCGTTAATAAAAATTGAATCATCGAAATCAGTTATTATCCGTGAAATAGCAACCGACCGAGTCGTGGTCCGGCCCTCTCGGGCACCCTCGGATCGGAATGCTTACGCGTAACATAGTAACCGTCCGCTGACACCACCGGGGACCCTTGTGTCGAGTTACTAGAAATAGAGGTTCAGGCTAAGCGACCTAAGAGCTATGCCACCTCTCAATCCGGTGAAGCAGTCAAGGTCAGCCTCTCTGGCCAATCTGTGTAGTTCGTCATAAAAAAAATCGAAATCAATTGGCGTAATACTGAGTTATTCGACCATTTGTGGCGCACATATTTCATGCAAATTTAAGACTTATATGGTTTACTCATTGACTGGACAAACCACGCGGGAAGCACCAACTTTCAAATAAAAAAAGAATCAACATAATCGATCCTAGTCGAAAGTTATGCGGCAACAAAAAAAAAATACATACGAATTGAGAACTATCTTTTGAAATCGTTTGAACAATGAATCATCGAAATCGTTTGACGTGATATTGAGTTATTCGTCCATTTGTCGCGCACATACTTGATGCAAATTTAAACTTACGGCTTATATGTTTTTTTTGCGGATGCCATAGCCAACATTGGACTGTTAGTGTGGACTAGAAGCACCAGCTTTGATATGAAAAAAAAGTATCATCAAAATCGAGAACCTCCTTCGTATAGGTAATATAAACATGTTTTGTAGCGTGTAAATGCAATATCATATGGTTTTCCATTGCGGTTACAATTAGTCATGGTTTAAAATAATACTGGCTAATATGGATTCATGCAAGTACGTAGTTTCTTTACGACAGAGACGATTGGTTAAAATGAAAATTACAATTACGTTGAATAAATTATAATACGATAGCGATAAACGTGAGGAAACAACGTATTTTTTCTAAGGCATGTGAAGTCTGCCAATCCGCACTAGGGCTGCATGGCGGATTATGAATTAAAACTCTCTTTACAGAGAAAACCTGCGCCAGACAGTGGGACATATATAAAGGTTCTGCGCTGATAAGTTCAGGCACATCAGGCAACAGGCTCAGTGACGGAATGTTATTAGTTAATCTATATCTTATCCGTTGATTGGAATAAAAATAAATATTTGTGCCCTAGATTATTTAGAATACGCCCTAAAAATAAATAACACAGGCTTGGCATCATATCTAGAGGTTTATCTACAACGTACCGCATTTAGTTCAAATTGCTCGGTCTTTCTCCTCATGCTATTTGAAGACATGTCCTTTGTACGACATCCCACCAGCGTATTTTATGACGGCCTAGAGACCTTCACCCAGGTATCTCCAGAGCGAGACACAGGTTCCTTAGGCTTGGTACATGGTAAGTGCTATCACCATATCAGGGAGAACCGGATGAAGGAAGCTATGTGCTTCCATTCAAGTGTTCCATGCCGGAATGGTAACTGGTTAATAGTAATACAAGAGAACTCCAGATTAAGGTAATAATATTAGCGAATCCATAGTAACACAAGAGTCACAACGCAACGTCTCCGATGAATTAGTTGTTAGTGACGTCATAAAAAAAAGTTTGAACACAGACAGACTTTTGAAGTTTGGTCGCTTGAATGCAGTTACATGAATGAGAGTTATCATCAAGAACATTAAGGAGCGACATTATCGCAATATCCTTTTTACCCGAGCATGTCTCACCAAGTATTGAACAGGTGCTATTTTTAGAATACCACAGATTATCAATACGCACGATACTTACATTTATCTCTAGGCCCTGATTGCCTGAAAAAATCACATAAATAAGCCAAAAATATTAAAAATTAAAGGTTTTTATATTTATCAATATACGAGTATATATGAAAAATAGCTAAATATTAAAATCACCTATAGTGATAGATAGACAAAAGATGATAGACAAAATCGTGAATTTTATTTATCTATAAAAACTCAATAAATAATGAAGAATAATGATACATTAAAAAAATCATTCTTGTACTAATGTACTACGTATACAAATATAATTTCAAGCATATTTTTTTAGTACTAGATTTTATTCATAATCGTATGTCAGCTTCTGTTTAATTTTTGTATATTATTCCTAAATTTTAAAATAGGTTTTAATCGTTTCCCTCTATCCTTGTCTATGCTCGTTTTATTTTTTAATTGCGACCAGAGGCTAAACCGATCGTTTATCAGCCGGACCGTTCGTCGGCGGAGTACTTGTCGTACGGCTTCCTGTGTTTACCGCGCCATCTACTTACCTAATGGGGTCGCGATAATCCTTTTACAATATAGGTACCCTAGGTCTTGTTACGTAACAAGCATTCTTTATTCATATCGGTTTCCTTATTATCTATCGTTCATTAAACTGCTTGTGGTATTAGTTTAAATATGGCGGCAGTTTTTAAAAACACAACGAATTACGGCACATGCAGGTTAGTATTTAAAACTATTTTTATGGAAAAATTATAGCAATAAATATTATTTAAATATGGTAACAAAATGTTAGTGTTACTAAGAATGTTTTCAGAGTGACATCTTAGTGGTTACGTTTTTAGTGCTAACTTGAATCCCAGTCGGATCGTGTAATTATGTATTGCCGTTTTTTTCGGTTTATTAAGTAGAAATAAGTATGACGGCTTACCACCTCACTTATGGGGCCTAATAAGTTTGGTGAAGATGTGACACCGGCATTGTCTCTGACTACCGTTCCAGGGCTAAAAGGCCTTGAGAACTCATTTCTATATATTTAAGATACTGACTTTAACAGATTACAATGAAAGTTCGTAACGAAAGTTAAATCCAAATGGTTATATTTTCAGACAATCGTTGTATTGTAAAATAATTTCCCTTTACCTGAGAATCAGCACAGATGTCATGAAATATAAAAAACATTAAACATCGGAAATGCGGTTTTAATTACCAACTATAGGTGTCATTTAATGCGTGGCATTCGACGAATTTTACTGAAATTATAGCGTAAACACTGATGGTGGTATGTTGGTATTACGATTGACTTACAGTGATGAATTTCCTGTTACTTAGTCCATTTTACAGGAGGCGATACGGCCAGAGATGTGTCACGTTAACTTAATGAGCTCGGTTAAGCGCTGAGATTTGTTATCTCTCGCAACTCTGATTGCGATAAAGTTTATAGAAGTTTATGCACAACGATTGCCAGTGTTTTTCTCTTCTTAATCTTTAAAATAGAAAATGGTTTTACAATCTGTTAAGGGTTCAACAAATCTATACAACTTTCAATGTTAAATGTGGCATGTGTTAAACTTAGTAGAGCGAATCTCCGGGAGCACCGAAGACCCTCAGCATTGCTCTTCAGAGAGCATGGAGTTTAATCCTTCTCCCCTCCCCCGTGCCCTCGCAGTGCAAGGCGATACGGGCCAGCCGATGTCGCCTTCTACGACAGGCAGGGGATACCGTAGTGTTATAATTTGTAGGTCTCGTAGAATAAATTAGTCCAACAACTAATACACTCGCTTTATTCAGACAGCGTAACGTTGTACAAAGAATTATTTATAACGAATACCGTCACAACTGCGCGTCCTCACAATCTTTATACAAAATTAATTAGAAGTCAGATTACGACCTAATAAAGTTAAATTATTGTTTACAATGCCAAGTTCTTGTGACGATCAACTTAATTATTAATTAAAGATACAATAAGGTTCAGGTAAATCGCTAAGATATCATTGGAAGTAGTTATTATGCATAACAATCGCTGGGTGTCATGTGTTGCCAGCTAACACTTCTTATTCTACGAGCCCAGAACTACAGAGCTGAACTAAGCTTGTGCTTCAACATTCGTTACGTTTCGCAGACCGTTCTCTAAAACATTAGGTTTAACCCATAAAGTGTAAAACAATAACAGTCGATAATTTTTCCGACCAGTGTTTATCGTTGTCCGCTTCCACTTCAAACCAAGATATGTGCTCCATCAAACAAAGTCTACGTTATCTGTTGCTCGCAAAGTAACCGGGTTCCGTAACATTAATCATATCACCTTATAACCAATATATCTATGTATCTTTTAAACAAACAACACGAAGGTTTTCAACAATCACATTTTAATTTTATTCTTGCTTTTCTAAAACAAATTAAAATTATGACATTTTCTTTTTTTCATTGACATCACTGACAAGTCAAAGCTATGGAGGTTTTATACAAATAAATAAATATCATTATTTTTTTTACATATTTTTAATGTAACGACCCTAACTGAATGGCCAGACAAACAGTTTCACCGGATTTGAGACAAGCTCTTAAGTCACTTATTATTGGGAGTCTTAGTACACTGTGCAAGGTCCCCGGAAGGTTCTTATCTACTACTCTATTCGCGTAAGCATCCCGATCCGAGGGCCCCGAGAAGGCCGAACCACAACCCGGTCGGTAGCTTTCATCGGAACACTGCAACTAAAACTGCAACGATCCAAATATCGAAAGTAGGAAATTGAAATATAACACCTAATTTACATACAAAAAAAACAAAATCGATTTATTAAATGTAAGCAGGGCGAGTAAACGAACATTACAAAAAATACAGATGTATTGAGAAGCCTCCTTTTTTGAAGTCGGTTAAAATACTTCCATATAGTTATCCCATTCGAAGTCTCGGGTGGCCGAAAGGACCAAGGCCTTGTGTATTCCTTTTCGGGTAGGTGAGAGTTAGAATGCTATCTTACAGTAACAAGATCTTGTCTTAGTTCTGCTCAAAATAGAGGTCTAGACCCCTTTAAATGCTTGGCCATCTAAGATTAGAAAAATTTCTCGGGCTAACTAAATTATTTTACTTATTAACCATAAAAATACCCTTGTTTTATTTTAAAATTGCATGACATTAAACACAAACCGTTGTTTGTGTGTGTTATGTTGATGTAATTTAAATTTCCTTATAAGTTACTCGTAACGTACTTAATAACTATACACTCATTTTTCTTATTATTTGTAACATATTTCTATTTGCCGGTGATCACATTCCTACATGAATCATTTGGTTTTTCTGACGCGTCACTAAACAAGACAGAAAAAGTACAAGCAAAAACTTATCAATATATTAGAGAACATTATACACATTACATTATTTAATTGAAACGTTGAAAAAACGACCGTAGAAACATAATATAATTATTTTATTTTCGTTAACACCACTGCCTAAAAATCAAACATCGCGTGGTAATTAAATAAAAGAAATTATACATACGAAAACAACTTACCTTCAAACTTGTAATACTTGTTGTGTCTATATTATCCAGTTACGAAATGCTTCTCACACAAATATACGTTCATAAAGCAAATAATAAACCACAATTTTCTCTCATATAACATATATTCACACAGTTTTTAAAGTACAAAAAACTCTCGCGCGAGAATGATAATTTTTTCGCGGTACATCGTAGACGCGCGCTATAATGTCGCGCATTCCACCACACGACTTTACTGCCGCTACGTCAGACGAATACAAAACAGCAAAACACTGCGACGATACGGTACGGTATCGTATTCATACTCCCCAGGGCGCTACGCTACGAGATAGATTTCAAGTACAGCCGAGTCATCAATTTGGAATGCGTACATTAATATGACGCCATTGACGCCATCTTGTGGTTGTTATAGTAACAGATGAAAAACAGTGTCATCTGTTGGTAATAAAAGTAAAATAAAAAGTTACACGCGACATCTCTTGCATTTCGTTTTATAATGAAAGACATTTGGCCATAGAGATCACAACAAACACGAAAAGACATAAGGTAACACCGCGAAACAAAAAATTAATGGATATAGAGTTAAATTCTATTAACTCCCGTTACTAAAATATAACATTTAGTTATATACAACTGTTTACAATAGTACTATTCTCATAGGTTTTTATCTGTTTACTGCTTCTAGACTTTTGATCTTGTCTTTTATATAAAACAGGTCTTGTTACGCCTGCAGTACATAAATCAATTTATTTTCATCTAATATACAAAAAACTAATTTAAATATATTAGTATACAAGGTATAGATGAAGTATAGACAATCTTGTTCAAGTTTCATTTTGCTTATGGTCGATTTCATTCTTTCTCTGTCAAAATGGCTGCGGTGCAAGAGGTGCGCCAAATTAATTATTTTAATAAATTTGTTTAATTCGTTATAAATGGACGATTACATTCCTTATTTACGCATTTTTCATGTTTGCAGGCAAGACGTGATCCTATTCAGGCCGTCCAAGTTTTTGGCCGTAAGGTGAGTGGTTCTTGTGGCGTCCACGTGTTTGTTACATTTCGGTTAATTGTTACTTGAATATTAGCAGTATAATTCTATAATCCGAACATAATCATTACCAGATTAGTATTTCGCCAAAACTGTGAAGTTTTGCTGTGATCTCCCATTTGTATTGTTTAATATTTTAACTCAATCTTATTTCAGATGTAAAATTCTTGATTTTAGTATGGAATCTTTATAATAATTGGTTTCGCGAAATATTACTTACGTTTCACCCAAGCTGTAATAACACCAAATGTTTTTTATTTATTTATATATCGATTATATCTTTATTTATAATACATAACCTATAAAGCTATGTTTTACACTAATAGAAAACAGCGACCGCCGTCGCATACTGCAAGCGTGGTCATGGAGTACTCCGAGTAAACGGCCGTCCCTTGGATTTGGTTGAGCCGCGTCTGCTTCAATACAAATTGCAAGAACCCATCCTACTACTTGGCAAGGTACAGTACCATTTTTATTTACTAGCCGGTTGTTTATAAAATATCTGAATGCCTTATACGCCATTGTTATTTTACAATATATGCATGCTTGTATTGATTTGAGTACCTACTTAGAAACTTAGATACACTATATCCAAAATATGATACTAGTAATATACATATACTTAGATATAAGTGTATGTTTATAGTTTTCTTTTTAATCTGTGCAAATAAAGAATAAATATATTAAATAAATATTAATATACATAATACATATTTTATTAGAATTTATGATTACAAATACCACTTAATACCAAAATATTAACCCTTTCCAAATATTGATTTTACAACAGGCAGTAAAGTTACTGGCCCTCAAATTGCAGTATTTTGTAGTACGTCTCTTCAATTTTTTCAATTATTTTATACCGATGAACTAATAAGGAAAATTGTATCCGAAACAAATAAATATGCTGCTAATATTTTAGCTACAAAAAATATATCTAAATATTCTATTTGGAAAACATGGAACCCCTCACTTTATTTATTTACAACCTGGGGGGAAGCACAAGGATTGTGCTGTGTGTTCCAACTGAAAAATAAAAGGCGGGAGAAAAGAAACATGCTATTTTTGCAAAACATGTGAGACAAAACCTTCGCTTCATCCTGGGATTTGTTTCGAAAAATACCATACCAAAAGGGATTATAAAGATTAAAATTTAGGATTTTAATATACTATCATGTAATTACTCATAAAATAAAGTTTATTAAATAAGAAAAAATCTTTTTTTTTTTTCAAAATACACAAAAAACACTAAAAGTAAAAAAACGTAATTTTAGTGTGGAGCTGGTGGTATAAAAACAAAAACAGCCTTGGAGTGGAAAGGGTTAACAGTTATTCATTTTAATTTAGCATTTTATCCTTTACTGATCATTTAGCAACATCTTAATGTTTGATAGTTTTCTTATTTAGATGGGATTCCATAGCTAGACAAGACAGATAAAGTTGTTTATGGTGGTACATTTTAATGATTGTTGACATAGACATTGCATTGGTATAAAAGTTGACACCAAATAAATTCATCAATGTTCTTTGATAGATCAATCATGATAGTATCTTCATATTTATGGGAAGTAGGTTATATTACACAATACAAAAACACATCACAGATTGAATATAACACACATTAAAAAATAGACAGACAAAACACAGTTAAAGTTACACGGACAAATAATACAAAACATATGATGCCAATATCAGACACCATCTCAGCATATGCTGCCACAAGGATGCGACAGTGCTGATTTTCAGCGGTTACTGTAAGAAACCTGAATTTTAGCATGCATTATAGACAAAAGATATACTCTTATGGCAAAATTACATTCATTAGCGTTAATGTCATTGCACGGTAAGTAGTTATATCTATAAATAGTATTATATTAATTTAAACAAAGACAAACTTCTAAACATAATTTGACTTGTGTGCATGCCTGTTTGTTGATTTCACATTTTGATTTGCTCAGATTTTCGTAGTCATGTTGCTTGTAGAAAATTCGAATTTGCTTGTTTTGTAGTTACTAACATTGCATTGTTGTATATTGTGCAAATGTTATACATTATTAACTAAATGTTGGATGTTTTTTAATGATGACTGAATCTTATTCCGAACCTGAGCATCTTTGGATGTGAAGTTAACATAAAATCTGAACGAAATCTTCTAATTAAAGGTTTTCTTATCAGATATTACTATTTTATTAACACAATTCTGCCTTTTCAGGAGAAGTTTGCCGATGTAGACATCAGAGTCACAGTTAAAGGTGGTGGTCATGTAGCACAGGTCTATGCAATCAGGCAGGCCATCTCAAAGGCTCTCATTGCCTTTTATCAGAAATGTAAGCAAAATATTGTTTATTTTTGATCCCTTATTCATCTGTCGGATTTTTATGCATAGAAAAATTTATTTGTAACACTTTTTTATTTTTTCTTATGAACATGAGCTACTCATTTTCTACAAACTATTTTAATTTTTTTTTTAATGCTGACAATATTACTTTTTTTTCAGAAATATCACTTATATTCTTGTTAACTAAGCCTAGGCTGTGTTAGGATGATTCACGTCAATAGTCGAATGGTGTATTCGAACCTACAACCTTACGATTCGCAGGCCGCATCTTTAACCTTGATGTTTCAAACTTCTCATGTCACTGAAACTAACTTTGTTATATGAAAGAGTGTGTGCTTTGTGCTATTTGAATACTTTTTAATGTTTGCACTTCAATTTATATTTTTAAGGCAAGCGGTGATAGTCTAGTGGCAAACCATTCAACTTTACAATTTCAGTAGGATTGAATTCTAGTCTGCTTGTGCTAATGAATTGAAATCTCATCTCACAATTTGTATACAGGGTAAATTTGAAATTGAACAAGAACCAAAGTTGCGGTGGAAAACAGTAAAATCTGAAAAAAGTTTCTTGTTTTCCATCCAAGTAAAATGTTATATGTAACATTATGTCTTAAAGCCCATGTCTGCAACATTTATTGGCTAAGTAAAAAAATTGAATGCTTTCACTATATACTATTGTATTGTTATAAGGGATACATTAGGGATTCCTTTTGACTAGATTTATTCCATGTACTTCAGCTCTCAGTTCTTATGTAAATATATTGACATAGTATTAATAATGTTTCATTGTAGTATTGAATTTCACACCCTTTCTTTCCAAAGCTGTCTTGTTCTCATACAAGTCAGTCATTTCAGAGAAAGGAGATCAATGGTGACATTTACCAAACGGCAAGATCTTTTGATGTCTTGCTTGTTTGAAGTGTGCACAACATTTTCATTTATTGATTATAAAATTATGTATTAATTACAAATAAGTTTTCTACTTTAGTACCCAAGTTAAAAAAATTATGTGAAAAGAGGCACTAGAAATTCATAATATAAACTTGGGTTCTTTGGACATAAAAGAGATTGCCCACATGTAAAAGCGTTTTTTAATGTATCGTTGTATATTTATTTCAAGTCTCTTTTTGTTCAAATTACCGTTGAATTAAGATTAATAGATAATTAGAATTAATGGTTTCGGTTACATTTAAGATATAAAAAAGCTTAATAAACAGCTGAAAATGATTTACCTCGTTTGGGTTAAATGGAGGTGAGGGTTTATTTATATACTGTAGAATTTTGTTATGTTTCTTTGACAGAGTCTTTCAACTTATTAACTTTGTGATTGACATGAAACATATGTAGTTATAATTTCATTGTATTGTTATATTCCAGATGTAGATGAAGCGTCCAAGAAGGAAATCAAGGACACCCTCGTCCAGTACGACAGGAGTTTGCTGGTAGCCGACCCTCGTCGCTGCGAGCCCAAGAAGTTCGGAGGTCCGGGCGCCCGTGCCAGATACCAGAAGTCTTACCGTTGATATCTCCCAAGCTCGCATCGTGTGGTATTACATTGGTCGTGTCCCATCAGCGTGATATCATTTGGTGTTTCTATTAAATTTTAAAAACAAAACAGTTTCTTTTTTCATCACATTCCCTTTAGAGTTCTTTGTTACCCATCAATTAATCATACATAGAAGACCAGCTACCAGAATTCACTTGTTACTCATTTGTTCATTTTGTGGGCTCATATAGTAAAAATAACCAAAAAAGTTAATTTATGAAATTTACAAACGAAACACCTGTCACAGTCAGAATTGTCTTAAATATGTTCGTGACACTCCTGCAATGAAGGAACTGAGCGAGCCGTATTAGGCCAGTTCGGTTGAAACAGAACATTATAACGTGAAAAGAATAAGAGCCCAAATCTGGGTTCCATCAGATTTGGACTTCAGAGGTTCGTTTATAGGAGGTCGTTACGCCTTAGCACCTCAAAAACCCTGTGCTGCGGCCCTAGAATGTACAAAATAATGAAAATATGCTTTTGACACGCATATCAACTAATCTAAAAAGCCTTCCCGAGTAGCCTCAATTCGGAATGTTATCACGCCTAAAGTAAGGAATTGGAATGAACGAAAGAAAACTCGGCATTGCATTTTTTAATCTTGCGTTAGCTGGCAACCATCTATTTTGATGCATAGTAACTACTTCCAATGATATCTTAGTCATTTACTTGAACGTTACTGTATCAAGTCCTACAATTTCCCCGGTCAGCTATTGCTCATGCCCGAAGCCAGTTAAGGTTGGCATTGTAAACAATATTTTAACTTTATTAGTTCATAATCTGACTTCTAATTAATTTTGTATAAAGATTGTGAGGACACGCAGGTGTGACGGTATTCGTTAAAATAATTCTTTGTCAAACGTTACACTGCTAAACCTACAGTTGTCTGATACATTTTAGCAGTCAAAAAATGTTATAAGCTATTATTAAGTTAAAAATTATACAGAGGTATTTAAACTTTTATAGTCATCGAAAGTCGTTCTTCACCTATGTAAGAATTCCTCCAATCTCTGGAAAGCTATATTTTGGTTATTTTTTTTAAATATGAATAAGAAATAAAAAATCCAAAAATGATTAAATATTTATTGACTTCATATAAATTTTAATACCAAACAATTTTCTCACCATATAAATGCATTTTACTTATATATATATAGATGTAGTTTCTTGACATCTTTTGTTAATAAAATCTAATGGGCGGAATAGGAAAGGGCACTTCCGATAGTGTTTTGTTATTAAAAAAAGTATATTATCATAATTTTAAGCCTTATGAACGTTTTCGATGACTAAAACGATTGAATATTTTAATGATTTATATATAAATTGTAATATTTCGTAACTGTAAATTGTTAAACTCGCAAACCTTTATGGTTCAATTTCTTTGACTCTTAAACATTTTACAAATTATCATAATATACAATTGATAAAATGCAAACAAATAAGACACTTTTATATTAACAGATTACTGCCATTAACACCTAATTATGGTTAACAATAACACGCAAATAAAACAAAGGAAAACATAACAAGTTAGTCGTTAATGTCTTTTAATTCTATAAAATAATTGTTAAGTAAAAAAAATCCTCTAACATGAAAAATAATTAAACCACAGATCTTAGTGAGATTATTCAGTTTTGATTACAAAATTATATGATACAGCACGTTTGGCACTTCACGATTCAAATTATAAAGGGAAATATAAGTCAAATTGATACAAAGTAACATTTTTTGTTAGTGGTGAAATGTCTATTAGAAAAATCAGTGAAATATTTTTATGGTATCGAATAATTAATAGATTTTCCATAGTAGCCTCTAACAACTAGCCATTGATCATATAAACTATTATTTAACTCTAAAAAGTCGTATACAGAAAGAACTATAACAAGATATAAATATAACAGAATTGGACCGTAATAATTAAATACCAAAAAAACAGTCAAACAACTTTATGATAACTATGTCTGAGTGTAAAACATTATTTAAAAAATCAGTCCTCTGATATTAAATGACGAATATACTTTTGCTGCCTTAGACTGAGATGTGGCTTCCTGCCTCATTGGAGCACATTGACGTTTCCTGTATGGCAACTAATGTAATGGCGCGGAAAACCGGAAAAAGATTAAGAAGACACATATTTCAAAGTTTCATCTTGTGTATATTTAAACATAAAAGGGATAAAATAACATCCGAAATACAAATTCTTTTCTTGCTAGTATTTTTTTCTCAATTAAATTTCATGCCAAACAACCAAATTGGTTAAATTTGCTATAATTTTAAGTAGGTATTATTTAGTATACTTATCTGTCGCGATTTTTGAAAAACTTATAATAGCAACAGTTTTTGAAGTAAATTATATTTCTAAAAAGTCGATAAAAGCAGAAGGTAAATTTCTTTAGTAGTTCTTAACTCAGTTTGCGCTTAAGATCACTTTAAGGAAAGATTGATGTTAGGTTTAGGACATGGTTCAAATGAAGAGTTTCGCATCCTCCGAAACGTTTATATAAATTATAAAAAAAATGATTAAATGGCAACATTTTTATAACCTAATATTTTTTCTAACCTAAAATCGTTAATTTAGAAAAATGTAAACAATTAGTAAGGCGTTTTCTAGCTTATTATGCTTTAAATGAAAATAACACTAGTTGCTCATACCGGGGACTCAAAGTCGACTTCCTTATATTGTTATGCAGTTGCGTTATCCGGTTTTTCTTCATGGATATCTTCGAACTTCGCGCCCATTCTCTTCAAAGCAATAACGGCGGCAACGGCTTTTGCCCAACGTTTCTTGATGACATATCTCTTCAGCTTGGTTTTAGTCACATGGAGCTCAGTACACAGTGCCGATTGAATTAACCAAGGGTGCCTCAGGGTGGCTGAGGCGGTGAGGCGCTCGCTATGAAAATAATATTTTATTAAGTCCGTTAAACGTAAAAAAAAGTTTATCATTGTCAAAAATATTGCGAAACAACTATTACTGACAATACAATGTTTAAGTAGAGATAGTGTCAAAATTGGCGGGAAACTTAAATATAGGTTATAAACAGATAACGAATTTGTGCAAAGATGAAGTGAGATACCAAAAACATTCGGTTAGTTCACCAAGTCCAATTTATTTCAATCTCTTATTATGTAAATCGAATAAGACAACCAAATCAAAGCAATTATTGTATGGTGTAGTTATAGGAAAAATTGCCATTAAAATGAAACAACGAATTTTATAAAGCCTTATATTTTAACAACATAAGTATCGTAAAACAATAAAATATATTTAGTACATTATGCTTAAGTACGGGAAAAGGAACAAGAATTTAAATACGTGGGACAGCATCGGAAGACGTGGGAGATTCCCGATATATATATATTTACAAGAAGTATAAAATTAATCTATTGTCAATGTTATCGAAACAATTTTGAAATTGCATCTCAGTCTTGTCTTGATTTTCAATCGGATGTCATACAGAGCTTTGTGTGCGGAGACTAGATTCGTATAACGTTGTCATTTTATTGTCATTTCTACGAAAAAAAAAACTTAACATCAAAACAATCTCATTCCTCGCTTTGGTTACACGCATACCATTTATTCAGAAAGATAAACTCTGTATTGGTTTGAGTATTTATTAAGGTATAAGGTGGAAATAGGCAATAGCTTCAATTCCAATTCACTTTTATTTCATTTGCTTTTTTTTTGAACTTTATCTTATAACCTCATATAAATCAAAAGAGAAGACCACTGGTAACATTTGGACGCAATTTTTCTTACCAATTTGTAATAAAATGACATATAATATGCATGTGTTGCCATAATTTTTACCAATTAACTTGTAGTAAGCACGGAAAAATTTACATTACATGACTGGGTTTTATCACTAATTTTTTTTTATTAAAAAAAGAACAAACTGATTATTAATACCAAGCATGAGACTACAATTATTACTAAATACCATCGAGAAATTGAGATCTGTTATCTTTTAAAATTCACTTAAATTTCCATTGAATTTGTATCTTTTGTAGCGGGAGATCGAAGGTAAACCATATTTAAAGTGAACCTTTCTGAACAACACTTTGTCATGGCACTGAAGTCCCTATTTTCAAAACATACATACAATTTATTATTTCACTTGTCATTTCTTCCTTTGCTTCTTCTCATCTGATGTTTGTCGTTGGAAGAAAGCGTGAAGACTTGACATAGAGTTCTGGGCTAGTTGGTTAGAGGATGACCACTCTAAGGATATCGACTGGTGTCTTCCACAATTGGAAGTACCTCCCGCTGTTCTCTCCCCTTCTACTTCTGTGTCCGCCCATTTTTCTAAGAGGTGTAATAGACGGTCTTTTGTTCTATGAGCGTTGTTCTCATCTCCTCTTCTATACGGTAACTGTCTTCCATTTTCAGAGCCTTTTACTAATTTTCCAATTATCTCTCGTCTTTTGTCAAACTCTTCGAAGAACGTGCTACGCCTGTCTATCGGTTGGTCTGGGACGTCTCTGCTCATGTTTGTCAGCCTCTTCGGCCTCGCTGATTTGGCCCAGGGCATTTTGCTCGTCATGGGTTTCTCTTGTTCCCTTTCAGTGAGGAAACTAGAATTTATTTTATTACTGGATTTTGACATAAAAACTTTCCTTTCGGTCTTATTAGCGTCTCCGTTTGTCATCGTTTTTGTAATTGATTTTGATTCGTTTTTAAAACCGTTCTGCAGTTTCTTTTCTTCCTTTGACGCTGTCTTTTTATCTGTCACGTTTTTATCAAACTCTTTGAAGCTGTTGTTGTTAACCAAGTCGGTGCTCATCGTCGACAACATGAACAAATGGTCCGACAACTTTTTGATTTCTTCAGCTAAATTCTTTCTGACCAGCACATCCTGCTTTTTGTGCAAGAAGCAGCTGCTGTCTGACGCTCTCCTTTCTACTGGGTTATATCTTTGCGCTAATGGTGTTGGATCCCTCAAAGGTGGAGGTTCAAGATCGTCTTCATCGAATATTATATCGGGTGAACTGCTGAGAGAGCTTCTGGGGAAGGTGAGCAGCCTCCAATGGAGGATCTTTCGCAGTTACCATTAACGAGACAAATGATTTCATGCGCCTGATTGTCGAACACGTAGGGAGAATTGGGATGTTCGCTCCATCTTTCTACGAAGAGACGTAAGTTGTCTTTTGCGACGTCGAGTTCGTGCTTTGGCGACGTTTGGGGTCTGGGTTTGTCTTTCTTCACTTGCGTCCGTTTGATGAGCCAACGGTGACGCAAGCACTCCGTGGCGCTCGGTCGTGACCTGCGACAAAGACCCTTGTTACTATGACCCAACACCTTATGCGTGCAATAGCGGGAATTACGTTCGTGGAATGTGAGTGCACGTTTGCGGGTGGATGTGGTGTGGTGGTGAGGATGTTGGATTGCGTCATTTTATTATATCTATAATTATTTACTTCTATTGATCTAAATTATGTCTATGACGATAAAATGTTAGCTCATGTTTCTACAGGTTCTACATATTTCTACTTATGTTATGAGGCAAAAAACAACAATGATTACGATAGTCGGTTAGTGAAAGGCTTGTCATAGTGTTGGATGAAAAAATAAATAAACATCAGTAACAAAGGGTCTTTATCCAGGCTGACTAATAACGCAGCTTTTTTATAATGACTAAGGAAACTTATCTTTTAAGACTGCCTGTTTTGAAATTCCTTTTCAATACTTCAGTCGATAAATATAAAATGATTTATAAAAACCGCGGTTTTGATTTTAAATGATTTTAAAAATAAAAAAAACAAAAAATGCGACACTCAAGCACTAAAACACAACTAAAAAAAAACGGGGAATTATTCACACAAAAATCACACCACATAATCCTATCACGTACATAGAGACCATTTTACCGTTTACTATTTCGTGTTATCATAAAAACACGTCACTGATCTTTGACGTGTTAGAACTTGTCATTTAAAAATGGCGTCTACATACAGCTGTGTACGTTTATTAGTTACTCACTCTTTGTCCTTGACAAGCAGTTTCTGTATGAAGTCCCTCGCGTCATCGGATATTTCGTTGAATGCCTCGTCGTCAAAATCGTATTTTGCGACAGTGACATTCGCCATGGTTTCTATGTCTGTTTCGCCCATGAATGGTGACAGGCCCGACAATCTGAAATGTAAATTACAATTTAAAATAAAGAGAAGCGAAACGAGGCCGGATACCTAGTATAAATATAAGACGTATACGGAATAAAAAAAAACAAGAATAACTTGAATAACTTGTATGTTAAAAGTTATTTATGTAAAAAATATTATTATTTTTTACATAAATAATAATAAGGCGGAGCAAGTCGTGAGCTAGCACCAACACTCTACTTGCTATAATAACCAGTAGACTGAACTGTGCATATGCTAACCATATGCAAGGTCAAGTAATAGTGCATAATATAGTAAATTAGAGTTAATTAGTATATTAATATAACTAACCCTAGATAACCTTAATAGGACCTGGGAAGAAGGCGACATCGGCTGGCCTGTGTCGCCGCCTTGCACTGCGATGGTACAAGGGGGAGGGAGGGATACGGAGGGATTAACTCCCCCTACCCGGGACGTGCTCTCCGAAGAGCACCGTGCAGAGGGGCTCCGGTACGCTCCTCTGGAGACCCCGGAGGGGTTTTAGTGGGGAAAAATCCCACATAATTACATATACATGGGTAAATATCCTAACAGTCAGTCAGTAAGTCTTGGTACTTGAATGTTATTAAAATTTAATAAATGTTTATTAATATTCCTGTGTTAAAGAGGTGAAAAAATAGATGTACGAAAAAGAATAAGCCTCAACTGGCACTGGACAGGGCATGTATGTAGTTTGACTAACGATAGATGGACAAAGCGTTTACAGAGGGCCGATAATGCGCTGAAGTCGAAAAGGAGAGTGAAGGGGGTGCGTGCGGACACGCGTAAACGCTTATTGTCTCTTCTGTGGTACTCTGCCCCGCGCACAGATAAGACACTACTACATTTTATGTTGATTTGTTTTTATTTTATTAATTTATTTGTTATTTTAAATAGTAAACATGCGAATATAAAAAGTACAAACAAAAACACTTTATTCATGATTTGTAGAAATTAATAATTCCGTGCGCGACTGGACACTCGCTAAACGCTTATTTGCCGCCAACTCTATACAGAATAGCAAGAAAAGGAAGATTAATTAAAAGGTAGAGTAGGTGGAGATGTCTTCAAAGACAAGCGGATCTCATTGGATACAAAATACAGGTAATAGACGCAAATAGACAGGTTTTGTAGAGGACAACGAGCGTAAACTATTGCAGACCATCAAGATAAGAAAAGTGTCGTATCTCGGTCACGTGCTTAGGCACGAGAGATATGACTCTAACTTATTTTGATGGGCAGAGTCGCAAGTGTTGGTCGTAGAAGGAAATCATAGCTGCGGAACATAGGAGAGTGGACCGGAATTGCGAGTGCCGTTCTTCTGTTTCGCCTTGCGCCAAGAGACAGAGAGAGATATGGTGAACTGACTGCCAACCTTCGCTAGTCGGAGAGGCACTTTAAGAAGAAGTAGGACAGGACTAGTACCAATGTTGTTTTTAACTTAGCTTTTTTAACGTAACGATACTTCATTTTTGTTTACAGTAACAAATAAAGGCTATTTTATTTAATTTCATATAAAAGCAACAAAAAATCAGTTCATCAATGATGGAGTTTTTACAAACATTAAAAAATACACAGAAGAATTGAGCACCTCGTCCTTTTTTAAGTTGGTTAATAAATGGAAGTGATTTGATTGTAAACATATATAACAACACTTACAGCACATAGCAAATAACGCCAATGGACCACATGTCGGTGCCATATCCGATCTGATCGAAGTTCACCACCTCGGGAGCCACGAACTCAGGGGTCCCGAATAGCACCTGCAATTTCTTCTCCGGATCGTAGAATCGCGCCAGTCCGAAATCGATGATTTTTATTCTGTTGCCCGCCTTTGTGAGGCATAAGATATTTTCTGGCTGGAAATATAAAAAAGTTTTCAATGTTATATAATTTTTTAAATGTTTTAAATTTATTACAATAAATACTTAAAATGTCTATCCAATAGTCTCGTTAGCATTATGGGTGACTTCAATAATGATTATATTAATAGAAAGCCACGCAAGCGGTGTTACCAGCGATTAAAAAAGAATTATTTATATTATTCTAGTGTTACAATCGTGGTAGCTCAGTGTCCGGGGCGGTTGCCTCAAATTGCACATGACGTTAGCAACCCGAGTTCGAACCCCGTTGTCGGCAGCAATATATTTGTTCGTTACAATTTTCAAGTACCGGTTTACCACGCGCTCGGCGGAGAAGAAAAACGTCGTTAGGAAACCTACATGTCAGTTTTTTTTCTGCCAATTAATGTCAATATACTAATGTTGTAGTGTACGGTCTGTGACAAGTGTTAGATTCGAATCCACCATGCGACTATTGACGCGAACCATCTCCTACCAAAAGCTTAATCTTTGTTTAAATGTAACGAAAACCATTTTTAATAAGATAAAATATTTATTCCTAACTTCAAGAACATTCGTATTCGATTTCCGCACTTTTCCTTTGAATTTGACAGATTAAATATGTCGGTACATTCACGTAGCATGCCCTTTAAACCGCATCCGGCCTTAATATTGTTTTGATGCCGTCAATATTTTTTTTGGACGAACTAACACAGTTGGCTAGAGAAGGTGGTCTCTACTGGTTCACCGGATTGAGAGGTAGCATAGCTCTTAGGTCGCTTAGCCTGAACCTGTATTAGGTAGTAACTCGACACAAGGGTCCCTACGGTGAGGGGTAACCTCGGCATGGACGGTCACTATTTTTACGCGTTAGCAGTCCGATGCCAGGGCGCCCGAGAGGGCCGAACCACGGTCGGTAGCTATTTTATTGACAAATGCCGTCAAACAAATTTTGGTATTAAATAGTAGCGTACCCAGCCCGTTTCGCCTGGCTACAGTTTGCTCTGTTTTATTTAAACAATAAATATACAGCATTAAATATTTAATTTAACTCTCACAATATATTAAATGATTTATTTCTCTTCGTATTCATTCTCTTCTATTCTCTTCTCGATTTACATATCAGTACAATATCATACCCGTAGTAGTAGTATCATAGTAAATAAAAGCTGTGTTTGACAGTTTAAAAAGAGGAGTGCTTCGATCGCCTCCAATCTTGGTGGTCTCGGTTTCGGTGTAACCGTTTCGGAGCCTATATGGAACAAACCCACATACTTTCTCTTTTATACATATATATAGATAAAAATAAACTGTTCATTAAATCACACTTCACTATAAGTTCGTTCCGTAATACAGGTTATATAAAAATAAAAATGGTTCGTGTTTAAAATTACAGATGACAGAAATAAAAGCGCGCGCAATAGAACAGCAACCATGGCGTCGGAATAATAAAACTCCCGCGCAAACTTTTCCGCCATTCTGATTTACGGTTTGGAGTCTTACCAAGACGTGGACGTGGGAGATCACAGCGACATTATAATTTTGATTACGTGAAATTTATAGTCTTGCGTGTTTATGTAATGGAAGCATGTTCATTGTTGAAATATTTACAACATTTATTAAAGATTGTTTGCATTATAGCATAAACGAATGCGCATATTACGAAAAACGTTACAAATCATGATATCGCTATGTTTATAGTAGATGATTTAAAACAATGGTTTAATACCAAGGAAATGATTATTACAATGAAGTTGGAATACATACCAATGCTAACTAGAACTAACCGTAAACACATATAAAATGGCTAAGCGGTTCGACTTACGCCCTAGGCCCTGAATCTGCTAAATAAATTGTGTAAAAAATGAATGCTCATTTGCATATGAGATATGCATGCAATGTTCATCGGTGCCGCTATGGTTTACCGATGGCGTAACTACATACTACGTGTGTGTGTTAGTGTTGACGTATTTGGTAATTATGAAATTATAATTGATATGACTGTAATAGATCGGTTTTATAATGAAACGAACGTAAATTTCAATTTAAAGTCGGTTTTTGCTTTTATAAATACACTTATTATTTAGTTTTCAATTCCACCTGAAAATTTGTTCAGTTTTATTCATAGAGAACAGTTAGTTTTAAATATACCTAAATTTATCCGTATAAAAGCAACCGAGCCATGGTTCTGTCCTGTTGGGCGCCCTTTGGATCGGAATGCTGACGCGTAACATAGTAACCTTCCAAGCCGAGGTTACCCCTCACAGGGGAACCCTTGAGTTACAACGAGGCTAAGCGATCTAAGAGCTATACCACCTCTCAAACCGGTAACGCAATAAAAGTCAGCTTTCGTTCGTCAAAACAAAACATAGAGTAGGGTAGTTAAAGAAATTACACAAAAATTTCAGGTTACCTTCATATCGAGATGGAGTATGTTCTGCCGGTGCACGAATTCGATGCCCTCGCATATCTGTCGCATGAACACAGTGCATGCGCGCTCGGTCAGCACAAAGTCCTCGTCGATCACGCGCTCGAACAGCTCTCCACCTGTTATCCTGAAATCAACCAATTACCATTGTGAGTATATTGCAATCTAGCTTACTAAATACAGCGCTTAAGTCGATTTGTGTCAACCCGAGTTTAAACCAATTCTGTCAAAATACGTCCGGTAACATCATAGATAGGTCCCGTAACGCTTTAGCACTGCGAGGGTGCTGGGTGAGACAGTAACCACCCCGGGACGTGCTTCAGAGCACAGCGTAGAGGGGATTGGTGCATTACACTAGCGATACCAAAGCCCCTCGCCATGCACCAAAAAGCGCCATCACGGGGGGTTCTAGTGAGTAAGAGCCTTACATAACCAGGCTTTCCAAAAAAGAGTCAATAGTTGAATGGTGGGTTTGAACCTAGTACAAGATTAAGCTTATGTTGAATGTTTAACAAGTTAGGGAACAAAACTCTTTTTGTTTGATAGATCGCTTGCTCTTATAACGGTGGACAATTACAAAGAAAAGAAAAAAAAATTAACTCATTAAATTTCGTATGAGTAACGTCGCACGTTCTTACGTGTAACACGTGGTCTTTAAAAAAAATCATTAACACTCTTATTATAACGAATGAAAGATGTCAATCAACCATCAAGAAGTTTTCAGAAAAGACGTCCAATTTCTGCGAAGAGCTGGCTGGTTAGGCTGCCAAAAAAAACTCGTGACGTCAGAAATAATCGATCTCCACGTTTATATAGTGTTACCATTAAGCGATTATGTAAATTTAAATAAATAACAATTTGGCACTGCTTTATGGTTTCACAAACCGTGGTGGTGAACAAGCGATTCGACTTACAATATGAAAAGGTCACGGGTTCGAATCCCAGTCGTTGCCGTTTTTCCATTTTTTAAGTAGAAAAATAACACCCAAAATTTATACCTGGTGTATAGCGATGGGATTCATTCAGATATCATGCATGAGACCTAAGTAGCTTGGTGAAAAGCGGACAGCGAAAAGTGTCTCTGTCTACGCCGTTACTGTTAAAAAGACGTGAGAGTTTTTTTGAAGTTATACATGTTTAGGAGCGTCATGAAATTATGAGAAAGAAATTTTAAAATGTGCCCGCATCACTCTAACACTAAAGTCACAGGTTGAAACGACAGTGAAAAAATGTATATATACTTTTTCTAATTGAAGTTAACTATCCGTATGTATTATTTATTGACATTAATTAAAATATTTTTATTTAATATAATATTTATTTATTTAATTTTTCCAGCCATTTCGGAGCCTATACGGAACAAACCCACACACTTTCTCTTTTATATATACATAGATTATTATCTATATGCAATTAAAAACTATTTTTTATTGATGCCAAAAAAAGTATAACTTCTCAAGCGTTTATACGCAGCACTCATGTCGTGATTCCACGTGAATTCCCCAGGCGACTGTTTTCACCTAATAAACAGTATAACAAGTTAAAAATAACATTTTGGCATTGATGCGAACTTTGCCTGTAGCGGAAATTAGAAAACACAAACAACGCCAAACGTAATCCTGACACGCCATGGTATCCCAGTAAACTATAGGAGAGTTGGCGCCAAAATAGACCGATAAATAATTTCGAGGTTATGTACAAGGTCGTTGTCACACTTCCTGTATATCGCCGTCTCGCTTTCACCAAAGAAACGTTTTAAAGACATCTTACTCATAAAAAATTACAACAAAAATGCCATACAATATTATACAATATTCCATTTACAAATTTTGCCGAGACCTTCTTGTAAGCATGAAAATATGGTCGTGTCAGAAAATCTCGCTTTGTTTGTTGCTTGTTTTTATTTTTTTTTTATTAATTTATAATTACAATAATATTAATACAAGTATATAAAAATACCTTGGAAACACTCCTGGTCACAGGCAAATTACAGGGAAAAGGTTCAAGAGAGAGGAGCTCTATGCGTTGGACAGACCAAATTTGCACCAACACCAACAGGAGAGTACTCGAGGCATTTCACATTGCCAAAGACCGTAACAGGTGGAAAGCGATCGTCCGCCACATAATTCGTGGAGGTCACGACCCTCAGCAATGAGGAAAAGGCAAGGAGGAGGAGGAGGATATAAAAATATAAATATGTAATCATAGGTGACTTTTATCAATTCTTCTGTGATGTCGTAGTCGAGTGGTTTTAACCATACCAAAAGCGTTCTTTTAATTGCATAATTATTCATGGGGTAAATCTTAAGTTTGTTATTTTTTTCGTTTGTTTGTATGTTTGAAAATATAAAATTGCTACATATTCAATAAATCCAACAATCAATATAAATATTTTATTAATGACCCCTGTTGAATGGAGTTGTAGGAACATGTTTGGGGTTTCACAGTTCCACACTTATGTATTTTAATATTAGAGAATTCAGTTGGCTGGCCACTATGACAAATAGAGAAAGTATAGTTGGATTTATTGTCGGTAAGAGTTGGAAGATTGTTATCAAGCAAGATGAAGAGATTGAAGAAGGGTTGAGAAGAAGGACTTGAAGAACTTATTTTATTTATATTTTTTAATGTGATTGCCTTTTTTTGTTGTTGACGGGGAGGAAATCTTCACAAAGATACCCCGCCTTCACCGGGGAAGGCGGGGTATGTGGGGATCTTACCCACTAAAACCTCCCCGGTGGCCCTTTCCTCGGTGCATGATGAGGGGCTCCGGGATCTCACGTGGAACGCACCGGAGCCCCTCTGCACTGTGCTCAAGGAGAGCACGTCCCGGGGAGGTTACTTCCTCCCCCCCTGTGCCCTCGCAGCGCAAGGCGACACGGGCCAGCCGATGTCGCCTTCTTCCCGGGTCCACTTTGGTGGACGACGCAGGCCCCCACCCTTGTCGCCCAGTGAACCCGAGGCCCCTTTTAGTCGCCTTGTACGACAGGCAGGGGATACCGTAGTCTTATTCTTGAGAGCCCAGAACTACAGGTCTGGAATGTGATTGCCTAGCTTGACTATAAAGAATCGGTGTGTACTGACAGTAACATAGAAATCTTGATTTAAAACACTCAAACTGTAGCGTCAATGGCCTAAGGGTTAAGAGTATGGTAGCGTAAGGTCGTCGACTATTTACGTTAATTATCTCGTAGCACAGCTTAAGTTTAGCTTTGGTTAACAAGAATGTTATTTAATATTTGTAGATAATTATTATTTGTAGAAATCATTTTGGCAATAACAACTAACGCTTGACATCTTGCATTTGTCTTACCTATATTGTCATAAATAAGACAAGTCAAATTACGTTTGGCATTAAAAGCAATAATTGGAATTCAACATGTCATAACCACGCGGTGAAGTCACAAGACGCGTTTCAAGAAATCCAAACAACCCGATCTTCAGCCGGCCACATCACACACGTTGGGTTATTTTCATTTGCGTATCGTTAAAGTCACTCGCAACGTATCCGGTGACGGCAATATAAAATTACGTCCTTGGCCGATTTAACGGTTCGCATAAAATTACACGTATGTTATAAAAATTTTGAAAACAAACCGTCCTTTCGGCACGTATTAATTAAGTAAGCAAAAAAATTCTTTCCGTATTATGAGAAATGTCGACACAGATGTTATACAGTGGGGAACGTTGTTAAACATATAGGTTGTCAAATATCTCCCTTCCGCCTTTTTGTCTTTTGAATTTCGCGGCTATGTACAAAGCGCTACAGAGCTCGTATCTAGCAATACTATACATAATTTGAAAGGTCTTGACATAACCTACAAAACGATATTTGATCGGTATTTGTCGTCACAGGTCTTCCGCCGGCTGGCTTATCCATGGTGTCGTTTTCACCGGCTCTGAATCGTCGAAACCATTCCTCCGTGGTTCGAAGTGATAGAGTACCATCCCCCAAAACACCATTAATCTCACGGAACGTTTCTCTAGCGGATTTGCCTTTAACGAAGGAAAACTTTAAAATAGCGCGAATTTCGGCGTTAGTGAAGTCCATGTTTACACGTCTATAACTGTTGAACGCAATATCCAAACTAATTATGCATAGCGTCGTTTTGTAGGTTATGTCAAGACCTTTCAAATTATGTATAGTATTGCTAGATACGAGCTCTGTAGCGCTTTGTACATAGCCGCGAAATTCAAAAGACAAAAAGGCGGAAGGGAGATATTTGACAACCTTTATTTTCAACTGACTTCAAAAAAAGGTGACAATTCATCTATATTTTAGTAATGTTTGCTCCATCAAAGCTAAGGTTTCATCAAAATTCACTCAGTAGTTTTTGCGTGATAGAGCAACACGTGTACATTCATTCATTCTTACAAACTTTCAGTTTTATTATATTTTTTTTTTGTTAACTAGGAGGAAATCTTCAAAAAGATACCCCGCCCACTAAAACCTCCCCAGTGACCCTTCCTCGGTGCATGGTGAGGGGCTCCGGGATCTCCAGTGGAACGCACCGGAGCCCCTCTGCACTGTGCTCAAGGAGAGCACTTCCCGGGGAGGTTACTCCCTCCCCCCCTGTGCCTTCGCAGTGCAAGGTGACGCGGGCCGATGTCGCTTTCTTCCCAGGTCCACCTTGGCGGACGACAAAGGCCCCACCCTTGTCGCCCAGTGAACCCGAGGCCCCTTTAGTCGCCTTGTACGACAGGCAGGGGATGTCCCGAAGTGGCATATAAGTTAGTTTAGCTTAGATTGTCCCAGTAGATTTCGTTAATAAAATAGCTACCGACCGAGTCGTGGTTCGGCCCTCTCGGGCGCCCTCGGATCGGACTGCTAACGCGTAATAATGGTAACCGTCCAAGCCGAGGTTACCCCTCACCGGGGGGACCCTTGTGTCGAGCTACCACCTAAATAGAGGTTCAGGCTAAGCGACCTAAGAGCTATGCCACCTCTCAAATCCGGTGAAGCAGTAAAGGCCAGCTTCTCTGTGCCAACTGTGTTATATCGTCCAAAAAAAAAACAGGCAGGGTATACCGTAGTCTTATTCTTGAGAGCCCAGAACTACAGGGCTGCAGTTTTATTATATTAGTAGTATAATAATGAAAGCATTATTTGTTCCGATTGATATGTTATTTATAACAGAAGGAAGCAATAAATGTGTATCGGCTTATTATTTTACATTTTAAAGCGTCATGTTTTCTAAATATAACTTCGGAGCGTTTGAATGGATCTATGAACGTCATCAGTGGAGTATATTTTTCGCGCCGTGACGTCACACCGAGTCATTTTACCAGGAAAATTATGGAAGACTCAATTGTATTTAAAAAAAGATATACGTCAAATCAGTTGGTTTATCTTTCACAATCTTATTAAAGAACAACATGGGTAAATTGCTGGTTATGTGTATAGCTATGTCAACAAAACAAAACTTTTCTAAAGTCCATTAAACAGCAGAAGCCGTTGTAGTAATTTACCAAAGTTATTATTGCAAATGAACCACATTATACAATCGCTGCGTAGTATTTTTAATTATAAAATCCTGAATAAACTTCGGTTCAAACGTTCAACCATCGAGTGAATGATGCTTTTCTCGTAGCTTCAGTTTGTCAAATCAAAAGAAAAAAAAAAAGATCACTGGATCTACCGAAATGATTTTTTTTTAAAGAAAGCTATAAATATTTTTTTTTCTGAGAAATATTAACAACATTCTAGTTAACAATACCAAATTAAGCTTGTTGGATTAGAACTTACGACCTTACGTTTCGCTGACCGTACCCTAAACCATAAGGCTGTTGACGCTTGAAAAAAATTGGCAGGCTACGTTTCAAAACCATTATTTTTCCTCAATTTAAAAATATATACCTCTTAGGTTTAAATTTATTTTAAAATTAAAGGCAAAGGAAATAAAAACTCCATGCTGTGATTATCTTTCATGACTTATAGCAGTTACATGGTTGTTTTAACTATGTGAATATTCTTAAAATCATTTTTAATGGACCGTTGTTTTAAACCTAAAGAATTTTATTTATATTTTTTTTATTTATAAACTCTTAATTGTTTTCGTTTATGAAATAAGGTACAAAAAAGACAATAAAATTAAATTTATTAACTTTTGGACGGAGAGGAATAATAAGAAGCGGCGGGAGTTTATAAAAAGTAGATGAGCTTAAAATAATAATAAATATTTACATACAAACATACATACATACACATAATATAGGTATAAATATATACATATCAAAATATATATTGTAAAAAGACAAAACGTGTATTAAAAGTAATACAAATAATATATTTATATATAACATAATAGTATATATAAATGATGTTAGGTGGACTCATCTAAGTAAAACTTCTTTGGCGGGGCGTTTGCGACGCGTGCACCCAATCCTCTGGCCACCTCCAAATTCAGGCATTATAAATATATAAAAAAAAAAATAAAAAAAATAAGGAAAATAGTAACTGTAGAAGTGGCACTTTTTAACAAATGCAGAGTAAACAATTTAAGTGTATTGGAAAAGAGCACGGACACAGGTCTATGGTTACAATATAAGAATAAAAAAAAAAGTAAAACTTTTTCACTCTGATTTTGAAAGTATTTATTAGAGATGAAACGGATATCCGGTAACTATCCGGTATCCGGCCTATTCGGCCTTGTTGTCGGCCGGATACCGGATAGTAAAATTTTAAAAAATCTCATTATTTTACTCAAGGCAAATCAATCATACTCCAATAGGTTATGGACCCCGTTTATTTTTAATTTTTATAATCGCAAATCAAAAATGTTTGTTTTATTAATTATTAGTTTAATATTCAAAATTAACAAGTGGCAAGTTAAAAGTGGTGAATAAATACCAAATTTTCCGCATTTGTTGGTAAGAGGCGACTCCGCTTACGTGCGATCCGAATGCGCCTGAATATATCCGATCTCGTTTACCGCGCCAATATTCAAATCAAACTGATCGCGTCAACGCAATAAATGGCCGAATATCCGGCAGCCGGATATCCGGCGCTCCGGCCTAGTAGCTTGCCGAATATCCGGTATCCGGCCACACTACTATCCGTTTCATCTCTAGTATTTATCGTTTGAGAATTTGTAATCGCCACAGGAAGAGAGTGCCACGGACGGACAGCGCAGCGGGTACGGTAAAAGAGTTGCTGTAAAAGTTTGTATCATGCGGAGATGTTTTTAGCATGAGATTCTCTGATGATCGCAAATTCAACGCAACGCAAGTTTAATAACATACAACACTTCCTTGTGGCTTCAATAACGTTAAACATCAGACTTTTAATTGAATATCATTACATTAGTGTTGTATAAACAAAAATAGAGACACGATGTTCATTAATACGCTGCCAAGTCATTGTGTTTATACAAGAGCAACACGTATACATTCCTAGTTAACATTATAAATTTAGAAGCTATTAACTTGTAGTAACAGAAACAAAGGATTAAATAAACGAAACACACATTATTATCATATGAGTACATAACGCAATAACACTGGGATTCTGAATGGCTGTATCATCACGCTACATTTGCCCCGAGACATTTTTGAATTTTAAAAAAAGTCACTTAACTGTATATACAGTATTAATTATATGTCATCACATCAATCAGTAAAGTGATAATCAAGCTACAGGAGCAGGGCGTTCGGCTTTACTATCCATAACAATGAAGACGTGGCTTCAGCCTTTAAAATTACCAAAATTCTCCTATTCAAGACATGGCTGTATGGACTAAAGTGTTTTTGCCTTTCCCATTGGGGATAAATTAATATTATCACCATCAATAAAGTGACAGCGCGGAATACATAAGAAAAACATTTCTTTTTTATTTCGATTACTAACATTTTAGTAGGCTGCATATTTATTTTACAATACATTATGGTATCTGGAACGTATCATAAACAATGTTTTATTCGGGAGGTCGATAAACATATCTATCAAATGCCTTAAAAATCGATTTTGAATATAGCATTAATTAAAGTCGTGGTAACCGATACTATATCTAAATACTGCTAAAGTATATTAGTAGTGGTAGTAAGTAATCAACCAGCAAACAAATTTTATAGACAATAGAGTGACCATATTAGTCATTTATTTTACTTTCTGCAATTAATCAACTATAATAATATTCATTGTGGTGTCACAAAGAGGAGTGGGAAAGTCAATAAGAGATAAAAATCGCCAATATGCACGCCAAAATATGTTTGGTTTAAATTTCCAGTATCACTCTCTATCTCCGATTACATTGAGGGTGCCTTCAAGAGAAGATTGAATAAGCATTTATTAAGCTAGTGCGCTTTACTATCGAAGACTATTTCTCCACTTAGCATCAGGATCATAAGCAAGCACTTAGAAATTATTAAAAAAAAATATTATGATAATTCAAATATCATTGAGAATTTTCTAAGCGGTATATCTTTCTTAGATGATATTTTCGTTACTATGTCACGTCAACTGTAGCGCAGTATATTTGTTCTACCAAAGACATACACAATTTCTTTCTCCTAAAAAAATAATTAAAATGGTATATTTTAAATTTGTACCTATAATTTGAATGCATTTAGTTCTTCTATCTGTGTGAGTATTTTGACACTATATGAGTTATAAACCATATGTTATTCATATATAATTATTTTCTTTATTAATTTTCTTAGTGTCCTTTGAAATTGATAACATCTGGCAATCCTAGTGGGTATTAAAGATGGCGTGGCAAGATGGCGGCGCGCCAACTATGCGCCCGCGCCGTAATATCTGACGCGCCCTGACGCCACTGCTTTATAAAAGACTCTTAATGCGACTATACGAACGTCTGTCGCCATTTAAGGAGGCACTTGACTTTCGAGTTTAATATTGGATTAGTAAGATCCATTGCTTTATGAAAGCTCCGTTGTAAATTACAAATTAATTGGGGATCATTAAATGTGCATATTGCAATACTTTATCGACACAACTGTCTTTATTTCCCGCTCTTTTATTACTGACTCTACATGTGGTACATTTCGCATGACCGACTTAATGTTATAAGATTATCGCAAATACTGTCAGAATACTTGATGTTATGTAAGAAGATTGCGCCAAACCTCGCCAAATATGCTGTTACCAAACACATAACTTTTTAAGCTTGCAAGTCTCGTAAGCACGTGATTATCGAAACAATTCAATTATCACGCGAAACTAAAATGAATTCTGCGCATTCGCAACAGTTATTGCCATTGTTAATGATTCGATTTTAAATTAGTCCACAGTATAGATCGTTTCCGATTGATTTTGTAAGTATATTTATTTGTTCTTTATTTGCACAAATTATTTATGTATGTCATTAGGCCAACGTATATCGTCCAAAAGACGAAGGCGCTTTGCTTCATCTTTCATTATTTTTACAGCAAAGGATTGGAATAATTGCCCGCGTCAATTCCTCCGATTACAATGCAGGTGTTTTCATGAGTAGGCATTTATTAAGTTAGTCCGTCTTACCATTTTCGCTTAACATCAGATGGGACACGATCCTATCGTCCACGTCAAACATTTGTGAACGTACGTGTAGTATAAAAAAACATTATTAATACTTTTTAGATAACAAATATAATAGTAGGTAATATAATAATAGATTATATAGATGATTATTAATAATATAGACTGTACGTTTTTAATAAGCTTATTATATAAGTTTATTAATGACATCGCCATACACCTTGTACAGGATTCTTTTGTTATTAAAAAAAGCGGCAATCCATAGCTGTCTATTCCCTTATTTCGTGAGTAAATGCCTACGCATACACGACCTCGTAGGGACGATGACGTGTTATGTCGGAATCGCACCGACTGGACCACCAGGGTCAACACTACCGAGGTCTCTTGGGATCTCTGTAAGGAACGCTACCACAACCCCTCGGCACTTCACTAGGCTAGCCCATCTCGGGGGCGTGCATTAAATTACGCTATCCCAAATCTGTCTACCCTCTAGAGCCAAAAGAACGTGAGAGTTTATTTTTTTATGATATTTTAGAGTCGAGGATAAGATACGATATTTATACAGCCTGCAAGTTAGTTTATATTTGTCAGTTTTTGTTTTAAGAATGCTTATTTCAAATTGACGTGAAACATAATTACCGTTATTTCTTAGTTTACCGCTATCCGAAAAGCATTGGAAGAAATAATTTCGTATGTATTTAACAGTACTTGAATGCGACTTTCCGGTGATTTGCGCGATTTTTTGCAACCTCCCGCGTATCTGACTCACCGCGCAGCGACTTTCACATTTTAGACAATAAATAACTGCATTCCTTTGTTCTCGATTACTTACTGTTATGTATTTCGAGCGCGTGGCCTAGTGGCGGACTATCACTGAACCTATCATACTATCTACTTACTCCTTTTCGCCGATGCTAGCCTGAAGGTTTTCAAGCCATATAATGAGATACTAGCTGATTAATTAGAGCTAAAAATTGTATTTTAGTTCTGTGGAAGTTTCAGATACCTGTCCACCAAGTGTTGGAATAACTTGCCACCGCCCATAAGAGACAGTAAATTTCTAAAATGAAATTAAAACGCCCGATGTTAAAGTTACCAAGAGATTTTTTTTTTATGACGAACTACACAGATTGGCCAGAGAAGCTGGCCTTGACTGCTTCACCGGATTGAGAGGTGGCATAGCTCTTAGGTCGCTTAGCCTGAACCTCTATTGCTAGTAACTCGACACAAGGGTCCCCCCGGTGAGGGGTAACCTCGGCTTGGACGGTTACTATGTTACGCGTAAGCATGCCGATCCGAGGGCGCCCGAGAGGGACCAAGAGATAATATACCCGTGATATCGGTGTTTGTAATATTGCAATGTATAACATAAACTTCATCACCCTTACAAATAAACGTGGTATAAAGATAAACTTAGGAATAAATTAAGAAAAAGGAAAATTTATACTAATAAATCAAGAATACGTTATACCTGGTATAACGTTGACGTTTTTGTTCAAACAATCGTTATTCCGAAGTTATAACGACGTACACCCTTGTTTAAGTCCAGTATAACATTTAAAATATCACGATTTGTGTTTGTGTTCGCTCATTTAAATTAACTTATTATTGAATTAAGGGCAATGGAGGAAGTAGAAACAGTAAATTACGTAATAAATATCATTCAGACTCCAAAAAAGTAAAAATATTTAAAGATGGGAAAACCCGTTTCATTTATATGACGATGATTAGTTTCGATTAAAATATCGGTTTTCTAAAAGTGGTATAATATTTCTAGACCATTTATTTGAAAGGTATCTTACTATGGACAAGCGGGAAGTGGATTATCTTCTATCTATATATAGAGTATAGAATATTTTTAAAACCGCCACACATTGACAGATACATTACTACACTACTACATAGACTGCAATTATTTTTTTAGTATGGTTTCTCTTTGATTGCGCTGTTGCCAACTCGTGCATTTGACGTAAAGGAAGAATAGATAAACCATAGCTATTCCGGATTTATTTGTGGTGAACTATTCTCAGCTTATTCTTAATTTATTAACTTAACTAAACTTAGTTTAAAGGTGGAATAAATATGTCATCATTTTTATTTGTAAGACTGTAGATGTTTAATTATTTTTTGGTAGATAATTTAATTTTTTTTTTAATTTTTGTAATTTTTTGTAAAAATGAATTACCGAAATCGGTTGGCGTGATATTTAGATATTATAAATTTAAGACAAATGGTTTTTTCATGGATGCCATCATCAAAATTGATTCACTCATTCGAAAGTTATGAGGTAACAAATATTAAAAAAAAAACATAAAGACGAATTTAGAACCTTCTTTTTTTTGAAGTCGGATGAAACATAGAGATGATAATGTAAGTGTGAAATGTCTTTTAAAAATAGTCCATTGAAGTACCTAGTACGTACAGGTGTAGTATTTAGGCCGCCCGGTGACTCGACAGCTGTGAACGACGTTAAGTTATTAATTATAGAAGACGTATTCTTAAGAAATACCAATTGGTCCGGTTCCCGGAACCGTGAGAGGCACGTCAAACAATGGACGCACTTCGGCATGTCATAATGACAGATACCGTGCGGTTAAGGAATGCTTAGTGTATATTAACATCGTTATAAAAATTAATAATGTCGATTCTATTGATACGTAATGAGTTATAGTTTATGTTTTGACCTTTTTAAGTGTTATATACAAATTCTATAGTAATAATAACATGCGAGAGTCCTGGTAGCTCAGTATTCGGGCATAGTACGTTAGCAACCCGAGTTATATCGCCTCGGATCTATAAGTTCTACAGCCCTTTGCGGGCTACGGATTGGTCAAGCAACTTCCTCCACCTCGGTCTATCCATGGCCGCAGTCCTCCAGGTTCCTATGCCAATTTCTTTTTTTCGATTAACACCGTCTAACCAACGGAGTTTTGGTCTTCCCCGACCTGTTCAACCTTCGGGGTCCCTCGTCATAATTGCCTTGGGTATCCTGGGCTTCACCCATTCTCTGAACATGTCCAGCCCATCTGAGTCTGTTTAATTTGATGTGGCCAGCCACGTGCAGTTCTTGGTAGAGGTCATAAAGCTCCTGGTTATAACGGCTCCGCCATTGGTTGTACTCACACACAACGCCAAAGATACGCTACAGGATTCGTCTCTCAAACAGCGCGTTCTCATCCCCTCCACTAATAGTCCGGGTCTCAGAACCATAACTTAGGAGGGTTTGTATAAGTGACACAATTCACTTTTTTACATCGTTGGAATCAGAAACAAGACGCGTCGAATGATATGATGACTTGTAACAATTAGATGTAAAATAGCGAAAATAGGATTTTCAAGATTGACACTTCTCTTTTATTTTTTGTGACGTAAAACGTTTTCTATTAGGAAAACTCTAGGTTAATAACGTGGTACAATACTTATTAAACAATAATTAATAAATATTGTGTCCAAAAACGACAGCTCTAGGTCCACAAACACGAAAGTTATAATTTAAAAAAAAAAATTGAAATGTTTTTCGGCTCTGGTGAACAATTTCATTTTTGTGGGTTACTAAGTTTTTGTTTTCCAGCGTCGATATGTACATGAAATTATTAAAGTATTTTCGAAGTCAAAGTAGTCGACGTATCTTCCTTTTTAGGATTTTTCCCTAAATGAATTATTATTAATTTTTTAATTAATAATAAACTTATCACTATTTTATTTATTTTTAATATAATGAGATTAATTATATTATTTTTTTATATTCGAATTATTTACTCAACTATTATATTTAATTATTTAAAAATAAAATGATTTAATTTCTTCTTATATTTATATTCCTTGTATATATATCACATATATTTCAAAAGGACGGATTATAAGGAGCTCGCATTCAGCGCCTTTTTGCTTCTTTTATAAGGTAGTCAGTCCTCTTTGGACTTTCTTAAGATGTCCACCCAATCCTGCTCTGCGCTTGCTAGACCGTGGTCTATAATCGAAAACCTTTCAGTCCCTAAGTAAATATACTTGTAGGTAAAAATAACCTCTACTCGTAGCTGGGTATATCCCCGGTAAGAAAACATGAGATAGATACCCCCAGCCCTGTAGACTAAGACGGATTAGTGTAGTGTGGTATAACGGATTAGTGTAGTGTGGTATAACGGAAAACGAATTTTAAAATTGCCTACACTGTCACACACACCAATAGAAGCCAGAACAAAAAAAATACCAAACCATAAATAAAAAAGGAACAATCAAATTCCGAAGCTATAAGCACAGATCGCAGCGAATTAATCACGAATATCCTGATAACCTTAATATAAAAAACAAAACTAGCGAAGCCCTAAACCCTGAAGCGAAATCCGCGCGTCGATCCCCTGACTCACGGGGCGGCGCCGTCACACTTGGACCGTTTGAATGAACGGACAAATTTAGAATGCATTCGATTCCGACTGTACGATGCGCTGGCGCAGGTGATTCAGGAACTATTCCCACGCGAGAATTACTACGAAAATAAATACTGGCTGGAGTACCTCCATTATAACTTGTCTGCGCATGTCAACATGTTGCCATATCGTTCCATGTGTGACTCAACGATGTCGACTATACGACTGTGAATTGTCGTTACATATCGACTCTCTCACACCTTGATCGACCGCGAGATTTTTTGCCTTTGCTGTTCCTAATTACGATCAGTTTCTCCAGACTTTTCTCCAGGACGATATACAAAATATAAATAAAAGACTCGTCCTCCTCCAAATTTTACTCTGTTGCAGATCATCGCCTTCAAATGCAACCCTGATGATGACCACGATACTCAGACATAAGGGTACGAAACTTGAGAGTTAGATATTAGGAGTGTTACTGAAGTTTCTTTGGCACTTAAAGCTAGTTAGCTATAATGTCTTGATAATTTTCCGATAAAAGTTACCAACCGAGTCGTGGCCCACGAATCGGAATGCTAACGCGAATAGAGTAACCGACCAAGACGATATCTCATCTCGGGAGCCCTTACGCCTAATCAATCCCCTAAAGAGGTTCCGGCTAACTTGAGAGGTGGCACAGCAGAGAGGAATTCTTGGTCGTTTGTGACCACTTAATCAGGTGATCCATAAAGTAAAAAACCAAAGTTAAAGTACTGGAATTACGAATAACATTCCATCTTACAAGATACGATCGCATACGATTAGACGTGGTAAATTACCGATGAACTTGGAATGGAATGTAAAGCATTCGCAGTTCGCTCTGTTCATCATGATGTCATCAAGATAAAGATTTTATCGTCGATTAGCGAGAAATCTGTTGGATTGTATATCATTCAAATAATAGTTTGAAAATTAAGAAATGGTAGTGAACCAATTAAACGGAGTCTCCATTTTATAACATGATAACACGCTTAGAAAATCATTTAAAAGTTTAATCAGAATCAGAGTTAATTATTTCTTGTATCATATGGTAATAAACAACGTTAAGAAACAAATTATATCGAACCGCCAGGAAAGGAAGTTTTTAACGAACTATCAGAGGTACAATGAAGCCGGCCTTAACTGCTTCACCGGATCGGGAGGTGGCATAGCTCTTAGGTCGCTTAGCCTGAACCTCTATTGCTAGTAACTCGACACAAGGGTCCCCGGTGAGGGATAACCTCGGTTTGGACGGTTACTATGTTACGCGTAAGCATGCCGATCGAGGGCGCCCGAGGAGGGACCAAGAGATAATATACCCGTGATATCGGTGTTTGTAATATTGCAATGTATAACATAAACTTAATCACCCTTACAAATAAACGTGGTATAAAGATAAACTTAGGAATAAATTAAGAAAAGCAAAATTTGTACTAAAATTAAGAATACGTTATACCCGGTATAACGTTGACGTTTGTTCATACAATCGTTATTCCGAAGTTATAACGACGTACACCCTTGTTTAAGTCCAGTATAACATTTAAAATACCACGATTTGTGTTTGTGTTCGCTCATTTAAATTAACTTATTATGGAATTAAGGGCAATGGAGGAAGTAGAAACAGTAAATTAATAAATATTATTCAGATTCCAAAAAAAGTAAAAATATTATAAAGATGGGAAAACCCTTTTGATATATTTGTCGATGATTAGTTTCGATTAAAAAATCGGTTTTCTAAAAGTGGTATAATATTTCTAGACCATTTATATTTGAAAGGTCTCTTACTGGGGACAAGCGAGGAAGTGGATTATCTTCTATCTATATATAGAGTATAGAATATTATAACCGCCACACATTGACAGATACCATACGGTTAAGGAATGCTTAGTGTATATTAACATCGTTATAAAAATAATAATGTCGATTCTATTGATACGTAATGAGTTATAGTTTATATTTTGACCTTTGTAAGTGTTATATACAAATTCTATAGTAATAATAACATGCGAGAGTCCTGGTAGCTCAGCATTCGGGCATAGTACGTTAGCAACCCGAGCTATATCGCCTCGGATCTAAAAGTTCTACAGCCTTTGTGGGCTGGATTGGTCAAGCAACTTCCTCCACCTCGGTCTATCCATGGCCGCAGTCCTCCAGGTTCCTATGCCAATTTCTTTGACGTCTCGATTGACACCGTCTAACCGAGTTTTGGTATTCCCCGACCTGTTCAACCTTCGGGGTCCCTCGTCATAATTGCCTTGGGTATCCTGGACTTCATCCATTCTCTGAACATGTCCAGCCCATCTGAGTCTGTTTAATTTGATGTGCCCAGCCACGTGCAGTTCTTGGTAGAGGTCATAAAGCTCCTGGTTATAACGGCTCCGCCATTGGTTGTACTCACACACAACGCCAAAGATACGCTACAGGATTCGTCTCTCAAACAGCGCGTTTTCATCCCCTCCACTAATAGTCCGGGTCTCAGAACCATAACTTAGGAGGGTTTGTATAAGTGACACAATTCACTTTTTTACATCGTTGGAATCAGAAACAAGACGCGTCGAATGATATAGGACTTGTAACAATTACATGTAAAATAGTGAAAATAGGATTTTCAAGATTGACACTTCTCTTGTATTTTTTGTGACGTAAAACGGTTTTCTATTAGGAAAACTCTAGGTTAATGACGTGGTAGAATACTTATTCAGCAAAAAATAATAAATCTCTCTCTAGTGTCGGTCCCTCATATCTGAGGATCGTGGTCACCATCAGGGTTGCACCTGGAGCGAATGATTTGCTTCCACCGGCTTCTGTCCAGTGCGTCTGCACTGTAAAATTTGGAGGACGACGAGTCTTTTACTTGATCGGACCACCTTGTTGGTGAACGGCCGCGAGATCTTTTGCCTCCGGTGTTCGCAACTACGATTAGTTTATCCAGACTTTCGTCGCCTCTGCGCATCGTGTGTCCGAAATACGCCAGGATTCGTTGTCGGCATATGGTAGACAAACGAGTGTTAATTTGTAGTAATAAATATTGTGTCCAATAACGATAGCTCTAGGTCCACAAACACGAAAGTTATAATTTAAAAAAAAAAATTTAAATGTTTTTCGGCTCTGGTGAACAATTTCATTTTTGTGGGTTACTACGTTTTTGTTTTCCAGCGTCGATATGTACATGAAATTATTAAAGTATTTTCGACGTCAAAGTAGTCGACGTATCTTCCTTTTTAGGATTTTTCCCTAAATTAATTATTATTAATTTTTTAATTAATAATAAACTTATCACTATTTTATTTATTTTTATTATAATAAGATTTTATTATTTACTATTATATTTAATTATTTAAAAATAAAATGATTTAATTTCTTCTTATATTTATATTCCTTCTATATATATATCACATATATTTCAAAAGGACGGATTATAAAGAGCTCACATTCAGGCCCTTTCTGCTTCTTTTATAAGGTAGTCAGTCCTCTTTGGACTTTCTTAAGATGTCCACCCAATCCTGCTCTGCGCTTGCTAGACCGTGGTCTATAATCGAAAACCTTTCAGTCCCTAAGTAATTATACTTATAGATAAAAATAACCTCTATTCATAGCTAGGTATATCCCCGATAAGAAAATATGAGATAGATACCCCCAGCCCTGTAGACTAGGACGGAAAATGAATTTTAAAATTGCCTACACTGTCACACACACCAATAGAAGCCAGAACAAAAAAATACCAAACCATAAATAAAAAAGGAACAATCAAATTCCGAAGCTATAAGCACAGATCGCAGCGAATTAATCACGAATATCCTGATAACCTTAAAAAAAAACAAAACTAGCGAAGCCCTAAACCCTGAAGCGAAATCCGCGCGTCGATCCCCTGACTCACGGGGCGGCGCCGTCACACTTGGACCGTTTGAATGAACGGACAAATTTAGAATGCATTCGATTCCGACTGTACGATGCGCTGGCGCAGGTGATTCAGGAACTATTCCCACGCGAGAATTACTACGAAAATAAATACTGGCTGGAGTACCTCCATTATAACTTGTCTGCGCATGTCAACATTATCTTTTTTTGTTGCCATATCGTTCCATGTGTGACTCAACGATGTCGACTATACGACTGTGAATTGTCGTTACATATCGACTCTCTCACTCGTAATATATTAGGAAGACGACGAGTCTTTTATTTGATCGGACCACCTTGAACGACCGCGAGATTTTTTGCCTTTGCTGTTCCTAATTACGATCAGTTTCTCCAGACTTTTCTCCAGGACGATATACAAAATATAAATAAAAGACTCGTCCTCCTCCAAATTTTACTCTGTTGCAGATCATCGCCTTCAGATGCAACCCTGATGATGACCACGATACTCAGACATAAGGGTACGAAACTTACCCTTACCTTACTTAAAGAGTTAGATATTAGGTGTGTTACTGGACTTACTTAAAGCTAGTTAGCTATTATAAATGTCTTGATAATTTTCCGATAAAAGTTACCAACCGAGTCGTGCCCCCGGGAACGGAATGCTAACGTGAATAGAGTAACCGACCAAGACGATATCTCATCTCGGGAGCGCTTATGCCTAATCAATCCCCTAAAGAGATTCCGGCTAACTTGAGAGGTGGCACAGCAGAGAGGAATTCGTGGTCGGTTGTGACCACTTAATATCAGGTGATCCATAAAGTAAAAAATCAAAGTACTGGAATAACGAATAACATTCCATCTTACAAGATACGATCGCATACGATTAGACGTGGTAAATTACCGATGAACTTGGAATGGAATGTAAAGCATTCGCAGTTCGCTCTGTTCATCATGATGTCATCAAGATAAAGATTTTATCGTCGATTAGCGAGAAATCTGTTGGATTGTATATCATTCAAATAATAGTTTGAAAATTAAGAAATGGTAGTGAACCAATTAAACGCATTCTCCATTTTATAACATGATAACACGCTTAGAAAATCATTTAAAAGTTTAATCAGAATCAGAGTTAATTATTTCTTGTATCATATGGTAATAAACAACGTTAAGAAACAAATTATATCGAACCGCCTGGAAAGGAGGTTCTAATTCGTTTTTTAAAGAACTACCCAGAGGCCTGGCCAGAGAAGCCGGCCTTAACTGCTTCACCGGATCGGGAGGTGGCATAGTTCTTAGGTCGCTTAGCCTGAACCTCTATCGCTAGTGACTCAACAAGGGTCCTCCCCGGTAAGGGGTAACCTCGGCTTGGACGGTTACTATGTAACGCTAAGCATTCCGATCCGAGTCCGCCAGAGGGTCGAACCACGACCCGGTCGGTTGCTTTTTCACGGATAATCATTTGAATTCGGTTGTATTTTTTTATGCACTTATAACTCAGAAAAGGAGGTTAGTAATAAATACTTTAGGATGAACCCGACAAGACCAATGCTGTATAGTCTTATAAAAGGGTGGCATATTTTTAATAACGTTATATAACGTGTTTTTAAATGGTTTTATTTCATTAATCTTAATCGTTAAGCAAGCCAGCAATAGCTCTTGCTGTTTACGATTAATAGAAAAAAAAACAAAATCTAAACTGGCCAGTTACAGTTTGGCAATAATATTCCACACGGAACTTGTGTTCGATACAGATTGTATGTTTAATGCTGTACATACATTCATACATATACATACATAATTTGCAATGAAAAGCTTAGTTGAGCGGCAGGAAACGTCTAATTCTACTTTTACTCTGTATCCAAATTTATTTGCCGTGCTCTAGAAATAACACTGACTTGAGGTGATGTCGGAAAAATTGTCACCCACTCTACCGGACATCTCATTAGATTTGTTTTTTTATCTTGATTACTATTATCCTATTTCAGAACTGAGAACTGTTACAAGTGTTGCCAATTTCTTTTTATACCATTTGGTAGTTTTATTTCAATTTAGAGAAAGATGACGTGCAATATATTAAAAGATTTACTCGTACTGTTATAATACGTCTAGATCAACTTCGAATAGTTTTATTAACCAATTTCCAAAAAGGTTTTGAAGGTTAATTTTTTTTAGTGTCAATTTGGTTCCATAGTCATTCTGTTCGCGTAGGACCATATCTTCGGAAGATCAGTAATCATATCAATTTTTTTTTGTACAAACCGACACAGATTAGCCAGAAAAAATGAGGTTGACTATTTCCATGGATTGAGAGGTGGCATAGCTCAGGTCGTTTAGTCTATCATGCCATGTAGAGTATCCAATTATCAGCCTGCAGGACAATAATAATTACTTTTTTTACTTACAGTTCCAGAACAACACACATGTATTTCCCCCAGTCGTAGGCGTCGTACAGCTGGATGAGGCGAGGGTGCCTTAGTCTTCTCATCACCTCCACCTCTCGCTCCACATTGCGCCTCTCGTCGCGCCGGCTGACAGACACCAGCTTAGCTGCCAGCTCTAGTCCGGAGCTCTTCTCACGGCAGAGGTAGACTGTGCCGAACTTGCCTCTGAAAAAGGATGAAGGTTAGCAGACTAAACAGCGGCACAACTCTAAACAACAATTAATTGTTAAAAGTTAAAGTTACAGACTTTATACATGTCCCGCTGCTGAGCACAGGCCTTCTTTGTAAAGAGAGTAGCATAGTCCGCCACGCGGCCCTAGTGCAGATTGGCAGACTTCACATGTCTTAGAAAAATTATCTAGGACATTAGGTTCGAGCGAGCATTTTGATCACATAAAATTGCAACAACAAATTTATTGGTGCAGTAGAGAACTAGGGCTGTTAGCGTACTATACAACGTGAGGCGATAACCCGGAACTGAGCTACCACGGCTTGTGTCGAATTGATCACTGTTCCATGCATGGTGTGAAGATTACCTTTGTTACCGAGACTGTGTGTGTGCAAATGAATATAATAAAGTATATATTTTATTTGAAATAAAAGACAAAACTGCGTTTCTTTATAATATTTAGAGAAACAACATTTAATATCCTTATTCCATATCTCTTTTACATAAACGTCATGAGATTGACAATTATGACATTTGAAAATAATTATTATAAAAATATAAAAAAGAATAAACTTAAGTAAGGAGATATATCCTTACTTTAGATGAATAATAAATCCAATATTATTTCCAGAATCTTGCACTTTTTCTAAGTTATAGACTTGAAAGAAAATTATTTTAGGCTATCCTATCATTCATGCAGACATGTCATAACCGCAAAATGACGCAAAGCCTTTTGTAACTTATTTGACTTGTTAATTTTGTTAAATTGGGAAAACTTCTGCCTTACCACAACAGCTTATATGACGTAAAATTACGTGTCCACTAGTGATGTGACTCACCGTCCAATCTCCGACAGCATTTCGAAAAAGTCGTTGACATCCGTGCCGCGTTTGATGGTGACATCTCGACAGGGAAAGGGCGGCTCTATCTCTGTAAAAGAAACAATACGTTACACCTTGACTTCAATCATTTATTGTTGTGGGCGTTGTTAGATCAGAATTACTACTTGTTTTTTTTTATCCTCCCCTCGCGACTGTTTATAGCATATTGCATACGTTAAATATTACGCGTTAAATATTAATCTGAAATTTGTATAAATTATGCGTTTTCTAATATCTTTAAACGAGCAATTCTTGTATGTATATATTATGTATATGAATCACGAAATCAGCTCCAATTATTGGATTTCATGAAGTTTTAAACGTGTCAGCTGGCAACACATGACACCCAGCGATTGATATGAGTAATAACTACCTTCAATGATATCTTAGTGATTTACATGAACCTTATTGTATCTTTAATTCATAATTAATAATTTAGTTGATCATCACATTAACTTGGCGTTGTAAACAATAATTTAAATTTATCAGTTCGTACTTTTAATTAATGTTGTATAAAGATTGTGAGGACGCGCCGTTGTGACTGTATTCGTTATAAATAATTCTTTGTACAACGTTACGCTGTTTAAATAAAGCGAGTGTATTAGTTGTTGGACTATTTTATTCCACAAGACTCACAAATTATTACATATGCGAGCGTTTTGGGGGGCGATAAATCGATTTAGCTAGGATTCATTTTTAAAAATGGTCGTTTATCCGTGTTTTCAAACAATGAAATCAATAATCCGAGTCCAGATGTCTCCAGTCTGATTTTTCCCGTTTTTTCTTGTTTTTTCTATTGTGAGAAAGATTATTGTGAGCTTTATTGTCAACGCAAAATACGATATTAATTACATATCACCTATTTTTTGTGGGATGTGACAATTAATTTGATCTGATTGATTGCTCTCTCCGTAAATCCAGCTAAAAAATAGTTCAAAGGATGTGTAAATTTATGTGTAGTTTTTCTGTCTATCAACAATTTTTTATTATCTGTCATCAGGTCAAATGTTTTCAAAATTCGATCATAATAGTTGGTCATCGAAAACAAAACGTTTTAAAAAAACATTAATTTTTTAAAACGTTTTCTTTCTAAAACAATCCATACGATTATGTTGTATGTTATCTAATCTGTCGGTATTAATTGCTCATAATATAAAACGAATTACACAGATAATTAATGTGTCATTATAAAATTATAGATATAATCATTCTGATCATTTAAAAAGACGTGAGAGAATTCAACAAACAACACAATTGAGTTCTAAAAAGTATACAATTAAAATGTCATTTATAGATGACGTAAGGTTTAAAATGACTATTGATTGAATGTCTTCTTAATTTTGATTATTATTCTGTGGCATTAAATAAAATTAAAATTTCATGACTGGACTCATGGGGAACATCTAACTTACATTTTCATTTTCATCTTAGACGTAAGAAATAAGTGTATGTGTTTTAAAAAGACTCGGCTTAAAGGTCTTGTTACCAAGCGATAAAATATTCATCAACAACAACATTAAAATTCCATACCGTATAAATATATATGAATATTTTTCATTTAGTTTCTATTTACATTCTTGTTGACAACAAGCACTTATAAATTGAACCTACAAATCTAATTACGTCCTTTGTGCTAATGTCATACGCTTTCCAAATTGGCGGGACTAGATATATTTGCAGATTTGACACTTTCTAAAACTTGTTTGTATGCTTTTTTTTTTGCAATTGGAAAGTAACGAGCGAAGGAGTCGACTTCATAGAGCCCGTGTTTTTAATTGTCAATAATAATCCCAATGGAATTGGAACATCATTGATTTTGAATTGCCAGTAGATCGTTTTGTGTGAAATTTAATGAGGTGATGAAGATTCCTAGCTAACCTAGTAGTATTAAGCTGTCCCTATCTACCCCGCAAGGGTTAAATGGACGTGAGAGCTTATTAAAGATAGCGAGCATTTAAGAAGAGATAAGGCTCTTTTTCAACCGACTTCAAAAAGGAGGAGGTTCTCAATTCTCTGTTTGTTTTGTTTTTATGTTTGGTACCTCATAACTTTCGACTGGGTGAACCGATGTGATGTTTTTTTTTTATTTAGAAGCTGTTACTTCCAGTGTAGTCCAATTCCGACGATAGCGTCCATGAGAAAACCATATAAGTCTTAAATTTGGATTAAGTATGTCCGCGACAAACGGACGAATAACTCAATATCACGCTAATTAATTTCGATGATTCATTTTTATTGGATAAGATGTACTTCAAGGGTTTGGGAGTTTGGTTAGGTTCTGATTAATTCTAATAAAACTATGGAATAGTTTGCCGATTGAGATTAGGGAGGCTTCGTCAACTAATGTCTTTAAATCGCGTGTATCTGAATACTTTCTGCTCAAACAATGAAAAATTACAAACTGGTATTTTTATAGTCGTTATATATAGTGTATTTATATTATTATATTTATATAGAAGTATCTATTTATGTATATGTAAATGTATATTTATTTATCTATATAATAGTTTTAAAACTCTATTTTTAGCAGCACTACCCTTAGCCTGCTCTTAACCACTAAAGGTTAGCTGGAAGAAAATGGTTATTGGCATTAAGTTCGCCTTTGTACATATTCTTTGGTGCAATAAAGGATTTATCTATCTAATTCTTCATAATATTTTTTTGTTTAGAAAGCTAGCATTTTTTTTTTCATAAATATTACTAACGTTCTCGTTAACCATTCCAACTAAGCTTAAGCTTGTGCTAGGAGATAGTTCACGTCAATAGTCAAATGGTGGATTCGGACTTACGACCTTACGATTCGTAGACCGTACCCTAAACCATTACAATAATATATTAAAAGGATAATATAGGAAATAGGAGTAATAATAAAAACCGACTTCAAATCAAACTTCAAATCGAACCAATTTTCCCGAAGTGGCACTCAAAGTTAGTTTAGCTTTTGAATGTCTCTTAGATTATCCGTGAAATAGCAACCGGCCGAGTCGTGGTTCGGCCCTCGAACGCCCTCGGATCGGCATGCTTACGCGTAACATAGTAACCGTCAAGCCGAGGTTACCCCTCACCGGGGGACCCTTGTGTCGAGTTACTAGCAATAGAGGTTCAGGCTAAGCGACCTAAGAGCTGTGCCACCTCTCAATCCGGTGAAGCAGTCAAGGCCAGCCTCTCTGGCCAATCTGTGTAGTTCGTCATAAAAAAATCGAACCAAACTTTAAACAATATTTTGCGGGAGCGCCCTCTCTGTGCTTCCGAATCATCGTAAGAATATTTTGAATACAATACTATAAATACAAAAATATTTGTAAATACTTTTGTATTTATATTATTTGATTAGAAATCGGTTTTTATTATTACTCCTAAGTATAAGTCGTATCTGGTCGGAAACATCCTCAATACAGATTTCACAAGGAAAAAAAAATACGCGGAAAACGTACATTTGTGGAGTGTGATAATGGCAAATAAAGATGGAGGATCGGTGGAGGAAATTCGCGCAAGGAATGATACCAAAAATTCATTTATTACCTTTACATAACGCTGTAAGCTACAGTTTATTAACACAAATAAACAGTTAAATTAGAACTGTATGGGCAACATTTCGTCATCCGACGACGTGACAAATGACTGCGCGTTCACGGGAGACTGTCTTCAACCGACATTTAGGGTTGCTAGTTTATAATCATAGTTAAAATCTTCAATTATCCAATTTGAATTCATAGTAATTTAAGGCTATTTTTTTTTCGAAGGCGCTGTTGTTATTTATCTTGCAACAACGTTGTGACTAATTAAAATTACGCTTTCGGAGTATGAAATTTCTCTACACTTATATAGAGAAGGACTGCATGTGCATAGTCATATTTTTTTTAAATTACACATAAAAAATGTATAAAATCAATAAAAAAAATCATTACACACACTCAAACGCCTTTGATACATGTACATACGGTTGTTATGTGGTTGCTTGGCAACGGTTAAGTAACTATGTTAATGATATACTTATGTTATTGGAACCTTGACCTTTTTTCTTTATTTATTCGGGACTTTTGCCCTTTTGGGCATGTCAGCCCCATCATACCCTAAACTACGCACACACACCTTGGTCGCATGAAGCGAGAAAGAAAGTCATCAATGTTGTATGGCCATAGCCACCAGCTTCCTCGCTCCCTCTGAGGTCGGGTCAGACAGCAGCATTAAGAAGACCCCCACATGTTGCTCCCTCAGTTTTAGACTATGTATTAATGACTTTCTTTCCGCTTCATGTTTGGCACATTCCCCATTATGTGGTGCACATCGTCCACCACTTGGCAAATGTCACAGTTCGGTGATTACAACGAACCTTGACCTGTGAGAAGTGATCTCGTGCTTTTAGCAACATGGTCGGGTACGCCAGCCACCAAAGAGCACACAAGAGGGCAGAAAACCTAAGCCCTACTAACTGAACGAAGTGTCGTAATTAAAATGCTTGTTCAGTGACAAAGTCGCCATGGCCGACATCGGCCTGGACACCATCATTATCATAAGGCGACCACTAGTTATTATAAGTCTTAATAAGGCTCAAAAATATCCCGAGACTATGTTTTATATGTAGATGAATAATAGAGGGCGACTGCTAGCCCACGGTGCCCAGCAGCCCTGTAGTTCTGCGCTTTCAAGAATAAGACTACGGTATCTCCTGCCTGTCGTAGAAGGCGACTAAAAGGGGCCTCGGGTTCACTGGGCAACAGGGTTTCCACCCTCATCCCCACTTTTGCAACATCGGCTGGCCCGTGTCGCCTTGCACTGCGAGGGCACAGTGGGGGAGGGAGTAACCTCCCCTCCCTCGGGAAGTGCTCTCCTTGAGCTTAGTGCAGAGGGGCTCCGGTCAGTTCGACTGGAGATCCAGGAGCCCTTCACCTTGCACCGAGGAAGGGCCACCGGGGAGGTTTTAATGGGTAAAAACCCCAAATAACCGCCGCCTTTCCCCCAGAAGGCGGGGTATCTTTATTTTCATCCCGTTTACAAAAAAAAAGCCCACGGCGCCCATCTTCGTAATCGTAAAATATCTTACAACGTCATCATAAAATATTTTATCGCAATATAAAAGTGAAATCAAGAGGAACGTAAGAAAGTCAGGCCGTGCAAGTTTCCGATAAGGTAACTTACACGTATATTTTATATGTCCATAAGTGGGTCGAACGTGTTATTTCTTATCTGTAATGATCGTGCAGTGGTTTCACCTAGTACGATAACAATAAACTAAGAGATAAGAGAAAAAAATCAAGATCGTATTATCCTAATTTTTTTTAATCACGAACTACATAGATTGGCCAGAGAAGCTGGCCTTGACTGCTTCACAGGAATTGAGAGGTGTCATAGCTTGCCGCTTAGCCTGAACCTCTATCGCTAGTAACTCAACACAAGCATCCACCTCAGTGAGGGGTAACCTCGGCTAGGACGGTTACTATGTTACGCGTAAGCATTCTGATCCGTGGGCGGCCGAAAGGGTAGAACCACGACTCGGTCGGTTGCTATTTCACGGATAATCTAAGGTACATTCAAAAGCTAACCTAACTTATATGCTACTTCGGGAAGCGTCGGCGCTGGGAGAAGAAGTGGCCGAAGAAACTCCAGTAACGGTCCTAACATCTAAGGGGTATATTATCCTAATGTCACGCTCGGACGTAGAGAATAAAAACTTACGTTTTTTTAATCCAATCTTAGTAGAGATTCAATGGTGGACGAGATGACAATGGTACACGACTTTTAGCAACTAGTTTTTACGTATTTTTTTAATACTTTCAAAGCAAGTGTTTGTTGCCACCTGATGTAAAATGGAAATGCAGTCCTGGTTTCTACTCTTCGCACATTCGAATGGTGAATGGAAAGACTGACGCGGGCGAACTATTCCAGTCCTTTACTGTTCGATTAATGAAAGACGAAGCAAAGCGCTTCCAGCAGTGCATCTTAAAGTCCGATGGTAGAATAGAAATGGGAGAAATAGATCATGTACCTGAGCACATTTCATAATAAATTAATTGGTAATTGTTAAAAACAAATCGACGATGACGAATTTATAATTTCCCAACTTTCACTTTTATCCAGCAAGTTTACTATAGCTGGCAACCCTCACAGACGGCTGTCGCCGGCGACGATTTGAACCATCCGACGCGCTACGGTCAAAAATAAAGACGGATTCCTTTCTTCTGCCAAAAATCATGTGTTTTTGTTTATTTTATTCACGATCGCACTGTCTATTTCGATCCACGCTCTTTAATACTATATTTCGAGTGGCTATCGAATTTGTCACGAATAATCAAGGATTAATATACTATAAGTACGTACTTATTGAATGACTCATTTGTATCTACTGCCAGATATCAATGATGTTATTAACCTAGTACATACACGATGTTAAACACATACTAACACGACGTGTAAAATGTGTGATATAATATTTAGATGTAAATGCATTATATTAACGCAATAGTTACTGTAAAAGAACTGATAGATACACTCTAGTGCCCCATGTTTGCTATCGTAACTGAATGTTTACTATGACAATCGATCGCTTACAGTTCAATTGTCATTGTGAAAAACAAAATTTACTAATTTCACAGTGGTCGTCATTTTTGAATCGAAATTGTTGATTAATTGATTGAAATTTAACAGCATATTGTGAAAATGTCATTTTGTAACGACTGCCTCCTCCTGGCGTCCGTTTCAATGCTGAGGGTCGTGACCACCTTGTTGGTGATCCCTCGCCACTTTCCTCTATCTACAGCCGTTTACAAAGCATTGCTAATCGAAGTGCGCAGAGAGTGAGAATCTGATCAGTCCAAACTGTTGGGCTTCGACGTCCGGGTCTTGTTCTGGTAATTTTAGCAGTGACAACCAACTTTTTGTCCAACCAAGTTGTTACTGTTTCTTTTGGCGATGTGACCAAAATATTCAAGGATCTTACGCAGGCATTTGGTGGACAACGTAGCTTTTATCTTGAGTTCACTAAGGATTACCAAATACAAACAATAGAAACAATATTGAAGTGTGTCACTGATACACCATCGGTGAACTATAGTTGCACAACTGTACTGATTATAGCGCGGATTAGCCGGCTTTACATGTCTTAGAAATTATCCTCATGATGTTTTCCGACACTGTCGAGCACCAGCATCAGAGGATGGCGAGGAACTTAATGAGATGGCACAAATTTACCACGGCTCATGATATTTTATATTGTAAGCTCATTAAAACATATTGCAGTAAAATTGTTCACTTCAATATATTCCAACCAGACCCGATATATTGTCACAAGTGTGAATGCATTGACGCGTACAGATGTTTCGTCTCAATACGTGGCCGATTATGTACTACATTCTTCTTTATATTCTATACTCATTGACTTATTTTACAAATGTTTTATCAACATATTTTAATATTAATAACGATATTGCTGACAGATCAATGAGCGCGACCGGCGGTGCTGGTCTATATTACCATCCCACATAACCAGAATCTCGTGAAGGCGTAATGGGAACAATAACTAAATACCTTGACTTGGTCTACGAAGTGACCGCCATGTGATATGTGTATTCAACGATCATTGCCCCGATAGTCGTTTCTGCAAACGGCCTTATACCGAAAAGTCTTGAAAAACACCTCGAGAGACTATTGCTATGGCTGGGGTCGATCCATCTGTCGCGAGCACGCTTCCCCGAACCGCGCAAGACAGTCCTCGAAAGTCGATGTCGATCGAAAGAAAATGGCGCCTATAGCATCTTATTCCACATTCGTGCTCAAGGCGTTGTCATAAAAGACACACATACCTCGCCTTGAATTATCATAAATCAATAAATATCACAAGAATTCTACTACACGACTTTAGGACTTGTCTTGTCTTTCATCGGGAGGCTAGGTCCTTTTTTTTTGTTGACGGGGAGGAAATCTTCAGAAAGATACCCCGCCCCCTGGGAAGGCGACGGTTATGTGGGGTTCTTACACACTTAAACCTCCCCAGTGGCCCTTTACTCGGTGCAAGACGAGGGGCTCCGGGATCTCCAGTGGAACGCACCGGAGCCCCTCTGCACTGTGCTTAAGGAGAGCACGTCCCAGGTTACTCCTCTACACGGGCCAGCCAATGTCGCCTTCTTCCCGGGTCCACTTTGGTGGACGACTCAGGACCCTCCCTTGTCGCCCAGTGAACCCGAGGCCCCTTTTAGTCGCCTTGTACGACAAGCAGGGGATACCGTAGTCTTATTCTTGAGAGCCCAGAACTACAGGACTGGAGGGGAGGCTAGGTCCTATGCTAACCTTTAAAAAAATAACGAATTGAGTACCTTTTTGTCGGTTAAAACATGGCAAATTTGCGTTGAAAATGCAAAAAAATGCTATATTAGTCCGTATTGTTATTTATGAGTACGTTCTTTGGATTGATAAAGGACAATCGTTATTATAAGGTACTGGCATTAAACAAAAAATAACTCAGAATCAAAGAAACAAAATACGAAAGGTCAACGACTTTACGTCCCGTGTAAATAACGCGATCGTTAAATGAATTAAACGTGGCGTTTGTCTTTTTTATAAAGGAATAAATGCAATAAAAAGTTCCACAGCTTAGTAATATGCTTTTCAACACATCGTTTACAGTTCGGACTGAATTTCTTTTGAGTGTAGTTCCAACTAAGATAACATCCTACTTAAAATACATCAACTATTAACCCTTGGTTTAAGCTAGTTCTAGAAAGCTAATGGTTACTGGCCAAATGGATGGAAAAAATCCACGCGGTCGTCACATGGTGGTCAAACGCTCACGGTCTGCCAATAACTAAAGCAATTTTTGAAGCGTCAATAGCCTAATGGTTTAGGGTACGGCCTGCGAAACGTAAGGTCGTGGGTTCGAATCCCCCATTCGACTATTGCCGTGAACCATGTCCTAGCACAAGCTTAAGCTTAGTAGGAATGGTTAACAAGATTGTTAGTAATATTTCTGAAAACAAAATAAAAGAAATATTGCTAGCTTTCTTTAAAAAAAATAATGAAAATATGATATAATCAAACACTAAATTTTAAAATCAACTCATGTAGCCATTTTTTGGGATAATCTAAGCTAAACTAACTTATAAACTATGGAAGAAGAAGTGGCCGAAGAAACTCCAGCGACGCTCCTAATCATATCCAAGGAGTGGGTGAATCTCCTTTTACGAATTTTATCTTTTGAATTACCTGACGTTTCCAACACAGCTATAATTTTCTCGATCTTGCGAGGTTTGGCATTCCTTATCACAAATGATCCGTCAAATAATAAACAACTATCTTACCGCCAACTGGATCTGTCTCGTCCACGTGAATCATATCGCGTGATCTGTAAAAGATAAAGAAAACAAATTAAAATTAAAAAATGGAAAACTCTCCTAGCTTCACATTTATGATTTAGCTTAGTATATATGACTGACGTCGATTTGGTTAAATTGTAACCATGGACTGTTCGCCAAGTTATGAAAAAAGTTAACATACATATTGTCAGCCTTTATCTCTACAAAAGCATGGAATCAGCAACGCAACTTTCTCTTGCGGTTCCAATTTTGAAATGCACGAAGCAGTAATTAAGATATCACTGTGAATTGATGTTTCACCGTTTGTCGGCTGAAAGAATTAACAAGAGAATTGATTAAACGCTCATTTCGATGTTGATAAGAAGCGAGATGAAGTCGATTTATATGATCATTTAAGATAAAATTAAAGGAAGCACCAGGTTTCCAATAAAATCAGAATCATCCAAATCGGTTCATCCAGTCGAAAGTTATGAAGTAACAAACATTAAAAAAAACATACATCCGAATCGAGAACCTCCTCCTTTTTTAAATCGGTTAAAAAAGTTATTACTAATATAATTGCTAAAAATAATTGGTATTATTCCGGTTTTACAGGGAAACATCGCGCCAAAACGCCCGTCAAAAGTGGGGCAACGAAACTCGACACGGGGCCGCTCAATATTCGTTGAATTTAATAATTTCGCTTCCGAAAATGTTCATGCGTGAAAGCTGGTGAATAAGGCGATGAATTAACTTGATTTATACACATTCATATATTTATGGGCGCTTTATCGCAGCTTGTAAGTCTGATGTGACATTGGTATTAAAATGAACGCTCCAGAATGATTGCTAGTTAAATTGCGCCACTGTGTTACGAAGAGCCGTGGTAGCTCAGTGTCCGTGCGGTTGGCTCAAGTTGCGTAGTACGCTAGCAACCCGAGTTCGATCCCCGGTGTCGGTACCAATAAATTTGTTGTTGCAATTTTATGTGCTGATTTACCACGCGGTGAAGGAAAACATCGTGAGGAAACCTACATGTTTTAGAAAAATTTTCTACGGCATGTGAAGTCTGCCAATCCGCATTAGGGCCGCGTGGCGGACTATGCCCTTATACTCTCTTTACAGAGAAGGCCTGCGCCCAACAGTAAGACATATAAAAAGGCTGTAACTGTGTTACGATGGAGTACCAATTACACCCCAATACTATTTCAATTGTTCGTTTTTGATAATCTCGTACTAAATGATATATTGCAAATATGCTGTTACATTTAAATCAATTAATCATAATCAAATAATCTAAGCCAACGTAAATGGCCCGTGCCTAGCCTAGACCACATATTATGGTCAGTTTCGTGACAGCAGATAAGCTAAGATCTTTCAGGCGATTTCTCTCTCTCATCGATGACTTCATAACTATGGCTGGAAGTGGCTACGTGCAGATAAGATATTATATAGTGGAAGTCATTAGGGAAAGGCTAGATCCAGCAGTCGATAGATACAGAGTTACAAGTTAGAGATTTTACATTTATTTAAAATGTGGAAATAGGGTAAACCTTTTTTTTTTATCTTTATAATTTTTTTTTTAAAAAGAAAGCTAGCAATAATTCTTTTTTTTTCAGAAATATTACTAACAATCTTGTTAACCATTCCAACTAAGCTTAAGCTTGTGCTAGGACATGGTTCACGGCAATAGTCGAATGGTGGATTCGAACCCAGAACCTTACGATTCACAGGCCGTACCCTAAACCATTAGGCTATTGACGCTTCGAAATACTACTTGATACTACCGATAACGCCGCCCTTATCGGTTGAGTTTATTTTTTCTTTTCGTCAGCCCTGTAGTTTTGGGCTCGTAGAATAAGACTACGGTATCCCCTACCTGTGGTAGAAGGCGAATAAAAGGGGCCTCTATAATTCGCTAAAGTGAGGAAGAAGTCGACATCGGCTGAACCGTGTGGACTTGCACTGCGAAGGCACAGGGGGAAAAGATTAACCGATACGTGCTCTCCGAGAGCACAGTGCAAAGAGGATCCGGTGCGTTTCATTGGAGATCCCGGAGCCCCCACCATGCACCGAGGAAGGGCCATCGGGAGGTTTTAGTGGGCAAGAACCCTACATAACCCCGCGTTCCGAATTATGGGAAATGCGAGCAATAAAGAGTTTATCTATCTATAATAATGGTTTAAGGTACCGTCTGTGAAACGTAGCGTAACGGTCGTTGGTTCAAATCCACCATTCAACTATTGACGTGAACCAACCTAACACAAGCTTTAGCTTAATTGAAATGGAAATGTCAGTAATATTTGTAAAAGAAAAAATATTGTTAGCAGACTTTATTTCTTAGACAATTGTTTAATAAAAAAATCATAACAATCCGAACAGAATAACAATCGCTGTCTAATAGAATGTAACTGGCCAGTACTCAACACCAAGGCCACATGAACTCCATTATGACATTCTAGACAAACAGGGCACTCTCCAGCGATTTATAATAAGCCCGACTGCAGGAGTATTCGGGTCATCTATTTAGGTTTACGAACGAACGTTACGGGACATGTTATTACGATCATACAGCCCGGTCACGATTCTGAACGCACGATTACATTGCAAATGAAGTCTTTTGTCTATTGTTGAACAACTACACGCTCTCTTGCTAATGTAAACGTCAGACTTGGCTCAATGTGTTGAACTTCCTTTGCCTTTCTTTATACGTTAAATTAAAACATTGCTCGTTGGTCTCGAAACGAATACAAATTTCTCGCATTCCGACATAACGTTTAAACGTGTTACATACATATACTAAGACAAACTGTATGTATGCTTACAAGACAAGCTCTTGTTATAAATGAGATAAATTTTATACATGATTATAGATTACAGTAATAGCCTACTGGATAATCGGTACGACTTAGTTCGCGGGTTCGAACTCTCGAAAAATTTGTGCCCAGTATAGTAAGCTGTCTCCTTCTACCCTGCTGTGGTAAAAATGACGTGACGTAAGCCCTATTTTTTTATCCATAACGACAACATGCAAGCCGGCGGAGTCTGGTATTTGCCAGTGACGTTTTATTATGAAACCAATCTATTGCAGTTATATCATCATTACCAAATAAGTCAAATATTAACATCCACCATTGGCGTGCGAGTGTTGGACTAATGGACAGTTGTACACAATTGGTTTAGAAGACTTGGGGCTCAGGTTATGTGGAAAATAAAAGAAAATATATACCTAGAAGTAACTATTAATTTTCATGTATATAAATAAAGTCTATATGTTTACGTAAATTAAAGACAAGGCTGCGTTTTTGTACAATATTTAGAGAGACAACATACAATGTCCTTATTTCAAATCTCTTTTATATAAATGTAAATCACACTGACAATTATGACATTTGAATAATAATTATACAAATAGGAAAAAAAAGATTAGGTAAGGAGATTTTATATCTTTACTTTACATCTCCCCCCTTCTTCTTCTTCATAAAATGCCTCTCCGACTAGCGAAGATTACGAAGCTCTTGCGAGGCGAAATAGTTGGGCGGCACTCGCAATTCCGGTCCACTCTCTTATGTTCCGCAGCCATGACTTCTTTCTACAACCAATACTTCTTTTGCCAGAGACTTTTCCCATCAAAATAAGTTGAAGAAGGTCATATCTCTCGTGCCTAACATCGAATCGATGATATACGTGATATCATCGTCAAATACATCATCGTATATCACAGTTAAATTATGATAAATCGGAATTAAAAATCTTTGCAGGCTGTTGATTTTAACATTTGATTCGTCACGTTTGAGTCCATTAGAACTGGGGTTTTATGTCTACTCGTAAATATATAGTAGTATAGTTCTTTTACGTAGAACAGAATAAGACAGTCCCGTTCAAAACGGAATGTATTGTCACCCTGGATATAGTAGATAATACATTTTTATTGGCTCCATTCTAAGTACAATGTATCAGCTATATAGTACAAATATTCTTCCAAATTATATCAAAGAGCTGTTAAATATAACGAGACATGAATTTATTGTTTTCTAAATGTAATACATAAAATAAAAATATTTTATCTATCTCGCATTCCTTCTGGCAAAGTGACTGCGAAGTGTTTTTTAATAGGCCCCATCAATTAAAGTCTGTGGCTACAACGTGTTTGCGATTTAAAAAAAAAAGATTGTGCCATTCGTAAAAATAAATCGCAAATTTGTTCCGGCACTTCACGGTTCGTAAAATACGTTTCAGATGGAAGTTACGCACACAGAAAACGGGACAAGGACGATGTTTTTAGAGTCTCAAATGTATTAATTTGTATTTTATTTTAAAAAAAAAAGCGCAGAACAGTCACATCGCTTAAGGTGGGCATGGTACGTATAGAGGATGGAAGATCATAAAGCACCCAATGCTATGAGCAGGTGGAAGCCGCAACAGAAACGATCAAGAGGAGACCAAAAATGAGATGATGTGACAGAGGGAGAGATCTTAGAGCCATTGGAAAGTTGACCACCTGGAAAAGGAAAGCCGAGGACTGAATCGAATGGCACAACAATATTGACATGGCCATAGCCATAAGGGGGTATAAAATGCGTCAATAAAAAAGAAAGAAAAAGAAAAAAAGCAACGGAGGCCTACTGTGGGCACCCCTACCCCACGCATGGGACATAGGATAATACTATAACATCGAGCCAGCGAATTTCTAAGGAATTTGGGACTAAATCGGAAATAACATTTAAAAGTTCACATAGAATGTGACTAAACTAGAGAATGGTAAGCTTCAGTGATTTGGACATGTAGAAATGACGAGGGAGATAAGAGAAGAATAAACTAAGAACATAAAAGTGAATAGCACAGTCTGTAAAATTCATGCATGGATGTAAATTGATCTCATACATATAATAATTGTTTAACTTTTAACAGAATTCGTTGCTGCGTTTCTGTATAATCCTAAAGAAACATAAAAAAAGATATGCTAACAATATTTTTTTCATAAATAATACAAACATTATTGCTAAGCTTAAGCTTGTGCTACGAAATGGTTCACGTCAATAGTCGAATGGTGAATTTGTTCCTACGCACTTACGTTTCTCAGACCGTACCAAAAATCATTAGGTTAATGACGATTCAATACCTTTATTATGTACAATAGCTATAAATTATTTATTAATTAGTTGTAAAAAAGGGGCCACTTAATGCCAAAAGGTGTGTTGAGAAAAGTATAAATCGAGGCTGTCTCTGTCTACCCTGCTTATTTAAAAGGACGTGAAAACTTTTATATTATTATAATGTTAATAATAAACTGATATGCTACTGGCCAAAATTGTTATCTATTAACCATTTTCCGAGATTTTTAGAAAGAAAATTGTTTAGTTGTCTCTGGTCATTTCAAACAATACACGGACACTAGAAGTCTTTGTTCTTCTAGAAATCGATATTACGTTACGTACAATGTGTCGTTCAATTTACATTCACTATGCCTGGCACGTGTGTTGTTCAAAGTGTGCGTAGGAGATATGTGTCATGTTAAGGATTATCTACGTAAAATACAGTCACTAAATTTATCATCACAGATAAGTACAATCTACGAATTTATTTACTGTCAACAAACGTGCTGCTATTTACATACCGACTTATTTCTTTCGAATGAAAAACGACTCAGTACAAATATCCTTAGGATTATCACTTGCGCTCAAGAAAAATAAATATAATTTTATCAACTCACAAAAAGCGTTTTAATTGTATAATAACACCTAAATGTATAATAAAAATTGTTAATTGTCTATATCCGTGGAAATGCAACCGGTCTAACCGTGGTCACTCGGAATGTAACTGCCAACAAATTTAACCATTTCAAGCCAGGATAGTGTAACGATCCATCGGGCAAAAAACAAGTATTTTTACGACTGAGAACATAACCTACTTAAAATCGTTATCATATCAAACGTTAATCTATATTAAGACTTATATAGTTTTCTCATGGATTCCATTGTCAAAACTGGATCAAATTTGTTAAATGGGACCACACGAGAAGCACCAGCTTTCAAATAATAATAGTATAATAAATTTAAAATTATTCAACAAAGTCCCTCTTTTTTTGTTAACGCGGGGAATCTTTTTATAGACCATCCTTCGGTACCCTGGGTGGGCCCGGAGGGATGTGTGGGACTCAGCCTGGTCAGCCCCTACCCACTAAACCTCCGGCGAATGCCATCAGCCGTTATGAGCGGGGTGCCCCGGATCTGTCAGCGTCAGGACGACAAAGTCCCTCCTGAGCTAGCTACTATTGGACCTGTGTTTCAGGAGTTAGCAATAACAACAACAAGCATTAACAATAATGTATAAATATGTGTGTGAGGGTGCGTGTGTAATCTTGCATTTGTGTTTGTCTCTCAGCTTTATATATAAATATTGTTATATGTATAATTTAATTTTATACTTATATTAAATTAGAAGGGTTTCCGTCTGAATGTAGTTTAACTCTAGTAACCACTTTTTACAAACTAATTTACATTTATAATTCGATAGAGGGTGGATTTTTAAGATTTTAGAAAATTAGAAGAGATATTGGCTCCGAAGCTCTGAAGAAATAAAAAAAATATCATCGAATTCCTCCATCCCTTCATCCAGTCGAAAGTTCTCAAATAACAAAAATAAAAAATTCAGTTGAAAGACAACCTTTTCCTTTTCTGTAATCAGTTCAAAAGGTTTGTATTCTTAATTTCTCCTTTACGAAGCTTGCGATACCAAGGCGAGATTTGACGTGTGACAGCGCAACGGTCGTCTCTGGTCCGCTACTTTCCCATGTCAAGGTGAAATTCTTCTCGCCGAGAAGATCTGTGGGCAGCCGGGAGAACTCGCGCCGAATGATTGGACGCCGGCTGATTTATTGTGCAACTGCATATAAATGTTTCTTTCTCTTTAACTAATCAGATAACGGATGTTAATATTGTTCAACCAAATTCGAAAAAAGGAAAAGAGGCTCTCAATTCGTCTGTAAGTATTTTATGTTTGTTACCTCATAACTTTCGTCTTTTTATAAAGGATATACTTTAAAGATAGTGGGGTGAGAGTTGGGTTAGGTTCTGATTAATTCTATTTCGTAGTTCCTATTTGAAGTCGTTTTTTGTTGTTACTCGTAAATAAACTTGTTATTAACAGACTAAAAAAACCAGTCAGTTCTCAACTCCTTCGTAAAAATCGTATAGAAGCACGCATGTTGATTGACATATTAGCAGGTTCATGACAGTGTAAGACAGGCAAGTCGAGTACCTACGATAAACACACAAATAAAATGTGGAAAAAATAACACAGGCACCAAAACTCCGTAATATAAGTATGGAAATAAAGGCTTTTGGAAATGTTTTAAGCCGTTTCGTTTGTTTTGATTTTATTTCTAAAGATACTAGCATTTAGTTTTGTATTTTACAGTAAAATATTATATACGAAGTTCATTATATAGGAATAGGAAAACACAAATGCTCACTTCTTTCCTGGACCCCAAATCGCATCGTCTCAAAATGGTGGGAATTTAAAACTTAAAGAAATTATAATTTCTCGTAGTATATATTATGAATAACAAAACAAATGCGTATATGTTCATGTGATTAGTTTGAATTACATAATAATTTTATTATATTTAATAATACTGGCAGCATTTATTTATTGCAAATAATAATTTATCTGTGAACGTTTCCCGCGCATAAACACGTCATCCCAGTTATAGATGTCACTTGTTAGTTATGGTTAGCGTTTGGCATCCCTCACCGTTGATAAGTCTAGACGTCTTGTCCTATAAATTCTTAAGAGATCAAAAAGCCAAGCACCCATTTATTACTCGGTTAAGAACCTAAGAGTAATATTCCATTTAAAATAATAACGATGTATTGTAAGTATTAAAATAGATGCACCTATTTTAATTGAAGCTTTCAATAGATTGTGTCTCATCCAATAACCTTTTTATAGTAATCCACTGCAATTTCCAGGGTTGCCAATCTTATATATAGTATCTAAGACCTTAAAACGAGCAATTCTTATATATATATAGAAATATATAATCTAAATCTCGGAAACGGCTCCAACGATATTCATGAAATTTAGCATGCAGATAGTCTAGTCGATCTAGCTAGGTTTAATTTTTAGAAAATATCGTTCCATCCGGGTATATGTATTACAAAGTAAACTTCAATAGGCGGCGTTGCTAAGCAACAGTAAGTCCAGCCAGACACAACAGTGCAGAGGGCTCCGGTGAGTTCTTCTGGAGATCCCGGATCCCCTCACCATGCACCGAGGAACCCATTTTAATGGGTAAAAACCCCACTTAATCGCCGCTTTCCCCTAGAAGGCGGGGTATCTTTTTGAAGATTTCCTCCCCTTTTTTAAAAGCCGGTAGGTACTTAGCAAATCAGAATTGAGTATTCGTATACAACAAAGAGGAATTAATAAGGATAGAGGTTTCGAAAGTTGATAAAATTCAAAACATTATTTGATCTTCCATGTTTCGATCACGTCAGGGTCACCAATGTGGGAGGCCTCCACTCTTGTTGATAATTGCGGGAAGAATAACACTCGGAGTCCAGATTTGTAATGTCCTTTATTTTCTAATTTCTCTACCATTTATACAATCTTATGTGCTGCGTCCTTACTGGTACTAAGTAGAAACTAGGTTTGTCGACCAATCAGGAAGGGATACTAATCAACAGCTATTTACAATGAGAGTGAGCGAGAGGTGACCCTCTCTGTCACACATCTTGCGCGCTTCGCACAGATATGCTGTTTAAGACCCCCGATAATACTAACTGGGGTAGATGGAATGAAAAGGATGTTATAAAGGAGAGAAAGGATATATTTATTTTAGTGAAAACGAATTTGACTACGTTATATGAACTAAATCTCTAAATACAGAATAAGCCGCTCCAATTAAATGTTGGCCGCGCACAATACCTAGACGATGAAATGTGTCAAGAACATTATAATGCATTAATTTTAAGAAATAATAAATGTGTGTGTGTATAGTTAATCATATCTCTTAATTTTCCACATCATCCTCATAATTGGGTTGACATAGAATTCGTGTTGCGCATAAATTATTTTCTACGAGTTAGTTTATTAAAATAGTAGCGTACCCAGCCCGCTTTGCCGGGCTAGATTTCGTTTTATTCTATTTAAACCAAATCTTTCATCATTAAATATTTAATTTAACTCTCATAATATACTAAATTATTCATTTCTCTCCGTATTCTCTTCTCGAGCGGAGCGGGTGACGATCATTACCTACACCTATGTAGATATCAGTAAATACAAATACAAAGGATTACTCACCATGTCAATCTGAAGAATCCCTGAAAGTTTCATTAAAATCGTTTCAGCCGTTTCGGAGCCTATACGGAACAAACCCACACACTTTATCTTTTATATATATAGACTAGCTGCGCCTGCGGTGTTACCTTATTTTGGTAGATGTGCCGTATATATATTTATATGCATGCAGTAAAAAGCGGTTATTTTAATATTACAGTCCGATTTAGTTCAATTGTTGTATATAGAACTGGACCCAATACAGCGCCTTGGGGGAGCCTCTTGTTTAGCAATGCACTGCCGCCGGCTGATGAGAGATTGCGTGTTTCAAATTGATTTTATTATCTTGCTGAGAGTTATCAAAACTGCGCACGACAGCACCGCCTTTGTTCTCAAGCTTTCGTAATACTGGCTGATTGTTATTTGATTTCTGATTTGAAAATATCGCCCGTCACCCAGCTGAGGGCAGAGATCGAGTAATTCCACTTAGTAACCTCCTAGCACCTCATTTGCTTCATTCACATCCATATAAAACACTGTACAATGTTATTTTTGATCCTCGTTCTCCCCCCTATCTGAAGAAGTATTTTTACTATTGGAATGCAGACCAAAGACCACTACCCTCGGCTATGGTAATACACTTTATGTGCTATATACTAAGTTTTTGTGGATTTCTTACACTGTGAAGACTTGCTATTATTAAGTCTTAGCTGAATAGCCATCTTCTGAACGCAGTCAGCGAGTGTGTTCAGATGGCTATTCAAAAAATCAATCACTATGATTAACTTCTCTATAAACGAAATAGAAAATTCATTCATACAGCATTTAAGGTAAAACTACACGCCCCCGGCGAGTTTAACCGACTAGAATGTATCTAAGAAATGATGTCTTGTATACGTTTAAATTGTTCCTACATCCATACATGTCAAACTTAACGAGTGCGCAATCTATTGTTGTTGGACGTTTGTATTGTAATTGTTTGTGACGCGTTTCGTGGCCACCGGATGAGTCAATTGTGTAGAAGTAATTAAGGGAGAAATTATTAATAACGTTTTATATATGATCCTTGTGCCAAAGAGTAATACTGAATCAAAAGCAGAAGCGTCAATAGCCTAATAGTTTAGAGTACGGTCGAATATACCATTCGACTATTGACGTGAATCATCTTGTACAAGCTTATGCTTAGTTGGAATGTTAGTAAAATTTGTAAAAAAAATTGTTAGCTTATTTTTTTTAAAGATTCGGGTCCCAGTGGGTTAGAGATATTTTTTCGGTTGGTGCCCGAGAAGCCTTGGTTGAAACCTTGAATTATATTGATGCTTTACATGCTATAGCAAGCTGGATAGAAGATGTCTGAGGAAACCGACACACTGCAACGGCGTTGCGTAGACAGGTGCATATCTTGGCAACACTTTTATATCAAATGTTAATTTTTAATATTATTTATAAACAATTTTTCTATTTATAATCAAAAAAAAATTTTTTTTTCAAATACTAGCAAATTTTGTTATAAATGTTAAAAAAATTCTTGTTAACTATTTTATATAAGCTAGCTGCTTTAGCTAAAAGAATAGTTCACGTTAATTATCGAATGATGGGTTTTTAAACGACCTTGCGTTTCGCAAACCATAAGCCATTCCGCTATTAGATATATAGATAGATAAATACTTTATTGAACTAAAGAACATGTACAAAGGCGAACTTAACGCTATTTAGCACTTTGTTCCAACATTTAGTGGTAAAGAGCAGGCTAAGGGTAGTGCCGCTAAAAATAGCATTTTAAAACTATTTTATAGATAAATATAGATACATTTACATATACATACGAGTACATAGATACTTCAATATAAATATAATAATATACATACACATGGAATATATAAACGACAATATATATACCAGTTTGTAATTTTTCATTGTTTGAGTAAAAAGTATTCAGACACACGCGATTTAAAGACATTAGTTGAGGAAGCCTCCCTAATCTCAATCAGCAAACTATTCCATAGTTTTATAGCTGTACAGGTAAAAGAATTGCCATAGAAATTCGTGTGACATTCGCGGAACGTTAGAAATTTGTTATAGAATTATTATTAATAACGCTATTGCTAAACTAAAATTATTATTTGAATTTAGAATTTCAAAATCCAAATTAAAGGCGCTGCACAATTTGTTTTGGCTATTACTGGCTGAAAGCCATGTAATTTTATCGAGTAACGGCTCCATCGTATGCTTTAGTAGAAGCACTTTTACTATGTTATTAAATTATCTTGTCAATTAAAATTATGTGAATTATTATTCATAAAGCAAAAACTCTGTACAAGGCGCCAATAATTATATCCTCTTTACAAATTCCTCAACACCCTATATAGACTGGACCATACCATATCTACTCGTAGTTAGATGTTTGTTTAGTATACGGAGTCTATGATGGTAAGTACCAGATAAGTGAGATGAAAACAATTTTTAAATTAGAATTAGTGATGACAAAGGTATCATCGCATGGAGCCAGCACAGATAAACTTTTCGGAAGAATACCTCTGCAGCTTTACTATACTTACACATAAACTGTTGAGTGTACTGTGAAGGCCGGAACAAACTGTATTATAGTACGGCAGAAATCCATCCTTTTCTTTTTTAAAGAATGATAGCATTTTTTTTTCAAATATTATCTAACATTCTTGTTAACCATTCCAACTAAGCTTAGACTAGTCCTAGGAGATGGTAGTTCTGGGCTCTCAAGAATAAGACTACGGTATCCCCTGCCTGTCGTATAAGGCGACTAAAAGGGGCCTCGGGTTCACTGGGCGACAAGGGTGGGGGCCTTTGTCGTCCGCTAAGGTGGACCCGGGAAGAAGGCGACATCGGCTGGCCCGTGTAGCCTTGCACTATGAGGGCACAGGGGGGGAGGGAGTAACCTCCCCAGGACGATAACTCTCCTTGAGCACAGTGCAGAGGGCTCCGGTGCGTTCCACTGGAGATCCCGGAGCCCCTCGTCATGCACCGAGGAAAGGGCTACCGGGGAGGTTTTAGTGGGTAAAACCCACATAACCGCCGCCTTCCCCCCAGAAGGCGGGGTATCTTTTTGAAGATTTCCTCAGCGTCAACAAAAAAAAAAAGGAGATGGTTCACGTCAATAGTTGCAAAAGATGCTCGCAACGGCTCGTGACGAGGTGTTGCGGTATTTTCTTTTAAACCACTATTACTATAAAAATGGACGAGGACTGAATGGTGAGCATCCAGACAAACCTGGGATAGGTTTTTGGGATACGCTTTATAGTGTAAATTTTATTTGTAAAATGTATTAAATAAATAAATAAACAAAAAAAAATTGTCGAAATAACGACCTTACATCATTCGATAATTAACGTGAACCTTCTAGTTAAAGCTTGAGATTATATGATATGGTTAACAAGATTTTTTGTAAAATTAATAAGAAAACTTGCCAGTATTTAATAAAAAAAAAAAATTGTATGATTATAAATAATGAAAAAGAGAAAGTTTGTGGGTTTGTTCTATATAGGCTCCGAAACGGCTGGACCGATTTCAATGAAAGTTTCAGGGAATCTTCAGATTGACCTGGCGAGTAATCCTGTAAAGTTTGGTGACGAACGGAGCACTCCTCTTCTTCAACTGTCAAATACAGTTTTTTTTTACTATGTTGATATTTATCAAAATCTAGCCCGGCGAAGAGGGCTGGGTACGCTAGTTTCCTATAAAGTACGATAAAAAAAAACAAAATCTTCAAAAATTTCAAAGTCGCATTTAAAATATCCGAAACATTGAGGTGACTGCGCGAACCGGCTCCCTTGATACCAGACCGTTCGCGGGTTCAACGACCCCGCTTTCAAAACCAGTTTCGAGATAAAAAAAAAATATATAAGACTCGCGCGCAGTCTTTGCAACGTGTTGCCAACGTGATAGGGCATACTCCTTTTTGTTGTCAACAGTCAGACAACAATGAGCGGCTAGATACTGCGTCCGGGAATCTATTTATGGCGTAAGAATAACTAACGTATACCGGATTAACTTTATAAAGTGCCTCGCTATATATCCAGCGATATGCGCGTGTGACGTTTTCGCAACTGTCACAGTAAATGTCATCAAGGCCGCACCAGCCAGTATTTTTCTTTTTCTTATAAAAAGATATTTATTATTTTAAATAAAACGTACTGTTATACGACGTCACTGGATTGGCTTTTAAAAACACTGATTTAATTGCTAGAATTTATATTTAAATTTGGAATTGAAATTACACAATAACATTAATTAATTGATTTAGTACAATGATTTAGTAATTGATTTTGCACAAGGATTTAGTATTATAGTAAAAACGAGTGCCTCAAATGGAGTCTGAGTGAACTGCCACTTTACTATTAATATTATACTGAGCCGTCTGCAACAAATGCTGGATAAGTGGAATATGTATCTATCCCGCACTATCGCCATACAAAGGGAAGATATAACAACCCCTTTAAGAGGAAACTTATTGGAAAGAAAAAGATAAGTTTTTCAATATGGTTTAACCTATACGCAAACGAGGTTGTGTTATTTCGGTTTCTGTTTCAGAATTTTCCTCTTTGTTAATAGTTAATTTATTAGTATTGCATAATCCTTTGAGGTACCCATTCTTTTTACAAACATAGAAAATTAAAATGCTTATACATAGAATACAAGTTAATACACTTAAAATAGGAAAACTAATATGATTATTCCAATCCTTGGATATCGTACAAGATCTAAATCCTTAATAATTTTATCCGAAGCTATGTTTATATTTTTTAGATTATCTAGATTAACATTCTGTATTTTAGAAATTGGCAAGATTTGTCTTCTAATTTGTCTTAAATTACAACAACTATCATTAAGAATATTAAAAGTGGATACAACACTAGGCACATTAATCTTAGGTGAGACTTTCCTTTCTAGCTTAAAGTTCTTATGATAACCAATACACTTAAATGGAATATTAAGTACACCTGTACCGGATATAACAAGTTCGGTTACGTCATTGTTATTGCATTCAATCGAGAGTTTGGAAGATTTAGATTGGACAAATATAAATTTCTCATTATGTAGCTTATGCCATATATCTATGTCACCATGAATTACTTTATATTGACAACTTTGAGGTAAAGGTTGTTACAGATTTTGTAATAATTTCAATTTCACAGGATGGGTTTCCAGGTATTATATAAACATCAGTTGTTTCACACAGGTAGGTTTGGGTAGTTATGATGTTTTACAGGAGTCAAACTTTTCAGATACGTGAATGAAGATTTGTCTTTACTCACAGCTATGTACTCGTCAGAAGGTAAGATCATCACAAACGAATTAGGAGAGTCAGTAACATGTGACATTGGGAGAGGTATGGTTTTATACAAATTATATTCTAGAACACTGACTAAAGGTAACTTAATTACGAAAACTAACTTATCGTCAACATAATAGCACACTAAATTAGCGACATTTAGTAAAATATGAATATTATTAAGTTCTAGGCTTACTGGAAAATCTCTATACTTAGGAATTAGCTTAAGATTACTGACAATATCCTTATATAATTGATTAGGAGTCAAAATAGACGGATGTAGTACATTGGATTTCACAAACAACATGGAATTTAGTATATCTTCTATTTTAAAAGAAAGAGCTAAGAGGTTGGAGTGTAAAATACCAACAACATTATTAATCTTGCTTATTTGAGATACAATATTAATTTCATTAGACATTTTGTGAATAGCATCGTTTAGTTTAGCTTCATTAATATCTATTTCATGTAAGGATTGATTAATATTAGATATAGCTATTTGAGATACAATTATATTTTTCGTACTGAGTTAGCAATAATTTTCTCGTTGTTATACAGATTCTGAATGGCTTTATTGTAATTACTTGCATCATCTTCATCCATGGTGCCAAATATGTGTTTAAAAACAACACCTACGCCGGCAAACCATGCTGATCGTTTAGATACACTATTAGATACTATGTGTGAAATAGAATCAAAATCGCGTGAAATATCTTTGTATACTGAATCTAGTGGTTCTAACATGTTTTGACACTTAGAATAATCTATTTCTTTATTTTCGCGACATTGAAATCGGATAGTGTTAAAGACATCATTGATGTTCTCAATATAGCTTTTATATGGAGACACATCTATCGGAATAACGATATGGAATTGGTCATTAATCATCTTTAAGGTGCCAACAGAGTCGAATAGTATACCAGGGCTTTCGGTGATGTACTCCACAAAATGGTTGTCATCAGTTGTTAAGACGGCGTTACAATGAACGACGATAATTCTGTAAATCATAATTACTAGTCTAATTTGATTTGTATGTAAAGAATTGGATTTAGTATATAAAATATTGTATATAGGAATTAGTGAGTTAGTAGCTAGAATATAGGAATATAATGATTTATTATTTATTTCATAACATGCAAATATTTTAGTCATTTTACATTTGCAGGTTTAACTTGGTCGAAGTGATGGTTAACATGACGTCGATTAATAAGGAGAGTCAGGGTATTATTTGTATTTACTCTTATAATTTTATAGGGACCCTTCCATATAGGAGAGAGAGCTTTTCGAAGCCTTAGATGATTTTTAAATAAACGTAGTCACCGGCATTATATTGTACAGGGCGGCTATGTTTATCGTAATAAGTCTTAGATCTTTCTTTTGAACCTTGGATATTTTGCAATGCTTTCTCCCTAGATATTTTAAGGCGATGGTGAAGCATTTTGATGTATTCAGGATAAGTGATGTCAGAACGTAGTTCAAAGATTGAATCGGGGATGAAAGGCTTATGTCCAAAAACTAGTTCATAGGGGGTAAAACGTGTAGTAGTGTGGACAGTACTGTTATAGGTGAGCATAGCAGTATAGACGAATTTGTGCCAATTAGATTGGTTCTCATTCACGTAGGATTTTAAGTATTCCTTTAAGGTTGAGTGGCTTCTTTCAAGAGCGCCCTGAGTTTGGGGGTGGTAAGGAGAGGACCAAATTTGTTTTATTTTTAAGAATTCGCAAGTCTTTTTGAATAATTCGGCAGTGAAATTTGTCCCTTGGTCTGTAAGTATCGATTTTGGAATACCAAAGAGAGTTATGAAGTGAACTAAGCATTCACAGGAATCTTCTGCTGTAGCATTTGAAATAGGGTATGCAATGGAAAATTTCGTGAGGTCATCCTGAAGAGTAAGTATATATTTCAATTTTTGTACTCCAGCTTCAGGCAGAGGGCCAACGATGTCGAGACTTATTCTGTCAAAGGGGCGAGTTGAAGTGGTAGTAATCTGCATGGGAGCTCTATTAATTTGACGAAGAGCTTTGTTTGACTGACATATTTTGCAGTTTTTTACGTATTCCTCTATTTCGGAACGCATATTTTTCCAATAGTATCGTTCTTTAATCCTGTCATACATTCTGTTTGAACCTACATGTCCGGCAATAGGAATGTCGTGATTTTCTTTAGTATCTTTGCTACTTCAGTTGGAACAGGGTATATAATTGTGTTGTGATGAATGTTGATAGTTATATTAGTGTTGTTGAATAAGTACATGAGCATGCCGTATATTTTAATGAAAAGAATTTTGTTCAAACGGATTTCTGAAATCAGATATAGCAATTTCATTAATATCACCTGCAAGTAGGATATCATCTCTGACTGATTTAAGTGTTTTAAAAATATCAGGATAGGTGCACGTGTCGAAGTAGTATACTTTTGTCAAAAGCAGATAGTAAATTTTCCCTTTTATAGTATGTTTTTTGAAAGAATGAAGTTCACGTTCACCATCATTAATGGACTCATCTGATGCTGATATGATGTCCTCAATGTAGGGATTCGATTCGTCATAGTCAATAGAGACAGGAACAAGAATGGTTTTTGCTTTGCTTTTAAGAAGGCTTTCGTTATGTTCTTTTATGTATGTATTGTATGTCTCATTTTGGTTTGTAAAAGATTTTAGGAAATCAGAGTATTCTTTACTAGAGTTGGAAGGCACTTCGTCAATATGTCTCGGTGTTTGGGATGAAGTATTTAAAGGCGGAGACGGTTTCAGAGACAGGACAGGATTCGGCGGAGGAAGAGAGTCAAGAGAAGCCGGAGGATTCAGTGGAGTCGGAGGATACAGTGGACTGAAATCTATATTTGGTTCATTGAGAGGACTAATACCCAAATCTTCAAGGTTTATTAAATCATCGTTACTGTCAAAGGGACGATTTCGTCTTGGAGAGGGTTATCATTAGATAAACCTGATGTAGAAGGTTGAGGATCATCTTGAATAATTGGATTGACTGGATATCGTGACAAAGTGTCAGCATTGCTATTTATTTTGCCCTTTTATAAACGACTTCATAGTCAAACTCTTCGAGTTTCAATCTCCATCTAACTAATTTGGAACCGGGCTCCTTACAATTGAATAGCCATTTTAAGGGCCGGTGGTCAATAACTATGCTGAATTTTTGGCCATATAAATATGGTCTGAAAGTTTTGTTCCAAATATAATGGCTAAACATTCCTTTTCGGTAACGCTATAGTTACATTCAGCTTTATTTAGTGTTCTTGATGCATAAGCAATAGGGCGGTCATTTCCTACAGGGCCCTGGGATAGTATAGCGGATATTGCATAGTTTGAAGCGTCGCAAGTTAGTAGGAAAGGTTGCGTGAAATCAGGATATGCGAGGATCGGTGCTGAGACTAGTTTGTCTTTTAAGGATTCAAATGCGAGTTGTTGGTCGTTATTCCAATTGAAGGAACGTCCTTTTTAGGAGATGGGTTAGTGGTTTAGCAATTTTGATAGATTTGGAATGAAGCGTCGGTAATACGACACTAGACCTAGAAAGGATTTGATGTCTTTTGGACATTTAGGAATTGGAAAATTTTCGACGGCATCGGTTTTATCTGGATTCGGTTTCACACCTTGATCTGTTATGATATGACCGAGATAAGATACTTCCTTACGGAGAAATTCGCACTTATCTGGTTGTAATTTAAGATTAAAAGTTCTGAGTCTGTCGAAGACGTTGGATAAGTTTTTCATGTGAATATCCAAGTCATAGGAATATATAACGATATCATCGAGATACACAAAACATTGAATGCCTTGTAGGCCTGAGAGGCAGAGTTCATTAGTCTCTGAAAGGTAGCTGGGGCATTTTAAGGCCAAATGGCATTCTATTGAATTCGAAGTGGCCTTGTGGGACTGTAAATGCTGTTTTGGGAGCGTCCTGTTCTGAGATTTTGATTTGATGAAAACCGGAAGCTAAATCTAAAGTACTAAAGTATTTGCATTTTCAAGCTGATCTAAAATTTCAGAAATGTTAGGGATTGGATAGGAGTCACCAATGGTAATATCGTTCAGCTTGCGGTAGTCAATGACTATGCGCCATTTTCGCTGACCGGATGCATCAGTCTTTTTGGCACAATCCATATAGGAGATGACCATGGAGATGTTGATGGTTTGATGATTCCATCGTCAAGCATTTTGTTTATCTGTGACTGTACCTCCTGTTTATGTATTTCAGGGAATCTATAGGATTTTTGTGTTGATTGGCACGGAAGAAGATGTAGTGATTTCGTGTTGTAAGGCATTAGTGTTAGTCAGTTTATCATTGGGAAGATGAAAAATGTCAGAATAAGTAGAACAGAGGTCATATAATGCATTAGTTTCTTCAGAATTCAGATGAGAAACTCGTAAAGATTCAAGACTTCTTCAGTCCGATTCAAGGTATTATCATGGTCGTTGGAATATATTGTGTGTATGACTTCACACATATTAATTTTATTCAAGGGTGTGATTTCAAATTTTAATTTAGAATCAATGTGTATTGGAGAATCAGAGGTGTTCACGACTGAAATGTTGACTCTTGAGTTCGGTTTTACTTTGACAATGCAATTTGCCACTAGGAGAGATTCTATTGGATTCTGATCAAGAATGAGCCCTTCATTGATATCAGGGTTGGATACAGTGCATTCGATTACTGTTTCAGTCCGAGGGTATTGTAAATAAAGGGTTCAGTAAATTTGATATTAAGTACTACTTCGTCGACTTGAAGTACGTTTTTGAATAGTCAATTTTACAATTGTATTTGGAAAGAAAATCATTACCAATTATGCCATCATAAAGAAAGTTAATACTGGGAATGACGTGAAAATGATGATTCAATAAATCAAAATCCATCGATATATGTCCGAGAGAGTGCATCACGTTCTCTGGTGTTCCAATGCCACTGAAACTTATTTTATGTTTCACTACTTTGGGCATTGTTTCAGCAGCGTCTACTTTTAACAGACTGATTGATGCGCCACTGTCTACAAGAAGTCTCAAGGGTTTGGAAGAGACGGATGTTTGGACTTCCAATGAGCGTGTAAGTATTTTTTTTATTGGATTTGTTATAATATTATAAGTTTTAATATGTTTCTTTCTGTCTCGGGAGCTGAACACGTAGGACATGATTTAGCAGTTGAGTTTGCATTGTCTTTAGGCAAGTAGTAGAATTAGTAGAATTAGTATTTTCATTTGATTTAGTAGAATTAGTAGAACTAGTAGGTTCAGTGGATTCAGTGGATTTAGTAGATTTAGTAGACTTGGTAGGTTCAGTGGATTCAGTGGATTTAGTAGACTTGGTAGGTTCAGTGGATTTAGTAGACTTGGTAGGTTCAGTGGATTTAGTAGATTTAGTAGACTTGGTAGGTTCAGTGGATTTAGTAGATTTGGTAGACTTGGTAGGTTCAGTGGATTCAGTGGATTTAGTAGATTTGGTAGACTTGGTAGGTTCAGTGGATTTAGTAGATTTAGTAGACTTGGTAGGTTCAGTGGATTCAGTGGATTCAGTGGATTTAGTAGACTTGGTAGGTTCAGTGGATTCAGTGGATTCAGTGGATTTAGTAGATTTAGTAGACTTGGTAGGTTCAGTGGATTCAGTGGATTCAGTGGATTCAGTGGATTTAGTAGATTTAGTAGGTTTTGTGGATTCAGTGGATTCAGTGGATTTAGTAGATTTAGTAGACTTGGTAGGTTCAGTGGATTCAGTGGATTCAGTGGATTCAGTGGATTCAGTGGATTCAGTGGATTCAGTGGATTCAGTGGATTCAGTGGATTCAGTGGATTTAGTAGATTTGGTAGACTTGGTAGGTTCAGTGGATTCAGTGGATTCAGTGGATTCAGTGGATTCAGTGGATTCAGTGGATTTAGTAGATTTGGTAGACTTGGTAGGTTCAGTGGATTCAGTGGATTCAGTGGATTTAGTAGATTTGGTAGACTTGGTAGGTTCAGTGGATTCAGTGGATTTAGTAGATTTAGTAGACTTGGTAGGTTCAGTGGATTTAGTAGATTTGGTAGACTTGGTAGGTTCAGTGGATTCAGTGGATTCAGTGGATTTAGTAGATTTGGTAGACTTGGTAGGTTCAGTGGATTTAGTAGATTTAGTAGACTTGGTAGGTTCAGTGGATTCAGTGGATTCAGTGGATTCAGTGGATTCAGTGGATTCAGTGGATTCAGTGGATTTAGTAGATTTAGTAGACTTGGTAGGTTCAGTGGATTTAGTAGATTTGGTAGACTTGGTAGGTTCAGTGGATTCAGTGGATTCAGTGGATTTAGTAGATTTAGTAGACTTGGTAGGTTCAGTGGATTTAGTAGATTTAGTAGACTTGGTAGGTTCAGTGGATTCAGTGGATTCAGTGGATTCAGTGGATTCAGTGGATTCAGTGGATTCAGTGGATTTAGTAGATTTAGTAGACTTGGTAGGTTCAGTGGATTTAGTAGATTTGGTAGACTTGGTAGGTTCAGTGGATTCAGTGGATTTAGTAGACTTGGTAGGTTCAGTGGATTTAGTAGATTTGGTAGACTTGGTAGGTTCAGTGGATTCAGTGGATTCAGTGGATTCAGTGGATTCAGTGGATTCAGTGGATTCAGTGGATTCAGTGGATTCAGTGGATTCAGTGGATTTAGTAGATTTGGTAGACTTGGTAGGTTCAGTGGATTCAGTGGATTCAGTGGATTCAGTGGATTCAGTGGATTCAGTGGATTCAGTGGATTCAGTGGATTCAGTGGATTCAGTGGATTCAGTGGATTTAGTAGATTTGGTAGACTTGGTAGGTTCAGTGGATTCAGTGGATTTAGTAGATTTGGTAGACTTGGTAGGTTCAGTGGATTCAGTGGATTCAGTGGATTCAGTGGATTCAGTGGATTCAGTGGATTCAGTGGATTCAGTGGATTTAGTAGATTTAGTAGACTTGGTAGGTTCAGTGGATTTAGTAGATTTGGTAGACTTGGTAGGTTCAGTGGATTCAGTGGATTCAGTGGATTTAGTAGATTTAGTAGACTTGGTAGGTTCAGTGGATTTAGTAGATTTAGTAGACTTGGTAGGTTCAGTGGATTCAGTGGATTCAGTGGATTCAGTGGATTCAGTGGATTCAGTGGATTCAGTGGATTTAGTAGATTTAGTAGACTTGGTAGGTTCAGTGGATTTAGTAGATTTGGTAGACTTGGTAGGTTCAGTGGATTCAGTGGATTCAGTGGATTCAGTGGATTTAGTAGATTTAGTAGACTTGGTAGGTTCAGTGGATTCAGTGGATTCAGTGGATTCAGTGGATTCAGTGGATTCAGTGGATTCAGTGGATTCAGTGGATTTAGTAGATTTAGTAGACTTGGTAGGTTCAGTGGATTCAGTGGATTTAGTAGATTTAGTAGACTTGGTAGGTTCAGTGGATTCAGTGGATTTAGTAGATTTGGTAGACAGGATTCTATTCGTAGGGAATATTGGTTCACATTTTCGTGGGGGTGTTGCTTACAACCTTGTAAATCGGCTAGCAGATGAGCGTAGTGCTTTCTGTCGCCGAATTGTATTTAAGAAATCTTCGAGTTGTGACCATTTTGTAAAATCTTTTATGGCACACACTGATTCCGCTTTCCCTGTTAATCTGCTCAAAATAAATTTAAAAGTATGTCTTGTTGTGAGGCTGTTGCTAAATTAATGGCATTTCGGCAATTATTTAGAAATGGGATTAATGTGTCTCTGGAACCATCGAAGGTCCCAATGAACTTGATTAGAACATTCAGATCTACTTCCGACATTTTTATTTGTAATTCTGCGTTTCTGTCCTCCTTAACTTTGTCATGTACTGTTTTGATTTAGTAAATAGCTATGCCAAGGTTAAAACTCAATAATTAAAATGGTCTTATAAAGGTGCGGTGGATACGCGCGAGACGGTGTTATCGGTTCCTAGTAATTGAAGCGTGGGCGGTGAGCGGTTGATTTGCTGTCGCTAAATGATTGTAGGAGTAGACTTAAACTTTAGGATATGGATTAATAAAAATTTGCTTCTGTTGTTGGCTTAATTAATTGAAAGTTTCTTTCTTCTTGTTTGTAGTGGTCTTCTTAATATATGGTAAAATTAGAATATTTCAACTCACAGGAGCAGCGGAGCATTGTAGAGATCTGGCGATTCGAAGTCACTGGGTGAAGTAGGATGCAGTGTTGGTAGTAGAATATTGCTGTGCTGGTTGTCCGGCGACCAAAAACAGTCGGGCGACACAGCGGCGACACAGTGATGAACTAGTAAAGTTTTTCACAATAACACAGAGTTCGATTTATGTTTCTTCCACGAGTCTTTTCACTATTGTGGATACGAGGCGTACTGAGGATTATTTCAATCCCTTTAGCTGCCACCAAATGTTATACGACGTCACTGGATTGGCTTTTTAAAAAAACACTGATTTAATTGCTAGAATTTATATTTAAATTTGGAATTGAAATTACACAATAACATTAATTAATTGATTTAGTACAATGATTTAGTAATTGATTTTGCACAAGGATTTAGTATTATAGTAAAAACGAGTGCCTCAAATGGAGTCTGAGAGTGAACTGCCACTTTACTATTAATATTATACTGAGCCGTCTGCAACAAATGCTGGATAAGTGGAATATGTATCTATCCCGCACTATCGCCATACAAAGGGGAAGATATAACAACCCCCCCTTTAAGAGGAAACTTATTGGAAAGAAAAAAGATAAGTTTTCAATATGGTTTAACCTATACGCAAACGAGGTTGTGTTATTTCGGTTTCTGTTTCAGAATTTTCCTCTTTGTTAATAGTTAATTTATTAGTATTGCATAATCCTTTGAGGTACCCATTCTTTTACAAACATAGAAAATTAAAATGCTTATACATAGAATACAAGTTAATACACTTAAAATAGGAAAACTAATATGATTATTCCAATCACTTGGATATCGTACAAGATCTAAGTCCTTAATAATTTTATCCGAGGCTATGTTTATATTTTTTAGATTATCTAGATTAACATTCTGTATTTTAGAAATTGGCAAGATTTGTTTTCTAATTTGTCTTAAATTACAACAACTATCATTAAGAATATTAAAAGTGGATACAACACTAGGCACATTAATCTTAGGTGAGACTTTCCTTTCTAGCTTAAAGTTCTTATGATAACCAATACACTTAAATGGAATATTAAGTACACCTGTACCGGATATAACAAGTTCGGTTACGTCATTGTTATTGCATTCAATCGAGTTTGGAAGATTTAGATTGGACAAATATAAATTTCTCATTATGTAGCTTATACCATATATCTATGTCACCATGAATTACTTTATACTGACAACTTTATAAGGGTTGTTACAGATTTTGTAATAATTTCAATTTCACAGGATGGGTTTCAGGTATTATATAAACATCAGTTGTTTCACACAGGTAGGTTTGGGTAGTTATGATGTTTTTACAGGAGTCCAAACTTTTCAGATACGTGAATGAAGATTTGTCTTTACTCACAGCTATGTACTCGTCAGAAGGTAAGATCATCACAAACGAATTAGGAGAGTCAGTAACATGTGACATTGGGAGAGGTATGGTTTTATACAAATTATATTCTAGAACACTGACTAAAGGTAACTTAATTACGAAAACTAACTTATCGTCAACATAATAGCACACTAAATTAGCGACATTTAGTAAAATATGAATATTATTAAGTTCTAGGCTTACTGGAAAATCTCTATACTTAGGAATTAGCTTAAGATTACTGACAATATCCTTATATAATTGATTAGGAGTCAAAATAGACGGATGTAGTACATTGGATTTCACAAACAACATGGAATTTAGTATATCTTCTATTTTAAAAGAAAGAGCTAAGAGGTTGGAGGTAAAATACCAACAACATTATTAATCTTGCTTATTTGAGATACAATATTAATTTCATTAGACATTTTGTGAATAGCATCGTTTAGTTTAGCTTCATTAATATCTATTTCATGTAAGGATTGATTAATATTAGATATAGCTATTTGAGATACAATTATATTTTTCGTACTGAGTTAGCAATAATTTTCTCGTTGTTATACAGATTCTGAATGGCTTTATTGTAATTACTTGCATCATCTTCATCCATGGTGCCAAATATGTGTTTAAAACAACACCTACGCCGGCAAACCATGCTGATCGTTTAGATACACTATTAGATACTATGTGTGAAATAGAATCAAAATCGCGTGAAATATCTTTGTATACTGAATCTAGTGGTTCTAACATGTTTTGACACTTAGAATAATCTATTTCTTTATTTTCGCGACATTGAAATCGGATAGTGTTAAAGACATCATTGATGTTCTCAATATAGCTTTTATATGGAGACACATCTATCGGAATAACGATATGGAATTGGTCATTAATCATCTTTAAGGTGCCAACAGAGTCGAATAGTATACCAGGGCTTTCGGTGATGTACTCCACAAAATGGTTGTCATCAGTTGTTAAGACGGCGTTACAATGAACGACGATAATTCTGTAAATCATAATTACTAGTCTAATTTGATTTGTATGTAAAGAATTGGATTTAGTATATAAAATATTGTATATAGGAATTAGTGAGTTAGTAGCTAGAATATAGGAATATAATGATTTATTATTTATTTCATAACATGCAAATATTTTAGTCATTTACATTTGCAGGTTTAACTTGGTCAGTGATGGTTAACATGACGTCGATTAATAAGGAGAGTCAGGGTATTATTTGTATTTACTCTTATAATTTTATAGGGACCCTTCCATATAGGAGAGAGAGCTTTTCGAAGCCTTAGATGATTTTTTAAATAAACGTAGTCACCGGCATTATATTGTACAGGGCGGCTATGTTTATCGTAATAAGTCTTAGATCTTTCTTTTTGAACCTTGGATATTTTGCAATGCTTTCTCCTAGATATTTTAAGGCGATGGTGAAGCATTTTGATGTATTCAGGATAAGTGATGTCAGAACGTAGTTCAAAAGATTGAATCGGGGATGAAAGGCTTATGTCCAAAACTAGTTCATAGGGGTAAAACGTGTAGTAGTGTGGACAGTACTGTTATAGGTGAGCATAGCAGTATAGACGAATTTGTGCCAATTAGATTGGTTCTCATTCACGTAGGATTTTAAGTATTCCTTTAAGGTTGAGTGGCTTCTTTCAAGAGCGCCCTGAGTTTGGGGTGGTAAGGAGAGGACCAAATTTGTTTTATTTTTAAGAATTCGCAAGTCTTTTGAATAATTCGGCGGTGAAATTTGTCCCTTGGTCTGTAAGTATCGATTTTGGAATACCAAAGAGAGTTATGAAGTGAACTAAGCATTCACAGGAATCTTCTGCTGTAGCATTTGAAATAGGGTATGCAATGGAAAATTTCGTGAGGTCATCCTGAAGAGTAAGTATATATTTCAATTTTTTGTACTCCAGCTTCAGGCAGAGGGCCAACGATATCGAGACTTATTCTGTCAAAGGGGCGAGTTGAAGTGGTAGTAATCTGCATGGGAGCTCTATTAATTTGACGAAGAGCTTTGTTTGACTGACATATTTTGCAGTTTTTTACGTATTCCTCTATTTCGGAACGCATATTTTTCCAATAGTATCGTTCTTTAATCCTGTCATACATTCTGTTTGAACCTACATGTCCGGCAATAGGAATGTCGTGATTTTCTTTTAGTATCTTTGCTACTTCAGTTGGAACAGGGTATATAATTGTGTTGTGATGAATGTTGATAGTTATATTAGTGTTGTTGAATAAGTACATGAGCATGCCGTATATTTTAATGAAAGAATTTTGTTCAAACGGATTTCTGAAATCAGATATAGCAATTTCATTAATATCACCTGCAAGTAGGATATCATCTCTGACTGATTTAAGTGTTTTAAAATATCAGGATAGGTGCACGTGTCGAAGTAGTATACTTTTGTCAAAAGCAGATAGTAAATTTTCCTTTTATAGTATGTTTTTGAAGAATGAAGTTCACGTTCACCATCATTAATGGACTCATCTGATGCTGATATGATGTCCTCAATGTAGGGATTCGATTCGTCATAGTCAATAGAGACAGGAACAAGAATGGTTTTTGCTTTGCTTTTAAGAAGGCTTTCGTTATGTTCTTTTATGTATGTATTGTATGTCTCATTTTGGTTTGTAAAAGATTTTAGGAAATCAGAGTATTCTTTACTAGAGTTGGAAGGCACTTCGTCAATATGTCTCGGTGTTTGGGATGAAGTATTTAAAGGCGGAGACGGTTTCAGAGACGGGACAGGATTCGGCGGAGGAAGAGAGTCAAGAGAAGCCGGAGGATTCAGTGGAGTCGGAGGATACAGTGGACTGAAATCTATATTTGGTTCATTGAGAGGACTAATACCCAAATCTTCAAGGTTTATTAAATCATCGTTACTGTCCAAAGGGACGATTTCGTCTTGGAGAGGGTTATCATTAGATAAACCTGATGTAGAAAGGTTGAGGATCATCTTGAATAATTGGATTGACTGGATATCGTGACAAAGTGTCAGCATTGCTATTTATTTTGCCCTTTTATAAACGACTTCATAGTCAAACTCTTCGAGTTTCAATCTCCATCTAACTAATTTGGAACCGGGCTCCTTACAATTGAATAGCCATTTTAGGGCCGGTGGTCAGTAACTATGCTGAATTTTTGGCCATATAAATATGGTCTGAAAGTTTTGTTCCAAATATAATGGCTAAACATTCCTTTTCGGTAACGCTATAGTTACATTCAGCTTTATTTAGTGTTCTTGATGCATAAGCAATAGGGCAGTCATTTCCTACAGGGCCCTGGGATAGTATAGCGGATATTGCATAGTTTGAAGCGTCGCAAGTTAGTAGGAAAGGTTGCGTGAAATCAGGATATGCGAGGATCGGTGCTGAGACTAGTTTGTCTTTTAAGGATTCAAATGCGAGTTGTTGGTCGTTATTCCAATTGAAGGGAACGTCCTTTTTAGGAGATGGGTTAGTGGTTTAGCAATTTTGATAGATTTGGAATGAAGCGTCGGTAATACGACACTAGACCTAGAAAGGATTTGATGTCTTTTGGACATTTAGGAATTGGAAAATTTTCTGACGGCATCGGTTTTATCTGGATTCGGTTTCACACCTTGATCTGTTATGATATGACCGAGATAAGATACTTCCTTACGGAGAAATTCGCACTTATCTGGTTGTAATTTAAGATTAAAAGTTCTGAGTCTGTCGAAGACGTTGGATAAGTTTTCATGTGAATATCCAAGTCATAGGAATATATAACGATATCATCGAGATACACAAACATTGAATGCCTTGTAGGCCTGAGAGGGCAGAGTTCATTAGTCTCTGAAAGGTAGCTGGCATTTTTAAGGCCAAATGGCATTCTATTGAATTCGAAGTGGCCTTGTGGGACTGTAAATGCTGTTTTGGGAGCGTCCTGTTCTGAGATTTTGATTTGATGAAAACCGGAAGCTAAATCTAAAGTACTAAAGTATTTGCATTTTCCAAGCTGATCTAAAATTTCAGAAATGTTAGGGATTGGATAGGAGTCACCAATGGTAATATCGTTCAGCTTGCGGTAGTCAATGACTATGCGCCATTTTCGCTGACCGGATGCATCGGTCTTTTTTGGCACAATCCATATAGGAGATGACCATGGAGATGTTGATGGTTTGATGATTCCATCGTCAAGCATTTTGTTTATCTGTGACTGTACCTCCTGTTTATGTATTTCAGGAATCTATAGGATTTTGTGTTGATTGGCACGGAAGAAGATGTAGTGATTTCGTGTTGTAAGGCATTAGTGTTAGTCAGTTTATCATTGGGAAGATGAAAAATGTCAGAATAAGTAGAACAGAGGTCATATAATGCATTAGTTTCTTCAGAATTCAGATGAGAAACTCGTAAAGATTCAAGACTTCTTCAGTCCGATTCAAGGTATTATCATGGTCGTTGGAATATATTGTGTGTATGACTTCACACATATTAATTTTATTCAAGGGTGTGATTTCAAATTTTAATTTAGAATCAATGTGTATTGGAGAATCAGAGGTGTTCACGACTGAAATGTTGACTCTTGAGTTCGGTTTTACTTTGACAATGCAATTTGCCACTAGGAGAGATTCTATTGATTCTGATCAAGAATGAGCCCTTCATTGATATCAGGGTTGGATACAGTGCATTCGATTACTGTTTCAGTCCGAGGGTATTGTAAATAAGGGTTCAGTAAATTTGATATTAAGTACTACTTCGTCGACTTGAAGTACGTTTTTGAATAGTCAATTTTACAATTGTATTTGGAAAGAAAATCATTACCAATTATGCCATCATAAAGAAAGTTAATACTGGGAATGACGTGAAAATGATGATTCAATAAATCAAAATCCATCGATATATGTCCGAGAGAGTGCATCACGTTCTCTGGTGTTCCAATGCCACTGAAACTTATTTTATGTTTCACTACTTTGGGCATTGTTTCAACGGCGTCTACTTTTAACAGACTGATTGATGCGCCACTGTCTACAAGAAGTCTCAAGGGTTTGGAAGAGACGGATGTTTGGACTTCCACGAAAGGTAAGTATTTTTATTGGATTTGTTATAATATTATAAGTTTTTAATATGTTTCTTTCTGTCTCGGGAGCTGAACACGTAGGACATGATTTAGCAGTTGAGTTTGCATTGTCTTTAGGCAAAGTAGTAGAATTAGTAGAATTAGTATTTTCATTTGATTTAGTAGAATTAGTAGAACTAGTAGGTTCAGTGGATTCAGTGGATTTAGTAGATTTAGTAGACTTGGTAGGTTCAGTGGATTCAGTGGATTTAGTAGACTTGGTAGGTTTAGTAGATTTGGTAGACTTGGTAGGTTCAGTGGATTTAGTAGATTTAGTAGACTTGGTAGGTTCAGTGGATTTAGTAGATTTAGTAGACTTGGTAGGTTCAGTGGATTCAGTGGATTTAGTAGATTTGGTAGATTTGGTAGACTTGGTAGACTTAGTAGGTTTAGTAGGTTCAGTGGATTCAGTGGATTCAGTGGATTTAGTAGATTTGGTAGATTCAGTGGATTCAGTGGATTCAGTAGATTTAGTAGATTCAGTGGATTCAGTGGATTCAGTGGATTTAGTAGATTTAGTAGGTTTTGTGGATTCAGTGGATTCAGTGGATTTAGTAGATTTAGTAGGTTTTGTATCGGCTTTTGCATTCGAATTTCCTGTGCGATACCTATCAGGAAATTTTATTCGTTTAAATTGTAATTGTCGGTAGTGTCGCGACTTCCTTGGTTGAACCCATATGTGGGGTTTGTGTTATCATGAGTGATGTTGTGAATGGGTCAGTAAGCATTGTTGTTATTATAATTTTTGGAGGATTAGTTACATTTCTATAATTGGAATTGCGCAGATTGTTATTGTATTGTCTCTTGCGGCAATTTTCGATAGTGTGTCCTATGTGCTTGCAATATCTACACACAGGGCTTGAGGATTAGAGGGTTGGTTTATAGCTTTTGTAGGGTCATGTGACTTTGTGGTCGGGAGAATGTGGAAAATGTGTCCCTTTTATATGTAATGTTTAAGATCTTTTCTTCGGCTGCGGCAAAGTTTATTACCTCATTTAGAGTGGATGGATCGCGACATCTTACTATTGTGGCTAATCTAGGATCGAGTCCCATCATAAATCTGTTCAGTGCTAAGTCTTGCATTGTGGCTACTCGGCCGGATAGTTCATCTTTTTTTGTTGGTATGGTAATGTTTATTTCAGTTAATAAATTTGACAGACAGGATTCTATTCGTAGGAATATTGGTTCACATTTTCGTGGGGTGTTGCTTACAACCTTGTAAATCGGCTAGCAGATGAGCGTAGTGCTTTCTGTCGCCGAATTGTATTTTAAGAAATCTTCGAGTTGTGACCATTTTGTAAAATCTTTTATGGCACACACTGATTCCGCTTTCCCTGTTAATCTGCTCAAAATAAATTTAAAAAGTATGTCTTGTTGTGAGGCTGTTGCTAAATTAATGGCATTTCGGCAATTATTTAGAAATGGGATTAATGTGTCTCTGGAACCATCGAAGGTCCCAATGAACTTGATTAGAACATTCAGATCTACTTCCGACATTTTTATTTGTAATTCTGCGTTTCTGTCCTCCTTAACTTTTGTCATGTACTGTTTTGATTTAGTAAATAGCTATGCCAAGGTTAAAACTCAATAATTAAAATGGTCTTATAAAGGTGCGGTGATACGGTGCGAGACGGTGTTATCGGTTCCTAGTAATTGAAGCGTGGGCGGTGAGCGGTTGATTTGCTGTCGCTAAATGATTGTAGGAGTAGACTTAAACTTTAGGATATGGATTAATAAAAATTTGCTTCTGTTGTTGGCTTAATTAATTGAAAGTTTCTTTCTTCTTGTTTGTAGTGGTCTTCTTAATATATGGTAAAATTAGAATATTTCAACTCACAGGAGCAGCAGGAGCATTGTAGAGATCTGGCGATTCGAAGTCACTGGGTGAAGTAGGATGCAGTGTTGGTAGTAGAATATTGCTGTGCTGGTTGTCCGGCGACCAAAACAGTCGGGCGACACGGCGGCGACACAGTGATGAACTAGTAAAGTTTTCACAATAACACAGAGTTCGATTTATGTTTCTTCCACGAGTCTTTTCACTATTGTGGATACGAGGCGTACCGAGGATTATTTCAATCCCTTTTAGCTGCCACCAAATGTTATACGACGTCACTGGATTGGCTTTTTAAAAAAACACTGATTTAATTGCTAGAATTTATATTTAAATTTGGAATTGAAATTACACAATAACATTAATTAATTGATTTAGTACAATGATTTAGTAATTGATTTTGCACAAGGATTTAGTATTATAGTAAAAACGAGTGCCTCAAATGGAGTCTGAGAGTGAACTGCCACTTTACTATTAATATTATACTGAGCCGTCTGCAACAAATGCTGGATAAGTGGAATATGTATCTATCCCGCACTATCGCCATACAAAGGGAAGATATAACAGTACCATAAATCACTTTTTTTTTAATATCATTAAAGGGTAACAAGTAAAGAGATCCAATATGCGGATGTGTAATTGTTCTTTAATTTTACTGGGGATTAAGAAAAACAGGTTATCAGTAATTTGGTGTAGTAATACGTGAACGAAATAATATTGATGGAATAGCAGTGTACCACCGCTGTGTTTCGAGTTTACGAAAGAGCTTATTTCATAACTCTAAATGTTGTAACTTTTTTTTGTTAACGGGGAGGAAATCTTCAGAAAGATACCCCGCCTTCTGGGAAGGCGGCGGTTATGTGGGAGTTTTACCCACTAAAACCTCCCGGTGGCCCTTTCCTCGTGCATGACGAGGGGCTCAGGATCTCCAGTGGAACGCACCGGAGCCCCTCTGCACTGTGCTCAAGGAGAGCACGTCCCGGGGAGGTTACTCCCTCCCCTGTCTACATAGTGCAAGGCTACACGGGCCAGCCGATGTCGCCTTCTTCCCGGAGTCCACCTTAGCGGACGACAAAGGCCCCCACCCTTGTCTCCCAGTGAACCCGAGGCCCCTTTTAGTCGCCTTATACGACAGGCAGGGGATACCGTAGTCTTATTCTTGAGAGCCCAGAACTACAGGGCTGATGTTCTTGTAACCTAGTTTGATGCTTCCATCGTATTTCTAGAGACTAAAGTGTTACGGGAATCGCCGTAATTGTGCGAAATAATCTTTTAATATCTTTTTTGGTGAGGTTACCCTCACCGGGATGACCTTTGCGTCGAGTTTATAGCTATAGAGGTTCAGGCTAAGCAACCTGAGAGCTTTACCTCTGAAACCGTCAAAGCTAGCTTCTCTGACTAATGTGTCGGATGTGAAGAAACGTCATCGCCAAGATGCGACGAAATTTTGAGACGTGTTGACATTTTAGGGAGGGTGCTGCGAGGCTGGGTGTACGATCCGGAAGTGCTAGCCACGTTGTAGTTGCGGATGCCAGATAGATTCCTTCACGTGCGTCGCCGTACTACGTTTTTGCTAAAGCCTACCTCCAGGACCAATCTGTCCACGAATGCTCCCATGTCGCGCGCTGTTAGGATTATTAATTTTCACAGCATATTCACATATTTCAGTGCGACACAGCCGAGGTTCACAGAGGCTGCCTATAGATATATAGAGAGCGCCAATTATTTAGTTACTAGTATTAGTTATTTTTAACACAACACAATAGTACGAAAGTGCCTCTGCAAAAGGTTGGTAGATTCTACCGAATAACCATACATTGACAAACGTAAAAAAGATAACATAATGATAATATAATCTATTACATACGGCTATCTACTTCACGTGTTAGAAGCATCGTTAAGTATGTTTGTACTGCATTAAAATGTAGGTCTAACTATGAATAGAATCTCACAGAACATTAGAATAATTGTCTCCTATTGAGGTATAGGAAGCGATGAGTTGTTAATTGGGAAACAGGTAGTCAGGGCTGATGCAGTTGCATTTTCATCTAGGATGCTATAACGCAGCATGGACAGGTAGACAACTACGGACACACAATGCACAAAGGCGACGAAAGTCTAGAAAGACTGATTATAGTTGGGAACACCGCAGGTAAAAGATCTCGCGGCCGTTCACCAACAAGGTGGTCCGATCAGATAAAAGACTCTTCGTCCTCCAAATTTTACTCTGCTGTAAGAGACGCACTGGACAGAAGCCTATAGAGGCAAATCGTCCGCTCCAGATGCAAGCCTGAAGTTGACCACGATCCTCAGACATGAGGGATCAACACTAGAGAGAGAGAGAGAGAGAGAGAAAGACAGGTAACTACTTGGTGTTTTTTAAGGACTGATTCTTTAACGTAGCTTGTGCAAGCGGTCCTGTACGTAAAGGCGTTGAATGAGAGAATACCGTGGGGTTATATTATCTCAATTACTATAATCCCATCTTCCTCCTCGAGGACAGGCAATAATAATAACTTGGGTCAGATATAGAAGGCGGTACTCCTGGATACGGCAAGCATCGTCAGGAGGACTCTACGTCGCCCTAACCACCGGTTACTTGAGCCCTGTTTTGTTTCCTTTTATGTATTTTAATTTTTATAATAATATTGCAATAAATTTATTTATATACAAGCAAACTCCTGAATTAGGTATAGTCTACCTGTGACCTATATGCATAGACTGTGTACAATATGCGTACTCAGTCTACGCATATTGTAGACTGTGTAAAAAAAAGGAAAAAAAGTTCCATGAAGTCTTTACCTAGGAGTTATAAGTGCGTTGCCGGCATTTAAGAAGAGAAAAAGATCTTTTCTTGAAGGTTCCCAAGTCGTACTGGTTAGGAAAAATATCTGGCAACTATCTCACTATCAACCAGTACCATCTAATTGATTGAATTTGGTAATCTGTCTCAGGTTAGGTGAAATCTAGCCTGTAGTTCTGGGCTCTCAAGAATAAGACTACGGTATCCCCTGCCTGTCGTAGAAGGCCACTCAAAGGGGCCTCGGGTTCAATGGGCGACAAGGGTCGTCCTTAAGGTGGACTCGGGAAGAAGGCGACATCGGCTGGCCCGTGTCGCCTTGCACTGCGAGGGCACAAGAGGGAGGGAGTTGTAAGTGCGTTGCCGGCATTTAAGAAGAGAAAAAGCCTCTTTTCTTGAAGGTCCTCAAGTCGTAACGGTTAAGAAAAATATCTGGCAACCATCTGAACATCAGAATCAACCAATACCAACTAATTGATGAAATTCGTTAATCTAGTAAAAGGTGGGTAAATCTCGAATTGAATCTCGAATTTGAATAGATATACTGTAATCAAATATAAAAGAAACTTAACTATTATTGTCGAAGATTTGTCGGCTTAACAAGTGAAGATAAGAGGGTACAGAAAGAAAATGAAAATCGAAACCAAGACTTGGAATTTATAAGCAATTGTTAAAACATCAAACGCATACACAGTTATACTTTTATTGTACAGCTAAATCGTTAAATTCACTTTACAGCAATATTAATAGCATAAACAAAAGAGAATCGTAATTCGTGTCTTCTTATTTTTATAAAGTCCCGGCCGAATATCAGCCAGGACGCAACTTATAGCGCTGCGTCCAAACATAATAGGTGTATGTAGCGGTGCTTAACACAATAATTAATAATGTCAATTGCATTTATAATAATTGGATATGGGATTGGACAATGCATAGCTATACGTATGTTTGCGTTGCTTCTGGTGACATTGGTTCTATTTTGACAGATGTTCGTGCAATTGTACTATTGTATATTACACTAAAAAGAAGTATTTGTTTCCATCCGCAGGAATTTAGTTGTCAAAACGTTCACTTTTTTAGAACATGGTCGTTCGTTCACCGGATTTATACAACGCTTGTGCAAACACAGATATAATAATATACCTAGCTGATTGACCAATAAAATTTGTTAGGTGGCAGAGCTTTTAGGTCGCTTATTATGAACTTCTTTTGGATGCAACACGGCGCAAGGACCCCCAAAAGGTTCATTCATGTTTTGAAAGCACAGCATCATACGAACGATCCTTGAGCTGGCTGCTAGAAACTTAGAAGTTATATACAATGGATACCTGCTCATATTGGTCTAAACGGTAACGAGTATGTAGATCTTATGGCAAAGAGGCGGCAAGTGAAGGTATACGCATTAATTGTCTCCCTTACTTCACAGATCTTCTTTATGTTATTAAAAATAAATACACTACACTCTGGAAAGAATACTTTGATGAAAGATCTCTCATCAAAGGAATCTGGTACAGGGCGATCCAAGTGCGTTGCCAGCCTGTAACGAAAAGTTGTGTCCCCGGCAGGTCGAACACCGAAACGCACAAGTACCTGCATTTCACGGTGGTATGATGGTGTGGACGTTTAGACACTCGGTGGGTCTCCACCCTTTCATAATCGATGTTCCGCGCGTCCGAAAGAAGCGATTTGTCATCGTTCATCGTGCGTACAGCAAAGGAGTGGAATAAGTTGCCGGCATCAGTCTTTCCGTTCAAGTACGACGTGGGAGCCTTCAAGAGTAGAGTGAATAGGCACTTGCTAAACTTGCGCGTACCATCTATATTACCACTTAACACCAGGTGGGATAGTGATCAAGCACTAGTTTATACCCATAAAAAAAGGTACTTCCCGATTATGCCGACCCATTGTCATTAAAAGATAAATGAATAAGAAAGACATACAGGCTAATAATAATAATAATTCATTTATTCAAAAGTAACCAAGACTCATCACTACTTCAAACAACTACCAAATAACAACCTTAAACTAAATTATAAGATAAAAAATATAAAATTATTATTATAACTATTGATTATAATATAAAATAAAGAAATATAATATTATACTAAAGGCTTAACTATGCTTATGAATACCTTACCCCATGTGAGACGGCGCAGCATCTGTTTACATAAACACAGTCAAGCCTTTGAGCAATCATGCTCAGGATGCTGTTGGAGCTGCTCCACACCCTGCGCACCAGAGATGCACTCCTCTTGCGCATTGTCGCAAAAAAGCATGACATCTGTGCATCCGCGAACATCCCCTAAGCATGAAGCGTGAATTACACTAGTTATTTTTGAAAGTAAATTCTAATCCAAGTATATAATTATTGAGCAAAAGTGTCTCAATGTTTATGCATGATGCTGTACCAGCCGTTCCTTTTTCAAGGCTCCTCGAAACTCGTTCGCGTACGACCAGAAGAAACTCGGTACGTACATGTTTTATCAGTTTTATTAGGTCTTTAAAAGGCATTTTGTTTATTAATGTGTCCAACAGCTGAAGTGTTTTTTAAGTGATATTTAAAAGCGGAAAACTTCGAGATGTCTTTTGTTCGATAACACAATGTTTTACAGTGATTTAATTGTGCTTTATTTTATTGCTGTGGACGTATCCGTAATGAAGCCTTATACGCATGTAGAACTATAAAACTGATAACCTTTTTATAGGAGTAGTAGGGACAAAGGACATGACAGTCACCCACAGACACTTAACAGAGGAATTGCAACCTTTTAATGAATATTTCGTCTGTCTGTATCTTTTTTTTTTTTGTTCACGGGGAGGAAATGTTCAGAAAGATACCCCGCCTTCTGGGGGGAAGGCGGCGGTTATGTGGGGTTCTTACCCACTAGAACCTCCCCGGTGGCCCTTTCCTCGGTGCATGACGAGGGGCTCCGGGATCTCCAGTGGAACGCACCGGAGCCCTCTGCACTGTGCTCAAGGAGAGCACGTCCCGGGGGAGGTTACTCCCCCTGTGCCCTCGCAGCGCAAGGCGACACGGGCCAGCCGATGTCGCCTTCTTTCCGGGTCCACTTTGGTGGACGACTCAGGCCCCCACCCTTGTCGCCCAGTGAACCTGAGGCCCCTTTTAGTCGCCTTCTACGACAGGCAGGGGATACCGTAGTCTTATTCTTGAGAGCCCAGAACTACAGGGCTGATCTGTCTGTCTGTATCTAGGCTATTCCATGACTACCGTGACTACTAAAATACGTGTAAAAATATATTATACGTAAACGTATAACGATGAGGAACATTTATAACGATTATGATTTTGTCCCTATTCTTCTTCTACTTCTATTGTCTCTCCTCTACTGGAGTAGTTGGCCGTCCGATCAGCGAACTTATTCCTGTAGTGTGCCATGAGAAACTGTTGTTCGACGTTGGCAATACTGGTCCACGCTCTGATGTTTCGCAGCCACAACTTTATCCTACGATATTTCACTATTACTAAAGATAATAACAACAGGCAACATTTAACAAAATTGAATTATATGCAACAAAACAGTAGATTAAAGTCTTACAGGGCGAAAGAGATTTAATAATTTAACGGGGTTCAACATTAGCGCCCAACTTCGCTATACTGAATGTGATTATTCACAGTAACTGACATACAAAACAATTATTGATTAAAATTTGCGCCCGATGTACGGCGTTGACCTCACCACTTGCAAAGTGAAAACCATCACAATTAGAAAAATAAGACTAATATCATCTTAATAACAGATGCAAACGTTAATGAGTGCATTAACAAAACCATAATACATATGCGACATAAAATGAGACACGAGACAAAAAAATAGTACAAAAGATATTTTTTGTCACGTTATATGGGTTCTGTACAAGGTTCTGTTCAATAGTTAATGATTTGACAAAATACTATCGGCAAGTTACGTTGATTATAGGGTTTCTTTCAAAGCAACTAACTGGCACAACAAAAAAGTATGTAAGTCATTTTACATACATTATATATTCATTTAACAAATTTGAATTTTAATAAAGTCGGAAAAAGTGTTGCTATTATTTTGTACATTGTCACCAGGCCATAAAATCTTAAAAAAAAAATACACGATGTCATTTGACAGTGACGTTTCGTTACTAACTTCATGATTTATTGTACATCATTTGCTGTACACTAGCAATTAACTTCATTATGTAGGACAACAATTTTGTAGAGAAATGAGCGCTTAAGAGGCACCGAAAAACCTTTGATAATTATTAATTGGCTGACTTAGGAGAGAATAAACATGAAAAAATAGATAAGTCAAACTAAATCAACCGCCAATTTGTGACATTTAACATATTCGGCTGTTCGTTCCGTTTCAAGCAGTTAAGTAGTTAAATTTAATTAGATTACAAATCTTTGACGTAAAATAAAGAATGTACAAACGAGCAGTATTTAAAATGATTAGTCATGACTAAATAAAAGAAAGATGAACAAACATAACTTATAATGGCCACTCGACGATAAAATTAATAAAACGCTGCAAAGATCGCCCATGTCAAACGGTATGCGAGACGAGGTCAAAACGTCCAGGCGAAGTTATTTCGGAACAAAAGTGATTTGGCAACATGGCGGAAATTTTATTTGAATCAATTAATATTTTTCAGTTGAGACATGTTAGCTATGGTCGTATAGACGGTACGTTCCTGACCTTGTACCAAACGGATCGTATAATGCGATTGTGTGTGTCTTGTACACGTTAACCCGGACTCGGTAAAAATATCTTTGCCTTTTTGTTCTTTTTTTTTACTGAATTGAATAAAATGGCGTCTAGTCTTACGGAATCTTTTGTTTACTATTTAATAATAATATCTTTATTTGATTCGAAACATTGTATTATACAGTTTATACATTTATTTTTTTCATTCCTATATCGCTATAATGTATTAACGGCTTATTATTGCATGAATAGGTCGGCTCGATCGAAGAACAGCCCTGTAGTTCTGGGCTCTCAAGAATAAGACTACGGTATCCCCTGCCTGTCGTATAAGGCGACTAAAAGGGGCCTCGGGTTCACTGGGCGACAAGGGTGGGGGCCTTTGTCGTCCGCTAAGGTGGACCCGGGAAGAAGGCGACATCGGCTGGCCCGTGTAGCCTTGCACTATGAGGGCACAGGGGGGGAGGGAGTAACCTCCCAGGACGTGCTCTCCTTGAGCACAGTGCAGAGGGGCTCCGGTGCGTTCCACTGGAGATCCCGGAGCCCCTCATCATGCACTGAGGAAAGGGCCACCGAGAGATTTTAGTGGGTAAAACCCCACATAACCGCCGCCTTCCCCAAGAAGGCGGGGTATCTTTTGAAGATTTCCTCCCCGTTAACAAAAAAAAGGCTCGATCGAAGAAGTACCATCTCCTCCTCACCACTCCCAGTAGTAGACCTCGCAGAAGACCGACGTGTAGTGAATTATACTTCCAAATATTATACTTCCGCGTTTCGCCCGAACGAGGTGCGGACGACTCAATCCTACATAATAAGTTGGCAACGCACCTACGATGCTTGTATCTATAGGTTACAAGTAATTCAGAATCGTTTGCTGCGACGAGACACGGGTGCGCCGTGGTTCTCTTTCTCGACGGTTTTTCGAGACTGCAACCATACATTTTAAAAAACTTATTGTAAGTGCCGCCGCTTAAAAGCCTTTCTCTACTAAATTCCGTCGCGTCGCCCGGACGCCGAGACGCGTTCTTAACGATCCGGACGACGCGATTACCATTGCACAGGCTACATCTTTACAAATCTACAAAGCGTCCATTCGCGACCGTCGGAGGTTGCGAATAATACTCGCGCGTTACCGCTATTTTATGGACAGGCCCCGCTCCTTAGATGCTAGGAGCGTTGCTGGAGTATGCTGTACATTATCCGTGAAACAGCAATAGCATGGCTCTCTCGGGCGCCCTCGGGTCAGAATGCTTACGTGTAATACTCCTCACCGGAGGGAGGTAACCTCCGCTTGGACGATTACTATATTACGCGTGAGCCGAACTACGAATCGGACGGTTGCTCTTACACGGATAAGATGGACCAAAACACTTTGTTCTAGTGAAAAGTTAGTACATTAACTATTTTGAGGTTAGGTATTCGCATTTGTACTAAGACTTCATAGTCGCCAAGAGTGCCTGACAGGAAGCGAGTGCTTATTATCAATTCGTTTCTCGATATCGATCACTAAGCACGTATAACGGTTTATAAAGTCGTGTACACAGCTGGTTCTCAATACCTAAACGTATAATATAATACGTAAAGGGAAGGTGAGCTGTCTGTCTTTAAATAAATAAGGAACGGTAAGTAATTTTGGCTCGGATCGCTTTACGGAACCACATTTAAAATAACAAATGACCCAGTGATACTACAGTAATAACTTGATGAGTAGGCACTGTTTATTCTTAATAATATAATATACTTCATTTTACGCTTATATCGAGATCTTGATATCTGTATATATAAAAGAGAAAGTGTGTAAGAGTAGTGTTTGTTCCCTATAGGCTCCGAAAAGGCTGGGTCTTCTTATGTGAGAAAGAAGCGGCAAGGGAAAACACCTATCAGACCCGCTCCGGCGAAGACGACCAGGCGATAGGAGAAGGCAATTCGCCGCTCTTCGAACCTCCTTAATGGGGCCGCTGACGCGGAGTTGGGAAACTCTCCGTCGGCACGACCCCACGCGACTGGGGGCGCAGCCTTGTGAGCATGGCTACCCACAGGCGCAGGAGGCCCGGTTTTTGTAACCGGACCTGTCACCGGGTCGAGATGGTGAATGCTGACGCGATCCCATCTCGCCCCATCACAGCGAAGGACTGCTCACAATAGGTGTTTTTAGTCGATAGGGGCCTCTAGTAGACGAGCCCGACATAACTTGCCCGCTTCCCGGCCTGCACGTATGAATTTCCCCCCGTGAAAAAAAAAAGAAAAAAATATATAATTTACAAATATATCACTAGTTTAGCAGATAACAAGTTTTCACAAATAAGTTAGGGAAAAAAAACACTAAAGATACGCAAACTTAGGTAACACAGTATTGGAAAACAGTATCAAGGTCCCGCAGACAAAATTTCACTAAATATACTTGTAAAAAGCTTACGTATGGAGACATCATTGACGTGAAATAGGTCGACATTATTGTATTTCTTACAAAGGTTATTGAATTCATTACATGCTCTGATAAAATAGCTATTAAGCATATAGTTAGCATTACTAGGTGGAGTATATATTGGACAGTTGAATCGCAGACGAGAAGGGATAGAGAAGTGTATATGTTAATAATATAACTTAAATGATAACTTCTCGGCGCAAAAGTGGCATATCAGAATTTAAGGCTTTATTTTGTCAATGGCAGGCTTAAAATAAGAATACTTAAAACAAGAATAAGACTACGGTATCCCCTGCCTGTCGTAGAAGGCGACTAAAAGGGGCCTCGGGTTCACTGGGCGACAAGGTTGGGGGACTTTGTGGTCCGCCAAGGTGGACCCGGGAAGAAGGCGACATCGGCTGGCCCGTGTCGCCTTGCACTGCGAGGGCACAGGGGGAGGGAGTAACCTCCCGGGAAGTGCTCTCTATGAGCACAGTGCAGAGGGGCTCCGGTGCGTTCCACTGGAGATCCTGGAGCCCCTCACCATGCACCGAGGAAGGGGCCACTGGGGAGGTTTTAGTGGGTAAAACCCCACATAACCGCCGCCTTCCCCAGAAGGCGGGGTATCTTTCTGAAGATTTCCTCCTCGTTAACAAAAAAAAGGCTTAAAATCAAATGAACACATCCTGCATACGTCGATATGAATCGTTTAGCTCCGCTTTCGGATTTTATTTAAATTCTAGTGTCAATGGCACTTGATAAATTTCTATTTATAATTCATAAAGATTTTCTCGAATGCAGGATTACCAATACTAAATGACATCCGTTTTATAGCCATTTAAAATATTTATAGACAGTGATAGCCTAGAGCATACGACTTTAAGATCGATAGTTTTACGGTTTCTTATGTACAAAAGATGGCAATAGACTCCATATCTACCCACATATTCGACTAACAGGGACAGCAGATAACTTATATATCTTATATAAATAACAGATATACTTTATATGGTATAAAATCATACAGAATCAACCTCCTTATTTGCCTTGCTTCCTGAAAGAAACTAGTAGAATACATATCACAACGGTGCACAGATTGAGGTCGGGACATTTCCTGCAAAATTTTTGCACATCGGACGCGGATGGCTGAGTCACCGAACTGTAAGATTTGCTAAGTGGTGGATGATTAATAGATAGCCTAAAACTGAGGAAGCAAAATGTGGGTGCTTTCTTAATGCTGCTGTCTGACCTGACATCAGAAGGACCGAGGAAGTTGGTAGGTATGGCCATACAACATTGATGACGTTCTTTCTCGCTTCATGCGACCGATGTGTGTGTACTTAGGTTTGGGTATGATCTGCCGGAGGAGTCCCCTTTGAGGGTGAAGTCCGGTCTTTACCGGGACCGGCCGGTCGTTGGGGTGTCCTGTCGATGACAGATCCGGGACACCCCGCTCATAACGGCTGATGGCATTCGCGGAAGGTTTAGTGGGTAGGGGTGTGCCCAGGCCGAGTCCCACACATCCCTTCGGGCCCACTCAGAGTACCGGAGGATGGTCTATAAAAAGATTCCCCCGCGTGAACAAAAAAAAAAAAAAGTATTGGAAAACAGTATCAAGGTCCCGCAGACAAAATTTCACTAAATATACTTATAAAAAGCTTACGTATGGAGACATCACTGACGTGAAATAGGTCGACATTATTGTATTTCTTACAAAGGTTATTGAATTCATTACATGCTCTGATAAAATAGCTATTAAGCAGTTAGCATTACTAGGTGGAGTATATATTGGACAGTTGAATCGCAGACTACAAGAAGGGATAGAGAAGTGTATTTGTTAATAATATAACTTATATGATAACTTCTAGACGCAAAAGTGGCATATCAGAATTTGAGGCTTTATTTTGTCAATGGCAGGCTTAAAATAAGAATACTTAAAACAAGAATAAGACTACGGTATCCCTGCCTGTCGTAGAAGGCGACTAAAAGGTCCTCGGATTCACTGGGCGACAAGGTTGGGGGCCTTTGTCGTCCGCCAAAGTGGACCCGGGAAGAAGGCGACATCGGCTGGCCCGTGTCGCCTTGCACTGCGAGGGCCCAGGGAGGGAGTAACCTCCCGGGAAGTGCTCTCTATGTGCATAGTGCAGTGTTCCACTGGAGATCCCGGAGCCCCTCACCATGCACCGAGAAAGGGCCATCGGGGAGGTTTTAGTGGGTAAAACCCACATAACCGCCGCCTTCCCCCCAGAAGGCGGGGTATCTTTCTGAAGATTTCCTCCTCGTTAACAAAAAAAAGGCTTAAAATCAAATGAACACATCCTGTATACGTCGATATGAATCGTTTAGCTCCGCTTTCGGATTTTATTTAAATTCTAGTGTCAATGGCACTTGATAAATTTCTATTTATTATTCATAAAGATTTTCTCGAATGCAGGATTACCAATACTAAATGACATCCGTTTTATAGCCATTTAAAATGTTTATAGACAGCGACAGCCTAAAGCATACGACTTTAAGATCGATAGTTTTACGGTTTCTTATGTACAAAAGATGGCAATAGACTCCATATCTACCCACATATTCGACTAACAGGGACAGCAGATAACTTATATAGCTTATATATCTTATATAAATAACAGATATACTTTATATGGTATAAAATCATACATAATCAACCTCCTTATTTGCCTTGCTTCCTGAAAGAAACAAGTAGAATACATATCACGGTGCACAGATTGAGGTCGGGACATTTCCCTGCAAAATTTTTTGCACATCGGATGCAGAAGGCTGAGTCACCGAACTGTAAGATTTGCCAAGTGGTGGATGAACATGAAGCGGAAGAAAGTCATTAATAGATAGGCTAAAACTGAGGAAGCAACATGTGGGTGCTTTCTTAATGCTGCTGTCTGACCCGACATCAGAAGGACGGAGGGAGGAAGGAGGAAGTTGGTAGGTATGGCCATACAACATTGATGACGTTCTTTCTCGCTTCATGCGACCGATGCGTGTGTACTTAGGTTTGGGTATGATGGAGCTGACATGCCCAAAAAGGCAAAAGTCCCCAATAAAGAAAACAAATATGAGACTAATAAGCTTGGTGAGAAGCGGACAATAACAGCTGCCTGTCTACCCCGTTAAAAAAGGTAAGCTAATTTTATAAAAAAATAGTTCTATCCATATAAAAGGTCATCGCTATTCCCGATATGAATTCTTACAAATGAAGTTGTATTCATTTTATCTCTTTGCACACAATAAGTCATAAAACGATGATATAATAATTTTATGACAAATCAGAGCCGATCAATGGTCAAGATAAAAAAATCATTAATATTACTAAATAAATTAATAATATAAGACACTTCAAAGACAACAATTACACATAATAATATTAGCTTTTGTCCGGTTGTTTTAAACTATGTAAATATACGTAACTAATTATTTTATAGCCGATAGTCACCGTTAGCCCAAAGGCTATTGCTAGTTATGGAGCTCTTTTACTCAGCCTGAAACTATAATACACTTAGAACTCTTATTTGTACAAGGTTTTAAACATTAACAGCCTTACAAATAAACGTGGTATAAAGATAAACTTAGAAATAAATTAAGAATAAGCAAAATTTGTACTAATAAACCAAGAATACGTTATACCTGGTATAACGTTGACGTTTTAGTTCATACAATCGTTATTCCGAAGTTATAACGACGTACACCCTTGTTTAAGTCCAGTATAATATTTAAAATACCACGATTTGTGTTTGTGTTCACTCATTTAAATTAACTTATTATGGAATTAAGGGGAAGTAGAATCAGTAAATGACGTAATAAATATTATTCAGACTCCAAAAAAAGTGAAAATATTAAAAAGATGGGGAAACCCTTTTGATTTATTTGTCGATGATTAGTTTCGATTAAAATATCGGTTTTCTAAAAGTGGTAAAATATTTCTAGACCATTGATTTGAAAGGTCTCTTACTGTGGACAAGCGTGGAAGTGGATTATCTTCTACCTATATATAGAGTATAGAATATTTTTATAACTTCTTAACACGTTTATTTGTAAGGCTGTATATGAACAAACTCTTATCTCAATAAAGACAGTAATACAGCTACCGTTACTAAATAACTACATGTATTTTTACGAGTAAAAACAAAAAACGACTTCAAATCGATTCAATCTTTAATCAAGTTTATTTGGTTTTCTCATAGATTGTTAGTCCCATTGTCAGAACTAGGTCACACGTGAAGCATTAACTTTTAAATAAAAAAAGGAATTATCAAAATCGGTTAAACCAGACGAAAGTTCTGAGGTGACAAACATAAAAAAATAGTCTTATTAAGAACCTCCTTTTTAAAGTCTAGTAGTAGCTTTTAAAGTCTTAGAAAAAAAACAAAGTCTATATTTTTTTATAGACGAACTATACAGAGTTGGCCAGAGGCTGGCCTTTACTGCTTTACCGGATTGAGAGGTGGCCTAGCTCTTAGGTCGCTTAGCCTGAACCTCTATTAGCTAGTAACTCGACACAAGGGTCCCCCCGGTGAGGGGTAACCTCGGCTTAGATACGATGTTACGCGTAAGCATTCCTATCTGAGGACACTCGAGGGCCGAACTCGGTCGGTAGCTATTTTATTGATAAAATCTAACGCTAAACTAACTTATATGCCACTTCGGGAAGCGTTGGCGCTGGGAGAAGAAGTGGTCGAAGAAACTAAAGTCTTATTCACCGAATTATTCTGACATGTTCGTAACAAGCAAATCCACACATGCACACGTATCGTTGTGTTTTGCTAGACGTGCCTTCCTTGTGCCTTCCAATGGTATATTATACATATAAGTCGACATTATTGTAATCGAGCCTTACCTTGTTATTGTTAGCGATTCTCTGAGTCAGCGCTACGATAAATAGTGACGTGCCGATATAAAAAAGACTGTTTACAATTTATCGATATTTTTGCATACCTCGCACGTCTATGTTGTGAAATAACTACACTGATTAGATTTGTTTCGCAATTATACTCGTATGGAATTTATTTAGTTGTGAAATAATGTGAAATGGAATGTTGCTAGAGTTAGTATAACATATGCATTTATTACAGATGTATAATACTCTTTGCCGGGTAATTTAAAGTTCAGCACTGACATGTAGCATAATGTCAGGGCCTGATTTAGGTGGGTGGCGGAATCCGTGGCCACAGTCCCAGGGCCTGCGCAAGAAAGGCCCCCACAATAGGACGCTTCGAAACTTTAAAAAAATATGCACTGTTGTATTTTGTTTTAACTTGCATTTCCAAACAAAATTAGCAATGATTTTGTCGTTCTCTCGTCTTTTATACCGCGGACTCCAGACTATTTAATGCGCCCTGTATAGTATATAAAATGGAAGTTAGGTATGGTACAAAAAGCATAAGCGAAAGCTTGTTTGTCTCTTTTCCTGTAATAACAAGTATATTTGTAAGTAAAAACAAATCCGAAATCAAATCGAACGTTACGAAATGTAATTAATTATATCCTAACCAAACTCTCATCAAACTACTCTTGAAATACATCTTTCCAATATAAAATGAATCATCGAAATCCGATGGCGTGATGTTGAGTTGTTCTACCATTTGTCACGCACACACAAATTTAAGACTAATATGGTTTTCACATGTTTGCCATTGTAAGAATTGGACAAAGTTATGAGGTAACAAACAAAAACATAGAAGAACCACCTAGTTTTTTTGACGAACTACACAGATTAGTCAGAGAAACTGGCCTTGACTGCTTCAACGGATTGAGAGGTGACATAGCTCTTAGGTCGCTTAGCCTGAACCTCTATCGCTAGTAACTCGACACAAGGGTCCCCACGGTTACTTTGTTACGCGTAAGCATTCCGATCCGAGGGTGCCCGAGAGGGCCGAACTACGACTCGTTCGGTTGTTATTTAACGGATAATCTAAGGGCCATTCAAAAACTAAACTAACTTTGAGTGCCACTTCCGAAGCGTTGGCGCTGGGAGAAGAAGTGGCCGCAGACACCCCAGTAACGCTCCTAACCTCTAAGGGGTGGGCCCTTCCCATAAAATAGCGGTAATGCGCGAGTGTCCACAACGGACAGGCGTCAAAGCTTTTCTTCTTAAAGCTTTTTAAAGAATGTTAAGGGACAGATAAAATGTAGTGAGCCGTTACTCTAGCTGCGATAACAACTAAAGGTTTCAACAAAGGGCTGAATTACGACTCGGTTCAAGACGGATTAATATTATCTTGAGTGCTCTCACTTCGCAATCGGACGAAAACACTGACGTCGGCAAGATGTTTCAACGTTTTACACTGCGACACAGAACAATGATGATAGTAAGATGATAGTAAGATGATATGAAAGGGTCACAATTTTTTATCCTTATTGGAGAAACCACCAAATAACCTTTTTTTTTTGTTAACGGGGAGGAAATCTTCAAAAAGATACCCCGCCTTCTGGGGGGAAGGCGGCGGTTATGTGGGGTTTTTACCCACTAAAACCTCCCCGGCGACCCTTTCCTCGGTGCATGATGAGGGGCTCCGGGATCCCCAGTGGAACGCACCGGAGCCCCTCTGCACTGTGCTCATTTAGGTTACTCCCTCCCCCCCTGTGCCCTCGCAGTGCAAGGCTACACGGGCCAGTCGATGTCGCCTTCTTCCCGGGTCCACTTTAGCGGACGACAAAGGCCCCCACCCTTGTCGCCCAGTGAACCCGAGGCCCTTTTTAGTCGCCTTCTACGACAGGAAGGGGATACCGTAGTCTTATTCTTGAGAGCCCAAAACTACAGGGCAGGCCCACCTTACCACCATATAACCTGCTTTCAGGAGCCAGGGTATTTGGTATTAAAGATTTCTCGTTACATAATTTATTGTTTTCAAAAGATTTCACGCTAATTGATCAGAGCATCTGACTGCAATAGTTTCTTCAGAGCCCCCCGAGAGGGGAATCTCGACATGGATTCCGATCTGATCAATCAACAGAGGTGAACTATATTCCTATAGTTTTTGCACTAAATGCAAAATGACTAAATAATTTCTAGAGCTAACTAAATGTCTTAAACACTTGCGTTGTTAAGTTGAACAGAAAAATCCTGACTGTTTACGAATCTCGATTCGTTGTTTAAGCTTTACGTTGTACACTGTCAAATGGAAGAAGTTGGCATTGGGAAGCCACAGCCAAGAGATGCTATCAGTATTCCAAGTGATGTGACTATTGAAATTACCATATCAAAAAATTGCATGGTTTAGATATAAAAGGACTGCAGAATGCTTATATCAATCTATATATATAAAAGATAATGTGTGTGTGTTTCATCCGTATAGGCTCCGAAACAGATGAGCCGATTTTAATGAAACTTTCAAGGAATCCTCAGATTGACCTGACTGACCTCGTGTAAAGTTTGGTGACGATCACTCTCTCACTCACGCGACACGAGCACTCCTCTTTTTAAACTGTCAAATATACTACGAGTATGATGTATTCGAGTATGATGTATTTGGTAATATTTACATGGGTGTACGTACTGATCTTCATCCGCTCGAGAAGAGAATGAATACAGAGAGAAATGAATAATTTAATATATTGTGTGAGTTAAATTAAATATTTAATGATGTAAGTTTACTGTTTAAATAAAATAAAGCAAAATCTAGCCCGGCGAAGCGGGCTGGGTACGCTAGTAAAAAATAAAACATAACAGTATAATAGCTTCTTTAAGTATAGAAGAAGCTAGAGCACTGTATAAAATTGTAAGGAAATGTTTTGTACGGAGTAGTTTGTTTTTGTATCGTTTTCTGTTCTATTAGGATGATATTTTCTATTAGAAAAAAATCCTCTTAAATAAATAAAAAAAAACATTACACAACCATGCGTATGATTCATATAGATACGGTTGTTATATGGTTGCTTGGCAACGGTTTAGTAACTATGATTGTTTAGTACAAAACATAAAAGTAATATTGTGTGGTGTTTTTTGTTACTTACTTATAGCAACATTATCTGTCAACGTCAAATTTGTTGTATTTTAATTATAGTAACATTTTCTCTTCTATTGCTCTATCCATTTTTTCTTGTTCGATTGCAATAAATCGTAATTATCACTAATTTCAAGCCTTTTACAATACATAAGGCTTCATGGTCCTTTGAGCCGGATATGAACCAGCGACCTATGGATTAATTACTGACAGATTCTTCTAAGAAGTGGGTTTCTGAATTGAAAAAACGAAATAACATTTAAATTCGATAAAAGCCATTAAATTAATTATAAAAAAAAGTGGCGTAGTTAAGATCTGTTTTATCAAGTGCATTTACAAATGCAACAGATTATTAATTAATGAAAATTTCGTAAAAATCGCATCTTAACATGCGATAACTGTTGTTATCTGTTGGTCTACATGGCGTTATCGGCGTTTATCAATGTCATCGGATATCACTGAATTACGTGCAATATGAAAGTCTTTGTTGGTAACGGGAAAATGGCGTGCTGCCAAAATTATGTTCACACCCGTCATAATTACAGAGGTGATTATAAAGGTGAAGAAACGAGAAAAGTATAATGTAGAATGGTTGTTAAGATGCATAGACATACATATTTTAAAGGTTTTCTGTATTAATATATTTATTTATGTATGTATATTTAAAGTTATAGCCTTTATATAAATATATAACCCACTGTTAAGCACAGGCCTTCTCTGTAAAGAGTGTATAAGGACATAGTCCGCCACACGGCCCTAGTACGGATTGGCAAACTTCACATGTCTTAGAAGATTTTTCTAAGACATCCTTCAGGTTTCCTTACGATGTTTTCCTTCACCGCCAAGCGCGTGGTAAATCAGCACTTAAAATTGCAACAACAAATTCATATCTAGCGTACTACGCAACTTGAAGCGTCCGCCCGGACACTGGGTTATCACGGCTCGAGGTATTTTTAGTGTTGATTATTTAGTATTTGCCCTGTAATTCTGGGCTCTCAAGAATAAGATTACGGTATCCCCTGCCTGTTGTAGAAGGCGACTCAAAGGGGCCTCGGGTTCAATGGGCGACAAGGCCCCACCCTTGGGGCCTTTGTCTTCTGCCAAGGTGGACCCGGGAAGAAGGCGACACTGCACATGCACTGCGAGGGCACAGGGGGACGGGAGTAACCTCCCCACCCGGGAAGTGCTCTCCTTGAGCACAGTGCAGAGGGGCTCCGGTGCGTTCCTCTGGAGATCTCGGAGCCCCTCACCATGCACCGAGGAAGGGCCACCGGGGAGGTTTTATCTTTTTGAAGATTTCCTCCCCGTTAACAAAAAAAATATTTAGTATACGTATAGTTCAGTTATAATATTTGTATCTGAATGTCATCGTCGTGTTTTGTTAATATATTTTCTTTCCCATATAATTATATAATTTTTTTGTTTACGCGGGGGAATCTGTTTATAGGCCATCTTCCGGTACCCTGGGTGGGCCCGGAGGGATGTGTGGGACTCGGCCTGGGCAGCCCATACCCACTAAACCTACCGCGAATGCCATCAGCCGTTATGAGCGGGGTGTCCCGGATCTGTCAGCGACAGGACAATATACAAAGGTTGCCTGGAAGAGATAGCTTTTAGCTACAAGGTCGTCCATTGTACTTTAAATCGTGTAAAGTAACGAACTAAGGTAAGTTCTTTAAATTGTTTCGTTTGATTCGAAGGTACGACCTTATGTTTCGCAGAACGTACTCTAAACAATTAGGCTTTTTACGGCTGCTTGGTATATCATCTCATACTAGGATTATTGACTAAATACATACGATTACTTGACGGAAGAGTTTGACTGGCTAATCTGTTGATTCTTATAGCCAGAGACAATGTAATCATGTGCAGTCTAAGATCAGATACGGCCAAGATGTTTGTATTGGCCGGTCTATGTTTACGTAATCTTGTATTTGTTTGTAGCATCAGTAAGACGATGTAGTCACAGAATACAATGTTCTTTTCTTATAAACAAAAAAATAATCTATTTCTAAATAATGACGTAATGTCTGATCATCTCCATTCAATATAACGTTCAAGTGAATTTATTTATTAATATGCTTCTAAACTAGTTTAGGAGTTTTGGTGTTAACTCTTGCGGCAGTTTGCAGTCGCTATAAAAAGATTTTCAGTGTAACATGTAAGTCAACACTTAGACGCTCTTTTCATTAACAGAAAAGTGGGGCACGACGTGCAGTGATAGTTAGTGGCTAGGCGATTCGACTTACGATATCGGTAGCGTGTTCAAATCACAATCCCAAAATAGTAGATTTTCGGTTTTTAAGTATGAAAAATCACTTTCTTAAAACTTATGCTTGGTGTATGGCGACAGGCTGATAACCTATCACTTATGGAACCTAATAAGCTTCCCCGCTAGGATTGGTAGGACGTGAGAGCTTATTTGTATGTAATGGTTAAGCATTCGGCTTTAGGACTACTTTACGATCTAATGGGCCTGGTGACAAGCGGGCAGTGTAAGCCGTCTCTGTCTATCCCGTTAGCATGTGCATATCCCGAATGTGAGATATTTTTTTCCATAAGCCCAGTAAGGGCCTATTTTAATATGCAAACTTTGGCTTAGATTTGAGACCTTGGGATAAATCCTATTTTAAATTTGTAAAAAATATACATAAAAACTTACTAAACTACAAAAATAGTATGTGAAAACTTTTACGGAGATGTGGATCCTAAGTCATGATATAATTATTTAAATTGAAATTCAGGTTTAAACATAAATTGTGACGAAAATTTAAATTTGTGGGTGTATCCAACCAATGTTTATCGAACTTTGCAACAGACGTTCAGCTGTTTTTCGTTTGTATAAATGTGGTTATGAAAATATTGATATAAAAATTTATTTATGATTACGTTTAAAAATGTAGTAATTCTTCTACATTCGTGCTCGTTTAACTTTTAGTTTAAAGAAAAAAAATTATCAATCATGCATTTACTATACAAATATAATTTTAAAAATCAATAAAAATAATTGTACGAATTTTATATTTATATTACCGGCTTACTCTTAATAGATCCCACTTATATTTGGCATAATATTTGCGTTATTGAACACTTACCTTAATTCCATATTTTAAGATTCGATCTACGAAAAAGAACTTGACGAAAAAGAAATGATGAAATGGCATACCGTTGCTCAATGTGCACTCCGATGTGAAATCATCAAAGAGAGACATTTATCATATAAAACCCTTCAACAAATTGTTCAATTACTTTTTAATTAAAAAAGTAAATTAAATAAAAAAAGTTTTAATCTTGTAAATACGCCATTTTGAAATTTTCAAATCACCAAATTAATAGAAAATTTATATCTCAATTTGAACTTTTATATCGCAATAAAAAAAATGTAGAGCAGCGGCCATTAAGCAGCATGGTAGCTGTGTCCCTGAAGGACAGGTTTTGTAGAATAGATTGTTGACAAACTGCGTGATAAAGTTACCTATATCTTGATAAAAAGATCTCGTTGCCAATATTTTGTAAAAAAAAGCAGAGATGAGGAAAGAGAGACGAAGAATATTTAAAATATGAGAACAGAGTCTTTCAGTGACAGAGTTCAAGCCTAAGGTCGTTCAGGAAAGTCCAAAATGAAAAACCGTATTATCAGGCTTAAAAACATTAAAGTTCTTAAACGATATTTGCTAGTTCAACGCTAATCAATCCTTTTCCTTATTGACTGTACAAAGTAATCAATTTAATATCAACTCTAATAAGTAGATTCCAAGACAGTTTAAAACTTTTCAAGATGTCCGACAATACATAAAGTCGACTATCGCCAGCTGCGAAACTCGTTAATGAAAACGATTTCTTAACGCGATAATGCAAAATAAAACAGCCGTCCAGTCAACGCCAAGTTATGACGAGTTAAGAATCTGCATTGTACCCAGTCTGGCAAATAACGGTTGAGAAGTTTAACCGGGTGACACTGTCGCAAGAGAGTTGCTAACACGGACTTAACTCAGACCCACATACCGGCTGCTCGGATAGTTCCAATAAGAAAAAAAAATACACACTTTCAAATCCCAATCGCCGTATAAGCACTCAGACCTTACCTGTTACAAGTTCATACACATCACACGGACCAGTAACTCGATTCCAATTCGGCTGTTTCACAAATAATTGCACATTCACCGTGTTATTCACAAGACACAGTTTCGTAATTCACTGAACTAATGTTAAGCTAAAAGGAAACGGGACTAAATTTGTTTTATTACTTCGCGTTCCTGAGCGTAGATGTTACCGTCGCGAGCGCTCGATCGCGACTGACGTTGCGCAGGCGGTGCCTGTCGAATCTAATTTTATCGACGCAGTAACACGAGATAAAGCCGCTCTTTATTAGAGCTTTTTTATTTGTTTTTGCACAAGTCTAACCGGACAGTATTGTACAGGGCTTTTGATTATAACGTCTGTGGTCTACCGTCTTCGTACATAATACATTAAGAGTGGCACATTACACCACTTTGAATATTATTATAACTACGCCTTATATTGTCTGTTATTTGGCTAAAATATAGACGTAATAGGTTCCTTGGTTTTCTACAACACTTTACACCATCTCTATTTGTAAGGATAAGTGTATATTATGAAGTCGTTAAATATTGGCATCTGGGGTTGTCACATATGACATCATAAATCCGGATGTCAGAATAGAAGTTTTTGTAAGTTTAGTATGCAGTATCCAAAATATTATTGTTTAAATTACCCAGTGCTAAGATACATTGATGGTAAGAAGATCTTGTCTTTTGGTCATAAAATAATTAGTACACGGTATATGGCGGTAGGCTAATTCCATGTTACATATAAGAACTAAAACATCTTGGTGAAAATTTGTTGGATTGGTTCTCCTGTTCCCTTCAGTAGGGTTAAAATGAGTGTTTCTTAACTATTATCTCCATCTCTCTGAGACATAATAGCTATGTTCTTCTACCTCGATTTAGATTAAATACCTGGCTACAATTCGAGCGATGTATTTCTTTGTAAAAATATATATGTACCTGACATTTTTGACAAAGTCTGATTCCATAAAAGAGAATGGTAAAGTAACGAATATATAAACGAAGCTTTGTGCTCCGTTCTAGTAAACTTTACAGCGCTGTCATTGTGAAATGTGAAGGTTTTTGTCGTTCGCTCGTACAGTTCTGTTGCACTTTTCAAAAAGGATATACTTGGAATGTTTTGTCTTTTACTTTTGATCTCCTTTGTTTAGTATTTTAGCTGCCATATGTCGAACGGAAACCTGACCTATGTTGGTGAAAGTAATAAGAATATCTAACATATATTTATAAATAAAAAAATTTAAAAATGTTGTTGCTTTCTGTATAATATTACAAAATAATATTTAATGTCCTTATTCCGTACCATAATTATCTTCTGACTATCTTGTTAACAAATGTCACGAGACAATTGTGACATCTGTTTTTGAATAAATTAAAATTAGAATGAGAATAATAATTACTAATTAAATACAATTATAAGCACCTCCTCCTTTTTGAAGTCTGTTGAAAATAATATATTTTATATTATTTTTATATTTATTATATATATATATATATATATATATATATAAAAGAGAAAGTGTGTGAGTATGTTTCATATAGGCTCCGAAACGGCTGGACCGATTTCAATGAAACTTTCAGGGAATCTTCAGATTGACCTGGCGAGTAATCCTGTAATGTTTGGTGACGATCGGAGCACCCCTCTTTTTTAACTGTCAAATATAGCTTTTATTTATTATGATACTACTACTACGGGTATGATATTGTACTGATATGTAAATGGGTGTAGACAATGATCTTCACCCGCTAGAGAAGAGAATGAATACGGAGAGAAATGAATAATTTAATATATTGTGAGAGTAATTGCGGGCTGGGGGCTAGTATTAAATGTAGTAAATAAATAGTCGATGTTCTAACCATTATAACTGAGTTGTGATTCTTCTTCTTGTTCGTTCCCTCACTGCTCAGGATCGCGATCACGTACAAGCAGCCTCCATTGAGTGCGGTCATAAGCGTAATGGACCGCCCGCTGCATGCTGCCTCCCACCGTCTTCATGATCGTGTGCGACCATTTTGTAGGCGCCCTACCCTGAGCACGTTTGCCGTCCATTTTGCCTAAGATGATGAGAGAAGCAGTCTCCAGACAGTGCTTTGAAGACCGCATGATGTGTCCAAAGAAGCTGAAGTTCTGATTCACTTCCTCTAAAACCACGATAACTTTGACCTTCCGCTTAGCTGATTCACGACGAACCAAAACAGGGGAAAATTTCAATATATATTAAGATTTAATGTTTTTGGTTAGTTACGAGTTGAGTATAACAACACTATTATGTGTTACATGTATTAATTCCATTCAGCGCAGTAAGAAGTGATTCAGTGACGTCAGCATTTATTATATAACCACATCCGGAGCGTACATATAAAACGAAGGAAATAACAAGAAATTAATTGTACAGTTGCAAAACATATGTTCGTTATAGACTTTGAAAGCATTCACAATTTAGACGCTTCATTTGAAAATACGCACACTTAAAAATAATAATATCACCAATATATTTTTTACAACTACACAGATTGGCCAGAGAAGCTGGCCTTGACTGCTTTACCGGATTGAGAGGTGGCATAGCTCTTAGATCGCTTAGCCTGAACCACTATCGCTAGGGGTAACCTCGGCTTAGACGGTTACGCGTGAGCATTCCGATCCGAGGGCGCCCGAGAGGGCCGAACCACTACTCGGTCGGTAGCTATTTCACGGATAATCTAAGGGACATTCAAAAAGCTAAACTAACTTTGAGTGCCACTTCCAGTGCCAGAAGTGGCCGAAGAAACTCCAGCAACGCTCCTAACATCTGAGGGGTAGGGCCTGCCCATAAAATAGTGGTAATGCGCGAGGATTATTCGCAACCTCCGACGGTTGGGGATTTTATAAATACGAAAGTTTGGATGGATGGACACAAATGGACGAATAACTCAATATCACGCCAAACGATTTCGATGATTCATTTCTTATTGATACTTCAAGAGTAGTTTTACAAAAGTTTGGTTAGGTTCTGATTAATCAATTCTATTTCGTAATATTCCAACGATAATTCGGAAATACAAAGAGGGCGTCCGCGCTTAATAACCTTTAACGTATGACTAGTTTTGGAAGCCGTTTTTTGATTTTGCTCGTATATACTTGCTGGGATTGAACTACGCTGACCAGTAGACTATTAGACTTATTAGTAGACTTTGAGAGGTGACACAGCTCTTAGGTCGCTTGTCTTGAAACTCTTTGAGGAGTCTCAACAAGGGCTCTCATGAGGGGACCGCAGTTTTAACGTCACTCTAATCGCGACAACGTTTTGATCTGAGGGCGCCCAAGAAGGCACCACTACTCGATCGGTAGCTATTATCAGAAAACTATTAAGACATTCTTTGATTCATAGGCCTCATTCGTACGTACGCAATCTAGGCTTCCACGTTATTCTATATACTTTCTAAGCTCTTGCTTAGAAAGTATAAAAAAAAAACGTTAAGGACATGGAAGCTTATAATATCATTTTCATGTTTACTTCCAATAGAGGTTTAAGCGAAGCTAGTTAAGAGCCATGCCTACTTGTTAACTCCGTTAAAACCGTTGCAGTTGCAAGTCAAGTTCTCTGAACGGTTATCAATATCTGTAGGTCCGTGATAAAACAACCCGTAAGTAAAATCATATTAGCCGATAGTATGCGTCGTAGTATATTGAATCTAATTATAGTTAATAGATCGTCTCATTTTAACTTCGATCACGTCCACACACCCTGATGTGAGCCAACTGACACTTCATTGCCAAAAATTCATAATGGCATTGATATTTTCGTCGTCCCCTGACATCTAGCTGTGCTATTGTTTCCAAACATTACATTTATTTGGAGCATAGTCCGTTCGGCACTCGGGATAACTTCGAATGACTGCCAACACATTTTAGTGGCTTCCCTTGACCTTGATTTTTAGCTGCCAACTGAGGTAGAAAGCTTTTGTTTACATGGCAGCTAATTATTACATCGGTTACATCAATAATTAAAACAAATTGGTAATGGTCACATATCACGGTTCTTCGACTAGAATAGAAATAGAAATATTGCTAGCTTTCTTTTTAAAAAAAATAGGCATTTACTAAGCTAGTGCGCCTTACCATCAGGACTGCATTTCCAATTAACAACTGGTGGGATTGTAGTCAAGCACTTGCTTAGAAAGTATATAAAAAATATCATAGAGTATTCATCATTTTTGTGTGGACGTTCCAAGAACCCAAACGTAGAACTTTTCTTTGTATTTCATTATGCTTAGAGATATTATACTTTTTTTACTTTCAATAAAGCGCTACCACCGACTTTTGTCCGTGCTCTTTTTGGTTACTTTGGTTTCTTTTTTAATAAGAGTGCTATCTCTACAGTTACTACATATTTTTTTTATAATGCCTGATTTTTGAAGGTGGTGTTGGAGAATGCTCTGGTTCACGCGTTTACGCCCGTTGCATTGTTAAAAGTTTCTCCGCGACCGCTGCGTCCCTGTTTCATGTTACATTATACGTGAACCTGTTGGGTTTTAATCACAATAGATACGTTAGTCTTTATTCATTACAACGTGGGAATACGCAAGGGAGTGAATAGGTGTGTCCTGTCGCTGACATGTGCTCATAACGGCTGGTGAAATTCGCGGAAGGTTTAGTGGGTAGGGGCTGCCCAGGCCGAGTCCCACACATCCCTCCGGGCCCATCCAGGGTACTGGAGGATGGTCTATAAAAAGATTACCCCCCGTGAACCAAAAAAAAGGGAGTGAATAGGTATTTCTAAGATTTCGCTAGACCTCCGTTTAATATGAAAAATGAAGCGGCGTAAGATAGGGTTTTTGAAAACAAAGCTTGTAGGTTTAATAAACCCACAGTTGACTTGAAATATCTAGTAAAAACTTAAGCTTAGAAAAGCTTCATGTTTATATGATTAACATCATTCCATGATTTTGTGAGCGCGGGGACTCATGGGACGGATCATCTAACTTTCATTTACATCGAAGATAGAATTAAGTATATGTCTTTTAAAAAGCCTTGGCTAAAAGGTCTTGTTACCAGGTTGAAATAAAACATCATTCCATTCAACATTTCATCTGAATAATTGACATGAGTGTTACTAATATTCTTGACAATCATTCCAAATCAACAAAAATGTTGTTACATTTGTGAAAAAAATATTAGTTTGGTGTTGCCTTTTAAGTATTGTATGACATATTATGGTCTTTCCTTGGACGTTTTAAAAAATTGATCATTATTAGTAAAGCGGCAATAGTGGCTTATTCTTAGCGATTAGAAGTGGTTTTCATTTTATCATCACTTAAGATCAGGTGAGCTGTATGCTCGTATGCCACTTTTCATAAAAAAAAAAAAATTAGTTCATTAATAACAGTGTAGGCTTTGGCATTTCAAGGGAAGCCAAATTAAGTAAGTTTGTCTTCTAAATAATTTTATTCTACGTGTACTTATAAGAGAATCCGCTGAATTTGACGGCAAGGATGAACATGAGACGATCCAAATATTCTTCCCACATTCTCATTAAGTATCATTATTATGGTTGAGTTACGTCATAAAGTCATCTGTGTCATGTTTTTAAAAGCAAATAAAAAGAATCCAGTTACACAACAATGTCACTAAAATGATCATTTTAAAGAAAGAAATGTTAATTACATATATTTTTTATTAATCTTTTTTTTTAATACAAAAGGTACTTTTTTTGAGTACAAGTACTATCAATCTATTCAATACACTTAAAGTTATTAACCCTTATCGTGGCAAGATTGTCTTTGGAAGAAAAGTAAGAAAAATGTATATGTAAAAAACATCAAAAAATAAATTAAAAAAATCTTGATATGAATATAAACCTATTTTGGAACCTATTTCTAGACAGTGCTACATGTACAGTGATTATCGCATTTTAGGAATGTATATAATGAAGTCTATATACATACATGAAATTAAAGACTGCGTTTCTGTAGAATATTTAGAGAAAAATCATTTAATAAGGACATTCCAATTCTATCTCTTCTATAAATGTCGCGACACTGACAATTGTGACATTTAACATTTGAATAATTATTATAAAAATACAATAAAAGAATAACTTTAAGAAAAGAAATTTTATATCTTTACTTTACAGGCATATTATACTATACTTTGCTATGTTTAGGGTTAAATTAGCGTACCCAGCGGTCTAGATTTTGCTTTAATTTATTTTAAAAATAAACTTACATCATTAAATATATAATTTAACTTTCACAATATATTAAATTATTCATTTCTCCCCATATTCATTCATATCAGTAAATACAATAACATTCTTATTTTTACAAAAACATTTCGGGCTCAAGTTAATTGCAGAAATAAAACTACTAATGGCTTGTTGGATAGTTCAAATAAAGGAGTGCTCCGATCATCACCAAACCTTACAGGAATACTCGCCAGGTCAATCTGAAGATTCCCTGAAAGTTTCATTCAAATCGGTCCAGCCTTTTCGGAGCTTATAAGGAACAAACCCACACACTTTCTCTCTCTCTATATATATATATATATTTGTTCTAACTATAGACAGGGCTAATTAGAATGTATACGCGCTTTGCTCCTTTAAATGATAGTTATTGTGACTAAAATTTCTAAGTACGTGGCATAATATGACATATTCATATTTAATGTTTCTGTTTTCATAAAAAAGGACAGATGCTATATTTAAGATACATTTATTATTTTTCGAAATACTACTAGGTAGAACCATTGTGTGGTCCAAGGTCTTCAGTAGGGACCTTTTCAAAAGCTTCACGGAACGCAGTAACCACCGTTTGCGCAATCCACAATCGAATTTTGTCGAGTGAAATCGATTTACCGTTTAAATTAGTTACTCTATGGCGTTGCCATAGCAACGTAAATGTAAACAAAGTATAGCCTGTCATGCAATCCTTGTGAATTGAAGATTAAATAATGCTTTAAATATATTAAGTGATAGTTAATTAAATCATTAAGAAGTTAGAATTGTGTATATAACATATAGTAATAGTAAGTGTACACATAAATATTATGGTATAAAATATATCCAAGGTTAAAAACTTCTTTTGACATACAAGAATAAATTGTTCAATTTTGTAGACTTATTAATATGTTAATTTGTTTTAGAACCATTACAATAATAATATAAATACTTTATGATTTATGATGACGAGGATCTGGCTTCTTCTTGAGGTGTTTTGATGACAGGAGGATGCTATTTTTAAAAACACTATTTCTTCGAATTATTATATATTTATATTATATATAATGTTATTATCTATCCTTACGATCCTCTGAAACCTTTAAACATAAAACCCCTACTAATTGCTCAAACTTTTATGGGAAGTCATTCACATTGCGGGCTACTAGACTGTGGAATGCCCTAGCAAATTCCATTCGGCTTGCTAAATCCCTACCTGCTTTTAAAAATTTGCTAGCGCAACATTATCAATCGATTTCGTCGGAACTATGATATATATATATTTTATATATTAGTATATTTAATGATAAATTATTTATGTAGGTATATTTAGTGTATATTGTTAATTATATGTATAGATTTGTTATCTTATTTGTATTTCTAACGCCATCGTCCTGTTTGTTCATTTGTATCCTGTCCATACACAGGTTGCCTGGAAGAGATCGCTCTCAGCGATAAGGTCACCCATTGTACAACCAACTGTAAAATGTACCGTACTTATGTAATGCCTTTTGTTTGATTTTGGTGTACAATAAAGTTATATCTATCTATCTATCTATATTGTTGTATACATTTCAATTTTATAACATTTTACTTCGAAATGTTTCCTTGTTGATGTCTTGATGAGAAGTCCAGAATTTTCCTTATAGAAGACATTCTTTTTACCTATTCAAATAATTATCCTAATATTCGAATCTTCAAATTCAAATATGAGAAGTGTTGCCTGCCAGCATTAATATATTAAATCTCAACACTTTAGTAGTTTATTTATTCTTCTATAACCGTTTAGTAGGTCGATTAATCAATAAATTATCCTTGTGATTGGACTGGAGGGCAAATAAAATAAAGAAATTTTAATATTAGACAAACAGCATCATTACAGTCGACCCAATGCTGTAACTAAATAATACTTACATACAAGAAATAATTTAAAAATTAACATTATAAAAAAATGAAGTAAGGGATAGCGCATGTCGCATACAGTCGCATACAATCTCACTTCGTTTCTACAAATTACGAATTAAGTGTTTTTATTTGTACTTTGTAATGTCTATGCTAGTTCGTTTAACTTAGTTATTACAAAATTATATATATATAAACTATAACAGTCAGTAAAAAATAAACTAAAACTGTCAATAAAAAAACAAAAGTCAATTTATACAAAATTTAGAAAGCGACTGTACACCAGGAGCGAACGGGGTATTGTGTTGTCGGTACGCGGGGCAGGGTACGACAGAAGAGCCAATAAGCGCTTAAGCATGTCCGCCCGCGCCCCCTTCACTCCCCTGTGATACCATATTTTCGACTTCTGCGCATTAAGGGTAAGCGCTAGAGTTATTTGCCGTCTACTATATATGTATTTAAGTAGTGTATTTTGTTTTAGATTTCAGACATGGATTTAAACGTCTTGGATAAATTGCGTCTGTTAAAAATCGACACAGAATTGCGTCCACAGATCAAAATGAAACCAATGAGTCGTTTTTATTTCCTCACCTCCACTAATCCTGTTGAGCAATTTTTCGTCTTTGCGTCCACAGCCGCCTGGCTAATAAGAAAAATTGGTCAAGAATTCGAACAGCCTAAGGAGGAGGATGACCCCAACGCAACTATCGCAAGCATATTAGATGTTCTACGAGAGAGAGAGATAACAGTAGATTTCTCTTCACATAAACTCAAACAGGGTTATGGCGATCAAGTTTGTTACATTCTAAACGTTCTAGCTGACGAAGCGTTGAAAAGAGAAAAATTCGAATGGGAGAAACCGATCTTGAATTTTACCGACCCTGAGGAATCAACTGATGACGTCGATCAGATAGAAGATGAAACTGAAATATTTCTAGAGAAAGTTGAAGAAGAGATGATTGGTTACACCGATGATTCAGGAGATGACGATAAACAAGAAAAGGACTCAATGAAATCAGTTGCTTTAGTCCACGATTGGGACGAATGGAAACTAGAACTAGAAAGAGTGGCTCCTGCTCTAAGATTAAAGCTATCTGCTGACGGTAGAGATTGGCGGGCTAGGCTGTCTCAAATGGAAACGTACAAAAATGAACTATTTGAAAGACTCAAAACGACCGGTTCACAATTGAACAAAATCCACGGCAACATTAGTTCAGTAATGGACAAAGTTGCAGCGCGTGAAAATATATTGAACGAACAATTCGAGCCCCTAGTTAAAGAGTACGGTTCTCTTCTGAATGAGTTGAAAAAAGTCAACAATGAGTATAAAGAGGTGAGTGTTGGTGTAGCTGAACGACAGGAGAAGTTGAACGAGCTGACTGCAAAAGTAGAGAGTATTAAACAGAGAACAGAACAGAAAGGTTCGTCTATGAACGACACCTCTCCACTGGTAACTGCTAAGAAAGCTGTAGAAACTTTAAGGAAGGATATACAAGAATTGGATTTTCAGATTATTGTGTTGCTTTGGCTGTTGATCTCGAAAGAAAGTCCAAAAAGTAATAACTTTTTAACCAATACCGAGTCTGGGATATTAAATAGTGAAATATATTAAACTGTATAGCAAATAGTTATATACTAAGGGTCACATCAGTAGTCGGCCTTATCTAAGACATGTGTTGTCTCCATGCGGCAATTGTAATTTATTCAAAAAGCCGCTTTGATAGCTACACGTTTGCTTTAGTAGGATAATAACGCATTACCACTGGACTGCATTTCCACCTAACATCAGATGGGATCGTGGTCAAGCACATGCTATGAAAGAATTAAGAAAATGTGGCCATCACATGTGGTTCTTTGCCATTCTATGTATGACTGTTTTTTTTTATTAATTTTGTTGTATTTTTCCTACTTAACGACTGCGTAGGTCATTAAAGTTCGTTTACTAAATACTTGTTAACTGTCGATGAAACTTAGATGTTCGGGTAAAGAAGTTTGCCGACCCATGCCGTGGCAAAAGGTGACGTTTTTATGGTGTGAAAAATAAAATCTGTCAATAAAAGAGTTTGAGTTTTAATTGCTTCGTTTATTACACATTCATACATTCGTTGTAATTGCAATGAAAAATAATCATAAAAAATAAATTATTTTAAACCAGGTATGGTTCACCAATTAGTCTCATTATATTAGGTTGTCAAATATCTCCCTTCCGCCTTTTGTGTCATGCGGCACCCAAACATCAAGCTTTTTTTTGTATCCAGCCTTCTGCAGATGGTTTAAAATGGTTTGGTGACTAACTCCCATCTCCTGGGCGATGTCACGAGATGCCACATGCCGGTCTAACTCGATGTAGTCCATGATTTGATCGGTATTTGTCGTCACAGGTCTTCCGCCGGCTGGCTTATCCATGGTGTCGTTTTCACCGGCTCTGAATCGTCGAAACCATTCCTCCGTGGTTCGAAGTGATAGAGTACCATCCCCCAAAACACCATTAATCTCACGGAACGTTTCTCTAGCGGATTTGCCTTTAACGAAGGAAAACTTTAAAATAGCGCGAATTTCGGCGTTAGTGAACTTCATGTTTACACGTCTAACGTCTGTTGAACGCAATATTCAAACTAATTATGCATAGCGTCATTTTGTAGGTTATATCAAGACCTTTCAAATTATGTATAGTATTGCTAGATACGAGCTCTGTAGCGCTTTGTACATAGCCGCGAAATTCAAAAGACAAAAAGGCGGAAGGGAGATATTTGACAACCTATACTTTGAACTAAACATGACACAAAGAAATACGATAAGAATATTTTATATTTAGAATAGATAGAAAAGAGGTTCTATTGTTTCTTCTTTGCTCTTTCTTAATTCCCAAGTAGAAGTTATGGCGACTAAATTCTGCTTCCGAATTAGTTGTCCGTTGAATTGACATAACTTTATCAAAATCACAATTAATAAGAAACCTTCCCTTTTAGGAGTTCACAAGAACATAAAGTCTTATGGTAATAATATGGGACCTAATTGAAGCTGAACCAAACAAAAGCGCGCCAAAATTAAAAAAAAAATAGTCAAATGTTTTTCTTTTACACGGTAAAAAAAAAGGTTAAAAATCGAATGTACGGAATGATGATGAGCCTCTTTTGTATCTATTTTGTTTCATATAAATTGTATAAAAATATTTACTCCTAATTTTAAAATAAATAAAATTTCAGATTAATATTGGGCAATGTCTTGTTGCCAGGCCAATAAAATCTTAAAAAAACATATATTTTAAATAAAGATGAAAAATAAATTGGAATTTGGACTTTGGCGATTATAGGAAAAATTGTAAAAGCTACTTAAAATCTATACACCATCTTAATCTAGATCTAGAACAATATGTAACAAGTTTGACAATCTATAAAATAGGCACACTGCATTTTAAACCGTAACTTTAGTACTTTAGGGTTTATTCTCTCTCTATGACTTTTTTAATAGACAATCTATTAAAGGTTGGTGACAAAATGTGTATTGACTTTATGGTGTACAATGGCGGCATGGAGGTTCAAGTATTAAGCGGAGTTTTTATTAAAACGAATGCTAACTATATTTTTTACAAATATTCTCGTTAACTATTCCAACTTTGCTTAACGGTGTGCTTTGGTTCACGTCAATAGTCGGTTGGTGGATTCGAACTTACATTTCGCAGATTGACCATAAACCTTTTAAAGGCTATTTACGTTGTCAGCCTAAATTTCTGTCATGCCTTGAAAGGCTACCCCTACTCAACGAGCTAGTAACCAGGGCGAGACGGTCCCAGAAGAAGGCTGACGAGCGGGTCAGATAGGGGAGCGCAGAGGCTCCCTCCCTCCGCAGGCGACGTGTCGGGGTGCGCAGGAGGCGTTTCAGATGTCTCCTCTTGCCGCCCCCGTAATCCGAAGCAGCATGTTTCGGCGTCGTCAGGACTTCTCTGAGTGCCGGAGAAGTCCCCTTTGAGGGTGAAGTCCGGTCTTTGCCGGGACCGGCCGGTCGTTGGGGTGTCCTGTCGCTGACAGATCCGGGGCACCCCGCTCATAACGGGTAATGGCATTCGCGGTAGGTTTAGTGGGTATGGGCTGCCCAGGCCGAGTCCCACACATCCCTCCGGGCCCACCCAGGGTATCGGAGGATGGTCTATAAACAGATTCGGTGAATTTAACGCGACTCCATTATGAAAAAATGGCAATTTATAGGTACAAAGCAACTGCGATTCGAAGCCAGGGCTATGTCTTCTTTAATTTTAAGATTTAAAATTAAATGAATAAAATAAAGTTATCTCCACACACAAACAGAAGTCAATAACGGAATAAATAATTAATAATACCTCTAGGTCTGTGCTCCCGTAATACTTGAACGCTCTCTCAACCTATAACTCAATATTCCTAATAACTATACAACAGTTAACGCTCTTATTTATAACCTTAAAGATATTTATCTCGTTGTTTATGGTCTAAAATAATTAAACTGCAAATTTGTAACATTATTTAACTACGAGAACTTAGTGTCTAGACAAACCTCGAATCGGTTTAAAGATGCTGATATCATGTTAAGAATATAAAATAAAGGAGGCTACTTGGTGACGCAGCTGAAACGAATCTGCTCAGTCTTGAGCACAGGCGTAAGGTAGCTAGCCTTTCGGTTTTCTACAGATTGCATTTTGGAGAGTGTGCTCAGGAACTACATGATGTAATTCCCCCATCCCCGTTCCACCATCGGACTTCTAGACGCACTGCGGGATTTCATCCTTTTGTTGTGAACATCCTTCAAACCCGAACGAAGCGATTTGCTTCGTCTTTCATTCTTCGTACAGCAAAGGACTGGAATAGTTTGCCCGCGTCTGTCTTTCCTTCCGATTACAATGTGGGTGTTTTCAAGTTTAGAGTGAATAGGCATTTACTAAGCTAGTGTGCCTTACCTTCCAGGACTGCATTTCCACTTGACATCAGGTGGGATCGTGTAGTCAAGCACTTGCTTAGAAATAATAAAAAAAATGACTTGATTTCTTCTAAAATAAAAGTAGCGTAAGCTATTCCTTATTACAACTATCTGCTGGATAAAGTTCCGTTAAAATCGGTCCAGCCGTTCCAGACATTAGCCGGAACAAATAGACAGACAACAGACAAAACTTGTAAAAAATGTTATTTGGTTATATGTACCGTATATGCATTCATATGCATGTAGTAAGTAGTTATTTTAATGTAACAGACAATCCAATTTTATTTATATATATTCATGTAAAGATTTATTTAAGCATTACAAATTAATGTTATTAATTTTAAATATATTTCGTATAACTCAGATCTAAGGTACTATATTATATATATAAATTTATCGACATAATGACAATATGATTTTTGACGAACTTCACAGATCGGCTAGAGAAGCCAGCCTTGACTGCTTCACCGGATTGAGAGGAGGCGTAGCTCTTATCGCTTAGCCTGAACCTCTATCGCTAGTAACTCGACACAAGGGTCCCCCCGGTAACCTCGGCTTGGACGGTTACTATGTTACGCGTAAGCATTCCGATCCGAGGGCGCAAGAGGGCCGAATCACGACTCGGTCAGTTGCTATTTCGCGAAGGACATTCGAAACTAAACTAACTTACGAGTGACACTTCGGGAAGCGTTGAAATGTACGACGCTATGATGGTAACATGTCGGTTTCATAGTGAAAATTTTCGTAGAGAAGCAGTGGCTATCTTTTTTTTTTAATTTATTACAAATAAAATTTACAGTAAAGGGAATATACATATAACTTAACGCTATATAAACAGCAATGGTTTGTCACTAGCGCCAAAGTGTCCGTCTTGCGTTCCTAAATAACTTTTTAATATATACGCTTAATGTTTTTGTGAGTTATACAATTCCTAATATCTGAGGGTAGTTCGTTAATTAATCTAGGCACGATGTATCTTGCCGTGCGCTCGCCGTACACATGTTTTGCGTCTATCGTATTAAAATGATTATCCATGAAATAGCAACCGGCCGAGTCGTGGTTCGGTCCTCTCGGGCGCCCTCGGATCGGCATGCTTACGCGTAACAAAGTAACCGTCCAAGCCGAGGTTACCCCTCACCGGGGGGACCCTTGTGTCGAGTTACTAGCAATAGAGGTTCAGGCTAAGCGACCTAAGAGCTGTGCTACCTCTCAATCCGGTGAAGCAGTCAAGGCCAGCCTCTCTGGCCAATCTGTGTAGTTCGTCATAAAAAAAAATCGTATTAAACTGGTTTGACGATATCGACCGTGTGCATTTAGGATGTTCCATTTTGGTTAAAAATATCTGTCTATTGATTTAAATAATTGTTATTTTATATTATTTCATTAACGATTTAACAAATATAGGTACACAACAGAGTATTAACACGTAAAACAATATAATATTACGATATATAAATGAATGATAGGGCTTCTCTTTTAATTCTAACGTGATATAGTATGCAATGGTGTCTTATTCTATTATTATATGTTTAAAAATTAATTGAAATAAATTACGATATTTTTTTTTCTTTTCTAAATTTCTCTCTTGGAAATAGCATTATATTAAATTGTTTTTAGGGTTATATTGTAAAAAATTAAAGCATTTATGTCTTTTTAGCTCAAATGGGTAATACGATAGTAATCGATACGCACGAAGCGGTTTGCCTCCACCTTCCTTGTGCGAACCGCTAAGGAGTGGAACTCTTTGCCGCGTTCAGTCTTTCCTCACGGGTACAATCTAGACACCTTTAAGTCCAATGTGAACAGACACCTTATAGCCTCGCGACCTCCATTCTAGGCTTCATCGTCGCCTTCCATCAAAAAAAAATCGCTATCATTCAACGAGATTACTAAGTTACTAAAAGTTAAAGTTACAGCCTTTATAAATATCATATATATGTCCCACTGCTGGTCGCAGGCCTTCTCTGTAAAGAGAGTATAAGAGCATATTCCCTACGCGGCCCTAGTGCCGATTGGCAGAATTCACATGCCTTATTTTCTAAGTCGTTTAGATTTCCTCACGATGTTTTCCTTAACCGCCGAGCGCGTGGTAAATCAGCACATAAAATTACAACAGCAAGTTTATTGGTGCCGGTACAGGGGACCAAACCCACGAAAAGTTCCACCATCGTCGCATATGGCGGGGCTACGGGATCGCTTGCGCACGCACCGTGGCCCCACCTGCGACCTGGATGCCTTTATTTTGATAGCCAATAAAGAATATGTCTATGTCTTCTGGCATCCCAGTCCCGGGGGAAGATGAGCCTCCACTGCCCTCCAAGGCAAGGCGCGTCGGAACATAGTACGTACTATGCAACTTGAGTCAACCGGCCGGACACTGAGCTAACACGGTTAAGAGTATTCGTTAACAATTGGGAATTACAAATATAAACACGCACGTCTCCCGTCGGGGGTAGGCAAAAATCACGGACTTCCACTTCTATGGCGTTCTACCGACTACACCACTCATCCCCGCGTGTAAAGTAGTCTCGGCAGTAATTAATAAAACGGTTATAAGTATAAGTAGTTGTATACTTCATTTGTGGTAAGACATGATGTAAGAAAGATGTGCGAAATATAACGCCTACGGTAATGTGGTAGCAAAAATTTGCTAATTTTAATAGGTAGGCGTTAAAGAGCAGATTTATTTTTAACACTGCGTTATAAATTTTCTTTCCTCATTCATATTATATATGATGGATTATAGAATTGTGTGATAATGGAAAAGTGTGGTCTGAATGAGGATGCTGTGATTATAATCGGAAAATGTGTGATTCGATTCGATTAAAAAAACCGACATCAAATTAAATCTTATAATAATAAATTTTTTAAATAACAAAGTACACAGATTGGCCAGAGAAGCTGACCTTGACTGCTTTACAGGATTGTGAGGTGGCATAGCTCTTAGGTCGCTTATCCTGAACCTTTATCGCTAGTAACTCGACACAAGGGTCACCCTGGTGAAATTAAATCAAACGTTAAACGTGCGGGCGCAATCTTTGTGTTTATGTATAATAGTGGGAATATTACGAAATAGAATTATTTAGAAACTAATCAACCTCTCATCGAACTACTCTTGTTCCTTTCCAATATAAAAATGAATCATCGAAATAGGTTGGCGTGAAATTGAGTTATACGTTCATTTGTGGCGCACATACCTGATGCATCTCATGGATCCCATGGTCAGATTGAACTGAGACCACATGGGGAGAACCAGGTTTTAAAAAGAATCTTCAAAATCGGTTCACCCACTCGAAAGCGATGACGTAACCTCCTTTTTGAAGTCGGTTGAAAAGCTTTAAACGTATATGACAACGAATTCCACTGAAAGGATAAAGCTTCTCGATGTAAAGCTAGTTCTCTTCGACTTACATTTGTAGACTTAACAACTGTCACAGCTTGTCCTTCTGGTGGAGGAACAAGCTTTTAGCTTGTCCCAAGTAAATTGACTCTTGTTTCGAGGGTTCTTCTAATGTTACGTTGTACTTCCTCTTCAGATCGTCCAGGAACTCCTGCTTCAAGAGCGCTAGGCATCTGAGAACAGTTTAAAGTGTTTATTTATACAGGATGTTACAAAAAAAATCTCTAAAAAAATCATAAAAAACTATCTATCCTGATTGAAAAATAATATATTTTAAAACGTTTTATTAGCATTATTTACGTTCCCTCGTGTTAGTATAGCTAAATGAAACGATTGTTTCATAAAAATACATTACTAAAAAAACAGCAATGAACCACAAAGTCATAAACAGCTGATACACATACTATTAATAATATAATTATTATTAATAGTATGTGTATATATTGTTAAATATGTGTGTTTAAATATATGTATATTGTTTTTATTGTATTAAAATAAATTTAAATATGATAACACAGACCCACTGAAATCTTTTTTACACGTTAGTTTCTGTCCATACAAAAGTTGTCTGGATCGTGTGGAGATCGCTCTTAGCGACAAGATCGCTCATTGCACATGCAATTACATTGACAAATGTGATAATTGGATATTTATTATTTCTGTGATGTATTTTTTTTAATTGTTGCGCAATAAAGTATATTCATTCATTCATTCATTCACTTAGGTCATCGAACGCCGGGTCGCGGTGGCGTGTGGTACATATGATTTTTTTAAATCAGAATCGTTTTTCCCGTCCCATCATCAAAGACGCATTAGTACTGATATTTTACCAATATATACATATTTTTTCAGAAATATTACTAACAATCTTGTTAACCATTCCAACTAAGCTTAAGCTTGTGCTAGGACATGGTTCACGGCAATAGTCGAATGGTGGATTTGAACCCATGACCTTATGATTCGCAGACCGTACCCTATACCATTAGGCTATTGACGCAAAGTACTATCGTTTGCCTTCGTTTTCGTAAGCGGTGAGCTGTATATTACCTGCTTTTAAAAACCTATTAACGCAGTCAATATTGTTAGAATTATGATTATAATAAGAATTAGGATATTTGAAATTACAACCTATATATTGTATATTTGTCCCAATGTTGGGACATTCTCTGTAAAGAGAGTATAAGGGCATAGTCCGCAACGCGGCCCTAGTGCCAGATTGGCTAAACACGTCTTAGAAAATTTTCTAAGACATGTAGGTTTCCTAACGATATCCCCTGCCTGTCGTAGAAAGCAACTAAAAGGGGCCTCGGGTTCACTGGGCGACAAGGGTGAGGGCCTTTGTCGTCCGCCAAGGTGGACCCGGGAAGAAGGCGACATCGGCTGGTCCGTGTCGCCTTGCACTGCGAGGGCACAGGGGGGGAGGGAGTAACCTCTCCCGGGAAGTGCTCTCTATGAGCACAGTGCAGAGGGGCTCCGGTGCGTTCCACTGAAGATCCCGGAGCCCCTCACCATGTCCCGAGGAAGGGCCACCGGGGAGGTTTTAGTGGGTAAAAACCCCATATAACCGCCGCCTTCCCACCAGAAGGCGGGGTATCTATCTGAAGATTTCCTCCTCGTTAACAAAATAAAGGTTTCCTAACGATATTTTCCTTCACCGTCAAGTGCGTGGTAAAGTTTTAATATATTTATTGATAACTTATTTACGTAGGGATACTGTGAATGTTTGTGGTATGTGAGTTCCTCTTAGGTTCAGCACAGATCACTCAGCCACGGCCACTAAGCACTCCCGGTACTACAAGCCGAGAACTCTTCGTAAACCATAGTTTGAGGTGTTACTGGTGTTAGAGTAAGTGTAAATAAATGAAAGGCAACTCACATACGGTATCGAGGGTCCGCACGGAAGGCGGTGATGTCGTGGGAGGGCGCGTGGGGCGTGTGGACCACGAACGCCCCGGGCAGCACCACCGCGCGGTAGCCTTGAGCGCGTAGCTCCACGCTGTGAGACACCTGCGCGGCAACAACACTTCTAAGCAACTAAGTCAAGTAAGAAACTTTATAGGATTACTCGCCAGATAAATCAGTTGATTCCCTGAAAGTATTAGTGAAATCGGTCCAGCCGTTTCGGAGCCTATATGGAACATACCCACACACCTTCTCTTTTATATATATATATATATATATATAACCGGAAATGTATGAAATCAAGGAATTGTATACAAATCCTAGGAAATGTGTCATAGTAAAAAAGTAAATCTTTAGATTACAATGCTTTGTCAGTCCATATAGCTATTTATTTTTGCAGGGTAAGCTCGAATGGCATTTGGAAGTACATAATACTTAAAATGATGAACTCTATCAGATTGGTACCACTGGATCCGGCCAGGGATTAAAGAAGTGCCTTTGCAAGAAAAACTGTTCGTCTACGAATCTCTTCATTCCTGATTTGATCTCGTAGAGATACTCCGAGCATAGCCCTCTCCATAGCTCGTTGTGCGACTTTGAGCTTGCTTATGAGGCCCACAGTGAGAGACCACGTTTCTGTTCCGTATGCTATCACTGGCAACACACACTGGTCGAAGACTTTCGACTTCAAGCACTGAGGTATTTTGGACGAGAATACATTTTGAAGCTTTTTTATTTATTTTTGTTGACGGGGAGGAAATCTTCAGAAAGATACCCCGCCCTCTAGAGGAAGGCGGCGGTTATGTGGGGTTCTTACCCAGTAAAACCTCCCCGGTGGCCCTTTCCTCGGTGCATGACGAGGGGCTCCGGGATCTCCAGTGGAACGCACCGGAGCTGCACTGTGCTCAAGGAGAGCACGTCCCAGGGGAAGGTTACTCCCTCCCCTGTGCCCTCGCAGCGCAAGGCGACACGGGCCAGCCGATGTCGCCTTCTTCCCGGGTCCACTTTAGTGGACAACTCGAGCTCCACCCTTGTCGCCCAGTGAACCCGAGGCCCCTTTTAGTCGCCTTGTACGACAGGCAGGGGATACCGTAGTCTTATTCTTGAGAGCCCAGAACTACAGGGCTGCATACATTTTCAAAAAAAAACATTTTGAAGCTCCCGAACGCTGCCCAGCCGAGTTTAACATACCTTGTTCCATCCGAAGCCAGAGAACCTCGTGTCGTATTTTGGAACTGAGCGATGTACCACCAGGTACGGTTCGTAGTCGGATTGCCACTCCACCTGCAAGAATGTTCATGTTATTATTACAAATACATATAGTAAAATTAGCACTCACGTGTCCAGTATTAAGGTAAGAACGTATAAAATAAGGAAAAAGTCTGGATTCAAAGAGGTGGTTGTGACTAGAATCTAGAAAGGTATACTTAGGTAGTTCGCACATACAGATCTATATATATAAAAGAGAAAGTGTGTGGGTATGTTCCATATAGGCTCCGAAACGGCTGGACCGATTTCAATGAAACTTTCAGCGAGTGTTCAGATTGATCTGGCGAGAAATCCTGTAAAGTTTGGTGACGATCGGATTAGTTCCCTTTTTGAACTGTCAAATACAACTTTTATTTACTATGATGAAATTCTATTGTTTTACAATCCAAACTTGTATTGACATGCGTTGTGTATATTTGTGTCATTATGAAGCGTATTGAAGTACAATGGAGTATATTGCATGTACATGGGTGTAGGTAATGATCTTCATCTGCTCGAGAAGAGAATGAATACGGAGAGAAATGAATAATTTAATATATTGTGAGAGTTAAATTAAATATTTAATGATGTAAGTTTATTGTTTAAATAAAATAAAGCAAAATCTAACCCGGCCAAGCGGGCTGGGAACGCTATGTTATAATGAGGAAATAATGGCACAGAAATATTTATAAAAATAGGGGTCCAGATTGGCGATGTATTAGAAAAGGGGCCAGGTAAGGCCTAAACAGACAATTATGTCTACGAAAATGTATGGATATGAATGAAATGGAAGATGTGTGTCAGGATTAGACTAAGCAGACGTAATCTCTGCTTCGGACGGGAGTGTTTGTTAATTTCAAACAACATGTACTAATGAATTAATATATATATATATATTATATATATGTGTATATATATATATTATATATATGTGTATATATATATATGTATATATAATAAAGTCTATATATTTTTTTCTTTATAATATTTAGAGAAACAACATTTAATGTCCGTATTCCAAATCTATCTTATAAATTAATGTCATGACACATTACATTGACGTTTTACATTTAAAATTATAAAAATACAAAAAAGAAATAAATTTAAGTAAAGAGGTTTCATATCTTTACTTTACACATATATATATATATATTACCAATAAAATAGAAAAAATAAAAAAAAAATATTTTGTTCTTGAGCCACACCCAGTTGCGCTTACTGTTTGTATTTATGCGAGTTTGTTGTTAACTGCCGACAATGGATATTGCTGATTTTGTTTAGATTTAACGATTACCCCCAATTTTGTAACTAGATATAAATATTTTGGAAGCGAATTGTAAAAATTTTTGAGTTCTTAATAAAGTTTCTTTAACCCCAATCCAAAAGTGTATGGTGGTTTGTCTTAAATCCATGTATCAGTGTATATCACCTCGTAGGGCGCATTAGCGTTGATCCACTTGGTGTAGTTGGTGGCGCGGTGTCCCCGGGGCCACTCGCGCGCTCGGAACGGCGCCACGTCCCCGGCGAGTCGCGCACGCAGCGCCGCCTTACTGCGCGGGGGAGACGCGCGGTACCGCTGCGTTTCAAACGCTGCCACCACCAGGCACTGCACACGTTTTGTTTTCACATAAATTACTAACATTCCTGTCAAACATTCCAACTAAGCTTATAATAAATATTCTCAGTAAATCAAAACAATGGTACCCCCGATGAGAGTTACTATTTGGTATAAGCATTCCGAGAGGACTACAGAACAAGGTCAATAACCCGAGGCCTTCATTGTACCGTCAAACTTGACGAAATCTCTCTGTTTCAAATCGGAAATATTTTTGAGGGAGAATGATTTGCGGAATAATGTTAAAGTTAGTTAAAGTTTTATATGTATAATATGTCCCACTGTTGGGCGCAGGCCTTCTCTGTAAAGAGAGTATAAAGGCATAGTCCGCCACGTGACCCTAGTGCGGATTGGCAGACATCACATGTCTTAGAAAAATTTTCTGTGCTTTTTTTTTATGTTTCTTTACGATATTTTCCTTTACCGCCGAGCGCGTGGTGAATCAGCACATAAAATTGCAACAACAAATTTTTTGATGCAAGCGTACTATGCACATTTTTTTTGTTGACGGGGAGGAAATCTTGACAAAGATACTCCGCTTTCTGGGGGGAAGGCGGCAGTTATGTGGGGATCTTATCCACTAAAACCTCCCCGGTGGCCCTTTCCTCGGTGCATCACGAGGGGCTCCCGGGATCTAGCGTACTATGCACCTTGAGCCAACCACCCGGACACTGAGGAACCACGTCTCAAAATATATGTATATATATTAGAGATGAAACGGATAGTAGTGTGGCCGGATACCGGATACCGGATATTCGGCAAGCTACTAGGCCGGAGCGCCGGATATCCGGCTGCCGGATATTCGGCCCTTTATTGCGTTGACGCGATCAGTTTGATTTGAATATTGGCGCGGTCAACGAGATCGGATATATTCAGGCGCATTCGGATCGCACGTAAACGGAGTCGCCTCTTACCAACAAAGGCGGAAAATTTGGTATTTATTCACCACAATTTTCCACTTGTTAATTTTGAGTATTAAACTAATAATTAATAAAACAAACATTTTTGATGTGCGATTATAAAAATTTAAAAATAAACGGTGTCCATAACCTATTGGAGTATGATTGATTTGCCTTGAGTAAAATAATGAGATTTTTTAAAATTATACTATCCGGTATCCGGCCGGATACTGGATTACTATCCGGTATCCGGCCGGATAGTGAAAACAAGGCCGGATAGGCCGGATACCGGATAGTTACCGGATATCCGTTTCATCTCTAATATATATATACGTAATCGACTCCAATTATTTATTTACAAGATGTGCATGTTCATATATGTTGACTACGTCGCACCGCATCATGGGAGTGTGTTCTTTCTTCCTCCGATGATGTGAAGTACCTGTGAAGAAAATCCACTACAAAGTTATCACTTCAAAAACCTTACCTTTTTCTGAGCATAAGGGTTGGTGAGTTTAATCGCCCCACGCAGGTGATCGTAGAGCCCCCTCATCGGAACGAAGTCCACGTCCATCAGGAACACGTACGGCGTGTTAACATTCTCTAGAGCCACGTTGCGGAGGTAGTTGACCGGATAGTGTACCTGGCGATTGGGTTTTAGGTCATCTAAATCTAGGTAGCCCTGTAGTTCTGGGCTCGTAGAATAAGACGATATCCCCTCCCTATCGTAGAAGGCGACTAAAGGGCCTTGGGTTCACTGGGCGACAAGGGTGTTGGTTTTTGTCACCCGCCAAAGTGGACCCGGAAAGAAGGCGACATTGGCTGGCCCGTGTTGCCTTGCACTCTTCCCCCCCAGGACGTGCTCTCCGAAGAGCACAGTGCAGAGGGGCTGCAGTGCGTTCCTCTGGAGATCCCGGAACCCTTCCCCCCAGGAGGCGGGGTATCTTGTTGTAGATTTCCCCACATCAACAAAAAAGGTAAGATGTCCTCTTCAATCACTGGTTAAGCGTACATATTTTAAATGTTTTTTTATTCTCTTCATTAACAAATACATTTGCGAGTAAAAAAACTAAAACCGAATCGAACATTACAATGGGCGGACGCCCTCTCTGTATTTGCGAATTATCGTAGGAATATTAAGAAATAGACTAAATCAGAACGTAACCAAACTCACATCAAACTACCATAGAAGGACATGCTTTCAAATACATAATGAATCATCGAATCGAGCAAGACAGTATTTCACGCCTTCTCACCGTCTGCAACTTTACAAGGCGCAAGTACGGCCTCATATGGAATACTGTTCGTATCTCTGGGCCGGGGCTCCCCAATACCAACTTCTTCCGTTTGACCGTGTACAGCGTAGAGCTGCTCGAATAGTCGACGATCAGGGTCTTTCCGATCGACTCGACCCTCTGACGTCGGTTCTCTTTGCATCCTGTATCGCATTTACCATGGGGAGTGTTCTGAGGAATTGTTTGGAATCATCCCAGCTACCGATTTCCATTACCGCACATCTCGGCAGAATTACAAATTCCACCGCCACCATCTTGATGGTTGGCGTTCAACGTTCTGTACGTTTTTCGCGTAACTTTCTCCCACGCACTGTCTACTTGTGGAATCAACTGTCGCCAGCGGTGTTTCCGAACGTTTACGATTTAGGGACCTTCAAGAAACGAGCCTATTCCTATCTCAAAGGTCGGCAACGCACCTACAGCTCCTCTGGTGCTGTGGATGTACATGGGCGACGGTGATCACTTAAGATCAGGTGAGCCGTATGCTCGTTTGCCACTTTTCATATAAAAAGAGAAAAAAAAGAAATCGATTGGCATATTGAGTTATTCGTCCACTTGTCGCGCACATACTTAATGCAAAATTAATTAAATGCATTCTTATATGGTTTTCTCATAGATGTCGTTGTCAGAATTGGACCAAATTCGGACCTCAAAGCACCAGCATTCCACTCAGGCGAAAGTTATAAGTTTATAACAAATATAAAAAAAATTAAACTGTGAAATCCAGACGAATTGAGGAGCTTATTCCTTTTTAATGTCGGTTGAAAATAACTTACCGCGTCGTGTTTAAAAACTAAATGATATCCAATATTCTTTCTGCTGCTAAGTGTATCGGACCAGTCGCGAATGAAACTCTCAAACTTCGTCACTTCACAGTCTGAGAGATAGATGGCAGCACTCAATGGTCCTAGAAAACGGTGAATTAATATTTATTTTAATAAGTAATAATATATTTATATACATTATATAAATTAGGGAGCTGAAGTTCAAGTGGTTGCCAATTCGCCTTCGCCGGAATGCTCACGATGTTTTTCTTCCACACAATGTGTTGTTCAATCCATCCTACCCTTCCTATCTTAAGAAATGTTGAAATGAAAAATGAAATATATATTTATTTATATATAATATTATTATTAATAGTATGTGTATATATTGATTAATGCGTATGTTTATGTATATGTATATTGTTGTTTTGTATTAAAATAAATATAATCACAGACCCACTAAAATATTTTTAGACGAAACTTTCTGTCCATACAAAGGTAGCGATCTTAGCAATAAGACCGCCCATTGCGTATGCAATGACCTTGTCTAATGTGAAAATTGTATTTCTGTGATGTATTTTGTTTTTAATTGTTGCGCAATAAAGAATATTCATTCATTAATTCAAGTTCTGGTCCCTATATACGATTATCAGTGAAATAGCAACCGACCGAGTCGTGGTTCGGCCCTCTTGGGCGCACTCGAATCGCAATGCTTGCGCGTAACACCTCGCGGGACCCTTGAGTCAAATAATGAGAAGCTCTGAGATCCCCAGCGGAACGCCTCGTGCTCTTCTGTATTAAATCGAAGCACGTCCCAGGAGAAGAGTTCACCTCCTTCCGCCCGTGGCCACTTTTACGGCCACAATACCCCAACACTTGTCACCCGTTAACTTACTCCTTTTAGTTGCCGTTTTAGATAGGCAGTCCTGTGCCAAAGAAATTAATACGACCATCCTTTCAAACAAAATCAAAATAGATTCATAAAAGACGCTATAAATGTAAAAACAGACACGTAATTTTCGACGACGTTATGAAAAATAACTTGTTACTCACCATCCCAATATTTAACCAATCGTTCAAGGAACTGAAGTCGGTCCATAGACAGCTGTAAGACTAGTGTGACGTCAAAATTGTCTATGTCCGTGTACGTGTACTCCATGTAGTACAAATGTGTACGTAACTTGATACGCTGCGCCGCGCGGAAACTGAGACATAGATCGGAGTGGTTTATCTGGAAAATGGCTGTTTTTAAATGACGGCGTAGTTATTTTTTCGACCTGACCCAAAAAGACAGTGGAGACCTGGTTAAGAGCTCTCTAACGACCTTCAGCCCTGAGGAAACGAGATTAAGTTATGTCTAACCGAAAAATGTAGTATCAATTCGTTACCCCACCCTTTAGATGTTGGGAGCGTTGCCGGAGTTTCTTCGGCCACTTCTACTCCCAGCGTCAATGGGAAGCATTTGAAGAAGAAGTGGCACTCAAAGTTAGTTTAGCTTTTGAGTGTCCCTTAGATTATCCGGGAAATAGCAACAGACCGAGTCGTGGTTCGGCCCTCTCGGGCGCCCTCGGATCGGAATGCTTACGCGTAACACCTCGCGGGACCCTTGTGTCAAATAATGAGGAGCTCTGAGATCCCCAGCGGAACGCCTCGTGCTCTTCTGTACTAAATCGAAGCACGTCCCAGGAGAAGAGTTCACCTCCTTCCACCCGTGGCCACTTTACGGCCACAATACTAACACTTGTCACCCGTTAACTTACTCCTTTTAGTTGCCGTTTTAGATATGCAGTCCTGTGCCAACGAAATTAATACGACCATCCTTTCAAACAAAATCAAAATAGATTCATAAAAGACGCTATAAATGTAAAAACAGACACGTAATTTTCGACGACGTTATGAAAAATAACTTGTTACTCACCATCCCAATATTTAACCAATCGTTCAAGGAACTGAAGTCGGTCCATAGACAGCTGTAAGACTAGTGTGACGTCAAAATTGTCTATGTCCGTGTACGTGTACTCCATGTAGTACAAATGTGTACGTAACTTGATACGCTGCGCCGCGCGGAAACTGAGACACAGATCGGAATGATTTATCTGGAAAATGGCTGTTTTTAAATGACGGCGTAGTTATTTTTTCGACCTGACCCAAAATAAAGACAGTGGAGACCTGGTTAAGAGCTCTCTAACGACCTTCAGCCCTAAGGAAACGATATTAAGTTATGTCTAACCGAAAAATGTAGTATGAATTCGTTACCCCACCCCTTAGATGTTGGGAGCATTGCTGGAGTTTCTTCGGCCACTTCTATTCCCAGCGCCAATGGGAAGCATTTGAAGAAGAAGTGGCACTCAAAGTCAGTTTAGCTTTTGAGTGTCCCTTAGATTATCCGGGAAATAGCAACAGACCGAGTCGTGGTTCGGCCCTCTCGGGCGCCCTCGGATCGGAATGCTTACGCGTAACATAGTAACCCCTCAGCGGGGAGACCCTTGTGTAGAGTTTTTTTTTAGGAATATTACTAACAATCTTGTTAATCATTCCAACTAAGCTTGTGCTAGGACATGGTTCACGGCAATAGTTCAATGGCGGATTCGAACCCACGACCTTACGATTCGCAGGTCGTACCCTAAACCATTAGGCTATTGACGCTTCAAAGTTACTAGTGATAGAGGTTCAGGCTAAGCCACCTAAGAAAAGCTATGCAGGTGGCATAGCTCAATCCGGTGAAGCAGTCAAGGCCAGCTTCTCTGTCCAATCTGTGTAGTTCTAGTTAGTAGCTGTTCCTGTCTACACTGTTAGAGTTAAAAGGATGCGAAGGCTTATTACATAGAACTTTACGGTCTTAATAAAGAAAGCGATTTTTCATGGCGTCTATATCTCAGTATAGAAGTTGGAATTCATAGTTCAAAGAGATAAACCTTCTTACTTATACACGTCTATTATACAGATGACTGTGACGACGCCACAGGAAGACTGATGACAAAGGCAATGGCCGCATCAAGGGAGAGGATAGTGGACTACAACCTAGTAATGGCCATGAGAAGCAGGGACACAGCGGTCGCGGAGAAGCTAATAGCAATGCAGCGGGGCGTTTGCGACGCGTGAACCCAAATCTCTGGCCACCTCCAAATTCAGGCATTATATATATATAAAAAAAAAAATAAGGAAAATAGTAACTGTAGAAGTGGCACTTTTTAACAAATGCAGAGTGAACAATTTTAGTGTATTGGAAAAGAGCACGGACACAGATCTGTGGTTGCAATATAAGAATAATAAAAAAAAAAAACCTTCTTACTTAAAATTGATATCACACACCAAAATTAAAGAACTAAGGAAAGTTTCACAATTTGTTGTACAATGAGCGAAGTGAAACTTGAGGCGACAGGTACTAGGGTACCACGGTTCGCAGTATTATTGTGCAACTCTCTTATGCCTTTACCTTGTATGTGACAGGTTCTGTTTGAGAACATCTGTGAAGCTTCTCCCTGAGCAGGTTACCGTCATAGTTAACGTACGCTAGGTGTATGTTCTTGAAGTAGTCCGAATCACGTATCCTGATATTGTATTTGGTCGGAGAGTTCCAGTGAATAATCTGAAAATATATGATTATCCTTTAAAAAATATAAATTAAACCATAATATTATTGTCAATACATAAAGCAGCTTTTATTTGTTTTAATTTTAATAATATATATTTAACTAAGTTTTTATAGTATCATATTGGTATTATCTGTAACGGTGTTATAATTTTGTTGATTTAAATAAATAAATAATATATAAAAAGGGCATCGCCTGATAATGGCAAACAGAAAACAATATATTACTATATATTTGGAGAAGGCTTTTACCCGAAGGGGGACCAATTTTTAAAGTACCACTTTTTATTAGGACTTAATTTTGACTATGAAAAAGAATACAGTTATTAATATTACGAGCAGTGGTAGCTATGTGTCCGGGAGGTCGCCTCAAGTTGCGTAGTACGCTAGCAACCTGAGTTCGATCCCCGCTGCCGGCACCATTAGATTTGTTTTTGCAATTTTATGTGCTGATTCACTACGCGCTCGGCGGTGAAGGAAAACATCGTGAGAAAACCTTTTTTTTTAACGGGAAGGAAATCTTTAAAAATATACCCCGCCTTCCGGGGGGAAAGTGGCGGTTATGGATGTCGCCTTCTTCCCGGGTCCACCTTAGCGGGCGACAGAGGCCCCCACCCTTGTCGCCCAGTGGACTCGAAGCCCCTTTTAGTCGCCTTCTACGACAGGCAGGGGATACCGTAGTCTTGAGAGCCCAGAACTACAGGGCTGATCCTGAGAAAACCTACATATCTTAGAATTTTTTTTCTAAGGCATGTGAAGTCTGTCAATCCGCACTAGGGCCGAGTGGTGGGCTATGTCCTTAAACTCTTTTTACAGAGAAGGCCCAGCAGTGGGACATATATACTATATATATATAGGTTATAACCTTACCTTAACGTTATCTCTGTCTTCACCGTAACATCCTTTAGCAAGAGTCTTCGTTGACATCTGAACATTGTACTGACAACTCATGTTATATACAAACTTTGGATATTTCTTTATGACCGCATTGATCACATCCTGATCGGCGAGTGTTGTCTGTTTCAATCTGTCGATATTCTCGTTGATAGCATTATGCCATAATGTCGTCCAGTCGATGTTGTTGCGGATTTTATTTAAATCTAGCAACATTACACCGGTGTTGTAACCCCTGCCTAGCGCTGGCCATCGTTTCGCGGTGTCGAAGTACCAGTTACTTTCGTTCTCCACTAAGCCAAGTAGCTGAAATAAAGAGTCTATAAAGAAATGTATCACGTAAGGAAGACTTCAGCACTACACTGATTAAAATATTTATAGCAGTTAGTCTTATTTTAATTTTGAATACTTTACAGATGTCATTTTCACAGAGTGTTGATTTTGTTGATTCGTCTTTGGGTCTTAATTACTCTACTTGTCTATTTGCTGCAATCTTGCAATCTTGAAAATCTTGAAATCTCAGCATAGTGTGCTCGCATTTTAGAATTTATTAATTACTTCTCACTACTAACCATCTTCTCTATTGAAATTAGGATATTTTTTAATTTCAATAGTCTCGCGAAGAAATAACGCGACCCTAAAGCTCTTAATTCCTGGTGAAACTGGTGCTTCACTGGCCAGTAACTGAAGCTTTGTCACAAAGAAATTAAACAATAAATGTGGGTCCTAAAACTGCAGTCCATAATCTGAAAATATATCCTTTTAGTAGGATTTTGTGGGTGTCTAAACGTCCGAAGGTAGAAAGGGGATGGAGGAATTAACTCATGTAATTCCTGTGCACACTCTCCAAAATGTAAACTGTAAAAGACCCAAAGGCTGGCCACCTTGCGCCTCTGCTCAAGACTAAATAACTTTACATTAGATGACATGCATGCTTGTTTTTCTGTTCTGCTACAAAAATGTGGTATTTATAACCTTTGATACTAATGTGTGCTAGCTGATTTAGGTATACTTTGGCAGCATTGATGCAGGAAAAAAACTAAAGGAGAATTAATATACTTTGTAAATATTTGAAAATGGACAATCTACCACATTTTTAATTCCATTTGTGTTATGTATGTTTGTGATTAGGATAAGTGTTAAAAAGAATACCTGATCATCACTCATATTTCTAAATATGTTCCATAGTTCACCAACGTCACATAAAAAAGTTAGATCAGAGTCGAGTACAATAACATGTTGCAATGTGCCGGGCAGTATATCTGGGAAGAGCAGCTTCACCAATGCATACACGCCGGAATAATGACTGTTAGGTATCCATCTCACTTGAGAGAGACGGTTCTGTGCATTATAGCATGTGTACTGTACTGTAAAGGGACACCATATCTTGTTAATATAGTAAACATTTAAAATAAAAGTCACATTAATATTTTTAATTATTACTAAACTGAGTGACAGTTTTAAATGTCATTAGGATATGCTTATAAAAGGAAAAATGGCACAAAATAGTTGTTATATTAACATATATAAATACCATCAGGTAAGTCCCATGTATCAAATAGCTTCGATGTAGTTTGCTGTGCAGCAGAGTCTACAATAAAGTGGAAATGTATAGGATTCTGTCGGTGCTGCAGGAGTGACTTCAGCATTGGCATTATAATCCTAGTGCACTTGCCCATGCATACTAAGGCTATATGTATGGTCTCACATAGAGTTCCAACTGCATCTGGGATCTGCAGAGAAAAATATGAAAAAAAAAATTGATTCTATTAAGTATAAATTCAAAAGACAAAAACCCTTGAATAATTTAGAAGAGTGGTCCAAACATCCAAAACTGTGACTAAGGAAATTTACGTTCTTATGTGGGTGGCTGTTAGAGAGCACCTATAACTTTGTCTTACTAATCAACCAATGTGTAAGGATGTGAATAAAGCAAAATAAATGTACTAGGTACCGTACATAAAATTAGGGCATCATTCATAAATAGCATCACAGTGTATATTGTGCAGACCCAATTACCATTCAAATCTTTGCCTTTAATCATAATAGCAGGTCTTTTCTTTAGACAATATTAAAATAGTTCTTATGCATTAGTCATGTGAAAATATTTAACTTTTCATAAGCAGAACAATTTCACTGGTACTGGTATCAGATAAAACTCAAATTGATCAAATTCTTTGAACCACTATCCACTGGATGAGTCACCACTGTTAATTAAGCATACTGAAATCTGAATGTGAAGTTATATACTTACCACTGGAACATGGTATGTGCTATCAGAAACAACCGCTATCTGTTTTATTACATTCTGTGATAGTTTTAATTGTGACTTGAACTCCTTATTCTGTGTCTCCAATACATTAATGCGCGATATCAGCCACCAGTAATAAACAACGGACACGGCAATCCATATTCCCAGTGGTACTCCTAACCAGGGTCGAAAGAATAAACAAGAAAAAACATTCTTAGTCCTTAAATTCATTTTTAGAACTTCATCATGGAGTTTAAGTTTATTTATACAATATTTGTTTGTAATAATGCCATTTATTTATTACATAAGAATCTGTAAAAGAGAGGATAAAATCATTTCTAATATAATAAAATGCTATTTAAATAAAATACTATTTATTTATTGAATGAAAACTTAAGCACTTAACCCTCTTAAAATACTTAAGAAATACACTACACCTTATATCTTTGTATACACAATCATTTCATTAGATTTATTTTTGAAAAGAGCTGTGAAGTTTCAATAAGTAGAGCATTCATTATTTTACATTTAAAATCATTAATAATTAGAAGAAAGCAAATATATTTTTAAGAAGATCATTGGCTTAAATTTTGAGTAAATCTGGGGTTGAGGCTATCAAATACCTAGCAGTGTCACATATAATAAGATCTATTAAGCTTGACGCAAAGTAATTCCTCAAACACCTCGGCCTATCTCAATTGTTTAAATGTCGTAAGAGTATAAGCTGTTAAATTTTGTATAAATATCAAAATAAATAAAACACAATTTGAAATTTAAATGGAACGTAAAGCAATATTTATAGTCGTAGTCATAAAATATTTACTTAACACTAACAACAAGTGCTGTTGTTGTAAATTTGTACCTACGATAAAATCTTGTGTACTAGTTTTGTAATTCGCTAATGTTTATTACAGACACAGTCTGTTTATATTTATAACAAATTAGTGACAAAACATTTTAAAATAAACTATAGAAACAGCTCCCAGGAGAGCTTTCAAAACAAATGTCAATCAAACGTCAATTTCGGCAATGTCAGTCGTTTCATTTTGTACCTTTTCTCGGTTTGGGACACTGGGTTTTCATCATCTGTTGAAACATTTCAATAGGGGTCAGCGGAAAAATATGGTACAGGTACTGATGGGGGGATCATCTAACTTTCATTTTAATCTTAGCCATAAGAATTAAGTGTATGTGTTTTAAAAATACTCACTTAAAGGTCTTGTTACAAGGCCATAAAAACTTCAAATAATAGGTATATATAGTAGACATCTAGTCTTATTTATGGCTATGTATCTTTATTAGCCCGATAATCTTACATTGCCTTAAATTACCTCCATCAGATTGATTAACCCTACCCTAAAAGAACTGCTATGTGGTCAGCGGCTTGTAAGTATCGTTCTGATAGTTTTTCATATACTTGACGAAGATCTACTATTTTACTTTGATACTCATTACCATGGAGTACTCATATTTCATCTTAATGCAGGTAGTCAATGTTTGCACTTAGGTTTAAAATAAGTGCATTTCATATTTGATATAATATGCTTTTGGTTCTTACAGGTAAAAAATTAAAGTCGTTACTTTCTCGTGTTATTTATTTGAAAATAGAAACAAACGGGGCACTTAAAATCATCAAAAATTATACTATTTAATTACTAATAATTTTAAAATAATAACTTTTGCACTTTAAATTTTAACGATCAAATACCTAACTCCCATATATATTTTTCCTAAATTGTTATTACAAAAAAAGATGGCACGGCTAAACTACCATTACAAAAATGTTTCGACAAGTCATTTTATACATTTAAAAAATTGTCATGAAATATTAATGTTTACAATTTTAATGTAACCTTATTAAAAGTGAATAACAAAATCTATTATCATTTAAATTTTTATTAGATAACCTTTCATTTACTAATAATTCTATATTTTGATTCTGAAAACGGTTTTGCCGAACACATTTTGACTTACAAGGTGGGATCATTTACTACAAAAAGTTAAAACACATTTTATAATGTTTACGAGGTGAAGTGAATTAAATTCGATAGACTTAGTAGTGAAAATGCTCTCTCGTAATTATTATCTACCAACTAAAAGCATAGATAAAAAATTATATCGATAGACTGTTCATTAAAAATTGACCACTTTTTGCAGTCTAGCATAAACTATATCTATAACTATGATTATAAACGAATGTTACGAAAACAAATATAATTTACTAATTTTACGATAACAGTACAAAGGTTTAGTTGATTTCTGTTTCACCGGCCCACTGGCGACTCTGACCTTGTTGTGGCTGTTCTTGATAGGGCTGACCATAAGGAAAGCCTGGCTGTTCGTTATCGTTTTCTACTATCTTGACGGGTTCTGTCGGTTCAGGAGTGTCTTCTGTGGTATCCTTTTTGTAAGGAATGCTCTCGTCGTCCGAGTTCACCTTGAATGATTCGTCTGGATCAATTGACCTGGTTCTAAAAATGTTAACGTTGTTATGTATTTTGTAGGATCGGGTAATTTATATTAAATTGTTAATAGTTTAATATTGTAAAAGTACAATCTAAAAGCATTTTGACTGTAGTTTAATATTAAATATCATTTTAAATTAATTTATAATCATTTGTAATTGATTATATTGTTAGATCTCGGTAAACAGATTGCTATCTTTTGTTTTTTAATTAAATAAATTGTTTTAAATGGACATCTTTCTATGATGCAGAGTATAACTATGATATCTTGTGGAGAATACTTACATCACAATTCTTATTAAATCAAAACTACAACTGTATATAAGCACAGAAAAATGTTTTGAATATGATTGTTGGATAAAATTGCATTGGAAACCTCATTATATTTGAAACACTTACTTCACATTAAGATAGTCGTTTTCATCTTTTTCTTCGTCCTTTCTTCTCTTGAGGATACGCCAGCCCACGCAGATCAGCAGAATCACAATAGGCACCATGACGGCACTGATGATTCCCCAGGTTGCTCCCAAAGTGCGGGAAGAATATTCTTGTCGGCCTGTTATATGAAATTGTAACATTAAAATCATTTACTACTATCATTATCGTAATCGTCACTTACATAAAAACTAGCGGAACATACAACAACAAATACACTTACGCCTGATACCCAGGGATGTATTCGTGGAGAGTCATGCTTTTGTCATTCATCCGTTCTATATGTCTCAACATGTTCGCAGAAGATCTAGACATGGCATTAAACATTTTTCTAGTTTTAGATCCAGAAATTAAGCCGCGGAAGCAGTTTTTTAATAAAATAAAACAACGGCGCATACAAGATGTGGTTACATGATGATAGGTGATTAGTATATCCCTCGACCGAAGAAGGGGGTGGACGATGCGGCTGGCCGCTTCTGCAACGTTTTAACTAACGTCTGCAGAGCGGCCATGCTACGTTGGGCGTCCCCTAGGCAGGCAGTCTTCTGATGGTCGACAGAGATTGCCGACCTCCGCGTCGCCTGCAATCGGGCCCGAAGGGCTTACACCCGAAGCAGGCGGCGCCGACCCCAGGATGTGGAGAGAGATGGTCGGCTGTACAGGGTCTACGTGGAGAAAAAGAAGATCCTGCAGCTGGCCATCTGCCGAGCCAAGGAGACTGCCTGGCTGGAGATGGTGGAGGGTCTCGAGAGAGACCCTTGGGGCCAACCGTATAAAGGGTGCGGGATAAATTCCGCACCCAGTCGGCCCCTCACCAGAGTACTCCAGCCAGAGCTCCTGGGGAGGATAGTCTGGGAACTTTCCCCGACGCCCCACGGGGTATACTCCCCAGGATGGCTCGGCAGACGCCGGACGTCGACGACGTCTCGCCACCCGTCACGGAGGCTGAAATGGAGGCAATTCTGACTTGCCTCCAGAGTAAGCGGAGGGCACCGGGTCCGGACGGGGTGCACGGAAAGGTTCTGGCCCTTTCCCTCGTGCACCTCGGTCAGGGCCTTCGGGAGCTGTTTGACCGCTGTCTGCGGTCTGGACAGTTCCCGAGGGCCTGGAAGGAGGAGTCGGCTGTGCCTTCTTCCGAAGGACAGTCGGCCCCGGACTCAGCTTCGGCGGTTCGACCGGTTGTGTTGCTGGACGAGGCGGGTAAGGCCCTGGAGAGGGTCGTGGCTCGCCGCCTCGTCCGGCATATTGAGAAGGCCGGGCCCGAAGCTCTATGAGTACCAATTCGGGTTCCGGGCCCGCCGGTCGACCGTCGATGCCCTCAGGCGCCTGCGGGCGGTGACGGAGGAGGCGGGACGTCGGGGAGAGGTAGTGCTGGCGGTGTCACTAGACATCGCCAATGCTCAACAGCCTCCCACACTCCAGTGATACAGGTGGCACTCGAGTACTTCGAAGTGCCCCTGTACCTGAGGAGGCTGTTGGGCGCCTACCTCTCCCAGAGGAGGGTGGCATTCGAGGACCGGAGGGTCCGTAAGGTGGAGGGAAGCCAAGCGCGGTGTCCCACAAGGATCGGTGTTGGGGCCGATTCTGTGGGACATCGGCTATGACTGGGTCCTGCGGAGTCGCCTCCTCCCCGGGATGGGTGTCATCTGCTATGCAGATGACACCCTCGTATATTCCCGGGGAAAGGAGTTTAAGGAGGCGGCGCGGCTGGCGGAGGTGGGAGTAGGCCTCGTCGTCAGCCGCATAGAGAGGTTAGGGCTTCGGGTCAAGTTGGAGAAGACCGAAGCCCTCCTCTTCCGCAGGACGGGGCGTAAAGGACCCCCTTCGGGTGCCACCCTCCTCATAGGAGGAGAAAGGGTGAGGGTGAGCTCCCAGATAAAATATCTGGGACTCACCCTCGATGAAGATGGACCTTCGGACCCCACTTCGCACAGTTGGGGCCGAAGGTCCTTGGGTAACAGCCGCGCTGGGAAGACTCCTCCCGAACCTCGGAGGACCCAGCGCGGTGTGCGAGCTGTACTCTGGGGTCTGTCGGAGTATGGCCACGTACGGTGCCCCATCTGGGCGGGTGACCTGAGCCGCGGCAACCTGTCTCAGCTGCGCAGGGCGCAGCTGGTTGTCGTGGTCAGAATCATTCGGGGGTACCGTACGGTCTCGTGGGCGGCAGCTACCTCGCTGGCCGGCGATCCGCCGTGGGAGCTCGTGGCGGGGTTCTCGCCGAGGTGTCCGACTATGTCTCGGATAGGAGGGCCCTCGGAGAACTGCTATGAAGGAGGTCCGGCGGATCCGTCGGCTAGGAGAGGTGGCACTTGCCGAAGGTGGGAGGAGGACCTGGCGCATCACTCGTACGGTATCCGTACGACGAGTGCTCTGCGCCCGGTCCTAGAGCGTTGGATGCGCAGAAAGCGCAAACCTCTCACCTTCCGTCTGACGCAGGTGTTCACGGGGCATGGGTGCTTCGGGGACTACCTGTGTCGGACGGTGATCCCACCGAAGACCGATGGGCGGTGCCATGATTGTGGTGCTGCGGTGGACTCTGCCCAGCACACCCTCGAGGCGTGCAGCGCAGCGCCATGACATGGTATCTGCCATCGGTGGTGTAGACCTGTCGCTTCCGAGCCTCGCTCTTGCGATGGTCTCGAGCGACAGGTCTTGGACGGCGGTCGCCTCCTTCTGTGAGACGGTCATGTCCCAGAAGGAGGCTGACGAGCGCACCAGGTCCCGGGGAGGGAGCGCAGAGGCTCCCCTCCGCAGGCGACGTATCGGGGTGCGCAGGAGGCGTTACGAACGCCTCCTCTTGCCGCCGCCCCGTAATCCCGAAGCAGGGCCAGGATGGGTACCTGGCCCCAGCATGCTTCGGCGTCGTCAGGACTTCTCTGAGTGCCGGAGAAGTCCCTTTGAGGATGAAGTCCGGTCTTTGCCGGGACCGGCCGGTCGTTGGGGTGTCCTGTCGCTGACAGATCCGGGGCACCCGCTCATAACAGCTGATGGCATTCGCGGAAGGTTTAGTGGGTAGGGGCTGCCCAGGCCGGAGTCCCACACATCCCTCCAGGCCCACCCAGGGTATCGGAGGATGGTCTATAAAAGATTCCCCGCGTGAACAAAAAAAAAAAAAAAATTAGTATATCCCTGGAGTTCTGAGATCGTACAATAAGGCTACGGTATATCCTGCCTGTCGTAGAAGGCGACTAAAAGGGGCCTCGGATTCACTGGGCAACAAGGGCCTTTGTCGTCCGCCGAAGTTGGAGGGACTAAACTGCCTCCCCCGGGACGTGCTCTTCGAAGAATACCATGCAGAAGGGTTTCGGTGCATTCCATTGGAGATCCCGGAGCTACTCACTATGCACCAAGGAAGGTCCACCAGGGGGGTTGTTGTGGGTAAGAACCCCACATAACCGCGCCTTCCGATTTCCCCCGTCCCTCTCAGGCGCCCTCGGATCGGACTGCTAACGCGTAATAATGGTAACCGTCCAAGCCGAGGTTACCTCACCGGGGACCCTTGTGTCGAGTTACCACCTAAATAGAGGTTCAGGCTAAGCGACCTAAGAGCTATGCCACCTCTCAAATCCGGTGAAGCAGTAAAGGCCAGCTTCTCCGTGCCAACTGTGTTAGTTCGTCCAAAAAAAAAAAAATTCCCCGTCAACAAAAAAAGGTGATAGTATATTATACTATATTTTTTATATTATTTTTATAATCAAATATTTATAATAATAATTTTATTTTATAATCTTATAATTTAGTCTAAGGTTGTTATTTAATAGTTATATAAAATAATGATGTCTTAGTTACTTATTTGAATAAATGAATAATAATAAAAAAAAATGCTTTGTCCATATTAAAATGCTTATTATTCCAAAATTTTGCGTAGCGCCGCGTTTATTCTCGTCACTTTCAGATATAAGATCTTTTAAATTTAGTATTTATAACAGTGAAAGCTCTATGTTTCTCTATGTTGCTCAGTTATGTACGTGGTACTAAGACAGAAACAATGTCCTTATATTTTTAAACATTTGTCATGTTTTGTTAAAAAAAACTTTAAAAAATGGGTATTGAGACTTCATTTAATTGTATACTTCCACACTTGCATTTGTATAAATTATACACTGAAAGAAGCTAGCGTCTAAGATACTGACTCAGGCTAGTTTAGACCAAAGAGCATACAATCATTTTTAGACGTTAGAAAATCCATAGACCCAGTCATATGTATTTTGGATCTTTTATGATTTTTTCGAAATTATTTATATCATTTATCAATAAAAAAATTAAAATCATACATTTGAAATAGTAAAGTGAATCTATGATGATTTTTATCAGCGTTGACAGTTAATCTTTAATAAATAGTGTTTCGGTACTCACCTATTTGATGTTGTAAACCTAGTTTCTTGTGTGAACATGGCGATAAGAAAGCAAGCAATAACCTCGACTTAGATTAGGATAAAAAAACTTCATCACTGTAGAGAAAATTTCTATTCCACGGAAACATTTTCACGCTGTTATTTCTTGCTTTCTTACACATTGATAATTAAATGACGCAAAAATAAATGAATCGTGGGGAAGTTATTCTACCATTCTTCGGAACAGAAATTTCCTCTTGCTGTGATTATTATAATTGTATATAATCTTTATTTCATAAAATACATCTAATTGTTCATTAAGAACAGTTTAGTAATACTATTTCACGTTATAACAACAATGGGAAAACGTCACAGACACGTTTCTACAAAATATTTACCTAATAAGTGCGTAAAACTTAATATCAAGTAAAAAATAAGTAAACAATTAAAGTTTCAACTTTGTCAAGATAATAGGCAGTGCTTATAACTATATAGAATTGATGTATTCAGTGGGATTTGTCAAATTTTAAGTGATTAAAATAACTGGGAATTTTATACCATAGTGGATCGACTACTAAAAGTGGGAACCTCTGCGGTCGGTGGATCTATGAGCGTCTCGACCGACTTTCCTCTTTTTGGAGGCATCGTGAAGGTTTTAATTTCAGTAGGTGGCGCACTCTTTGGAGCTTCCGGCAGCCCAGGGTTATTGTAAGTGTTCCTGGGGCTGATGTCCGATGTGGGACTGATTGGAGGCGAATAGATTTCGGAGTAAGTGGGTGAGTAATGAGAAGAAATAGGGCTGTACTGGCCCTCGTATTTGGGCGCGTAAGGATCTTCGGATCCGTCTTTGGTGGAGTAACCAGAATCACTCGGGAGGGCGTTGCGACCAGGTTGACGTGGTTTGCTAACGTATTCAATGTCTTTGGCGGGACGGGTCAGGGTTGAATCGCGGTTGGATTCTGAATCTGATGGGAAGTTATAGAAAGGAGGTCTTCTTCAGATAGATCCCAAAGCTTTTCAGGGAATTCAACGTCAGGTGCGTTTGGTAAAGGTTCATTGGTACGATACGTCTTGTCGTAAGCACGCCGTTTTTTGGGTAAGGAAGATTTGTCAGATTTCCCGGAGTCGCTTTTGTTTGAGTCCGTATACCCTAACCCTGAGCTTTCACCATCAGTAGGTGGTGGTGGGGCCGATCTAGCAAGGACTGCCTTTGGTTTTTCCTCAGTGGGAGTGTCGGGCAAAGTGGACGATTTCATTGTATCTGTGATGTTCCCCATTGATGGTGATCTTAGATTAAGCCGCGAGGCGGATTTCGATCGCGGAATGTTCTCGAAGCGGAATCCCTCTTTGCCTTCAGATTTCGGTTTGTGGCAACACCAGAACCAGATTAGGCAAATGAGGAGGCCTAATGGTAGAATAACTGCCACGATGATGCCCCAGGTCAAGAATAGAGCACGTTGAGAGTATTCTTGGTTACCTGGATGCGAAATATTTATCGTTAATCAAAGAATATGTATGTGGCTAGACAAATGAAAATAAATAAGTACTTTTAAAAATAAAAAAATAAAATAATGGATGTAATGAATAGAAGTTATAAATCATTTCTCAGTGAGAAACAAAGGTTTCACACGCCATATAATGAATATAATACACATTTCGAGGACACAAACCGATGAAGTTTGTTTACGCATAAGTTTGTGACACTTTGTCTATACGTTTAATGTTTTTCTCAGTAATATGAATAACTTTTCAAAGTCATCACAAGGTAAATACCGTTGTATTATGTCGCAACTGTTAGACGCAAGCATTATAATTACGGACTTGTAGTAATTGCTTTGAAGCATGATTAAGGCTTTGTTCGACCTTCGGGAATTTTCAAATTGGATGCTGCCGTAGATTCCCTCTCGAGACCTCTTAAGCTGGGTTAAGCCTTTTTATACGACTTTAAAGTTATGAATCCTAATTAGGATTAATAAAACGTGACAAGACATAGAACGGTAACGATCCTAATTGATCACCCTGGATTGGCCCCGCTTTTCAAACGCTAAGTATCCTGATTACGACTCCTCTTTCTAGAGTATAAGTCCTTTATTCGTAGAGGTTTAGGCTGGACTCTTTAAGAGCTCAACCATCCTCCCAATCTGGTAAAGTCAACAATGGCATGAAATAATAGCCATAAAAAATTAAGAAGTTTTGAACAAAACTTACGGAGGCACTCTGTATAACCGTAGTCTGGAAGATTCCATCGGCCGTTGTCTTCACACACGCGTCGCTTGTCTCCAATTAGGATGAAGTCTTGGTTGCATTCGAAGTTAACCTAGATATGTACAAGAAAAGTTCTACAACAACAAGACATAAGAAATCACTGTTGCTTTATATTTTTTTTCTCTCTCCATTGCTGCCCTATGCCTAAACTGCCAATGTCCATATATTCTCTTTACAGAGAAGTTTGATGCGTAGCAAGTACATTGACATAATCTAGACTGTTACCTATTTGACCAAACCACCGTTGCAATCTTTTATCTAATCTAGTCCACACATTCTGTTTAATTTTATTATTATTAATTTAATTTAATTTAATTTAATATACCAGCCTTGTTTAACACATTCTGACTCTGAGAAAGGCCGAAATCTTTTTAGATTTGATAAAAATTAAAGTCCTTACCCTTGTTCCCGGCGTGAAGAAGAAATTACTCTTCCTTCCAAAACGTGGTGTCTCCAAAATCCCACAGCTGATCACCCGTCGAGCGTTTTGTTCTTTGATATTTGTCTTTAAAAAAAATATATTTTTTTTAATTTCAAATGTAATACTGGCTGAAAATTAAACTTTCATTTTTTCGTTTATTTTGTATTTAGAGTAGAATGAAAAAGTTATCTATCTTGACGACAATTGAGATGCAACTGCGAGTTTTTCACAGATTATCGTATGGCGTGGAGGGCCTTGATTAATGCATTATAATTGTACAAACAATGGACAGACGACATGACTGTACCAAGCGGATGTTGCGTGCTACTTTAATTCGAAATTTAAATAAATTATATAAGACTTCACGTATTTAATATCCAAAGAAGTTAGTCAGACCATAGTGGCCATAAAGATTGACCGTCTTTTGGTAGTTGGCAGTGCTCTTGTCGGACGATTACGTAACAACGTATATACGTCCCACGATTGGGCACAGTTCATATCTCTAAATAGATTATTAAAGTACAGTCTGATACGCGACCCCAATTTCTACAAACAATTTCATTGAAGCCTGGGATCGAACTCGGATTGCTAGCGTACGCATAGTACGTAACTTGAAGTAAATATCCGGAAACTGAGCTACAGCGGCTCTACCGGACGATTAAGTACTTGTACGTAATAATACAATAGTTTTACGTACAAGTTAACATACAATATACAAGTACATTAAGATTACGGTGTAACGTTATAACCTTCTACAATGAATCATCGCACTACGTTGGATAGAACAAGCGTCAATAGCCTAATGGTTTAGGGTACAGCCTGCGAATCGTAAGGTCGTGGGTTCGAATCCACCATTGGACTATTGCCGTGAACCAAGTCCTAGCACAAGCTTTAGCTTAGTTGGAATGGTTAACAAGATTGTTAGTAATATTTCTGAAAAAGAAAAAGAAATATTGCTAGCTTTCTTTAAAAAAAATAAAAAATAAAAACAAGTATATTTACGAGCAAAAACAAAAATTAAAATCGAATCAAACGTTAACAGTAAAGACGCGCGAAAAAAAAAAAATCAAAAAATCGATCCTTCAAGCCCTGGATACTCACAAGTGAAGCGAGATAATTCTTCGTAAACTCCGCCATATCTCGATTCAATGTCATACCGAAATCGTATCGACATTGGTAAGAGTCCTGGCAGATCTCTATCGCCCTGGCCACGTCTTGCGACCGGTTGGCCGGCAGGAAGTCCGCTGGCTCTCGTATGAAGTTCGGAATGAACTGGTTGTCGTTGTAGTACGCCGCTGTTCTGCCGAATTCTCTGACGAACATCGCCACGCCTATATCTCTTTGTTCTCGATCAGTTAGTTGCCCTGTAAAGAAAATATAGTTTTAAACAACTATGTATATATATATACACGAGTAAAAACGAAAAGTGACAGGTGACAGGTGTCAGGTGACAGGTGTCAGGTGACAGGTGTCAGGCGACACGTGACAGGCGATAGGTGACAGTATGAACGTAAGCGAAAACATAAGCTTAAGCGTAAAGGTAGATTAAGTAAGACGTAGAAAGAGACGGACTCTTAAGTCGCTTAGCCTCATGTGTGGTATGTTACTACCTATGCTAACTTAATTTTAAATTGGAGATCTCTAGAACACATTGCCTGTAAGTTAACCAGCTTTTAGAGATATGCGTATGTACTTACAATGCTGTGCGAAATCCCTATGAGCTGACTGGAAGTTGTTGATATCCACCGTCACGAGGGTTCCGTCGGGACGCATGAAGTCGTCGTTCATGTTCAGCGACCAATTGCCGAACAGGCCTCGGGTTTGATTCTATAAAGTGAACGTAACTGACGTAAGCTGAATATTCTTGGAAGAGTCACGCAACCATTTTTTTTTTTTTATATGAAAAGTGGCAAACGAGCATACGGCTCACCTGATCTTAAGTGATCACCGTCGCCCATGAACATCCACAGCACCAGAGGAGCTGTAGGTGCGTGCCGACCTTTGAGATAGGAATAGGCTCGTTTCTTGAAGGTCCCTAAATCGTAAACGTTCGGAAACACCGCTGGCGAAAGTTGATTCCACAAGTTGGCAGTGCGTGGGAGAAAGTTACGCGAAAAACGTACAGTCGTTGAACGCCAACCATCAAGATGGTGGCGGTGGAATTGGAATTCTGCCGAGATGTGCGGTAATGGAAATCGGTAGCTGGGATGATTCCGAACAATTCCTCAGAACACTCCCCATGGTAAATGCGATACAGGATGCAAAGAGAACCGACATCTCTTCGCAGACTCAGAGGGTCGAGTCGATCGGAAAGACCCTGATCGTCGACTATTCGAGCAGCTCTACGTTGTACACGGTCAAACGGAAGAAGTTGGTATTGGGGAGCCCCGGCCCAGAGATGCGAACAGTATTCCATATGAGGCCGCACCTGTGCCTTATACAGTTTAAGGCGGTGAGCCGGCAGAAGTATACTGTTTGGCCCTGTTGAGTACTCCGAGTTTTTTGGAGGCCATTTTAGCCTTGCTCTCCAAATGACCGCCAAACTGGACAACACTCGAAATATCGACGCCCAGAATGCCAATGTTTGGCTTGGCACAAAGGTGAGTGTTTTCGAAGAGTGGTGATGCGACAAAGGGGGCTTTTTTGGCGGTGAACGCGCAAACTTGAGTCTTAGAAGGGTTAAACTGTACTAGATTTAGTCCCCCCCAATCGGAAATCTTCACAAGGGATGATTCGATTTTCAGACACAAGTATGTTCCGACACTCGTCGACGTGATCCCGAGAGATATTGCTGCGGCCGAAATACAGTGCATCCACGGTACTGTCATCCGCATAGCAATGAATGCCACTGGTATGCAACAAATCATTGATATGCAGAATGAACAATGTCGGGGATAACACACAGCCTTGGGGAACACCAGCATTTACGGTCCGGGGTTCGAGCATGAGCCGTCTACGACGACTTTAACTCTCCGTTCCGCAAAGGAAACTGCCGATCCACTTACAGAGTCTCTCAGGAAGCCCATAGGAAGGAAGCTTCGATAGTAATGCTTTATGCAAACCCGATCGAAGGCTTTCGCTATGTCCAAACTAACGCCCAGTGCCTTACCCTTACTCTCAACCGCCTGCGCCCAACGGTGAGTTAGTAAAGCCAGAAGATCACCAGCTGATCGGCCTTTGCGAAAGCCATATTGGCGGTCGCTGATCAGCTGGTGCTCTTAAAGGTAGCCCATGAGCTGACGGTTGATTATGGATTCCATAATTTTGGAGAGTAAGGAGTGATTGCGATAGGCCTATAGTTGGACGGATCTGAGCGGTCGCCTTTTTAGGAATCGAATGTTACCCCTGTCGTCAAGAGTCGAGTTACATTACTAAGAGGAGTTGCATTCGTGTCTAACATAATAATGAAAAATGAATAATTGTAATAGGTACGCGTAAAAGGAACTTATTCGTCCATTTGTCGTGCACATACTTGATCCAATTTTAAGACTTATATGGTTTTCTCATGGATGCCATGGTCAGAACTGAACAACAAATGGAGCCACACGGGAAGCACCAGCTTTCAAATAAAAAGGATTATCAAAATCGGATTACCCAGTCGAAAGTTGGTGGCAACAGACATAATAAAAACATACAGACGAATTGGGAACCTCCTCGTTTTTTGAAGTCGGTTGAAAATAGAAATAAACTATTGCATCCTGTTAACCGTAACGGTGTAAACAGGTGGTAGTCCCGGTACACTTTACATTTCTTATTAGATCCAGACGGTGGTACCTATATCATTATGTGATTTTTCGTACTTATGTATCCGAAAAACGGAAAACTCGTTTGTACATCTGCCCCTACCATATAAGTCTAATGAGCTCCTTTAGTCGAATAACAATTACTATGTCTGCCTACCACATTAGGTTCAAAAGGGCCATGCGACCCTTGTGCGTGTTATCCGTTAGATGTTAGGAGCGTTGCTGGGGTTTCATCGGTCACTTTTTCTCCCAGCATTAACGCTACCGGAAGTGGGTACTCAAAGTTGGTTTAGGTTTCGAATGTCCCTTAGCTTATCAGTGAAATATCAACCGACCGTTGAGCCCTCTCGGGCTCCCTCGGATCAGAATGCTTACTCGTAACATAGTAACTGTCCAAGCAGAGTTTAACAGCACAACGGTCCCTCCTCACCAGGGCGGCTGTTATATCGAGTTACTAGCGATAGAGGTTCCGATTAAGCGACCTATGAACTATGCCACCTCTCAATTCGATGAAACAGTCAAATCCAGCTTCTCTGACTAATATGTGCAGACTTGAAAAAAAAGTGCCTTTCAATTTGCATGTTTACGAAACATGTCTCAGTCATGCAAAACACAAAATTTTCTTTAGACGCCATAAATCGGCAGTAATGATAAGGCTAATTTTTTTTTAACCATTTTTAAAGACTGCCAATCACAATGTTCTATAAATGTAAAGGAATTGTAATAAAAAAGTTAACCATATAATTCCAAGGGAGGTAAACACGGGCTGTCATGAATCCTTTATTCTCCACAACTTCAATGCCGGCGCCCGAAGAGAACATGATCACGATTTCAGATTGATTCAGGATATACATTGGCTGGTACACTGTCACACCTAAAGATAAACAAGTTTAAACGTGTTAAAAACAACTTCAAATCAAATCTATGCTAAAAATTAATGTAAATGGAAACACCAACAGTGCATATTTTTCACATTTTGAAAAGTTACGAAGCCTCTATTGTGCGCCCCCTTCTCTTGTGGAGGCCCCGGGGCATTGTGTGTGTGTGTGTGTGTGTGTGTGGTCATCTGCTAGGTTCCCGTGAACCTCGCAGGTACCCATTACCCGGGTTATCAGCGCAGGGGGCGACTGCTCCCTGGTTCTGGGGTACCGTTTTAACACGGATTTTTTAGGTATAACTATTTTTTGCGTCGTGGCTAATCCCTCAAGCGTCAGCCGCGACGAATCTATCCATTACTACGCCCTCACAACCTCTCGGTCTCTATTGAGACGGAGGTCGAGAGGGCCTATATGTTCAAAAGCTCCCTAGAATAGGGGAATTTGAACCTACGGGGCACGTCCGGAGGACGGACCCGGGGCATTGGCCTCGGATACCCTTTTATCCGACCCTGTCTTACAGTTAGAGACGAACTAAAGCTACTTATCACTGAGGTCTTCTTTTATTTTGTTTTTTTTTCCTTATCATTGTTAGATTACGACGTTTTGGCGACTCAATTCTCGTTCTTGTTAAGGAATACTCACGTAGTCTTGTATTGTCAAAACCTACCAATATCTCAAGAAACATTCCATTGCATTACATCTCGGACGATTTAAAGGAATTTCCCGAAAGAGTTTGGGTTCTGAAGTTATGGTATATGTCTATGGTAAACTCTTTAAAACCAAAAACAAATTCAAATACCGTTAATACATGACGGCGTTATGACAAGTAATACCAAAAAACGGATTAAACCTTTTTTTGAATACCGTTAAACACTGGCTATTGAATATTATATATAAAAGATATTGTTGGTAACTTGCCTGGGAAATATTGAACTCTAAGCGCGGGTCGGTCGAAGTACACTCGTTTGTTGTCAGCAAATACGTCCAGTCTGTAACGCCACTGGGCATGTGTAGGCCGGAGTCTGACCTGTTGCAGAAAATGGATTAACCCTTATCGTGGCAAGATTGTCTTTGGAAGAAAAGTAAGAAAAATGTATATGTAAAAAACATCAAAAAATAAATTAAAAAATCTTGATATGAATATAAACCTATTTTGGAACCTATTTCTAGACAGTGCTACATGTACAGTGATTATCGCATTTTAGGAATGTATATAATGAAGTCTATATACATACATGAAATTAAAGACTGCGTTTCTGTAGAATATTTAGAGAAACAACATTTAATGTCCTTATTCCAACTCTATCTCTTTTAAATAATTGTCGCGACACTGACAACCACAAAAACAACTGCTAGAAACACTTCTCGTGATTATTGGTTATTGCGGCGATACGACGTGCTATTATTTTATATAATAATAATGCATATTATTATTATTTTACGGTATGACTGTTACCCGATTGTCTCAATAAGTGTTATAATAAAAAATATTATTACTCATTTTCTAGGATTTGTATACAATTCCTTGATTTCACACACAGGTTACCGTTGTTTCCGTTAGGTAACATATACACTACTGCTTGGTGACAATGAAACGACGCAAAAGCAGTCCGCCTTTAGATGTGCTCTTCCAAATTAGTAGCTATTTATTTAAGAACTTAGAAATTAATCGGTCCCAAAGTCAACAGTCTATAAGTAACAAGACCGTCCATAAGTAGGTAATCTTACCTCGATCGGGACGGAATTATTGGAGGCCGCAACGACCGCTGTCAAATGAGTGGCGTTTACTGGTCCGTAGATGTTTCTAGATACTTGTTCGAACCGCCCTTGAACGTCGAGCTTCAGCTGGGGATGGTCTACTCGAACGAGTACGTATTCACCTGGAACGATAATAGTTTTAGACTGTTGATCTACTGATCTGGACCTGTGACGGCAAGTTCTGTCTCTTATATTCTCTTTTTTTCCACATTTGCACTTGTTGTTGTATATCGAAATAAATAATCTTGGTTCCATTTTTTGTTGACGGGGGAAATCATCAAAAAGATACCTCGCCTTCTTAGTTCTGTAATTCGTTTCTTGTTCGATTTTGGTGTACAAGAAAGTTATCTCTAATAATCTATCAACAGGCTGTGCAGCTTGATTGGATTCCAGTGTAGTTCAGTGTCCGAGCGGTCGCCTCCAGTTGCGTTGGTACCCTAGCAACCCGAGTTCGATCCCCAGTGCCGGCACAAATAAATTTGCTGTTGCAATTTTAAGTACCGATTTGCTACGTGCTCGGCGGTGAAGGAAAACATCGTGAGGAAACGTATATGTCCTAGAAAAAATTCTAAGACATGTGAAGTCTGTCAATCCCCACTAGGGCCGCGTGGCCGACTATGCCCTTATTCTCTCTTGACAGAGAAGTCCTGTGTAACATTATCTACAGACGAATTAAGAAGCTTTTGAAGTCAGATAAAAAGGTTACGATAATTTACCTTTGCCGTTAAAAGTGTATTGTAGGTCGTCGAAAGTGATGATGTGAGGATCACCGAATATTCCTGCCACTCCTGGCGACTGATATGCAACGCAGTCTTGCGAAGGGCGACGCTCGAATCTGTCAATGTGAAAACATCTGTTACCATCTATTTGAATTATTAACTTGTTTCTAACTGTTATGATAATTGCATTCATGCTAATTACAATGATTGGAGACTACGCTCTATATAAATGGGATAATAAGGTAATTCTTAAGGGAAATAGTTTCCTAGAAAGTCATTAATAGATAGCCTTAAACTGAGGGAACAACGTGGGTGTTTTTTAATATTATTGTCTGACCGGATCTCAGACGGAGCGAGGAAGCTGGTGGTTATGACCATGCAACATTGATGACTTTGTTTCTCGCTTCATGCGATAGATGGTATAGGGTACGATAGGGTTGACACCCAAAAAGGCAAAAGTCCCCAAAGGTTATTTATTCTAGACAATACTGACCTGAAGGTCTCACAGCCCACAGCTTGTTCCTCTTGCCACGAGCAGCACTGATAGAAGGGAATCATATCGTGGAACCAATGAGATAGGGATGGTACCTGTAAATAAAGATATAATGTATGACTCTTATATCCTGGAAGATGGGACGGCCTTTAGGATGGGTTGCTACATGCGTCGATACTTTGGCACCGTCTCATCTTCCAGTAACTCCTGTTGAGGCTGGAGCGGCCGCTGCAGAAAACCTTAAGCAAATATAGTTACCTCGTTAGAGGTTTCATATTTGAGCCTTTTGGGGTAAAAAGGGTCCGTAGGGTCTTAGTGCATACCACCTAGTTAATGTGATAGCTAAGAAGTTGGTCGACACATTTGGTGACCAGAGGGCTGGCTTATACCTTGCCATACAACGTGGCAATGCTATCAGCCTTCTGGACACGCTGCTAAGCGACGACGGTTTGGCACAGTTATATTTTTTATAAATATTTTGTAATTTTCCTTTTTAGTTAGTATTATGTATTGTTTTACACAGTAATATATAATGTGTCTATTGTATTTAATAAATCAATATAAATAAATAAAATTGGAGTGTCTATGTTTGACGGTACATTTACCAAAACACAATTTTTACAATTTTGTCTGTCTATCTGTCTGTTTGTTCCGGTTAATCTATGGAACAGCGATACCGATTTTGGGACTTTCACAGTAGATAGTAGATTTATTAAGGAGTACCTTAGGCTACTTTGAAATTGGAAACATAAAATAATTCGTGTTTAATGCGGTCGTAACCGCGGCATGCAGATTGATTAGAAATGAAGCATGAAAGAAAGTCAACGGGTTTTTCGCTTAACTTCCGCAATTGAAATTAATTGTGCCAATATTTAACCTTAGTATTGTCTATTTAATTTAACATGTTAAAGATTTTAATTCAGCATCATTTTAAACACAACTTTACTAATTTAAGTGAAAAGAGTTTTCTTTGTTACCTTTTACTGAAAAACTACAGAAAGTATAGACTTGATAATTATACCATAAGATTGAGAGCTACTTTGCTCAACATCGCACACAACATATTTTATATTTTATCATATTTTTAACAGCAATACATCAAGAGCCTTAGAGGTAGTTTATTAAAGACTTACTGACTTTGTTTCAGAGATTCACTTTTAAAGGGCTTTTCCTCTAGCATAACTCACTTGTTCTAAACTGTACACTAATTGTCTACAGAGAGAGTCCTCTCCTTTTTATCCTAAATTTATAGTATATGCATCTCTTTCAAAGACGGAAGCGGAAACGGCCTTGGTTGCCGACAACCGATAAAAGAACTTTAGTTGACTAAACTAAAGTACTTTTATATTAGTCAGTCCAGTCACTTTATAGATTATAATATTTATAACTAAATTGGCATTCAGTAGGACCAACTGTCGCTAACAAGATGTAAAGAGTTTCGGAGAAATTTTAAGTATATAACTAGCGTACCCAGCGCGCTTCGCCGAGCTAGACTTTGCTTCATTTTATTTAAACAATAAACTTACATCATTAAATATTTAATTTAATCGTCACAATATTCACAATTATTCATTTCTCTCTTTATTCATTCTCTTCTCGAGCTGGTGAAGATCATAAACTACACCCATGTACATACGAGTATCAGTAAATACAAAATCATTCTTATCATTTAGGGATTTATTACACTCCTCTGTACTTCAATATGGTTCATAATGACACTGACACAACGCGTGTGTCAATACAAATTTGGGTTTTGAAACAATAGAATATCATCATAGTAAAAGAGTAATGTATTTGATAGGTCAAAAAGAGGAGTGCTCCGATCGTCACCAAACTTTACAGGATAATTCGCCAGGTCAATCTGAAGATTCCCTGAAAGTTTCATTGAAATCGGTCCAGCTATGTTTTTTAGTACTTATCTGGAACTTAAATTTTTTAGGCTAAAAATAATCTTATATGTCAAATTCGTTCCATTCGATTGATTAAAACTCTATCGTGTAAAATTCAAGTCGAAATTTGGTACGTCAATTATACGCTAAAATAAGGCGACGTGAAACAAGGGCGGTTCATCTTAAATAAATGAACACCTGACTTCGCAGTGGGGTGAGCTTTGAGTGCTTACCTTATTGGCCTCGTTGTAAGGCGTGAATCCAAAGTCATGAGATCTCTGAGGACGGGAGCCCCACATTTGGTCGTATGACAGCATGAGGAATCCATTCTTGTCGTAGCAGCATTGTTGACCTGAACCTTCCGCACTAGAATTGGATAAAAAAATATTAGAAAATGCGCTCCCGTTGGTCTCCTCATGGTTGAAGAAAGGACTTAATTCGAGAGTCTTACTCGCGAAAGCGGTCCCATAATCCCCCCAACATGCGACGGTGGTGGAACACCTAGGGGTTTTAGTCGGTGCAAGTCCGATATGGGTCACCTTTCTCCCGGCGGGCTCGTAGGTGTTAGGCGTTTCCCCAAGTAAAAAATTCGGCTTTAGATTCTGGACATATACCGGGGAACTCCGTAAATCGTATGGAAGAATGCTTAAGTAAGTATCTTTCATTCTTTCTAAACAAGTGCTTGACCACGATTCCACCTGATATTAAGTGGAAATGCAAAAGTCCTGGATGGTAAGGCTAGACTAAGCTTCGGCAGCTTAGTAAACGTCTATCCACTTCACACTCTTAAAAATACACTTCGGAGGGAAAGACATACAGGTAAGTACGCATTAATTTGTCATTAACTTCGAGAAAGTCAGTACAGAGGTCTTAAAAGGTGGTTCAACGACTGTTAAGACATAATATGTTACCTGGGAGCGCCACTCCTGACACAATGCACTCCGCCCCAGTGGTATCTACAAGTTGGGTTAGTGTCCTTGTCGCAATCCAGGTCGGGCATGAACCGACCCTTATCTAGCAGCGCATGTTCCAGGGTGCAAGGGCAGATCCACACTTGTGATGCGAAGTTCTTCAGGAAACGATCAGTTCGGAGCCAATTATTGCACATTGTCATAGGCCAGCGTTGACCGTGCAATCTCTCCCACTGCTTATCGAAGTACCAGCCCAATGGGATTGGTCGACTCCATAGGATTCTGTAAGAAAAAGATAAACGATGAATTTAAACGAAAATGGTTATTTTTTTCTGCACATTGGACATGAGAGACTATATTGCGGCGGAGAAAGTCGCAGCGGAGCTCCGGTTCTTATCGAAAAATTTATATATTGAGAGGTCAACATCCCATTTACTAGTATATATAGCAAGATAAATGTAGTATCTCCATAAACAGTTAAAAAAATTAAATTGAAAACAATCTAATTGAAATGGGACCACGCTGATAGCTTCTGCTTTCAAATAAAAAAGTATTATCAAAAACGTTTCACCCAGTCGAAAGTTATACGGTAACAAACATAAGAAAGTTTTGTAACTAGATATAAATATTTTAGACTCATCAGTGAATTGTAAAATTCTTGAGTTTTTAATAAAGTTTCTTTAACCCCAAAAAGTACAGTCGAATGCATCATTCATTCTCGATTTCACCGTTTCTTCTGAGTATTTTATGACTTTTGCCCTCAAGACTATGGAAACAACCGGTAAAGAACTTAGACAGCTCTAATGATAAAATGATGCCTATTACTATGTATATGACTATGTATATGACTATGAATATGACTATGAATATGACTATGAAATGATAAGATTGGTGACTAGGATACCAAAATACCAATATCCTGGTCACGCTCTCTTTATCGCTTTTACGATGCCCATGAGATGTCATGGGGTCATGCTATTCTGCTCTGCCCGTACCACAAAGAGATATACAATAGTGATTCATACCAAAAATATATCGATATATTTTTCGATATAATATATCGTGAGGTTGTATCGATACTACGCGATATATTGAACAAAAATATCGAAGTTTTTTTATACATAGAAATTTGTTTATATTTTTTATAATTATATTAGCGATTAATATTAAATATTAGAACAGTTTCGTACGTAATAGAGTACTCGGCGCGTAACTGAGAGGTTCTCGCTTCGGATACCAGTCCAGACCATTTGATTTGATTCTGCTAGCAGTACAGAATACATGCATAGATTGTAAAATTTATACAATGAGTCCTGCCATCGTATCGAGTAGGAGTGTAGTAACATACTACACTACACTCTTCGGGATGGCAGCGCAAGTAAGGGTTTTATTTTATTCAAGTTGTCAACCACAAATAAAAGAAATAATGGAATGCTTTTTTATTTAATAGGATGAAATATATCGATATTAGATGATTCGATAATATCGGATTGAAGCGATATCGATATTTTATGTAAAATCGATATATATCGTGCACTCGTAATATACAATATAGGTCACATACTTACGGTGATATAGAAACTCCTTTAAATACTTCAGGGGTTGTTAGATTTATTTGTAAGAAACCGAACTGCATATCATTGTGCATAATGTTGTCCCTATTCCTGAAGTTCTCCGGGTTGATGATGTACTCTCCCGTGTTGGCGACACCCGCCTCTATCATGTCTATATACTCCAGCTGGGGCCTGATCGTGACCTCCTTGTAGCCCCAGAGGCTGATCTGCAGTTGGACGTTGAGGTTCGTGGTCAAGTTGAAACGGTCCCAGGTTATTCTGATTTCGCGCGGACTGCGCTCATGAATGCGTTGTCCGGGAAGAATATCTTCTCTGATGCCGTCGCCGGTGTTTCTGTAGTAAATAATGATTTTAAACTGTTGTATACGCTTAGCAGCATGATGACCATGAGATAAATTACGACAGAAATATAAGCAGCTAAAAGATGAAGCGATACCTTCACTAACATGCGGATCTCACTAGATGTGTAACGCACAAGAAATAGGGAAAGATTTTGAAGAGGGGCCCACGCCACGGAGGCAGCAACTACCAAATTTCATGTACAATGGACATAGATTTTTTTTACATTTTGTAGTGTTATAAATCTCCAACAGCGGGTCAACGGATATAAAATATGATTTTTTTATATCAGCGCCATCTATGGTTCACATAAAGTTAAAGTTTAATTTCAATCCTGGCAATCCTGATGGGGATATGAGACAAATTTATCAAATTTTGTCAATCAATCAAATTGTCACCAGTTCTTAATATGTGTTTTGTACACTTATTAATAACTTAAAAGTTTAAATTAAATCTGTCCGTTTAAAGTGATTTAAATTGAATTCAAAGAAGTCCATTATATAAAAACAAACATACACACAGTTGAAGCAAATATATGAATGTTTTAAAATATACTAATTATATGACTGTAGGCTCACCATTTTCACATATAAAACAAAATGGCCAGATTTGCTAAACGCAAGAGCTTTTTTTTAAAGTGAAACTTCTTTACGCAATCTTGACTTAAGGACTAAGCAGGTGAATGTTTCGTAGGCCATAGAAAGAGAGTTACGTTTCGCATATTACTGTAGGAGCAAGAGAGCGAGATGCGAGCACACATTTTCTTTCTCTCTGCGTGGGAGGACCCACAGTTGCGTTTCGTATATCTAGTACAGTCAGTGCAGTCCTATTGTCTGTGTCACAATGTAGGAGCAAGAGAGCAGTTCGCGACATTTTCTTTCTCTTTTGAACAATCGTGTGTATATGATACATACATATACATGGAGCTAAAGATGTTTTACTTCAGTTGTGTAGTCTAAAGCACACTATTTTAAGAAGCACTGCTTACCAACAAAGTATTTGCCCTTCCATTTGTATGGTTCGTTGTTGATGGCAATTTCGAATCTCGCGTAGCCGTTGTGCCAGAAGCGGGGCTGCACGCAGATGGCTCTGTTGACGTCGACTACAGCACCTATAACGGCTTCGGTGTCGAATCGGCACGTGATCCTGTCGTTGGGGTTGAAACACGGCCCGGTGATGTTGACTATTGTCCCGCCCAGCATGTTGCCGCTTTCCGGTGCGAACATCAGGGGCAGATTCGCACCGTCTGAAACGAGGAAGCTTTTTTTGTACCAAGCTTTAACCGGCTTCAAGGAGGTCATATATGGGATCTAATAAGCTTGGTGAAAAGTGGACAACGAAAGCTGTGTCTGAATAACTCACACTAGAGTTACAAGTATATTTATGAGTAAAAACCAAAGCCCACTTCCAATCTAATCAAACGTTAAGCGCTATTACTAGCGGACTCTCTATTTCTGTTTCCAAATTATCGTAGGAATATTACGAAATAGAATTAATCAGAACCTAACCAAACTCTCATCAAACTACCCTTGAAGTTCATCCTTTCCAATAAAAATGAATCGTTTGTCGTGATATAGTTATTCGTCCAGTTGTCTGTCGCAAACATATTTAATGCAAATTTACGACTTATATGGTATTCTCATGGATACCATTCTTTCTTTCCTTCTTGCAAAAAAAATCATCAAAATCGGTTCACCTTAATCGATTTTGATAAATCTTTCGTTAATTGCTTTATTATATTTATTTTTTAATTTAATAAAATATTTTATTTCTTAATATAAAAAATCTCAATAATAATATTGAGAACCTCTTCGTAATTGGTTCAGTAATCCTGTTTGGCGACGATCGGAGCAATCCTCTTTTTGAACTATCAAGTACAGCTTTTATTTACTATGATGATATTCTATTGTTTTATAACCCAAAATTGTTTTGACACATGCGTTGTGTATATTTATGTCATTATGAACCATATTGAAGTGCAATGTGCAAATCTTCACCCGCTCGAGAAGAGAATAGATGAGAATGAATAAATTAACATATTGTGAGAGTTAAATTAAATATTTAATGATGTAACTTTATCTCTCTCTAGTGTCGGTCCCTTATGTTCGAGGATCGTGATCACCATCATGGTTGCACCTGGAACGGATGATTTGCCTCCACCGGCTTCTGTCCAGCGCGTCTCTTTTATCACTGTAAAATTTGGAGGACGACGAGTCTTTTACCTGATCGGATCACCTTTTTGGTGAACGGCCGCGAGATCTTTTTCTTGCGGTGTTCTCAACTACGATCAGTTTATCTAGACTTTCGTCGCCTCTGCGCATTGTTTGTCCGAAATACGCCAGGATTCGTTGTCGGCGTATGTAAGTTTATAAGTATTGTTTAATTTAAATAAAGCAAAATCTAGCCTTGCGAAGTGAGCTGGGTACGCTAGTTTCATATAATAATTGATAACAAACTCACCAATATCCTTATTGCAGGTGCCCATTAGTATTTTTTCGTCGATTCTAAATATATGTCGTCCTGGAAATCCGTTCGCCCAGCCTCTGCCTGTGAGATCCCTGAGCACAGATGCCTGGGAGTAGGGCTTGTACTCATAGCTCCGTGTACCGTTACCTGCGTTGAAACCGATCTGAAAGGGATGAAACTATAGTTAGTAAATGTAACAACAAACCAAACTTCAACATCAAGTTTTAGTTACTAAGAAACGGAGCAAAGATTTTTCGTAACGAACCTACGAACTGAGCGCAACTGTTTCACTGGATTTGAGAGGTAGCAGAGCTCTTATGTTGTTTAGCCTGAACCTCTATTAAGTGGATACTCATTCTACAGAAGGGCAGAAAGACAGCCGAGGTTTTCCATGGAGATTCATCTCATGGAGACTACGACTTGGGCAGTTTTTAATTCGCGAACGAACATACGTGATTAACGTACTATTGACAGACGGCGCCACCGTTATTACTGCTTTTATTTCATAAATATTATCCAGAAACCTTGAACAATCCAGATAGTCTACGATTACGTCGACTACCACATACGAGTATGTAGTTAAATGTGCGAGAATTACAGTAAAATTTACTGTAGTTATTAAACAATTTTATAAGGCTCACATATGCCGGTACACCGCCTTCTCCAGTGGTGGTATCCCCGCCAGCCTCGGTGTGGGAGCTCCAATTGATCTCCAGGTAGTTAAATATCGCGTAAGTGAATACTTCGTCAGTCGCCAGCACCATTTGGAAGGTATTTGTCTGGAAGTATTAACATGGTTCTATTACCTAGAATAGTATGCTATGCTGGACATAGGACAATAAAAGTACCCTGAGGTACTCCTTATTGCATAAACTAACTGCAGGAAGTCCCGACAAAATCGGTCCAGCCGTTCTAGAGATTAGGAACAAACTGACAGACAGAAATTGTAAAAAAAGTTTTTTTGGTAGATGTACCGTATAGACATAGACTTTTATTTATTGGCATCACAATACAAAAACACATCACATACAGAACATAACACACATTAAAAAAGAATGAAAAATAGACAAAACACAGTTAAAGTTACACGGACAAATAATACAAAACATATGGTGCCAATATCGGACAGCGCTGATTTTCAGCGGTGCCCGGGACTACCTAAAGACGTGCGCGCGCAAACAATTAACAAATTTTATGGATTAAGTTATCTGAAAATAAATATTTTATTATTATTTATTATATTCCGCTTAAAAAGACTTAAAAAAAAAAAACAAAAAAAAATAACTAAATCTCCGGGAAGTTGGTTAAAACATATTAAACAGACACACTAGAAAGAAAGGTTAAAAAACTAGGTAAAAAATAACTTACCATAAACAATGAGTTGTCTATACCGCCGGAGAAGGACATATTCTTCCACGTTAAAGTGATTGCGTGCTTTGGGAAGAAAGTTTCAGAGCCAATTACACCTTCTCGGATGTCCCATGTGATGCGCTCTCGCATTTCCACGCCCAGTTGATCTGTACGGGTCTGTTAACAAAGATTATTTTGAATAAAAATTACACATTTTATATATAAAATGTAATACGCCATTGGCAGTACATAGTACACGAACAAACTTAAATAGAGTATTGGAAATGGTTAACAAGAAAGTGAAGGTCATTAAATATCTGTGTATAACATAGTCAGCTCTGTTTATTACACAGATGACTGGGACGACGCCATAGGAAGACTGGTGACAAGAGCAACAGCCGCATCAAAAGAAAAAATAATAGAGTACAACATAAAATGGCCATGAGAAACAGGGACGCAGCGGTCGCGAAGAAACTAATAACAATGCAACGGGGCGTCTTCGACGCGTGAACCAGAACCTTCTCCAGCACCGCCTTCAAAAATCAGGCATTATACAAACAAAAAACGCAGTGGCACTCTTATAGACAAGAGCATGGACACAAGTCTGTGGTTGCGTTTATTGAAAAAAAACCTTCCCCCCAGAAGATGGGGTATAAAAAGGCCTGCATATAAGTCTTAAATGCAGGCCTAGTATAATTTGGCAGACTTAATATGTCTTAGAAAATTTTCCATATACCTACATTTAGGTTTACACTGTACCGGCGTTAGCGGATGGTCCCGAGGCGCCAAATTTCAGGGAATAATTGGCAGGGGTGGGATGCTTTCAAAGAATACAAAAATATAATAAAAAACATAGGAGCTACTAATTTTCTACATTAGGTCAGCTCTGGGTAACGCTTGTTTCAAAACATTAACAGATTTTGATTTCCTTAGGAGGGTGCCACAATATTCTTGACCGGGCGTCAGTGGTCGTAACGCTACTGGATACAATTCTTATTTTATATATGATCGAATGGAATAACGTCCTAAGCCGACGTTCTCTCTCCTAGACCCTGTGCTAAGATACTCCAATATCAACTCAGACCAAATCTCGTTTAACACACAGACAAATAGAGAATCATTGAGAATAGTTATCTATTAACATCTGGCATGTAAATGTCGGTAACCAACCTGTAAATCCCTGTCCATTCTGAAGTAGACGCCTGGTCGTCGTTGGTCGGGGTCTTCGGGCCTCTGGCTTCCGATGCGGCATTTGCTGAAGAATATGCCGATGAATGAGGGGTCGTTCACTGTGGGCCAGTCGCGCACGGGAAATGATAGCGGGTACGTGTAGTGGTCTGGTGGGTCGCTGAAGTATATGTAGCCATTCATGGATAACTGTAATACGTAAGACCATTGATAGAAATCACAGAATAAAAAAGGCTTGTAGAGGAATCCACTCTATGAACATACATGCCATAGAAATTACTAGTCACTAAAATTTTATCTCTTTTAAATACATCATTCAACTGTCAAATTTATATCATAGCTCCATCTCCACCAGCACCAGGTTTTGGTAGGTTTTTGTTACTTCAATCCAGTAGTTCTGGGCTCGTAAAATAAGACTACGGTATCCTCTGCCTGTCATAGAAGGCGACTAAAAAGGGCCTCGGGTTCACTTTGCGACAAGGGTCGGGACCTTTGTCGTCCGCCAGAGAGGACTCGGGAAGAAGACGACATCGGCTGGCCGTTGTCGCTTTGCACAGTGAGGGTAAACCCCCGGGACGTGCTCTCCGAAGAGCACAGTGCAGAGGACCTCACCGAGATGCACCGAGGAAGGGCCTCTGGGGGGGTTTTAGTGGGTAAAAATCCCACATAACTCCGCCTTCCTTCTTCGGGGTATCTTCTTGAAGATTTTCCCCCCCGTCAACAAAAAAAAGGTTTTTGTTACTTAAAAAAAGAGCATGTTAAAGACCGCATAGCGTAAGTAAAACGTATTTAGCTTAATATATATGTAATATATGAATAATATATACACAAAATATACTATATAATATAAATTTAAGAAAAAAAGAAAATGTACGCGCGCACTTCTCACTCTTGCCCCCCTACAGTGTGATAAAGTCAACAGGCCAGAGCACGTCTATTTTGCCTTTTATGATCTGATTCTCTGGACAGTACTTTGAAGAACGTATAATGTGTCAAAAGCAGCGAATGCTTTTTGGCGGCAGATTTCAGAAAGTTGTGGTGATTATTAGCTCCTTTATTATAATAATTAATAATAATAATTTATTTATTCAAATAAGTAACTAAGACTCATAATTATTTTAAATAACTATTAAATAACAACCTTATGGAATCATGGAATCGTGCGACTAATAATTGCAGAAAGCAGGACTCTGGGAATCCCAAGAAAACCATTATGAGCAGTTCCAATTTAAAGCGTCAATAGCCTAATGGCACGATCTGCGATAATAGGTCACGGTTGTGGGTTAGAATCTACCATTCCACTATTGACATGAACCATCTCCTAGCACAAGCTTAATTTTGGAATGTTTAACAAGAATGTTAGTAATAATTATGAAAATCAAAGAAATATTGCCAGCATTCTTTTTAAAAAGAAAAAAAATACAGAAAAGAAATAAGTTCCAACTCTAATTAGGCATACTCACCCTAGTATAATTAAAGCGGAAACCAAAGAAGGGAAGTTGAAAATTGAAATTCTTATGTATCTGTGGTGTGGAGGTGTGTATATCGCGCTGGTAGTCGCCGATGTTCTCGTTGCCGCCTTGATCGTAGAACCAGTACATGAAGTTGGATCTGATCTGGGCGAGCCTCTGCTGCGTGATGATGTAGGGCTGACCATTGTTCTGGTAGGTTGTGGACGGTAGAACTCGACCGTCGATGTGAGCTGGGGAAAGGTAAATCAGAATAAATCCTCCTTTCGAATTCTAAAAGTGATAAATCGAAATTGAAACAAATATATGTAAGAGCAAAAATAAATTCTACTTCAAATCTAATAGAATACGACAGTTCAAATTAGAGATGAAACGGATAGTAGTGTGGCCGGATACCGGATAGTTACCGGATATCCGTTTCATCTCTAGTTCAAATATACCGCTGCCGAATATTGTAAATAAATTAGGTATTATATGTATAGAATTAATTTTAGTTATATTTTTAGTAATAATTGTTAAGTTCGTGACCTTGATAGTTTAAAATCATAATTATATTTTAGTGTGTAATATTTATTGTATACTAAGTTTTTTATTGTATGTTATGTATAGTTATTAGATTTATGGGTGCAGTTTTCGCCAATAAACTTCTGTGGCAGTTTTGTTGTTAGTTCCAAACAATTTATGTTGTAATATAAATGAATCTATTTAGAAAATAAATTAAAAAACACTAATACGCGCGGACACTGTATTTTATTTCCGCAGTATCATAGTTAAACTACGAAGTTCTGGCGCCTCTTTCCTATTTTTTCTTTCACATTCGTGTTCGTTGTTGCTAATTGGCACTTACCCAGTTTTGTATTGACATAAACCTACTAATAACTCATACAACAACCGTTCTTCTATACGTGTTTATGAGTTTTAGGAGTTCCTAAGTATATATTTTGGCTAACCTAACATAATTAAAAAATCAGATGGATTGAGAACCTCCTCCTTTTCTGGAGTCGGTTAAAATGTCACCTAACATATAGCTTTGCTTAAAATACTGCCATTCACATTTGTTCTTCTAGTCCTCTTGATAGAGCCACGCATAGAGTTTACATACTTTTCAATGAATCAATCTGGTCTATGGTCTGGTGTTTTTTAAATATCACCAGACCATAGTCTGTCCTCAACTGTATCACCTGGTTTTAGTCTTAGAATTGACGAGGACAAACTGCTTAATATGCAGTAATGTAATCATTATTCAAAGTACTTTACTTAATATTATTTAGGATAACTGCTGCTAAAAATGGCGTATTAAAAATCTTATACAGATATCATACACAGATACGTCAATAAATTTGTAGGAGGGGGAGCAGTCTGAATAAATAAAATTTTGCAAATAGTGTCTCGAAAAACTTCTTTTATTTCACCTTAGTTATATCACTTCGTTTGTTCGCGTCGTAAAGATAATTTGAATTTCTTCGTAATTCGTCGTGTTGGCCCGACTTTTTCACCTCGTGTACTCGTTTGAGGTAATGTCGCCGGCGCCCGTCGTTTGCTTCGTAATCGTCGTTCACTTTACTCAGACTCACAACCCCTTTATCCCGTTATCCCGGACGAGAATTTGTAGGAGGGGGAGCAGTCTGAATAAATAAAATTTTGCAAATAGTGTCTCGAAAAACTTCTTTTATTTCACCTTAGTTATTTCACTTCGTTTGTTCGCGTCGTAAAGATAATTTGAATTTCTTCGTAATTCGTCGTGTTGGCCCGACTTTTTCACCTCGTGTACTCGTTTGAGGTTATGTCGCCGGCGCCCGTCGTTTGCTTCGTAATCGTCGTTTACTTTACTCAGACTCACAACCCCTTTATCCCGGACGAGAATTTGTAGGAGGGGGAGCAGTCTGAATAAATAAAATTTGCAAATAGTGGCTCCAAAAACTTCTTTTATTTCACCTTAGTTATATCACTTCGTATCCACGTCGTAACTCCAATCGTAATGTAACGTAATGTAATTTCCATCTTTCTTTTATCTCTTTCATTCCCAATCGCTCGCCATTCGTTCACTCATTTTCATTCTCACATTCGGATACATCTTTTATACTTTCATATTGATCGGATACAACTTACAAGTTTTTTTTTCCTACATAAATATAATAATATACATAGAATAAATAAACGATAAAATATCAATTATTTTGTTCATTTTCACCGAGTAGAAAGATACTAAACATGCTCGTACTTTTCTTAATTCTGAAAATAGCATTATTTTCAGCCAGTTTTTTCCATTTGAGAGACAATTAAAAAACAGGAGAATCGTATTATACACAAAAAGGTTTTATTTCTGTAATAACAAGCTTACAGTTTCATTCGATATCGCAGTACGGCCCCGATAAGGTTATCGACGTATATCAGTTTTATATCTTTCAGTTGAAGTATTCCTAGTACAAATGATGTCAGAACAACGACCGACGTTTTCTTTGTTACATACTACATCTAGTACATACTTGTAGAACATAAAATGTTTACTTAGTTTTCTTAGTCACGTATCTGAGTATACGTACTAAAAGTGATCGGATTGAAGCAACTGATAGCAGCGTAGTTAGAATTATTCAATTATCACCTGTCGTAAAGGTGAATAAAAGGGGGTCCCACTAACCTCGTGGTTCAATGGGTCGAAACATGGGAGGGCACTTGATTCCCTACAGGTCTCGTGATAAACTTACTATAGAAATGATCCTATGAACGCAGAATCAATATTTCGATTACAAAAACTTCTATAGCCCTAATTGTCTACGACAGGAACAAAAGGCAGTCTTTTTTAGAGTATAGCAGCCCTGGCCAATGGGTCCACCGCAGTATCCACGACCAATAGTTTTAACTTTTAAATTATTTTCATAGATTAAATCACTTTTTCTCTTATTTTTTTATGCAATATTAACTGTAAACATGTCAGCTGTAGAACAAATAGCAGCAGATAACTAAATAAATTAAAAAAAAACTCCCTACAGGTTCTTTATCAAGGCCTTTCCTTCTTGTTCAACTCTCCCCTTTAAGGGGCTTGATAGCAACACACTGTCTCACTCGGCTCGGCGCGTATTCTCTTATGACATGACTAAGAGAGGATGTTAAGCTTACAGTTGACGGAGTAGAAAGGTGTGGCCTTATCACCTTAAAAGTAGATCCGAGAGAAAAGCAACATCGTGTGTTTACTTGGACAACGAGGCTAGTAGTGCAGGATCCTGGGACGTTCCGAAGCCCTTTGCAATGTACTGAGAACGGGATCGGGAGACGTTTAGCGTGTAGCTATCGCACATAACCTTCCCCAGAGAAGGCGAGGTATCAGTATTTCCCCCCCGATAACAAAGTGCTTATTCAGGTCAGAATGTTATCGCATCAAGAGAATGACCCAAGTCAAGGATCCTTCTCGGAGACCCTAATGATAACTATCGAAGGCAATTCAGGATGACCGATCTATGAGATCGACTACCTGCTATTAAGATAAACTTGTAAACGCGTTCGAGGTAACAACTACAATTAGCCTTAAAAACAAGTAAAAAAACTGACACTAATCAAATCAGAAATGAAAAGATTACATGTCAAACGCTACTACGTGTAGACGCTCGCTTTTGTAACTGAAGCATCGTAGTTATACGAAGTTCTGATCTCTAAATTCTCTTTCTTCCTTCCCAATTACTCTTTGTCTTGGGAATACTAAACTAGCCTTAGTTTGTTATAAACCAATATCAAAATCAACATATACTCTGTGTTTCACAACCCCAAATTCCTGTGCCAACGACATTGAAATGGGACCTAATTAAAATTGACAACCCTTTCAACCAAATCCAAACCAAAAAATGGTCTAGAATTGGTCCTAATGTGATGGCGCTTCGAGCAAGTATTTAAATAAGTTACAGACGAATTGAAAATCTCCTTTATTTAAGTCGGTTTAAAGAGAATAAAATTCAATCTAACTTCGTGAACTAAAGCGTGCGTCAGTATTTAGTTAGAACATAGAACGTTGACCCAAAAAACTCACTGATGTGTATACAGCGATGAAATCATTCCAAATTAAACTATTACAATTTTTTAAGGACGCAGAGGTTTATCTTTAATGATATTCCCTTATCATACCTAATTGGTAACACTGCAGTGTGCCTTTATAAGCCTACCGGTTACGAATGTTCACTCTCCGCGTCTATAGTATACATGTTGTATACGTTTTTTAATTAATTAGGTTATATAGGTAGGCGAGGCCCTTATCGAAGTGCCATTACTAACATCAGATAAGGTGAAGCGGTACACTTTATGCGTCTTTATACGTACGATTTATGTGCGGTGTAGACAGTATTGTAAATTCGTTAGATTTAGAAAGAGATGAATAGAGAAAAACAATATTTACGAGCAAAAACAAAAATCGACTTCGAATCGATACAAACGTTAAACGCTTTACGCGCAGATGCCTTTTTTCTATATCCATTATTTTAATCAAAACCTAATCAAACACTCATCAAATTACTCGTATACGTAACGTACATCCTTTCCAATTTTTTTTTCTTTATTTATTGGGGACTTTTGCCCTTTTGGGTACGTCAGCCCCATCATACCCTTTTTTTTTTGTTAACGGGGAGGAAATCTTCAAAAAGATATCCCGCCTTCTGGGGGGAAGGCGGCGGTTATGTGGGGTTTTTACCCACTAAAACCTCCCCAGTGGCCCTTTCCTCGGTGCATGACGAGGGGCTCAGGATCTCCAGTGGAACGCACCGGAGCTCCTCTGCAATGTGCTCAAGGAGAGCACGTCCCAGGGGAGGTTACTCCCTCCCCTGTGCCCTCATAGTGTAGCCTTACACGGGCCAGCCGATGTCGCCTTCTTCCCGGGTACACCTTAGCGGACGACAAAGGCCCCCACCCTTGTCGCCCAGTGAGGCCCCTTTTAGTCGCCTTATACGACAGGCAGGGGATACCGTAGTCTTATTCTTGAGAGACCAGAACTACAGGGCTGGCCCTATCATACCATAATTTAAGTACACGCACATCGGTCGCATGAAGCGAGAAAGAAAGTCGTCAATGTTGAATGGCCTTACCTACCAGCTTCCTCGCTCCTTCTGAGGTTGGGTCAGACAGCAGAATTAAGAAAGCACTCACATGTTGCTCCCTCAGTTTAAGACTATCTATTAATGACTTTCTTTCCTCTCTTGTGATTAACTTAGCAAGAATCTCCCCAACGAACCTTTATCAAATTCTGCTCTCCCTAGGGTGTCCTATTTTTAGTAACTCACAACGGGACACAAGAATTTGTTTTCGTGTTAATAAATCTATGTACGTATTAATAATCTATGCTTTGTATGGAATCATTGTAAGGTATATTGACGTTGTATTTATCGTAATATTCTTAATAGTACTCCATATTAGTCTTTATTGGTGACATTTTTCAGTGATAATAAATAGATATTGTAATTAATTACTGGACACGTTACGGGATTGGAAATTGGCCACCGTTGTCTAGTCTTTTAACTTGTCATCTTGTCCTGGGACTTAGGCCTCCTCTAAATATTTCCATTCGGATCTGTTTAAAAAGACCAAAACCCTCTAAACCCTCTACATTTTACGTTTATTTATACTAGAAACACGCTCCGGCTTTGCATGGGTAGGACTAATGATTTTATAAGAATCACCCATTGAAAATCATACATAGACATTTATTTATTGGCATCACAATACAAAAACACATCACAGACAGAATATAACAAACATATGATGCCATGATGCAAGGATGCGACAGCGCTGATTTTCAGCTACTTCTACTTAATAGATATAATGTTCATTTTGGATAAGATTTTCGTAAAATCTGTGAGCGTCTGCATCGCAAAATAAGAAACTATTTAAAATTTTAATTCAATCGCGTGCATAGTTATAAATTCTCGTTAACGATAATTAGTTATATTTTACAATGTAGAGAATTAAGTATACGAAGTGTGTGACATTAAACTTTATGGAAAAAGCCATTTATAAAACTGTCCTTTTAAATTATTAATGATTTACCAAATGTCAAATTGGATAATTAAAAATAGGATTTACTGGTTAAACAGAATCAGTATGTTAAACCAGTAGTGGCGATATCCCGACACACCGTCAGCTGTTTCTATTATACAGATGACTGTGACGACGCCACAGGAAGACTGATGACAAAGGCAATGGCCGCATCAAGGGAGAGGATAGTGGACTACAACCTAAAATGGCCATGAGAAGCAGGGACACAGCGGTCGTGGAGAAGCTAATAGCAATGCTGCGGGGCGTCTGCAATATATATATACGAGTACTATATGGGAGCGATCTGTGGCCACCTCCAAATTCAGGCATTATAAATAAAAAAACAGAAAAAGGAAAATAGTAACTATAGAAGTGGCACTCTTTTAATAAATGCAGAGTGAACAATTTAAGTGTATTAGAAAAGAGCACGGACACAGGTCTGTGGTTGCGATCTAAAAACAATAAAAAAAAACCAATTGTGTACAAAATGAACGTTAATTGACATCATAGTCGTCGATATTTGCTAGTTTTAATAGTCTTTAGTTCTTTGGTGCCAGTATAGTTTACCGATAGCATACCATTGGCACGCTAATCGAGTGAATGTTAGAATTAGATATAAATAGAAATGATAAATGATATGACTGTAATAGTTTAGTTTCTTATTGATACTTGCAAATAGTTGACTCGAGGATCTGCCCTGTACAGTATATAGCATCAAACTAAATGTCTTCTAGTGGGATTTTGTCTGGTACCCTAAATCTCTTCTATACTAAACTGCAAAGACTGTAGAAGGGATATACATAAAAATTACTCATAAGAAGTAATTAAAAAACCAAACTTTTATTATTTCTTTAATTAAATGAATTAAAAAGTTGGACTCAAATGAACCTATACTCGATGGGGCTGTGTTGTTTAATTACGGAGATCCTATCCTCCTTCCAGCTCTATCTGGTCTGATAATGGAGCTGTCATACATTGCATAAAAATAACGATTTATGCATGCATGCAAAATTTCAGCTCAATCGCAACCCGGATCAATTGATTGAGCAAGATTTGACTACAGACCGACAGACAACGGGACTGGTGAAAGCAAATAAAACGCTTGTAAACAGCAGCGTGTTTTAGGTTTTAGATAATATATTAATTACTCATCTGGAACCTATGTTTTAGTTTAGAAAGATATTATTTTACACTAACAATTCGTTCCAGATGACTTCAATGCATTATCCATTTTGATATTTGGTATATCACTTTCGTTTCGAAGATTTCTAGTAAATAATATTACATAAAGTATGAATCGTAAGTACTACGATTAGTCAATGAAAGCAAAACCTCGTTTATGTACTTCACGTTTGAGTCATCTCATATGAGTCATTATTAAGACGCTCGGTTATGCTAGTTCTCTAAACATTACAGAACATACTAAAGGTAATCAGGAAATGTTATGTGTAAAAACCATTATTTACTTAGTTTCAAACGTTATAAAATACACTAAGGAGTTGAAAACTTGGTCTTTACGTGTTAAATCATATACATAATCTACTAATCTACAGCACAGACGCAAAATAGCCAGCCTTTCGTCGTTTTATAAATGCACTAGCGTACCTAGATAGGGCTAGATTTTGCTTTATTATATTTAAACAATAAACTTACATCATTAAATATTAATTTAACTCTCACAATATATTATCTGTACTCATTCCCTTCTCGAGCGGGTGAAGATCATTACCTACACCCATGTACATATCAGTAAATACAATATCATACCGCAAGTAGTAGTATCATAGTAAATAAAAGCTGTATTTTACACTTCAATAAGAGAAGTGCTTCGAACATCACCAAACTTTACAGGATTACTCGCCAGGTCAATTGGAAGATTCCCTGAAAGTTTTATTCAAATCAGTCTAGCCGTTTCGGAGCCTATATGGAACATACCTACACACTTTCTCTTTTATATATATAGATTTTGAATAGTGTTCCCACTAATTGCATGTCCTAATTCACCACGAACATCTTATATACGATTCATTTTCACACTATTCCGATCCGTTACTTTATTTCGTCTTTCCAACATAAAATTGGACTAAATTGGGAGTAGAATATTGCTGTCAATTTTGGACAGGCGCTGCTTAATACCATCTCGCAGCTTTGGACTCGGTGGAAAGGCGGGCTAAGAGGCTACTTGGTGACGCAGCTGAAACCAATCTGCTCAGTCTTGAGCACAAGCGTAGCGTAGCTAACCTTTCGGTTTTCTACAGATTGCATTTTGGAGAGTGTGCTCAGGTACTACATGATCTAATTCCCCCATCCCAGTTCTACCATCGCACTTTAAGTTGCACTGCTGGATTTCATCCTATTGTTGTGGACATCCCTCAAACCTGAACCAAGAGCTTTTCTTCATCTTTCATTGTTCGTACAGCAAGGGACTGGAATAGTTGGTCCGCGTCTGTCTTTACCTCCGATTACAGTGTGGGTTGTTGGTGGGTTGTTGGTGTAACAAGATTAGAGTGAATAGGCATTTACTAAGCTAGTGCGCCGTTTTATCCAGGACTGCATTTCTACTTAACACCAGGTGGGATCGTAGTTAAGCACTTGCTTAGAAAGTATAAAAAAAACAAAAAAGCATCAATTCTTCCATTCCGATTACAACAATTATGTTTTGAACAGAAGCCTGTACATTAGGCATTTATTAAGAACGTCCTTACCTAAGACTTAATCTCCACTTAAGAAAATACGCATTTTAAGAAAAGTTAAATTGTTACTTATTTCAAATCCATTTTAAATGATAATATCAGATATATCGGCCACGTTGTCGGCCATATTGGAATTAAGAAAATCAATAGCTTTACAATCTAAATAGATATGCGCTGCCGTTATAAAATGGAAGACAATTATTTAGATTGATAGAAATTATCATTTAATTAACGCATTTAAGTAGCGATATAGCAATTTAATTAGCTTTCTAACTTACCAAACTCGTTGTTCGTTGTAGCGGTAGTGCTTGGTATCAATAATTGCTTCTCATTCTGTTCATTGTTGGAATTAAACTCGACGGCCGTCAAATCAGGTACGGCACCGTCTACAGTGTCATCTGACATTTGATATTTCCCATTTCGCACTTGCAATCCATCCGTTTCTGATATCACTTCCACTGGGAGACTTTCTTCTTTATCTACGCTTACTTCTTGTACATTTTCGACGGGATCCTCTATTTTTGCGGCCACTTCACTAATAGTTCCTTCTTCGTTTATTATAGCATCCTGTCCGATAACACGTGCACTTATAGCTAAGAGAAAAACTAAATGTAAATTCATTTTAACTCCCATTGTTTGTTCCACTATCCCGATTTCATCACATTATTTGAGGTCATCCGTTTTGGTTATCTCATTGATTATATATTTTTTTTATATAACGACAGGTCCCACAGTATTGTAGCCTGCGACTGAATAGCCGGTACATTGTGTGCCCGTTGATATGGTGTTATCTTCTGTAAACATGATAAGATAGCAAATAGGAACATTAGGTGTGCCAAATTCTTTGTCATAATCCACGTAGCCCTGTTATTAGGGAGCTATACGTACTTTATTTAAACAAAGTTTTGATATTTGTATTAAGTAAGATTTTTTTATTCTTTTCAATATATATCTATCTTTATTGATGCTAATGCAACTGTTGCACGAATTGCTTGGCACTGTCGATACCACTATCCAGAAGGAGACCGCCGAACGGGATCGGGAACGGGCTGCGGGCCGGTGGCAGACCGGCCCGCAGCCATGTAGTTCTGGGCTCTCAAGAATAAGACTACGGTATCCCCTGCCTGTCGTATAAAGCGACTAAAGGGGCCTCGGGTTCACTGGGCGACAAGGGTGGGGCCTTTGTCGTCCGCTAAGGTGGACCCGGGAAAAAGGCGACATCGGCTGGCCTGTGTAGCCTTGCACTGTAAGGGCACATGGGGGGGAGGGAGTAACTATAGGACTTACCCCCTGAATAAGAATGTAAATAGGAAAATCCAAATAAAACCCGGGAAAATCCGTGAAATTACTTTTATGTCTATACGTAATATTAGTAAACGGAACATTGAACAATAAATACGTTATAAAAATATAACTTTGAAGCGTCCTGAAGTCGTGCACAATTTGCAGCAATCTTGTTTATTTCTGATAAGACTTAATTTCTCGATACAATGGCTTTATTCATCGTAAATATTTATCTGTTATTCCAATGTACATGATAAAAAAGTTTCTATTCACGTTATCCAACCATGTCTCATTGTAAAAGAGGTTAATTTCCTTTACACTTATGGTAACTCCTGCACGAGTGGTGCAAAACGCTGACTAACTCCTATGAAATGTGTTGTTTTTAGTAAAACTAATACGTCAAATTACTTCCTGTTCGGAAGTAATTAGTCATTTCTCGCGTAATAGGTATTCATAGCAAATCAGAATTTATTTATTTAATAAGGTATATATGTGAACATTAGTAATAAACAAGTTTACTTAAAACTATGTGTATTTCAATCAATCCATTCTCTTAAACGGCTTAAGAACTTCCTTCCTTTGACTACTAGAATGACTTTAGCTAACTCTCTGTTGCCCATCATAGACTATGTTGATGTTTGCTATACAGATGTCAATGAAATACTACTTGATAAACTTGAGCAATTACTCAATCTATTAAGGTTTATATTCGGAATACGTAAATATGACCATGTGTCACACTACCGGGCTCAGCTGAAGTGGCACAACATCCGCAACAGTCGAGACGACACCATGTTATATAACATACTACATAACACTTGGTCTCCAGAACATCTTCGTGAGCGCTTCTTACTCAAACAGTTCGTCGGCCGCGAACCTCGAACCTTGTATAATAAATTTCTAACGTTCCCCGAAGGTCACAAGAATTTTTATGGTAATTAATTTACCTGTACAGCTATAAAACTCTGCAATAGCTTGCCGATTGAGATTAGGGAGTCTTCGTCAACTAATGTCTTTAAATCACGTGTATCTGTAAACTCTCTTCTCAAACAATGAAAAGTACAAACTGGTATATATTTACTATCGTTTCATTCCATGTATATGTATATTATTATATTTATATATATTGACGTATCTAAGTATTTATATGTATATATATTTTACTTTTTTTTAGCGGCACTACCCTTAGCCTGCTCTTAACCACTAAAGGTTAGCTGGAAGAAAATGCTAAATAGCATTAAATTCACCTTTGTACATATACTTTGGTGCAAAAAAGGATTTATCTATTTATCTATGTGTTTGCCAATTAGAGGTGTACACAGCGTTCGCTATTAAAGGCCATAACATTTTATTAATTAAAAAAATAAATTACATTAACTTTTTTTTAATTAAATTATTTTTTACCAAAACTTTTTTTTTAAAACCGGCGTGTAGTGACAACTTATTATATAGTCAATCTATCGGTGAGTGGATCTTTAAGGGAACTGGTAATCACCAAATGAGTCATATACTATATTTACATAATACATATAAGAAATAAAGATTTATTTATTATATTTTACATTACTAATGTAAAGTCAAAGAAATCTACATACTATAAATTTAATTTGAGACGCCTGCGCATATTTTTTAGCATTTATCATTTTGATTTATATTTTTTATAGTAGGCGCTGTTTGGTCTAAGACAGACCATAGATTGAGTCGTTATTCTATGATCATGTCAGAAAATATCTTCTACTTCACTTAGTTCATGGCCCAATTTTTTTTTTATGAAGTAAAGGTTGTCTTGGTCGTGTGACCATTCCTAGGTATAGGATGCAGCTTTCCTATTTGTGATTCCAGTCAGAGCGTGTTGGAGATGATTCTCTATTAATTATAGATGCGTTGCTGGTAATCACCGAGCTTGACTCCTTTGTCATACATCGAATTTTTATAGGCTGGGTGACAGTCGACAGTCAAATCGTAAATCGAATGCTATGCCATCAAGTGAAATGTAGGAGATTCATACCGACGTCGGTCATTATCTTTTTAACCAACTTCAAAAATTAGGTTCTGTATAGTCTGTATTTTTTTTATTTTTTACCTGTAAATACACTTATTCTATTTGTAGGCGCTCGTAGAAGTGGCAAATCCCAGCAATGCTTCTATTGTCTGTGACTGTGACGAAGGATGTGACGTAATTTACGATTTGAGATGTGCTGCTGCAGTTACAACTCTATCACAAACCAAATATCGATTCTTCGAAGCTCCCACTGGTATACATTTAAATAAGTTTCAAAATTATCTATCCCGAGAAAAAGTGAATATACCAACAATAGTCAGACTTTGATCAGAATTACTAACAGATAGGGAACTGCGGCGTACTGACCTTACATGTCAAAGAGAGTTTAATTAACTTGTTTTTGATTGATACTTTTGTTTACAGCGAGCAAGTTAAATTAATACGTGATAGTGAACTGATTTAGTACCGGCCATTCGGTAAATCACATACAATGTTATTGACAGAATAATAATATTTACTTATAGTAGTACGCAGTTTGTGATAGCGTATTTATCTCTTTAAGTTATCGGACTTCAAGACTGCTATTGTCACTGCATGCTATAACATTCGATCGAATCGAATTGGAGTCTGTTTCATATAATATTCAAATAATCGCTTCTTACTACATGCAAATGTATGATTTGTTCCATATAGGCTTCGAAACGGCTGGACCGATTTCAATGAAAATTTCATGGAATCTTCAAATTGACTTAGCGAGTAATCCTGTAAAAATTGGTGACGATCGGAGCACTCCTCTTTTTGAACTGTCAAATAAGCGATACGTCGTACTTTTATTTCTGATATTGAGCCCGATATGTTTTTGGATAAATGATAAGAATGATTTACTGATATGTATATGGGTGTATCTTCACCCGCTCGAGAAGAGAATAGAAGAGAATGAATACGGAGAGAAATGAATAATATAATGTATTATGAGAGAATACAACAAATAATTGAAATTAGATGTAATGTGATGTTGTTTTAATTTGTATGGTTTTTGACACAATGATAATTGAATTGTATTTGGTTTTTTTTTATAATTTCTAAGCAAGTGCTTGACTACGATCCCACCTGATGTCAAGTGGAAATGCAGTCCTGGATGGTAAGGCGCACTAGCTTAGTAAATGCCTATTCACTCTACTCTTGAAAATACCCACATTGTAATAGGAAGGAAAGACCGACGCGGGCAAACTATTCGAGCCCTTTGCTGCGGTAGTGAAAATTCAGTTAAACTATTAAGCATTTACTATAATCTCGTTAGCATTCTAACACTACGGTGCACAAAATGTATTTTCGGATATAGTAAATTTGTATTGTATCGGATAGTCTCTGTTTTGTACTATACGCGATGATCTTAATAACATTTATGTTATGCCATATTTGCTACCATATTTATAAATATTGTTTGAATACACTCCAGACAAGAGTCACATTGTATTAAATGAAGAACGCTACTGATTTCATCAATTTTATTGTATTTGCTTTTGTTTTACGTAACGTTGTTAATTTTAATATACAAAGCGCGTTATACTTCTGCTGTATGTAGTGGTCATGGTAAAAATACATCGATGTATGAAGCTTTAATATCTATCATCGTTTGAATAGAATTTGTCTCGCTCTTGCACATCAAGTTTTATGTAACGTTCGGAATATAGTAATGATGGTACATTTTTTTTTCAATTTTCAGATCATCTATTCTCCATGTTATTAAGAGAAAGAAAATCTTTGTGCTTGGCATACATAGTAGAACGAGACAGTATTTTGACAGAGCCTATCGTAATGGAAGTACTGAACTATACCTAGGCTGGGGCTCCCCAATCCTTTCATGCCACCGCATACAAAGTAAAGCTGCTATGACAGTTATCGATCAAGTTCTTTTCGATCAATTTGATCCTCCGGGTTTGTAAGGAGATGTCAGATTTCTTTCAATTTTGCTATGCTATGGATAGCATTTCCATTACCGTATGGCACAATAGCAACAGAATTCCATTGACATCATCTTGTTGGTGGGCGTTCTGCAATTGTACGATTTTCTAAGTTATTTCATACCACGCACACGAAACTTGTATCAGTTTTCATCTTTTTTTTTGGGAAGGAGGAAATCCTCATGGATACTGACTGGAATGTACCAGACAGTATGCCCGACTCCACTGGAATAGGTTCCTGTGGCCTACGGATTAAAGAGGGTCCTATTGCTCCCGCAGCCCTTCCTGGAACCGCTTTCGCATTACTTCACGAACGGGCCTGTTTGTGTGGAGACATCCATTTCGTCTCTTTCGCATGTCCTCATTACTTGTCGAAGAAACGTACTGTTTCGATCCCAATCTTCCTTGCTCTTTAGCATTGTAGCAAAAAGGTCCAAAAAATCCGTCAAGGCATTTACAACTTCTCTGGCATACATGGGCAATAAAGATGTAGTGATCAAGATAGTAAAAATGAGATGAGCCATTAGCCCCCCCTACCATTAAAACTCTGTCAAGTTTGAGATGTCTTATACTGTGATATCTCAATTTAAATATTTGATTCACAATCCCCTTCCTACAATGATCTAGAATCATCATCCTATTACGATCACATACGCTTTGTAAACCATAAAAAACATCATGGTAGTGGCATATTTAATATTATTTTCTAGTGCCTACCTTAATAGCAGTTTCCGAACGCATCGCATAGCGATAAATTTACCACAGACTGCATACCGACGTATAAATTGACCGGCTGCACTTCTTAACTCGACTCATCAAGACGTGAACGTACGACAGTACAATACAATTTAATTTATTAAATATATTTCATAATCATTAACAATGCCTTGCGGAGGTTGCGGCGATAGTGAGTATATTTGAATTATTTTACCGCCAAAAATATTAAAAGAATATCAGCAAAATAAAAGATTAAAAATAACAATTTTTAAATAAAATTATTTATAATTATTTCTGTTGGGATAATAAAAAAATTAAATACTATTTTATAGCTTCTATTCCTTTATAATAATTATATTCAATTTTTATTAAAACACTTCAAACGTTTTTACAAAATTAAATTATATTGGCAACATTTTATTTTCACAGAAAAAAAAGAATCTACAATGATTAGTTTAAAAATGGCTATATAGATTTTTAAATACTTTTTTGTGTTATTCCACTCACTGTTAATTATGAAACATTACATTTTGATATTTCTGTTTTAATAACTCAAGAATAATTATGTAAAATAAAAAAATAATGAAGAAATGTGTAGATAAAATTATTTTATTAAGCAAACTGGTGACGTCACCAATCAGTTCGTTATCTAGAAATTTAATACGTGACCATTGTCTTTTACTAAGCTATTATATTGATTACTCTTCGTAAATGTTTATGTATTGGTTGAAATTACATATAAATCTTTTTAAATAAACGAATTTGTTACGTAATGTTGCAGTAATCACTTTAAATTTATGACTATTAATATAAAATATGAAAGGCAATAAATTTCCAATAATTATGCTTACATATTTTTCATGAGCACTTTCAAATCTCAAGTAATTCAATTGAATCACGTAATCCAGTGATCCGTGGTAGCTCAGTGTCCGGTCGGTTGCATAGTACACTAGCCACAGGAATTCGATCCTCGTTGCCGGCACCAATGAATTTGTTAGATGCAATTTTTTGGTGATTTCTATCGCGGTCGACGGTGAAGGCCATCATCGTGAGGAAACCTACATGACATAGAACATTTTCTAAGAATAGAAAGAAAGAAGTCCGCGCTAGGGCAGTGTGGCGATCTATGACATTATGAGTATAATCTTTTCAGATAGTATAACCTTTTTAGAGAAAGTTCCCATTCGGAGAGCCTTGCATTAAGTTACTCACAATAGACGTCTGGTCTGAACGTTCTAAGTTCTGGGACACATCTCAATCTGGTTATAAGATCTAAGATCGGTAATCAGCCTTAACAAATCCAAATATCGATATTTTCTTACTTTTCGTAGAATTATTTTCTTTACGGAATCCATTTTCAAATTGTCTTTCACTAAAGGAATTTTAAGTCTATAAATTCGATTCGATTCGAAAAATTAAGTCCAAGGTTAAGCGATAAATACGCAGACAGAAACAAAACACAAACAAACCAAAGCTATCATTCCCGTTTATATTTTTTTATTTATTTTGACACGACTGACACAGTGCTTGCCAATGGTGCATGAAAAAAAAGTATTCGAACAAACCAGTTCTTTTTAATAACGCAGGAAGGTGTAACCTCTTTTTGCTCCATTTTCCTGTAATAACTACGCAGTTAAATCAGCCTCGTTTTTGTATCTCGGCGGCAGACTTAACTACTGCTTGTGTATTTTTTTACTCCTATTATACCAGTGGTGGGCAAACTACATTTCATTCGGCCCGCTAAGAGTTTATTTGAGTTAATACTTTTAATGTGTTGCAAATGGTATTGTAATTTTTTTCTCTTTTTATTTATATCAGTTTAAAAAAGCTTAAGTCGTAAATTTTTACGTAAAAAGGCAAAAAAATTGCCACCAGCAATTTGGGTGATTATCGGAATTAGCCTTTAATTGTAAATAAATAAATTTAAATAAATTTTATAAACCTTTTTTATAAATCATAAGATTCTTTTTCGGTGAAATTTTAGCCCGTTTAAGTTTTTTTTTACAATTTGCGGCACGCCAACCAAAAATTTACCCGCCACTGTTTTATACGATATAGTGTATACATTTTGTTTTTTATTTATTTTGTGCCTGTCTTTAATTGCGGTATAATTAACTAAATTCAAAAGAAAGAACAGAGAGTAATGTTGTATCTATTTGTAGGCTCTGTACTGATATAGTTAATTTTTAAAGAGTCAAATTAGTTAAAACAGTTATAGTGTAGTGACTAAACGGTTCGACTCACGATCTGACGGGTCACATATAGGACCTTATAAGCTTGGTTAAAAGCATCTAGATATAGAGTCTATTTTTTTGGTTTCTGTTTTGAATTTCTAACATTCTATTTCAAACACTTTGGTTTGATGTAAGAGAAATTAAAGAGGAGAAAGCCAATCAGTCATAGGTCCCTACTCCGAGTTTGATGACAAGGCTACAATATACTACAAGTTAAGTTTCTCTACACTCCGCTATAGTACGTATAACAGTTTTCTCTCTGGACATCTATATGTCGTGTAGGTTAGGTAAAGTTACTACGGTTGTGCTGAGCTAATGTATTCTGGAGTTAGAACCGGTCTTGACACGTCTTGTCAGTGCTCCCACCCCATGACTTCATCTAGTTACCTAGTAGATTTCCTATGCAAAGATTTAACATCGGTAGATAACGATTAGTGACTTTATAACGCTCAAATCAGCTTCAGTTGACAATCAAATCGATAAATTTAAAGTAAATACGCATGAAAGGTATTAAATACAATGTTGAACTAAGTAGCTGCATTGCATTCTTTGTCTGTGAGATATAAACTTGTGTGCGTGTTTGTACGTCGGTTTGCTTTATAGCAACAATGGGCACGTTTCGTGTTTTGGTAACATCAACGCACGAACGAAAACGTTGCACCTTCGCACGTAAATGATTCGATTAATTGGCAATAAAACGCAAAATTATCGAAAAATAGGTACGATGCAATTGAACACACTCGTCATTAACCGTACTCGGGATTTTACTACTGAAGGATTTAAATTTATAATATGAAATATATCAATTTTTTTTTAATATTGTCAGTTCAACTGGAAGAAAATGCGCAATTGCATTAAGGTCACCTTTGTACATATCGGCGCTGGAAAACAAAAACTCACAAAAATGAAATTGTTCACCAGAGCCGAAAAACATTACAACTTTAAAAAAAAATGATAACTTTCGTGTTTGTGGACCTAGAGCTGTCGTTTTTGGACACAATATTTATTATGTTTTACCGAATAAGTATTGTACCACGGAATTATCCTAGAGTTTTCCTTAAACGATACAACCGTTACCGTTTTACGGTACAAAAAATAAAAGAGAAGTGACAATCTTTGAAATCCTAATTTCGCTATTTTTCATGTTGTAATTGTTACAAGTCATATATCATTCGACGCGTCTTTTTTTTTCTGATTCCATCGATGTAAAAATGGCCACTTACTACGTTTTTGCTTTCCAGCGTCGATATATTTTGGTGCAATAGAGAACTTATCCATCTATTATTATTTATTATATGTATTTATAGTGATGTCAGGTATATTGTACAATTGCAATAATGTTATATGTACTTTATGTCATCAATTTGAACTTGTTTGTGTATGAGCCTATTGTCTTGTCATGACTGCGCACTAGCAAGCTTCGAGAACGTTCTTATCTTTTAAGTGCTCTGTGTTATACGTTGTACGGCGCAGTTGTATACCTTAACAAACGTATTTCATATACACCATGATGTTGTAACTAATAACTCGCATGAAAGAAAACGTGTTCCTTCCATGCTTGAACGTTTACTAACCTATATATGGCAATACCTGGACACATATGAGTTTTATTCCTTTTTTTTTTGTTAACGCGGGGGAATCGAGTTATTAACCATCCTCCGGTACCCTGGGTGGGCCCGGAGGGATGTGTGGGACTCGGCCTGGGCAGCCCATACCCACTAAACCTACCGCGAATGCCATCAGCCGTTATGAGCGGGGTGTCCCGGATCTGTCAGCGACAGGACACCCCAACGACCGGCCGGTCTCGGCAAGACCGGACTTCACCCTCGAAGGGGACTCCTCCGGCACTCAGAGAAGTCCCGACGACGCCGAAGCATGCTGGGGCCAGGTTCCCATCCTGGCCCCGCTTCGGATTACGGGGGCGGCGAAAGGAGACGTATGAAACGTCTCCTGCGCACCCCGATTCGTCGCCTGCGGAAGGAGGGAGCCCCACGGCTCCCCTCCCTAACCCGCTCGTCGGCCTCCTTCTGAGACATGACTGTCTCGCAGAAGGAGGCGACCGCCGACCAAGACCTGTCACTCCGCACCATCGCAAGTGCGAGGCTCGGAAGTGACAGGTCACCTCCACCGATGGCGGATACCAGATCGTGACGCTGTGCTGCCCATCTCGGGCACACCTCCAAGGTGTGCTGGGCAGAGTCCACCACAGCGCCACAATCGTGGCACCGCTCATCAGCCTCCCGACGGGCCGTCCGACACAGGTAGTCCCCGAAGCAGCCATGCCCCGTGAACACCTGCGTCAGACGGAAGGTGAAAACTTTGCGCCTCCTGCGCATCCATCGCTCCAGGACCGGGCGCAGAGCACCAGTCGTACGAGTCCCGTACGGGTGATGCGCCAGGTCCTGCTCCCACCTCCGGCAAAGTGCCACTTCACCCAACCGACGGATCCGCCGGACCTCTTCTGGCAGAGGTTCTCTCCGAGGGCCCTCCTATCCGAGACATAGTCGGACACCTCGGCTAGAACCCCCGCCACGAGCTCCCACGGCGGATCGCCGGCAAGCGAAGTGGCTGCCGCCCACGAGACCGTACGGTACCCCCGGATGACCCTGATCGAGACAATCCGCTGCGCCTTGCGCAGCTGCGAGCGATTGTCGCGTGACAGGTCACCCGCCCAGATGGGGGCACCGTACGTGGCCATACTCCGACAGACCCCAGAGTACAGCCGCCTGCACCCCGCGCTGGGTCCTCCGAGGTTCGGGAGGAGTCTTCCCAGCGCGGCTGCCGTCCTCAGGACCTTCGGCCCCAACTGTGCGAAGTGGGGTCCGAAGGTCCATCCTCCATCGAGGGTGAGTCCCAGATATTTCATCTGGGAGCTCACCCTCACTGTCTCTCCTCCAATGAGGAGGGTGGCACCCGGAGGGCCCTTTACGCCAGCCCTGCGGAAGAGGAGGGCTTCGGTCTTCTCCAGTTTTACCCGAAGCCCTAACCTCTCTATGCGGCTGACCACGAGGCCTACTCCGACCTCGGCCAGCCGCGCCGCCTCCTTATACTCCTTTCCCCGGGAATACACGAGGGTGTCATCCGCATAGCAGATGACACCCATCCCGGGAGGAGACGGCTCCACGGACAGTCGTAGCCGATGTCCCACAGAATCGGCCCCAACACCGATCCTTGTGGGACACCGCGCTCGGCTTGTCTCCACCTGACAGACCCCCTCCGGTCCTCGAATGCCACCCTCCTCTGGGAGAGGTAGGCGCCTAACAGCCTCCTCAGATACAGGGGCACTTCGAAATATTCGAGTGCCGCCTGTATCACTACATGAGGGAGACTGTTGAAGGCGTTGGCGATGTCCAGTGACACCGCCAGCACTACCTCTCCCCGACGTATATGAGTTTTATTCCTACCTTAACCTAGTCCATATGTCAAATAGCGCGAAAATAATTGAAATACCATGGCCACAAACGTTTTTTTGGTTTTTGTACAAAAGCAACTTAAACCCAATTTACCAAAAATGCTTCGAAAACTAGGGAAACAAGCACACAGACTGTGGTCTAGTCTGAAACACTTAATAGATTTTTTTTATGCAGATTTCATGATCCCAAATATTTTCTACCCTATGTTTTGGCAAATAAATCTTTACATTACACTGTTTCGCGAGTAGTTGTGTTTTTTTTGGATGAAATAAAACAGTTGGCCAGAGAGGCTGGCCTTTACTGCTTCACTGGATTGAGAGGTGGCATAGCTCTTAGGTCGCTTAGCCTGAAACTCCACACAAGGGTCCCCTCTGTGAGGGGTAACCTCCGTTTGGGCGGTTACTATTTTACGCGTTAGCAGTCCGATCAGATGACGCCCGAGAGGGCTCGTACATGTGTGCATCAACCAAAAAGGTTTTATGTAAGATGACGATTTGTAATTATCTTCACAGACTGCAAATGCACCAGCAGCCAGTGCTGCCAGACGTGCAAGTGCGATGCGTCTTGCTCTTGTAACTGCAAGCGGACCACTGGTGGGGACACTGCTGCTGCCACCACTAAGAAGTAGTCTCTTCAGACGGTGCCATTGAAAATGTCATTTATTATTCATCACTCATCATCATTATATAATCATAATTTTTAAGCTGCCTCGCAACTATAAATTGGTCGAGAAAATATTAATTGTTATACTCCACTATATATTAAATATAATGTTCATATTTAAAAAACCGAGCGCCATTTGATCAAGACATATAACATAATAATATCAAATAAAATTTGTAACCAATTTTATTTAAAAGAAATCTTTATTTGTCAAAATTTTTGATTGATAGTCGGTTAAAAAAAATGCCGCGAAATGGCTGCCATTTTACATTTAATACTCCACCATTTTGTTTTTGTGTCACATGACTGATTGTGCATTTTGTAATTTCCAAAAGTTTATTACGTTGTAAAATTATATTTTTACAATCAATGTTTCTTTTCTGTTATGAACAATAAAACTAAATATTCAACATGCAATTCTTTTATTTCATGAGTCTACATTTTATAAATTAACATTCATGTGAATAAATTTGTTTCAGTCTTTGTTGTAGCATTACGTTCGGGTATTGTTCAATCATTTCATGCATGTGCCTGTAAACAAAAAGAACAATTAAAGATCGATAAATTGTCGTGTAAATCGATAAAAATTATTCCTAGTAATGTAGTGCAAAAACTATAGAAGTGATTAACATAATATTTATGCCTGTTTTAATCAAATAAACCTACTTCGATACATTATTGATTATCCATCTAGAACCTGTTTTTTTTTGTTAACGCGGGGGAATCTGTTCATAGACCATCCTCCGGTACCCTGGGTGGGTCCGGAGGGATGTGTGGGACTCGGCCTGGGCAGCTCATACCCACTAAACCTACCGCGAATGCTATCAGCCGTTACGAGCGGGGTGTCCCGGATCTGTCAGCGACAGGACCATCTAGAACCTACCGTTAAGTATGTATGTGTATAAGACAGGTTTTTTTTATTTATTATGGAGGGTTTGGTCAAAAGATATATTTTAAAATAACACATCCATATCAAAAGAAAAATAATAAATATATAAGTATACAAATCATCTATGTCTCAGGCCTTTTTTTTTGTTAACGGGGAGGAAATCTTCAAAAAGATACCCTGCCTTCTAGGGGGAAGGCGGCTGTTATGTGGGGTTAGACCGACTAAAACCTCCCTGGTGGCCCTTCTTCGGTGCATGGTGAGGGGCTCTGGGATCTCCAGAGGAACGCACCGGAACCCCACTGCACTGTGCTCAAGGAGAACGTCACGGGGGCGAGGAGGTTACTTCCCCCTCCCCCTGTGCCCTCGCAGTGTATGGCGACACGGGCCAACCGATGTCATGATGACAAAAGCAACCACCCTTGTCGCCCTGTGAACCCGAGGCCCCTTTTAGTCGCCTTGTACGACAGGCAGGTGGTGGTCTTATTCTTGAGAGCCCAGAACAACAGGGCTGTAATAATAAAAATCTAACCTAGTGTGTGCCACCGGCAACAAAGCAGAGTCAAAGCAACCTGTGGTTAGGGCTACATAGAGAGAAACCTTCTGACGATGCGAGCCGTGTCCAGAAGTACTGCCTTCTGTATCTGACCCTTGACCCAGCCATCTAGCGAAAGTCTCTTAAGATGTTGATCGAGACTTTTCGCTATAAGACCATTTGCAGAAACGACTATCGGGACAATGATCGTCGAATCCACATCGCACATGGCGGTCACCTCGTGAGCCAAGTCGAGGTACTTAGTGAAAAAAATATATTATTATTATTAATGGATGTTGGTTGGACGTTGCCATAAATAACAGTCTTTCGGCCTCGTTTCAAAACATAAAAAGACACGAGTTACTGATTGCTATTCCCTTTTGCCGTATTTCTTTGATGTTCTTCCACTTCAGTGAGAGCCCACAGATATGACAAGATAAGAACAAAGAGTACTATGTTATCAGAAGCTATAACACATTATGATATTTATTACTACAAACTGTAATATTCAATAAATGATACAATTGACTTATTATCACTGACCAAAATAGAATTAATATAGCTCTACACTCAAGTCTGATTGGCGCTAAAGCTATCACAGCACCAATGTAAATATATAATTAAGGGCAGTCATAGCCTAATGGCTATGCGTTTTGATTTACGAGCTTATACGGTCAGGGGTTTGAAACTCAGTCGGTTTGTACAGCGAAAATCACTCATTTAAATAGCCTGTTACATACGAATATAACAAGCTTGGTAAGAGTGGACAGCGGTAGTTCTCTGTCTGCACTAAAACGGTTTTATTAACATCTTTACTAAACGCAGTCTGAGTTATGGTAGTTGAATGTAAAGTCCTATTCATTATATTTCTATCTTCGTATAAATCAATAATTTAACTTATCTAAAATTATATTTATTTGTATTTAATAAGTTTATTTTCAGAACTCAAATCAAACGTGACGGTTCTACTATTTTCCAGTGACATTTCGTTATGAAAGCAATCCTTAACAGTCATATCGTTTATCGTTTCAACATAACAAATACATCAAATACTAAAACACACACGATTGGCGTGCTAGTGGTACTCTATCGGTAAACCATAGTGGCACCAGTGAACTAAAAGTCTACTAAAACTAGCAAAATATCTACCGCACTGATGTCAATGAACGTTCATCTTGCACACAATTGCTTTACCAGAATCAGGGCCCTGATTGAATTGTAATTGTAATATAATAGAATCATTAATGTACTCATAAACAAATAAAAATTAATATACCATCAAGGTCAATGTTTTGACAGCCACATCCCGGCACGCAACCGACCAAACAGGTATCAGGATATAAATCTAAAGAAAAAAATGATAAATATAACGTACAATTTGTTTTAAAAAAATTAAGATAATTATATTAATAAATTATCTACTATTTAAAATAAAAATATTTTACATAGTAAGACTTAGATTAGATTATAGACTAGAACAGCCAGAAATAATATTTGTAAGCTTTGCTCTTCAGTATATTACATTGAATCAATAATTTAAAATTATATAAATGATATATTGTGAGATATATATCTCTCCTTATTTAATGACGAAGATATAATATATTTATTTTTCATTACAACGGTGTTACTCTTTGTCAAAGAATGTAATAAAGCTAATAGGTTATTACAACAGTGTGTGAATGCATTTATAGGTATACATCGTGTATGCTACATTAACACCTGTGCCACAGATTAAATATGGTTGCATGTATACATTCAATAATTCAAGGTTATATTTAACATTTTATAATGGATTAGAAATTTTAAATAGACAATCAATTATCGAAAATATATATACTAAAATTTAAAACGTGAATAAAAGATAATTTTAATTTTATGTTTGAATTAAAATACATATAAATAAAAATTGGATTAAAAGTCTCGTTACCAAGCCATAAAAACAAAAAAAATAAGTAACCATAAATAAAGATGGAGACTAAAGTTAACGTTCCTACGGATTTTAAGCTGGAAACACTGGTATGATAAAAAATACTCACGCAAACAATAGTCGTACACATTCATTTTAATTTAAATAGATTTAATAAACAATCTGAACAAAATAATTTCCTAACAAACAAGATTTCGCTAGCAAGTTTGTCAAGTGACTGCAAGATAAATGCAGTAATCTGTATCTGACCGTTAATAGACACTGCAGCTCTTAAAGTGAAAAAAAAACATAAAAACTTTATGACGTAATAGCGTAGTTGGAAATTACTGAAATATTGTTTTTCCGATCTTATACTCCTTTGGCGTATTAGGACAAAATGATCATAGAGAAATTCATTGATAATTTATTTTACAAGCATGCTCAACTTTTACATTGGCACTCGGAATGAAATTATTGTATTGATTACTATTATAACTTGTGTTCGTACATATGACTAACATATCTAAATATATAAAAGAGAAAGTGTGTGGGTTTGTTCCATTTAGGCTCCGAAACGGCTAGGCCGATTGCAATGAAACTTTCAGGGAATCTTCAGATCGACCTGACGAAAGTTTGATGACGATCAGAGCAGTCATCTTTTGGAACTGTCAAATACAGCTTTTATTTACTATAATGATATTCTATAATTTCATAAACATCTGGTAGAGTCATTATAATGATTCTTTATTTGTGATCAACAGTTTAAAAATACCTATTGCTTCATAAGTATTTATTATACCACGCCCAAGCCGTACGTCGTACTTTTATTTCTGACAATAACTTGAGCCCGATACGTTTTTGTATAAATGATAGGAATAATATTGTATTTACTAATATGTAACTGGGTGTAGATAATAAGGAGAAATGAATAATTTAATATATTGTGTGATTTTGATTTAGTTTATTGTTTAAATAAAATAAATCAAATTCTACAACGGCCAAGCGGGCTGAGGACGCTTGTTTATTATCATTCATAAGATATTGATTTGGTAATTATAAATGTATTTATTAAAAATAGTTATCTTCCACTCGGTTAGTTATTTGTCCCTTGCTCATGCCTAGCCGCCAAGCCAATAAAGACTCCACATTGCGTTACCTTCAACTCCTCGGCTGGGCTCACCACTTGTTATTTAGGTATGGGAGTAAAAATTGTGACATCCAATTATTTTTATTTTTTTTATATTTACTAAATTCCTTAGTAAAAACCACCTCCAGGGAGCAATAAGCCAGAGCCGCGTTTAGAGGTCTGGAAGGCGGGCATTAAAAACTTATTTTGTTTGAAATAGCAATGACAAAAATACTCCAACAGTCCGGCCCTGAGCTCATTTAATTGAAAGGTGATCACTTTCTTCCATGCACTTTTAACTTGTGGAATCAGTTGTCACTAGCGGAGGTTAGGACCTTAGGAATTCTCTACGTCCGGTGTATCTTTAGTTCCTCTGGTTTTATGGATGCTCATATCATGTGAGCCGTAAGCTCGTATAAAAAAATCAACACATTTTTTCGACACATCAGCCTCGGCATAACAAAGAAACCTTCCGTTCTACTTCAGAGAACATCAATTGTCATTGAAAACGGCGGTGGCAAAAACTGCCTTCAGAATAACCACCCAATGGAACCGGGCAATGCAAAATGCAAAACAAAAACTTCCGAGTTGACCCGCCCTTGTGACTTGGTGCTTTTTTACAACAACTAGAATATATATAATCGCAAGCAGAATTTGTTTGTAGTAGTATATTACTCAGATTTGAATTCGTCTGTGTCCTTTCTTGGAACAAACCGCTAGAACCAAAATGCCTGCACCTTGCGAGCCCTGTAAAGGTAATAAATATGTTATTATATTATTTTAGATTAATTCTAGAGTTCTCGTGACACTTCGGTTTATTTTTCCAACTGTTATATGTTATTTAAAGTATCAAATACATGTCGTTGTCATTAGAATTTTCCGAATTTTATTTATTATAGGACTGTTTTCTGTCAAGTTTTAGTTTGTTTTTTATTGACAGTTTAATTAATTTTTTTTGTATAGTTTGTTTGTTATAGTTTGTATATATATGATATTATATAGTATTTTAGTTGCTAACGCACTGTGCAACTTGAGGCGACTGCCCGGTCACTGAGCTACCACGGCTCTGATTTTAAATGTAGATTTATTACATCGCTTCAGTTTACAATTAAATAAACATATACTAAAAATTAAATAAGTCAATTACTCCTATTAACCAGATTCCTGTAAAGATGGCGCTGATTGCAAAGACAACTGCACGTGCGAGCCGAACTGCGGGGACTGCTCCTCAAAAGGTGGTTATTTACGAAATAGTTTGAAAGAAAACACTATTTATTATCTAGGTCCGAAAATATAGACTGAAAAAAATATTGCAGAAAATATTTTTCGCATGAATTTATACATAAATTCATTAATTTTACTGTCATGATTATTCTGCGAATTCAAGTCTAACTGATCGATGTTCCTTTACCCATTAAGAAAAAATTATTAAAGGTTTTTTTTTATTATAGGTGGTTGCTGTTAAAACTGATTGATACGACGAAATTGGGTTCAGTGTAAACGTCGAAATGAAACAATGTTAATAAAAATGTATGTTAATAATGTATTTACTTCTGCACAATAAATAAGTGGTACTCCAATTTAAACTTTTGATTTGGCCTTCTTTACCTTTGATCTCATTATTTTTATTTAACTCATAGCACGAAAAGTAATTCGAAATTTTCATCGTTAAATTATTTCTGATGAATTGGATATGTCTTAAGACGAAAGCCTTTGCTTAACTCAGTGATTATCAAACTTATTATAATTTATAAAACTTAAAAAAAATCTTAAATCTATGTTAAGTATTTTAAGTTTTTAAAACATCACACAGGGTAGAAATATAAACTTATTATTCGTTATTGTGTAGTAGGTGGGTTTTAATTTTAGTGAAATTTAAAATTATACATCGCCCAACGCCCACCATTTTTTCTAGGCCCTTTAACGCCTCCCTCTAGGTTTCAAACGTCCTCAAAGTGCCGTCATCGCCCACTTTGAGAAAGACTGGCCTAACTGATAGTTCACATATACATCAGCAACCTGGAGTTCCTATGATCTACGATTAGTAGAAATAAAAAAATAAGCTCTCAAATAATTTGCCCTAACGACTACATTGTTGGGTGCAGACTTTTTCTGTCAAGAAAGTATAAATGTTAAAAAAATCTAAAAAAGATTACAGAGACTAAAATTAGTTTAAAGAAATTGCTATTAGACTGTAAACAATTAACTAATGTGTAGAAGTAACTACAGCTTCAAGTCTGCTATTTGCTAATGAAATGTCACTTAACCAACTTATTTACCAGTTTAATTGACATTGTGGCAAAAACTGTAGTCTACTAATTGAATTTTTGATTATTTAAAGTTAGCGGCCTTTAGATATAAATATATATATATATGTCCTACTGTAGGGCACAGGCCTTCTCTGTAAAGAGAGTATAAGGGCATAGTTCGCCACGCGGCTTTAGTGCGATTTGGTAAAATTGAAACTCCTAGAAAAATGTTTTAAGGCATGTATGTTTCCACACGATGTTTTCCTTCGCCGCCGAGCGCGTGGTAAATCAGCACATAAAATTGCAACAATAAATTTATTGGTGCCGGCACCGGGGATCGAGCTCGGGTTGCTAGTCCCTCTGCACTGTGCTCAAGGACGCTCAAGCACGACCCGGGGGGGGAGGATGTCGCCTTCTTCCCGGGTCCACGTTAGCGGACGACAAAGGCCCCCACCCTTGTCGCCCAGTGAACCCGAGGCCTCTTTTAGTCGCCTTCTACGACAGGCAGGGGATACCGTAGTCTAACCGCCCGGACAGTGAGCTAACACGGCTCGATTGACACTTTACCACTTTGATTATTTGATATATATATATATATATATATATATATATATATATATATATATATATATATATATATATATATATATATATATATATATATATATATATATTATTTGAGTCAAATGTATCGGTATATTTGGTTGTTGTCATTATTTATTTATTTATTTATTTATTTAAATCAACAAAAATTATAACACCGTTACAGATAATACCAATATGATGTTATAAAACTTAGTTAAATATATATTATTAAAATTAAAACAAATAAAAAGCTGCTTGATGTATTGACAATAATATATAAATATAATAAAGTCAAACACCTTCTACGCATTTGTAGGCAGCTTCGATAAACACAGACTCTGTGCAACAAAATATATCAATGTGCAGTGAGATGGTATTAACAAACCCAACCGCGCGCGACAGCGGAGAGTTCCTGGACAAGTTAGTCCTGGAGACAGGTAGTAAGAACAATGGCGGACGACAATTTTACTCCAAAGTGATATGCTGTCAATATCCCGTTGCAAGTTCTGGCAGTCAGACATGTTTTCTATAGGCAAAAAGAGCTTTAGGTCGTCGGCGTATAGCAAGCATTGTGCGTTTTCCACTACGGTAGGGAGGTCGTTGATCATCAGAATAAATTCCAAAGGACCGAGATTACTCCCTTGACTCACACCGGAAAACGTATAGTAGGGCTCAGACACCCAACCCGCATATTCGACGTACTGTCTACGGTCGGTCAAATAGTTGGCAAAGAAATTTAGAAGACTCGGTGTGAAACCTAAGCCAGCAAATTTCACCAATAAGATATCATTGTCAACAACATCGAAAGCCTTCCGAAAATCGAAGTACGCTGTGTCGACCTGCTTCCTAGAGTCCAAAGCTGGTACAATGTGACTCATGAAGGACAATAGGTTACTCCCCGTGCTTCGACCCTGTCGGAAGCCATGTTGGGCGTCAGCAAGTTGAGAACTCACTTGTGTGTAAATACAGTTATATATGACTGATTCGAACACCTTAGCAACCGCTGACAACACGGCTATCGGTCTGTGCTCACTCACCTCAGTACCTTTTCCTTTCGGCACCGGAATTACACGAGTGGTTTTCCATACGTCTGGATAATGATCTTCTTTAAGGCATAGGTTAAAAATGTACAGAAGAGGGGATTCAAACACCGATCGACAGTCTTTGATTATAAAAGGCGGAATCCCGTCCGGACCTACCGAAGTTTTGGGCTTAAGTCGAGCAAGCGCTGTGCGCACGTCGCGCGCGCTCACCTGCCCGATATGCACGCGGGTTGAGCTCACCGCCCCGTTTGTCGTCCACGCTGCCATACGTTCCGCTTCGCGCGGGTTCAACGCAGGCCGCTCTTTACAATATACTGACTTAAAATATGACGCGAAACACTCTGCACACTCCTCTTCTCCGAGTTCTAATCCGTCTTTAGTAATACGAGTCCTATTACAATTTGTCTTTTGTTTTTTTTATAAAACTCCAAAAAGATTTTGGATCAATTTTAAAATTTAATTGTAACTTTTTTTGGTGCATTTCATAAGCAGACACTATCATATGCTTAACTATTGTACGATATCGACAGAATACTTCGTAATCAGCTTTCGACTTTGTAGTTTTGTATATTTTGTGATATCTCCATTTTTTCTTGATATGTTGTATTAAATCGCCCGTATACCAGGCCGGATAGTTATATTTTAACTTATATTTTCTTATATTATTTATTTTTCTGGGTGTGCACAAATCTATCACTTCGTTAACTATCTTATAAAATATCTGCATGGTCTACTTTATACAACGGACTCCAATCTATTGAGTCGAGTGAGCTATACAAACTTAAAAGTTACATTTGGTAAAATTCCACTTTGGGGTTTCATTCCCATCATTTAAATCAATTCGCGTATCGCCCGCTAATGAGTCCGAACTCAACACGGCCGCCGGCTTAATCTCCACCAGTAGCGGTGGATGGTGCACATCAATATCGACTAAAGGATCGGCAGACAGAAAACTCCTATGTCACACGCTGATAGGGTTGTTAATACCAAATCCAACACTCTATTATTAATATTAAGCACATTATTTACCTGTCGAAATCCACAGAATGCTGTAACATATTCATAATAATTTTTAATTTCTAGTGACGTAGAAGGTAGGTTAAAATCACCAATCACTAATACTTTATCGTATTTAGAACACTCAGATTCTAAAATATTAAAAAGGTGCATATACTCGTTAACATTTGATTTAGGTGGAATATATACAACACAACAATAAAATAAAAAAATATTTCTTAAGTGGACGGTAGCGCAAATTATTTCAAATAACGCCTTGTCTACATTAGGGATCCACATGCGTTTTAAGTTGAGACGCGAAGACGCCGCTAAGATGACACCTCCTTGTTTGCGTCCGTCAGTTCGATCACATCTTAACACTGTATAACTAGGCGGGAAAAGTTCTCCATCATGTAATGAATTATTTAGACCTGTCTCGGTAATAGCAAACAAGTCACACGAAGAATTCAAAATACTTGTATAAAATGTAAATGTTTTCGTCCGCAGTCCTCTGGCATTTTGGTAAAACATTACTACTGAATTATTATTATTACTCTTTTCCCTTAGGTTTTTGGTAGTTTCGAAACCACACCCACTCGTTAAATTGAGTGTTCACAGGCCAACACTCCGCGCAATTGATTTTCCCAAATAGCGTCTCAGGTACTCCCACCATGAAAGACGAATAATCCCTTTTCGTCTTCGGAATGATTTTCGACTTTTATGTCTTTCGAACCACAAACGCTTTCAATATGTTTGGCCATTGCCTCTTCAGATGTGCTAGGATGAAGAGACCACACATGTAAAAACCTTTTTCGATGGTTTGAATCGAAGAAATTAATGTATTTCCTCCTTGTGACTAAATAAATTAATATTATTATAACAACGTTAAAGTGTTAATAGTAAGCCATTGGAAAACAATTGTGGCACAACTTAACTAATAGCTTTACAAAACTGGCAAAAATCAACTATTGTGATGTCACTACTGACGTTCATTTTGAAACAATTGGTTTAGCAGACTTCATTGGTCATTCAGTCTAAGGTTATTATTTAATAATTAATTAATATAATGATGAGTCTAAGTTACTTAATTGAATAAATTATTATTATAATTATTGTGCTACGAATCGTTGAAAAGAACATTTCCACGTGACCGTCTCATCTAGTACTTAGAAAATAGATATCGTTTACGATTCCTTGTGGAAAATTACAAGGAAATTATTTATCGTAATTATAAGTGCGTACCATACTCGTGTAACAGGCGATGAAGGAAAAATATTATCAGAAGATGTAATCTAAGAATTTTTTCTAAAACATGTGAAGATATTAGTTAAATAATTTGCCCTAATGCTCATTACAGAGACTACCGTTGCCCAATAGTGGGACATATATTTATAATCTCATCGTGAGTACAGCAAAGGAGTGGAACAAGTTGCCGGCGTCAGTCTTTCCGTCCAAGTACGACGTGGGAGCCTTTAAGAGTAGAGTGAATAGGCACTTACCAAACTAGCGCGTACCATCTTTCGACTATATCACCATTTAACATCAGGTGGGATCGTGGTCAAGCACTAGTTTATACCCTATAAAGAAAAAGCTATTACTTAACTGCTTTGCTGGTCATCTAGTTTCTACCATGAACTGATATTGAAAGCCAATATCATCATATGATGTATTGCACGCTGTAAGTTTTTAGTTCCAAATAAAAGTTTGGATTTTTTAACGTTTCTTGCTTGGCAGGACTATGGAAATCCGTCTCTGCGTAACCCTCATGTGATGCGGTAAATCAATTTTCAGTAAGTTAACTGACTTCTCAGATTTAAGCGAATATTCATTATTGACTGAAATTTATTAGCTTCTCAAGTAATTTGGACATGATACCAGTCTGCCGCCCCAATTCTTTAAGCAGGCATCTCGACGGTTTTTCGAGACTGCCACCAAACATTCTAACAAACTTCTTGTAAGTGCCGCCACTTATAAGCCTTCCTATACCAAATTCCGTCGCGTCGCCCGGAGGCCGAGACACGTTCTTGACGATCCGGACGAAGCGATTACCATTGCATAGGCTAGATCTTTACAGAATCTAAAAAGCGTCCATTCGCGACCGTCGGAGGTTGCTAATAATCCTCGCGCTATTTTATAGGCAGGCCCTACCCCTTAGATGCTAGGAGCGTTGCTGGAGTTTCTTCGGCCATTTCTTCTCCCAGCGCCAACGCTTCCCGAAGTGGCACTCAAAGTTAGTTTAGGTTTCGAATGTCCCTTAGATTATCCTTGAAATAGCTACCGACCGAGTCGTGGTTCAGCCCTCTCGGGCGCCCTTAGATTGGAATGCTTACGCGTAACATAGTAACCGTCCAAGCCGAGGTTACCCCCCACCGGGGGGACCCTTGTGTCGAGTTACTAGCGATAGAGGTTCAGGCTAAGCGACCTAAGAGCTATGCCACCTCTCATTCCGGTGAAGCAGTCAAGGCCAGCTTCTATGGCCAATCTGTGTAGTTCGTCATTAAAAAAAAAAACAGTCTGCCGATTTCGGAAATAGCGCCGCTTCGGAACTCCTGAGCTAGAATAAAATATTTGTGCTATGTTGCAGCAGTGTAGAATCACTCTATATCACCCTGTGTGTATCGAAAGAGATGATAAAAAAGATTTAAGTAGGATATTGGTATCCTACTTACCAAGAGATGCCTAAATTGTTTTCCGATCGCAGCTGCTTCCGTTCCACTGGGCTCAAAAAGGCAAAGACGAACTCATCTGTGTTTACATAGAAATATTTTGGATATTTTGAAAATGAAAATTTAAACCGCTTTCTATTTAGAATTTTAGAATATGCGTGTTTCGTGTTATCGTTGGTCTTCAAAGCATTGTCTGAAGAAGGAGATTATTTATGCGAAATAGGCGGCGGCCCAGCCATGACCTACGGTGCAGACACTTGGACAAGCCCAACCATAAGCTAAAAGTCGCACAACGAGCGATGGAAAGACTCGGCACTTCTCTAAGGGATAGAATCCGAAACCAAGAAATTCGACGGAGGAGAAAGGTAGTCGACATAGCTCTTAAAGTCAGTGTAAGTTGAAGTGACAGTGGGCCGGCCACATCTGCCGAGTTAGTGACGGCAGATGGGGGAGGAAAGTGTTAGAATGGAGAGCGCGCATAGGCCGGAGAAACGTACCGACGATCTTATTAGGATAGCTAGAAGTGGCTGGATGCGGAAAGCGAAGGATCGTGTGGTGCAATGCCTTCCATTGGGGAAGGCCTATTTCCAGCAGTGTATAGACACAGGCTGATGGTAGGAGTCCACTCCGCATCCAATGGAAGATGGAAAGATTTTACTATGGTTTAAACTTATTATGTATATACAGCGGTAATGATCATGGATGGACTGGGGTGAAATCCCACTGTAACTTGGTAAATTAAAAATAAACACAAGTAGTAATGTTAACGAAACATTTATATGAAGCAATAAAACAGAATAATGGTTACAAGGAAGACAACAGTGAAAGAGACGGGGAAGCAGGTCTCAAGGACGCTGCTGACCCTGGAGAAGAGCGAAGGTCGGCGCCGACGACGCTCCATCCTGTCCATGATAACGATGAAGATTAACAGCAACCACCTGAAAGTAATAAGCACATTAAAGTCGTACACCGATTACCAATTCCTTGTCCCAATGTATAACTTAATTCATTGCGTTTGAGCGTCAATAGCCTAATGGTTTAGGGTATGTTCTGCGAATTGTAAGGTGGTAGGTTCAAATACACCATTCGTTTATTGACGTGAACTAGCACAAGCTTAAGCTTAGTTGTAATTGTTAACAAGAATGTTAGTAATATTTTCTGAAAAGAAAAGAAATTTTGCTAGCTTTCTTTTAAAAATAAAAACTGTCACATTTATCCTCGAAGATGTTACCCTCTTTAAATCATTATCGAGTTAAATATTGAACGCGTGTTTTATTATTCCCGAAGTAACATAGTTATATTACAACGTTCTGGCGACTATATTCAGTTTCTTCTTCCACATTCGTGGTTAAGGAGAAGTTATTTTCTGCAGTTCCTTGACTGTAGTAAACCATGCCTATCTTAATAAACTTTCATTCTTTCACACATGCACTTTTCTTGTGTATCTTCGGATAATGTACACTCGTTGGAACTAAACCTCTAAAAACAACAATAAAAATAATCGATTCATAAACAAAAACATTTCACACGTTCTCCTTTTTCGAAGTCGATTAAAGTATTATAATTCAAATTATGTTCTCTTCATGATCTATTTACCTTTAGAAGAGCAGTCGTTACAGCCTTTGTCCTTGCAAGTGCAGTTGTCGCTGCAGCTTCCGTCCTGGCAGGTGTCTAGTAAAACATGCGTGAATACGTAATGTTACGATATTGTACTAAATCTTATATAATAAACACGTAACTAAAACAAGAAGTTGGTCGACACATCTAGTGATTAGTGGGCTGGCTTATACCTTGCATAGAGGGTAAGCATTGCCGTACAACGTGGCAATGCTACCAGCCTTCTGGGCACGCTGCCAAGCGGCGACGGTTTGGCACAGTTATATTTTCCGTAAATATTTTGTAAAATATATTTTTTTTTAATTAGTATTATCTGTAAGTTTGTATAATTGTAATTAGTTGTGCTTAGTTTTATTATATTCATACTATAACATATTTTTTTTTTGGACGAACTAACACAGTTGGCCAGAGAAGGCCTTTACTGCTTCACCGGATTGAGAGATGGCATAGCTCCCCTGCCTGTCGTACAAGGCGACTAAAAGGGGCCTCGGGTTCACTGGGCGACAAGGGTGGGGGCCTGAGTCGTCCACCAAAGTGAACCCGGGAAGAAGGCGACATTGGCTGGCCCGTGTCGCCTTCCGCTGCGAGGGCACAGGGGAGGGAGTAACCTCGGGACGTGCTCTCCTTGAGCACAGTGCAGAGGGGCTCCGGTGCGTTCCACTGGAGATCCCGGAGCCCCTCGTCATGCACCGAGGAAAGGGCCACCGGGGAGGTTTTAGTGGGTAAGAACCCCACATAACCGCCGCCTTCCCCCCAGAAGGCGGGGTATCTTTGTGAAGATTTCCTCCCCGTCAACAAAAAAAAAAAGCTCTTAGGTCGCTTAGCCTGAACCTCTATTAGGTAGTAACTCGACACAAGGGTCCCCTGATGAGGGGTAACCTCGGCTTGGACGGTTACTATGTTACGCGTAAGCATTCCGAGGGTCGAACCACGACTCGGTCGGTAGCTATTTTATTGACTCTAAACTATAACATAAAACTTTGTTCTATTTGAACATAAATTGAACATCGAGTGGAAGTGACAAGTTCTATTCCCGGCGTTAAACCACTTTTTGCTAGGAGAAATTATAATGGGCTCGCATCACCCACATTCTAATGTTGTATTAATGTTTTGTCATGATTTTCACGGCCCATAATATATTTTAATAAATAATAAAACAATTAAACATGTATATTATTGTTGCTTGATGTGTCAATAGATATGAAATCCAGATCGATGTTGATAATTTTAATTGAAGTGATGAGTTTTCACTTCTATCGGCAGTCCACATGTCTGCCATTGGTTTTAATCAAAAAACATGGGCCTAATTGCCAAAACAAAACATATATAATGTCGCAAAAGAATTTCAGAGTTGCAACAATATAAATTCTGATAAATTGACTGAATGAGTTTCGTTGTTACTTAACGAATACCTTACCTTTGCAGGGTTCGCAGGGAGAAGGCATATTTGCTGCTGTTTGGCTGGATCAATTTCAAACTACATCCACTCGTAACCGTTAGCCATATTTTATACCACAGACAACTTGCAAAAACTGACCGACAGTATCTAGAACAAGGCTGTTAAAAAAGCTCATGATCACGCCGCTTACAACAATAGAGAAATGTCACGAATTGATTCGGAAAAAATGAATGAAAATCCAATTCTTAATGTACGAGTGAATGTATTTAGTGTAAAAAGGATTTCGTGGTTGGTTAGGATTTCTTTGAAAATTAAGTTAAAAATATCTAACTTAATTTTACATACGACATTACATGCGACAGACGTTTAAGCATATTTTTGTGCCGAATCTGGAATAAACCTGGCTAATCTGTGTAATATTAGGCAGAGAAGCTAACTTTGACTGTTTCACCTGATTGAGAGGTGGCGTAGCTCTTAGATCGCCTAGCTTGTCTCCTTTTACAACCACCTTACAATCAAAGACAAAAAAATCTCTTCCAGACAAACATACATGAGAATCTCTTATTCTAATACAAATAAAAATACTTTATTCAAAAATTTCCTTACAAATACACGAACTCCCTGACTCCTGAACTAAGAGTTAAACCTGTATCTCAGGAATCAGTGCCCACTCCCGCTGCCATACATCAATTTCATTTATAAATTTAATTTAACAAACATTAAGAAAAATATATTTAATTTAACAAAGATATAGAAGATTTAAAAGAAAAATTAAATAAATATTCGTACATAAATAAATAAAAGTGGACGTGTAGTAGTTTCAATGTGCGTGTGTGTGTGTGTGTATTCTACTTTGCCAATACTTTTTTAACATATTTGATTATACCAGAAAGAAATAGGAAAGTATATGCATACTCTATCCTAATTTTATAACATTGTAATTAATCCGTCATCTTGTCTGAAGGAACTAAATTGACTACTTCATTTGTCGAACGGTTGGAATTAGTTGAATTGGCAACATTTCGACTGTTGGAAAACATCTATTCATTATTTACAGCCAGTGTGGATGTACGCGTACGCGCCGCTATCAGTCTGTAGTAGTCACTTTCTGTATCCATAAGACAATCTAAACTAAACAGATAGGCCACAGAAGCTGGACTTGACTGCTTTACCGGATTGAGAAGTGGCGTAGCTCTTAGGTCGCTTAGCCTGAACCTCTATCGACAGTAACTCGACACAAGGTTCCTCCCGAAGAGGGGTATCCTCGGCTTGGGCGGTAACTATGTTACGCGTAAGCATTCCGATCCAGGGCGCCCGAGAACACCGAACTACGACTAGGTCGGCTGTTTCACGGATAACACATTCTCAGATGATAAACATGTTAAGTCATCTATCTTGTTAGAAGAACAATTGTTATAGATTTAGTCGACCCTCAAATCAACCTATAAGGAACAGTTTTTAAACCGGATATGAACTAACTTAAAGTTTCCGCACGAATTCCTTAGACGATCTGGACGGAAAGCCTTGACGCACCAATTTCCTGATATTTAAGGTCTAAGGCCTTCGTTGTTGCACAACAGATCATATTTATAATGATTAAATATTTTAGCATCATCATTCGGAAGTCATCGCTAGCGTTGCAGCCATGGCTACAATCTGCGAAACTATCCAAGGTAAGTTTAACATTATAACTGTGACAAACGTTCTTAAATTATTTCCCATCACAACACAAATATTACACGAATTCAGATGTCGAAGTAATTTTTTTTTGACGAACTACACAGATTGGCCTTGACTGCTTTACCGGATTGAGTGGCATAGCTTTTAGGTCGCTTAGCCTGAACCTTTATCGCTAGTAACTCGACACGAGGGTTCCCCCGGTGAGGGGTAACCTCGGCTTCGACGGTTAAATTTCGAAGTAAAGGACACGTATATTTATGAGTAAAGACAACAATCGAATTTAAATCACATCACAAAACCCCATGCGAATGCTCTTTTTCGTAATATCTTAGATATTTTAAGAAGTTCTGGCGCATATATTCTCTTAAAACTGTTATTATATATATATATATTGTGTACTAGTTAGCTAATAAGCGCCTATAGGATTTTATATAGCAATTTTCCGTAAAAAATTATTCTGCAATGCAATTATACCATTTTCTGCGCGTGAAAATATAAAGTAAATGTAAAAAAAACACTCATGTCAGCCTGCAGGTAGAAGCGAGAAGGGATGTCCTGTCACGAGAAAAGAAATAATTGCAAACATTCTAACTTCGCCGACCATAAACATCGTTCCACCATAAACGTTTAAGATGTAAACGCTACATATTAAGTTGTATTAAAAATGATCTCCCTTACAGAAACCGTAACGGTACACAGATGTGATCGAAACTGTCAATGTAAGAAACCTTTAATATGCCCACCGGGTTGTCCATGCAAGAAAGAAAATTCTCGAACAACTGCCATCCGCCTGATGCTCAACGCTTTGGGAATCTTTGTTGCCATACTTGCCACGTATATGATCATTACTACGGACTCCAAATTATATTTAGTATTCTGGATTGTTTATTCTATTCTCAGACGGATGATGCTAAAAACTAAAAAAGCGCCGGTAAATACTGCTAAAAAGTTTATATAATCAATTATTTTCTTTTTAATGTGTATTGAGGGTTGACGGTTACAAATTTATGTCAAAAGAGTTTCCATATCACTTTATATTTGGTATAGATTATACAAAATAATTTACTGATATTTTCCCGCGTCTGTTAATAATTAAGTTTACATTTAAATGTATACTCTATATATGCACTTATTTATATATTATTTAGTAGATTTATTTTATTTTCCTAATGGCTTTTAGACTGATATTTATTTAAAAAATCGATCATTAATTAATATGTAAGCTATTTATGTAAACTAGATATCTAAGTTAACGTATGTTTGTTTATTTCAAATAAATATGTTATTCAGCCAACAATTTTGTTTTAATCGGCACATTTAATTATTATTTTATTTTATTATTATTTCACCACTTGGTGCAGTCCTATCACACAGACTTACTGACGGATCAGAGGGGCCTGTTGCGTTTGCCTCGAGAACATTATCAGACAGCGAGAAAAGATATAGTCAAAATGACAAAGAAGCTACGGCGATTCACTGGGGACTAAACAAATTTTTCTACTATATCTACGGCCGAAAATTTACCCTCATAACAGACCACAAACCACTTACAAGAATATTTCATCCAAATAAAACCTTACCAGCAATAAGCACTATGAGGTTATTTCATTACGCCCACTTCTTGTCCGGATTTGACTACAATATTGAATATAGAACTTCAGCGGATAACTCCAATGCCGACTACCTATCAAGATTTCCAATAGAGTCTACAAGGATTAATAAAATAATGGAGGTATACACAACAATGCATTTAATTTCTTTATGTATATATAACATTGGCTATATATAACATATTAAAAACTAATAATACCTATTATTTTTAGATTTTAAATATTAAAATTTTTGTTTTTGTTATCCATAGTGAAGTGGATATTTTTAGTTTTTAAAGTGAAGTCTTTGTTAAGTCTTTGTTTAAGTTTCTATTTAATATTATTTTTTAAGTTAGTATTATCAGTAAGTTAGTATAATTGTAGTTAGATTCATGATATAACATAATAGTAACTTGTTAATAGAATTTGTTTATCTATATTAAAATATTACGATTATACTTTTTTTTAAATAATTTACGATGGAAAAAAAATCATTAAAACAAGACAAAAAAATAAACATAACTTTAAAGCAATAAATTAAATGCAAGATTTGAAATTAAAGGAAATTCTAAATCTTAGATCTACTTATTTTACTTTACTTAGTTAAATCGCTACTTAACGTCAGGTGCATTATGGTAAAGCACTGACCTCATTGTTAAGCCTCCACCTTAGTTAAGAGTGTTGTACAGGACAACTATAAATGGTAGACGTGATACTTTAAGATGCTAAATTTAATCGTAGATAATGATTACTTATGACATGACAGCAAGTTCACGCGGCAAAGACCGCGAACTGCCTTAATTGTGCACGCGGTTCAAATTATGTTAAGTATATGGATTTTACGGGTAGACCGTACATGTGTTACATTGAGTATAGTAAAATAACTCTTTTACTGTAGTACTATTTATAATAGTAAGATATATTATCCGTTTCCAATTTGTGGTTGCGCAAAAATGTTAGAAATGTCAGTCCGCCGTGAGCCCGAGTCACGGCGGGGACACACGACTGAGTGCATTGCACTCCCCACGTGTAGGGCTGCCACGAAAACTTACGTTTGAGCCTATGTCTCTTGCACTTTCTATAATTAATTTATAAACTGAATGTCACACGAATTTCTATGGCAATTTAATTTACCGGTACAGTAATTAAACTTATTACAGTACAGTAATTAAAATTAGCTTCGTCAACTAATGTCTCTATATCGCGTGTATGTTGTACTTTCTATTCAAATAGTGATAATAACAAATGGTATATATTATCCTTTAATTAAAACTGTAACCATAGGAAACAACACCTTAGCAGCAGTAGACAGCTTTGTCTATTTGGGTTCAATAGTGACGAAAAATAACGACATAAATCAAAAGACGTATTCTGGCGGCAAATAAATGCTACTTCGGACTCCTGAAATATCAGTGATCGAAACTTCTAACCCATAAAATGAAACTGCTACTCTACAAAACCCTTCTAGAGCCTATGTTATATATTATAACTAATGGTTCTGAGACCTGGACTCTTAGTAGAGGGGATGAGAACGCGGTTTGAGAGACGAATCCTGAGGCGTATCTTTGGCGCTGTGTGCGAGGACAACCAATTGCGGAGCCGTTATAACCAGGAGCTTTATGACCTCGACCAGGAACTGCACGTGGCTGGGCACATCAAATTAAACGGACTTAGATGGGCTGGTCATGTGCAGATAAGCGTCAATAGCCTAATGGTTTAGGGTACGACCTGCGAATCGTGGTCGGTGGTTCGAATCCAACATTCGACTATTGCCGTGAATCATGCCTAGCACAAGCTTAAGCTTAGTTGGAATGATTAACAAGATTGTTAATAATATTTCTGAAAAAAAAAGAAGTATTGATAGCTTTCTTTAGCTATAACTTAGAAACAAATATTTAAAATAAGTTTTATTAAAAACCTTCATTATTATGATTTATATTTTTATAGAAAGGTTTTGCGACAACCCTACTAAATGTCAATAACTCTATTAAAATATCTATCTACTACAATGTCTATTAAATCAAAGGCAATTTGTGTTTCCCAATGTGAAGTTTGTGCATTTTCATTTGTTATAAGAACATGGAATTGTCATTTCTTTAATAATGATAAATCTTTATTCCCAGAACTTCGTATTAAAACAAACAGACATAATAACCTAAAACTTATATTAAGGTGTCAATAGCTTTACTAATGGTTTACGATCTGCGAATCGTAAGGTTGTGGGTTCGGATCCGCAATGCGACTATTGACGTGAACCATCTCCTAAGCTAAGCTTATTTGGAATGGTTAACAGGAATTGTAATAATATTTGTTAAAAAAAATCATCGGTTGGCGTGTATTGAGTTTTCGTCAATTTGTCCATGTTAATGCAAATTTAAGACTTATATGGTTTTCTCATGGAAGCAATTGTCAGAATTAGATGACATTGAAACCACACCGGAAGCACCAGCTATCAAATAAATAAAGAAACATCAAAAACGGGTTCACATCAAATCACATGCAAATAAAAACATACAGACGAATTGAGAACACCGTTTTTAAAGTCGTTTGTCAAATGAAGAAATAGCAGAAATCCAAAGCTATGTCACCACGTTCATTTTTGACCCATTTATCAGACTTGGTGCTCAGAATACCTTTGAAACATGTTCGCCGGATCATCATCACCATCAGCCTGTCTATCCACTGCTGGAAATAGGCCTTCCCCATTAGCTTCCACCACATACGATCCTCCGCTTTAAGCGTCCATCCACTTTCAGCTATCCTTATAAGGGTTTCCCGCTTCTCCGGCCCATGCGCGGCCTCCATTCCAAGACTTTCCTCCCCAATCTAACGTCGCTGACTCGGCAGATGTGGCCGGTCCACTGCCAACTTGCTGACTTTAAGAGCTATGTCGACTACCTTTGTTCTCCGTCGAATTTCTTTGTTTCGCATTCTATCCCTTAAAGAAATGCCGAGCATATCTCTTTCATCGCTTGTTGTGCGACATTCACGGCGTTCGCCGAATAGTTTCGACAAAGAGAACAATTAGAGTGGTAACTTCATTTTTTATAGGCATCATAATGCTATAAACTTGGCCTCAGTTTCACTCGGCTGACTTCCAAGGTCGTTGCTTAATACATTAGGAGTTCTTTGATCGCTGTCAGTGATTCATTTTGTCGTAAAAAGTTCATAATAGCGATGGCCTGTTTGTAAACATTATACGAGGCTTTTTGATGCATTTGTCTAAATAAATCATCTGCGTATAAACTTAATTACGTGTATTTAATAGAAATGAAGCCTTTATTTATATATAAATTGTGATCTAAATTGTAATAAAGAAAATTGTAAATAAAAGACTGTAAATATGGAAGAAAAATATATCAGATTATTAAATAAGCACAACACTTATATTTTATACATATATATACATAACAGCGCGGCCGTCCTAAACAGACGTGGCGCCGCACAGTTCCAGACGAGGCGTAGAACATCGGGAAGACATGGAGCGAGATAAAGCGTGAAGCCCAAGATCGAACGCGATGGAGGTTCCCTGTGGACGCCCTCTGCCCCACCTAGGGGACATAGGATGATATATATATATAAATTACAGAGATTCATTAAAAAAAGAGTTAAAAACATACTAGCATGAAATTATCTCTGACCCAACATACAGAAACAGAATTTCACTGAAAGGGCGAAACATATCCTTTCCGGGGAAACCCCAAAAAAGAAAACCTGTCTCCACGCGCTATATCTTTTTCAACGTGAATATCGCCTACTATTTATATTGATTCTTAACTAAGCAACCATATGACACACGTTTTTGGTAAATAATTTTGATTGAAATTGATTTTCTTGGTAGAACGTCAAACTCATTGACTTACTGTTGTTTGTCTTAGCAACGCCATTTACTAGTAGGTTCAAATTCCCCTATTCTAGGGAGCTTTTGAACTCGTAGGCCCAAATATTCGCCCCCCTCTCGACCTCCGTCTCAATCGAGACCGAGAGGTCGGGAGGGCGTAGAAGATAGATTCGTCGCGGCTGACGCTTGAGGGATTAGCCCCGACGTAAAAATAGTTATTCCTAAAAAATCCGTTCCAAAACGGTACCCAAGACCAGGGGAGCAGTCGCCCCCTGCGCTGATAACCCGGGTAATGGAGTAACACCCCGAGGCCCGTACCTGCGAGGTTCCCGTGAACCTTGTAGATGACTCGTGACTGACTGACTGACTGCCATTTACTGAAGTAAACTTTGTATACCCTATACCCGGATAAAACGACATTTTCTAATAATGAAACCTAGCTAGTTCGATTTATCGCTCCCGCAACCCTATGCATGCAAAATTTCATGAGAATCGTCGATTAAAGATATTGGATAGATATAGAAATTTTAGAAGTCGCAATAGCCTAAAGGCTAGTTCAAATGCCAGCTAGCTCTCAGTGACAGTACGTACCAATACCCTTATCATCTAGTGATCCGTATATTCGTTTGTCACATTTCATTAAAGAGAAACAAAATTTTATAAAATCTTTTCCAATTTCGAAAACAATGGCGACTATGACATCAGCCAGTCATATCGGACGCGTAAAAACTTTTTGCTACAATTACAGTCGCCATGGAGTTGATTTAAATGGATAAAGATTGACGGCCAGCTATTTTTTATTCTCTACGCTACGCTTGTATGTTTATAATGCCTTTAAGTAAAGATTGGATGTAAAATTACATGATTTTTTTTTAATAAGATCAAAAACCGACTTCAAATCAAATCAAAAGTGACGGTTGATCAAAAAGACAAAAGTTTCGGAAATGAGGCATAAGAAAAAATTTTTTCTAGTTTTGTTTGCTACTTCGGCTTCCTGAAATATCAGCGATCAAGCGAACAAATGGTATATATTATCCTTTAATTATTTTTTTAGAATATAGAATATATATTTTTTATAAACACACACAGATTTGGTTACAATTAGAAACATTACACAAATTAAACGAACATCCAATGTAACCATTGCAGCACATATTATTGGTACACAGTAACCCCCAAACTAAGCAGACGCTTGTATCTTGGGAGCCAGAGTTGCGTTGTCGAGTTAGCATTTTGCACAAAGTTTTAGTGTTTTTATGTATTATTTAGTTAATAAAAATTAAAACGGAAAATATAGGAAATAATACCTTTGCAACAGTAGACAGCTTTGTCTATCTAGGTTCAATAATAACGAAGTATAATAAATCAAATCAAAAGACGTATTCTGGCGGCAAATAAATGCTACTTCGGCCTCCTGAAATATCTGCGATCGAAACTTCTGACCCGTAAAATGAAACTGCTACTCTACAAAACCTTTCTAAAGCCTATGTTATATATTATAACTTATGGTTCTGAGACCTGGACTCTTAGTAGAGGGGATGAGAACGCGGTGTTAGTGTTGGAGAGACGAATCCTGAGGCGTATCTTTGGCGCTGTGTGCGAGGACAACCAATTGCGGAGCCGTTATAACCAGGAGCTTTATGACCTCTACCAGGAAATGCACGTGGCTGGGCACATCAAATTAAACTGACTTAGATGGGCTGGTCATGTGCAGATAAGCGTCAATAGCCTAATGGTTTAGGGTACGGCCTGCGAATCGTAAGGTCGTGGGTTCCACCATTCGACTATTGCCGTGAACTATGTCCTAGCACAAGCTTAAGCTTAGTTAGAATGGTTAACAAGATTGTGTGTGTGATTGAGAAATATTTAAAATATTTTTCCGACCGAAATGAGGCATGAGAAATAAAAAAATTCTAGTTTTGTTTGAACCTTTAATAAATGTAACTTATTTAAAATTTATAAACACTAACCATGCATTTATAAAACTGTATTAAAATTTTCGTATTGAAAACATGTTCACTGTGTTGATATTAACACTGGCAGACATTTTATTACTATTGTATAAACTTAAAAAGTACTGGCACGACAAGGCAACATTACCGTCATGTGTTCCTACGGTATATACCAATCACAATCGTTAGATGTTTCGCAACGCCCAATTAGTGTCTGGAGCTTCGACATTCTCTCGTTTTCCCTTGTGAAATACAAAGCTGTTTATTCTGCACTCGTTAGAGAAAAATGATTATTTCAAGTGAAAACTTATTTAGTTTAATTTATGATGTGAAACTATATATTTACAAGTAAAAATAAAAACAGAGTACAAATTATATTTACGATAACAAGTATATTTACGAGTTTTTTTTTTTTTAATAATTTCTAAGCAAGCGCTTGACTACGATCCCACCTGATGTTAAGTGGAAATGCAGTCCTGGATGATAAGGCGCACTAACTTAGTAAATGCCTATTCACTCTACTCTTGAAAATACCCACATTGTAATCGGAAGGAAAGACAGACGCGGGCAAACTATTCCAGTCCTTTGCTGTACGAAGAATGAAAGACGAAGCAAATCGAGGGATGTTCACAACAAAAGGATGGAATCCCGCAGTGCGTCTGGAAGTCCGATGGTGGAAAGGGGATGGGAGAATTAAATCATGTAGTTCCTGAGCACACTCTCCAAAATGCAATCTGTAGAAAACCGAAAGGCCAGCTACCTTACGCCTGTGCTCAAGATTGAGCAGATTGGTTTCAGCTGCGTCACCAAATAGCCTCTTAGCCCGCCTCTCCACCGAATCCAAAGCTGCGAGATGGCATTTAGCTGCGCAAACGAGTACAAAAAAACCGACTTCAAATAGAGTAGGAATATAACGAAATAGAATTTAATAACTTAACGGAACTCTCATCAAACTACTCTTGAAGTACATCGTTTCCATATCATAATAAAAAACGAATCATGGAAATCAATTGGCGTTGTATTGAGTTAATTGTCCATTTGTCGCGCACAAACTTAATAAAAATGTAAGATTTATTTGGTTTTCTCATGGATGCCAATATCACAATTGGACCAAATGGGACCACACGGGAAGCACCAGCTTTGAAATCAAAAAAAAAATCATCAAAATTGGTTCATAGAGTCCAAAGTTATGAGGTAACAATTTTACCCCTCACCGGGGGGACCCTTGTGTCGAGTTACTAGCAATAGAGGTTCAGGCTAAGCGACCTAAGAGCTATGCCACCTCTCAATCCGGTGAAGCAGTCAAGGCCAGCTTCTCTGGCCAATCTGTGTAGTTCGTCATAAAAAAAAGAGGTAACAAACATAATACAACATACAGACGAATCGAGAACCTCCTCCTTTTTTGAAGTCGGTTGAAAATTAATAAAAATCTAAACATGTTACCGCCATTGAATTAAACGTTACTGTTCTATTTTTATATAGTTTATTTGTATATAACTAGAGTATGTAGGTGCCATTTTGTTTGATAACTTTTTGCCATCTTGTAGGTAGGGACGTTATCCTATTGCTGTAGAACTTTTGGGACTTCTGATCAAAATGACCGCGACAATTGGTTTTGGCAGTCCTGTCCAGTCGTGATGCCTGACACTGCTTAAAGAATTCTGAAATCTGAAGGTGCAGACATGTTTTTACTTAGTTCATAACTACTTAGATAACAAAAGTAATTGTACAAAATCTAATATATGAATAATATATAAAACCCGCAAACAATCTTCGTGCTTCAAATGACGTGCTATAAGTACCCAAAACACAAAAAAATACAATACAGTCGAATTGAGAACCTCCTTTAATTATCGGTAAAAATAGCGGCTTTTTATATTATTATTATAATCAAATAATTATAATAATAAATTTATATTATAATCTTATAAATTAGTCTTAAAGGTTGTCATTTAATAGTTATTTAAAATAATGATGAGTCTTAGTTAGTTATTTGAATAAATGAATTATTATAATTATTTAGACAGATATTAAGGTGTATAGATTTCTGTTTTATAATATGTATTTGAAAATAGGTGAGAGGGATTTTATACTATGATGGAGATATTTGGGTAAAATGCCAGTTGAAGAGAGTATATATGCATTTCCATCTAGTAAAGTCTCAAATGTAATAGGAGATATTTCTTAATCTGTATCAAATCTATTCATAGTTTATCAAATGATATTTGTTTTCAGAAGGAAGTTGCAGAATGGCAAGCTGGCGGGTCGACGACTTAGATAATCTGTCACAACGCGACGATTGCGTTGAGAACGCGAAGATGTGATGTTGTGATAAATAAAAATACGTGCCACTTGCTAACAGATAACAAACTTTATATAATACAAACAATACATAATTTAAAGCATAAATAATAATAATCAGCACAATATTTAGCGCTCTAAAAGAATTTAAAGGAAAGAGAAAACAAATCAGAAACGTAGTCGAGAATACGAAGTACTCCAACTCATCATCCAAGGAATAATCCAGAGTAAACGACCACCTGGAAGAACACCTATTTCGTGGCTCAGAAATCTACGTAGATGTTTCAACATGAGCACTGGATCTTGTTCCGTGCCGCTGCATCGGAAATTAAAATAGCCTTAATGATAGCCGACCTCCGGTAGGAAATGTCTCTTCAAGAGACGAAGTCGAGAACTAAATACATAAATAAGAGATTCGTAACTAGGCAGATCATATTACGCCATATTTTATATTTGAATGTAATAACGTTTTTCATAGAAATTTTAGATAATTGTTTTGCAAACGGTTGCATAGTGTAAAACACACACAGATCACCAAAGACAGGCTGCTCCCACGAGGTTTTGTTTTATGACGAACAGATTGGCCAGAGAAGCTGGCCTTGGATTGAGATGTGGCATAGCTCTTGAGTCGCTTAGCCTGAACCTCTATCTATATAATACCAATATGATGTGATAAAACTTAGTTAAATATATTTTATTAAAATTAAATCAAATAAAAGCTGCTTTCTGTATTGACAATAATATATAAATAAAATAGAGTCAAACACCTTCTACGCATTTGTAGGCAGCTTCGATAAACACAGACTCTGTGCAACAAAATATATCAATGTGCAGTGAGATGGTATTAACAAACCCAACCGCGCGCGACAGCGGAGAGTTCCTGGACAAGTTAGTCCTGGAGACAGGCAGTAGGAACAATGGTCGACGACGAAATAATTTGCTGTTGTCTGTCTCTCTTCAATTACAATGTTTACATAAGTGGAGTGTGATTTTTTTCTTTTTTTGACGAGCAACACAGATTGGCCAGAGAAGCTGGCCTTGACTGCTTCACCGTTTTTAGAGGTGGCATAGCTCTAAGGTCGCTTAGTCTGAAAGAGTGTATAAGCATTTATTAAGCTAGTGCGCCATATCATCTGGGACTGCATTTCAACTTAACAACAGGTGGGATCGTGGTCAAGCACTTGCTTAGAAAAAATAGAATTACAGCCTTTACTTATAATAATACTACAGTATAATAATATATTTAATACAGCCAATTCGACATTTGAATATGTAGAAAATAGCGCAATTTTTAGGACATTTTGTCAAAGTATATATCTCAATATGTTTTTTGGTGACGTGCAAAATTTTGGATCTAAAATAGGCAGTCCTGTAAATGAATCTATTACATTGATTGTACCTTTAAAACAGTATACTGGCTACTAGGCTGGCATTTATAAACCGTTCTTTGACTTCTCAGGCATAGCGTACTAGTTCAGTCTGCCTTAAAATTCATAGTCGTGACTACATTTCCACTTAACATCAGGTCATCTCCTTAAAAGTTTGAAAGAAATAAGGTTCGATAAAATAAATAGACAATAATACGGTATTGCTACACGCTTGTTAATGGTATCTATTTATTGGTTCCATCGACAGCAGCTGGTCGATGTAGCGCGAGAGTGGCTCGACCGGAGAAGGAACCGGTCCGACGCTTCGCCTGTTTTTGTTTATGGCTACCCGATCAAAGCGACTGCTTTAAGTAATTCAACCATTTTATTTGTTGTAGGAGCTGTACATTTTAAATTTCAAAACAACGTCACTAAAATATATTTAATACATAATTTGTATTGTATATTATGTATGTATTTACGTTTATTAATTAGAGCACTTACAAAAAAAATAATGTTCGGTGTAAATACGCTGGAGTGTAAGGACTGTAGTGGAAGGACGTGAAATTTTATTTTCTTTTAAATATAGCATGATTAAATGACCAGTATCCTTAGACTAAGTATAATTCGACTTCCAGCCCTGTAGTTTTGGGCTCTCAAGAATAAGACTACGGTATCCCCTGCCTGTCGTAGAAGGCGACTAAAAGCGGGCTCGGGTTCACTGGACGAGAAGGGTGGGGGCCTTTGTCGCCCGCCAAGGTGGACTCGGGAAGAAGGTGACATCGGCAGGTACACCCTCCTCCACCCCCAGACGTGCTCTCCGAGAGCACAGTGCAGAGGGGCTCCGGTGCGTTCCACTGGAGATCACAGAGCCCCGCACCATGCACGGAGGAAGGGCCACCGGGGGGAATTCAATGGTTAAGAACCCTATATAACCCCACATTCCCCTTAGAAGGCGGTTTATCTTGCTGAAGTTTATCTATATAGATATAACAATTTTATAAATGTTATTTATTAATAATGTTTGATTATTGTATATTATTTAGGTATACGTGATATGTATATTTATTGAAAAGCTTGTATAAGACCTTTCTTTCGAAGGTGGCATGGTTGTGATCGCTTTTAGGCATAAGGCCGTTTGAACACTACGGTAATGAAATATTTTTATGTGTTATATTTTTAATTTCTATTAGTGAAGAACGAAAAAGAAGGAAGACCGTAGAAGGAAATCAAGGCTACTTAGGCATATTCGGTTCTGCCTCGCAAGAGACTAGTATAGGTACTGTGTGATAGATAGAGATACTTTTAGCTATTAAATTTTGTGTATTTTTTAATGTAATTAGAAAATCCATTACATTTATAAAGATATCAATATTTTATTGTTCATATCAATGGTGTCTGTTTCGTAATAGGGCGGTCCCGGCGAAATGTAGACAAAATCAATACATGCTCTTAGCCTATGCGAGCGAAGGAGACCCCGATCGTCTGTTCCCCCACGTAGCGGCTCAGTTATTGACCCGCGCCTCGAGACGTGCGCACCGCGGCCAGCCTAGCGGCCTCCATACACTCGCGTGTCAAGAAGAGACGGCGCAGCGCGGGCCCCGCCGCACCATGCCTGCGCCCTGCGACTCTTGCAAAGGTAATGTCATTTATTCATTTCCAAATTTAATTTTAGAAACATTCAAATATGGAACGCATTAAAAACCCACGTGTTAATATTGTTTTTGTTTTGCCGGTGCGGTTACGTGGCGCAACGAATGACGCAGTTGTTTTTTTTACTCTTATAATTTAATGAGGCAAAGATTGTGTTAGAATAATTTAATTACAATATTTCAAAAAAATTATTTAATATGTTTAATTTTATTATGTGAAAGTGTGTGACGAAAAAGGTTTTAATTCCTCCTTTATTTTTTCTTTTAAGGTTGTTCTATTTTTGAATTCTCCATTAATATTATAACTTTACATAAATTCTATTTTTAGGCGAATTAATCGCGATTTTGCAAACTGCGTAGTATTTGTTAGCAATCATTTCAAAACCAAATTAAAAAAAAATTACTGCGTAGACATCTCATCACATACGGCCAAAAACTCTTATGACGTTGTTACACTTTGGACTTTGTCAATTCATTATTGATATGTAATTGAATATATTGTTATAATATTATAATTCCAGGGACGTGCGGCGGCGGCACAGCGGCCTGCGGTCCAGGATGTACTTGCGGCCCAGGCTGCAAGTGTGGCGATGGCAAACCTTCGGGTAACTTCCGAGCCATTCCATTTTACACCAGTTTTTTTTTTTAATTTTAAACATAGTACAGGTCGATTTATAACCTGTTCAACGTTATAAATCTAGTATAGTCTATATGTGAATGACAACAATGACACATTTTAGTTAGCGAATCTTTCTAAATAATATAATTTGTTTTTTTTTTCTCTTTCAGGTGGCAAGCCTTGTTGCCAGGGCGGCGATAAAAAATAACTTAAAATAGCAACTAGATAACATATATTCATAATTTTATTAAATATAATAAACATTTGGAGATCTTCATATTTAAGAATACATTAATCTTTGTCTTATTAATACAAGTATGTAACACGTAGTTAACTTAGTATGATATTTATTTAAAATTTTCTATACTTGATAATCGTAGGGAAAATGTTGTGTCATGAAAAAAATGTTGACTAACTTTAGGATTTAAAAAAATGTAATTGGAGTTACATAGAATAAGGTTTTATTGTAATTGCTTTGCGGCGGTAATTCTAAGCTACATATAATAATTCATTTTATCGCATTCAGTGTTATAAAAAAATTAGTTGTTTTATCGAGAAATGTTCTGTAGTACATATAATACTCATTATTCTTAGTATAAATGTATGTGGGCACGCACACACGCATGATTATATCTGTGTAGTAAATAAATAAATAAACGTAGGCAGAGAAACGTGTCTTTAATTTTATAAACCACCACTAATTAAAATTGGCTCTCTGGTGTTCCCAATTTTCACATACGGAGCGGAAACTTGGACCCTCAAGAAGGCAGATAGATCTCGTATTGACGCATTTGAGATGTGGTGCTGGAGGAGAATGTTGCGAGTACCTTGGACGGCCCACCGCACAAATGCGTCAATTCTCCGGGAAGTGGGTGTCACTATCAAATTGTCAATGGTCTGTCTCCGTAGGGTTTTCGAATTCTTCGGTCACAAAGCCAGGAAAACCAATACCTTGCAAACACTCTTCCACCAACACCAACAGGAGAGTCCACGAGGCATTTCACACCGCCAAAGACCGCAACAGGTTGAAAGCGATCGTCCGCCACATAATTCGTGGAGGTCACGACCCTCAGCAATGAGGAAAACGACGCAAGGAGGAGGAGGAATTAAAATTGATTGATCAAGTTCTTTCACATGTGTTTAGACTCGGAGAAATAATTGGTCTAAATCTCAGCATGACTGGCAGTCAGTAATTATATACTGGCACTTGGAAAGACGAAAATATTAAGCCGTGGTAGTGCCACCGTTTCTGAAAATGCTGTTTTTATGTCTACGCTGCCATTTTCATAGCAACGTCGCTAGCAAAATAGACTTCTATTCTTATCTATATTTGCATGTATAAAAATTGTTTCAAATACATTTTTATTACAATTATTATTTATTTTTTAGCTCAAGGTTACAGGTTAAGTTTTTACAATATTTATATAAAAAGTAAAATACACAAAAATATAAAAACCTAAACTAGTGTGAGCCACCGGCAACGAAGCAGGGCCCAAGCAACCGGTGAAACCTCCTGACTATACGTGCCGTGTCCAGGAGTACTTCCTTCTGTATCGGACCCTTAACCCAGCAATCTACCGAAAGTCTCTAAAGATGTTGATCGAGACTTTTCGCTATAAGACCGTTTGCAGCAATGACTATCGGGACAATGATCGACCACAACCCAGATGGCGGTCACCTTGTGAGCCATGTTGAAGTACTTAGTGATATTTTCCCTTTCGGCCTTCACGAGGTTCTCGTCATGTGGGATGGTAATATCGACGAGCACCTTATATTATTAATTCTTGCTTTTATTTCTTAACTTTTGTTATTACGCTACGATTTATTTATTTTACCTCACCTTTCGTACAGGGTTGCATGGTATCGCTCAGTGACAAGGTCACCCTAGCCTACATTTAGATTAAGCTTAGTTGTAAATTTAATTGAATGTAATTATTGTAAAAATGGAGCAATAAACAATCTATTACATAAAACACGATTTCAAAACATCTCGAAATCGTAACACTCTTCTAGAACTTTCCTTACTTGCTTTTGGTTTGATGTTGGTTTTTAACTCATGGTCCTTGGACTACTAATGCTCCTAAAAGCGTCTCAATAGAACCACGAACTCGTCACATATTAAATAAATGACATTGACTAAACGCGAGTTGACTATTGGTTTTTACGTTCTTCCTTATCAATAGAACAACATTAAAGTATATGTAGAGCCGTGGTAGCTCAGAGAGCCGTGGTAGCTCAGTGTCCAGGCGGTTGGCTCTTGTTGCATAGTACGCTAGCAACCCGAGTTCGATCCCCGGTGCCGGCACCAATAAATTTGCTGTTGCAATTTTATGTGCTGATTAACCACGCGCTCGGCGGTGAAGGAAAACATCGTGAGGAAACCTACATGTCTTAGAAAAATTTTCTAAGGCATGTGAAGTCTACCAATCCGCACTAGGGCCGCGTGGTGGACTATGCCCTTATACTCTCTTTACAGAGAAGGCCTGTGCCCAGCAGTGGGACATATATATTATATATATAAAGGCTGTAACTTTAAACTTTAAACTTTAAAAGTATATGTTTGCCAGTTATTGGGTCTTCCACCTCCATTTGATTCAAAAATAAACATATACAATGATAAATTGGCGTGTATCAATGAGAAGTAGTAAAAAAAATCACTTGCTAAAAGTTTGTGCCCGGTGTACGGCGATCAGTTCATCAGCTGTCACATTTGAGAAATAATAAGGTTGTGAAAATCGGAAAACGTAAAATGTATCTCTGTCTACTCCGCTAGGGTTAAAAGAACGTCAGGGCTTATAATTATAATATACAAACAAATTATAATTAAAAAAAAATCTTTATTCATGCGACATTAAGTTGGTATAAGATTATATTATCTATGGAAGCGATGTACGGGACAACTTTATTCTATAAACATAGGAATATTAGTTATCGCCTTAATTTTATTTTAATATAAAAATATACGCCACTTATTTTAACGAAATTAAACAACGACTTTATAACAAAATGTTTCAAATACAACACATTGCTCGTTAACTTAAAATAGACTTATGTAATAATGAATAAAGAGAATCAGTCCGACATTAACATGCAAATTCTATGCGTTAAGAGAAATGGAATAGAATTTGAATGTTAATGTTGCCATAATAACAACTAAAAACTACCCGTTTCATTTTGCAAATGACACATTAGGGCTGTACGATAATCGAATAAAACTCTCGAAAGTAGATTTAAAAAAAGGCAAAAAAATTTATCTAAGCGAAAAAAACTATTCCTATATAAAAATATATATAAATGTACTAAAAAATAGAGAATAAAAGGGCATTTTATATGTCACCTTTTACTGCAAAAACTACGAGTACGTAAGGGATAGAAATTATACTTATATCAAAATATATTGTTGTTATTAGTTTTAAAATAATACAAATTCGTTGGATTGCATTGACTTAAAATTTTGCAGAGAAATATTTAGGCTCGGTGCAGAGGTATCGGAGCTTTTGGGCCATTGTTGGACGACTGTTGGAGAATAGAAATCTGACATAACAAAACAAACAAAAATATACCACGCCATAGTTGAAGTCAGTTGATGCCGTAACGTTCCCGCTAGTGGACACAGGTTTCAGCAGTTGCTTTAATCGATATTTGAAATAAAACAATAAAAATATAATATTGACTTATCTCTAAAACTACCCTAAACAGATAAATCTGATTTTTAAACGTTTAACGATAAAACTAACAATATCTCGAAGAGATATAGATCAACATTTATCAAAATATAATAGTTGCGCACCTAGTTACAGTATATTAGGCACGTAAAAAATATTTCCACGATAAACTCTATAATATAATATATTTCATTGAATAAGAATCAATTGGACACAATAAATACGAATATTATTACTCTCAATTATCAACAGACATACAACAACATCTAAAAAAATATAATTTTTCAGAAAATACCGAGATTGAACAAATGCACGGTAAAATAAAAAAAAATAATATAAAAACGCGATAAACGCTATAAGAAAAACAAATATGGCAACTCAAAGTTAACCTTAAAAGTAGTCAGTTATGAAAATAGCAATAAATCACTCGACATTTAAGTCTTAAACATTTAATATTGTTTATATATTCATCACAAATAGTATAATCACTGAGAAATCACAACTCGCTCCGCGACCTACACTACAAACATATTAACTTTGCCGCCATGACACGTTTATAACAGATGATTAATATCAGTGTTACCACATAATTCTTACCGAAGGTCCCCATAGTAAAATTACAATAAATACTTTTTTTTATATAATAAGATAAGATAGACGGAGATTTTATAATATAAGACGGAGCAGCCGTGAATAACATGTTAACAAAAAAGCCGGTCCTGGAACATTACCACCCATTCTTAAAACAGTGTAAAAAATTACAAGAATGTCAAAAAATATTGTTTAACCATTATTGACATTCGGCGACGAATAGGATTTTTTTTCGACACAAATTATTGAGATATACAGATAATCATGTGCAGCAACTTAATGATTATAAAACAATCACTATGCTGAAACAAAAAATATATAAATATAATTCATAATATTTATTGCTTAAATTCATTAGATTGTTTTGATTATCTTTTATAATATTTAAATTATTATTTGTACTTTACTTTTCAAGCGTTTCCCCTCACACAATTCCCCAACAATATATATCAACATATTATGAATAACGTTAATAAATAAAATGTAAAATACATTATTTTGCATCATCAAAATGCAGCATATTTATGAACAAAAATATATTTTACACCATTATTTAAAGATACGTGTTTTAGAGCGGCAAAGATTTATTACTTTTACTATATATTTAAAATGTAAGACCGTTTTGGCGGGAGATTTGACAGTTGTCTATGGCACTGGTTCCTCTTCAGTTCCATCGTCGGAATCGTAAACGGGGGCACCATTTTTCATTTGAATCACTGATTTCTTTCTGTGTCTGCGTTCATTGACCTCTCTGTCAAGATTCCTGTAAAATAAAAATATAATAATCCAGATAAATATTTATATAAACATTATCTGAGTATAGCCTGCGTCGGCTTATTAAAATTCCTGTGTTTGCAACACCACCGGATAATGACGGGAGTGTGACGTATTTTAAATAGTATTATAGTATTTTAAAACAAGGCCTTTGACGTTCCGTAAATTTACTAAGGTTCTTCCATGAATAGTTACCTGGCGCTAATGAGTGGATGCAAAGCTGTCTTCAGGCTGGTGAACAGGTAGGGATGGACTCGTTCGTGGCTGACAAGGAAGTCGCGCGCCGCTCGTAGCGGTTCCACAGCTTGCTCGTTGTCAGCGCGCTCCCCGTGCACTTTGCTTTACAAAAACAATATTTTCAGAGCCCAACTTATCACGAATTCAATACCTAAATATGAGACAATGGCTGTGATTTATCAAACGACTTCAAAAAAGGCAAAGGTTATCTTTTTTTATGTTTAGCCATTGATGTCATTTGTGAATCGATTTTAATATTTTTGCTCGAAGGACCATGTCGGAACGGGACACAAATTTAAATAAATAAATTTTCCAACCCAGCAAAAACTCATGACATAAAAATCATATCGTCAATATTCTAACGGTTTTTGGTGTGATCTGTGAAATATAAGGTCGACCTAAACCATCTCTTAGCACAAACTTTAATAGTTTAATAGTCAACAAGAATGTTAAGAGTTTCGGGAAAAACGCTTTCTTTACAAGAGCAAATAAATAGACAAACTGTTTAGTTCGGATAAACTAAAGAGAATCATTCAGGTACCTGGTATTTCCACATGTACTTTCGTTCTCGGTCAGACTGTGGGGCGGCGAGTGCTCGCACTTGTGCGGGTCGGAGCTGGTGAAGTCGGGCAAGCCTCGCGAACATCCGAACGCCTCCAGTGAACGACCGCGTACGTAGATGAACGGCCTGATTATACGTAAATCCTGATCCCTGTTGAATTCAATGTTGAAATCATTTTTTCTCGTCAAGTCTAACACAATCACGAAGGCAGCATACGGCGTGCAGTCCATTCCGCCTATTACCGTGCTCAATGGAGGCTACTTATATGTAGTCACAATCCTCAGCAGTAATTGGGCGAAAAAAAAATATATCTTTCAGATTTGTATGCTTTATTAATAATTATTATAATTACTGTTTACCTATGAAAAAGTGGTCCTTCGAGACAGTCTTACCTAACTCTATAATGTGCCTTGACGGAGCGCAGCGCGGCGCCGTAGAGGGCAGCGGCTAGGAAAGAAGAGGCTGCATTGTCCAGACATTGGGCTACAGCTGCTACACCGTAGCCGTGCGATGCCGCCGCTATATAGGCGCGTCGACGGATTGAATGAGACGCCCAACGATGTAGCTCTGATTTGTTGGAGCTCACTCCTTAAAATCGAATTATAGTAAAGGTAATTATATTATACTTGCATAACATTCTTCCAATATTAAATATGAGAAGTGTTCGTCGTAGAAGAAAATCATGGCTGCGCCCACAAGGCCTCCAGGTGATGGGCTCGGGGGAGTGGTGTATTTTCGTTCCCTTGGCCCCGCCATACGCGACCTTGGACATCTTGGGGGTTTAGTCGGTCAAGGCCTGTCATAACTTGTCCTTCCCCGGGGACGAGTACGTGTCTAGGCACGTTCCCCACAAGTAAAACAAATAAAAACATATCTCCAACAGCAAGAGTACACACTTTTTAACAGCTTTTCATCAGATACATACAATCTGAGTTTAATAAATTTTGCAATAATTGCTTTGTTATAAATATGAACTCACTCATTGTCTCGTCGTCGTCCAACTTATCTTGATAGATAAACTTTATTCCTAGGGTCCTGCAGTACGCCATCAGATGCAGCGGATCGACATCAGACTGTGGTTCGTGTACGTACAGTGCTCCTATAACAGAACACACACATCAAAATTCTCTACAGTTTAGTTGTGTTAAAATGCGAAATCACGCGAAAAACCCCGGCGCTGCTCTGACCAAGTAGTCGCTTTCAGCTTTACCAGTACTTACCTATACTGAAATGGATTCCTTTCGCCCGCGCGTAGAACTGGTACTGATGCATGGTATGCAGGAGGGCGATGGAGTCCCGACCCCCGGACAGGCACACCAGCACCTTGTCACCAGGACGTACCATGTTGTACTCGTGTATGGCCTGCCGATACACATACGACTATATTTACACGTGTAGACGACACGCAATAATCAAGTAAACCAAGTTCTTCCGATCGGCGTTTTCCAACTTTGAGAAGGAATGTTGCATGTTTTATCTTTAATAATCACTTATACTATACTATACTATTACTATATTGGTCTTTCCTCCCACGAGTGGGTGTAATTTCTGTATAGATAGATAGATAAATCCTTTATTGCACCAAAGAATATGTACAAAGGCGAACTTAATGCTAATTAGCATTTTCTTCCAGCTAACCTTTAGTGGTTAAGAGCAGGCTAAGGGTAGTGCCGCTAAAAATAGCGTTTTAAAACTATTATATAAATAAATAAATATGCATTTACATATACATAAATAGATACTTCTATATAAATATAATAATACACATGGAATATATATAACGACAATAAATATACCAGTTTGTAATTTTTCATTGTTTGAGTAGAAAGTATTCAGATACACGCGATTTAAAGACATTAGTTAACGAAGCCTCCCTAATCTCAATCGGCAAACTATTCTATAGTTTTATAGCTGTACAGGTAAAAGAATTGCCATAGAAATTCGTGTATAAATATTTAACATTCGGGGAATGTTAAATATTTATTATAGAAGGTTCGCGGTTCGCGGCCGACGAACTGTTTGAGTACAAAGCGCTCATGAAGATATTCTGGAGACCAAGTGTTATGAATTATGTTATATAACATGGTATGTGTGTGTACATCTCTCCTGTTGCGGACGTTGAGCCACTTCAGCTGAGCCCGGTAGTGTGACACATGGTCATATTTACTGTATGTATGTAGCGGAGTTAGTTTGTGTCTTTTGCATTCGTAAACGTTTCACAAAATTTCTTTAATGGTTTGTTTCTGTGTGAGGAATCTCATGGCCTGAGCGCTGTAATGATAAATATATTCTGGAAAAATCTTGTCTCTCCACGATTTGCTACAAATTGATTTTTAAATTTCATCTCTTAGGGGAAGGGGTGGGAGGTGTCGATTTGCACAATTGCTATTAATTGTGCAAGATCGTTGAACCTAGTGTTTATTGTTATAAATCTATTTATTAGTGTATATAATAGCTTTTTTGCCAGCTTTGTTTTCTTTATATTTATTAAAGTTTAACTTTGGCCAAGATGAGTCCATTAGCTTTTGCCTTTGAATATTTATAGAAGACTTTAGTAGGTAAGTAGGGAAGGTAATTTTTGTTACCTATATTTTTATGACTTTAATTGGAGAAGCTACCATACTGAAACTCAGGGATGAGTGAGGAGTGCTTTTAAAGGAGCTTTTTGGTGGAAGGAAATAGCCTACCTCGACAGTGGCTTTCCATACATGTTTCGGCGGGCAGTGCCACTTGCCCTCGTCATCCATGGTGAAGTCGGTGAGGGAGGCGTCGCTGCACGCGCTGCTATCGTCACGCTCCGTGTCCTCCCAGTAGCACTCCGGCTTTAGGTGCCGGTCGCATTCACTTAAACAAAAGTAACAAATGAATCTATAAAGCGCGGACGCACACATTGTATTTTAGAATTATCTTAGGAATATTACGGAATAGAATTAATCAGCTCACATTTTTTTTATGCGTGTAAACTAGCGCTTGACCATGATGCCACCTGGTGTTAAGTGGTTATAGTCGAAAGATGGTACGCGCTATTTTAGTACGTGCCTATTCGCTCTATTGTCAGAATTGGACTAAACCAAAATGGGACCACACGCAAAGCACCAGCTTTCAAACATAAAAAAGAATATTCAAAATCGATTTACCCAGTCGAAAATAATGATGTAATAAACATAAAAAAATACAGATGAATTGAGAACCTCCTCCTATTTTGAAGTTTGATAAAAGAAAATTTTACTTTCTATCTATATCGGGGCGCGCTCTCAGTCGTTGTCCTTGCTACTATGCAGGGCTGGAAATAGTATGGGGGAGGGCATCCAAGACCAGGGCCATTTTAAAATTATATTTATGTTTGTTAAATGTTAAAAAATCTATTTTTTTTCAATTTAATTGTTTAATTAAAGCGTAGACTAAAATTTGGTAATTTAATTTCGATAAAATAATTGGTGGCCAAGGGGGACCCCCACTCGTCTTTTATGCCCCAGGGCCTCTTTAAATTCGGCTCCGCTACTATGAATGTAAAATAGAAATATCGAATGATCGGATTTTGAGGGAGATTTTCAGGGGCCCTTGCGTCTTTTTACTTCCTAAAGAGGTTCACGCTAAGCGACCTTAGAGTCACCTCTTAAAAACCCGTATGTACGAGTGCGATAGTACCACGTGTCTCACCTCCTATCACAAAACGTCTCCGTGGACCTGGGCTGGTCTGTGCCGTAGCCGCTGGAGCGCGAGCTGCGGTCGGAACAGCTGGAAGACGCGTTCGACGATCTGCTCGAACGTTTCCATTCTGTCGACGGTGTAGTTCTGAAATGATACAATATCATTCAGATACTACGAACATTTGTCTATGCTCTCTATGGTTCACATTTATATACTCACTAGAAAACCGCGTATTATTTATCTTACTAGTGGTCGCACCACGCTACGGTGACGTGGAGTTTTTATTTTATAAAAAATATTATTACGTTGTAAACTGAAGCTTGATCTAGAACACATGTAGTTTACTAGTATTTTTGTGTGTAGGAGGTGAAAACGTGCTGATATTATGTAACAACAAAAAACGAGTCTGATTTAAACCACATAAGTGCAAACTTCTTTAGCTCCATCATTGTTGTTGTTGTTCAAGAGAGAAAGAAAATGCGTGCTCACACCTCTCTTGCCCGTACAGTAATATATGAATAGTAACTCTCTCTTTCTATCTTCACTAACTAATATTTCCTTCTCAACTTCGCCTCGCCCGCACACTTTTCGTAACGCATTCATCAACTTAATCCGCAAGTCAAGCGTCCGTAAATAAGTTTTACTTAAAAAACTTTATTTATTTTTAACTTAAAGAATTTTTATTTATAATTTTAACTAAATGCCAACTTTAGATAGATAGATAGATAGATATAACTTTATTGTACACCAAAATCAAACAAAAGCATTACGTTGTACAATGGGCGACCTTCCAGGCAACCTGTGTATGGACAAGAAACATATGAACAAAACAGGACGATGGCGTTAGAAACACAAATATGATAACAAATTTATACATATAATTAACAACCTACACTAAGTTCGCCTTTATACATATATTTTGTTGTAAAGAAGAATTTATCTATCTAACTTATTAATAGAGAAAGTCCCATGGTTTCAGATTATTGTATTGTATTCTAAGCTATTAAGATAACTGGTATATCTATATAAGAAGTCAATTTAAAAAGACTATTATTTGTATATACTTGTATATACACTAAACTATGTACTGTTGTGTATATACTTACACATTCTGAGTGTCCGTTTCGTCGGATATCTGGAAGGCGACCCGGCCGGCACCTGCCTCACAACTCTTATCCGTTCTGGTGTGGTCACCGGAACACACGGGAACTCCCTCTATGATATCTGGCACTTCGCTCTTCTCGTGCTTGCATATTCTAAGTCTGCCTTGCAGTTTCTTCAGCTTGTTCGTGGTCGGATCGGAGGATGTCCGCCATTTTACTGAAAAAATATCAATTCGTCCTGGTGAAATGATCAACAAATAAAAGAAACAAATGATTTTCATTCTTTTTTATTCGAAATCTGGTATTTCTCGAGTGGTCCAATTTAATTTAGTCCAATTCTGACAGTGGGATCCATGAGAAAACAATATAAGTCTTAAATTTGTATTAGGTATGTGCGTCATAAATGGACGAATAACTCATTATAACGCCAACGGATTTCCATTATTCATTTTTTATTGGAAGGATCTACTTTAAGAGTATTTTGATGAAAGTTTGTTTATGTTCTGATTAAGTTTGATTTCGTAATATTCCTACGATAATTTGGAAATACAAAAAGCCGTCCATGCGTAATAGCCTTTATTTTGATTTTAAGTCGGATTGTATTCTTGTTTATTGGTAAAGATGTACTTCAAGTGTAATTTGATGAGAGTTTGGTTAAGTTCTGACTAAATCTATCTCGTCATATTCGAACGACAATTCGGAAATACAAAAAAAAAGTCAGATTTGAAGTCGGTTTTTGTTTTTACTCGTAAATAAACTTGTTAAATGCAAAGTTAGCAAATACTTTGATTACTACCTTCTATCGCTCATCCATACTTCGTTTTTATTCGTCTACAATTCATGGTGTGTTAACCTTTAATCTGTGTGTACATAAGATTAAGGCCCATATGTATTTGTATTATGAATACATAATTTATATACTGATGGTTGACAAATTATATAATCGTTGCGGATAAAAATAAAACTAAACATGCAGTATTTTTGTTACGTTTATAAATAACCGTAGACAATAAAAATCGGCTAAATCTGGATGCGAGCGGCATAGAACTAGATATACTTGGAGTGGCGCCATCACTTTAAGAAATAACTCTATGGTAAGAATACGAAATCATTGCAATGAATGGTTTTATTAATGAAATGTGACATGTTATATTCACGTAATCTAGAGTTGATTTATCGATAACTCTTTAAAATTAAAAGTTATATATATATAAAATATGTCCAACTGTTGGGCGCAGGCCTTCTCTTTACTCTGCGACCCTAGTGCTGCTTGACAGACTTCAACATTTTCTAAGACATGTAGGTTTCCTAACGATTTCCTTAACCAGTAGCAATTTACTGGTGCCGGCACCGAGAATCGAACTCTGGTTGCTAGCGTACTATGCCACGGCTCTGTTAACTATTTGCTAGTCAAATATACCCTTTTGTTTATACAACACCGTAGTGTTATTTGGATTTATTTATATTTATTTACACTTATGGTAACACCTTAAAATAAAGTTCACAAAGGAGGACATAATGCGTTAGTGGCATTTTATACCAATCAGTCAAGGGTGAGAGAATAAAGCTTATTATCAGGTATAATCCATCAAGGAAAAGTTAACAGACAAAGCGAAATATTAAAATAAATATATATACATATACATGCACAACATATATGTGTGTGTATGTGTGTATGTAATGAAAGATGAATCATAAATTATAAACATGTTAGATAACTTCCTAATTATTCTTTTAAAACATGCTTTTTAGACTGTGATCTGATGTGAACTGTGATGCATCTATCTATCATTGTAACAGAAACTTTCAAGGTGCACAGAGAATTTTAAGTTAATTCCCCCATCCGCATTCTACCTTCGGACGTTTAGACACTCGGCGGGTCTCCACCCTTTCATAGTCGATGTTCCGCGCGTCCGAACGAAGCGATTTGAGTCATCGTTCATCGTGCGTTATTAAAGTCGTCTATCGTCGTCGTCTATTAAAGCTTCAAAAATACCAAGTGAGTTTAAAGTTAATGTGCTTTTTGGTAAATAATACGTTAGTTATTGCTGTTTTATTAGTTTTGACTACAAAAATCGGCTAAATCTGGATGCGAGCGGCATAGAACTAGATATACTTGTAGTGGCGCCATCACTTTAAGAAATAACTCAATGGTAAGAATACAAAATAATTGCAATGAATGGTTTTATTAATGAAATGTGACATGTTATATTCACGTAATCTAGAGTTGATTTGGCGGTATGTTTATCGATAACTATTTAAAATTAAAAGTTATATATATATAAAATATGTCCCACTGTTGGGCGCAGGCCTTCTCTTTACTCTGCGACCCTAGTGCGGCTTGACAGACTTCCCATGACTTCAACATTTTCTAAGACATTTCCGTTTCCTAACGATTTCCTTAACCGCCGAGCGCGTAGCAATTTACGCCAGGGTGCCAGCACCGGGGATCGAACTCTGGTTGCTAGCGTACTATGCCACGGCTCTGTTAACTATTTGCTAGTCAAATATACCCTTTTGTTTATACAACACCGTAGTGTTATTTGGATTTATTTATATTTATCTACACTTATGGTAACACCTTAAAATAAAGTTCACAAAGGAGGACATAATGCCTTAGTGGCATTTTTTACCAATCGGTCAAGGGTGAGAGATTAAAACATATTGTCAGGTCAATCCATCACGGAAAAGTTAACAGCCATCCACACAGCTAAATTATGTCAAAAGACACGAAAGCTTATATTATCATTAATATAAGCCTTAGTATTACACTTACCAAAATCTAAATAAGACTCAGTTTCCGTAAACGTCATATTAATACCGCTGTCTTGCGAGCTAACAGATGGGTTTTGACACCAGGTTTTCTTATTGCAGCAATGTCTACATGTGGAGTCAGTGCATGCCTCGTCATCGGACAGTTTATTTGAGCTCGAAGATTTAGGTAGGACAGGAGAATTTTGCGATGTGGTTACAACTTGAATTATCGTGTCCGGAGTGGAAGTTTCGCTGGAGTTGAAGGAGATATTATTCAGTCCAGACGCTTCGTGGGACGGCGTGCCGTGTGCTGATTTGGGGGATTGGTTGCTCGGAGAGTTCTTCTCGTAATTACTCTCCTCAGCATCATTATGGCAGGGTAGTACAGGGCTGGTCGTACATTTTCTCAAGCATTGTGAGTTCTTTTGTAAATCTAACCCCAATTCCGGACCGGACCCTATTCTTCTTCTGCCTGTCTGTGGTGGCGAGCTACGCCTCGAGGAAGAGCCCCGTACTCCGGTGAAATCATTTCATCGACCTGATTAACCATTTCGCGAATTTCATGTTTGACCTCCGACGCCATTTCTTTCGACATACCCATAAGGTATTCTGCTACGTCTATAACTGATACTGAATTTTTTTCGCTCTGACTAGATATCGAATTGATACTCGCATTTGATTGTTCGAGTGAGTCTGAATTTTCGAGAATATCGTCCACTTTGGAGATAACCCCTCTGATTTCCGATTTAATTTCAGTAGCCAGTTCTCTAGTTATTTCTTTGACGTACGCGTGGATGTCTTCAGATGTATGGGATGTTATTGATGTGGTTGGAGAACCACGGCCTGTTTGACTGCAGTCAGATATCGATGTACTGCTTTGAGCACTATATGGGTATGCTTTTCCAGGTGAGATCATTGGATCATCTAAGGATTGCAGGTCGGTTTGACTGCCGCAATTACAAAATCCGTTTGTCTTCTCTTCGGTGCTGGGGCTTGTTTCTTTCAAGCCTAAATTCATTTTGGTTTGTGCACTTAATTGGACCGGTGGGCTATCTGAGCCCAAGCTGTAGCATCTAGATCTACCTAGCATAGGTCTTGTGGACTGGGGAACCATACGTAAAGGTGACACAGATTCGCCTAAGGCAAATTTCACTGGGTGTGCTACTGTCGCGGCTTGTTCTTTAGTAGTCTCCTTCAAGCTTGATTCTCTAGAATAGAACTTTTGTTTCTGTTTTATTCTGAAAATTTGACAATCATCTATAGCCGAGAGGCTAAAATGTCTTGAGGATGCTCCAAAAACTGGAGATGAAGTTACGGAAGATCTGGAAAAATTCAAACTCTTCCTTGCTCCCGTATATCCAGATGGATCGAAAGGCACAATATGTTTCACGTTGGCAGATCTACCAAGTAGAAGATCATGTGCTTCTTTAGGCAGCATAAACCATCTTAAATAGTCTATTCGTGGGTTGAAACCAACTTCAGGTTCGATAGTGGAACATTTCATAGCCAGTTTTCTCGCTCTATTGAAGAGATTCCTTGCTGTTTGCAGACATTCCGTGAATGTTTGTGGGAATATGCCTGGACCTGAAATCAATATTATTATGAATACAGATTTAGTTATAGCGGAAGATGTTCTAGATATTAATATATTTACCAGAAACTCTTCGCTCGTGAGTTGACATTTGTCCATCATTGTATCTTAAAGAGTACAATGACTTTCTGTCCCTCAGGACAGAGCAGGTATGATGTCTCCATTGTCCAGTTTCAGTATTTACAATGTACTGAGGCAGAATCTTCCAGCCTTCTGTGGCTACCATTTTTAGCGCTTCAAGGACAAAGGCTAGTTCTGTATCGGACATAAAATAGGGTAATGATACCCTGCAGAAGCCGGGTCTTAGATGCTCATTGTATATTGGTACATCAGGGGCTTTAGCGTCGCTTAATTTGCGAACTCGAGCGACTTCCTTTTGTCTGCAATGAACATGTTTATGTCAAACATTACAATTAGCTTGGCGTACATTAAAGCGACCTTCGAATGCCATCGACAATTGCTCGCATGGGACTGGCTCGTTTTACTATCCCGCTATTAACCAGTTTTATGTTAACGAGTTTCTCGAATTTTACAAATGCTTCGAAAATGCTTCTCTAGCTCGTCTTGTTTTTTAAGCAATTGCAACAAAAATAAGTCTCATCTGGTTCTTATCACGAAAAAATCTAACAAAATCTATTTCAATATAATTGTAATCTATTTTCTATCTAGTGAATACTTACGCTTCGACATCTAATAACTTCTCATACTCCTTGAGGAGCTGGTCGTCAATTCCCAACACATCAGAGCCATAGTTGAGATTGCTGCTCAGCCCACCTCTGGCCTGGATGCCAAACACGTCGTTCAGCACAGCGCAGACAAAATTGTGGTGGAGGAATGTGCCACGTGGATGTTTTACCATCAGCGAGAAGATTGGCAGCCTCCGGACGGTTGGCGATTCACTCCCCAACAGAATCAACTCTGGGAGGTTCTTGATGTGAGATAAAACTTGTCTGTAACAGAAAAATAATATATTTAATATAGTTCATGGTAAGATACCCTAATGGTTGTGAACACCATCTATATCATAAATATAGAGATCCCGGATCTAATTTTTAAAACACATCTATTGCTGCATATGATTTAAATGAAAACTTTTTTTAAAATTAATTTATTTTAAATTTTTGAAGTGACAACTTTTTGAAAATCCTATGGGTTCGTGTCAATAAGCCCGTATAGCCCGTAATATACTTGACTATTAAATAAACCATAATATGAACATTTAATGGTTGCTCGGAGTCAATACATGGGAAAACTTGATTGATGTCGATAATTTAAACAATACGAAATTTCAAATTTTAATATTATACTAGCTTATAAGTGTAGACTTCTATCGCCAATTTTTTTATATTTAACCTCGAGGTGGAACAGCTACCAATGGTTTATGACATGGAGAGGAAAAGAAATGGAGGAAGGAATGAAACGACCACCATACATCCGGCTAGATAAGGAGTATTCGAAAAATTAGCATTTTACACTTGACTACACTTTTACACTTGAATTTTTACAACACGCCTTGTCCATTTCCGTGTATTGCGTAATACGACGCCGACGTTCCCCGATATCGCATGATCCTATTGTAATTACCTAAAACCATGAAAACCTGTCGTTAATTCTACGCATTTGACCATGTTTACTTGATGGACGGATTTTACAATCGACTCTTTGCTAACTTTTCTATTAGTACGTCAAAACATTCAGGACAGCCTAGAGCTAGATATGACTATCTTTTTAAACTTTCTAGTTACTAGATCATGACCCCATTTGATGTTAAGCCGAAATGCGGTCCTGGGTGGTAAGTCGCACTAACTTAGTAAATGCCTATTCACTCTTCTGCTAAAAACATTTTTGTAAGACATTGTAATCGTAAAGAAAGATGTGGGCAAACTATTCCAGTCCTTTGCTGTACGAAGCACAACGTTTCGTTCGGGTTTGAGGGATACCCACAACAAAAAGATGAATTCCAGCAATGTGCCTTGAAGTCCGATGGTGGAACGGGGATGGGGGAATTAGATCATGTAGATTTATTAGAATACATTGGGCAACTACGATGGTTTTTGCTGTGACATGAATAGATCTTCGCGATCGTGGAATGACGTCATTAAGTGTATAAATTAGTAAGTATTGTCCCATGAATGAGGACGGCTGGCAGGTGCTGTATGAGAGTGGCCGAGGATGGTGTACAGTCAGGCCGCGGAGGCCTCTCTGTTCCCGTGGCCGTGCCACCATACGCGACCGTGGAGGAACACCCTGTGAGGTTTAGTCGGTGAGGGCCCGACATAATTCGTCCCTCCCCCGGGGGGCGTTTACGCGGCTAGGTACGTTCCCCACTGGCTAAAAAAAAGGATGGTGCACAGTGGCAGGCTTTTGGAGAGGGCTTTGTACAGCAGTGGACTGTTGCAGGCTGGTGATGATAAGTGGTACCAGCATAGCAACTATTTTTACTTACAATTGCTCAGCCAACAGTGTAATGTTTGCATTTAAAGAAATAGATATGGGCGATAATCTAATGTATACTACAACCTCAAAGATTAAACCTGCTACGGTTAAAAGTACGTGAGAGTTTATTTTATTTTCAACAGTTCTATCACAAGCAAAGAGCACGTTACTTCGCGATCGATGTTCCCCCCGCGCTATAGTCAGACAGACGGGCGCTAGGCCGGACTCGGGAAACAAACATTATATCGAAGTTTCAAGCTTAATGCATTATGTTATACGAATATTAATGTATTATTCATATGACCGCAGTTACAGTACAAAACAACGTATAAGTAGCCGAGGGGTTAGGCCATTTTTCGACGAGATCTCGATTGAAATTTTTATTATTTTAAAGTTTATTTATTTGAGCAAAATAAAAGTGTACAAAAAGATCTTAATGCCAAAAGGATTGACTGGCAGTCTACTTTTGGGGTAAAAGACGAAGTAACCGGTGCAAGCGAAGGTAAAATATTCAATAAAAAAGAAAAAGAAATATAACAAAGCTGAACGTTCGTAAACTGCTACAGTAGTTGGTAACTGTGTCAAAGCGGTTTAAGCCCACCGCGAGACACGAACAAATAAAAATAAATTAGACTAACGATAAATATTTACATAAAAGGGACATAAAAATTTAAAACTATTCCCTGTTTAGCTGCAGATTCTACATACGAGTATGTATATATATATGCGATAGCACCATCTTTTTGTTTATTTGTGATCTATTTCATTTATCATATTTAAAGCCTTTATATATATAATATATATGTCCCACTGTTGGACACAGGCCTTTTCTCTAGAGTATAAGGGCATAGTCCGCCACGCGACCCTAGTGCGGATTGGCAGACTTCACATGCCTTAGAAATAATTTCTAAGACATGTAGGTTTCCTCACGATGTTTTCCTTCATCTCCGAGCGCGTGGTTAATCAGCACATACATTGCAACAACAAATTTATAGGTGCCGGCACCGAGGATCGAACTCTGGTTGCTAGCGTACTATGCAACTTTTTTTTTGTTAACGGGGAGGAAATCTACAAAACCCCGTCTTCTGGGGGGAAGGCAGCGGTTATGTGGGGTTTACACCCACTAAAACCTCCCCGGTAGCCCTTTCCTCGGTGCATAACGAGGGGCTCCGGGATCTCCAGTGGAACTGTGCTCAAGGAGACGGTTACTGCCTAGACACGGGCCAGCCGATGTCGCCTTCTTCCCGGGTCCACCATAGCGGACGACAAAGGCCCCACCCTTGTCGCCCAGTGAACCCGAGGCCCCTTTTAGTCGCCTTCTACGACATGCAGGGGATACCGTCGTCTTATTCTTGAGAGCCCAGAACTACAGGGCTGGGCGTACTATGCAACTTGAGCTAACCGCCCGGGCACTGAGCTACCACGGCTACATATCATATATATTGTACTCTTATTGCCTGTATAAATCCCATGTAAATGTAGTGTTGGGCGCGCACGACTTATATAGGTAATCCTGGGCACCGCTGAAAATCAGCGCTGACGCATCCTTGCGACGGCATATGCTGAGACGGTGTCCAATATTGGCATCATGTCTTATGTACTATTTGTCCGTTTTTTCTTTAACTGTATCTTTTTATTTTATTTATTTTTTTCTGTTTTTTTGATGTGTTTATTTTGATGGCCAATAAAGAATATGTCTATGTCTATTTCTTATGTATGTTCTACCCTTGTCTGTTACAACGCAATAAGAGCCTTATTTCCCTTGTTTTCCGACGTTAAAATTATATATAAACAAGAATTGTTCGTTTGAAGATATACTAATTTGATACTAGATTTAACTTTGTCTAAGATTCCGCCCATTATCACTACCATATGAGAGAATGCGATCCCACTTCCTGCTTCTACGTGGGGATCAGAACAGGATGCGCGCGATAACATCAAGCGGAATATAATCGCGGATATTCCTTATTATTCCACACCAATAAGGCAGCGTAAGCTCTATTGTGTTCAAACTGTGTTCGTTATCTAAATTATAGATACATTAACCAGAAAATTTGCGAAATTGTTATTTCTGAGAAGCTAACCGCAATATTTTCAGCGTATTGATAGCTCTTAGATCACTTAGCAATTATTAAGACGGTAGCAAACGGAAATATCGTATCTCCAAATATGCAATTTTACACCCGAGCCAAAAACTAATTCAATGCCTTTATTATTAAAAGTGGTACGCAGACTGAGCATTCAGTAGACCATTCGAAAAGGCATTTTGCCTTTATGTAAAGAATGTCTCTTTGGTAAACTCATCGGCGCATTCGCTGGCTGCGGGAAGCTGGTTGGCACGTCTCCATATAAAGATAGGGGGTTATCTCGGGGCGAAATCGATTGCATACTTGGCCTTTTATCTAATTTGGCCTACAAATGAATTGTAATTTTAATAATATTTATTATCTCATTGTCTCAGGGAACTTATTCAATACCAATTCATTAGTATTGTTGTGTGATGTTTTATCATAAAGCAAGCAAGTATTTTTTTTAATAATTCGAAGTCTAATGATCTCTTAGCTTTAAGTGACCGGATGCTCTTTTGGTATTTCTCCTACAAAATAAAAAAATGGGTGCGTGTACTAGTGTGGTAGTGTCTAAGTGTCACTTAAAAAATAGTTTTTAAATGAATACAAATAATTTGATGCGTCAATAGCCTAATGGCTTAGGGTACGGCCTGCGAATCGTAAGGTCGTGGGTTCGAATCCACCATTCGACTATTGCCGTGAACCATCTCCTAGCACAAGCTTAAGCTTAGTTGGAATGGTTTACAAGAATGTTAGTCATATTTATGAAAAAAAATATTGGTAGATTTCTTTAAAAAAAAATTATAAAAACGACTTGAAATAAGATATCATGTGGTCCCATTTTGGTAAAATGGTGACAATGGCATAGGATGAGAAAACCATATAACGCATGCATGCATGCGCAGGACTCTTAACGATGTTTTCTTACCCTGTATCTCGTGTTAAATCAATACTTAAAATCTCAAAATACAAATTAATTGGTGCCGGCAGCGAGGAACCTGGTTAGCTAACGTGCTACTTGAGACGTAAGCCTGACGCTATCAAACCTCTACTTATAAGTATATTGTTTTATTTATCTTTCTTTCTCGGACCTTTATAAGTCCCTGAATGGTATTTTTTGGGTCAATCGTTTTTTTTTTGGAAAATATAATTAGATACCAATTATATAATGATGAAAAATGAATAATATTTTTCGATCTTAATTCGCTTTATCGATCCAAAACACCGTGCATGCTAAATTTCATGAAAAATGTTATTTTTTTAAAGAAAGCATGCAATATTTTTTTTTTTTAGGAAATATTACTTACATTCTTGTTAACCATTCCAACTAAGCTAAAGCTTGTGCTAGGAGATGGTTCACTTCAATAATTGAATGGTGGATTCGAACCTACGACCTTACGATTCGCAGACCCTAAACCATTAGGCTTTGACAGAATGTCCGGAGTTTAATGTTAGAAGATTTGAGTGTGAAAGCGAGATGAATGAAAGGATAACTGTAGATAATATTAGAAATTTAATTAGCGATAAAAATAAGATAGATATATTTTTAAGATTCTGTAAATATATAGTAAATAAAGTAATTAATAGAAATAAAACGTAATGTGTTAGATAATAAGTCAGAATTGTATAATATAGAAATAAGTTTAGAAATATTAGAAATAATATATATATATATATATATATATAAATTGTAACTAATTAGAAATAAGAAACTTAGTAAATAGTATTGTAAAATATAAAGTAGACAAATTAATTAGTAGGAAATTAATGTAAAGATAAGAATACCCCCAGCCAAACATGCTGGGGAACAAAACTTAGAAATGAATCATTTAAAAAAAAAAAAACATTAGGCTATTGACGCTACAATCGCAAGAAAGGGCGCAAAAAAAAGAAGCGAAAAGCTGTTTCAGAGAATTAGATTATCTAAATACTTCAAGAATTGAAGTTATTAGAGAATTCAAGGTATTGTTAGATTCACAAAGGTTTGTTTTTCAATATTCGTGTTTACTACTGTATTCTTTAATTTCTTGACACTTTTACGTGACACAATAATATGTCACGTAAAATATGACCGTGTTTAATAACGGAACGGTTGTTATGTACCACGCTGAGGACATTCGCTTTGTTGTGGACGGCTTTTTGGGGCGATGCTCTAAAAAACGAATGCACACTTACGTTTCCAAGAAACACGTCTGATTTGTATCACGTTCCATTTAGTTCAGTTTTAGTTTTAGGCCACGGTATATATATAACGTAGAGCCGTGGTAGCTTGGTGTCCACGCGGCTGGCTCATGTTGCATAGTACGCTTCAACCCTGTAGTTCTGGGCTCTCAAGAATAAGACTACGGTATCCTCCGCCTGTTGTAGAAGCAGACTAAAAGGGTCCTCGGGTTCACTGGGCGACTCGGCTGGCCCGTGTCGCCTTGCACTGCGAGTGTAGAGCACACTTGAGCACAGTGCAGAGGGGCTCCGGTGCGTTCTTCTGGAGATCCAGGAGCCCCTCATCGTGCACCGAGAAAGAACCACCGGGGAGGTTTTAGTAGGTCAAACCCCACACATAGACGCCGCATTCCCCCCAGAAAGCGGGTATATTTTTGAAGATTTTCTCCCCGTTAACAAAAAAACAATGTTGCATATTACGCTAGCAACCCAAGTTAAATATCCGGTACTTGCACCAATGAATTTATTTGTTGCAATTTTAAGTGCTGATTTACCACACGCTCGGCGGTGAAGGAAAATATGGTGAGGGGTTTCCTCACCATATTTTCCTTCACCACTACACGTCTTAGAAAAAATTTTCTAAAGCATGTGAAGTCTGCCAATCCGCACTAGGGCCGCGTGGCGGACTATGTCCTTATACTCTATTTATAGGGAAGGCCTGCGCCCTGGAATCCTGGAACGTGGAATATATATATATATTATATAAATAAAAACTGTAACTTTACCTATATACAATTGACATGTGGTGGCCCAGGCACTCTACTAGCAAGCTTTTAAGTCTCAAATTAACCCTCGGCTCAAATTTTACTTTGTGTGAGAAAATCTATTCTTTTTAGCTCTCTGTCCTGTCTCTGAGAAGGTAGGGAATCTATCATTTGTTGTGACTAACCTATGCCGTTTGGCCAAAGAAGCTAAACAAATACGACGTTACATATTTGTGATGATATTGGTGAATATTTTGTTATATATGATTGTCATTGAACATAGACAAATGTGAAAGTTATGTTACGCATACTGGTTGGTTAAAAAAGAACACATATCTACTTTTTCGTGAAATTAAAAAAAGGTAATGGCTTTTTTTTTCTCTTAATGTTTGTAATAAAGTTTCTGAACGTAAATAAATAAAACAATGTCAACGTAGCTTAAGACAAATTACACTCAATTTTAAATATAATCTCGCACATTTATATGAATCAGATTTGTTTGCGCAACATCTGAAAATAATTCATCAAACGTGACATAATCAACTGCGTGGGCGTAAAGTTAATTTTGAGCGGGAAACTGTCTGTGAAAATAATACGTTATCTGTTACCGAAGAATTCACTTCGCGCGTAAATCACTTGATATTTATACGAGTAGAATTCGCGAAATTTGTCCGCGCGACGGGAAGATTTTACTTTGAAATTCGAATTTGATTAATTAAATTTTTAATGCTTGATGACTGTTATTTAAGCAGATCATATAGAAAAAAGATGACACCAGGAAAAATAAGCTCCCACAGTCTAATATCACTATGAATATGTACTAAATACTTTCAAATATGGATAGATATAACTTTATCTATATAAATAAATAAAATTGGAATATCTGTTTTTAATATTAAAATTATCTTTTTACTACATGTATATGAATGGATATATGGTACATACACCAAAATAACATTTTCTACAATTTTTGCTGTATGTCTGTTTAATATGGCTAATCTCTGGAACAGCTAGATCGATTTTGACAGGACTGGACTAATGTCATAAAAAATAATACACAGTTTTTAAACGCGGGTAACACCGCAGGACACAGATAGTTGTATACTAAAATAAAATAACAAGTAAATTACAGAGCTTATACATTCACATTTTTTGCAAAGATAACAGACGTTTTAACAATTACGGCATAAAAAAATTATTACAAATGCTTCCTTCAAGTTGTCTCACAGAGAACAAATTTGTTTTCGAAAATCATCGATACAGTACAACAGCAGCATCGTGTTAGCATGTGCAGGATAACAAATAGAAATGACACAAGAGTAAATTATATGAAGAGAAATAAACAAAACAAAACGTAGCAAATACATAAATATAAATACGAGTATAATTCGTCGTGCAATAGGCGACCTTATCGCTAAGACCGAATCATCAAGATCACTTGAGTTGCCCACATAGATGCGTTTTTTTTTGGACGAACTATCACAGTTGGCACAGAGAAGCTGGCCTTTACTGCTTCACCGGATTTGAGAGGTGGCAGAGCTCTTAGATCGCTTAGCCTGAACCTCTATTAGATGGTAACTCGACACAAGGGTCCCCCCGGTGAGGGGTAACCTCGGCTTGGACGGTTACCATTATTACGCAGCAGTCCGATCCGAGGGCGCCCGAGAGGGCCGAACCACGACTCGGTCGGTAGCTATTTTATTAACGAAATCTACTGGGACAATCTAAGCTAAACTAAATTATATGCCACTTCGGGAAGCGTAAGATAGATGCGATAAATACTCTACTATATATAATACTTTTTCTCGTTCGCCTCCACCAGACTGTTTGTCTGTTTGTAATAAAATATAATCTAGAACAGGCACAGTATCAGTTGTTGTTCGTCACTTGCGTTGACGAGTCAGGGTTTATCTCGTGTATCAGGAAATTGTTATCTAATTAAATTAATGTTTACACGTTAATTAATCTCGATGCGCGGCAACAAGTCATATATATTTATTTTTTATAGAGATAACAGCACACACGTCTGTGATCTAGAAAAGTAGATGACAAGCCACTAGACGCTACTTTCATGACACCTACACGTAGTTATTGGTATTCAGGTGATATTTATAGATAGTGAACCAACACAAACACTACAACTACCAGACTACTAGAACTAAGAAATACAGACTACAAAAGGGTTTAGAAACTTTATTCCCACTTTAGACTTCACATGTCTTGTGTTTTCTAGGACATATAGGTTTCCTCACGATGTTTTCCTTCACCGCCGTGCGCGTGGTGAATCAGCACAAAAAATTGCACAACAAATTTATTGGTGCCGGCACCGCATTTAAAATAATTTACGTTCTGCAAGTCGAACGCTTAAGTCCAAGCTGACACCAATTAGAGTTCCAATTTTTTTTTAATTCAACGAAGTAAAAAAAAATCTCTAGATTTATATATTCTTTTTCTCTTAAGCCATAGTCCCAATTCGGCACAGAGTCGGCGTTCCTTAATCTGCTCCTCCTTCATTGCCGAGTCTTTGGCATCCTCAACGGTTAAATTCTTGTTGTCATGCCCTTTTGTGCAACATTCAGCCAGCGCAGATCGTCACCCAGCTTTATTGTACTTAGTAAGCTTAGTACAAACTTGACTGTGATTGTCGTCTCTGTCTTCCCCGCTAGGGTTAAAGAGTCTTTTTTTTTTAAAGAAAGCTAGCAATATTTCTTTTTTTTTTCGTGAAATATTACTAACAATCTTGTTAACCATTCCAACTAAGCTTAAGCTTGTGCTAGGACATGGTTCACGGCAATAGTCGAATGGTGGATTCGAACCCACGACCTTACGATTCGCAGGCCGTACCCTAAACCATTAGGCTATTGATGCTTCTTGAAAAGAGTTTTGTTTTATAATGTTCAAGGAACTCGTTGGTCTTAGATTGAGGGCGACTATACCCAGGGGGTGATAAGGGTGGTAATTCTCTCCTGAGACGTCTTGCAAGGGGGCAAACCCACGGAGGGTTTCATCACTATCGCCAGACGCAGGCTATTTTTTAAGATGATTCTTTCAAAACAACAAAAAAGATTATCACATCTATTGTGTACGACAGGCTAGTCCAAGGATAATCGATCACTTTCCAAGACCAATAACACTGTGAAGACCTCGGGTACCGGGACCTAGATAAAGAATTAATTTGCGAAAATGCTTGACCACGATCCCACCTGATTTTAAATGGTGATATAGTCGAAAGATGGTACGCGCTTGATTAGTAAGTGCCTATTTACTCTACTTTTGAAAACTCTTACGTCGTACTTGGACGGAAAGACTGACGCCAGCAACTTATTCCACTCCTTTGCTGTACGTACGATGAACGATGACTCAAATCGCTTAGTTCGGTCGCGCGGAATATCGACTATGAAAGGGACCCGCCGAATGTCTGAACGTCCGAAGGTAGAATGGGGATGGGGGAATTAACTCGTATAATTCGACTTTGTGTAATCCTGGGCACCGCTGAAAATCAGTGCTGTTACATCCTTGCGACGGCATATGCTGAGATGTTGTCCAATAAATTTGTATATATTTGTCCGTTTTTTTTCTTTAACTGTATTTTTTTATTTTTGATGTGTTTATTTTGTGCCAATAAAGAATATATCTATGTCTAATTCCTCCGTTACGACGATAAGTCTTATAATAAGTGTATTATGTACACAACAGAAATATACCAATATTAAAAGACATACTACCCTTCTGTTGTAAATTTGGATATATACTGACTCATAAAAAATGAACCAACCATTTGGCAAACTAAATATACGTTTCGAACATTTGTACCAATCACAATAAATAAATCGGTATCGCAGAAACCTTGATCAAAAGCAACAACAACAAAGGTGTTTATTGCTCGGACATCGCGAACAGTTTATTACCTTGACAGCGACACGCATCTCGCACACTGACCCATTTCTTCCGCAACAAATCAAACGATCACAGGCCAACACGAACTCGCGAATTTTCCGTTACGTTATTTTTAATGATTGACGCATACATGTGTTGTGCCGTAGGCGATCGTCTCGCCGGCATACGGGATAAATTTAGAAGAAAGAAGTTATTTTCTGTACAAATAACTTCTTTCTTACACCTATTTTTAAAGATAATATGGATGGCATAGATATGGATTTTTTTATCCTTAGCGAGGTAGGCAAAAAGTAGGTATTAATCGCCGTTTTCACTAAGGTTGCATATGTAATATGTCATCACCATAAACCGGACCAGAATTTTTTCATATAATTATTTTAGAATTCGAAAAATATATAATAAAAATATATCACTGATGGCTGGTACTGACGAATTTACGAAAAAAAGCCCAAAACACAAAATTAAACTTAGGCGAAGTCATGAACTCCAACTACAAACACCACGCACCAACTACAAAAAAAAAATTGTAACGGAAGGAATGGTGAGGAGCGGATATGGGAGCGAATAACGCGGTGGAGGGGAGTGGTGGGTACGCAGATGATGAGGCGAGGTGGGGAGAGGGGGCGAGGCGAGGAGAGGAGGGGGTAGAATATAAAGGCGATGGTTTTGGTTGGCGGAATACTCTTCGTTGTCAGTAAAGCAATAAATAAGTATACATAAAAATTAAATCTGTTCTTTTCTTTATATAACTAATATAACATAGTCGTTATATATATAAATAGTGAGTCGTTATAATTATGTATGAAGGTTCTCAAATTGATAACAAATTACAGAAATATATAAGAGACACTAAATCAATACCATTCTTTAAAAAAATACTAAAAAAAAATACTTTATAAGCTCCTTTTAACCCTATGCCACATCCAAAGTTAACTATTCCTTGAACAATATAAAAATATACCCGCGCTTTCAAAGACTTACTTTTATTTCTTCTTTTAATGTATATGTTAGAAATAGAAATATAAAAAAGCGAAAGTAGAAATAAATTGTATGTAAGTGGAATGTATATAAAGGATGAGAGGAAAGGCATGGGAGGAAAACTTTTTTTTTTTTTGTTCACGGGGAGGAAATCTTCAGAAAGATACCCCACTAAAACCTCCCCGGTGGCCCTTTCCTCGGTGCATGACGAGGGGCTCCGGGATCTCCAGTGGAATGCACCGGAGCCCCTCTGCACTGTGCTCAAGGAGAGCACGTCCCGGGGGGGGAGGTTACTCCCTCCCCCCCTGTGCCCTCGCAGCGCAAGGCGACACGGGCCAGCCGATGTCGCCTTCTTCCCGGGTCCACTTTGGTGGACGACTCAGGCCCCCACCCTTGTCGCCCAGTGAACCCGAGGCCCCTTTTAGTCGCCTTCTACGACAGGCAGGGGATACCGTAGTCTTATTCTTGAGAGCCCAGAACATGGGAGGAAAACTGTCCTAAACTTATCCACGTTAGGGGAACTAGAAATAGCATAGGCATACTACGTCTATTCTTAGATTAAAAAGGACAAGGGGCAATTAAACTCTGAATTTAGATATAAGTCAGTAGTAATGCCTCATGTTACAAAAAAAAAATGTATATGTTAAAATGAGATAAACTTTTTGACCTTGTCGGTTATGTTAATTTTACGTTGTTTGTAGATGCCCGAAATATGTTTAATTGTTTATCTGTATTAATTGTAATTTCTTATGTAAGAGAATTGTTATTCTTATGAGAAAATAAAGATTCTAAACCCGAATTAGCGTTCAATATTTTAACAAATCGCGTATGGGATTTGATAACTTAATGAAAATTGGATAACGAAAGCTGTCTATGTCTACATCACTAAGATTTATTTTTTTTTTTAATTTATTTAATTAAGGTACAAGCCGAGTCAAACCTGGACCGTATAAGAACGTTCAGCCTGTTAAGTTGACAATTTACTATAAAATACACTGCAAAAGTTTGTCAGAATTGGTAAATAGAGTTGATAAGTTTAGTCGAAGTGAATTTTATTCAATAAGCGACGCGACGGTACGAACGTCCTCACGCAAATAGCCTGTCATAAGCACGCTCTCTCAATTTATAATATCGTAAAGTCATTGCGGAAAATATTCTATAGTTAGAGATGAGTTCATTTCACTTTTTTATATCAATTAAACGGAAACGAAAATGCGACAGTAAAAAGAGATAAACACTATCTAGGACCATGGCAACGGTGGACTGTTGGTGGTGGAGGAGGTGGGTCTAGGTGGGAAATGAGGAATGGTATTGCATATGTCACTCTTCCTACACACCGCTGATGGCGTTGATTTTTTCTGAAGAGCATCTTTGTGTAACTGGCGGAGAGTTAGAGAACTCTGTAGTACTAGTCTCGAAAGACTGATGGTGGCTTGATGACCGGGGTGACCCTAGGAGAACCTACAGCCGTGTGAACCGTCACACCCCGGACTGTCGAAGGGGCGGGATGATTGCTGATGGATGCCAATGCAATCTCAGCCCATCATAGCGGAAGTCATTCTGTAGCACGAATCCGTTGGCTAAATCAAGAAAGTAGTACGACCGCAGACGCAGAATAACGTCTTGAATTTTTTTTTTTGATGAACTTTTACTGCTTCAACAGATTGAGAGGTGGCATAGCTCTTAGTAGTCTGAACCTGTGTACATAGTAACTCGACACAAAGGTCCACTATGGGAAACCTAGACTTGGGCGATTACGTTTTAGGCGTACCGAACCTATGGCGCAAAAGAGGGTCGAACCACTACTCGGGTTGCTAAGGTATATTATCATAATAACAATAAGATCAATAATAATGTTTTTTTTTGCCAAAAATTCAACTAGTTCGATAATAGCCCTAGTAGTAAGAACTGTGTCGCAGCTATTAACGCCCATCTCCAAACAAATAAACGCAAATACAAATTTACTAAAATTAAAAACATAACATATGTTATTCAGTTTGATCGAGTGTGTGTGTACAAGGTTGCGTGTATTGAAGTGTAGAGTATGTGTAAGTATGAGTATGAAGTGAGGGGAAGATTACTCTGAGGATCTTTATAGTGCTTTTAAAAGATCTCCTGTATATTAATACGAGAGGGTTTGGAGCCATTCAGTTATAAATGCATTGCATACTTGCAATGATAACGGGTATATATGTAATAGTTTATTTACTTCATTGTACAATAAAGGAATTAATAAAATTGACGTCTAGCGATTAATCAGTTGTGTGTGCCACTATGGTGCAAACCCTATCATGTCTGCGCTGTATAGACTTCTACGTTTCGAACGATCTTTCATGACAGTTTTTATTCTTTAACCACCGTAGATTTCAAAATCGGTCACTAGCTATAAAGTAGGACGATGAACTCGTTTCTTAGGAACACTCATCTAATATTTCTCGTCCGCAGTTGCCAAAAAAACAATTATAATGGCTCCGAAGAAAATAAATCTTGGTTTTAATGTTCTTATGTCGATTTATGACTGTTTTATTCCCATTTATAACTTCTCTGTATTTTTTTAATAAAATGTTCTAGGTATTAAACGATTGTCTAAATATAACACGCGATATCCTCACCACCTGTCACATATGGGACCTAATAAAGAAAACTAAAAGAACTTATCGGATCAACACCACTCTCGAAACTTATGCCATTTTCATGGATGCCAGTGTCAGAATTGTACCAAATCAAAATGAAACCACACGGGAAGCACCAGTTTTCAAATGAAAAAGGAATCATTAAAATCGGTTCACCCAGTCGAAAGTTACCCTACAATATCACGCCGACCAATTTGTATGATTCATTTTTTTGGAAAGGAAATAGTCTAAGGGTAGTTTGATGAGAGTTTAGGTTTGGTTCAAATTTTTTTCTCGTAATATTACTACGATAATTTAGAAATACAAAGAAAGTGTCCGCGATTAATAGCGTTTAACGTTTGTTTCGTTTTGAAGTCGATTTCTATTTTTACTCGTAAATATACTTGTGTTTAAAAAAGGTGTCTTAACCAGATCACGTCATGGCATAGGATACTTTGGATTCAGCCCCGTAGTAGAATAATGCACAGTATCCCCTGGGGCCTCGGGTTCACTGGGCGACAAGGGTGGGCGCCTGTGTCTAAAGTTGACCCGGGAAAAAGGCAACATCTGCTGACCCGTTTCACCTTGTACTGCGACGGCATAGAGGGAATGGGATAACCTTCCCCCTTGTGCTCTCCGAGAACACAGTGCAGCGAGGCTACGGTGCGTTCCACTGGAGATCCCAGAGCCCCTCACCATACACCGAGGAAGTGGCACCGAGAGGGTCTGTGGGTTCTGGGGGGAAGGCGGGGTATCTTCTTGAAGATCCCCCTCAACAAAAAAAAAAATGATACATTGGATTGTTCCAAAGCCGAAGCAATCTGTAAAATCGGGAGCCATATAGACGTAGAATGCAATTTGCCGGGATGTGGGTCAGCGTGGAATTAAGCGGTGCTTGATTAGATTGGCAACGGATCAGTCTCCGTCCCGGGTTACTGCGCAAATGGGCTGCACAATGTATATTCATAGCTTAGTAACTAATGATATAACAATCGCCGGTTCAAATCCCAGTAGGCTTGTACCAAAGTATGCCGTTTTTCCATTTTTAAGTGCGCGAGTATGTTTACATGTAAACACAAAAACCGACTTCTTTTAATGAAAATTATCTAACACATGACTTTCCACACGATGGTTTCCTTCAACGCGGAGCGCGTGGTGGAAAGTGGAAAGATTATAATGTGATATATTCATTCATCTCTAAGTTGATGATTTTGTCACCAGAGCGGGTTTAAATAATTATTGCTCCTACGCAGCCTTCGTAATGTATTTTCAAGACTTGTTTACATAATATGGATAATAACCTCTTGTCTACATCACTACAAGAGTCCAAGTTCACCCGTTAACCTTCGCCCAGTGCTCTGAACAGCGCCACTGTTCGAGACCCGCTCGAAATGCTCTAATTATAATTTATTCGTGTGTTTACTCGCGGAAGGCGCCGCGCCTCGCTAAATAAACTGCGCAGTTGGAATGTCCAGACGTGATGTTTGTGGAATAACGCCGGTAAACTCCCAATTGATGTTTCTTTAACAATTCATTCATAATACGCTCCCTCCCAACATATGAAATAAGACGCACACGTACTACATAATCGGACTGAAGCAAGTCGAAGTCGAAGGGAACCTTGCTTTAAGTTATCTGCAGCCCTGTAGTTCTGGGCTCTCAAGAATAAGACCACGGTATCAAGTGTCGTACAAATGTCGGCCTGAGTCGTCCACCAAAGTGGACCCGGGAAGAAGGCGGCATCGGCTGGCCCGTGTCGCCTTGCGCTGCGAGGGCAGGGGACGTGGTCTCCTTGCGCACAGTGGGCTCTGGTGCGTTCCACTGGAGATCCCGGAGCCCCTCGTCATGCACCGAGGAAAGAGCCACCGGGGAGGTTTTAGTGGGTAAGAACCCCACATAACCGCCGCCTTCCCCAGAAGGCGGGGTATCTTTCTGAAGATTTCCTCCCCGTCAACAAAATCTATATAAAAGAGAAAGTGTGTGGGGTTGATCCGTATAGGCTCCGAAACGGCTGGACTGATTTCAATGAAACTTCCAGGGAATCTTCAGATTGCGAGTAATACTATTTGGTGACGATCGGAGCACTCCTCTTTGAAACAAGCCATACCACTACGTATTTTATTTCTGACATTAACTTGAGCCCGATATGTTTTGTATAAATGATAAGAATGATTTACTGAAATGTACATGGGTGTAAGTAATGATCTTCACTCGCTCGAGAAGAGAACAGAAGAGAATGAATACGGAGATAAATGAATAATATAATATTTTGTGAGAGTTATATTAAATATTTAATGATGTAAGTTCATTGTTTATGGAAGGCGCTGGTCTCCTTCTGTGAGTCAGTAATGACGCAGAAGGAGACCGCAGAACGGATCGGGAGAGGGCCGATCCCGTTCGGAGATGGCGCAGGCGGGCCGGGGCAGACCGGCCCGCAACCCTGTAGTTCTCGGCTGTCAAGAATAAGACTACGGTATCCCCTGCCTGTCGTAGAAGGCGACTAAAAGGGGCCTCGGGTTCACTGGGCGACAAGGTCAAAGGCCTGAGTCGTCCACCAAAGTGGACCCGGGAAGAAGGCGGCATCGGCTGGCCCGTGTCGCCTTGCGCTGCGAGGGCAGGGGGACGTGGTCTCCTTGCGCACAGCGCAGAGGGGCTCTGGTGCGTTCCACTGGAGATCCCGGAGCCCCTCGTCATGCACCGAGGAAAGAGCCACCGGGGAGGTTTTAGTGGGTAAGAACCCCACATAACCGCCGCCTTCCCCCCAGAAGGCGGGGTATCTTTCTGAAGATTTCCTCCCCGTCAACAAAATCTATATAAAAGAGAAAGTGTGTGGGTTTGATCCGTATAGGCTCCGAAACGGCTGGACCGATTTCAATTAAACTTTCAGGGAATCTTCAGATTGCGAGTAATCCTATTTGGTGACGATCGGAGCACTCCTCTTTTTGAACTGTCAAACAAGCTTTTATTTCTGACATTAACTTGAACCCGATATGTTTTTGTATAAATGATAAGAATGATTTACTGAAATGTACATGGGTAATGATCTTCACCCGCTCGAGAAGAGAACACAAGAGAATGAATACGGAGAGAAATGAATAATTTAATATATTGTGAAAGTGATATTAAATATTTAATGATGTAAGTTCATTGTTTAAATAAAATAAAGCAAAATCTAGCCCGGCGGGGTACGCTAGTAATTAATACATATAAACCGACTTCAAATCAAACCAAACGTGATGGAACAAATATAAAACGCATCAAAGTTATATTACGAAGTTCTGGCACCTATATTCTCTTTCATCACTATCAGCCTAGGTCTATCCAATGCTGGAAACAGCCATTCCCTAATGCCTTCCACCTTATATGATCTTACGCTTTCCGCATCCAACCACTTCTAGCTCGGTATAAGGTCGTCGGTCCATCTGGAGGGCACCCTACGTTTTTCCGACCCATACGCTGCCTCCATGCCTTTCCTCCCCATCTGCCGTCAGATGTGAGACGGTAAGAACTATGTCTACCTCAGTTCTCCTTCAAATTTCTTCGTTTCGAATTCTATCGATCTAATGCCGAGCATTGCTCGTTGTGCGATTTTAAGTTTGTGGATCAGCCCAACGGTCAGAGTACAAGTGTCATTGTTCCTTCACTTTTATGTTCGTTGTCGTTAAGTTGTAATAGACACTAATAAAGACAGAATTGAGAAACACGTCCATTTTTTAAAGTTGGTTAAAAAACAAAGAAACGTCAAAAGTTGAACGTTAAATGATTACGTTCGATAAACATTCCGCATGAGAGGCGTATTAATAACGCAGCATCCGATGTGCAATTAGTTTGAGTCGCGCGGCACCGGGCGGGCGCCGGGACGCGTGGCGACGCTAATTCCCTGCCCCGAGCCCGTGCACAATGACCCACTTCCACCGGGAACATCGCTTCAACGACCTGCTTCTATTTCCAGTTGTTTCTACGTGTGTTACTACAGACTGGCGGTTGTATACTATGACAAGATTTTGTTAAAATAATAAAGACGAGTGGTCGATGTATTATTGAATTTCAAATCCAGGAATGGGAGCAAAGAAGCTGTTTATATATTAATGTCCTTTTCTTTACTTCTCGTGTACAAAATTCAATGATGATCGGTTGAATAGTTAGAACGTGTACTTTGCAATCGTAACCATGTAGAATAGAATAGAATAAAAGTTTACTTGTTATATATGTCATTATTTTAAAAATAAATTAGCAGTTAGTATGGGAAATTTCGTATTTCTCCGTCCGCGGGATTTTCGTTAAAAAGTGTTTTGCTTCACGTGCTAATATTATAATAATAACTCAACTTTCTAACAAGTATATACTTTGAGAGAACAATGCTTTTTAATGTTGTTGTCTGACCCGACCTCAGAGGAAGCGAGGAATCTGGTAGCTATGGCCATGTAACATTGATGACTTTCTTTCTCGCTTCATGTGATCTATGTGTGTGTTACCAAGGTAAGGGTATGATGGGGCTGACATGCCCAAAAGGGTAGTCGCTAGAAAAATCAAAAAAGTATACATCTAAAGTTTTCACGTTTTTTTAATACTAGCGGGAAAGACAGAGACAGTTTTCGCTATTCCCTTTGCCAGGCTACTACACGTAACATTTCAACTGAGATCAAAAAGAAAATAATACGTATATTTTGTGCCCCCTAACAGAAGCAAATGAAAGGAAACCAATTGAACGGGTCAATTGATTTAGCCTCAAAGAAATGTGCCGTAATCGGGCGGGAAATGTCCTTGGTGCCTGGAAATAGGGAGATGTATTCATTCGTTATAATGCTAACAATTGCGGAAGGTCATTCCATAATACGATTCCTATTGTAGTTTTCGGACTCGTCTTGCACGCTGCTTTGTATTCTCCATTCTTCTGTATGCCGTCGAGGCTTGGACTATGACCGTGCCCATGTGCAAAAAAGTTCAACCTTTCGAAATGTGGGTTTACATAAGAATATTAAGGATATCCTGGAAAGACAAAGTACGCAACGTAGTAGTGCTGCAAAGAATTGGAAAGAAGGTTGAAGTTCTTAACTAAACTGATGTTGATAATTTGAATTTAAGTCTTCATTTTGCATTTCTATCGGCCAATGGCATTTATTTTTTTCAGTTTATATAGCGAAAACTACGGAAGGTATAGACGTAATAATCACACCAAAACGAATCGTGTTTCGGAGAAGGTTTTCGTCTAAATTATAACACTACGAAAGTTACTTTCAGAGTAAAAGACAGTCCAGTCAACTCCAGAACTAATAAATCAATATCGTCAGTCTTGCTGGCGCCACATCCTGTCTGTGACGTAATATATTTTGATGCACGGCGCTATTACAAATTCAGTGACGTCATAAAATCAACTTATACAGTATGCGACAGGAATAGCCTTGGAGATGCGTCATAACACAATAGGAAGTAATACATTTTTAATTCCACAATACCTATAGATAGGGACTTATTGTGATTTGGGGACCTTCAAGAAACGAACCGACCTCCAAATGCCACCTGCCTGCCACCTCTCAATCCGGTGAATCAGTGAAGGCTAGCGGCCCTGGCCAACTGTGTGCTCTGGTCGTGCCCACTGTATGATGATTTGCGTGCTAGACTACTAAATGGTCTGACACGTATGTGTCCGGGTCCTGTCTACTTCCACGATCTGGTCTCCTCGGAGGGCAACTTCCTCAAGTTTAGGGAATTTGCACATGCTTGGCACAAAGAAGGACCCGCTAAAAAGTCGTCTGGCGCTGTCGAGCGAGCCATTATGTTGCGTGCCGCAGGGTCTCTTAAGGGGGTGAGCTCCGAATGGTGGAGGTGATAAAGAGCTTGTAGGGTGTCAAGAAGGTGCGTGTGGGGCCACACGGCCAGACCACGCGTACCCTCCCGAGTTTCGGCCCATATAACTGCGACGTTGTTGGGGCTGTGGGAGGTGGCGGCCAACTGTGTAGTTCGTCATTTAAAAAAACCATTGTATGCTGTCCTTACTCATAAACGCGATGGGACTCATTTCATTATTTTTATAATATTGTATTCAATAAATAAACTTATATCTCAAAACTGCAGTGCATGTCATCAAATAATTCATATATGACGATATAAGTTTTAAAAAAATTATAACGTCATATATATTTAACATAGTTAAGTGCTTCATTCGCATTTACTTTGTTATCTTGTTACTTGTTTTTAATGCTAAGTAAGTCTTTAAGTGTGATATGTACTAAGTAATATTTGCTTAAAATTCCTATATAATAAATAAGTTGATTATGACATTGAAAGCGGCGTGACACCAAAAAATATTTTACAATGACGATTATAAATGACAACGATACGTTTGGAGCCAAGGAATCTGCGCTGACCTGAATAATTATTATTTGCAAGACCACTTCATGGTGACCTAGTAATAAAGTGAAAAGAACTATTTGTGTTCCAGCCAAAAATTATTCAATCTGACAGCTGTCATATGAGCGTTGTCAAAGTTCTTAAAAATAAACATCATTCTTAATTTGATTTACCGTCCGGCTTAATGTCAATTTATATTTATTACAACATACAATTTATTTTATTATATTTTTTACAGTTTATATTAATAAAAATATGATAAAAAAATAGCTATGAATTATAAATAGTATATTATATAGTAGTATCAAGTAATTTATCGTAATCTCACATTCATACACACTGACACATATGCACGCTCACACACACGCACACATACATATAATAATTTTATATTAATTAACTTTAACAAAAATAAAATATGATACGATAAAGGAAGAACTGGTTCTTCTGGCACAAGTATATTTTATACTTATCCAAACATGTTTTATACGTTTTGTTTTTGAAAATAAATATTATATTTATTTATTTATTTAAAGTTAAATATGTATTTATTAATATATAATTTACAGTTTTATATTTCAGAAAAGCTTATTAGATCCCACATTTGAGAGTGGGTGAACCAATCGCGAAAATGTAATATATCATCATTAAATGAACATGTGAAGGAAAAACTTTGTACCCCTTCTTACGAATGCAGAATGCTAACACTTTTTTTTTTAATTATGCACACAAAAATCACACACTACGATGCGTTCGATAGACAAATCCACGTGGGATTATACGGTTGCTTGGCAACAAAGTAACTATGATGAATGATGACTGACAGATTTACGGAATAAGTTACAAGATGCGAATTATGTGTGATTTGAATGTTACAATTCTTGAGTTATGGCAACCCCTAGTATTTAAAGTAACTTTAAAAAATTCATCGTCATACAAAAAGGTTTAATTGGCTCACATAACCTGAAATTAAATAAAAATCTCACCTAGTGATGTAGTCCTGCCTTTCCACAATGTTCTGCAGTCCTACAGCATCACGCAGCTGCACCACCAAGGCGGCTCGTACAGCCTCCGCGCATCTGTACTCTTCAATCCTCTCTGATAATACCTGGTAAATTGATCATCATGAAATTATTATACCGCTCAATAACATGACACCGCGTTATATACGCTGTCTGCTCGTGGTAGTTGTGTCCGAGCGGTTGCCTCAAGTTGCATAGTACGCTAGTAACCCGAGTTCGATCCCAGGTGCCGGCACCAATGAAATTGTTTGTTGTAATTTTAAGTGCTGATTTATCATGCGTTTGGCGGTGAAGGAAAACATGATGAGGAAATCTACATGTATTTCAAATCAAAATTCAAAACAAATGTAAAGTTCGCCAAAGCACACTAGGGCTTATCGGCTAGTCCGTGTCACCTTGCACTGAGAGAGCACAGGGTGGAAGGACTAACCTCCCACTCGGGACGTGCTCTCCGAATAGCACAGTGCAGAGGGGCTCCCGTGCGTTCCACTGGAGATCCCGGAGACCCTTACCATGCACCGAGGAATAGCCACCGGGGGGGTTTTAGCTTAGTGGGTAACAACCCAACATAAGGGGTATCTTGTTGACTTTATTCCCCGTCAAGACGCGGGCGCGGCAGTATCTTGACCTCCGAGATGGCAGAACCTGTTTCATTCGAATTTCTAGAAATTCCATAGCTAACACTTCAAGAAGCCATGGCGCTTCGAAGAAACTCCAGCAACGCTCCCATCAATAAAATCTTAATATCTTACACATTAAAACACACAAAAACTAACCTTGACGTCATCCGAATACACTGGAGAATGCTTAAAGACATCCTTCTTCACCACAGCCACATACGGCCCCTGTACGCCGCCGACGAACTTCTCACAGTTGAAGAACAACGCGTCCTTCCTCACCATACCTTCTTCGACTCCAAGAAAAGTCGGATTCATATCCACATTGGAAGTGGGAGCCACAAGAGTGTAGTCCCAGAAGGACCACGCCCCGTACTGATGAAGTAGCAGGGTCGTAGCCACATCGTCAGCGAAGACGCCGGTGAGTTTAGAAGCAGCTGGGAAGAACCCGATCATGCGCTTCCCAGTGCCGGTATTCTGCTGAAGCCTTAGCTCCAAATTGTTCAGGTCTATGAACCCCTCCTTGGATTCCGGGATCTTGATTATCTGAAAAGATAAATTCCTATTAGTATTCTGCGCATTCACACTTTTGGAATTGATTCAATGCCGTCATCATGAGCAGAAATAAAGGGTCGGTTAAGAAAGTTTGAATATCTCGGAAGATAAAGACGCTAGCTAACTGAAATAAATTGTGCATGATAGACAATTAAATAACGTTTACGTCAGTTATCCTTTTTCGTTTAAGTTATTGTTTTTTTTAAATTTTATTAATAAATCAAATATAATGTCATTTATTTTACTACTACGTAGCTTTACAAGTGAACTTAACCCATAGTTATATTATATATATACATAAAGAAAATTAAAAATTCTATGGACTTTGGTATTAGGTCGCCTCTACGGCGTAGGCCTCTCCTAAACCTTTCTTTATATATCTTACGTTTGTGTTTTTCGCATCCAAGGATATAAGTCATATGTATATATATATATATATATATATAAAACATATGAGAACCACATATGTTTTCTGAAAACATTTCATCTTTTACTTGGTCTATCGATCTGTATTAACAGATATCAAATAATGTTTAAATAGTCGACAACGCACCTAAAATTTGTCGAATGATCTCTTAGCTTTAAGTGAGCCGAATGATCTTTTGGCATTTCTCCTACAAAATAAAAAAAAATGGGTGCGTGTACTAGTGTGGAAATGTCTAAGTGTCACTTAAAAATAGTTTTTAAATGAATACAAATAATTTGAAGCGTCAATAGCCTAATGGCTTAGGGTACGGCCTGCGAATCGTAAGGTCGTGGGTTCGAATCCACCATTCGACTATTGCCGTGAACCTTGTCCTAGCACAAGCTTAATCTTAATTGGAATGGTTAACAAGATTGTTAGTAATATTTTTGGAAAAAAAAAGAAATATTGCAAGCTTTCTTTTATAAAAAAAAATAATTTAATCAATATAAATAAAAATGATATTAAATATTAATATTTTAATTAATATCAATAGGTAAATGTATTAACATACGGATAGTTAACTTCAATTATATTGAAGCACTGTAAAGAGGTTATAAGCACATTTTTTTTGCTTTGACCGGTCATCACTTTTCATAACGCGCCTGAAGAAGCATGCAGCTTCAACCTGTATAAAGAAAAATCGCGTAACGAAATATAACTTCAAAAAAAGTTTGCTTACGTAATGGCTTCTCATGTACTCGAACTGTCATCAACTATTCTCGTCTATTACAATACAATGTAAGCACGCTATCTGATTTCTCGGTTATTAACCTACCATTTCCAAAAGGCAGGAGCTCCGGTCAAAGACCGTTCACGCTTTTGGGTGTTCGCAATCTGATAAGTTAAGACCAAGAATAACTTATCATTGAAATTCTAAAAGCTATTGGAGCGTGACGTGGGTACTAAGTTAATAGGTTTGTAGTAGATACCAATAAACTGTTTAAACATGCATACAAATTTTTGTATACGAGGGTAGTTTAATAAGCAGATGTCAGTATTCATATACAAAATAGCTGCGCCCTCATGGTGGTATATGTATATATATATATATATATATATATATAAAAGGACCTAACTTAGTTACTCCTTATTACATCAGCTATCTGCCAGTGAAAGTCCTGTCAAAATTGGTCAGACCTTCCACATATTGCGCGTAAGCGTCAATAGCCTAATGGTTTAGGGTACGGCCTGTGAATCGTAAGGTCGTGGGTTCGAATCCACCATTCGACTATTGCCGTGAACCATGTCCTAGCACAAGCTTAAGCTTAGTTGGAATGGTTAACAAGATTGTTAGTAATATTTCTGAAAAAAGAAATATTGCTAGCTTTCTTATATATATATTAGCCGAAACAAACAAACAGACAGAGTTTTTTAATTTAATTTAAAAAGCGGTTATTTTAATATTACAAGCAGACAGTACAAAATTATATATTTATATATTTAAAACCGTCATTATATTAAATTGCCAAAAATATATTTTTTTTCATCTATTCACGAAAGCGCAGAAATCTGAATCTAGATGTTGACCCTACAACCAAACACCGAGCACAAATTTTAAGGAAGTGATTTTTTCGTACATAAAATACTGACAAGTATATTTACGAATAATAACACAAAACCGACTTCAAAGTCGACTTTCTTCTTTGTATTTCAATTGTCAATTTGAATTAATTAGAAGCTAAACAAACTGTCATCAAACTACTCTTAACAATAAATATATATATATATATATTAATTCGTCCATTTATGGCGTACATACTTGATGCACATTTAAGACATGGTTTTCTCATGGATGCCATTGTCGGAATTGGACCAAAGTTCCTCCTCCTTTTTGAAATGGGTTGAAAAAACGACATGTTTGTGCCCGGTGTATGGCGACCTATCACATATAAGACCTAATGAGATTGGTGAAAAACACAGCGGAACCTGTATCTATATGTCTACCCCGCTAGAGTTATAAGGATGTGGGAATTTATTTCGTTTTCATGCTTGAAGCACTACTACGTACAAGTAATTGACAAACAATCTTGACATATTAAGGTCTGTGACTCTAAATAAGTAACGTTTATTTGTTCGTTCTCCACTTTAAGAGGCCAAGGTAAGCGAAGTTACACTTGGGGAAGGCTTTACTCCTTATAAGGGTTATATCTGGTGTCTAAGAGTTGGATAATAAGTCTTTGATCTTGCGGAAATATTTTTTTATATCATTCGCGATACGATCTTTCCTGTCCCTGAAACACGTTTCCTTTCTGCAAGTTATTTTTAAAAATAATTATGTTACGGCCTTTACAAGTACATATGTTTCACCGTTGGGCACAGGCCTTGTCTGCAAAGAGATTGGCAGACTTCCCATTGAAAATAAGCCTAACTGATAAGGTGTAAGATGTTTTTCTTCACCACCGAGCGCAAATGAGTCCTTAATAATTAAACAACAAATTTATTGGTGCTGGTACCCGGGATCGAACTCGGGATACTGGCGTACTACGCAACTTAAGGCCAGAAGCACTGAACTACCACCTGGCTCTGAGAAAAGTTATTTTTAACTTTTATTATTTAAACAGTTTTTTGAAAAAAAATGTCCAGTCAGTCAATTTGAAAAATTCCAAAAAATTTTAGCTAAATATCTAAATATATTAATAAATGGGGAAACTACTAATCGGGCTAGAAATTCGACACAAGGGTCCCTCCGGTGAGGGGTCCCCCTGGTGAGGGCTAACCTCGGCTTGGACGGTTACTACATTACGCGTAAGAATTCCGATCCGAGGGCGCCCGAGAGGGCCGAACCACAACTCGGTCAGTTGCTATTTTATTAATTAAACTAATGGGACCATCTAAGCTAAACTAACTTATATGACACACCGGGAAGCGTTGGCGCTGGGAGAAGAAGTGGCTGAAGAAACTCCAGCAACGCTCCTAATTCTATCCAGGGGGCGGGCCTTTCCCATAATACTATATCGCGCAAGGATAACAATCACGAATCTGTCGGTAATTTTTATCGGAAAACAGCCGTGTAACGGCACGAACGGGTAAAAAAGACTCTCAATGATTTAAGTAGCCCCGTACAATCAAATCTTTGTAAAAAAAATTAAATAGAATCTTATAAAACTCTTTTAAGACGAACAGACAACTTAAAATACAGATAAGTCACGTTCAGCCACGTAAAGAAGTGTGCCCGCTTCCATTTTACTCTGAAAATAAATATCAAAGGCTGGCGCAATTTATTTGTTTCGTTGTGTTCATTCTGGAACACAACATGAAATTGAACTTTTTTTATTGTTGACGGGGAGGAAATCATCAGATACCCAGCCTTCTAGGGGGAAGGCAGGGTTATGTGTGGTTTTTACCCACTAAAACTCCCCGGTGCACCCTTCCTCGGTGCATGGTGAGGGGCTCCGGTATCTCCAGGGAAAGCACCGGAGCACGTCCTGGGGGGAGGCCGATGTCGCCTTCTTCCCGGGACCACCTTTGCGGACGACAAAGGGGACCTTTGTCGTCCAATGAACCCGAAGAATCGAAGCCTTATTCTACGAGCCCAGAACTACAGGGCTGATGAAATTGAACCTAGGCCGAGCCAGTATCGTAGACTTCTTTTTTTTTTAATGTCACAACGGCTTTTGGCTACTAAAGTGTGGTCTGTTTCAGAGCTGTAAAACCCTTTGTCTTTACGTGAACCGATGTGCCATACTCTAGCTCCCCAACGTGGGTGGTTAGGGATTTTCTAGTTCTACTTTCATTCATTCTCTTTTTATTTGTTAGTTTATACAGTTTACAGTTTATATTTATTACATTTTTATTCTACTAACATATTACATACTTAAGTATCGTAGACGTTAGCCTCTTCCAGAAATATAATTTATACATAATCTGTGATTGTAGACTTTGAAAAAGCTTGGAAGATCCTAAAATTGCACGCTCAGATGATTTATTTTATCACCTTCATTTAATTAATTAGTAAAACAAACAAGTGTATTTATGAGTAAAAACAAAAACCGACTTCAAATCGAATCAAACGCCAAACGCTATTACTTGCGTACGCCCTCTTTGTATTTCCAAATTACCGTAGGAATTACGTAAAATAATTAATCAGATCCTAACTAAACTCTCATTAAATTACTCTTGAAGTACATTCTCTCCCATAAAAAAACGAATCATCGGAATCGGTTGGGGTGATATTGAGTTATTCGTCTATATATTATGGCGCACATAATTGATCCAAATTTAAGACTGAAATAGTTTTCTCAAGGATTTCTATGTATTAAAATGGGACCACACGGGAAGCACATAAAAAACCATACAGACGAATCGAGACCGTATTTCAGTCATTGTTTTTAAAACTTTGAGTGCACAAACATTGCAAAAAATACAGAATTAACTACCTCCTTCTTTTTTGTAGTCGGTTAAAAACATATGAAACAGTTGCAAGTGCTCTATCGGTGTAAAACAAGTGATTTCCAGTTCTGTGCGCATTGGAATTGGAATGCAAATAGGAATTTGCCGATCGTAATACGTAAGTGCGTACTCCGATACTTAGGGTTTACACTTACGTTAAACTAAAAATAATTTTCAAGTTACGATTTAAACGGGCGTTTCGAATCCAACATGCCTTCTTCAGGGTAAACCATTAGGCCACACGGTACGGTAGTTAGAAACTATTTTAGAACATAGATTTCTTCAGTTGTAACACCAATTTTACCCTAGTCTACACCAAACAGTGTGTATATTTGAAACTGATATTTAGATTTTTTGAACCGACTTCAAAAAAACTGTGAGGTTCTCGTATCGTTTGTATTTCTGCAAACATAGCGACGTCATTTATGAACGGAATTTTATTTTTGTTTTTCGTTGATAAGCTCGTATAAAAGCTTAATCGGTCACCGACGTCTGCCCTACAATTACGTTCATTTGTAGCATATATTTAATTTGCCTTTTTTACTTTTAGTCAAAAAAATACTTGCATCAGATTCTGTACGTATCTGTATATATAAAAGAGAAAGTGTGTGGGTATGTTCCATAGAGACTCCGAAACGGCTGGACCGATTACAATGGAACTTTCATGGAATCTTCAGATTGACCTAACGAGTAATTCTGTAAATTTTGGCGACCGATCGAAGCACTCCTATTTTTGAACTGTCAAATACAGTTTTTATTTACTATGATGATATTCTATTATTTTGACAAATTGTATTGACACATGCGTTGTGTATATTTATGTCATTATGAACCATATTGAAGTACGATATATTGCATGTATATTAACACAAATAAATTATTTTCGTAATTTTCTATTCGATTTGAAGTCGATTTTTTCTTTTTATCCATAAATATACATGTCAAGTTAAAGTACAGCCCTAAGTATGGGCATGTAATAAAGAAACTGTTATTACAACCTTGAATTTACGTAATAGGTGCGATAGCTTGCTTAGTTATCGAAGGACGTGACCGTTACGAAGTATATTCCACTTGACAATGCGCATTTAATACGTCGTCGTATAGAGAATAGTTAATTGAATAAAACTATTTTTTTTATAGACGAACTACACATGATAATCTCGTATTCTACTTTGCCAATACTTTTTTAACATATATGATTATGACCAGAAAGAAATAGGAAAGTATATGCATACTCTATCCTAATTTTATGCGTCATCTTGTCTGAAGGAACTAAATTGACTACTTCATTTGTCGAACGGTTGGAATTAGTTGAATTGGCAACATTTCGACTGTTGGAAAACATCTATTCATTATTTACAGCCAGTGTGGATGCACGCGTACGCGCTATCAGTCTGTAGAAGTCTCTTTCTGTATCCATAAGACAATCTAAACATGATTCACCGGATTGAGAGGCGGCATAGCTCTTAGGCTTAGCCTGAAACTCTAGATAAAACTATTTTTACGGATTTTAATCTTATTTTAATAGAGAAAGACTGGACAAATCTGCTATTCGCTAATTACATTTCACTATAAAACCAACTTATTATATGCTATGATAGTTCAAGTTTCTAGTAGATTTTTTTATTACTATGTGTGTATTTGATATTCATTAATTGATTTCAATTCATCGATAAATTTGGAAGATTTTAATATATAAATTATTATGTTTTTATTTATTTTTAAACCAAGACCAAGATTTTTACAATATTTATATAAAAAGTACAGTATACAAGAAAATCATACAAAGTATAAAAACATTACAAAAACCTAACCTAGTGTGTGCCACCTGTAACGACACAGGGCCCAAGCAACCGGTGGTTAGGGTGACACAGAGAGAAACCTCCTGACGATGCGTGCCGTGTCCAGGAGTACTGCCTTCTGCATATAACGCTTTACCCAGCCATCTAGCGAAAATTTCTTAAGATGTTGATCGAGACTTTTCGCTAATAGACCGTTTGCAGAAACAACTATCGGGACATTAATCGTAGAATGCACATCCCACATGGCTGTCACTGATTTGATGATTTTGTTTTTGGCAGATCGTGTTAAGGAGTTCCCCAAAGTCGATTTGTATAGTAATATAATGTAATAGATACAGTAGTACCGAATCTTTGTTAAAAGTACGGTAATTTTTATCGTTTTTTTTTAAATACTAAACAACTTTAATTAATAATTTAATGGTGTAGTCAAATAAATTACGTTTAACTTAAAGATATATTTTCTTAGATAGATAGATAAATCCTTTATTGCACCAAAATACATGTACAAAGGCGAACTTAATGCTATTTAGCATTTTCTTCCAGCTAACCTTTAGTGTTTAAGAGCAGACTAAGAGATATATAGATGCGTTGATAAAGGGCTCCAAATAATAGTTTTCTCATAAAGGAAGGAGGAAAAAGAAGGGTCAATCCGATGAAACAGTCCACTTCTCCGAGCATGCATCGTGCATTCCTCTCCTTGGTGTCCATCATATGACGGCAGCTTATACGTGGTCACGATCCTCAACAATAGACGAAGAAGTAGAAGAATGATGTTATAATATGTCTTATAAATATATTATTCAAACTCACCGTTATTGAATAGAACGATAAACAAAATCGTTCACACGCTTGCTTGTTGACAACATTATGTAACGTGATAACGGTATAATTTTATCTCAAGTTTTGTTATTGTTATTAACATACATACAATTGAATATATTATATAATTAATTCCGTAATTATTGCATTATCTTCTAACCTGTGGCGGGGTACATAGATACAATAATCGCTCTGAGTTTTTCATCAAGGTCCGTTTTTAACAATTTTCGAAAACAAACAAAGGCTAAAAGACTGCGCCTTGTTCCATTCATGACTGGTTCTTTTATTTTACTAACTGAGCCGTGGTAGCTCAGAGTCCGGGCGGTTGGCTCAAGTTGCATAGTACGCTAGCAACCCGAGATCGATCTCCGGTGACGGCACCAATAAATTTGTTGTTGCAATTTTATGTGCTGATTAACCACGCGCTCGGCGGTGAAGGAAAACATCGAGAGGAACATGTCTTAGAATTTTTTTCTAAGATTTGTGAAGTCTGCCAATCCACAATAGGGCCGCGAGGTGGACTATGCCCTTATACTCTCTTGAGAAGGCCTACGCCCAACAGTAGGACATATATATTATATAAAGGCTGTAAATAACTAACTATTTTACTAACTAGTCCTTTCTTTTTTTGGCATACAAGAGACGGCTATCGACTAAAACGTCCTAGTGTCCCGTCCTTCGACATGATCGGGCGAGAAGGGAGTCGCATTTACCATTTTGCCCTGGCAAAAGGCAGGCCCGGTGAGGGAAACCGGGCCTCACGTGCTTATGGAGGGGTTGCCGTGCTCACAAGGCTGGCTCCTAGATAGGTGGCGACGATTTTACTAACTTCTCTCCTGTGTAACTTTTATACTTCCTTTTTTCTTCCTTTATTCTTTACGGGGAGGAAATCTTCAGAAAGATACCCGGCCTTCTGGGGGGAAGGCGGCGGTTATATGGGGTTCTTACCCACTAAAACCTCCCCGGTGGCCCTTTCCTCGGTGCATGACGAGGGGCTCCGGGATCTCCAGTGGAACGCACCGGAGCCCCTCTGCACTGTGCTCAAGGAGAGCACGTCGCGGGGGGGGGGGAGGTTACTCCCTCCTCCTTTGTGCCCTCGCAGCGCAAGGCGACACGGGCCAGCCGATGTCGCCTTCTTCCCGGGTCCACTTTGGTGGACGACTCAGGCACCCACCCTTGTCGCCCAGTGAACCCGAGGCCCCTTTTAGTCGCCTTGTACGACAGGCAGGGGATACCGTAGTCTTATTCTTGAGAGCCCAGAACTACTTACTTACTGTCTTGAAGTTCGATGGTGAAACACGGATGAGGGAATAGTCATTCCTGAGCACACTATACGACCTGAGCACAGTGCTCAATACTAAACTAAATAACTAGGACACACCCTGTTAATGTTGTTACAAATAAAATTACCTCAGCATTAAACTCTCTCCACGTAGCCAACTGCCTCTCCGTCTCCCTCGATGATACAAAGAGGGCCACCCTCTGAGGTCTCAGCGCCCGTAGAAGCCTGGGCAAGGAGCCACCCAGCACGATGACGTCATCCGAACTCGCTCCAACTGCGCTACCAATTATCGCCTTTGACTCTGACCTGTCATGAACCAAAATGTAAAATGACAAATTATAAAATGTTATTTTTAGCGTAACTAATGTTTGCCGAGAGATTAATGCGTACAGGGAACTCTAACGCAGGGAGATATACAAATTACTATACACTTTTTATCGAAATTAAAATTGTTAGCTTCAGGATGTGTCGGCATCTATATCAAGTCATAAGTCTTATAAATATAGGAATATTTATCAGCTATTACTGCTTACAGATAATTGGAAAACAATAATATTTTGTAAATATATAAAATCTGTACATGTAAAAAAATACGCGAAAAGTATGTATCTATATATATAAAAGAGAAAGTATATGGGTTTGATCCGTATAGGCTCCTAAACAGCTAGACCGACTTCAATTATACTTTCAGGGAATCTTCAGATTGACCTGGCGATTAATCCTTTAAACGCATTTCCTCCCACGTGAAAAAAAAGACCTCGGTCCCATCGGCCATTTGTTCCTCGCGCTATGTTCCTTGCCCATTGCCACTTCATCTTGCTACGGTGGGCTACGTCCGTTCGCTTCGTTCGTCTGCGGATGGCGTAGAGATACTATTTCCGCTACTAATAAAAATACAATAGTATCTGTACTTACCTGTAGATATCACTTTGTCCAGAGGTGTAGGAGAGTGCAGTACACCTGGTGGCATGTGTCGGCAGCACGTCACGCCCGATGTACTCTTCAATCCATTGTATAGCTCTTCCAGACCCATTGTAGTCGCAGTACACAACTGTTGAAATAATTTACATAAATACTATGACGACTCCGATACTGATTTCTTATACTTACGCAAATTCTAATAATTACTACTTGTACAAAACCACTTTTCTACCGACTTCAACAATAGAGGAGGTTCTCAAGTAGGCTGTATGTATTTTTGTTTGTTACCTCTTAACTTTCGACTGGGTGAACCGATTTGGATGATTATTTTTTAGTTGAATACGTGGTCCCAAAGAATAAAACAATAATACTACATTTGAATTTGGAACCCGTCATCCTGTCATGAATAGAACAATGAAGACATGGCTTCGGCCATTAAAACTACCAAAATTCTCCCTTTCAAGACATGGCTGTATGGACTAAAGTCTTTTTGCCTTTCCCGCTAGGGATAAATTAATATCATAATCAACATGTCATGAATAGATATGTATAATCGTATGTACAATTATACATATGTAAAATTATATGTATGTAGTCTTTTCGATTTCGCTCCAATCTCCTTTAATTTCTATGTTCTAAAACTGTAGTAAGATTGTTAGAAATAGAATTACTCAAAATCATTCTTTTTTCAACCGACTTGAGAAAAAAAGTAGGTTCTCAGTTCGTTTGTATATTTTTTTTATGTTTGTTATCTCACAACTTTCTTTTGATTTTTATGATACTTTTTTGTTTGAAAGCCGGTGCTTTCCGTCTGGTCCTATTCTGACTATGGCACCCAAGAGAAAACCATATAAGTCTTAAATTTGGATTGAGTATTTGCGCGACAAATAGGCGAACAACTAATTACCACGCCAACCAATTTCGATTTTTTTTTTAATGACGAACTACACAGATTGGCCAGAGAAGCTGGCCTTGACTGCTTAACCGGATTGAGAGGTGGCATAGCTCCTAGGTCGCTTAGCCTGAACCTCTATCGCTAGCAACTCGACACAACGGTCCCCCGGTGGGGGGTTTGACCAATTTCGATGACTCATTTTTTATTGGGAAGGATATACTTCGAAGGTAGTTTGATAAGAGTTTGGTGAGTATCAGATTAATTCTATTTCATAATATCCCACGATAATTTGGAAATAAAAAGAGAGCGTCTGCGCGTACTGGCGTTTAACGTTTGATAGGATTTGATGTCGGTTTTTATAAATTAATTAATTATTTTTTTAACATTAGACTCGTTTTTAACTCATATTATTTTTCGCTTTTAAAAATGTGAACTTCTGTCAGTTATCACTAAAGATTTGGTGACCACAATTGTTGTTATACGTAAATTGAAATGTATATTACGGCATATAGTATATGTCATATTTAATCTTTTATCGCAACACTCAGATAATGTAGTGAAGAATACATGTCCTTCTGCAAAATATTGATCAATTAGAGATAAGATATTTGGCAACCCCGTCGGAGTAGGAGTGCCCGAAGTTCGTCGAACTTTGGTGCCAATGTCAGACAGGTTGGTCGTGCGTTGGACAAAAAAATGAATGACTATCCGCGACGTACTTATCTGTGTACAGTGCGCATGTTAATGCCAATGACAAATAAAAAGGCGGGCTTTTAGCGAGCAATGACAACACTTGGCACAGATAATGTAGGAGGATTGTCAAAGTCAATGAAGGTTTTATGCGCCAATAAAGTTTATACGTGTTACAACTTCAATTAATAAGTTAATGGTGTAGTTAAATAAATTACGTTTAACTTTAAGATACATTTTCTTAGATAGATAGATAGATAAATCCTTTATTGCACCAAAATACATGTACAAAGGCGAACTTAAGCTATTTAGCATTTTCTTCCACCTTTAGTGGTTAAGAGCAGACTAAGGGTAGTGCCGCTAAAAAAAAGAAAAATATTGTTTAAAAAAAACAAATATATTTATATTACATAGATAAATAAATATACATTTACTTATAAATACATAGATACGTCAATATATATAAATATAATAAAATACATTTACATGGAATAAATAAACGATAGTATATATACTACCAGTTTGTACTTTTCATTGTTTCAGAAGAAAGTATTCAGATACACGCGATTTAAAGACATTAGTTGACATTTTCTTATTAGAAATACTTTCACTTGTGCATAAATATCACGCCAAGATTTGCTAAATGTTAATAAATGTTTACAAATAGGCCCGAAATGATGCTGACTAGGCATTTCGGCTAAGCGTTGAACCCTAATCTTCTGTATATTTATATTTTTCAAAATTTCAACTATGTTTTTAAAAGTAAAACTTTGAGAATTGATTGAGGAGTAATCCGGTGAATGCCTTACGAAAAGTGTGATCGGAGAAGGCGAAGGGAAGTTGGGAGGTAGATATTAATTAGTGATAATAGAAAGAGTTAGGGTTCGCATATTTAAGACACAGTGCAGACCTAATGTCTCCATCACACTATTAGAGCAAGAGCAACGTCTACCAGCAGAACGACGTGCATGCACTTGGATCTTCGACTACCTTCAATACATACACGATACAAGACACATGCAAGCTGTGTTTCACGGCCTAGTATTCTCTGTGTTTTAGTCACTAAACCAGTTTTTATTTAAGATAAAATATATATATATTTAATTGTATGTACCGCTCAAGAACAAGGTATAGGAGCATATAAATCTCTAACATTAAATTTATAATACAGCAAGATAAAATTGAACAGAGGAAGTTGGCAACATTTGTGGCAATAAATCAGATAGAGAGTTTCTGGCCGAATATCAGACGGCAAGTTTCAATATTTGAGTTCGCAGTTTATAAACGTGGCTATATTTTTATGTTATACAAGAATTATGTAGTGATAACTTAATTTAATTCGTTCATTTTACGTTCTGATCGTCGAGGGTTCCAATATCACGCAGTTTGTACCGATAAAATCTCCATCTATTGGTTTTTAAGTCCAAAAAATCACTTGCAAAAAATATAAGACCGGTTTGTGGCAATGGACACTTGCTCTATATGGGAACTGTGTGGACCCAATGGAAACTAATAGATTTTAAGAAAAGTAGGCTGCTAAAAAAGGCGTGAGATGAGAGCTAGCAGTGCACGGTAGATATCGATATTACGTAAAATATCGATATATGGACGCGATATATCGCTTCAATATGATATTATCGAATCATCTGATATCAATATATTTCATCCGATATACGAAATATCGTAAGAAATTAAATAAAAAAGCATTCCATTCTTTTACTTGTGTGTTGACAACTTAAATAAAATAAAACCCTTACTTGCGCTGCCATCACGAAGAGTGTAGTGTAGTATGTTACTACACTACTACACTTGACGATGGCAGGACTCATTGTATAAATTTTATAACCTATGCATATAGTCTGTACTGCTAGCAGAATCAAATCAAATAGTCTGGACTGGTATCCGAAGTGAGAAGGGAGCAGAGAGGTCTCAGTTACACGCTGAGTACTCTATTAATAATATTCTATATTCAGGGCTAATGAATTATAAACAAATTTTAATATATGAAAAATATCGTTATATGAAAAACATCGATATATTTCTAGAATATATCGCGTAGTATCGATACATTATAGCGAAAAATGTATCGATATATTTTTGTCATGAACATCCGTAGTAAGAGCTTATTTCACTTTCGTAATAATTGCCAGATTGTATCTCTCCTCTCCGGTTAGTCGCATGTTAAGATAATTTAATACTATCCTTCAATGACAATATAAGTTGAAGGATGATTAAGAAACAAAAAACAAAACACAAACACTAATATAGTTTGACCCGTATCCGCCTTACAATTACAAAGTGGCCGGACAACCGCCAACCGCAACGTCAACAGAAGACAATTGTTATGCGAAATGAGCCCGCATTTGTCCCCCCAATAAACCGCAAACAATAACTGCTATTACGATAACAAAGTCACGCCCGTTATCCAGAAGGGTGGACAGAGATCATAGACTTCAACTACTACGACACTCGCTCCATTTACATATATCTGTACTTACAAAATCGTCTGTAAAGAATATCTTTGCACGTAAAGTACTATAATAATATTAATCACGACATATCTTCTTCTACGGATGATTGACTACGATCCCACCTGATGTTAAGTGGAAATGCAGTCCTGGATGGTAAGGCGCACTAGCTTAGTAAATGCCTATTCACTCTACTTTTGAAAACACGACATTGTAATTAAAAGGAGAGAAAGATGCGGGCAAACTATTCCAATCCCTTACTGTACGAACAATGAATGACGAAGCAAAGCACTTCGTTCGGGTTTGAGGGACACAACAAAAGGATGAAATCCCGCAGTGCGTCTTGAAGTCCAATGGTGGAACGGGGATGGGGGAACTAGATCAAGTAATTCCTTACCACACTCTCCGAAATGCAATCTGTAGAAAATCTTTTGATATCAATTCTTTCTATATGTTCGCTACACGTCGCACAATTGTGTCAAAATGAACATTCAGTGACATGGTTTCTAATTTTCGCTAGTTATATTATTTGATATTTCACTGACAGAGCAGTGGTAGCTCAGTGGTTATCGCCGCAAGGTTTTACGATCCGAGTTCCATCCCAGTGCCGGCACCAATGAATTTATTTGTTGAAATTTTAAGTGCTGATTAACAACGCGCTCGACGGTGATGGAATACATCGCAAGAATACCGATATGTGTTAGAAAATTTTCTACACCGAGAATCGAACTCGGGTTGCTAGCGTACTACACAACTTAAGGCGACAAGCCAGACACTGAGCTACTAAGGCTCTTCTAATTATAAATATTTGTAATATTCTTGTTAACCATTCCAACTAAGCTTAAGCTTGTTCTTGGAGATGGTTCTCCAAGAATATCACATCTGTAGTCGAATGGTGGATTCGAACATACGACCTTAAGATTCGAAGACCGTACCCCAAACCATTAGGCTATCGACGCTTCTTACTTGTAAATATTTTATTCAATTGATGTATTGGAAAACATTTAAAAGCTTTTATTATATGTCTTAACAAGAGGGGAGGTCAAAATTACTCGTAAAACTGTACTGCTTCTTTGAACAAGTTCAAGACAATGTTTCAAGTTGATAAAGCAGACATGAAATTATAACATCTCAAGGTGAACGAAGCAATAAGTGTTTATTTTTAGCGAATGTCAGAAAGGAAAGTCATTGGATTTAATGTTTTATTTTCTGAACTACTCTGATCAGTCAGGCGGCCTTCTTCATCACCGGGTTCTTGAGGGGATCCTGAAGTTCTTTAGGACGTAACTAGACGCAAGGGCTCACTAGAGGACTTAGCCTTGGGGGGTTGGGGTTCTCGGTCGGTAGCTTTATCGGAAACGTAGACATTCAAACGCTAAGCTTTAAGTGCCACTTCGATGGGCGTTTATGTCTACCCCACTCAGGTTAAGGGAATTTTCAACCGATTTCACAAAAGGAGAAGGTTTCCAATTCGTTTGTATGGTTTTTTGTATAACTTTCGACTGGGTGAACCGATTTTGATGATTCTTATTTTATTTGAAAGCTGGTACTTTCCGCCTGGTGGCCTGAAAAGGACATCGATATAAGTGTTATAAATAGAAGAATAACTAAATGTAACGCCAACAGATTTCGATGATTCATTTTATTGGAAAAGATGCCTAACCAAATTCTCATTAGTTTAATGAGAGTTTTGTTAGGCTCTGATTAATTCTATTTCGTAATATCCTACGATAATTCGGAAATACAAAGAAGGCATCTTGTATAGTAAAAATATTAGATTTTTTTTATGACGAACTACACAGATTGGCCAGAGAAGCTGGCCTTGACTGCTTCACCGTATTGAGAGGTGGCACAGCTCTTAGGTCGCTTAGCCTGAACCTCTATTGCTAGTAACTCGACACAAGGGCCCCCCGGTGAGGGGTAACCTCGGCTTGGACGGTTACATGTTACGCGTAAGCATTCCGATCCGAGGGTGCCCGAGAGGCCCGAACCACGACTCGGTCGGTTGCTATTTCATGGATAATCCAAGGGACATTCAAAGCTAAACTAACTTTGAGTGCCACTTCGGGAAGCGTTGGCGCTGGGAGAAGAAGTGGCCGAAGAAACTTCAGCAACGCTCCTAACATCTAAGGGTGGGGCCTGCCCATAAAATAGCGGTAACGCGCAATGATTATTCGCAACCTCCGACGGTCGCGAATGGACGCTTTGTGGATTTGTAGAGATCTAGCCTGTGCAATGGTAATCGCGTCGTCCGTATCGTCAAGAACGTGTCTCGGCCTCCGGGCGACGCGACGGAATTTATTATAGGAAGGCTTATAAGTGGCGGCACTTACAAGAAGTTTGTTAGAATGTTTGGTGGCAGTCTCGAAAAACCGTCGAGATGCCTGCTTAAAGAATTGGCAAAATATCACGCTGCATTTTCTGGTGTAACTATCATGTGTATGCGTTCTGTAGTTTGTAGTAGTGCAGTAAAATATAACAAAGATGTCTCCACATTTATTAGTATAGATAAAACAAAACATCTTATCATTTCAATAACAAAGAAAACAATGTCTCAGTACATAATAATATTACATAAGCCGTTCTCCACAACAAATATATTATACGACAAATTCTAGAATGATCGACGTCTGAAGTGCTTGCAGCATTAAGAATGGAATTGTGAATAAATTGCATTAACAAGAAGTGCAACAGATCCATTAGCTGCGGCCTGTATGTGGAATTTCATTTATATAATAATGGCGGTTGCATAAAGTACTAACGCGTGTTTTGATTTCTAATCAAGATATAACGCGTGAGTTGACTGGGAATATATTATTTAATATGGAAACTGGAAAACAAAAACTTAGTAATCCACAAAAATGTAATTGAAATTGTTCACGAGAGTCCAAAAACATTTCAACTTTCGTGTTTGTGGACCTAGAGCTGTCGTTTGTGGACACAATATTTATTATTGTTTGCTAAATAAGTATTGTACCACGGCATTAACCTAGAGTTTTCCTAAAAGAAAATCGTTTTACGGTACAAAAAATAAAAGAGATGTGTCAATCTTGAAAATCCTATTTTCGCTATTTTTCATCTAATTGTTACAAGTCATATATCATTCGACGCGTCTTTTTTTTCTGATTAAATAATCTAGCGTAAAACACATATAACGAATATTTTGAGGAATCTACACAGATTAGTCAGAGAAGATGACTTCGACTGTTCCATCGGATTGAAAGGTGGCATAGCTCTTAGGTCGCTTAGCCCGGACCTCAATATTCATCACACCATTCCTGAGGTGATATACCAAGGACAGTTTTCTATAGTTACAACTTCTTTCCATGCTTCTTAGTGACCTCGTTTACTTAATTGTATGTATTGGCATGCATGTCTACCCCCTTTTAACAGACTTCAAAAAAGGAGAATATTCTTAATCCTTTTGTATTATTCTTTATATTTGTGCACTGATAGCCCAGTCACTTATGAACCGCTTTTTGTTTGAGTTTGGTTTAAATTTGGTATCATGATAATTTTATCGTTCTTGTGTTTCGAAGATATAGCAACTCCTAAAAATCGTATAGCAGAATCATCATTATCATTTTAGCCGTAAAACATCCACTGCTGGACATGGGTCTCCCCCAACGGTTTACAAAAGGACCGGTTGTAAGCGGATTGCATCCAGCTGCGTCCTTTTTGAGGTCGTCAGACCAACTTACGGGTGGACGTCCTACGCTGCGCTTGCTGGTAGAATATTTGTTATTATTAATTTGGTAAGTACTCGGTAATGACATCAAGGATACATGTGTAATAAGAAAGAGAGAAAACTTCGTAATAAAATTATGACACTTCAGAAACACCGCCACCATCTTGATGGTTGGCGTTCAACGACTGTACGTTTTTCGCGTAACTTTCTCCCACGCACTGTCAACTTGTGGAATCAACTGTCGCCAGCGGTGTTTCCGAACGTTTACGATTTAGGGACCTTGAAGGAAACGAGCCTATTCCTATCTCAAAGGTCGGCAACGCACCTACAGCTCCTCTGGTGCTGTGGATGTTCATGGGCAACGGTGATCACTTAAGATCAGGTGAGCCGTATGCTCGTTTGCCACTTTTCATATAAAAAATAAGAAGGAGCGTTCTTGCGTAAATCGCTCCGGTACTCCGGTACGGTAAGACGAAAAAATACTTTGTGAACAATCAATATGCGTACTTACTTGCCTGCGACATTCTTACTTATTTCAATGTGTTTTCAATAGAAAAGTTATACACTTTTTTATTGAAAACACATTGGGCACTTACTAAACATGGGAGACCGAACTCCACTTATCATCAGGGCCATGAATCTGCTATTTTCCAATGATATTTCACTATGAAGCCAATATACTACAATTTAAATAACATTGTGCCGATAACCATAATCTACTAATTTATTTTATTATTATTTATATTGACTAATTAATTGAAATGGCATATATGGAGGAAGTCATTATATACAAGATTAACAAATAGAAGCAGTCGAAACAATATTAGAGTGTCAGTGGTACGCCATTGGAAAACTATAGTGACACAACTGAGCTAGCAGATTAACTTCAATTAGCAGAATCAGATCAAATATGAACACATTAGTGAATACTCACCCTTACTAGCAAACCGCGATGTAAACAAAAGGTATTTGTACTTTCAGCAAATTATTCTCGACTCCGCCGCTGTTCTGTTTAATTATTACACGTTAAAAAGTCGTAAAGCATATTGCCGGTCGTTATGTGTGTTTGTTAGTCACGTTTGGCTACACGCTACCGCCCTATTGTCTATTAAATGTTCCCCTTTGTTGCAAGCGTATGATACTTTTGTTCTAGCATACATAGAACTGAATTTAACACTACCTAACGACTGGCTTGTTTAAGAATGTTACACAAAAGCAGTCATTATAGCCAAGTAGACTGCCTTTTTTTTTTTTGTTGACGGGGAGGATATCTTCAGAAAGATACCCCAGAAGGCGGGGAACTCCAGTGGAACGCACTGGAGCCCCTCTGCACTGTGCTCAAGGAGAGCACGTCCCGGGGAGGTTACTCTCTCCCCTGTGCCCTCGCAGCGCAAGGCGACACGGGCCAGCCGATGTCGCCTTCTTCCCGGGTCCACTTTAAAGTGGACTGCCTGTTTCAACTGTGAACTAACCTGGTCATAGTTTTGCCTCAAGCATTATGTAGATTATGATAGATATGATTGCATTTGGGAGAGTGTGCTCAGGAACGACATAATCTAATTCCCGTTCCACCATCGGACTTCAAGACGCACTACAGATCCCCTCAAACCCGAACGAAGCGCTTTGCTTCGTCTTTCACTGTACATACAGCAAGGGGTAGCGAACGGATGCCCCCGAGACGGGCTAGCTCAGCAAAGCGCAGAGGTTTGTTGTGGTTGCGTTCCTTACGGAAATCCCACGACCACTCGGTTGCGCTGATAGCGACCACCGTGGGGTTTTAGTCCTCTTCCCCGCAAGGGCGTGTATGCGTAGGTATTTCCCCACGCAAAAAAAGGGACTGGATTTGGTCTAGATAGTAAGCCAGCGTCTGTCTTTCCTTCCGATTACAATGTTTTTTAATGCAAAATATTTTATTTTATTTTAGGATATTTAACTGTCTATCATGCACAATTTATTTCAGTTAGCTAGCGTCTTTATCTTCCGAGATATTCAAACTTTCTTAACTGATTCTTTTCTTTTCTTTTTTGCTCTCGTATTCATGTATATATGGTGTATTTGAATAACAAATAAACCATATATACATGTGTATAATTGGTGTCTTGTTGTCGAAGTGTGAATAGATGTGAAAACCAGATTGGTGTTGATAATTTTAATTACTCTCTCTCTAGTGTCGGACCCTTGTGCCTGACGGTCTTGGTCACCAGACCACGTTGTCTGCCTTCACCGGCTTCTCTTACAACAGAGTAAAATTTGGAGAACGACGACTTTATATTTGTATCCTCCAAAACCTGATTGTAATATACATAACATCTTGTTACGGTCCATTTGTTTCATCTCACACTATGTTAGTTTAGTTAAAAAAAATACAAGGACGTTTACACGGGATGAGCGTGTGAATTAAAAGATAAACACTGTAGAGATTACTCTGTACAAACACAGTGTTTGCCGAGGCAATATTTAAGCCTTACTAATAGCAGCCACTCGTCAAATACGTGATAGTTAATGTTGCAATGTGATCATTCGCTTTACTATAACCGCTAAGCAGGCATCTCGACGGTTTTTCGAGACTGCCACCAAACATTTTAACAAACTTCTTGTAAGTGCCGCCACTTATAAGCCTTCCTATAATAAATTCCGTCGCGTCGCACGGAGGCCGAGACTCGTTCTTGACGATCCGGAGGCACAGGCTAGATCTCTACAAATCCACAAAGCATCCATTCGCGACCGTCGGAGGTTGCGATTAATCCTTGCGCGTTATCGCTATTTTATGTGCAGGCCCCACCTCTTAGATGTTAGGAGCCTTGCTGAAGTTTCTTCGGCCACTTCTTCTCCCAGCGCCAACGCTTCCCGTAGTGGCACTCAAAGTTAGTTTAGCTTTTGAATTTCCCTTGGATTATCCGTGAAATAGCAACCGACCGAGTCGTGGTTCGGCCCTCTCGGGCGCCCTCGGATCGGAATGCTTACGCGTAATGTAGTAACCGTCCAAGCCGAGGTTACCCCTCACTGGGGGGACCCTTGTGTCGAGTTACTATCAATAGAGATTCAGGCTAAGCGACCTAAGAGCTATGCCACCTCTCAATCCGATGAAGCAGTCAAGGCCTGCTTCTCTGGCCAATCTGGATAGTTCGTCATAAAAAAAAACTATAACCGTTCCCCGTTGGAACTCCATATGTTCGTTACTTTTAATTAGTGTTCTTGGACTATTCCTTTTTGGTCACATATCATTACATGATTGTAAAATTGTCAACTATGGATGACGATCAGTTTCTAATTATCATTTATACTTATTTTTCAATTGAGTTTAAAAAAAATAGGTGGTTCTCAATTCGTCTGTATGTTTTTAATTTTTATGTTTGCTACCTTATATCTTATAATATTCGTGAAATAATTTAAAAAAGAAATAATGTTAAATTTTATATGTATTTTCTTTTAAAATTTGCATTTATTAAAGTACATAAAAGTATTTAGGAAGTTTAGTATTTTATAAAATAACATAAAATAAAAGAAATCAAACAAAAAATAGTAATTCAAATTATTAAATAAAATTAATAAGAAACATTATTTTTTTCTCTTTATTTTTTTTTGGAAAATTTACAGTAGCATAATTAATATACATATTAATAATTCGTTAAAGCGCCACCTGTGATCAGAGAGTTGAACTACATCACTACAACTACGTCTATCGGCCGCCAGGTATACGACTATAGCACTTTCGTTACATATTTTTCTTACGGTTTCAGTCTTACTTCACTTACTTTACTTTTTTTTCAGTTCGGTTACGCATCAAATCTCCTCCAAGCCTGTCGTAAGGAACTTCGTTGTAATTAATAAGAGATAATATTTGTTTAGGAATATACCTTGTTATGTAAGTTACAGCCTTTATATATGTCCCACTGCTGGGCACAGGCCTTCTCTGTAAATAGAATGTATAAGAGTGTAGTCCGCCACGCGGCCCTAGTACGGATTGGCTTCACATGTTTTAGAATTCTTCTTCTAGGACATGTAGGTTTCCTCACGATGTTTTCCTTCAATGTCGAGCGCGTGGTAAATCAGCACATAAAATTGCCATAGCAAATTTATTGGTGCCGGCACCGGGGATCGGACTCGGTTTGCTAGCGTACTACGCAACTTGAGGCGGACGCGCGGTCACTGCTTTCTGAGCTACGGCTTGTTATATAATAAGTAAAATTCCGTGCGTACATTAAACATTGTGTGGAGAAACAACATGGCGGTTGGAGCCTCTGGTTGACGACCACTGGTATAAATTGATCGTTTCTGTATCGGTATAAATATGTGCTTTAACTTAGAATGTTTGAAAAGATTTTATCGTGCCTCCAATCAAATAAGCACGCGAGAAGATAATTCGGCGCTTAAATTCCACAAGCAAGTTGATATAACGACGCAGATGCTAATAAATTGTGCAATCAGCCGCTCATATCTATCGTGGTATTTATGTAATACGGATATCGATTCATTGGATTGTCTATTATCAATAACAGTTATAAGAAAACGAGGATATTTTCTACCGACTTCAAAAAAGGTGAGGTTCTCTGACTGAATATTTTTAATGTTTGTTACCTTATAACTTTTGACTGAATAAACCAATTTTGATGATTCGTGTTTTTTTTTATTTGAAAGCTGGTGCCTCTCATATGCCTGTCCCTATCCATCTATAATTCTATATATATGTATTTATATATGTATTTATATAAGTATCTATTTATTATTATATATAATTATTATGTTTATATGTTTAATTTATTTGTAAGTATGCATGTATTTTCTCATATAGCTTGTACCCGTTACTTTGTCTCTTCACAACCCCAAGGTAGACTGGCAGAGAATGCCTACTGACATTAAGTCCGCCTATTTGTACCGTTATTTTTTGTATTGTGTGCAAATAAAGAATAAATAAATAAATAAATATGGTCCGATTCTGATCCCATCCATGAAAAAAACAATATAAGTCTTAAATTTGCATTAAGTATGTGCGCGATAAATGGACGAATAACTCAATATCACGCCAATCGATTTCAATGACGATATTACGATAATTCAGAAATATAAAGAGAGCGTCGAAGTCGATTTTTGATTTCACTCCTAAACATACTTGTTCGTTCTGATGAATCTGGTGAACATTTTATTATTATATTGTTATAGATTTTTAAAACGTATACACAATTTCAAAATTACTTCAACACGATAACACGCGTAATAATGTACAAAAATCAAGACTTCTTTCAATTTTAGAGTTGACAGGACATCGACTACTGTGACTAATAATGATCTATGTTTACTGAGTGACTATTCATTCTGAAAAAAATCTCCTATCGTGTTCACGTCATTTATCTATCATACATGTTTACCTGGTGACGTCAAGTTGCCAAAGTTCTAATTTTAGCTTAGTTAACATAGTTTTTCGTAGACCTATATCTAGCTGCTAATTCTTTGCAGCCATAAATTAAATTAACAGGTCTCTCTTCACAGTGCCTGATTTTAACTAAGCTACGAATCATATAAATGGCCAGGTAAATAAAACAAATAAAGGAACATAAGGATAAACAAAAGAACTTTAGTACATTTAGTGTTAGGGATAAAATATATGAAAAAAAGTACATATATATAAAAATATTTATAGAAAATTTTATTTTATTTAGTATAAATACTATTTTGTTACATTATAAAATCTCATCCTTTTAACCCTAGAGGATTGAATAAGCTTGGTGAAAAGTAGACAAGAAAAGTAGTCTCTATCTACCCCGCTAAAGTTATAACAATGTGAGAATTTATAAATTCAACTATTTCTCGTCTTTGTAGAAGCGTAATAATTTTTGAGGGCCAGAATTGCTAATGAAAGACAAATATTATAAAGTTAAATATCCATTAAAGTCAGCAAGTTGAAGAATCAGTAAGCCGGCCTTATCTGCTGAGTCAATGATGGCAAATGGGGTGGAAAAATGGAGGAGGAAAAGCGTAAGGCGCCCTGTTACCAGATGGACCGACGACCTTATAAGAATAGTGGATCAGTGGCTGGATGCACAGAGCAGACGTACGCTGATGATGATATATAATCGTGTTTTTCTTGAAAAATGATCACGTCATTTCAAATATATTCGTAACGTCAACATGTCAAATGCATGAGCAGTTTATAAGATGGCCATCTTAATGCGTTTAGTCAAGGCATTGACAATGAAACGCGCACAGTTTTAACTGCTCCTGGCATAGATAACTCTGCGACAGCTTGTCTCTGGCCTTGACAATATAAATACATTATGTAATCTGCACAGTAATTACGCGATATATTTGTTCCATGTGTCACGTGAACGGCAGATGTGGTAATCGACGCGATCTTTTGTCACCGAGGTGTGCGGATTGAGAATATTTTTGAAGTCATACTTCTAAAGTGCAGTAAAATTGTGTTTATATATTTATAAAGTACTCTCCAATATAATTGAGGTTAATGCGCACATAATAAATGCAAATTTAAGACTTATATGGTTTTCTCATGGATGCCAATGTTAGAATTGGACCAAATTGGGACAACTTCGGAAGCACCAGCTTTTAGATAAAAAACGGTTCACCCAGTCGAAAGTTATAAGTTATTTTAATATTCTTAAACATTAAAATAAAACGAAGACCACAATTACGCCCTTCTAGTAGGCAGAGATTACGGCAAACCGTTCTTACTTCTTGCACATCCATACGTCTTTTTTACGAATATATATACGGTTTTACGCATCGTTATGTCGCCAAACTACAATATATAGCTGCGTGGTGTGGCTACATATAGGGTCGGTTAAGAATGTTTGAATATCTCGGAAGATAAAGACCATTTTATTTTTATTTAGTATAATATCCGCCATGTGGCGACACTAAGTACTAAAATTTAAATAAAAATAAAATTTAATGAAAAATACTATATTATCCAAGTTTACGTAAGATTTCCTTTTTCGTTTAAGTTTATAATTTTAATGAAATATAAATAAATTAATAAAAATATTTTATTTTATTTAATTTTTTATAACTACACAGATTGGCCAGAGAAGCTGGCCTTGACTGCTTCACCGGATTGAGAGGTGGCATAGCTCTTAGGTCGCTTAGCCTGAACCTCTATTGCTAGTAACTCGACACAAGGGTCCCCGGTAAAGTAACCTCGGCTTGCACGGTTACTATGTTACGCGTAAGGATGCCGATCCGAGGGCGCTCGAGAGGGCCGAACCACGACTCGGTCGGTTGCTATTTCACGGATAATCTAAGAGACATTCAAAAGCTAAACTAACTTTGAGTGCCACTTCGGGAAGCGTTGGCGCTGGGAGAAGAAGTGGCCGAAGAAACTCCAAAAACGCTCCTAACATCTAAGGGGTGAGGCCTGCCCATAAAATAGCGGTAACGCGCAAGGATTATTCGCAACCTCCGACGGTCGCGAATGGACGCTTTGTGGATTTGTAGTGATCTAGCCTGTGCAATGGTAATTGCGTCGTCCGGATCGTCAAGAACGTGTCTCGGCCTCCGGGGTTTCGAGGATATTTAATTGTCTATCATGCACAATTTATTTCAGTTAGCTAGCGTCTTTATCTTCCGAGATATTCATCAGACTTTCTTTATGATCCTTTATTTTTGATCACGAGTGTAGTGTGATGGCGACAATAAATGAACTAAATACAATACAATACATTGCGAACCTATTCTTAAATTACATTTCTAGGAAATATTTTTTCAATTTATTTTTAATTATTCTATTTTTAATAACGATCGTTTCTTGCCCATGTTTCGAGTACTTCTGACTCCATAAATATGTCACAATCTCGTCCATATATATTCATTTATCATTAATCTATATATCATTCTTCTTCTTCTTCTTCGTCGCTTGAGTCTTTACAGACTCGTCGTGGTTATCACGTATTAGGTATCAGTGACCCGCTTCACAAGCCGCCGCCACTCCTCCCTGTACGCTCCTTTTTTCGCACATTGATGCAAGGGTACATCCATAGCCGTTCTTATCTGGTCGGTCCATCTCATAGGTGATCTTCCCCTAGGTCTGGTGCCCTTCACCTTACCCTGTACTACCAGGCGTTCGATGGATTCGTCATTACGCCTGCAGACATGACCAAAAAATGTCAGTATCCGAGCCCGAACAATGGAAGACAGACGCTGCTTGATGCCGAGTTCTTCAAGTATTGACTGGTTAGTTCGGAATGCAGTCCAAGGTATCCTCAGCATTCTTCTCCAGCACCACATCTCGAGCGCATCTATCCTCTGTTTCTCGCTCTCTCTATATATATATTCTCAATATATCATTCATTCTCGTACATATAAAATGCCCAACTGCTACTTCTCCTTTTCCCTATAATATTTATTCATCTCTATTCTCAAATACGCAAAATATTTCCCAACAAACGCTTATATAAATATTACGGTCTCAGCTGTTAATAAAAATAGATAACAAAAAATGTTATTTCTGTCCTCGCCCGTCCCTAGTCTATGCAAATATCACGACAATCAATGGAATATGCAAATCGAAGGATTCGCAGCGGAGATAAGGCGGCCAGAGCAAACACGGAATGTTTCGCGAGATAAGATAGCGAAATCGGAACACTTGTAAACTCAATGCGACTCATTCATTCACTATTTGTTCAGCTGATGTTTGATTTGTGTTCGGAATTCGGTCACGATTCTGCGGCGCTGTTTTCATAATTTACAATAAAGACATATCCACAATCTTCATAAAAAAAACAGGCACTTTCATTTCCTTTAGCAGATGGATGCAGGATGTGTAAGATCAAGACATCCGAATGCCCGTTTAAAATTTCTCATAGTCGTGTTACAAAAGACGATAGTTCTAGAACATGCCATTGTATTAAACAAAATATGACTTATAAAAACAATTGGCGATCATCATGAAGTAAGGGTAGTTTCCACAAAACGACAGATTATAGCTTCATATGAGGAGCTAAGCCGTTAGCACAGCCACTTTGCGTGATTTTTTTATCTAGCAAGCAAGTGCTTGACTACTATCCCACCTGATGTTAAGTGGAAATGCAGTTCTGGATTGTAAGGCGCACTAGCTTAATAAATGCCTATTCACTCTACTCTTGAAAATACCCACATTGTAATCGGAGGGAAAGACAGACGCGGGCAAACTATTCCAGTCCTTTGTCGTACGAAGAATGAAAGACGACGCAAAGCGCTTCATTCGGGTTTAAGGGATGTTCACAACAAAAGGATGAAATCTCGCAGTGCGTCTTGAATTCCGATGGTGGAACGGGGATGGGGGAATAAGATCATGTAGTTCCCGAGCACACTCTCCAAAATGCAATCTGTAAAAATCCGACAGGCCTACCTTACGCCTGTGCTCAAGATTGAGGAGATTTGTTTCAGCTGCGTCAACAAATAGCCTCTTAGCCCACCTTTACACCGACGTGACCACACATCGATAGAAGAATGTGCGTTTTTAAATCTACGATCTTCGCTATCGCAGACCATACCTGAGCCATCGAACAAATGGACAGTTTCCACGGACTGACAGTTTTCTGCTCTCTCCGTACACCTCGTATAGATTAGGCATCACACCTTCACTCCATAAAACATCCATGCTTATTTACGTTCAGTTGAATAGGGATGAGATGATGAATCATTCATAACGAATTAAAACCAAGGAAGAAAAGAGGTGAATAGGAAACTGAGAACAGGGTATTGCGGTCAAGTAACAGATGGACAACAAGAAAGGGCGGTCGCCTCAAGTTGCGTTGTACGCTAGCAGCCTGAGTTCGAACCCCGGTGCTAGCACCAATTAAAAAAAATTATGTGGAATTGTTTTAATACTGCAATATGTATTGTATAGGAAAGGATAAGGGTAAGGAAGTAATAAGGAAATTAGTGTTTTTCCCGCCATCAAATTACCTTGGCGACATACTTAAAAATAAAATTGTTGAAGTAAATTAAAATAAAAAAGAGATAGACGGCTATGAGATAAGTTGTTGTACCAATTTGTATACAAAATTAACGTTCATTGGCACCACAGTGGTTATTCGGTAGTTTTTTTAACCTTTCAGTTCATTGGTGTCACTAGGTGACCACTGGTGCTCCAATAGTATTTGATGTATTTGGCTATGATAGAATGATAATTGATATAAATGTAACAGATCAGTTTCATAATGAAATGGCATGGCTTGTGACGCCATCAAACCAATGTGTGGCAAATAAATTAACATGGCAGATTGCGGAAATCGCTCGGTGACAAAAATATATTTTAAGTCAAGAGAACGCTACAACAAATCTCCTAATAAATTAGTACCAAGATATTTAAAAGTTAAAACATAAATACAAAGAAAACATTGACAACGAACTAAAGAAAATAAAATCATATAACAAATAGGACTAGGTTCAATTTTGAACGAAGTCGACTTGGTAAACAGAAAAATGACCGCACCTCACGCAGTCGATGTAGGAAGTTTAAAAATAAAGATATAATATCGGACCCAGGCTGAAACCTTGTGGAACGCGTGAAACGCCTGGCAACACAGCCGGTTTAGGTATATATAGACATTAATCGGCTTACGTCATTTGTTTTGATAAAAAATTGCCGCCACAGTGATAATTATACGAGTGTTTCGGTACTATTATAGGGTAATTGTAGTACGTATTTTTAATACACTAACATAGTTAATTCATAAATTATTTCCACACGACAGGGAAAACATTGCTATGGCAACATTTAAATATTATTTTTCACGTCTTTTTATACATTAATCGGCTTACGTCATATGTTTTGTTAAAAAATTGCCCCCAAAATGATAATTCTACGAGTGTTTTGCTAGTATTGTAGGTTAATGTAAATTTATTTTATTTTATTTAATCTTTATTTGCAAAAAATAAGAGAGTACAAAAAGGCGGACTTAATGCCAGAAGGCATTCTCTGCAAGTCTACCTTAGGGTTGTGTAGAAACAAAGTCACGGGTGCAAGCTTAGAAAATAAAAATAAAAAAAAGTAAAATAAAACAAATATAAAAATATATTATATATGTATAAACATAAATATGTACATAAATAAACATATAACTAAGCGTCAATAGCCTAATGGTTTAGGGTACGGCCTGCGAATCGTAAGGTCGTGGGTTCGAATCCACCATTCAACTATTGCCGTGAACCATGTCCTAGCACAAGCTTAAGCTTAGTTGGAATGGTTAACAAGATTGTTAGTAATATTTCTGAAAAAAAAAGAAATACTGCTAGCTTTCTTTTAAAAAAATAAAATAAAAAAATAAAAAAAATAACAATAAAACATAAATAAACTTAATACAAATAAAAATAACATAGAGATAGATTAATAGTTTAACCATTATTATTAAGTAACAATAAATATATATATATACAACTACATAGATTCAGATATAGATGGATATAGGGTATAATAGTAAAATTTATAACTATTCCTCATTTAATTATAGATTTAAGAGAGAGCGTTTGAATGTAGCGTTAGTTCCAGCTGTACGTACATTTGATGGCAGCGCCTTCCAGAACCTTATTGAGTTAAAAGTAAAAGAATTGTGTAAGAATCCAGTGTGGCAGAGAGGAATATGTAGTGTATGACTTTCAGTAGTAAATTGTACGTTTTTAAGGTACAAACATAGTTAATTCATAAATTATTTCGGCACGACAGGAAAAACATGGCTGTGGCAATATTCACGTATTTATTCTTTACATTTTGTAAACATGAATGTGTACTCATATACGTGTTATTAAATATACCGACAATTGTTAAAAAATTGTACTTATGTACGAACATGCTAAAACAATTATATTATTTTTTACTCAAATTTTAACATTGCATATTAATACAGCTAAATTTGTCAGCGAAAGCAAGGTCGAAGACATATTTTTTTTATAGTAAATAAGCTCACGTTTGGCTTCAATCTTGCTTGATGGAAGGCGAAGATAAAGCCTAGGATGGAGCACGTGAGCCTATAAGGTGTCTGTTCACATTGGACTTAAAGGTGTCCAGATTGTACCCGTGAGGAAAGACTGAACGCGGCAGAGAGTTCCATTCCTTAGCGGTCCGCATAAGGAAGGTGGAGGCAAACCGCTTCGTGCGTATTGATGGAATGTCTACGACGTAAGGGTGGAACTGCTCGCCGCGCCTAGTCGTTCGGTGATGGAAAGGGGAGGGGGGTATTAGGTCATGCAAAACCTCCGCACACTCGCCAAAAATCGTATGGTAGAATTATTGAGATGACGGTAGGTTTATCCACAACAATCCAAGACTTCACATAAATAGAAAGAGAATATAGGCACCATAACTTCATAATATTACTACGGAAATAAAAAGGACCGTCCATCACTGATATGATTTGAATTCGGTTTTTGTGTTTACTCGTAAATATTCTTGTTATTCGTACTTGATATAATTATAACTAGTACATTCTAACGCTTACTCGGAAATCTTTTTTTTTTGTTAACGGGGAGGAAATCTTCAAAAAGATACCCCGCCTTCTGGGGGGAAGGCGGCGGTTATGTGGGGGTTTTTACCCATTAAAACCTAACCGGTGGCCCTTTCCTCGGTGCATGACAAGGGGCTCCGGGATCTCCAGTGGAACGCACCGGAGCCCCCGTGCACTGTGGAAGGAGAGCACGTCCCGGGAGGGAGGTTACTCCCTTCCCCCCTGTGCCCTCACAGTGCAAGGCTACAGGGGCCAGCCAATGTCGCCTTCTTCCCGGGTCCACCTTAGCGGACAACCCTTGTCGCCCAGTGAACCCAAGGCCCCTTTTAGTCGCCTTCTACGACAGGCAGGGGATACCGTAGTCTTATTCTTGAGAGCCCAGAACTACTGGGCTGTTACTCTGAAATCTATACTAAGGAATACTTTTTCTGTCTCTATCCATCTGTATCTAGATCTATATAGTTGTATATATATCTATATCCGCCTTTTTGTACACTTTTATTTTGTACAAATGTATTATGTATAACACATATCTCAGCTACACATGCAAAAATAAATAAATGCGCTTTCAGCACTCCACAGATGTCGCTCTGGCGTTTAATATTTAATTTGATATTTGATACATAATTCGCATTTCACAATACTCGTCATATTCGTGCCGACACTGCAACCCACTTCATAAGTCAACAATAGTTTGTGTAATACTAAAATTGCTGCGTATATTTGTAATGATTCTGGTTTATAAGGTGCGCGTCCACTAAAGCGAAGCCACCAGTCTTCTCCGATCTGCTTCAGTGGAAACTATCACAGTTTATTTTTGCGACGAACTACACAGGTTGGTCAGAAAAGCTATAAGCTGAGGAAAGGGCCACCGGGAATGTTTTAGTGGGTAAGAACCCCACAAAACCGCCGCCTTCCCCTCAGAAGGCGGGGTATCTTTGTGAAGATTTTCTCCCCGTCAACAAAAAAAAAGGTAACTCCCAATATCATAACAAATCTATATACATAATCAATAACCTACACTAAATATACCTACATAAATAACTTATCATTAAATATACTAATACATAAAAGATACAAATTTCATAGTTCCGACGAAATTGATTGATAATGCTGCCCTAGCAAATTCTTCAAAGCAGGTAGGGGACTTAGCAAGTCGAATGAATGACTTCCCATAAGTTAAGATAGATGTGTTTACATATACGAATAGATGGAGCTAAAGAAGTTTTACTTCAATCGTCTGATCTAAAGCAAATTCATTTTTTTTAAATATGTTATGTTCGCACGCAGATTGGTTATCGAGTCCGGTCGCGGTGTCAACACGGCGCCGCACGTGTTTCGCATAATTTCCGCCCGCTCAAGGTCGCGGCGTTCAGCGGAAACTTGTTCCGCGACTATCTAAGTAGATTTACTACGGATTGTAGTCCGCATCTTGCCCCTTCTTACTTATTTAGGTCACGGACACGGGGAAGCGCTAAGGTAGGAGAGGGAGATGCATTACTTTATTGCCAGAATTTATACTCGTATAGTCGTACATCGTTACTAACCTCACTAAAGCGGCCATTTTACACTTCTATTCATTTAATCATCAATTTAAAACGGCTTCAAGATAGAAAGAGGATCGTCATACGTGAAATTTTTTTTGTTTGAAAAGTCAATTACACAATCAACCGCATGTTAATTGGCATAGGTGTTACCCACCGCTAGATCTATCTATATATATAAAAGATAATGTATGTGTGTTTGATCCGTATAGGCTCCGAAACGGCTGGACCGATTTTAATGAAACTTTCAGGGAATCTTCAGATTGACCTGACGAGTAATCAATATTTACTTTGAGAGTAGTTTGATAAAAGCTTAGGTTCTAATTAATTTTATTTCGTAATATACTTACGATAATTCGGAAATACAAAAATAGCATCCACGGCTAATAGCGTTTAATTCGATTTGAGTCGTTTAAGTCGGTTCTTATTTTTGTTCGTAGATATATTATTATGAAAAGTCTATTAGAGAATCATTCACATGTTAATTTTGTTTCCATAGGAATGCTGTTTTATGAAGAAATGCCAGGGGCTCCAACAAGGCCAGTTGAAAGTTATAGCTAGCTAGCTAGTATTACAATAAACAGCGTAGCGGCTAAGATAGAAGCATGTTTAACATATAATTTGAATTGTACAATGTCCTACAGCTGTTTTCACAAAAACCCAAGGTCAGAAGCGCAAAAACAGACGCAGTCATTCACGCGAACCACGTGTATTATCTATTCTCGTAACACAGAAAACTGTTGCTTGTCGAAATTCTCAACATCCATGCGAATATTATCGTAAAAAATCTTATATCTAACGGTTTATTTGAGATGTACTCAGTGTCAAGCAAGAGGCAAGCCCCTTATAAACGGTCCTTTTAGAAATGGTTTTTTTTTTTAATTTATTTAAAACATTTTACAAATAAAATTAACACAATAAAGCGCATCCCAACCTATTCCAGGTTTGTCTGGATGCTCAGCATTCAGTTCTCGTCCATTTTTACAGTATTAGTGATATAAAAAGAGAACACCGCAACACCTCGTCACGAGCCGTTGCGAGCATCCTTTGAAAACGAACGCACACACACATCGTAAGCCAAGACGCCTCAATGCGTGTGAGCGTCCGATACAGGCTGTTCTTGATATATATTTTTTTACACACCATACGCAAATGTTATAAAAAATATTTTTTTAAAACAGTTTTAATGTTTTTGTTGTTAATGGTTGGATGCCTATGTACCAGCAGTGGATGTTTTGCGGCTGAAATGATGATGATGATTAGGTCAATGTCTTCTTAAACAGAGAGCCGTGGTAGCTCATTGTGAGCCTCCAGTTGCATAGTACGCTAGCAGGCCGAGTTCGATCCCCGGTTTTTTTTTTTTTTTTAATTTATTTAATACATTTTACAAATAAAATTAACACAATAAAGCGCATCCCAAAACCTATTCCAGGTTTGTCTGGATGCTCAGCATTCAGTTCTCGTAAATTTTACAGTATTAGTGATATAAAGAGAACACCGCAACACCTCGTCACGAGCCGCTGCGAGCATCCTTTGAAAACGAACGCACACACACATCGTAAGCGAAGACGCCTCAATGCGTGTGAGCGTCCGATACAGGCTGTTCTTGATATATATTTTTACACACCATACGCAAATGTTATAAAAATATTTTTTAAAACAGTTTTAATGTGTTTGTTGTTAATGGTTGGATGCCTATGTACCAGCAGTGGATGTTTTGCGGCTGAAATGATGATGATGATTAGGTCAATGTCTTCTTAAACAGAGAGCCGTGGTAGCTCATTGTGAGCCTCCAGTTGCATAGTACGCTAGCAGGCCGAGTTCGATCCCCGGTGCCGGCACCAATAAATTTGTTGTTCCAATTTTATGTGCTGATTGCTGACCAAGCGCTCGGCGGTGAAGGAAAACATCGTGAGGAAACCTACATGTCCTAGAAAAATTCTAAGACATATGAAGTCTGCCAATCCACACTAGGGCCGCGTGGTGGTCTACGCCATAATACTCTCTTTACAGAGAGGCCTGTGCCCAGCGGTGGGACATATACAAAGGCTGTTACTACTAGTACTACTTCTTAATAAGGTATTAGGGTTTATTAGACAACTTCCCATGTCTTATATACATTTCTTAGACATCCAGTTTTTCATATTTTAAATTCCGTCCAAGTACGACGTGGGAGCCTTCAAGAGTAGAGTGAATAGGCACTGACTAAACTAGCGCGTACCATCTTTCGACTGTATCACCACTTAACATCAGGATCATGGTCAAGCACTAGTTTACCCCCATAAAATTTATTTTTAGCTGAGACATGTACTATCCGAGATATCCGGGTCTGTTAAACCAATTGTGTACAAAATAAACGTTCATTGTTATCGTAGTGGTTAAAATGTGCTCGTCTTTTAATTCATTGGTGCAGCTACGGTTCACCGATAGCGTATCAATGGCACGCCAGTTGTGTGTGTTTGATGTATTTGGTAATGATATGTTAATTGATTGACTGTAACAGATCGGTTTCATAATGAAAAGTCACTGGTATATAGCAGACTCGGGGCCCTGTTAGTCATATATGTTTAGTAAATGTATATGACTCACAGACAGACACCCACGTAATTCTAAAATATTCCACAACTTTATGTAGTAATAGTAACAACGTATTTCGGGCACCGGTCTACTCCGGGCTTATTTACTTCACCGCCGAGAACGTGGTGATTCAGCTCTTCAAATGAATAGAGAGAATTTCAGCAGTGCCGTACTACATTTGGGACGATCACGATGATAATGAAATACTAGAGTGCTTCTAATATTGTATGTAAAAAAGAGCGTCAATAGCCTAATGGTTTAGGGCAGAGGTCGGCAGCCCGCGGTTGTCGAGCCACGTGCAACTCTTTGAATGTATAGCTACGGCTCTTTAGTACTAATTTTATTTCGTAATATTCTTACGATAATTCGGAAATACAAAAATAGCATCCACGGCTAATAGCGTTTAATTCGATTTGAGTCGTTTAAGTCGGTTCTTATTTTGTTCGTAGATATATTATTATGAAAAGTCTATTAGAGAATCATTCACGTGTTAATTTGGTTTCCATAGGAATTCTGTTTTATGAAGAAATGCCAGGGGCTCCAACAAGGCCAGTTGAAAGTTATAGCTAGCTAGCTTACGCCTGTGCTCAAGACTGAGCAGATTGGTTTCAGCTGCGTCACCAAATAGCCTCTTAGCCCGCCTCTCCACCGAGTCCAAAGCTGCGAGATGGCATTTAGCTGCGCCTGCCCAAATGTGACAGCAGTATTCTACACGACCGGACTTGAGCTTATAAAGTGTTAAAAGCTGTCCCGCAGAGAAGTACGGTTGCACTTTGATCAAGATCCCAAGTTTTTGCAGCTATCTTAGCCTTAGACTCGATGAATCGTCCATAGTTTAGGGTCGGTGAGATTTCAATACCCAATAACTGAAGACGATCAGTGAATTCCACAGATAGATCCTGGAAAGTAGGAGCCAAGGTGTACTGGCTCCTTTTAGCGGAAAAGAAACACGCCTGTGTTTTGGCGGCGTTGAATCTCACAAGATTGGCATCGCCCCAAGTGGAGACTTCCTGTAGTTTGAGATTCATTCGCTCTACCATGGCTCTCCTTTGGGACTGTACCTGATCCTTTGTGGCGTTAGCACCCAATTGGTAACTCTCTACAACTGTGCTGTCGTCTGCATACCCAAAGATACCGGGTTTGAGCAGATCGTTTATATGCAGCAGAAACAGAGTTGCCGAGAGAACAGACCCTGAGGAACTCCGGCATTTATGGCCATTATCTCAGACGAGCAGCCGTCTATGACTACACGTAGAGACCGTTCCTTCAGGAAGTCAGCTGTCCAGGTGACCAAGCCAGGATAGATGCCATACATTGGAAGTTTGCTGATGAGGCTAGCGTGCCAGACCCTGTCAAAGGCCTTCGATACATCGAGCGAAACAGCTAGTGCTTCACCGTTGTTCTCGAGAGCCTGGCCAAAGAGATGAGTGGCGTGTACCAATAAATTTGTTGTTCCAATTTTATGTGCTGATTGCTGACCAAGCGCTCGGCGGTGAAGGAGAACATCGTGAGGAAACCTACATGTCCTAGAAAAATTCTAAGACATATGAAGTCTGCCAATCCACACTAGGGCCGCGTGGTGGTCTACGCCATAATACTCTCTTTACAGAGAGGCCTGTGCCCAGCGGTGGGACATATACAAAGGCTGTTACTACTAGTACTACTTCTTTATAAGGTATTAGGGCTTATTAGACAACTTCCCATGTCTTATATACATTTCTTAGACATCCAGTTTTTCATATTTTAAATTCCGTCCAAGTACGACGTGGGAGCCTTCAAGAGTAGAGTGAATAGGCACTGACTAAACTAGCGCGTACCATCTTTCGACTGTATCACCACTTAACATCAGGATCATGGTCAAGCACTAGTTTACCCCCATAAAATTTATTTTTAGCTGAGACATGTACTATCCGAGATATCCGGGTCTGCTAAGCTATTTGTGTACAAAATGAACGTTCATTGTCATCGTAGTGGACGAAATGTGCTCGTCTTTTAATTAATTGGTGCAGCTATGGTTTACCGATGGCGTATCACTGGCACGCCAGTTGTGTGTGTTTGATGTATTTGGTGATGAATTGAATGATAGGTTAATTGATTGACCGTAACAGATCGGTTTCATAATGAAAAGTCACTGGTAAGTAGCAGACTCGGGGCCCTGTTAGTCATATATGTTTAGTAAATGTATATGACTCACAGACAGACACCCACGTAATTCTAAAATATTCCACAACTTTATGTAGTAATAGTAACAACGTATTTCGGGCACCGGTCTACTCCGGGCTTATTTACTTCACCGCCGAGAACGTGGTGATTCAGCACTTCAAATCAATAGAGAGAATTTCAGCAGTGCCGTACTACATTTGGGACGATCACGGGGATAATGAAATACTAGAGTGCTTCTAATATTGTATGTAAAAAAAGAGCGTCAATAGCCTAATGGTTTAGGGTACGGACTGCGAATCGTAAGGTCGTGGGTTCGAATCCACCATTCGACTATTGCCGTGAACCATGTCCTAGCACAAGCTTAAGGTTGGTGGTTAACAAGATTGTTAGTAATATTTCTGAAAAAAAAAAAGAAATATTGCTAGCTTTCTTTTAAAAAAAAGAATGGTAATAGGTAAGAGAAGCGTAATGGTTTAGGGCAGAGGTCGGCAACCCGCGGTTGTCGAGCCACGTGCGGCTCTTTGAATGTGTAGCTACGGCTCTTTAGTACTAATTTTATTTGTGCAAGTACTATTTACTGTTGGCGAGAAAAAAATTATCTTATCTTTTTACTCTTCCTACTTAAAAGATTGCCGATCCCTGGTTTAAGGTATGGTCTGCTAATCGTAAGGTCGTATCGAATTCACCATTCGAATATTGACGTAAACCATCTCCTAGTACAAGCTTAAGCTTAGTTGGAATAGTTAACAAGAATGTTAGTAAAATTTCTGAAGAAAAATTAATCCGCCGTGGCCCTAATGCTGATTGCCGGACTTCAATTATCTTAGAATTATTTAACACTTGTAGGTTTTCTTATGATGTTTTCCTTCGCCGCCATGCACGTGTTAAATAACCACTCACACAACCACTCCAAACCGAGGTTATCCCTCACCGGGGGGACCCTTGTACTGGCGATAGAAGTTCAGGCTAAGCGACCTAAGAGCTACGCAACCTGATTGGCCAGAGAAGCAGTGATGTCCAGCTTCTCTGGCCAATCTGTGTATTTCGTCAAAAATAATAGGTACCGGCATCAGGGACCCAACAGGTTACTACCGTACTATGCAACATGAGGTAACCGCTCAGACACTGGACTACAACTACTTTAGTTGTATTTTTTAAATTTTATGTACGGAACTCAAAAATTTAATATTATTAACAACTGCTCAATAGATTAAAAACTTGTTTATATCTAAATTATTACCTATATTGATAAAATTAGATAGCGTAGTTCCATTCAAACACATGCGCCTCAACAAACTTCGTTTGTCTAGGACGCGTTTCCATTGCGTCACGAACGTTTATCGTTTTATAATCTTTTCTTTTAAGATATAAAACATACATGAATGTTGTTCTTAATGTCAAACTTCCTTCAGAGAGATAAGAGTAAAATTGATATTACAACTCATAGTCAAATCCGTGTATACTAAAGAATGTAACTTTAAAAGGATAAAGATAATGGAAACATATACTCTTATAGATTTTTTTCTGATTTGATCTTTTAGGGTCCTGCTCGCACTGCTACTAGAACACTTCACTTCTCAATTTCAAGATAATCGAACTTTTTTTATATACTTTCTAAGCAAATGCTTGACTACGATCCCACCTGATATTAAGTGGAAATGCAGTCCTGGGTGGTAAGGCGCACTAGCTTAATAAATGCCTATTCACATTTTTGAAAACACTCACATTGTAACCAGAACGAAAGACAGAAGCGGAAAACTATTCCAGTCCTTTGCTGTACGAACAATGAGAGATGAAGAAAAGGGCTTCGTTCGACTAACATAAACGATAAACACTATGATATATATATACACTATATACATACAAACATACATATAACTAACTATAATCTATATATATAAATAAAATTGGAGTGTCTGTTTTAATATTAAAATAACCGATTGTTACTGCTCGCAAATGAATATAGATACGAGTAGATACATATATATAAGAATTTTTTTTTACAATTATTGTCTGTCCGTCTGTGTGTTCGTTCCAGTTAATCTCGGGAACAGCTATACCGATTTTGATGGAACTTTTACTGGCTGTATGTATAACTAAGGAGTAACTTACTGCTACTTTAATAAAAGAAAAAAAAATTATAACAATCTACAAATATACTTTATTTTTTATACTCATTATAACATATTCAAAAAGAAAGATAGTACTTATGTACCAGGCTCTCAAAGGCAAACAAGGATTATGTACACTTAATACTGTATGGCAGAGAATTCCAAAGGCTGCTGCTTAACCAAATGTGCACAAAATGAACGTTCATTGGCATCATAATAAAAGATATTTGTTAGGTTTAATACTCTTTAAGTTCAGTGGTGCTACTACGGTTTAATGATGCCGTACCACTGGCACGTTAATCGTGTGTGTGTTAGTATATAATGTATTTGGTAATGATACTTGATGCCTGTAATAGATGGGTTACCTAATATAACGTCACTGACAAACTCGTCACAGACTCGGCCCCCATCCTATTTAGCTGATGATCTTAAAAATAAATTAAAGTTTTGTTTAGTAGAGTTTTTACTAACTCCCAGAAGTTAGTATTCGTAGTAATGTATTCCCAAGGCAACTCACGTACGGACTATACTTCGTCGTAGGTATTTTAATCGTTTTGTTTTGGCAATTTGTTTCGCGACGTCGACCTTCCCCCCGAGGACTTGAATAAAATGTAACGTGACTTAGAATTTGACACCGGCTGTTTAATTAATGGAATTGTGTGTCACTACGTGGGAATTAATTAGCGAAAAGAAACGCAAGGCAAATTTATCGCTTACGTGTTTATATGGTACAAGTTTATTTACAAGTTGCGAAGGACAAATAATCCAAATCAAATCAAATGACGGATTAAACAATAAACACTACTACGCACGGACACTCTCTTATATATTAGTAGTATAATAGTATAATATTGAGTTCTATAAGAAGAAAAAGAACGTCAGGGCTATATTTCGTCTATCATTGTTCGTACAGCAAGGGACTGGAATAGTTTGCTGGATCCTGTCTTTCCTTCCGTTTACAATGTGGGTATTTAGTATCAAGAGTAGAGCAGGATAGTCGTCTAGTGTCTTATCATCCAGGACTAGATTTCCACTTAACAAAATATTGGATTATGGTCAAGCACTTGCTCGAATGTATAAGGTAACCCCTCACCGGGGGGACCCTTGTGTCGAGTTACTAGCAATAGAGATTCAGGATAAGCGACCTAAGAGCTATACCACCTCTCAATCCGGTGAAGCAGTCAAGGCTAGCCTCTCTGACCAATCTGTGCAGTTCGTCATTAAAAAAAAATCTCATTCTTCTGACACATTTGTGGTCGTCGTTGTAATGTAGTACTTGGTGGATTATCATAAACCTACTACTATCTCAATCAACAAACATTTTTCGACAGGATTTTAAGGAGTACAGACGCCAACGTCTTGTGTCAACAAAAGAAACATGAGAGAATTGAAAGATTTCAAGTGACAGCGCTATGATTAAATTATCTATTTATAAAAAAGAGAAACTTTTCAGGGAATCTTCAGATAGACCTGGCGAGTAATCTTGTAAAGTTTGGTGACGATCGGAGCATTCCTCTTTTTGAACTGACAAATACACCTTTTATTTACTATGATGATATTCTATTGTTTTATAACCCTAATTTGTACACATGCGTTGTGTATATTTATGTCATTATGTACCATATTGAAGTACAATGGAGTATATTGAAGTATAATAAAGTATACTGAAGAATAAAAAAGATAATAATTAAGGATTTTGAAGTACTCAAGGTAAGTTATACCGCCGCGAATGTATCGGTTTACAAGGTAATGATAACAGGTAATGATCTTCACCCGCTCGAGAAGAGAATAGTAGAGAATGAATACAGAGAGAAATGACTAATTTAATATAATGTGTAAATTCAATATTTAATGATGTAAGTTTATTATTTAAATAAAATAAAGCAAAATCTAATACGCTAGTATTATAAAAAAGAGAAAAGAATACGACGAATTGCGGACAGAGGAACTCAAGCGCTGCTAGAAGTTCAGTAAAAAGGAGATAACGTTTGCCACCTCAGTCCACCTCGTTAGAGTTAAAAGGTGACAGCTTATTATTTTAACCTGTTTATTTATTTAGATTGCACCGAACGTCTGAAACTTAAAAAAGCGATCCGAACGACGCGTTCTGTAATGACATCATCAAAAATCCGTTAACAATCAAAACACGAACTATTTAATTTCGAAATGAACCGTCGTGCCAACTTAACAACATAAAAAAATCAACAGCACAGGTCTGCTAAATTATGAGCTTTTATATTCGCAGCGTAAAGAAACATAACAAAAAGAGTCCAAGGAATGGGGCGGTGTAGCAAAAAAAGCGCTGCGAGCTAGCGGTACCAGGAAACCTGTCGGCATGACATCACCTTGTTGCCATTACAAGTACCTGAATTTATTTTAATCTATAATAAGAGTGTAATATTTGCTACTTAGTCACGTCTAAATATAACAGTGCTCTAACGATCGAGTTATCGTGATACGCTGTAATTTATAATGGAATGTAAAAAATAGGCTAATACGATTATTTTCAACGAAAAGCACGAAAGGAGATCGTTCACCTGATCTTAAGTGATTACAATCGAACGAACACCAAAGGAGTTGCAGCTGCTTTGACGGCTTACAAGAAAGGAATACGCTCGTTTTCTGAAGGAAATCTTATGTGACCAGAAACACTGCTGTTATAATTTTTTCACCTCGTTGGTTGTGCAAAGAAGGAATTACATAAAAAGTGAAACACCCACCATTATGATAATGTCGATGAAATTTCACAAAACAGTCGTAAAGAATTTAAAGAGATTGGACATCAAAATGATAACTTGATGATACTTAGTTACTTATCAAAATGATCAGTAAGTAAGTAGAATTTTTTTTACACACAAGTTTCCTGACGATGTTTTTTCTTAACCGAGGGTACGGTAAATCAGCGCTTTACAAACAAATTCATTGGTGCCGTCACCGGGGTCGAACTCGAGTTGTTACTATGCAACTTGCCAACTAGCAAAATTGTAAAAAGTTTACAGCTGCATTAAAAAAAAATATCTGAACTCCTGGACTATGCAAACCTAATGTTTATTCTAGTCATCTAAATTTATAGACGGTATCCGATCTAGTCCTGTCCTATTTAGTAACTTACAAACCAGGCGAGCGATATGTTTCTATAACTACCCTCCATATTAATCGATAAAAATTATTTATTCATGGAATAATTTCAATGGCAATGCTAAACAAACAAACACCGCCTCGCATTTAAGATTTACACTTGTAATTTTGGGCGTGCAGCCAAATGAGACAGATCGTAATTTAGGGTGCTGAGAATCACTACACCACGTACCCCGGATGTGAAATTAACGTAAATATCAAATAATATGTGAGAACTGACAAGTTATATCAGAGGAGATTGCCACAAATATAACTGTTCTCTGCTGACACAAAAGTATAAAACGAAATGGGTTCTTTAAAACAAACAACGAATACATTACAATGCTGATAAATCTCTCTTCGGCTCATTTGGTCGTCTGGTTGATTTACTACATATTGTTATATATCTATTCGTATTAATTTTTAATTCGTTTAATTTAAAATTAATTTTGTTATTAATTTTGTGATTATTTACATTCTTTTTAGCCACTTAAAACTATAGTGTTTGAATATCGTAGTCTTATTCTTGAGAGTCCAGAACTACAGGGCTGTAGATGTTCAAACTATCTTAACCGACCCTTTATTTTTCTCACGAGTATAGTTAGCAGATGATGTACATTGATGTTATTGTGATTTGGATACTATATTTTGGATACGACGCAACTTGACGCGAACGCTCGGACACTGAGCTACCACGACTCAGTAGCTACCACGGTTCGATGTATTAATCGTGTTAATATGAGTAATCACTATAAAAACAATACTTATGTATCTCATTTAGATTATTACGTTCCTTTTTGCCACATAACATAATTACTGGTGTCATGCCAAACGTTACTGGCACCTTTCCATCTGGCGCCAAATTCTGATTTGGTGATTTTCCGCTTTTCTCTCGCCGATTTCGTTGTTAATTTGCGGACAAATAAGATTGTTTGAGTGATGATAATGGATAGATCACATAACAATATATTTTGGCAATTGATGAAGTCCTTAAGCTACCATTGTGGAAAAATATCCAACACAATACAATCTTTAAGCCGATCATTCTTATTTAACTTGACTTGATCATTCTTATTTAACGAGACTTATTTAACCAATAGTTACTGGTTTAACTTTATCTTTCTGATATGGTAGCGTTGCAGTTGCAATACAAAGCAAAGAAATCATTATTGAGAAGCGGGCTGTCTTAAAATCTTTTCAATAACGCTTTGAACCTTTAGCGCGGGATATTAAAACAGGCAGAAGAAAGTCCAAGAATCAACAATTCTTGTTACATTACGCCGCAGAAACGGGAATAGGTTAAACATCCTATCTTGGTATTATCTTCTTTGCAACTATTACATAAACAGTCCTACTATTGTCTAAATTTAAATCTAAGCTAAAGAGAAACACCTTTGTTTTATCGTTGGCGGGAACAAAGACAACAAGGATTTATTGGCGGAAAGTTTACCGAACGAAGTAACCGTGCTGAATAAACTACAAGACATAATAGTCGTAAATTTCTAGTAACTATCCTTTGAACATCGCAATTTATTTTTTAACCTCGAAACGTACTGAAATAGATCCTACATATGAATGAACATACGTATGAACTCGTGAAAGAAGATAAGGAGGATTTCCTGATAAAGCACCAAACGACAGTATTTTTATCTCATTTTAACGTGAAGCTCTGGAGGTCCACCCCATTTTCATTTCATGGACCCCCAAATCTTTTTTCGCTGACGTAGACGCCTTGCAGGTTGTCATAGACCCAGGGGTCGATATAGACCACTTTGGGGATCACTGGCGTAAGGCATGTGTGACTTATCAACCTAGATGAAAAGCGGATTACTGTCTCTATCTACCCCGCTAAAATTTATTAAACAGGACGTTGGAGCGTTTTTATAAACAAAGCGACTCAATGCACAAGTGTTCTGAAGTTCCTTCTGAGGCCAGACTGACCCGTTTTCCTGTTAAATTACATCCATATAACAGTCATACTAAATGGGACAAATAAAGAGTGCGCAGTTACTTTGATGCCAGCCAACACTCCCTTAAACGTTATGAGCGAGCGTGACATTTAAATCAATACATTAAGAGCAATGTATCACGCTGCAATGAGCTCGCGTGTCAGTGACACCAATACCAAAATAATTAGAAGTTACGTAGAAATTTCCGTAACACACATAGCGTTTTCATTTCTTCATACATAGAGCCGGCATCTAGGTTTTTATTAAATTAGCTCAATTAATACTTAATGTCAATCCTAACTGGCAATTTATATTGTGAAATAAGTATATTTACTAGTAAAAAACCAAAACATGACCTATTTAATAAGACGATATTTAGGAGTTGCCTGGTATATTTTCAGAGCCTATTCGGCGCTATACCAAAAAAAGGATTTGATTACTGTGGCTTTACGATCCAGAATAATGAACGTGGCTTCGGCCTTTAAAAATACCAAAATTCTCATATTCAAGACATGGCTGTATGGACTAAACTCTTTTTGCCTTTCCCATTAAGGATAAATTAACATAATCATCATCATCATCTATACCAAAAAATTAATATCGAACCTAATTTAAACCAAACCCTTGTAAAAAAACTTCTATATTTTTTAGTTTTCAATATAGTAACAGCCTATATATGTCTCATTATTGGGCACAGAACTTCTCCAATAAGGACATAGGCCTGTCACGCCGCCTCAGTGCAGATTGGCAGAAAAAATTCTAAATCACGCAGATATCTTCAAGAGGTTTTGTTTCATCGCTCAGTAGGTGGTAAATTTATAGTTTATTCTTGTATATATTAGGTATAGATAGAAGATGAATTAAATATACTTTTATGATAAGTAATGTGAGACGGTGCGCCAAGCCATAAAAATTACTGCGGAATAAACCTTATAGCGAAAACAACACAAACACTATATCAGCAAAACAATAATTCACCGTAAGAATTGCTTTTACGGTAGTCGTCAATAAACATTGGCCTCGTATTTCATGCATTTTTGCCTCCCGCATTCCACAGCGTACTACGACTTAAGTAAAGATATCATATAACGAACAGGGGAAATAACAGTGGTCCCAGGCGAATGCCTTGTGCAACTCTCATAGCGATACGGTTACACCTTTAAACGGCGTATCTAGTCTTTTAAGCGTTAAGCTTTATGAAAATTATTGTTTTAGGCACGTGGGGCTACCTGGTGTTAAGTGAACACCACGCTACAGAAACACTTAGTAAAAGGTGCGTAAGTAAGTCGCAGGTGCTTTTGTGGCCTATTATATAAAGAGTTGAGTCTCCGGTAACCTAAGTTATAGCGGAACGCAGATTTATGTTAGATCAAGCCGACCTATTCGCCCAACAAAAGATACTGGAGTAGCGCTACCACGATTGGATTTTTTAAATAAAAAAATCGTAATGAATTTCTATGAAATGTATTGAAATATTTTTAATTAAGCAATTTAAAACATGGTTGATGATTTAAGCCATAGGTCAAACCTACCGTTTACGGGGAGGAAATCTTCAGAAAGATACCCCGCCTTCTGGGGGGAAGGCGGCGGTTATGTGGGGGTTCTTACCCACTAAAACCTCCCCGGTGGCCATTTCCTCGGTGCATGACGAGGGGCTCCGGGATCTCCAGTGGAACGCACCGGAGCCCCTCTGCACTGTGCTCAGGGAGAGCACGTCCCGGGGGGGGAGGTTACTCCCTCGACGAATCAGGCCCCCACCCTTGTCGCCCAGTGAACCCGAGGCCCCTTTTAGTCGCCTTGTACGACAGGCATGGGATACCGTAGTCTTATTCTTGAGAGCCCAGAACTACAGGGCTGAGGTCAAACCTACCTACACCAACCCACAGCCGCGTGTTCAGTGCAGACCGCACACTAAACTTGTTTCTTGAGACAATTTTTTTTCTAGACCACATAGTAAAAATCGATTGTCTATTACCAGCTCTAATATCAGGGAGATTATGGAAAGTAATGTCGACATGTCTTTTTACATACCGTGCAAATAAATTTAACAAAGGAAAAATACAGATTAATTATAAGAATAATAAAATTTTACCTTCAATCATTGAATAAAAAAATTATAAAAAGAATTTGACTTATAATTTGAAAACAACGTTTCCTATGTTATCAAATTCGTTTCTTTAAACAACGGCTTTATATTGAATAAAATTGCCTACTAGCTTCAAATTCGCAAACCATGTCACAAATCATCGTTCAATTATATTTTCTATTATCCTTAATTTAAAAACACTTATCTTCGTGTCAATATTCTCCTTGTTTTGTCGCTTTAAATCACATACAACAATAACCAATACCATACATCCAAATACACAAGAGATATTCAGTAAACGGGAATAAATATGAGGGCAATACGAGTGAATCGCTTAAAAAAACCACTCGTCGGATAATTTTGCATAAGTAGGTCACTTAATGCAAGGTTGTTATTGTCCGTTTTGTTTTGTGTTTGAAAGGGAATTCTCGGGAACGCTTCATACAACCCTTGTTTATTGCACTGATATGTTTGTTTCTTAGAATTTATTATATTAATAAGAACACACAATCTAGTTGATCAATCTAGTAGACGAGTTGAGCCAATCAAAAAATTTTACAAGAGTACCTAATAAAAGAGGAGAAAGATGATCGGGATTTCGCGGACCGAATTCAGAACAAATGCCTCCATCCTTGAAGAGCTGGGTATCAACGGGCGTCTATCTACTCAAGTACGTCGGCGAATACTCAAGTTCTTTGGGCATGTAAGCCGTCATGGAAACGATTCTTCAGAGCGTCTTGTCGTGCAGGGCAAAGTAGAAGGAAGTAGACCACGAGGTAGATCGCCAATACGATGGTTGGATCAGGGATATGGTAGGTGCTGCCCTCCACGATTATGCCCGATTGACAGCCAGCAGGCGGAGGCGGCGAGACGTCGTGCGCCGGGTGCTATCTGCTGCCCAACCCACCGGATTATAATAACCACGACCACTCTGACAAGAGTGAAGCTACCATGAAGAAGTCCTAATAAAAAAAAGTACTTCCTAGAACATAAAGAGAATAGTAGATTGACAATGCACCTTGTTGTTTTTTTTATTATTTAAAGATGGTATAATAGTAAAACATATGTATGTAGGTTTAACAAGACTGCCTAAGAAACGGGGAGGTTTTCAATTCGTTAGGTTTTTTTTAAGTTTTGTTCATACTTTTCGACTGGGTGAACCGATATTGATGATTGTATTTTATTTGCAAGCTGGTGCTTCCAATGTGGTCCCATTCCTATTTGGTCCAATTCTGGCAATGTCATCCATGAGAAAACCATATAAGTCTTAAATTTGCATTGGTACTATGTGCGGGACGAAAGGACGAATAACTCAATATCACGCGAACCGATTTCGATGTGAATGTATACGTTTCTACAACAAACTTCCAAATAATATTAAGGATCTCTCTTTGAACAAGTTTAAAACGATCGTTAAAGCCAATCTCTGTTGTAAGGCGTATTACAAAATTTCTGATTATGTAAACGATAACAAAGCTTGGGATCAAGTTGCTCTAACACAACATGATTAATTAATCATTATTGTAAAATTAAACGAATATTGTAAAAAAAATTTAAAGTCGTTAAAAAAAGCTCTACTAAGTTTTTTTGTGCAATTTTTCTTAGTGGATTGCCGTCCGAAATTGCACGGTAGGGAAAAAATATTGGACGATTCAAAGTAGATTCTCGATCTCTATTGAATAAAGATATTTTGACTTTAACTTTAACTTTGATGATTCATTTTTTATTGGATGTACTTCAACGGTACTTTGATGAGGGTTTGGTTGAGTTGAGAATTAATCAGATAATTCTATTTCGTAATATTCTTATTCTATTTTTTAATTGAAGTTGGTTTTTGTTTTTACTCGTAAATATACTTGAATAGTTTGATGACATACTCGTATCTAAAATACTTTAATTAAAGAAAATCTGAAGCTAAAAGAGTTTACTGGTATTTGGCCCTCCATGTACAAATGTTTTTAAGAAATGATTAACATTTTATCTATACAAATAAATAAAATCGGAGTTTCTGTTTGAAATATTAAAATAACCGTTTATTACTACATGCATGTACATATACTAAAATAACTTTTTTACAATTGTTACCTCTCTCTCTTTTACTCGTATAATATACAAAACGTAACGCTCTCGTAAGTGACGATAGAGGTCACTTAGTTACATCCACAAATATAAACATATTCAGACACGTTATCTAACACGTGTCGTGACTTGATACGTCGAGAATGTCTACACAGTGATAATCAATAGCGTCTTCCCACATACAAATATCTAACGGTGAAGTACACAGACTCGTAAATTATTATATTTAAGCGTCAATAGCCTAATGGTTTAGCGTACGGCCTGCGAATCGTAAGCTCGTGGGTTCGAATCCACCATTCGACTATTGCCGTGAACCATGTCCTAGCACAAGCTTAAGCTTAGTTGGAATGGTTAACAAGATTGTTAGTAATATTTCTGGAAAAAAAGAAATATTGCTAGCTTTCTTTAAAAAAAAAAAAATTACACAGCAACAATGCGGGTACATTATGACTTATGACTTATAATTTCTAAGTCTATTTATTCGACGCGAGGCAGCAGACATAACTTTTTTTTTGAATATTATCAATGGCAGCATTGACTGTACCTCTCTTCTCTCGAAAATAAAATTTATCGTGCCTAAGAAATCAGCGTGCTACCATATTCCTATCCATTTCACTTTGGCATCTTCCAACTATCGTCAAAATTCATTTATGTGGCGCGCTGGTCACACGCTCAATAAATATTCGAAAAGTACAGAAGTAGACATCTTTATTACAACTTTACTACAGCTGTTGCAATAAGACGGGCATTCTATCGAAATTTCTTTAATTAAAAAATTGTTATTAGCCTTTTTTATTATTAATATTTTTGCATAGGTTTTTAATATTCGCGAAGATCTGTTATTGGCAGTCTGTTTCTTAATTATTGCTATATCTTTTTTGTAAATTTTATTGCTGTTGATCTTCCTATAAATAAATAAATAATAAACATGCCACTGAACAAGATCCTTTAGATATATACCTGACTACGATACATATATATTAATTAATTTTCTCCATATCTCTTCCTGTCATACTGATTTTATGCATAAATCTGTTACCTTTAACGCAATAAGTCTTTGGAATGCGCCGCCAACAATTGTACGTACAACTGGAACTAAATCTACTTTCAAACATTTAATATGGAAGCTTTACCTAAGCAAGGAATAGTTTGACAATTGCTGTCTCTATCCATCTATAATTATATATGTATGTATTTATATATGTATCTATTTATTATTATATATAATTATTATGTTTATATATTTAATTTATTTGTAAGTAGGTATGTATATTATATATGCATGCATTTATTATAGTTTTCTTTTATTTATTATTTTCTCGTTACTTTGTCTCTACACAACCCCAAGGTAGTCTGGCAGAGAATGCCTACTGGCATTAAGTCCGCCTATTTGTACCTTTTTTGTATTGTGTACAAATAAAGAATAATTAAATAAATAAATATATATATAATTGAATGGCAAAATTTAGTGAGAGATAAAACACATACTCATGCGCACTCAATCAACTACACGCAACACACACAACACTCAAACAAGCACACACTAAGGATTACAGTTTTAAAGGCTTTTAAAAAATCAGTTAGAAAGGCAGTTTCAAAAGCTGAGATGCTTTTCCTGACCAGAACTAAGTTCAGTTCGACTTAAAGTATTCATTGTAATAGTCAAATGACACAACCACGACGTAATACATGCAAGTTACAAAATTGTATTGACCCTCGCGGCTTATCTAAAGAGAAACTATAGATTATTAACATCCATTAAGTCTTATTTTAAATTATTTGTCATTTATTAGTTGACATTGGAAACGGTTCTCGAAGGTTCCGTAAGCCTTTGAAAAGAACATGGGCGATTCTGAGAATCGGCGACTGACATTCCAAGTTTATAGGGCCCGGTGCCTTTAACTAGAAACAGCTCGAGCGGATGAGAAAAATTAACAACACAGCAGCGATATTAACCAACCATATGTGATCGATATTAACTAATAATAAAACACATAGTATATTTTATTTTTTTGTCTACTTTCGTTTCATTCTTCCACATTCGTGCTAATTGTCGGTATGAATTACTTGTCGTGTACTGTCATAAACCTACCAATATATCTAAAAAAAATCTATACTTTACTCTTAGGAGTCCGTAATAAATAATATCATCGAAATCCTAGGTCGTAAGCCAATATTAAATAAGACTTAGATAATTGAAACTCTTTCAAACAAAAGACAATTAAAATTATCGTAGCCTATATAAGGCCTTACCGCATCCAGGCACTTATATGGTCTATCCTTATATGGTCGTTGGTTCATCTGGAGGAAGGGCATCCTACACTTCTCCTGCCTATGCGCGGCCTCCATTCCAACTGCTGGGCTTCAGCTGGAGCCAGGTAGTTTAATAAGTCGGATAATAACTGCTTTATAAATGAAATGTGAATTGATATCACCGTACGATCACAATATTCTAGACCCGTACCGGAGTCAAGCAGTTTGCTAGACTTCCGCAAGCCTGGTGTCTCAACTTTATCAATTCAACACAAGTACACCAATTACTGGAGCCCCGTAATTATCGCGACAATCACTGCCATAGACAATCTGATGGATCGAGGCCGTATATTGATTAATGCACGGAAGCTGCAATTAAATAAAATAAAATGCAATTGATATATTCACGAGGCGGCCCTATTAATGGTTTTTATATTATGTGAAGCAAAAAAATTTGTACGCCTTCTTACGAAAATTGCGCGATAGAGCAGGATGCGGCATTTGCACTATCGGTAATTCTCGGGAACTCTCGGCTAGAGCGTAACGGGACATGTTCATGGCCGAGGATTGTTCTAATGACATCAGTATTCATCGTAAGACGTTGTCAAGTCAAAAATGAATCATCGAAATCGGTTGTCGTGATATTAAGTTATTCGTCCATTTGTGGCGCATATACTTCTTGCAAATTTAAGGTTTATATGGTTTTCTCATGGATCCCATTGTCAAAATTGGACTATATATAAACGGGGCCACACCTGGAGGATCAGCTTTCAAAAAAAAATGCTGATGAAGTCCACTATGTTGATGAAGTCCACTACGCTGTGGACTTCATCAGCATAGTGGACCTAATGATAAGAATCAAGGAGAATATGACCTTAATCAATACGTTTATGGAAAGAATTATCCAACAGAAAGAAAAAGACGAAAATAAAGAACAGAGAGAAAGACAAGGCACAGAATAAAATAAGGGTTACGTAGGACAAAAAAATATCAATGGTAGGCCGCAAGATGGAAACATTGATGTGGTGGAGGAGGAGGGTTTTTAGAGCGTGAGAGTCGCACACTACACTGGTCCGCACCCTGCGCACCAGAGGTGCACACCTCTTGCGGATTGATGCAAAAAAGCATGTCATCTGTGCATCCGCGAACATCCCCGATGCACTACAGAAACGGGGCACCCCAATAGAACCCTGAACGCGTTGAGTTGAACACGGAGAGCGCTGTACGATATTTGAGTATACTTCGCCCACAGACTGCTCGTGTAGAAAGTATAGCTATGGGAGTTTTCTTTTTGAAAAATGACAAATTGACACAAATAAGGCTGGGTTTTGCAAAATCTATATAGATGGTTAAGTCGGTCGCTTAGCCACAATGCTATGACGGCATAAATAAAATTATAATACCTACAAAATCCGTTTCCTTAAGCACCCTCGAGACTGGGTGCTAACGCGCACCGGTTAATCCAAGTCGCGGTTTGCTCTTAAGAGCCCTTGCGCCGACTTACTTTTTAGACCTTTAAGCCAAGCGCCCTAGAAGGTCACTCACCTATTCTTACGGTTCCATTGTGAAAGTTTTCAAGTAACAGAGGTGTTCAGTCTTAAATAAAAATTGTATAAAGCGTTTAAGTTGAGAGCAAAAACTATCAAACAAAATAAATTCATTGGTGGCGGCATCAAGGTTCGAGATCGGTTTGCTAGCGTACTATAGTACATGCTATGATGATACTATACTATACTATGACTGCTTGGAAATCCATATGATTATATATAAAGTTAAATATATATATGTATTTATAGTTATGTATAATTGTTATTACTTTTATTTCATGTATAATATGAATGTTTATTAATATATTTTCATTTTTTTTCACCAAGCTTGCTATTTCTCTCAACTCCACGTCCCATTTTTTGTACACTTTATTTTATGCAAATAAAGATTACTTTTTAATTATTATAAATACAATTTTACAATAAAATATATATAACTTAACGCTATATAAACCGCAGTGGTTTGTCACTAACCCTAAAGTGACCGTCTTGCATGCCTAAATAATGTTTTAAAGAGTGCTCAATGTTTTTTTTTTGAGTCATACATTTTCTAATATCTGGGTGGTTAAGTTCAGAAAGATACCCCGCCCCCTAGGAGGAAGGCGGCGGTTATGTGGGGTTTTACCCACTAAAAGCTCCCCGGTGGCCCTTCCTCGGTGCATGGTGAGGGGCTCCGGGAGCCCCCTGCATTGTGCTCAGGGAGAGCACTTCCCGGGGGGGAGGTTACTCCCTTCTCCCCTGTGCCCTCGCAGTGCAAGGCGACACGGGCCAGCCGATGTCGCCTTCTTCCCGGGCCCACCTTGGCGGACGACAAAGGCCCCCACCCTTGTCGCCCAATGAACCCGAGGCCCCTTTTAGTCGTCTTATTCTTGAGAGCCCAGAACTACAGGGCTGTCGTTAATTAACCTAGGATGTATCTTGCCGTGCGCTCCCCGTAAACATTTTTTGCGCCTATCGTATTAAACTGGTTTAGCTATATCGACCGTGCGATATTAGAATGATCCATTTTGGTTAAATTTTTGTCATTAAAGAAATATTCTTTTAACATAATGTATTTTTTTTATATGAAAAGTGGCAAACGAGCATACGGCTCACCTGATCTTAAATTATCACCGTCGCCCATGAACATCCACAGCACCAGAGGAGCTGCAGGTGTGTGCCGGTCTTTGAGATAGGAGTAGGCTCGTTTCTTGAAGGTCCCTAAATGTTAAACGTAAACACCGCTGGTGACAGTTGATTTCACAAGTTGACAGTGCGTGGGAGAAAGTTACGCGAAAAATGTATTGTATTTTTGTATTAATTGTTGTTATGAAATTGTTCTTTAACCTTAGGTGATGTAACTTATATAATTCATGTGAATAATCTAGGATTAGGACACTTTAGCGCCAAAGGCCTCGCAATGTATAGAATATACATGACTTTTACTTTACTCAAACAGAACAAAGTACACTGTCTTCAACAGTGACGTCACAAGTGACAACCAAGCCATTGTTTCCCACAGATAAAAAGGTAATAAACAATATGACTCACAAATGTAGCGTAGCTCGTATAATAACACTTGATATACAGAACATTATAAAACTGAATACATTAAACGCTCCGACGCCATCTTTGTTATAGGATGAAATAATTCTTGCGGTTTTGTCCATGGCCGTGGTGACTAAAGAGATAGCGGGTGTACAATTGTTATATAAATACGTGAAGCAAAAACTTTGTACCCCTTCTTACGAATAACTGTCCAAGCCGAGGTTACCCCTCACCGGGGGGACCCTTGTGTCGAGTTACTAGCAATAGAGGTTCAGGCTAAGCGACCTAAGAGCTATGCCACCTCTCAATCCGGTGAAGCAGTCAAGGCCAGCTTCTCTGGCCAATCTGTGTAGTTCGTCATAAAAAAAAAACCCTTCTTACGAAAATTTTAAAATTGTGGGGACGGAAGAGTATTAAATTTCCCACACACATCTATCTATAAATAATAATATATATATATATATATATGTATATATATAGAAAAAGTGTGTGGGTATGTTCCATATAGGCTCCGAAACGGCTGGACCGGTTTCAATGAAACTTTCAGGGAATCTTCAGATCAACCTGGCGAGTAATGTTTGGTGACAATCGGAGCACTCCTCTTTTTCAACTGTCAAACAATCGATACGTCGTACTTTTATTTCTGACATTAACTTGAGCCCGATATGTTTTGTTGCCCGATGTGTTTTTGTATAAATGATAAGAATGATATTGTATTTACTGATATGTACATGGGTGTAAGTAATGATCTTCGCCCGCTCGAAAAGAGAACGATTACGGAGAGAAATTAATAATTTATTATATTGTGAGAGTTAAATTAAATTTTTATATAAAATGATGTAAGTTTATTGTTTAAATAAAATAAAGCAAAATTTAGCCCGGCGAAGCGGACTGGGTACGCTACTTGTTCTATTTTTTAATTATGCATACAAAATTCATTAAATTAATAAATCATTAAAAAATATATTTAGGAATAGTAAGGTAGGTTAAAATTTAACAACAAGTTTTAACGGATAAAATTTCTAAATGTTCATTCTAAATTTCAGGGGTAACGTTCAGATAAAAGTGTTAAAACTATACGTACTTCAAGTTCTGAACTAGACGTTCCGTCGCCTGGGAGCAAATGCGGAACTATTCAGTTGGACACGAGCCAAAAACATTGAACTATTTGGGCCAAATGTTGTGCGGGTCACAAATAACGAGGGTAATACCTACAATACATACAGATAAAAACAACCGGTTCTTTAGAAACGTGTAATATAACTTTTTTAAACATTGATAGCGTTTAACTGCACACACTCATGAACATTATACCACACACATGCCTGTATATACGAGTATATACTTGGCCAAACACACACATATATATAATAACTAAATTATAAAAAAACTAAAACTTTGTGCAAAATGCTAACTCCACAACGCAACTCTGGCTCCCAAGATACGAGGGTGAATCAAAAAATTCTTGGAATCAATATTAAAAAATGCAAAGATTTAAATAATAATATTTTATTTTTCTACATAATCTCCCTCCAATGCAATGCATTTAGAATAACGCGTTTCTAACTTCCTTATTCCTTGTGAAAAAAAAATATTTTCTTGACTCTCGAAAAAGTCCTCTACGGCAGCTATAACCGCGTCATTATCGTGAAATTTTGTTCCACGAATTTCCTCTTTTAATTTTGGAAATAAATGAAAATCACTTGGGGCTAAGTCCGGAGAATATGGTGGGTGGTCAAGGAGATTGAAGCCAACACTATACACCCCACTCACGCGCCTGTATATATATACTTGGCTAAACACACATATATATATAATAACTAAATTATAAAAAAACTAAAACTTTGTGCAAAATGCTAACTCCACAACGCAACTCTGGCTCCCAAGATACAAGCGTCTGCTGTCACTGTGTACCAATAATATGTACTGCAATGGTTACATGGATGTTCGTTTAATTTGTGTAATGTTTATAATTGTAACCAAATCTGTATGTGTTAATAAATAAATATTCTATATTCTATTCTATAATAATCTGTGGTTTGCTTATTGGTATCCTTACAGTTCACATACTAAAATTACTGTGTGATGTAGCAATAGGCTTATATTTAAGAAGCTCAGAATTATTACTAACTGTCGAATCTTATACATGAGGAAAACCGGAAAGCGTCTACGTCTACCCCGCTAAAAAAGGGTTAAAAGGCCGTGTGAGCATATTTAATAATTATACAGGAGGAAAGATTAAGCCAACATGAGTTTCACCTGACGATCATAGCCAGATGGACTTCGGAACGGCTGGATTTTTGATACAAATATCAGGAAATATTCATATTATTTTTTTCATTTAATTGGCCTAGTGGGTGACTCTGTGAAGATCGGATCATCTGATTTTTGATTTATGGCATATATAGTAGTAATCAGTGCCATAAATACGTAATCTTATAGACATAGACATTTTCTGATATCAATACGATACAATAAAAATATGAAACACATTTTAAGAGTAACAGTTGTGGATCACAACAACAAAGATGATGCCAATCTTGGACACCATCTCTGCATATGCCACAGCGCTGATTTGCTGTTTTTTGATTGCTTCACCGGATTGAGAGGTGGCATAGCTTGTAGGTCGCTTAGCCTGAACCTCTATCGCTATCAACTCGACACAAGGGTCCCCCCGGTGAGGGATAACCTGGGCTAGGACGGTTGCTATGTTACGCGTAAGCATTCCGATCCGGGGGCGCCCGAGAGGGCCGAACCACGACTCGGTTGGTTGCTATTTCACGGATAATCTAAGGGACATTCAAAAGCTTAACTTACTTTGATGATGAATTTTGTTAGACCAAATATCATCAATTACCGTTAATGGTCTCTTGGTCTATAATTCGTAGTTTAATCGCCACCTAAATACCATTACCGGTTCTGCGCACATGCGTTCACTTAAATTACACAAGCCTGTTGAAATTATCATTAGATACATTAGATACATTTGGACTGTAATACGAGAGACTGCCAACTGTTTGCCAATGGCAATTTTCTATGAACTTTATGCCATAAGCACTACTGCATATTACCTCGCCTTCCTACGTAGCTCTACACTTATTTATTTAATAGAGTACACCAACAGATTTACACAAATATACAATAGTGAAAAAGTATGATTTAGTCTACAACTACTACAACTAAAGTAAATCTTCTTTAGCTCCATATAAACATATATTACTATTACATATAATATATACATAACACACAAAATATAATATATTCCACTGGGCAAAAGAGAAGGGAAATGCGTGCGCTTTTTATTTTTTATGACGAACTACACAGATTGGCTAGAGAAGCTGGCCTTGACTGTTTCACCGGATTGAGAGGTGGCATAGCTCTTAGGATAAGGTGTGCGCGTACTCGTCTCTCTTGCACTGTGTGATACAGGCAATAGGCCTGCACTGTATCTTAGAATTACGAAACGTAAGGTAGGTTATGAGTGAAAGAAAATGTCACCCTGTCCCTCTTGCCCCTATAGTAATATACGAAACTACTAACTTATCTCTATCTTAACTTCCATTCGCCCAGCCCGATCACACTTTTCGCAACGCTATCACCAGCTTACAACCCAAGTCAAGCGTGAGTAAAGACGTTTTACTTCAAAAACAAGCTTACTTAAAAATATGTGCTATTGTGTATAGCAATCACATGCTGCCAGCATTTGCATTTGCAAAAAAATGATTTTGTTATATAATTTATACATATTCCGTTTTGTATCAATAAGCATTCCCAATTAATATACTGTAATTATATTAGATAGATAAATCCTTTATTGCACCAAAATATATGTACAAAGGCGAACTTAATGCTATTTAGCATTTTCTTCCAGCTAACCTTTAGTGGTTAAGAGCAGACTAAGGGTACTACCCTTAGCCGCTAAAAATAGCGTTGTAAAAATATTATATACATAAATAAAAATACATTTACATATATATACATAGATACATCAACATAAATAAAATAAAATACATATTTATGGAATACGTAAACGACAATATATACACCAGTTTATAATTTTTCATTGATTGAGTAGAAAGTATTCAGTTACACGCGATTTAAAGACATTAGTTGATGAAGCTTAGCTAATCTCAATCGGCAAGCTATTCCATAGTTATATTGCTGTACAGGTAAAAGAATTGCCGTAGAAATTCATGTGACATTCGGGGAACGTTAGAAATTTATTATAGTAGGTTCGAGGTTCGCGGCCGACGAACTATATACATGGCCAATGATTACTATTTTTTATCGCATCGTAAACATTCACTCTTATCAATTTTCCCTTACCCACCAGATGGGCCAACGCTTCCCGAAGTGACACACAAAGTTAGTTTAGCTTTTGAATGTCCCTTGGATTATCCGTGAAATAGCAACCGACCGAATCGTGGTTCGGCCCTCTCGGGCACTCTCGGATCGGAATGCTTACCCGTAACATAGTAACCGTCCAAGCAGAGGTTACCCCTCACCGGGGGGACCCTTATGTCGAGTTACTAAGCAACCTAAGAGCTGTGCCACCTCTCAATCCGGTGAAGCAGTCAAGGCCAGCCTCTCTGGTCAATCTGTGTAGTTCGTCATAAAAAAAACCACCAGGTGGAATATACTTCAAAAAAGAAACCATCCAATGGAAATAATATATCGAACATAATATTTCATTGCCCTTTGACCGGTGATCCATCGTATCAGAAGAAACACAATACAATTGATTATCCGGCGGCTACATAACAATCACGATTGTATTCAGTTAGTGTTGCCGTATGCGGGACGTGTATTTGCAATATCCGTCAGTTTTCCTTATCGCGGGCGCTGGTGAAACTGCGCAAAATTGTTTGCATACATACATCCACCTATTTAGCATTCATTTTAATCAATACGTACCACGTATAACTTATTACCGCATAAGTGGTACAGCTAGAGATGGAGTCGTGGTAACACAGTGTCCGGTACGGAACGTGCTCGTCAATGAAGGAAAACAGCGTGAGGGAACTTGCATGTTTTAGAAAATTTTCTAAGACGTGAGAAATATGCCAATTCGCACAAGGGCCGGGTGGCGATCAACAACCTTGAACTCTCTTCACACGTGGGGCATGTAAGATATAGGCTGTAACTTTTAACTTTTAGCGTTGGAGAAAACTATGCAAGGCACTGCATTATCTCCCAGAAGGAGGCTGACGAGCGGGTCAGGGAGGGGAGCGCAGAGGCTCCCCCCCTCCGCAGGCGACGTATCGAGGTGCGCAGGAAGCGTTACGAACGCCTCCTCTTGCCGCCCCTGTAATCCGAAGCGGGGCCAGGATGGGTACTTGGCCCCAGCATGCTTCGGCGTCGTCGGGACTTCTCTGAGTGCCGGAGAAATTCCCTTTGAGGATGAAGTCCGGTCTTTGCCGGGACCGGCCGATCGTTGGGGTGTCCTGTCGCTGACAGATCCGGGGCACCCCGCTCATAACGGCTGATGGCATTCGCGGAAGGTTTAGTGGGTAGGGGCTGCCCAGGCCGAGTCCACACATCCCTCCGGGCCATACCGGAGGATGGTCTATAAAAGATTCCCCGCGTGAACAAAAAAAGGCACTGCATTATCTAAGGGGCGGGTTTCGCCGAAATCGGTCTTCTATTGCACGACACTCTTCTCTTTATCGAGGTTCTTGAGGATCGCGATGAAGCACTTGCTATGTCAATCTATATCTCGAAGGCCTTTGACAAGGTCTGGTTTGCTAGCCTTATCAACAAGTTTCCTGCTTATCTATCATGGCTTGATTGCTTGGACAGCTGACTTCCTAAAGGAGCGGTCTCTACGAGTCATTGATGGCTACTCCTTAAAACAATGGCGATAATTGCGATTCTTTTATTATTAAGGGCAACTAAGGGTTTTATATTCACGTTTTTTATTTGATGGCGACAAACAAAGGCATACAAAAACTTGACACCACATTTACATGGTCGCAAAACCAACTCCTTTCGGGTTTCCTCATACTGGCAAGAAAACTTCGTCGTTCTGTAGAGGACACAAAGGCAATTCCAACAAAAAAACACTAAAATTCTCCCATATAGGGATTACTCTTTCATAAAAAATATATAGTCGATTTTATTACTATATTAACATATTGATACATTACTATGTTTTATTACTATGTTTGTGTTTCTGGCTTGGAGTAATACAGGGATCATGACATATTTGCCAGATAAGCCACGTGGGCGACTGAATGAATTGATTCGACCCCGTATCCAGCTTGATAGCGTGGCGTTGAACTGCCATATTTAGTGTTCAATTGGCATTGATATATCGAAATTGCTAAAGCACATTAATATTTATTGTCTTTTAGAGCAAATAAACGACATGTTTGTTTACTCAAAACCCACAAACATCGCCGATACGGGCGCAAGATGCTGTGTGCCGTTACAAATTGTTTTTTGGTAAAGATTCAAGTTTTAATTGACCATAGATTTAACTTATCAATATTTCATCATCAGCCTGCAAAAGTACACTGCTAGACATAGGCATCTCCAAAAGCATGCCACCGAGTACGATCCTCGGCCACTATCATCCAGCCCCTGCCGCACTGCGAAGATCGTTACTCTACCAAGCCTTCGGGCGTCTCACACCGCGTTTGTCTCTTCGCGGTCTCCACTCAAGAACACGTTTCACCCAAGGGTTATCCATTTTTTATTGTTATGGATATAAACTAGTGCGTCACCACGATCCCACCTGATGTTAAGTGGTCAAATAGTCGAAAGATGGTAGGCGCCTATTCACTCTACTCTTGAAGGCTCCCACGTCGTACTTGGACGTAAAGAGTCAGCCAGTAACTTGTTCTACTCCTTTGCTACGTACAATGAACGATGACTCAAATCGCTTAGTTTGCACGGGCGGAACATCGACTATGACAGAGATGGGACCGGCCGATTGTCTAAACGTCCGAAGGTAGAATGGGGATGGGAGAATTAACCCGTGTTCTACGGCTGATATGGCCGTCCAGACATTTAAGTTTGGTAATTAGATGGGATAACCTTAGTTGTCATACCCCGAATAATTATCTAATATAGAATACTTAACCGTTCGCATCCGATCCTTCAGAGAGACTGCAAGCATAGTCCTTTACATAGCTCGTTAAGTGATTTTAGCCTGTGGACCGTCGTACCGTGAGTGTCAACATTTCGACTACATATGTCATGTCATCAAGATTTAATTACTCTTTACAAGCAGAAATCAACAAAACTTGTACAAAAGGCGGACACGGCACAAGGCAGTCTCTGCCAGTCCCTTCAGAGTGTGTAAAGACGGCAAACTTGAAAATTTTAATTACAGAGAAAAAAAATCTAGGTTCATGAACGTGTTTTTTTATTATAAGTTTTCACGTTGTTTTATACCTAGCATGGTAGACGGAGACATATTTCGCTGTCCACTTTTCACCAAGCTTATTAGGTCCCATATGTGACAGGGAGTAAACCTATCGTTTTTTGCTAATACTACTATTTTTTATGGTTGTTGTTGTTGTTGCTTGTAAACAATCGTCATTGTTTGTCTTTCTCAAAAGGGCTAAGCAGCTTTCATTATAATTGTTGATTATATTTCAAACATGCCAATAGGCTGCAAAAATCAAAATGGCGTGATTATAAACGACACGAGTTCAAAAATGCTGGCTTAATTATAATTTTTTGTCGGGTTCAAGGTACTGAAGGCGTCATACAGTCTGAAACGTTCATTCGTCAGCACTATTAATAAATGTTAAGTGTTTTTTGCCAACTACAAAAAAGCATGGCGTAATTATATACCGACATGTGTTGCCTATGTTCCGAGGTTGATGAACCGTGCCCTCTGGTGTTGGGCGTTCCGGGTATCAAATGGACTTAATAGCAATTGTCCGGTTGTTTTACCGCACGATGTCCTATCCGAGATAGGGTAGAGGTCGTTATATCTATATCTTGACTCGGTTTTGTGTAGTTTTAGTGATACAAGCAACTTTATCTGATGGTAATTGGATGAAAAAGAAAACCCAGCAAAGCACCGCGTTTTCGTCACCATGGGATGGGTCGTACAAAACCTACCAAATATGCGGTCATAAAATAAAAAAAAATGTGGTGTCATGGGACACGGGTCCGGGTCGGAACGAAGTTCCTTCAGATATACAAGCCTGTTGCTTGTTTGCAAAAAATAATATTGCTTAATTTTATTATGTTTTTTAGTTTTTTTTTTTAATTTAATTAAATTTGTTTTTATTTAAGTACAAAAAAGTATTTAGGAAATTTAGTATTTTAGAAAATAACATCACGCTATCGGCAGCTGTGTATACGACTATAGCACTTTCGTTATATACTTTTCTTAAGGTTTTAGTTTTACATTTTTTCCAGTTCGATTGCGCAGGCAAAACCCCTATCTCCTCCAAGCCTGCCGTAAGAAACTTTGTTCTAATATAAAAATTCAGCAATAAAGACTCAAAACGTAAAATGAAATTAGTAGATTACGGTATTTGGCACAATGACAATTGAATTGAAGTTGGTGGGTTGTCATAGAGAAAATTCATTGTATAAACAGACTTCAACCTCAAATTCAAAAGAGAACACGAACTTTGGCAGCGAGAACTAATTGAGATTAGAGAGGCTTCGTCAACTAATTGTCTATTTTGTGTTATGCCTGAACACCTATGTCTAAGTGTATATTAATTTTTCTATATAAGATTTTAAAACGCTATTTTTATCGTTTGACCCGTAGCCTGTTCTTAACCATCAAAGGTTAGCCAGAAGAAAATACTAAATAGCATTAAGTAAGCCTTTGTACATGTATTTTGGTGTATTAAAGAATTTATCTATCTAACTTTTGCGACAATTTGAATCGGCTGTAAAGCCCTTCTTGTAGTACCCCGAAATAAAAGTATAAGACGGTTTAGTAATGTTGTTTTTTGCCCATTATGTTGAAGCGTCAATAGCCTAATGGTGTTTTTTTCCATTACCCCAACATGTTTGGTTAGGGACCTTATTATCGACATGTTACAAACTATTACATTTATTTGCTTATATTATTCCTATATATATAGATTTTAATTTCTAACAATATTTTCCTATTTCTTATATCTATCTTATATTTTATTGACTTAATTTTGAAAATTGAAAATTTTGGTTTAGGGTACGGCCTGCGAATCGTAAGGTCGTGGGATCGAATCCACCATTGGACTATTGCCGTGAACCAGCTTTCTTTTTAAAAAAAATGTTTTTCATTCGATAACTAAATACAATAAATTAACGAATCTACTCCATTCGAGTTTAGAAGAAACATTAGAAATTCGAATTTCGAGAAACCAGATTCAATAATTATAAACAACATTCAATAGACAGAAACGATTTCGATGGAAGTGACCAATTAATTATTTTAAAATATTACAAGTCGATTATAGCACTAATAATAAAAATAAATTAACAAAATCAATCACTCATATTTTATCTGTGACACACTTTAAATTGATCTTACACCAGCTGTATTTTTTTTGGCTTCGAGCCATTGAGACGTAATTTCTTTCAAATTACTCAACAAGTATTGGATTACAAATGTCAATGACCGCTCGAGAAGCGAGTTAATTAATCATTCTACTCTAGACTTTTGTAGATAATTTTGATTATTATTTCGTAATTAATAACGCATACAAATAATACATACATGATATAATTTAAATGTTTGAAAATAGGCTGATTAGAACATCCTCCCTAGATATAATAATCTAGATAAGATAATACGCAACTAATCTAAATATTAATAAATGGGAAGCCAGTTTTGGTCCGCCTTTTAGAACACATAAGACCTTTAAAGGTCTCTAACGGCGGGTTTCTATAATCAATCTCGATCCGTAAATCGCTATCCGAGATTGATATTTCAATCCATTTTCTGCACTATAACTGGTACATTATTTTTACGGCGTAAAACTGTTTATGAGAGAGGACTGTCATTTACGACAAATCCATTCTTTTTCAATCACTTCCAAAGCCAAGATCGGATATTGAAATGCGGATTACGGATCGATAGATGGACCAAATAAAATCAGGATCGGAAATAATCTTACATTGAAGATCGAATATAGAAACCCGCCGTAAGACGGTCCCGGTATACGTACGACGGTTGCGAATAATCCTCGCGCGTTATCGCTATTTTATGGGCAGGCCCCACCCCTTAGATGTTAGGAGCGTTGCTGGAGTTTCTTCGGCCACTTTTTCTTCCAGCGCCAACGCTTCCCGAAGTGGCACTTAAAGTTAGTTTAGCTTTTCGAATGTCCCTTAGTTTATCCGTGAAATAGCAACTGACCGAGTAGTGGTTCGGCCCTCTCGGGCGCCCTCGGATCGGAATGCTTACGCGTAAAATAGTAACCGTCAAGCCGAGGTTACCCCCACCGGGGGAACCCTTGTGTCGAGTTACTAGCGATAGAGGATCAGGCTAAGCGACCTAAGAGCTATGCCACCTCTCAATCCGGTGAAGCAGTCAAGGCCAGCTTCTCTGGCTAATCTGTGTAGTTCGTCATTAAAAAAAAAAGCGTCCTCACAATCTTTATACAAAATTAATTAGAAGCACGAAGTAATAAAGTTAAATTATTGTTTACAATGCCAAGTTAATATGATGATCAACTAAAACTACTAATTATGAATTAAAGTTACAATAACGTTCAGGTAAATCACTAAGTTATTATTGGAAGTAGTTATTATACATAACAATCGCTGGGTGCCGTATGTTTTTTTTTTTGACCCTATTTAGGGCCCTATGAGCCTGTTGCTAAAATTTGTGCAACAACGTTGGTCCCTTTGTAATATATATATATATATTTTTTTTCCTCCTTTAAGGATATTTCTTTGTTCCTCTTCTTGCTACTATTGAGCCGTTAGCCTTTGCGGCTAAGAACATAACTAGCTCACAGTATTCCAGGAATTGTTCTCTGGTATCGGACGCAACTATGCTGACTATGTTGTCCGCGGTGATGGCGGTATCCATTCTGTGTTCGCAGTCATGGCGGTGTGTTGCGAATCTTTATTTAAATCAACAAAATTATAACACCGTTACAGATAATACCAATATGATGTTATAAAAACTTAGTTAAATATATATTATTAAAATTAAAACAAATAAAAGCTGCTTGATGTATTGACAATAATATATAAATATAATAAAGTCAATCACCTTCTACGCATTTGTAGGCAGCTTCGATAAACACAGACTCTGTGCAACAAAATATATCAATGTGCAGTGAGATGGTATTAACAAACCCAACCGCGCGCGACAGCGGAGAGTTCCTGGATAAGTTAGTCCTGGATCTTGGGCAGTATAAGATGATATGCGGCACAGTTTCCTCGCTCACCCTCGTGCCATATATTGCAAGCTAACATTAACGTATAGAGGTACGTTTAATGTAGTTTGTTCCACATTCTTACGATTTTAAACAGTCATCACGCAGTAGAAGCTGGGAAAATTAGGAACTACAACTTTGCCTAGTACCGACCGAACCGACCGAATATCTTGCGTCATTGTATATTAAAGAAAATGAATGATACCATTGCGCATAATACCGCAGTGAGTAAAAGGTAAATTATACTCTCCAATGAAAATTATTAAACCAACCTACTTACATTGATATTTAAAAAAAACATTTCACACCTAAATATTTCCTCAATCGTTCTGGTAACATTTAAAACAACGATCAAAGAGCAATTTAAAGCGGTTCAGCTCGCGAAAAAAGAAACATGAGCGCTAACAGGGTCACGCTAACCGGAGTGCGGCCATAGTTCCTCATTACATAGTTTGACCTCAGAAAAACCTACGTTCATTTTAAATGCAGCGGACTAACGGCATTGGTGCAATCGTCTAGTGATGCCCATACCCGATTGTTCCAAGTTTTTTATCGATATAATTACAAATGTTTGGTACTGCTTTTTCGATAGTTGCCTTTGCCACACCTAATCACATTTTAAAGCTTATCATTGCATCTCTATTGTATTGTGAATATCTATGGGCACCGACGATTAATAGTTTTTGCAAATATCGGTAAGGACAACTTTACTAACCTACAAGTTAAAGTAAACATTCCTGTACCCAAGGGCTTATATTTAAGGTCAACTTATGACACTTCACTGCATTACCGCAACCATCTACAATTCCGATTTTGTCTATAATAATAAAACATCTCAACGTTGATATCATGGCAACGGGCATATCTTTCAATAGCTCGGAAATGTCTTGTAATCCAACTTCAGAACGAGCCTTGGCCCCAAAGTGACGGGGATCCTTGTGTCTACCCAACAGAAGTTCAAGCTGACCGATCTAAGAGCCCAGCTACGTCCCAATCTGGCCTACAACGGCAGTCAGCTACAATGAAATCGGGCTACAACATTAAAGTCTATGGATCAAGCGCATCACTAGTCACGACGGCCAGCATTGACTCGGTACATTATATGGTTCTTTTCGCCATCATTCGGCGCGGCGTGTCATTAGTTCACTTTATCGACTTTCCTGTTACGAGCGCGTAATATCTTTCCGGTGCGAGGGTAATCTATAAACGGATCAACGAAGGTAGTCTGTATATTCTCTTCTTCTCTTAAGTTATAAGCGTTAAGATGCTATCAGCCGTAACTTCAGATTCTTTAAATCGGATGAAATAAAGACAAGTTAGTTAATTTTTATTAACTCTATTTTTACAACGACAATTAAATATCCTTAAAATAAAATAAAATTATTTATTTATATTTCATTAAAAAACATAAACTTAAACGAAAAAGGATATCTTACGGAAACTTGTACAGTAAAGTACTTATTGTACAGTATTTTTCATTAAATTTTATTATTATCTAAAATTTGTACTTAGTGTCGCCACATGGAGGCAACACTAATTACTAAATCTTAAGCGACCCTTTATTTTTGCTTACGAGTGTACAATATACTCGTACCTTTTCGTCATTCTGTTATTATGCGCAGTAGCAACCATTTTATTATACAACTAGCTGCGCGGTGGGGTGTTGGAAGACTGCGAATATTAGAAAATATATTTTCCTTTGGTATATCAGCACTAAATATAACGTTAATACTGGCCCATAACAATCTAACTTACACTTCTCTTCTATATAACTTAAGAAGAGTGATAGAGCAACAAGAAACCAATCTACTACAAAGATATGTCTTAGTATACTATATTCTCGTAGACTGTGCGTCCGAAACAGACGTAGCGAACAATGAAAACAAATGAACATTCATTAATATCTAAATTAAGTCGCATGGAACACAGCAATTACTGACGAAGGTGTTCCATTAGACTAGACAAGGTTGGAAAATTCCCGTGCCCAGTTAGAGTCGACGACCGACGTACACCCACACCGATTCCCCATCAATTCTATGTCAATGCTCGCCATTAATTTGTTTTTTTATCAGAAGGGATAGATATCTTTTTTATGTCAGAAGGGATCAACGACCACTCACCTGATCTTAACTAATTCCAACGGCCATAAACAAACAAATTAACAATATAACTAGCCCACAATAATTTCAATAGCATCTAATTAAATTACAATTATGAGTACTGGTGTCCAAACTGGGAACAAACCTGTGAGATAGATCACCAGGCCTAAACATGGATGCACAAAACTTTTAAAACTATTGGAGAGAGAAGATATAATAGGTTGTCAAATATCTCCCTTCCGCCTTTTTGTCTTTTGAATTTCGCGGCTATGTACAAAGCGCTACAGAGCTCGTATCTAGCAATACTATACATAATTTGAAAGGTCTTGACATAACCTACAAAACGACGCTATGCATAATTAGTTTGGATATTGCGTTCAACAGTTATAGACGTGTAAACATGAAGTTCACTAACGCCGAAATTTGCGCTATTTTAAAGTTTTCCTTTGTTAAAGGCAAATCCGCTAGAGAAACGTTCCGTGAGATTAATAGTGTTTTGGGGATGGTACTCTATCACTTCGAACCACGGAGGAATGGTTTCGACGATTCAGAGCCGGTGAAAACGACACCATGGATAAGCCAGCCGGCGGAAGACCTGTGACGACAAATACCGATCAAATCATGGACTACATCGAGTTAGACCGGCATGTGACATCTCGTGACATCGCCCAGGAGATGGGAGTTAGTCACCAAACCATTTTAAACCATCTGCAGAAGGCTGGATACAAAAAGCGATGTTTGGGTGCCGCATGATTTGACGCAAAAACCTTCTGGACCGAATCAACGCCTGCGATATGCTGCTGAAACGGAACGAACTCGACCCATTCTTGAAGCGGATGGTGACTGGCGACGAAAAATTGATCACATACGACAATATCAAGCGAAAACGGTCGTGGTCGAAGGCCGGTGAATCGTCCCAAACGGTGGCCAAGCCGCGAATTTCGGCGTTAGTGAACTTCATGTTTACACGCCTATAACTGTTAAACGCAATATCAAACTAATTATGCATAGCGTCGTTTTGTAGGTTATGTCAAGACCTTTCAAATTATGTATAGTATTGCTAGATACGAGCTCTGTAGCGCTTTGTACATAGCCGCGAAATTCAAAAGACAAAAAGGCGGAAGGAGATATTTGACAACCTTATATAATATTTATGTATTGTTGAGCGTCATGTGTGTGTGACAATGTGTTTGTACATGCATATGTATACAAATTTGTTTAATGTAAAAATACACACAAAAATATTTCTAAAACTGATAAATATTTAAGTATTCAATTGCATTACATTTTCCGTTACATTCAAGGATTTTAACCAATCAGATAATTTGTTTTTACAGTTAAAACTTTAAAAAAAAAACACCTATTAAATAGATGCTGGACGATATGCAGAAGTATATTGCATCGCCACGTGACAACTGTATTCTGCCGGTACGTCTCACCGACCCATACGTGACATAGCAGAAGCCATTGCAGTAATTCTACTACTGGTAGTCGGTACTAATGTTAGTCGGCATTCCACCATTGAATTTTCACGTAATTACAATGTACAACAGTTCCGTAGAACCAGATGTCAATTTAATTTAGACGTCATGATCTAATTCACCCATCCCCGTTTCACTATCGGACTTCAAGACGCACTGCAGGATTTCATCCTTTTGTTGTCAACATCCCTCGGACCCGAACGAAGCGCTTTGCTTCGTCTTTCATTATTCGTACAGCAAAAGACTGGAATATTTTGCCCGCGTCTGTCTTTCCCTCCGATTACAATGTGGGTATTTTCAAGAGTAGAGTGAATAGGCATTTGCTAAGCTGCGCCTTACCATCCAGGACTGCATTTCCACTTAACACCAATAGGGATCGTAGTCAAGCATTTGCTTAGAAAGTATAAAAAAAAGACAGGATGTAGAGACATTCAGAAGTATCTACTACTGTCTCAAAGGTCACTAACGCTGAAAGCACTGCGATGTTAGATGTTAGATCCTCATAGGCGATGGTTGTCACTTAACATTAAAGCCCTGAAACTGTGACAAAACGAACGTTCGGTGACATAAGGTTTTGCTAGTTTTGGTCTGCTAGTTCATTGTACCGTGGTTTTCGGCCGTACCACCTACACTTGAAAATTGTTTCAATTGTAATTATTTGGTAATTTCATACATAATGATACATACATAATGATACATACATAATGATACATACATAATGATACATACATAATGATACATACATAATGATACATACATAATGATACCAAATATGCCCTTATGTTTCAATCTATTAATCAATATATATGTCATAGTAATCAATATCGATTAAGTCATCATCACATCCATTGTTCGATTTTTTTGGCACGATAACAATCAAATTGTAGTTGGTCGGTTATCATAATGTAAATCAGTGACAATACTAGGCTTTTTTTAGTCCGGTCAAATTAGACCAAAAAATAAGAGTAAAGTTACTAAAATTCCCACCAAGCTAAAAATCGGTAACATTGTTTAAAATATCATTAAAAACATAATTTGAAAGTTCCCCATCCTTCCATGTAAGGAAAAATTATTTTATTCAAGGTCAAAGATCAAAAAAATTAGATTTTCGCGATTTTCAGTGAAATGGTAAGTTTTATCATAAAAATACATCAGACAAAAATTGTAGATCATAAAATTATCTACAAAAAATTTATTAATACTTTTTTCTCTACGAGCCACCGTTTTATAGATATAACGATTCAAAAAGTTGTAATCGTCATAATATGCATGAGTACGCCACGTATATACGAGTATATATAAGAAACGTGTGCACAATCAGCACATAAAATTGCAAGAACAAATTTATTGGTGCCGGCACCTGGGATCGAATTCGGGTTGCTAGCGTACTATGCAACTTGAGCTAACCGCGCGGACACTGAGGTACCACAGCTCTCTTTCTAATTAAGACGATCCTACGCTCTAATTAGAGAATCCTCAAACAAAGCATCGTTTTATCTTTACGTCCATGTCACGGAGTTATTGATCAAGAAACGTATGCCGATAAGAGCACTAATTGAATGAAACACGAAAACAAGAGACGAAGGACAGATTATTACGCAACGACGCGAATCGTTTATTCGTTGTCTGCAAATTACCTTGAAAGTGGAATTGTGACTCCTATAATGTTATTTGGGTCGATTTGACCCCTGACACATATTATCGATTATAATGTTCATTTAACTAACCTGTAGAATCAGTTGTTACTACTGGTGTGTCAAAACAAACAAGATTTGGGAATTTTCTTAATTGTGCTGTCAGACCCGACCTCAGAGGGAGCGAGGAAGCTGGTGGCTATGGCCATACAACATTGATGACTTTCTTTATCGCTTCATGTGACCAATGTATGAATGTGTGCGTAGGTTAGGGTATGATGAGCCTGACATGCCCAAAAGGGCAAAAGTCCCCAATAAATAAAGAAAAAAAAAATCATTTCTTTTGTTCAAAAACGCTTTTGTTGTCATTTAGGTCCTGTGCTAATTTTTGTCATTGGACTTTTTATATATGTGTGGTTTGGAAGATATAACAGGGGACCCCTAAAAATAGTATAGAAAAATGTTTGTCGATGATGTTATTGGTAGTTTTATGAGAATCTGCAGCCCTGTAGTTCTGGGCTCTCAAGAATAAGACTACGGTATCCCCTGCCTGTCGTACAAGCCGACTAAAAGGGGCCTCGGGTTCACTGGGCGACAAGGGTGGGGGCCTGCGTCGTCCACCAAAGTAGACCCGGGAAGAAGGCGACATCGGCTGTAACTGTAACCCCCCGTGCTTTCCTTGAGCACAGTGCAGAGGGCTCCGGTGCGTTCCACGTGAGATCCTGGAGCCCCTCGTCATGCACCGAAGAAAGGGCCACCGGGGAGGTTTTAGTGGGTAAGAACCCCACACAACCGCCGCCTTCCCCCAGAAGGCGGGGTATCTTTGTGAAGATTTCCTCCCCGTAAACAAAAAAAAAGTTTATGAAAATCTACAACGAGCACGATGTAGAAAAAAAATAAGAATGCAGGCGCCGGAACTTCCGTAATATAACTATGATACTTTGTAAATAAAGTTTTATGAATAATTTTCGATACACATAAAAATAACGTGCAGAAACTTGTTATGGAAATATTTCAGAATGCGAAATAAAAATGATACTTTAGTACAAAAATAGACTTAATCTAATCGCATGATTATTCCGATAACAGAAGATTGCACAGACAGTGACTGTAAGAGTATCAGATAAGCAAGCAGTGCGCAATATCTTCACAACGTTCAAGGGCTTTTAACCATGGCTTAGCGCATAGTCGGCATCGCGTCCTAACCTTGAATGCCCTCAGATGCCTTCGGATAAGAATGCTTACGCGTTTTAAGTATTTAAAACGAAGTTTCCCTCTACGGAACATTTGCATGGAATTACTCCTATAGAGGTTCAGACCAACAGACCTAACCAACCACTTCTCCTTCAAATCAGGTAAAACTGTTACGGTCACCTTCTCTGGCCAATTGTCGTAAGTTTGTCAAAGAAAAACTACCTGAATCAGCCACTATTAAGGACAATCCGTCGATCGTCACACTTATAACCTTATATACCAATACTTCTTCGTCGTTCCGTCATTTCAAATGGTCGGACAATCTGCCTCCATCGATTCCGGTCCGAGGCAGCCCTCACCATTTGGTAGAGATTAGCAGAGGAGGTGGCGCCTTTCACTTGATCAGACCTTCATGTTGGCTACTGGAATTTGTCCTCTTGCTTTTGTAGCGCCAACAATGACTAGGCATTTGCTAAGCTGCGCCTTACCATCCAGGACTGCATTTCCACTTAACACCAATAGGGATCGTAGTCAAGCATTTGCTTAGAAAGTATAAAAAAAGACAGGATGTAGAGACATTCAGAAGTATCTACTTCTTTCTCAAGGGTCAGTAACGCTGAAAGCACTGCGATGTTAGATGTTAGATCTTCATAGGCGATGGTTGTCACTTAACATTAAAGCCCTGAAACTGTGACAAAACGAACGTTCGGTGACATAAGGTTTTGCTAGTTTTGGTCTGCTAGTTCATTGTACCATGGTTTTCGGCCGTAACACCTACACTTGAAAATTGTTTCAATTGTAAGCATTTGGTAATTTCATACATAATGATACATACATAATGATATCAAATATGCCCTTATGTTTCAATCAATTAGTCAATATATATGTCATAGTAATCAATATCGATTAAGTCATCATCACATCCATTGTTCGATTTTTTTGGCACGATAACAATCAAATTGTAGTTGGTCGGTTATCATAATGTAAATCAGTGACAATACTAGGCTTTTTTAGTCCGGTTAAATTAGACCAAAAAATAAGAGTAAAGTTACTAAAATTCCCACCAAGCTAAAAATCGGTAACATTGTTTAAAATATCATTAAAAACAAAATTTGAAAGTTCCTCATCTTTCCCCTGTAAGGAAAAATTTTTATTCAAGGTCAAAGATCAAAATAATGAGTTTATCGCGATTTTCAGTAAAATGGTAAGTTTTATCATAAAAATACTTCAGACAAAATTGTAGATCATAAAATTATCTACAAAAAATGTATGTATACTTTTTTCTCTACGAGCCACCGTTTTTGAGATATAACGAATCAAAAAGTTGTAATCGTCATAATATGCAAGAGTACGCCACGTACTCGTATATATATAAGAAACGTGTGCATATTATGACGATTACAAATTTAACAAGTTTTTGAATCGTTATATCTCAAAAACGGTGGCTCGTACAAAAAAATGTATTAATAAATTTTTTATGTAGGTATCCTCACGATGTTTTCCTTCACCACCGAGCGCGTGGTAAATCAGCACAAAAAATTGCAAGAACAAATTCATTGGTGCCGGCACCTGGGATCGAATTTGGGTTGCTAGCGTACTATGCAACTTGAGCTAACCGAACGGACACTGAGGTACCACAGCTCTCTTTCTAATTAAGACGATCCTACGCTCTAATTAAGAGAATCCTCAAACAAAGCATCGTTTTTATCTTTACGTCCATGTCACGGAGTTATTGATCAAGAAACGTATGCCGATAAAAGGCACTAATTGAATGAAACACGAAAACAAGAGACGAAGGACAGATTATTACGCAACGACGCGAATCGTTTTGTCGTTGTCTGCAAATTACCTTGAAAGTGGAATTGTGACTCCTATAATGTTATTTGGGTCGATTTGAGCCCTGACACATATTATCGTTTATAATGTTCATTTAACTAACCTGTCGAATCAGTTGTTACTACTGGTGTGTCAAAACAAACAAGATTTGGGGAACTTCAATAAACGAGCCTACTAGAACAAGGAACGTATAGATGTAGTGAAAAATGATTCCTTCGGGAAAACTCGGATCTTAATCGGAATATGATGACACCCGAACTGGCAATGAATGATCATATTAAATCAGTATCATTTCCAAATCCATTAATTTGGAGCTTAGAGAGCTTATTTCCTATTGCTTATAGCTTATTTGGAGTTAAGAGAGCACGATAAATACGAAATTTTCCGAAAAATTAAGAAGGAAAATCTTTTCTCACTATATCTATACCTCCAACCTGGGTGGTTTTGTTGATAATCATGGGCGTCGGTGATTACTTAAGATCAGAACCTAACTTCCCTACAGACCCCTTCTTAGGAACATAACTAACATATAAAAGGCACACAAGGCAACGCAAGGTTTCAAAGTTCAATTCAACAGTGAGAGCTTGTTTTGTAACAAAATAGTAAATAGTTAAAAGTTTAAAACGCTTCACAAATGGATTGGTCACATGCTGGGCATGAAGTTGTATCTCTAGAGACAAGAGCGTAAAGCGACGATGCCTACTTATCTCAATTTAGCGTGTAATTCGAACTGAGTGATCGCTAGCGCGACACGCGCTGTAATGCGCTGTTTTTGCTGTAATCACACAATAAGATAAACTCTCGCGTACTTTATTTACTTAAATTTTTAACTGACTTCAAAAAAGGAAGTCCTCATTTGTATTTTTTATGTTTGTGCAGTCATTCATTCAACCGTTCAATTGTGATTTTCATGCATAATTTGACCTCCTCATTTGCTTTGGTTCCTGAAGGAAACTAGTAGAAAGTATATCACAACGGTGCACAGATTGAGGTCGGGACATTTTCCAGCAAAATTTTTTGCACATCGAATACGGAAGGCTGAGTCACCGAACTGTGACATTTGCCAAGTGTTGGATGATGTGCAGCACATAATGGGGAATGTGCCAAACATGAAGCGGAAAGAAAGTCATTAATAGATAGTCTAAAACTGAGGGACCAACATGTGGGTATTTTCTTAATGCTGCTGTCAGACCCGACCTCAGAGGGAGCGAGGAAGCTGGTGGCTATGGCCATACAACATTGATGACTTTCTTTATCGCTTCATGCGATCAATGTATGTATGTGTGCGTAGGTTAGGGTATGATGAGCCTGACGTGCCCAAAAGGGCAAAAGTCCCCAATAAATAAAGAAAAAAAAATCATTTTTTTTGTTCAAAAACGCTTTTGTTGTCATTTAGGTCCTGTGCTAATTTTTGTCATTGGACTTTTTATATATGTGTGGTTTGGAAGATATAACAGGGGACTCCTAAAAATAGTTTAGAAAAATTTTTATGAGAATCTGCAACCCTGTAGTTCTGGGCTCTCAAGAATAAGACTACGGTATCCCCTGCCTGTCGTACAAGGCGACTAAAGGGGCCTCGGGTTCACTGGGCGACAAGGGTGGGGGCCTGCGTCGTCCACCAAAGTAGACCTGGGAAGAAGGCGACATCCGCTGGCCCGTGTCCGTAACCTCCCCAGGAAGTGCTCTCCTTGAGCACAGTGCAGAGGGGCTCCAGTGCGTTTCACGTGAGATCCCGGAGCCCCTCGTCATGCACCGAGGAAGGGCCACCGGGGAGGTTTTAGTGGGTAAGATCCCCACATAACCGCCGCCTTCCCCAGAAGGCGGGGTATCTTTGTGAAGATTTCCTCCCCGTCAACAAAAAAAAAGGTTTATGAGAATCTACAACGAGCACGATGTAGAAAAAAATAAGAATGCTGGCGCCGGAACTTCCGTAATATAACTATGATACTTTGTAAAATGAGACATGAATAATTTTCGATACGCATAAAATAGCGTGCAGCAACATGTTATGGAAATATTTCAGAATGCGAAATAAAATGATACTTTAGTACAAAAATAGACTTAATCTAATCGCATGATTATTCCGATAACAGAAGATTGCACAGACAGTGACTGTAAGAGTATCAGATAAGCAAGCAGTGCGCAATATCTTCATAACGTTCAAGGGCTTTTAACCATGGCTTAGCGTATAGTCGGCATCGCGTCCTAACCTTGAATGCCCTCAGATGCCTTCGGATAAGAATGCTGACGCGTTTTAAGTATTTAAAACAGAAGTTTCCCTCTTGGGAACATTTGCATGGAATTACTCCTATAGAGGTTCAGACCAACAGACCTAACCAACCACTTCTCCTTCAAATCAGGTAAAACTGTTACGGTCACCTTCTCTGGCCAATTGTCGTAAGTTTGTCAAAGAAAAACTACCTGAATCAGCCACTGTTAAGGACAATCCGTCGATTGAAATTGTCATACTTATAACCTTATATACCAATACTTCTTCGTCGTTCCGTCATTTCAAATGGTCGGACAATCTGCCTCCATCGATTCCGGTCCGAGGCAGCCCTCACCATTTGGTAGAGATTAGCAGAGGAGGTGGCGCCTTTCACTTGATCAGACCTTCATGTTGGCTACTGGAATTTGTCCTCTTGATTTTTGTAGCGCCAACAATAACTAGGTTTTCAAGGTTGTCATCCCATCTGCGCACTATATGGCCAAAATAGGAAAGTACGCTCTGTAGACACGTGGTGGATAGTCTGGTTTTAATGTCGACTTGGGATAGAACAGGTACATTTCAGCCCTGTAGTTCTGGGCTCTCAAGAATAAGACTACGGTATCCCCTGCCTGTCGTACAAGGCGACTAAAAGGGGCCTCGGGTTCACTGAGCGACAAGGGTGGGGGCCTGCGTCGTCCACCAAAGTGGACCCGGGAAGAAGGCGACATCCGCTGGCCCGTGTCGCCTTGCCCTGCGAGGGCACAGGGGGGGAGGGAGTAACCTCCCCCCGGGACGTGCTCTCCTTGAGCACAGTGCAGAGGGGCTCCGGTGCGTCCCACGTGAGATCCCGGAGCCCCTCATCATGCACCGAGGGAAGGGCCACCGGGGAGGTTTTAGTGGTTAAGATCCCCACATAACCGCCGCCTTCCCCCCAGAAGGCGGGGTATCTTTGTGAAGATTTCCTCCCCGTCAACAAAAAAAAAAAGGAACAGGTACATTTGTACGCTTACAGGAATTCTCTGTCTTTTACCTATCTTCTTATTTATTGACAATTGAACGAAGAACTCGAACAATACGGATACAGTTGACAGCTGTATGAAATACCATTAATTCTTTATATTTTACAATTCTACCAAAACATAGATACAAGTCAAATATTTTATATCAGTGGATATGTTACCGTCAATGTACGAAAAGCTGGCATTCTATGGAATGGCTAGTCCCTGTGTAAAATGCTGGGCAAATATGAAAAAAGGTCCTGATAAGGTTATCATATTATAAATGATGTTATAAGGGAAAAGATCACGAGAGAAAGAAAAATGAAACTTGCAATTTTATAGAAAAATGAAATTAAAAAAATCTTCCTATTGCAAGATATTAGGCTAGAATGACATTTTCAATTCATTTTTTTCCCTTCTTGTTATTATATTGTAAAAAAACCTTACTTGCCTGATAAAATTGCGTACGTCAACACTCCTAAAACAAATCAGAAAGTGCAATTGATAAATTTAAAGGCTGCGGCGCGTATTAACGGTGACATATAGTTGCATTGTATACAATGCCTAGACAAACTATAGAATACATGTTTTTATACATTGCCGGTAACACATATATAACATCTATATATATAAAAGAAAGTTGTGTTAGTTACACTACTTATAACTCAAGAACGGCTTTACCGATATGGCTGAAAATTGATGAGGAGGTAGCTTAGAGCCAGGAGACGGACATAGGATTATTTATTCCGTTCGACAGCGTTCCCGTGTGACGACATAAATCGTCAGTCACTATAAAACGTGATATAACAAAAAAGATTCAATCTTGGAATTACAAAACGCAAATGACAGCTATGTAATGGACGTAGGGATGACAATTTGATTTTTGTAAGAAATCAATATTAAAACTATTTCTATTAAATAAATAACAATCATAATGTAATGATGGAGCCATTTCCTATCTCTAGAAGCTTAGTAATTTTGTCTATGAATTAATGGATGAAAATTTGAGTTTTGAAATAGTGGGAATGAATAGGCTCCGAAACGGCTGGACCGATCTCAGTGAAACTTTCAGGGAATCTTCAGATTGATATGGCGAGTAATTGTGTAAAGTTGGTTGGTGACGATCGGAGCACTCTTCAAAACACAGTTCAAAAAACTGTCAAATACAGCTTTTATGATGATATTCTATTGTATAATCCAAATTAGTTTGACACATACGTTGTGTAAAATGATGTTATTATGAATCTTAATCCCTTAATTATAAGAATAATATTGTATCTACTGATATGTCCATGGGTGTAGTGTGATCTTCATCCGCTCGAGAAGAGAATTAATACGGAGGGTTAAATTAAATATTTAATGATGTAAGTTTAATAAAATCTAGCACGGCGAAGCGGGCTGGGTACGCTAGTTGATTTATAAATCGAAGTCTAAATTCGTTATAATGTACAATACATTATACATTCGCCGGCAGCGTGACAAAACAAACCAATAGCGGCATTGAGAGCTGCTAATTTGCAATTCATACGTCGCTAACGCGTTCAGCACGCGTTTACATATCAAGTGTTTTATGATACCGAGTTTGCTGTAGATAACGTAACGCGTAATCGTTGGACGATAATTCGATTTATGGTTGCGGGAACCTTTGTAATTACTGTCATTTAGTTATTTATACAACTTTGTAATGATAAGTTATATTTACGCAAATTAACCAGGGCCCCGCGTTCGCTAAACCAATTTTTTTCTTTCTATTTTATTTTGAAACAACAAACTATTACATATTTGGCCTTAATATAAAGAAAACAATATATATACTCGTATATATAAAAGAGAATGTGTGTGTGTTTGATCCGTATTGGTTCCGAAACGGCTGGTCCGATTTCAATGACCGTCAATAGCCTAATGGTTTAGGGTACGGACTGCGAATCCTAAGGTCGTGGGTTCGAATCCACCATTCGACTATTGACGTGAACCATGTCCTAGCACAAGCTTAAGCTTAGTTGGAATGGTTAACAAGATTGTTAGTAATATTTCTGAAAAAAAAAAGAAATATTGCTAGCATTCTTTTTTTTTTTAAAAAAAATGAAACTTTCAGGGAATCTTCAGATTGACCTGACGAGTAATCCTATAAAGTTTGGTGACGATCGGAGCACTCCTCATTGTGAACTGTCATGTACAACTTTTATTTTCTATGATGATATTCTATTGTTTTATAACCCAAATTGGTATTGACACATGCGTTGTGTAAATTTATGTTCACCCGCTCGAGAAGAGAATAGAAGAGAATGAATACGGAGAGAAATTAATAATTTAATATATTTTGACAGTGAACGTAAATATTTAATGACGTAAATTTATTGTGTAAATAAAATAAAGCAAAATCTAGCACGGCGAAGCGGACTGGGTACGCTAGTGTTATATAAAAACACTATAAATATATCCATAATGTCAATATTCTAATAACATTGTTTATTAACTTTACACAATGGGTTTAAGCCGTGGTAGCTCAGTGTCCGGGCGGTTGGCTCTTGTTGCATAGTACGCTAGCAACCCGAGTTCGATCCCCGGTGCCGGCACCAATAAATTTGCTGTTGCAATTTTATGTGCTGATTATCCACGCGCTCGGCGGTGAAGGAAAACATCGTGAGGAAACCTACATGTCTTAGAAAATTTTTCTAAGGCATGTGAAGTCTACCAATCCGCACTAGGGCCGCGTGGTGGACTATGCCCTTATACTCTCTTTACAGAGAAGGCCTGTGCCCAGCAGTGGGACATACATATTATATATATAAAGGCTGTAACTTTAACTAACTTTTAATGGGTTTAAAGAGTATTCGATAAAAATTATAAAAAAAAATTGTTTCCATAGTTTATTAATCGAAAGAAGTTTAAAAACTAAATTTAGCCGTAACGACAAATATTCTGTAGGTCCTTGAATAATTCTGTGATATCTGTTTTATAATTCTGTGAGAATTATAAAACAGATATGATTTCAGATATACAAATACAAATAAATACAAATACTTTATTCAAAAATTTCCTTACAAATACACGAACTCCTGACTCCTGAACTAGGAGTTAAACCTGTATCTCAGGAATCAGTGCTCTCTCCCGCTGCCATACATCAATTTCATTTTCAAATTTAATCTAACATAACTATATCATATATTGTTAAATTAAATATATCTAAGAAAAATATATTTAATTTAACAAGGATATAAAAGATTTAAAAGAAAAATTAAATAAATATTCGTATATAAATAAATAAATGTAACGCATATGACGCAGTTGATTTGAGATATGATTTAAAACATAGGCACAGATTATGCAATCATTTGCAACATGATTACAATACTTTCAGAATGGTTTTACGAACACAGACAGACGGACATAGTGTTAAGAGGAATACATTGGCGTCAGAGAATTACCACCCTATGGCCGCATCAAGGGAGAGGATAGTGGACTACAACCTGAAAATGGCCATGAGAAGCAGGGACACAGCAGTCGCGGAGAGGCTGGTGGCAATGCAGCGGGACGTCTGCGACGCGAGAACCGCAGCGATCTCTGGCCACCTCCAAATTCAGGCATTATATATATAAAAGAAAAAAAGAAAATAGTAACTGTAGAAGTGGCACTCTTTTAATAAATGCAGAGTGAACAATTTAAGTGTATTGGAAAAGATCTAACAACAATAAAAAAAAACATGCTTATAATTATTATTAAACAGGAAGTCCACAATTATGTTTTTACGTACACTGTACTATGTTTTAAGTATACATATAATTCGGAAATACAAAGAAAAACGTCGGATTTGAAGTCGGTTTTTGTTTTTACTAAATATACTTGTTACTTGTCGCCTTTCGACTGATGGAAGCCAGTTAAAATAATTAAGATCTCTCCAAATTACTTCCAACTACAATATTTTGACAAGTGGACAGTTCTAATGGAACGTGGCGTTATTAAATATTTCTCTTTAGAATATGTGTGAACGTGTGCTGAGAGCAAAGTATAAATAGCTTTTCTGACAATACGACAGTAAACCGAATTTGAACAACTTGGCAGCGGAACGGGAAAATCCGTACCCAGTGCTCTCGATAACGACGCCAAATCCTCGAGACATGTCGCGTATGACACGTGTGGTTAGTTAATGCACTTGGTCCATTTGCCTCTCCCCCCGCTCCCATTTACGTCAGGCGTATCACAGATAAATCTGGGCCGTTGTAAATGGAAATGTCGCGCACAGCACAGAAACCCTGGTTAATACGATAGGTTAAGGTTAAGTGTTTGCGGCAAATCATTTATCTTGATTAGTCGATTTATAAAAATGAATGAGTCGTCAATAGCCTAATCGTTTTGGTGTAGATAGATTCAGATTTTTATTGGTAATTATAATAAATAACAAGTCGATTTTTACAAATGAAATTAGATAATTGAACAGAAAACAAAATGAAATGAAGAAATATGCTATTAATTTGTAATTTGATGAGTCAATTCCTCCACACTGTAAAATGCCCTCTCCACCAGCCATGACTTCAACCTATTTTTAAACATTGCTAGACTTGGAGCTTCAGTTACATGCTTAGGCAGTCGATATATAGTTGAGACCTAATTGATTAGTAACTCCTTTTCATCGCAAAATAATAAACAGACATGATAGAGTTATGATATAAAATTCAGAGTAATATTTCTACAATAATTCGGACACACAAAGGATGTGACCGCGCGTAATAGCGTATACTGTTTGATTCAATTTGAAGTTCGTTTTTGTTTTTACTCGTAAATAAACTTGTTTACTTAAAACATAGGAATATTACGAAACAGAATTAATCAGAACCTAACTAAAATATACTTGGAGTACATTTTTACAATAAGAAAGGAATGAACGAAATCGGTTGGCGTGATATTGAAAAAGTCATAATGCAAATTTATAACACATAGTTTTCTCATGTATGCCATTGTCAAAATGGGACCAAATTGTGTAAATCGGACCACATGGGAAGCACAGCCTTTGAAATGAAAAAATCATCAAAATCGGTTCACCCAGTCCAAAGGTCCAGTCCAAATTAACTCATAAAGATAACAAACATAAAAAAAGGAACAATGTAGTTTCCTAATCTAATCGATTTCGAAACAACCTTCAAGAAACAACCCTATTCCATTCTATAAGGCACCTGCAGCTCCATCGGTGTTGTGGTTATTCTTGGACACCGGTGCTCACTTAAAATCAGGTGAGTATAAGGACCAATGCCTACAGAAGTAAGCCTATTCCAACAAAAAAATCGGCTTATAAATAACGATGATAACCATTTTTTCTAAATTGGTTAAAAAGTAATTGCCCTAAAGCGTTACAGACATTTTTAAACAAATAAACGAATTGTATAATCATTTTGTCATATTATTTTCATAGAAAATATGCTATCCAAAGTACTACTCTATCAAGCAATTTTATACGTACATTAGTGAAAGATCAAATAGCTCGACCAACTTACGGTTACATATTGATATTTCGTTAAGATCAATCACGATCCATTGGAGTTTCAAACACCAAGTTGTGTCGCGACCGGTTTTAAATGACCTAGACACGCCTATTTAAACGTGAAGCTTAAAAAAGATCTATCTGATCTCTTAGTTACAGGTAAAGATAAAATAGAAATAAAATAATACTTTTTTTTAAATGGGGGGGAAATCTCCTTGAAGATACCCGCCTTCTGGCAGGGTGATGTGGGGTTCATACCTAATAAAACCCACCACTGGCCCTCCCTCGGTGTACAGTGAGGGGAACTCCAGTAGAAAGCACCGAAGCCCATAATAAATGGACCATATAATGTACTCCGACCGTAGATGTTAATTCAAAAATTGCTGCAAATTGTATGAAGTCAATGTCTCTATTGTTTTAAAAATATTAAATTTTATTATACATATAGATTTGTTTTAGGCGAACTAGACTACAATAATACATATTGATATGCTGTAAATGGACTTAAACCACATTCAAAACTAGACAACTGTAAATATCGTATAATTTCAATTTAAAAAAATCAAAAAGCACTTTAAGAAGGCTTCGTCAACTAATGTCTTTAAATCGCGTGTATCTGAATACTTTCTACTCAAACAATGAAAAATTACAAACTGGTATATTTATTGTCGTTATATATTTTCCATGTGTATGTATATTATTATATTTATATAGAAGTGTCTATTTATGTATATGTTAATGAATATTTATTTATCTATATAATAGTTTTAAAACGCTATTTATATCGGCACTACCCTTAGCCTGCTCTTAACCACTAAAGGTTAGCTGGAAGAAAATGGTAATTAGCATTAAGTTCGCCTTTGTACATATTCTTTGGTGCAATAAAGGATTTATCTATCTATCTAAAATATACATGATCTTAATTCAATTTTGTTTACAAATAGTCATGACAAGACAAAATTTATTTAAATTATATTTAATATAGTTAAAAAAAACACGCTTTAATAGCACATAGATTTAAAAAGAGGTAAAGTAATTCTTAATAGTATTAATTGTGGATAAACGTGAGATGCTCCATACATTTACTACATATATAAGGTAACACTGAAAAATGAAATTTTAATTATTTAATCCTGGCTATTTTTGGACACTGGGATACATGTATCAAATTATTGTAATGTCACCGGTTCTTGATAACTGTACAAAGTTAAAACTAAAATTGTTCATTCAAAGTGGGTCAAGATTCAGTTCACAGGAGTCGGTTAAATACAAACAATTATACAGGAGAAGTTAATGTAAGCGTGTTAAAAATGGTAATGAAAAATTAGTAAAGAACCGATTTATCTATATACATATATATATATATATATATATATATATATATAAAAGAGAAAGTGTGTGGGTTTGTTCCATATAGGCTCCGAAACGGCTGGACCGATATAAGTGAAACTTTCAGGGAATCTTCTGATTTACCTGGTGAGTAATCTTGTAAAGTTTTGTGACGATCGGAGCACTCCTCTTTTTCAACTGTTAAAAAATTTGGACACATGCGTTGTGTATATTTATGTCATTATAAATCATATTGAATTACAATAGAGTATATTGCAGATAATGAAGTATATTATAGATAATAATTAACGATTTTGAAGTACGAAGAAGAATTTTGTTATATTTACTGATATGTACATGGGTGTAGGTAATCTTCACCCGCTCGAGATGAGAATGAATACGGAGAGAAATGAATAATTTAATATATGTGAGAGTTAAATTAAATAAGTTTATTGTTTAAATAAAATAAAGTAAAATCTAGCCCGGCGATGCGGGCTGGGTACGCTAGCATAATAATAATTACGCGTTTGTTATCGTGACAAGTACATAATACCACATAACAATAGACTCGGTTAAACGTTATCGAGTGTCATCGTGAGTCATTGAAGCATGTTCTAGAGCACATACTCAATGAGTCCGATTGTTGCTTGGCGAAACGGAGACAGAACAGTCAAATATTGAAACATTAGACATGTGTTATTGCTTTGACTAACTTTTGCCCGCGTCATCGTCCACGTTGATGATCTCTTAAAGCTCTAGACGCCACTTTTCACCAAGCTTAGAAGTATATTGCCAGCGTCAGTCTTTCCGTCCAAGTACGACGTAGGAGCCTTCAAGAGTAGAGTGAATAGGCGTTTACTAAACTAGAGCGTGCCATCTTTCGGCTATATCACCACTTAACATCAAGTGGAATTGTCGTCAAGCACTAGTTTATACCCCATAAAAAAATGTGAAACATCTAATACTGTATGGCGACGCGATATGCTCAAATGACTTTCCCACTCTATTTTTCAACCGATTTCAGAAAAAGATTCTGAATGTGTGTACCTTTATGAACAGATTTCAATTTTTAAAGGATTTGAAAATTGCCGCCGGGGGTTTTTTGTGGGTAAAAATCTCACATACCCTATCTTGTTGAAGATTTTCCCCCCATCAACAAAAAAGGTGTTACAATAAGTAAATAATTCCTACAAAACACTTAAGCAGTTCATTCATTATTTGCGTCGCAATACATCATACTCGCACTTCCTTAACTGAAATGCGCATAGAATTACAACGCATGTGTTTATATTGTAATAAGAAGCCCGCTTCCTTTCGTACTTACCTCGTTTTAATGTTAATAATCCGGTTAGTTTGAATTGCTAACAAACACCCATTATTGTATTGCATAACAGGAAAGTTATTCGAGCTTTGTTTTGTTACACCAATGTAATATATGTCATATTGTCAATGTTTATTTATTTATTTACACTTATTGTAACATTTTAAGCTAACAAGTAATAGCTTAGCCACTATGCTACCACTGTTCGGTGATATTAACAAGCTTCGCCACGCGGTGTTACCCGCGATTAAAAGTATGTCCGTTTCATGTACCCCTTGTTAGCAAAATTGTTTTGATTTTATTTATTTTTATAGATAATAATAATAATAATAATATATTTTATTTCAAACCAAAAATTCATGTACAAACCAGTTCGATAATAGCCGCAGTAGTAAAAACTGTGTCGCAGCTATTAACGCCCATCTCCAAACAGTTAAATACAAATACAAATAAAAATTTAGTAAAATTAACAACTTATAACGTAATTTAGTTTAATCGTTATGTGTGTGTGAGTGTGTTTGTGTGTAAAAGGTTGCGTGTGTTGAAGAGTGACTGTATGTGTAGGGACGAGTATGAAGGGAGTGAGTTACTCTGACTGTTTATTATGGTTTTAAAAGATCTTTTTAAAAAATTTCAAAAGATTATTTTAGATAAAAGACACTCCTTATTACATCAACTATCTGCCAGTGAAAGTCCCGTCAAAACCGATGCAGCCGTACTAGAGATTAGAATCATCATTATCATCAGCCTGTGTCTACCTACTGCTGGATATAGGCCTTCGCCAATGCCTTCCACCATATACGATCCTCCGCTTTACGCGTCCAGCCACTTCCGGCTATCCTTACAAGGTCGTCGGTCCATCTGGAGGGAGGGCGCCCTACAATTCTCCGACCCATGTGCGACCTCCATTCCAAGATTTTCCTCCCCCATCTACCATCACTGACTCGGCAGATGTGGCCACCCACCGGCCCACTGCCACTTCAACTTGCTTACTTTAATATATAAGATTAGAATAAACAGACCAAAATTGTTAAATGTTACTTTGGTATATGTACCGTAAATTCATTCATATGCATGTAGTAAAAAGTAGTTATTTTAATATAACAAACATACACTTCAATTTTATTAAATTGTATATATTGATTATATTATCACTTGTTCATATGTCATAAACCTACCAATATCTCAACCAAAAAAAATTCTTCCATACGATTTTTTAAGAGATAGCAGAGAATGTTATATCTTTTGAATCGAAGGTCAATTCCACAAACATTAACATAGTAACAAGTATCCATTCAAAAAAAAATCAAAACGGTTCATCGATGACGGCCTAATGGTTGCACAATAAACTCTTTGAGAATCTCCCTTTTTTGAAGTCGGACAAAAAAGGGGCAATTGCTTTAATCTCCGGTCGCTTTTTTGCCTCACGCGAGCGTCCTTCGAAACTTGTTTCAAGTTGTTTTGTGCCCGCATAGTGCCTTTCACCCATGCTTTCCTTGAAACTTTAAGGAAAAAAAAGTACCATAACGGTTACTTTACCGAGTAGGTTTCGATCGGTATATTTCATTACATGCAGTTTTAATATGAAGAGTATTGTTGTATTTCATTATATAATATAAACTTTATACGCTTAATTAATATATTATGCATTTTTTATCTTAATAATATATTTATGTATTATTTTATTGTAAATAATATATATTAATAACTATTTATACATATATTATATTTATTGTACTCTTATTGTCTGTTGTCTGTATAAATTCCATGTAAATGTAGTGTTGGGCGCGCACGACTTTGTGCCTGGACACCGCTGAAAATCAGCACTGTCGCATCCTTACGACGGCATATGCTGAGACGGTGTCCAGTATTGGCATCATGTCTTATGTACTATTTGTTGTATTTTCTTTAACTCTATTTTTTTCCTGTCTTTTTGGTGTGTTTATTTTGTGCCAATAAAAATATGTCTATATCTACATATTTTTTAACGGACTACAAATAAATCAGGAGATTTATAATTCGTTTGCATTTTTTTCAATGTTCATGCGCTCATGGCGCCGTCTTTATGAAGCAATTTTCTCGGCTATTCTCATACAGCTCATGCTCAAACCATCACCACTTCCCCAATGCCTTCCACCATATATGATCCTCCGCTTTCCGCATCCAGCCACTTTGGACTATCTATACAAGGTCGTCGCTTCATCTAGATCGATTCTACGCTTCTCTGACTGACATATAAGTGACACTTTAGGAAGGCACCAAAACAGAAATTGGAGTTCAATGACCTATAAGTAGATGAACTCTGTTTTATTTGTTGCATTATAAATACGCCTGGTATTTACGATATTTATGAAAAACATTAAAACAGTTTTTAGTGTCAGTGTTCAGCATTATGTCTTTATACTTAAAATTTTATACATTCAGCTGTTGGATACACTCAATACCAGCCGTTACACATGAATCTAATTTTAACTACGCTAAGAAAAATATCCACCCAGACAAATTTAATAAAAAAGTCACGTTACTGATAACTTGATTTATAAAACTCGATGTGTATACCGGCTTTTTTGCTATGCCCAAATAACTAGCGTTAGTTTATATTTTACAATAGTTTACGATATGGTGTGCTATTAAATATGTTAATTTATTACACTAGAAACGCTTGACGAAAGGGACTTATATGACCCAACTTGAGCGGTCACGTTACTTATAATGTTATCACTGGAATTCGATGTTTATGTCGGCTTCCTTGTTATGCCGATATAACTCACGCATCATTTTTCTATCGGTACACATACGTAATCGATTGTGCCAAATCGAATTCAAGGACGACTCGAGCGCACGATATAAAATCTATTTTCGCGCGCAGTTCTCAACACAAACATAAATACGAACGGCAAACAGACAAGCGGTCAGGAGACGGTCGAGTGATCAAAACACATCGGTGGATAAATATCTACCGTTATATCAAACTAAAAAAAAGTTTCTAACGATCTAAAAGTAATGTAATTTTTTACTTTTACCTAAAAAATAACGGAACTCATGGCATTGCTATTGCCATCTCCCAGCTTGGTGTAACTCGGTGTAAAGGTAGGCTAAACACAAGGTACTGAGATAGCAGCCCCGTAGGTCTTTTCTCTATTGAACAGATCTCCCCTTGGCGTTACCCCTGCGTATTGTATAAGGCGACTGAAATGGACCTCGCGTTCACGGGCGATAAGGGTCCTTTGTCGTCCACTAAAGTGGACCCGGGAAGAAGGCGACATTGGCTGGCCCGTGTCGCCTTGAGGGTGCTGGGGGAAGGATTAACCTCCCCGGGACTGGCTCACGGGCACAGTGCAGGGGGGCTCCGGTCCGATCCACTAGATTACGGATGCCCTCGCCATGTACCGGCGAAGGGCCACTGGTGGAGTTTTAGTAAGAACCTCACAAAACCCCGCCTTCCCCCTCCCCCCAGAGGGACGCGTGGTATACTGGAACAGAATACCATGCTTCTGATTAGAATGTGAGTGTTTTTCAATAATAGAGTGAGTAGGTATTTACAAAGTCAGTGGTGCGTCTGCTGCTGGGTGCCGCAGGGTGCATTGCATTTCCACTTATCGGAATCGTTCGAGCACTTGCTTTGAATAAAAATAACCTGACCCGCGATATGTCGGCATAAAAGTACATAATGTAAACTGTGAAATTTTGCACAAATTAAAAAAAATTGCCTGTTTAAGTTAGTAAAGCGTTAGCTTTACGATTTTATGGTCGGGCTTTCGAATCCCAGCTGGCTTGTACCAATGAGTTGCCGTTTTGCACGTCTCATAACGCGGTGCGGTTAATGTGTTTAACGTCCAACAAGTCAAGGCCAAAAATTTTGTGGTCATGGCTGCATCATATTCATGTTCAAGCGTCAATAGACTAATGGTTTAGGGTACGGACTGCGAATCATTAAGTCGTAGGTTCGAAGCCTACTCGACTATTGACGTAAACCATCTGATAGCACAAGTTTAAGTTTAGTTGGAATGGTAATAATAAATTACTTTATTATTAGTCGGTTTTTGTTTTTACTCGTAAATATACTTGTTTTAATCTCTTGCATTTAATCGATTAGACAAATAACAACACACATATATAAACAAATAAAATTATATCAAAAATAATAATAACAAAAAACTTCAAAGAAAAATAAATCTTAAAAAGCCTAAAGGTACACGACGAGTCGAATTTTCAATATCTAACATTAAAAACCAACAACCGAAGGTATAAAAAACGAAGCTGTAAAAGTGTAACTTACGGCCTTGCAGTCGGACGATAATGGAATGGGTTAAGGCTAAGAAGGCTCACTTTCGCTAGTAATAAAGATCTTTATAACACGGAATCACGGGACCCGTACGTTGAACAACCTAAAGAAGAAGTTACTCTTCCATAGGAATATAATTATATTTCCCTAACTCAGGGTCATTAGGGTCAGTCCCTTTGCACTTAATATCTCAAAACAATAAGAATAGCGCCTGCGGTGTTTTTAACGAGTAAAATCCTACACGACGCTATTTTAAATAATTTCGTTGTTAATAACTTTCCTCGGTAAATCAAAAAGGCTTAATTAAATTACAATACAAATATATTTTGATTTAGGTTTATGTAATGAATCTAGAAACTTGAAAGTTTTAGGATATATTATGTGCATTTAAATTTCGAAATAATGATCACTAAAATTCTTGTCATTATAATTAAAACATTATGATACCACAGTAATTTGTACTAATAATTAGTGAGATTTATTTTTGCCAGCTTTTATAGCGAAAAGTACAGGAGAATATGTGTATAAATTTATATTGCTAATTACTGATACTTATATTTTTTTGGTTTAAAAAATTTCTAGTAGAAATTCGTTCTATTCGATTGACATAATTTAATTTTATTAATAAATAATCCATTTTGTCACATAAAGTTAAATTGAATCTCTAATAGTTAATAAAATATGAAATAAAATACAAATTTATGATTTGTAATATTTACCTTTTCTTCGTCCGAACGGTCCGCAAAAAGAATTTCCTTTTCCAACTATATTATCGTCAATGTATCTGATCAGCTTCCCGACGTCTTCGGACTTGTGCCCACGGGACACGTTGCCCCATCTCGAAGGTAAATCTTCTTGCATGGATTCTGATTTACCTTTTGTGCCTCTGGATTTTTTTAAAACACTTGTCATATTACTATCACATCACAAAATTTTAAACGCGAATAAATCTCACTAATTTTCTAAACACTATTTCCTTTCGTTATAATACAAAATTCTAATGAAAAAAATATTTTGATATTAAATGTACGCGGGCTCGCGTGAACGTAAAACACGTCGTCACAAGGTCAACTCCCCGCACAAATGAAGCGCGCAGCAGAGCACTGCGATCACGACTCGTAGTAAACGCTTTATGTTTTGTTTCATTTTCATGCAATTGGTATCACCGTACAAGACGTACATTGCTGTTGCCGCATTCTTCGGTGTTGCTATACGATAAAATTTACTACCAATTTGATAATAATACGTAACATGTAATGATAATCGTATGTAAAATAACTAAAATGTCATTGAAATACTAGCACTAATAATTTTGTGTAATGTTTATGAAATTGTTTCAAAAATATTTGAACCACAACTGCCAAACAAACGGATTAAATTTTTAGAAGAAAAGAGATTTTTATATGTAATTAAATATGTAAAAAACTTGTAAACTTCTTACGTTTACTAGATAAATCAACAACTTTATTAGACTTAACTTTTTGGATTAACATTAAATTCTATTGGGTCAATCTGCAAGTAGTTATTCAACTGTAGCTAAGCTACCATAGGTCAAACGTACTCAATGTTTTATTCTATGTAATTTAATATCACTGGTACACCTGTGCGACGCTGTAGTTAGATGACAAATGATGGCATTTTGGAACCACTTTAGAATAGATTCGAAGTTACCATTGATACGTATAAATGTCGTCACCTTGACAACGCTCATTGTTTGTTCAATTATATTTTCTTCTCTAAGGGATTTTGGAATCAATTTTATCAAGATGATGAAGCTGCAGATAGCTAATGAACAGGATAGGAAGGAAGCACAGAACAGAGAAAGGCGGCGGCAGTGTGAGCTTGAGAGAAGATCTAGAATATTTAATGCCAGAAATAGGAAAATTGGTGTAAGTACTTATCGGTATCTACTATGATTTGTATTAAAATATTACATTATTATTATCTATTGTGATAATAATGTATGAGACTGGAACCTGTAAAGCGTAAAAGTGTTCGTAGAAAAAAATTAAATGATAGAAAATATAAATAAATTAATATATTTGTTTTAAACTATGTAGTGATTAATTATAATAATTATGGCACCACCGCATGGATTTTTTTCCAGGTGGACGTCACCTTCCTGGAGCGTCAGATAAATGAGAAACGAGCCGAAAGGGAGGAGCAGGAAAGGAAGAACCTCGCATTTGCGCAACAGATGATCAAGGACAGCAACCTCGCAGTCGTGCTAGAAGCTAGAGAACAAGAGGTATCGTATCTCTAACATTCTGAGTTTCTCTTTTGTCGAAGTAAGAGAGACAAATAATTAGTGAGACCGATAGAAGCAAATCTCAAAAGGACCCCGAGTCAGCTAACCTTAATTTTCAACCGACTTCAAAGAAGGAGAAAGTTCTGGATTCGTCCGTATGTTTTTATACTTTCTAGGCAAGTGCTTGACTATGATCCCACCTGATCTTAAGTGGAAATGCAGTCCTGGATGGTAAGCGCACTAGCTTAGTAAATGCCTATTCACTCTACTCTTGAAAATACCCACCCAATGTTTGTTGCTCATAATTGTCGACTGGGTAAACCGATTTTGACGAATCTTCTTTTTTATTTGAGAGCTGGTTCTTCCAAGTAAGGTCAATTCGTTGCAATTCTAACAATGGAAACCACGATCATATACGTCTTAAATTTGCATTAGTATGTGCTGGACAAGTGGACGAATAACTCTATATAACGAAAAATTTGGCTAATTATTTTTTTATTGGAAAGTTTGATGAGATTTTGGTTTGTTTCTGAATAATACTAATTTGTAATATTCCTACGATAATTCGTAGATACAAAGAAGGCGTCCGCAGGTAAGAGCGTTTAACGTTTGATCCGATTTGAAGTCGGTTTTTGTTTTTCTCATAAATATACTTGCTGGAGCAATAGACACACATGTGACATAAGTTCGGTCAGAATCAGATTACTGTATCTATGTACCCCGATATGGTTAAGAGGAAGTGAGTGCTTTGTACTTTAGGTTTTATATTCAAATCCATGATATTTAGGAGCGCCGCCGCATTGGATTAGAGATAAACGAGTATAGGCAGAGATATCAAAGACCCGAAGATCGCCGCGAGTATGACCTTAACGATCCCGAGGTACTGAAGAAGCAGCTGCCTCCGCGAGCCTCCGATGACAACCCTGTCGGCATGTCTAGTGCTCAGAAGTGCGTTTTTATTTTCTTAAATTTTAATTTTTTTAATTTATTTCGGTACAGTCTTGTAATTTAAAATAAGACACACAAAATAAATTTAAAATGTTGACACTTGCACTTGGGGAGTACCCAATATTTCTTATACTAAAAGTAAGTAGCAAGTTTAAGCCAGTGAAAAGGTAAATATATATATATATGTATATATATAATTACAATAATTTAAAAAGGATATTTTTAAATGTTTTTAAAGAGTTATAAAATAAGACAATATCATAAAAGAAGAAGATAAAATATCGCTGTAATACAAGTAACAGATGTAGTTTTAACGCCACGAAATATATCCTGGAGTGGCAATTATACTCGTAGCTATTTGAATGTCTTGATAGTGACACGGTAAAAGCTACCGACAGAGCCGCCATTCGAGAGCCCTGCGCCAAGTTAGTTCAGGTTCAGGTCGCAGCCCTGTAGTTCTGGGCTCTCAAGAATAAGACTACGGTATCCCCTGCCTGTCGTACAAGGCGACTAAAAGGGGCCTCGGGTTCACTGGGCGACAAGGGTGGGGGCCTGCGTCGTCCACCAAAGTGGACCCGGGAAGAAGGGGACATCGGCTGGCCCGTGTCGCCTTTTCGCTGCGAGGGCACAGGGGAGGAGGGAGTAACCTCTCCCCGGGACGTGCTCTCCTTGAGCACAGTGCAGAGGGGCTCCGGTGCGTTCCACGTGAGATCCCGGAGCCCCTCGTCATGCACCGAGGAAAGGGCCACCGGGGAGGTTTTAGTGGGTAAGATCCCCACATAACCGCCGCCTTCCCCCCAGAAGGCGGGGTATCTTTGTGAAGATTTCCTCCCCGTCAACAAAAAAAAAAAAAAAAAAAGGTTCAGGCTAAGCTCGGCCACATCAAACATTGGTGAATCTTCTCCTTTGCCGATCAGCTTCTCAAGTCGAGAACTTATCTCAAGTAGAAAGGGACCACCAGATTCAAGGGAGATATACTTTGGTAGATAGAGACTCCATATAATCCCACCATTCTCATTCGCTCCACGAGGTGTATATCTAAGATGTCCTACGATAGCAAAAAAAGATCGTTACCATTCTCAGAATTCATACTGGTTTCTGGTATGTTAGTCATTTAATTTTTATTTATTTGTTATTTAGACAATTCGATCTTATAGATTTGAAGGTGAAGATCTAGAATATGAGGAGCGCAGAAAGATCATGGCGGACCAAAAGAATTCCTGGCTGGAGCAGCAGGTTCAAGAGCGGAAGGCTGCCGAAGAGGAGAGACGAAAAGCCGAGGACGCATATATGGTAATAGCATACATATATAAATATGTACTATTGTGCGTGTGTAACATCCCGTGGCTATTCAAGAGTAATTTTTAATCAAATTCCATTTTCTTTTTAACACAACGGTACTCTAGGTCTGCTCTTGTCACTGAATTTTCACTATGACAACCGACCTCTTATAAATCCATCATTAGTGTGGTAAAAACCGTAATGTACTGATTTCATTATGTTTTTTGAATAATGAATTGAATCGAATATTTTGATAATTTTATGATCATGGTCATTATGTACGAGATTACCAAATGTTAACAATTGAAACAATATTGGAGTATCAGTGGCACGCTATCGGAAAGCCATAGCGGCAATTGAACTAGCAGATTACCAAATCAAGCAAAAATTGCCAATCATGATGTCACTGATGGTTCACTTAGAGACAATTGTAATAACAGAATTGGGGCCCGAGATTATGATGAAAAGACTATATAAATATACCCTATGATGCTAAATGTTACCCTATCCTATTCTATTTCGATTATCTTTGTTTAATATTTTAAAAAATATATAAAGCACTAGCTTTGGTTATTAAAATATTAACATGTACAATGTTGCATTAAAATGTATGTATGTTTATATGTTTATTATTTTTTATACGCGATTATTCAAACGAAAAGAAAATACGTGCTCGCACCTCTCTCTTTTGCCTCTACAGTAATATACAAAACGTATCTCTCTCTATCTTCCTTAACTTATCTTCCTCTCAACTTCCCTTAGCCTCGCCCGATCACACTTTTAGTAACGCATTCCAACTTACTCGCCAAGGAAGGCGTGCAAAAGAGGATTTATTTCACAACTAGAAGAAAATAAAATAAATAAACTCTCAAAAATTAGATCCTGGGCCAAATCCTGGAATAAATGCTCTATGAGTGCACATTAAAAAAAATACAGACGATTTGAGAACCTCTTCCTTTTTAGAAGTTTATAAAAAATGTTGTAATGTAATAGAAATTGGTAGAGAAACAGTTTCCGCAGACCGGACACTGTGGGTGTCGGGAGGCGTCTTAACCGACACTTTCCTCTCGTTTGAATACTTACTGAACCGTGACGTTTCCTCAATTAATTGAACTAAATCAATCATCGTAAATCGCCGGCTTCCTTCTATTTAATGCAATCGTTTTGTTAACACTTGCTTATCTTTTACAAATACATAAATTATAAAAATTATGTCGTGAAGTATAGAAATAATTTATTGTATATAGATAGTATTTATTTATTACCATTATATACCTTGCTGTCACCAAATGTACGGACAGATGACAACTAAGACGCTCAAACGCTATAAAATATTGTTGTCAAATTAATATGATAATTAACTAAAGTCTTAATTATAAATTGTAGATATAATAAGGTATAGATAACTGAGATATTATTGGGAGTAGTTAATATACGTCACAACCGCTTTGTGCCTTTGTGTTGCCAGTTAACATTTCCCCTAGAATGTTTAACTAAAAATGGAATAGTTTCTTATTTACCTCTCAAATCCTTAGCAAACTATATCTAAATGTTAGTAACCGGCCAGCCGAGATTACCCCTCACCGGGGGACCCTTGTGTCGAGTTACTAGTAATAGAGGTTCAGGCTAAGCGACCTAAGAGCTGTGCCACCTCTCAATCCGGTGAAGCAGTCAAGGCCACCCTCTCTGGCCAATCTGTGTAGTACGTCATTAAAAAAAATATATCTGGATGTAATTAGTTATATATGTATCTATTTATTCTCTTGTCGCTTTAGTGTTACCCTTCTATAAAATGCGGGTGTGTTCAAGTGTGAATAGGCTTCTATTTAAACTAGTACACCTTACCTGGCGATTCCAATTCAGGCGGCATCGTGGTCAACCATTTGCTTAGATAGTATAAAAAATGTAGATACAACAATAGGTAGGGTATTTCTATCACAGTAATAAAGATTTACAAAATCCAGATGGCGATAAAATCTCGTGACGCTCGAGCGAGCGAATTGGACCAGCTGGAGCGCGAGTGTAGATACAGGCTGGGGCAGGCGAATCTTCGGTACAATGAGGCGTTGGTGAGCACAACATTGTCAACTGTTCATTAACCGAACCATGAACCGGGTTTTTGATAAATGATTTTTTTAAACAAGCATATTTACGAGTAAAAACAATAACCAAATCAAATTCAAATCGAATCCATGGTTAGACGTTATTACACGCAGACGCTCTTAGAAGCTTAGAATTAATCAGAATCTAACCAAACTCTCATCAAACTAGCCTAAAAGTACATCCTTTCCATTAAAAAATCCAATCCAATATTCGTTCGATGTCGCGCACACACTTAATGCAAATTTAAGACATATAGTTTTCTCATGGATCGGTTCACCTAATCGAAAGTTATGAGGTAACAAACAAACCAAAACATACAGACGAATTGAGAACCGTCGTAAAAATACACTTTGATCTGCCTTCCAAAACTAATATAAGTTTAGTCAATACATTTATAATTAGAATGGCAACCAACAGACATATGTCACATGTACTATCCTATAAAAACTCTATTTTTCCCAACACCAAAAAGGTATAACACCTTTTTTGTGTTCAAAACGTTCCAAGCGTTTTATTATAACACAGGCAGCGGAACGTAAGCAAATCAACCAGATTTTGAAAGAACAAGAGGAAGCTGACAACACCGCTGAGATGTACAACAACTTGACTTCCGACATGCTGACCGAGAACCCTGATGTAGCTAAAAGTGCCCTCGGCAAGAACAGGTAAGTTCTACGTTCAATTGTTGCAAGCCATATTGTGTTTAATGAGGCACGTCTGGCAATGAAAAGGCAATAATGCTTGCTTACTTTAATATAGTTGATGAAAGAGAGCTGAGAAATCGGTAGGAGACTTCTTAGGCTGAATGTCGACCACATTAGAGACATACACAGAAGGGTGAAGTCAGAAATCATCGAAATCGACGCACACAGTTGGCCAGAGAGACTAGCTTTTGATTGAGAGGTGGCATAGCCAAAACCTCTGTCGCTATTAACTCGACACAAGGGTCCCTCCGATGAAGGGTAACCTCGGCTTGGATTGCTTGTTACGCGTATGATAAGCGAGACAAATGTTCTAGCTGAAATACAATTGAAATCTCGCCTCCCCCATTGAATCGATGGTACGAGTGCTTTGCATAAACAATCATTAAATTAACAGATTAAATTCACGCGCGTCCTCTCGACGTGCCCCGTAGGTTCAAATTCCCCTATTCTAGGGAGATTTTGAACTCATAGGCCCCCCTCTCGATCTCCGTCTCAATCGAGACCGAGAGGTCGGGAGGGCGTAGAAGATAGATTCGTCGCGGCTGACGCTTGAGGGATTAGCCTCGACGCAAAAATAGTTATGCCTAAAAAAATCCGTGCTAAAACGGTACCCAAGACCAGGGGAGCAGTCGCCCCCTGCGCTGATAACCCGGGTAATGGGGTAACACCCCGAGGCCCGTACCTGCGAGGAACCTTGTAGATGACTCCACACACACACAGATTAAATTATTTATTTGAAACAGATGTTAATTGTTATCACAAACATTGATTGTGCATGTTATTCTGTACATTTTAAAACTTATGTAATAAACTATCTACCTACTTTTTGCACATTACACTTCAACACTAACAACATGCACTTATTTCAAAAGCTCGAGCAAAGCTCAAAGGTCAAAAGCTTTAGAACTTGAAGCATCATTGTTAACTTAACGTTCTCTTTAACTTTATGAATAAAATCTACTCTCTTAAGACCATTCTAAGACTGTTTTTCTTTTTTAGGATATATGTTTTTTCGGCTGACGTTCTTACTTTATATATTATTAGTTTTCTTATTTTTCGTCATTCATCAAAATTGTTATCGCTGCACCAAAGTGATGACATGCGTGTTATATAGTTCGTAATGATCGCAGGGCAATTGGTTTCATGTACAAAGGCATGAATCAGGAAGAGTTGAAGAAGTTCTATGCGGCACAGAAGGAACAAATGGCAGCAAACAAGGTTTGAATTTTAACAGTACCTTACATTTCTGATGACAAGAGCCGCGGCAGCTCAATGTTCAGGCGGTCGCCTCAAGTTGCATGATACACTAACAACCCGAGTTCAATCCCCGGTGCCGGCACCAATAAATTTGATGTTGCAATTTTATTGCTGTTATTTACCACACGCTCGGCAGTGAAGGAAACATCGTAAGAAAACCTACATATCTTAAAAAATTTCTAAGGCATGTGAAGTCTGCCAATCCGCCTGAGGGCCGCGTGGCGAGCTATACTATACTCTCTTTACAGAGAAGGCCTGTGCCTAGCAGTGGGACATATATAAAAGCTGTTACTTTAACTTTAGCTTTACATTTTCGACAGAAACATTGAAAACGGAATTTAAACAAAATGGACTCCTGAACGATTCGTATTATTTTTTATGATACAGTAGTTAAAGTGTTAGACGATAAACTTTTAATAGAAGGAAAAACAAACGACTATAATTTAATGACGTATAATTTTACTAGTCGTCTCAAGTTGTTTCGATTACTTTTATGGTTTTAAAAGGTAAGCCTGGTTATCATCAGAAACAAATTTACATAGCCGACAAAAACAATTCTAAGAGAAGTACTATGCCCTAATAAAAACAATTCTAAGAGAAGTACTATGCCCTAATATTCTTTACAGAGAAGGTCTAATGAGCGCAATGGGACTTCTTTAAGGAGATACATTTTCTTATTTGCCTAGTTTGGTTTAATATTTTTACTATTAGTCGCGTTGGTGATCAAAACTTTTTTTCTCAGGTGAAAAAGGATGCAGAGGATAAAATGGAGGCGGAATGGCAAGCTTTGGCAAAATCCATCCAGCGGGAAGTAGCGCGCCAGGATATTCTGGATCAGAGACAGAGAAGGTATGACGTTATCAGTGTCACTTCAAAATGAGATAACTGCTTTTTCTCCTTAGCTTAGTCATTCAATAAACCATGATAATATTCTAATATTTACCCATTCTTTCTTTCGAAATTCCCTCTCTGTTTTAGCAAGACACTGTCTATAAGTCAAAATTTATACTAGTAAATAAAATTCTTTGTATATGCTATGTTTGATACGTAATAGCCTTGAAAATTATAGCCAGATAACAATTGTTATGTCTATCTATTCCGCTGTGTGAGTGAGAGCTGTTTATATGAATTAAACATAAGTAAATCTATCACATGTGAACATTAAATTCACCCGGCGATTACAGCCATTACAAAGTGTAACGTGAGGAATTTTCAATCTGCTGAAGCAGTAAAAGTCTGCTTCTTTGGCTAATCTGTGTCATAAAAAAAAGTGAAAAATTATTACCATTAAGCCGCGATAGATTGCGTAAAAGTAGTTATATCCACTATTAAAATTAATCCAAATGAAGCAACAATAAACATAGAGAATTGTAATTGCAGAGAGATGGCCAAACAATTGATGGAAGAGAACCAACTATTGGCGATGCAGCAGAAAGAAAAAGAGAAATATTTCAAGGAAGTAGTATACAACAATACACCTACCGACGATTATTATTCACAATTCAACACCACCACACGATAAATAACAAAGCTGTCTTGGAAAATGTTTCAAAATCTTATTTTTAATCTGTAGACGAAACTCATTTTTTGTGTAACGTCAAAATTAACGAGTTGTCGTCGCTATTACGATTTTGGCGCCTTTTATTTTATGGCTTATAATAAAATTCTAAACTATTTCATTGTTATAACTGTTATTAATTTTTTAGTAATAGAGTAATGGCTTAGCGTCTTACTGTCGCGATTTCGAATTCTAGGTGGCTTGTATTAATGAATTGCCGTTTTTCGGTTTTTTAAGTACAAATAATTTGTGCTCGGTATCTATCGAAGGTCGTACTCCTTATCACATATGGGAAATGATGAGCTTTGTAAAAATCCAGAGAGCTAAAGCTATATCTGTCTACCACGCCAGGATTAAAAGGACGTGAGTGATTATTTTTATTTCTTATATATTTTTCATTGTGATCTACACATATCATTACATATTTTGTAACAAAGTTTTTAAGTGGTTGTTGCTCTATGGTGGATGTTTTTTTTATTGGAGAAGTAAACGAGGATGCGGCTCACCTGATCTTAAGTGATCCCTTAGCCCATAAATACCTACCAAAGGGATTGAATGTGTTGATTTACTACAGTAATCAAATTCAACACAAAACTGAATCTTGGATCTTAAGGATAGCAACCACCACAACTTCTGATTCAAGTTCTGTAATATATTAATACTACTGCTTGGTGGCAGAAATAGGATGAAGTAAGTTGTTCCATGCATTACCAGCTACTAAGTTCTCACATAACAGGAGTCGCTTTTAACAATCAAAATGACATGTAAAATAAAACACTATTACGCCATATATTTTATTTAAAAAAATCAAGAATGAATAGACTAGAATAAATAACTGAAGCTATTGCAAATTCTATTTGCAATAAACATTAAAATTGTACTATGAGATCGAAACTATACTATAAGAGAATTTTATCTCAAATTATCCCAATTGAAGTGTATAGCAAGGTAACTATTTCACTAGTTAATTCATTCATTTAGTGCCATTTATCAGTCCCTTCCTCTCCAAATTGATGATTGAGTCTGCTATGATCTTCGCCGTCTTACGAAGGTAGCCTCCGCTCGTCAACATGACTATTGGGATCTTGAGCTTCTTGCATTGTTCGAAAACGTATTCGTCTCTTTTTATAATACCCTGGAAATACAAGTACCTACGTACATTAATGAATGATTGCAATAAAATAAGCTCATATCTTTAAACCACCCTTTTTTGGTTTGTTTAGTCGCAAAATAGAATTGTTAACGGTTGAATAACAGAATTGTTAACAATTATAAAAGGTGTTTTGTTACTTTTGATTGGCATGGTAGTTTTAGTGTTTAGCACATAAAGATAGACTATAAGAAGAGAAGTTATTGTATATTTTCCAAAACTGCTTAATTGTGGCACAAGTGATATGGAAGTCCTGTATTTTATCACAACAAAGGTATATCATTATGATGACCAAAAAGGTTAATTATCGCTATCTTCGCTGTTTATGCTGTTTATGTTATTTACCAAGTATTCAATATGTCTCTTAAATGTATCTACAGGGTTTTACTTGGTGATAACTTCTGCCATAATGTATGGGTTGATGTTGAGGTTCTTGCATTATTTCAACGGGTATTGTGGAAACCACAGTGGATATGCTAAATGTAGTTCAGGATAGACAGAAATATGATATGTTTTACAATTCATTATACAAGGCAAAGGCAACCTTAGTATGGACAGGTGATATATGAGCAAAATGCAATGATTGTATTCAGATACCAATAATATAACTAAATCATACATACACTAAATAATCTACATAAATAAGTTATACATAAATATACTAATGCATTAAATACATATAGCACAGGAATGCCTAGTAAATTATAGCAGTGGTTAGCAAGTGTGTCACACTTGACAAAAAGATTGTTTTCATGTTCCAGGTCAATTGTATGATACATTTTATTTTTTCTCTAGAAATACATACATTCTCAGTTATTTTCAAATGGCCAAGGGGATCGGAGTCAAGTACGTCGGTGCCGGCGTTGTACACCAATATATCTGGTTTGAAATCATCCAAAGCAGCTGTTAAATGTCTGTAAAACGATGTAGTATTTTATAGTAACTCCTATGTCCTAGATAATACTAATAACTACTAAGAATAACAGTGATAGTCATTTTGGTGATAGGTATATGGTAGAAAGCGAAAATATTGTTTCTATAAAATTATCCTAAATTAATTATTGCTATAAAATTGATCAGAGCAAAAAACTGCTTTGAATGTCTTTGGATGAAACTTGTTTTTCTACTGTTTTAATAAAAATTTGTGACTTTTTAAAAAAAGTTTTTCAGCTTTGGTATAAAATTCGATATTTCGAGATATTACATTTCGATCCGGACGATGTGATCACCGTTGCACAGGCTAGATCTCTACAAAGCCACAAAGCGTCCATCCGCGACCGTCGGAGGTTGCGAATAATCCTAGCGCGATACAAGCACTTCATGGAAACCCCACCCTCTCGATAGGATTAGGAGCGTTGCTGGAGTTTCTTCGGCCACTTCTTCTCCCAGCGCTAACGCTTCCCGAAGTGGCATATAAGTTAGTTTAGCTTAGATTGTCCCAGTAGATTTTGTTAATAAAATTGCTACCGACCGAGCCGTGGTTCGGCCCTCTCTGGCGCCCTCGGATCGGTCTGCTGACGCGTAATAATGGGAACCGTCCATGGCTACGTTACCCCTCACTGAGGGGACCCTTGTGTCGAGTTACCACCTAATAGAGGTTCAGGTTAAGCGACCTAAGAGCTATGCCACCTTTCAATCCGGGGAAGCAGTAAAGGCCAGCTTCTCTGTGCCAACTGTGATAGTTCGTCAAAAAAAAAAAATATTACATTTCGATCCGGACGATGTGATCACCGTTGCACAGGCTAGATCTCTACAAAGCCACAAAGCGTCCATCCGCGACCGTCGGAGGTTGCGAATAATCCTAGCGCGATACAAGCACTTCATGGAAACCCCACCCTCTCGATAGGATTAGGAGCGTTGCTGGAGTTTCTTCGGCCACTTCTTCTCCCAGCGCTAACGCTTCCCGAAGTGGCATATAAGTTAGTTTAGCTTAGATTGTCCCAGTAGATTTTGTTAATAAAATAGCTACCGACCGAGCCGTGGTTCGGCCCTCTCAGGCGCCCTCGGATCGGACTGCTAACGCGTAATAATGGTAACCGTCCAAGCCGAGGTTACCCCTCACCGGGGACCCTTGTGTCGAGTTACCACCTAATAGAGGTTCAGGCTAAGCGATCTAAGGCTATGCCACCTCTCAAATCCAGTGAAGCAGTAAAGGCCAGCTTCTCTGTGCCAACTGTGATAGTTCGTCAAAAAAAAAAAATATTACATTTCGATCCGGACGATGTGATCACCGTTGCACAGGCTAGATCTCTACAAAGCCACAAAGCGTCCATCCGCGACCGTCGGAGGTTGCGAATAATCCTAGCGCGATACAAGCACTTCATGGAAACCCCACCCTCTCGATAGGATTAGGAGCGTTGCTGGAGTTTCTTCGGCCACTTCTTCTCCCAGCGCTAACGCTTCCCGAAGTGGCATATAAGTTAGTTTAGCTTAGATTGTCCCAGTAGATTTTGTTAATAAAATAGCTACCGACCGAGCCGTGGTTCGGCCCTCTCAGGCGCCCTCGGATCGGACTGCTAACGCGTAATAATGGTAACCGTCCAAGCCGAGGTTACCCCTCACCGGGGACCCTTGTGTCGAGTTACCACCTAATAGAGGTTCAGGCTAAGCGATCTAGAGCTATGCCACCTCTCAAATCCAGTGAAGCAGTAAAGGCCAGCTTCTCTGTGCCAACTGTTTGTATATCAGCGATCCTTATTCATACAGTTTTCTTTTAAAATCTTTAATATAGTGTTATAATCTGTAGGTCTCGTAGAATAAAATAGTCCAACAACTAATACACTCGCTTTATTGAGACAGCGTGACGTTGTACAAAGAATTATTTATATCGAGTCAAACGTCACAACTGCGTCCTCGCCATCTTTATACAAAATTAATTAGAAGTCAGATTAGGAACTAATAAGGTTAAACTATTGTTTACAATGCCAAGTTCATGTGACGATCAACTAAATTATTAATTATGAATTAAAGATACAATAAGGTTCAGGTAAATTATTAAGATATCATTGGAAGTAGTTATTATGTATAACAATCGCTGGGTGTCAGGTGTTGCCAGCTAACACTCGGCCATCCTGCAAAGGCCGCGTCCGTGGCCCGTATTCTCTCTTCTCTTCATATTTTCTTCTCCAAAGCCCAGCCAGTAGACCTGAAAACAATTGGACAGCAGTAACTTGTGGTTTTAAAATCTGTTTCGCCTCGTAAGAACGAGAGTTAAATGGTGAACTGACAAATTTTGGGTGGCTGTAAGATTCTATCACTCAGCAGTTATTTCAAATAGTCTTGGTCACACAGTTTTGACTCTAATAAAACTTAATCATACAGCAATTTTTGAAGACTTATTCACACTCGTGAGCATACAGCAGGCATCACACAGTTATCTCACCAACGAAGATCTGAGCACATAGCAGTTTTTATCACACAGTTGTCTCGCTAACGAAGATCTGAGCACATAGCAGTTTTTATCACACAGTTGTCTCGCTAACGAAGATCTGAGCACATAGCAGTTTTTATCACACAGTTGTCTCGCCAACGAAGATCTGAGCACATAGCAGTTTTTATCACACAGTTGTCTCGCTAACGAAGATCTGAGCACATAGCAGTTTTTATCACACAGTTGTCTCGCTAACGAAGATCTGAGCACATAGCAGTTTTTATCACACAGTTGTCTCGCCAACGAAGATCTGAGCACATAGCAGTTTTTATCACACAGTTGTCTCGCCAACGAAGATCTGAGCACATAGCAGTTTTTATCACACAGTTGTCTCGCCAACGAAGATCTGAGCACATAGCAGTTTTTATCACACAGTTGTCTCGCTAACGAAGATCTGAGCACATAGCAGTTTTTATCACACAGTTGTCTCGCTAACGAAGATCTGAGCACATAGCAGTTTTTATCACACAGTTGTCTCGCTAACGAAGATCTGAGCACATAGCAGTTTTTATCACACAGTTGTCTCGCTAACGAAGATCTGAGCACATAGCAGTTTTTATCACACAGTTGTCTCGCTAACGAAGATCTGAGCACATAGCAGTTTTTATCACACAGTTGTCTCGCTAACGAAGATCTGAGCACATAGCAGTTTTTATCACACAGTTGTCTCGCCAACGAAGATCTGAGCACATAGCAGTTTTTATCACACAGTTGTCTCGCCAACGAAGATCTGAGCACATAGCAGTTTTTATCACACAGTTGTCTCGCCAACGAAGATCTGAGCACATAGCAGTTTTTATCACACAGTTGTCTCGCTAACGAAGATCTGAGCACATAGCAGTTTTTATCACACAGTTGTCTCGCCAACGAAGATCTGAGCACATAGCAGTTTTTATCACACAGTTGTCTCGCTAACGAAGATCTGAGCACATAGCAGTTTTTATCACACAGTTGTCTCGCTAACGAAGATCTGAGCACATAGCAGTTTTTATCACACAGTTGTCTCGCTAACGAAGATCTGAGCACATAGCAGTTTTTATCACACAGTTGTCTCGCTAACGAAGATCTGAGCACATAGCAGTTTTTATCACACAGTTGTCTCGCTAACGAAGATCTGAGCACATAGCAGTTTTTATCACACAGTTGTCTCGCTAACGAAGATCTGAGCACATAGCAGTTTTTATCACACAGTTGTCTCGCTAACGAAGATCTGAGCACATAGCAGTTTTTATCACACAGTTGTCTCGCTAACGAAGATCTGAGCACATAGCAGTTTTTATCACACAGTTGTCTCGCCAACGAAGATCTGAGCACATAGCAGTTTTTATCACACAGTTGTCTCGCTAACGAAGATCTGAGCACATAGCAGTTTTTATCACACAGTTGTCTCGCTAACGAAGATCTGAGCACATAGCAGTTTTTATCACACAGTTGTCTCGCTAACGAAGATCTGAGCACATAGCAGTTTTTATCACACAGTTGTCTCGCTAACGAAGATCTGAGCACATAGCAGTTTTTATCACACAGTTGTCTCGCTAACGAAGATCTGAGCACATAGCAGTTTTTATCACACAGTTGTCTCGCTAACGAAGATCTGAGCACATAGCAGTTTTTATCACACAGTTGTCTCGCCAACGAAGATCTGAGCACATAGCAGTTTTTATCACACAGTTGTCTCGCTAACGAAGATCTGAGCACATAGCAGTATATACACATATCGTCGGCCCATTGTTTAACATTATCGTAACGTGATAATGTATCACACAATGCGATCGATGGATCTTTACATGTATATTTAAACGGACAAAGTTGAGATAAACAACAACACGCAAAACGCACCTCGCGCACACATCTGGTGTGTGAGTGGTGGCCATGCACGTTACGTTACACCAACGGAAATCCGCCAATTATTCCAGCAGATGGAGAAAGATATACATATGTAGCGACGATAGACGGGATTCGGATCGGATTTATTATCTCTATTGCACCCCCCCGGATCCACATGTAGGTGGTGGTAAGGGGTCGTAAAAGAAAACCAATCTTAACCACAATCTCGTGCCGCGCCACACGCTTCTCTCTCTCTATAGCTTATGGAACAGTGTGATTAATTTATTTTAACAGCCGGCCCTCAGACAGGAGTGGTCTTGGATATTTCTCCACAAACCGTAATGTGCGTTCGAAATGTCGATGTTCAAATGTGTCCTGCAGTTCACTCTATGACGCGTAGTTAACTGCGTTCTTCATCGACCCGTGACCCATTTATATATTTTTAAATCTACTCTCATATAATTGATTATATTATGGTATGAAGTTTAACTCCAATCCTTACAAACTCCTTTACGCGAAGACTACTAAACTTTGCAATACTGTAGTTTACACATCAAGTGACACACAGGCTATGATTTATAAAGTTGCAGTTTGAATTATTAAAAATATAACTATGAGTAGGAAAAATCTGCCACCTGTGAGCAATTTGGTGCGTGCAGCAAAACCTTTGGATTGATACAGATATAGTGTATGATGGAAATGTTTATTTTAAACAGTCCTAGAAAGTCATTAGGAGTCATTTTGCCAACATAGTGAACCATAGCACAATAAAATTGATAATTTATTCCTAACGCAAATTTGATATTGACAATTATTTCTTATTTCAAATCGAATACTTTGATCGTATCTATTATATGAAGTAGTTTTTGTTTACCTTAATTTTCATCTTGGATAATTATTTGAAACCAAGTGTAATGATGTTATGGCACGACATGGTTACTATTATAATATAAACTCAGTCCAATATGAGTCAATGCAATATCTCAAATTCCATTGGGTCACTCATATATTCATAGATACACTCAATACTATTATAATATAAACTCAATACTACTAATAATAACTAGTATTTAGTCAATCCATACATCAATAAATACAATTGGAGTGTCTGGTTTAGTAATTAAAATGTTGTAATATTAAAATAACCGCTTTTTATATCATGCATATGAATGTATATCCTTACGATACATAATATACCAAAATAGCATAAATCGGAAATACTTTAAACGCCATAATCGGATGATGTTAAAAGATCACTGAATAAGTATATTTTTAAGAAATTAGTCCATCGTCATTGTTTAAGCCAATTATAGTAAGTGTTGTCCATGTCTACTTAATATCTCTCATACATATTACTTGCAAATATTTACTTACATAAGTGTTCTACACATATCCACATTTATGGAAATACTTATCCTTTATCAAAATATATCCAAATATGTTAAATATTGTATATTCTTATATATATATATATATATAATATGCTGTGCTTATCATTTATTTATTTTAATATTTTGTTATGTCTCGTTGATCTATAATTTGCATCTACAATAGCTTATAGTTTTTAGTGACTTGTTTATTAATAATGTATGTTTGTGTAATGTTGTGGTGTGCCTTATAAATGAATCTTATCCTTGATGATTACCACCGTATGTTGTTTCCCTTTCATACCGTGTCAGAATCCAAGTTATATATTTATTAAATAGAAATATATTAGTAAAATAAGAGATCCGGTCAAGCAGTACATAATACACAATATATAATACAACGTAAATAACAAGAGACTACTTAGCTTATGTAACGGAGGCATTACCGACGAACAACACTAACAACACTTAAGCGACGCCACCAAGAACAACTCTAAGAGACTCTGAACTGTACAATTTCTCGTGGTGGATTTCTATGTGGAGTCAACAACACGACTTCTCACAATGCTTTACATATTTAATACTCTTTGATTGTAATAGCACATACATTAATAACTAATTATTCGTATTTTAACACATACACACTATATGTGTCAAATGAATGAAACTGTCATATATTAAAGAGTAACTGGCAACTGCATTTGACATACATATAATCTAAACATCGGAAACCAAGCTTAAAACCCATATTAATTACCTGAGCCTGCCCGAGACCAAACTCAATATGATTATGCCAGAATAATTGCTGGACCATTTGACACCTAGGTATCCAATTGTGCTTTTTTTAAATAGTAGGACAGGAACAGACATTATATTTGGCACTACATTTGTGTAGTTTTATAGTAAAATCCGATACTAATACTAATATGGATCTAAAAACGCCAGAGCATACTACAAAATTCCTGAATAAGTATTTATTATATTAACATTTGAGATAATTGTATTTCCTTGATAAGAATATTTGTATATGAAATAATAAAAGGCTTAAATTATCGGTAATTGGTAACTGCAAATAATTAAGGTAAACTACATTTTGTAAATAAATATAACATATAGAATAAGATAAGATGGTGTTCATGTTTGTAACTAAAGACTTGTATATTGTGTCTCCTTTTTATTCTATAAATAAATTTCTGTCTATCTAAGGGTTGACTGTGATTTATTTATTTACACCCAATAAAATAACGTTATATATATACACAAGAAATGCTCGTTTAAGTTTTCATAAATCCTACTTATTATATTATATTTAACCATAGCTAATTCAACTACTCCGTACAATATTGTAACCTTTATTAAAATTACGTGACTTAAACCGATACACATTCACCCCTGAAATGTTGCATACTTGTTGTACTGTAGACTCGATTATAATTTTCAACTTTTGGATTGGTACATACAAAGAATATTAAATTTACTGCCTGCATCTATAATTGATGTAATATCCGCGTCCATATACTAGATCTGGTTACTTTTAACAATAAGTCGCTAAATATATATAATTGTATTTGTCATAAACATATTCCGATTGTTTTCGTGTTACCCTGTTATTTTTAATAATTGTTTAATTTTAATTTATCTATCTAATTGCTCGGAGCTTATGCCTATTGACTATAATTGTTCCTTTACATTTGTTAGCATAAATATCGTAGGTATCGTACCTTTTGTAGTTGGTGTCGCGTAGTCCCAGCACTCCCGGCTGCAAACCAACTTGTCGATTTCTTATTCTCTGGCATGGCCTCGCAGTTTGCAATTGCTCAATAGAAGTTTGGTCGGTTTGATCCCATCCGCAGTGGTCGCCTAGCTAATCAGTTTTGTTCTTCTTTAGAAAAAAAATCTCACTATTTTCTCTTCATGCGAATTTAATGCGCTATTCTTCCGTTTGAGTTCATGGGGCAATTTTTGAGCACAATCCCACTTCTGAAATGTTATAATCTGTAGGTCTCGTAGAATAAAATAGTCCAACAACTAATACACTCGCTTTATTGAGACAGCGTGACGTTGTACAAAGAATTATTTATATCGAGTCAAACGTCACAACTGCGCGTCCTCGCCATCTTTATACAAAATTAATTAGAAGTCAGATTAGGAACTAATAAGGTTAAACTATTGTTTACAATGCCAAGTTCATGTGACGATCAACTAAATTATTAATTATGAATTAAAGATACAATAAGGTTCAGGTAAATTATTAAGATATCATTGGAAGTAGTTATTATGTATAACAATCGCTGGGTGTCAGGTGTTGCCAGCTAACAATAGGCATAGGGACAAGTCAATAGGGGCTTTATCCTTCGCTGCCACGGACGTGGATATACTATTTCCTTGAAAATAGTTATCACGCTATTACTCGTTGTTGTTTAATATTTGTCTTTCATTAAAACAATGCGGGCAGCTAGCATTATTCGTTATAGGTCTCTGCTAGGTTGATTTAAAAAAAAATACACGTCAATAGACAATAGCGTGATATGTTTAAAAATACTAAACTGATAATCGTCAATTATTCATTTTAATTGTGACGAACTACACTGATTGTCCAGATTTTGATTATTATTAATATTAGAGAAGATGACTTTTACTGCTTCACCGGATTGAGAGGTGGCATAGCTCTTAGGTCGCTTAGCCTGAACCTGTATCGCTAGTAACTCGACACAAGGGTCCACCGGTGAGGGGTAACCCGGATTGGTCGGTTACTATGTTCTTCGTACATAAATAATAAGAGCCGCGGTAGATCAATGTCCACGCGCTTCCCGACTTTTCATAGTTCTCGATGTGGGTTAGTTCTCGGCGATGTAGTCGCATGCGACTAGAGTCCATATACCTAACTCATATTATTACGCTTCCAAGTTTTTCACAACATAAGTCATACGTTAGGTCAGTTTCATTTATTAAATTGGCTTCCTCTAAAAAGTATTATCGGCAGGAGTTTCAATTCCAAGTAATCTATATGTGTATACACGTTTTGTTTATAGTTCTATACAAAAATATATCTCTTGTCCAGGAAAGAGACTCCTTGCATGTTTTATGGCAGACCTCTCAGAAAACGATCGACGCACTCGACAAGGAGTTGAAAACGTATCAAGTTTATGACAATAGATGGAACAAGGATGTGAGTTTAATTTTCGTAATTTATCTTTTTCTTTTGTCAATGATAGCAATTGGTGAAATTGATTAAAATTAAATTTATATACAAAATTATCGTATGAAAGAAAAAAAACTTTTTTATCAGACTAATCTAGAAGAAAGAAGAAATTTAGAACTTAAACTCGAAACGTCGCTTACCGATTATATTGAATTAGAAACGAAAAGTAGAAAATTAAAAGGAGAATACGACACCGTTCAAAATGAGTTGAAAAATGCGCAAAGAGAAATACAAACTTACAAAGAGAGAGGCAAAGACTTTGAACTTAAAATAAACTTGGCGGAGAAAAATCTAGAAGAGTGTAAAATTAATTTAGCAGCTGAAAGGAAGGCAAATGAGAGCATAAGACAACAGTTGGTTGAGTGTCAAAAGGAGAATACAGACAAAGTGAAGAGAGAAGTCGAAGCGAAATCTAAGGTCAGTATTGAAAATTATAAGTAAATAAAATCATTAGCGTTGACCTACAAGGTAAGGCAGTACTACTGCCAATATTGTAATTTTTTTCCTTCTTTATTTATTGGGGACTTTTGCCCTTTTGGGCATGTCAGCCCCATCATACCCTAATCTAAGTACACACACATCAGTCGCATGAAGCGAGAAAGAAAGTCATTAATGTTCTATGGCCATAACCACCAGCTTCCTCGCTCCCTCTGAGGTCGGGTCAGACAGCAGCATTAAGAAGACACCCACATGTTGCTCCCTCTGTTTTAGACTATCTATTAATGACTTTCTTTCCGCTTCATATTTAGCACATTCCTCTATTATGTGGTGCACATCATCCACCACTTGGCAAATCTTACAGTTCGATGACTCAGCCTTGCGCATCCGATGTGCAAAAAATTTCGCAGGGAAATGTCCCGACGTCAATCTGTGCATCGTTGTGATATGTATTCTACTTTTTTCACTTAGGAACCAAGGCAAATGAGGACTCGAGAAGGTTGACTCTCTTTTTAACGTAAATAAGACCATAGAGACATGGTTTTATTTTACATATCTCAGCTTTACACTCTTGCCAAGTCACTTGGTACTTTTATCGTACTGTTATAAGAGTTATAGCAATTTCATAAAAAAAAACTATTTACTCAAGAATGAATATAATGGAATTATTTATTTACAATTATTAGAAATATTACATTGAAATTTAGTATTTTAAATCAAAACCTCCGACCCGTATGGGCATTTTATGAATATTACGGAAGGATGGACGAACTTAATGCCGCAACAATGTAAATGCTGAGTAGGCAGGAATAGGACAAGAGTGAGCAACACAGGGTACAGTATAATAACAGTTCTAGCATCTACGTTTCTTCTAGTTAACGAAGCGAAGTGCCGGCGATATACCTTTTTTTATGACGAACTACACAGATTGGCCAGAGAAGCTGGCTTTGACTGCTTCACCGGATTGAAAGGTGACATAGCTCTTAGGTCGCTTAGCCTGAACCTCTGTCGCTAGTAACTCGTCACAAGGGTGACCGGTCCGGTGACGGGTAACGTCGGCTTGGACAGTTCCTATGTTACGCGTAAGCATTCCGATCAAAGATGCTATTTCACGGATAATCTAAGGGACTTTTAAAGCCTAAACTAACTTTGAGTGCGAAAATGAGTGTGTTTCGGGAAGCGTTGGCGCTAGGAGAAGAAGTCGCTGAAGAAACTCCAGCATCGCTCCTAACATTTAAGGGGTGGCCTGCCCATAAAATAGCGGTAACACGCGAGGATAAATGATATATCCTGTCATTTAGAACAACTATACTCAACATGCGTCGGGCGGGCCTTGACCTGTCTAAAGTAACAAATTTACAATACAGCGACTAGCTAGATCTTGATAAAGTTTTGAAAAAGTGTTCCCAGTATTAAAAATCCTAGTAAAACATATAAAAATCTTTGATAAAACTTCTTTTATCGTTAATAAAGTAACTACATCGTTAACTTGGAATTACATTTTAACTAGCGGAACCGACAGACTTCGTTCTGTAACAAAGATTTGGAATGTGGCATTTTTTTGTTTCTACCTATTTTATAGTCGGGGCAATAAATTGTCCTTAACAGAACTATCATCCTGATGATAGGGTGGTGTGAGGGGTTCAGATCGAGTGACCAAAGTATCTTCGCTTCCACGAACTTCCTACCAAAAAACTTCGACTGGGATGTCTGCCAGAGGGCTTGAAGCTCTCATGGGCGAACTTGGGATCAAACCTGATTGGAAAATAATATAATAGGACAGTGGGAACCTAGAAGTGACAAATATTTATAAAGTGGCACTCGCTCGGATAGTGGAGATAATGATCTGCAAAGTCATGGGTATTTAATCAACATACCTACAATATTTGTAGGTCGCCGAAGCTCTGCAGCTCTTCGACGAAGTATCTGCTCAGAAGAATGAAGCCTATCGGAAGATCACACAACTCAATGGTAAGTCCTGACGTATTTATTTTAGCTGTCTTATCTAACCAGCTTTATATCCATCTACTATTCACAGATGTAGGTAGGATCGTGAAGAACTACATCTATATATATGAGAAGAAAGTGTGTGGGTTTGTTCCCTATAGGCTCCGAAACGGCTGGACCGATTTCAATGTAACTTTCAGGGAATCTTCATACTGACCTGGCGAGTAATCCTCAGTCAAATACAGCTTTTATTTACTATGATGTGTACACATACGTTGTGTATATTTATGTCATTATGAACCATATTGAAATACAATGGAGTATATTGAAGTATAATAAATTATACTGAAGTATATTAGAGATAATAATTAAGTATTTTGAAGTATTCTAGGTAAGTTATAGAACCGCGAATGTATCCGTTTACTAATGTAAGTTTATTGTTTAAATTAAATAAAGCAAAAATCTCGCCCGGCGAAGCGGACTAGGTACGCACGGTCAAGCACTTGCTTAGAAAGTAAAAACGTGTGCACAGTATTGTTCTATTAGATTCGTCATTGTATGCTCCAACTGTAAACACAATTTAAATGTATAATTTCCAGAAGTTATATCCGATCTTCGGCAGGCTCTTTCAAAAGTGAAACAAGAAGCAGAAAAGAGTTTCAGAGCTGAATTAGACGATGTTAAAGAGAAATGCAACGAGAAAGTATCAGATATGTTGGAGCATATAAGAAATCTTGACGCGGAGCTAGTCGAAAAAGGGTTGATTTTGAATAAAACTCTAAGGTATATGTTTGTATAAGTAAAACATTTTTTTCCTAGAGTAATTTTAAAAATTCTTCATCAGAAATTTGCAATTACAATGCTAACTTCTGCAATGTGAACGACTTAACATCAGAAGTGGATATTTTTAGAAACTCACATATTAGTTTTAAAACTTTATTTAATAGCAAATACTCCTGACTGGCTTCCGTTTACTTCTCTTTACGTTTGTACGCGGATATAAATTAATTATTTTCGGCACTGTTGGTCAATAACAACTTGCAAAAAATCATTGATATAACATAATAGACAGTTCTTTTTTACTGCCAAAATAAACCTTTATTTTTGTTAACGGGGTGGAAATCTTTAAAAAGATACCCCGCCTTCTTGCGGCGGTTATGTGGGGTTTTTACCCACTAAAACCTCCCCGGTGGCCCTTTCCTCGGTGCATGACGAGGTGCTCCGGGACCCCCTCTACACTGTGCTCAAGGAGAGCACGTCCCGGGGGGGGGGGAGGTTACTCCATCCCCCCTGTGCCCCCGCAGTGCAAGGCTACACGGGCCAGCCGATGTCGCTTTCTTCCCGGGTCCACCTTAGCGGACGACAAAGGCCCCCACCCTTGTCGCCCAGTGAACCCGAGGCCCCTTTTAGTCGCCTTCTACGACAGGCAGGGGATACCGTAGTCTTATTCTTGAGAGCCCAGAACTACAGGGCTGGCCAAAATAAACCTAAATTGACCGGACTAAAAGAGGGCGTCCGCGCGTAATAGCGTTTAACGTTTGATTCGATTTAACGTAGTTTTTTGTTTTTGCTCGTAAATATACTTTTGAAAAATTTTATGACCATCCACCACCGATGATGTTTAAGCCAAATTCGACAACAATATTCAAGAACATTCGAAATCTCACGGTAATTGGTTTTAAATTTCGAATTTTGATGTAATATGCTGTTGTGTTTCGAATGATTTTCTTCTGCGTCTTATTTTAGGGAAAACAAAATTCTCCAAGAAACAAATAAAACCTATATAAAACAGGAAAAGGATACCTTGAAGTCATTGGACCCGAAACTGGCTCTAGCCGAGCAGCGGCTTGAGGCAATGTTCCAGGAATTGGTAAATATCGCTCTTTACTTACTTTTGAACAGCTTTTATACTGTACAATTAGTATTCGTGTCACTTTGGCTTATTACGCGCTTTAATATATAGATTGATTTTTTTTATGACGAACTACAGAAATTGGCCTGAGAGCTGGCCTTAACTGCTTCACCGGATTGTGAGGTTGCATAGCTCTTAGGTCGCTTAGTCTGAACCTCTATCGCTAGTAACTCGGTTTGGACGGTTACTATGTTACGCGTAAGCATTCCGATCAGGATGAACAACGACTCGGTCGGTTGCTATTTCACGGATAATCTAAGGGACATTCAAAAGATTAACTTTGAGTGCCACTTCGGGAAGCGTTGGCGTTGGGAGAAATGGCCGAAGAAACTCCAGCAACGCTCCTAACATCAAAGAGGTAGGGCCTGCCCATAAAATAACGGTAACGCGCGAGAATTATTCGCAACTTCCGACGGTCGCGAATGGACGCTTAATGAATTTGTAGATTGATAAAATATATATGTTTAGGTAGCATCAGAGCGGCGTAATATACAGTTAGTATGCGAGAAGCAATGTCTAGCGATAGATATACAAAGGATACAGGACATACAAGGCAGGGAGAGTAAACGTCGGGACTGGGAAGAGAATTTGCTCAAAACACAACGCGAAGAACTCAAGTAAGTTATATGTTTAAAGCGTAAGAGAGACTGCGAATCAACGGCGATAGCGTGGATAATTTTAAACACATTTTTAATCGACTCTACTCGAAAAAAAATATTATGAAATAATAATGTTTTTAAATATCGATACCGCGATCACATCACTGGCCGGATTTAATGTCATCGAAAATCTTTTTTTTTTGACGAAGGGGAAATGACTGAAAATGATTTAGAAAGGAATTATATACACATATACATATTCGTTTTAAATGTACGTTCCGAGCTATCCATTTTTTTTTGTTGACGGGGGAGAGGGGGGAATTCTGGTGGAAGGCGGGGTTATGTCGGGTTTTTACCCACTAAAACCCCCCCAGTAGCCCTTCCTTGGTGCATTGTGAGGGGCTCCGGGATCTCCAGGGGAACGCACCGGAGCCTCTCTGCACTATGCTCTCAGAGAGCACATCTGGGGGGTTAATCCCCCTGTACGCTGTGACACGGGCCAGCTGATGTCGCCTTACCGGGTCCACTTTTGCGGACAACAAAGGGTGGGGACCCTTGTCGTCCAGTGAACCCTAGGCGCCTTTTAGTCGCCTTCTACGACAGGCAGGGGATATCACAGTCTTATTCTTGAGATTCCAGAATTACAGGGCTGATCATCCAAAATTTACAACAACCGTTAATGAAAAAAAATATTATTTATAGGATCGAATTGTGAATCTAAACAAGTTTCAAACAACGTTAAAAACAAGGGTTCAGTCACATACTAGCGTATACAAAGAATTAGATTACAAAAAATTACAAGCAAAGAAGAATTATATTGCATGCAGAAGTAATTTTACATGACACTATGATATTTACTAAGTTAGTGAGCCTTACCATCCAGGACTGCATTTCCACTTAACATCAGGTGGGATTGTAGTCAAGCACTTGCTTAGAAAGTATAAAAAAAGAAAAAAAAATGATTACTTTACAGACTTCAAGTGGAACATCTGCATAAATCTCTAAACGAGACGCACGGCATGATAACCCGGCTGCAGACAATGCTCTCGTCGAGAACCGAGCTCAGTCACAAGTATGTATTTGAAATAGAAATTTTGCTATAGATATTGTTTTTGTGGTGTTAAGTGGTGATATAGTCGAAAGATGGTACGCGCTAGTTTAGTAAGTGCCTATTCACTCTACTTGAAGGCTCCCACGTCGTACTTGGACGGAAAGACTGACGAAGGCAACTTATTATTATTTATATTGTGTAAGCGAAAGATTGTATGGATGTTTGTTACTCAATCACGCCAGAACGACTGGACAGATCTGGGTGGAATTTGGCACAGAGATAGATAATATTCCAGAATAATACATAGGCTAGTTTTTATTCCGGGAAAATGTATGGTTCCTATGGGATAGATTTTTGATGAGGCAGTTAGATGATCTTTTTCAAAATAGATATTTATTGACATTACAAACAAAATGTTAAACACATCTAAAAATTACTGTTGTACAACACAAAACAAAGAAAGAATGGATAGGACTTGATGCCAATCTTGGACACCGTCTCTGTGCTGTCGTACGGCTGCCACATGTATAGATATATTGAAAAAAGATTTTCCTTGGTAATTTTTCGGAAAAGTTCGTACTTATCGTGCTCCATATTAATGGATATGAAACTACTAATTTAATACGAGCATTCATTAAGTGTACGGGTGTCATCGTATTCCGATAAAGATCCGAGTTTTCCCGAAGGAAAATAATTTCTCACTACATCTAAACATATGTTATAATTTGTAGGTTTCGTGGAATAAAATAGTCCAACAACTAATACACTCGCTTTACTAACTAATAAAGTTAAACTATTGTTTACAATGCTAAGTTCATGTGACGATCAACTAAATTATTAATTATGAATTAAAGATATAATAAGGTTCAGGTATATCATATATCATTGGAAGTAGTTATTATGCATAACAATCGCTGGGTGTCATGTGTTGCCAGCTAACACTTATTTTAATAAAAAAAAATTGTACTAAAAATGCGAAAAATTTGATTGAAATTCGATCATAAGATCGTAAGACTAAAACCACTGCGCTATCGCTGCTCATTTTAATACAATACTAAAGTTAATTTCAGAATGGTATCAACCAAAGAAGAAGAACTGCTAGAGCTGAACAAGCACTTAGAAAGTCAAATGGAACTTAATAGAAAGTAAGTATGTAACCAACACAGTAGTAGGAAATCACTATACAGGGTATTAGGGGACCGCTTCCGAAAAGGAAGACGACGATAGTACTAATGACATCTGTGATAATGAGATGGAAGAAAGTCGACCCTGATTAAAAAAATATCATATTTTAAAAAGTCTTTTTAAAGCATTATTTAGGCTCCATCATGTTAGTATAGAAAAATGAACCAATAGTTTCATATAAAATACATTACTAAAAAAAACATCAATGAAACACAAAATCAAAAACAGCTGATGCTCGGGTCAACGAACGCCGGGGCGCGGAGGCGCCAAAGAACTGGCAAGAATTCATTTATGGCGCGAAATCAGGATCGATTTTATTGTGTGTCCGATCATCAAAGGTGTCATTAGTACTATCGTCTACCTTCGTTTTCGGAAGCGGTCTCCTAATAGCTTGTATATATGACCCACTGTAGGGCTTAGGCCTTCTTTGTAACTCGAGTATTAGGACATAGTCCGCCACGCACACCTGATTGTTAGAATGTTTTCATTTACCGCCGAGCGCATGGTAAATCAGCACTTTAAATTGCAACTAAGAAATTCCCCACAATGGTGAACCAACAATCCCTATCAAAACTTATATTATAATTCTAAATTAAATTTTTATATAAACTAAATTCCTTAATTTTAGATGGAAGGAGTCATACATAGACATGACTGCTAAATTAAAAAGGAATTTGGACGCGTTGTTCAAAGAGAACAATGAATTAAGGTTCAAATTGGACCTCCCTATAATCGGCTCGCCTAAACATAATAATAACAGTTCCAGCAGTTAGAACGGCAGCAAAGTGAAAATCTACAGGTGTTATATACCTATGTTTCTAACCTAAGGTTAACGACCCCTGCCCTAATAACCTATATCTTTATTATTTGTTAGAATCACTAGCTATGATTTTAACATTAGCATATGGTATGGCAATAGATTCTATATTCTCTGTGTCCCCTCACTACTGAGGTTCTTGACCACATATTAGCCCACCCAGCCACCATTGTATGCAGTCATATCAGGACAGCAGGATGAAAAAGAGCCCTCACCTTCGTTGGACATATTAAGCAGCCTTCAAGCATTGTCTGGAGAAGCAGATAACTTTAGGCAAAATAGACTGCAGACATGCTCAGTGGTGTGCGCCTAGTAAGCATGTAGTCTATTCTATGTATGACCTTAAAAAGTCTACAAAGAAAGAAGATGGTTGTTCACAGGTTTAAAAAGTTGGGAATTATTGTTTTGTTCAATTTGTATACAAATACAATGTGCAATATTCACTCTAGTTAAGCTTTATTGTTTATTTTAGTGTTGTTTTTTTTAAATAAAATGTTGTTTATAACATAGTTTTATTTCTGAATAGAGATCTGGCCACCTTTCACAGCTTATTTTAAATTATAATTTACCAAGTGTCAAATTGGATGATAACCAAAAAAAATACATGTCAATCAAATGTAACGAATTTGTAATAGAAAGTTAATATATTTTAAATAAAAAATGATTAATCAACAATATTTACACTTAAATATTTTCTAAAACATGCTGCATCTTATGGTTTTTTTTTTGACGAACCACATAGATTGACCAGAGAAGCTTTACGGATTGAGAGTTGGCATAGCTCTTACAATGCTTAGCCTGAACCTCTAGCATCTTATGGTATGCCTTCTGTAGTTTATGCAGTAACAAGAATTAATAAGAACATGTCCCTATTTATCATCAAAAATATACATTTACTTATACACATCAATGCATGACCTATATGTACATCTCACATGCTTTATCTAGTGCTGTTCTTCTACGCGGAAACACACTCGGTGAACATGCTGGGGAACCAATACGATGTCTCGGTTGAATCCTGTGTGTCGACCCACGCTAAGCCCTCTTTGACCATGTGGTTAAGAGCATTTTGAGCTCTCGTTTCGTTCCATCTGCAATGCAAAGTAGTCACCAGTTTAAAAAAAAACTTCATATCAAAACTATGTGGAAACTTAACAAAAAAAAATAATATTCTAAGTTACTACTAATGTCTTACCGTCAGTGACTGATTTACCGATACTGAGCCTGGACGTGCTAACTAATGCTTATTGTTGTTAAGGTAGACTTACCTAGTCTCCGATTTTCATAAGCTTACCAATTTGTCAATTGACAAATATTTTTCTATGTGATCTGAAGATAAAATTATGTAATTCTTTGGTATATGTATCCTTTGAAACCAATGGTCATATGTCAACAAGATCGACATGTGCCTGAATTGATAAGAATTTAGAACCTTCTCTTTCTGTGAAGTTGGTTAATTATTATTTTTCTGCTTAAACTCAAAACAACAGAACAATTTTTTCAATCTAAATCCTGTAAATACCTGTGCAGATTACATATCATCTGATGGATGCATACTACATGGCATTGGATCTTTCGCTAATACTAAAAAAGAATATTGTCCGTTAAGTGAGTTAATTGGTTAAATACATAAATACCTACCCTAATTCCCCTGTAAGTATACTGGCAGACACCCAAGCTGTTCCCAGAGTACTGGCTTTCTGCAAAACCATGGTCTGGTCAAGGTTCAGTTCACCCGGTACAGACTGAACAAGCCATTTGCCTTGGCCTATTGATATTACTGTGAAGCTGAAAAATAATCAATTTTTTATATATTTATTTGATGATTGAAAGTATTTGAAACTACTATTTACTAATCTAGTATATAATAATATGTTTGTTTTTGGTGGAGATGTGCCATAACTTCTTATATAATATTATTACACTATAACTAAGAACAGGCTGCATCATGCATGTGTTAGCTTGGCAGAACCAGACAGAGAACAAGAATAAAATAGCAGCAAAGCCCTAATTGTTTTATATTAATAATGATGGCTGGAAGAGATCTCCGAGTCCATCATCATACCAAGAGGAGATGGACTAGACAATGATTTTGATCAGGAATGTTTCTATGAAAGTGTTTCTTATCTTAAATGAAAGTTATTTTTGTTCAATTATTGTAGTCACAATCTCACCCATTGCCAAATATCCTGAGCTTCTTCACAGCTGCCAACAAGTCCTCGTTAGTGATATCCTGGTGCTTCTTAGCCCTCCCACGTGCCGCTACTAGCCTGCTCCTTAATTCATTTAGTGTTATCAGGCCCCCATTCTTATAGTTAGTCGCTAAACATACTTCCACTATTTGTACCCCCAGTTCATAGTAGAAATCACCAATACCTAAAATATTATTGTCTTATTTTATTATTTTCAAATATTCCAGTTCATAGTCATTTAATGTTTGATATGCAGAGTGGTAATATAAGACAAAAGGGTTGAACTATTGCAGTACAATGCACCTGCAATTCCACTGTCTTGTAGGCCAGTAGTTGTAGTAGTCATATTAGGCCAGCAATGCTCACATAACATCAGATGACTCACATTCTATTTGGCTTTCTCTAACAAGTAAAACGATAATCTCTATGTATCTCTTTTGCGAGCAAGTGCTTATACTTCTTTTAACTCACCTAAGACTGACCAAAACCCTTTGCCAGAAGCGAGTGGGTCTACACCTATTGCCGCACACATTTCTTGGAATTGTCTTCTAAACTGAGCATTCTTTTTAATTTCAGTTTTATGCTTCGAAGCAAAATCCTCAAGGTTCTCTCTAAATACTTCTAATTGTTTAGACATCTGTTGGAACTGATTTTCTTGGATTTCAGAACCTTTCTCCCTATATTTTTCTTGTTCTAATTTCTGCTTCTGTATGGCACCGATTCCTGCTCGTCGTCTCATTTCTATTATTTTTAATTTATTGTTTACACTAATGAGGATGTAATGAAGTTAAATATTGATATTGATCCTTCTGTAATCCAACACAATATACAGTGTGAAATTATAATGACATGACAGTGACAAAAACTCTGACAATCAAGAGTCAAGAATATCTCCTATTAATTAGCACAGATTGCTAGTTTAAAAAATAATTATTGTTTTCATTCGATGTACGTGTAATTTTAATAGTTATAACTTGATATTTGGTATATCAAGTACCTCTCAATCCGGTGAAGCAATAAATGCCAGCTTCTCTGGCCAACTGTGTTAGATAATCCAAAAAAAAGTCGAAATTAAAAAAAAATGTATTTTAATTTAATCTTATTCGCAGCCCGTAATTTAACTGTTTGTTTATATCAATAGAGTGAAAACTACCTTTAAAACCTGTAAAGCCGTCACACGAGATATGTATAAATATTACGGAAACTAATGCGATAAGGTTGTCTAAAATTTGATTTCAACACAAAGTATATAATAAATATAACTATATAAGCATGTTAATCTAACTTTGCAATAGACTCTTACGTATATATCCTTAGTTAAAATTTAAAAGCTATGTTAGTGCACTGTCGCAAAAGTTTATAAATACATGTACTTTAAGATAGATGGCGCACTTTTCAATCACGTTACTTTTATAATGGTTTTCAAGGTACAAAAAAATAAATTTGATATAATATGTTATGTACTGATTAATGAGTTTTAATACCATCGTCATACACGGGGCACAATTTTATCAGGTGGTTTCTTTTTACTTCTAACACGCAAAAACTGACAACATGGCATTGGTACTCGCTGGCGAAGATTCAAACCCCATACCTTAATATCATGAGTCAAATGTTCAGTCACTGAGTTATCACGGCTTCCAAGCATTAGTTAAAAAAAATCAGGGCGAATAATAATCTACACGTGCAATTATAAAAAAAATAGTGATTAGAAACATTACAAAATATTTAACAAAAATTAATGTAAATAGCATTACTTTTTGTATTGCGCAAAAAGTAATGCTATGTGACATCCCTGGTGGGGATCGAACCCACGACCTTTGGATTAGAAGTCCAACGCGCTATCCTCTGCGCCACAGGGACGGATGTAAAACTAAACAAAACAAATATACACTTGCAAGTTCGTATACAATACACGTATTATAAAATATACTTTTGTGATAAATGGTATATATTAATTGAAAATATTAATAAACAACTTTACTGAATACAATAAATCTATAAAGTAATGCAGATATATATTATTAATTAAAACAATATATTGGCGTTTTACGATATATTCGGTGTAACCGGAAATGTCAACAAACATTTGTCAAAACTGTTTGGGAAATTTGAAATTTCTTTTTAAGTAACATTGTTCTATTAAATTAAAAGTGACTGTAACATTTTAAATTTCACAAAAGCAATAAAAATATCTAAATCAAAAAATGGAAAACGATGGTTTGCAAAAAGATCACTATGATAATTCTGTCGATTTAACAGATAGCAAATCGTCGGAAAATTTTCAAAAGTTTATTTATGAATTGTTTGAGAAAAATGGTGTGCTAAGCGACCTTAGAGCCTACTTACGTGGGCATATTGTAAATGTCCTGAAAAGCGTTCATACAGGTTTTAATTTGTTATTTGCTATATTGATAGATTCAACAATTCAATTCTAACATCAATCCATCCATCATCCAATTCCAGAGGCAATAAACTAGCTTCTTCACACACGGCCAGCGGTCTTAAAAAAAATTGGCAGCGATTTACCGTTGAGACCGTTGTATTATACTGCAATGAAGTAGGAAAGGGCTTAATATGTTAGAATCAAATTTAATTCAAATGTAATGGTAGTAAGCTTACTCAAGGGGTAACTTTCATTTAATAACTGAGTATAGACTTAAATGGTTATTGAAGAAATTGTGTGAAAAAGTATTTCTTTAAGTTTAGGTTAAACACTGTCATAAGATGTTTATAATATCTTTTCATTTTAGGTGATACTCCAACATGCCAAAAGCACTTTACTGAGCGCCTGGAACTTAAACATCAAGCTCTAAATATTCTAATTGCTGAATATCTATTGCGTTTGGTAAAGCCTTGTTCAAATTGATCTCTCTTCCACTATTTACTGTTTGAAATGTTACACTTTTAAAGATTACCATGGGTCTACCGTTTAAAAGTAGGCCTGTGGTCCCGTTTAATTTAAATAAAGAAGTCTAAGAATAGGTATTTTTATAGGCTATTTTTTAAAATAATATTCTGTGTCATTTACTTCTCCACTCAATCTATTGTTTAAGCACAATTTATAACTTTATTTGTATATTATAATTATATTATATTTTTGGTTTTAATTTCTTACATGAAAATAGCTAGTCACATAAAATGAACCCACAAATAGGACTTATAAAACTTGTCTCCGTCTACCTTGTAAAACAGTTAATTTAGTTTAACTTATTTTCAGAACTTTACTTATAGTCTGTCGGTGTTTATATCAGAGATACCATTGGCTAATATGGTGTTTGATTTTTCCAATTATCTGTTACAATGTAAAACCAATGATTCCTATAAAGAGTTGAGATTTAAAGAGGGTGATGTGTGGTGCATTTTAAATTATTTAGGTAAGAAAAGGTTCCATATTATATTTATAGTGTTGATAATCTTTAGTAACAGCAATAATTCCAATATTATTATATGTTCAATAATGTACCACTGACCAATGATAAATTAAAAGGTAGTAATAATAATAATAATATCTATATTGTTCACACATACAGCTATGTCACTAAATATATTGTCGTCCTGTCTCCTAAACTAGGAAAACCTGTGTCTTAGGAAACAGTACCCACCCCACCCATTATGTTGCAATTGTGCACATATTAGAAATATACACTTGTTTAACATAATAATTATATATATTATATAGTGTGTGTGTATGTGTGTGTGTGTGTGTACCATAAATCATAATATTAATTTTTCACACTTTTCATAGTCAAATTCCTTCAACCAGTTGCCTAGCATATCTTTTAATTTGTATGAGTTTAAACTTGTTATTTTGGTTTTGTTCATAATATTATAGAAGTGAGGTGCCCGACAGTAGTACAGCCTTCTGGCAAAAGAGCTCTTAATATAATTAATAATAATTATAGTAGACAATCTTTTTAATTAAATTTCATCAAAATATCTTCTAATCATTATTAGTAGATAAGAAAGGATATGCTATATTAATGAATTTGTTTATGTCTGTATTCAACAAGAATTTACACACTTAAACCTAAAAACAAATATTGTGAAGATTAAAAATCCATAGCTTACATAGCCGGGCTAGATTTTGCTTTATTTTATTTAAACAATAAACTTAAATATTTAATATATTAAATAATTCTTTCCTCTCTGTATTCATTCTCTCCTTGAGCGGGTAAAGATCATTACCTACACCCATGTACGTATCAGTAAATACAATATCAGGCTCAAGTTAATGTCAGAAATATCAGAAAAAGCTCGACGTATCGCTTGTTTGACAGTTCAAAAAGAGGAGTGCTCTGATCATCACCAAACTTAACAGGATTACTCACCAGGTCAATCTTAAGATTCCCTGAAAGTTTAATTGAAATTGGTCTAGCCATTTCAGAGCCTATTTAAAACATACCCACACTTTTTCTCTTTTATATATATAGATTAATTTCACATATAGGGCAAAAAATTTGATGAAAAGCGGACAGCAAACACTCTCTGCCTACATATTTACACTTGTTATAATAAGTTATAGCTGTAAATGTTTAGAATAAAATAAAAAAGAACACCTACCAGACCCATGTGAACTGGTGCTGTTAATTTATTTTTAAACAATTATTCTTGAATAGCTTAGGACAACATAGATAATGGATTAGGAGATACCTAAAATGATATTCTTCAGGCTTGGAATGAAGGCCGCGCTGCGACGGAGAAGTGTAGGGCGCCCTCCTTTCAGAGAGACCGATGACCTTATAAGTCAGAAGTGGATGCAGAAATCAGAGGATCATATATAGTGGATAAACACAGACTGATGATAATAATAAAAGAGATCAGTGTATATGACTAATTGCTACTTTTGTCTATTCCGATTGGGTGGAAAATATGAATGGTTAAAAAAAAGCAGGGTAGACAGAAAAAACTTTTACTGTCTGTGTTTCCATTTATGTTCTTTTCACCGTTCATCTTTATCAGCTTATTTACTATAATAAATTACAGGTATTAAGTGCGATTCAGAGTCCGCATATAATATAGTATATATGTATAGAGATGAGCCGAAATATCCTCTGATTTTATGCATACTCAAGTGCTTACCGTTGTGTCGAAGGCAGCCAGGAACATTTGAAGGTGGGTTTTTTAGCCAATATACCACACTCTTGAAGATAGATGGATTGCTTTTTTACTAGTTTTTTTAGTTTCACTTGCCACTCAAAGAAGTAGTTAGCTAATATTTCAATTAAGTGTTTGGACAAAGCTGTTGTTTATGATATATAAGATTCTTAAGATATTTTTGTTGTATTTCATAGAATAAATATTTATTTGATACAAGAAACATTACAAGTTTAATAATGTAAGATTAAAAAAATAAATTAAAATTAAATAAAATATATTATGCTCAGCATGTGCTGTGCTATACATTGTACAGCGCTGATTTTCATCCAAAAAAACTTGTTAAACTGTATAAATATGTTGCTTGTTTATAATTATAACTTAAGGTTTATTTTAATTGTTTGTTTTCATCCTACTAATTTGAAGCGTCAATAGCCTAATGGTTTATGGTACGGCCTGCGATGCGTAAGGTCGTGGATTCGAATCCACCATTCGACTATTGCCGTGAACCATGTCCTAGCACAAGCTTAAGCTTAGTTGGAATGGTTAACAAGATTGTTAGTAATATATCAGGAAAAAAAAGAAATATTGCTAGCTTTCTTTAAAAAAAAAAAAATATATATATAATAATAGCATCTTAATCTTCAGTGATTGGTTCGGAAGCCTGCATGTCAGGAAGTTCAAGGATGTCAATGGATAGCTCTATGAAGAGCACCAATAAAGATGGTGAACCATTAAGGTGCAAGCACTATGCATTCTGCGATAGCTGCAAACAGAGGCTAACAAGGATACAGAGGAAATATAAAAAGAAAAAGGAACAAATATACCAGGTCTTCAACTATTACTACTATATACTGTCAATAGCGACAACACATTTTGTCGTCTGATTTGAAGTTTTTGTATACTTCTACTACTAGTGAAGTTAGAATTGTTAATAAATGTAGAGCCACCTCCTCAATCCAAGCCGAGGTTACCCCTCACCGGGAGGACCCTGGTGTCGAGTTACTAGCAATAATGGTGCTAGCTAAACGACCTTAAAACTATGCACTTTTCAATCCGGTGGAGCAGTCAAAGCTTCTCTGGCTAATCTGTTTAGTTTGTCACAAAAAAAATTTTGAATGTTTCCTCATATCTAATGTCTTTCAGAACACAAGACACAGCAGTGACCAGATAAAGGTCGAAGGTTTGCTTAAGAATGTGGATGTAATGGAAAGAGGCATTATTGACGAGGTTTTGCGCTCTAATATATTATCAGTATTAGTAATTATTTAATATAATAATTAGCAGTAGTATATTATCAGTAAAAAAAAAGGAAAATAGTAACTGTAGAAGTGGCACTCATTTAATAAATGCAGAGTGAACAATTTAAGTGTATTGAAAAGAGCACGGACACTGGTCTGTGGTTGCGATCAAACAACAATAAAATATATATATATATATATTATCAGTCATATGTCTAGTGTAGACTTGTTTACTCCATTGTAAATTACTGTTTTAAGCATTTAACCTTAATATCGTATAAGCGGACTACCAGCCAACAGGAAATAACATTTATATATGTATATATATATATTACCAGTTGTATGTCTAGTGTAGACTTGTTTACTCCATTGTAAATTACTGTTTTAAGCATTTAACCTTAATATCGTATAAGCGGACTACCAGCCAACAGGAAATAACATTTATATATATATATATATATATATATATATATATATATAACGCGGCGCGCGGGTAGGCTTAAAACCAGTACTGTGTGACAGTACGTCATACAGTACACGCTGAGCCTATTGCCTTTTGCCATTCCTTTAGAAAAAAATCCATATATGACTATAGATTTTGTTTTTTATTCTTTGTTTTTTTTCTCTTCATTAATTTTTGTGTCTTATTGTGTTATGTATTTTTCTTTACAAAGGATGGTAGTGACAACATATGTATATATATGGCCGCCTATTGGGGCTTCTCATAGTCCACGCTTCTTTAGTGCGGAGAGTCTGCGGATTGGCAGACTTGACATGTCTCAGAAAAATCTTTCTAGATTAACCAGAGAAGCTTACTTGCTCCACCGGATTGAGAGATGCCATGGCTCTTAGATATGTTTAGCCATCACCTATAAATTTTTTCTAAGACACGACCGAGCGTAGTTTATCAGGACATAAAATTGCAACAAACAAATTCATTGGTGGCCGGCACCGGGCATCGAACTCGGGTTGTTAGATCCTTCATAGCATTAGAAAAACTTCTAATATATGTGAAGTCTGCCAATCCGCAAGAAGACGCTTTAATCCTCATTAGAGTACAGTCCTATCACTGAGACATATATACATATATATATATATATATAGGTTGTTACTTTACAAAAGTATAAAAAAATACTTGCTAAAAAATTGTGCCTGTCAACCTGTCACATATGTGACGTAATTAGCGGTGAAAAGCGGTCTGTGTCGACCCTGCTAGGGTTAAAGGGATCTGAGAGCTTATTTTACATAATCTTTCTTCCCCAGCTGTTCGATCAGCTGAAATCAGTGTACGACACGGAAGTGGAGATGGTCAGAGAGCAGGAGGAGAGGAAAATCAAGCGATCCCTCGCTAATCACGCGCTATTGCTACAGAAGCGATACGACGAGGTAACTATCATATAATTTCACCCATTTAACTCTCTTGGTGAAGTTATGGAATGAATCTAATAGCTTTAAACCAGCAATTCTTGTATACACGAGAGCAATGAATTTAAGTGACCCTAAAGAAACCTATAAATCTTGGCAACTAAGAATGCTAGCGTAATAAAATAAACGGTTAAACACTGTATAGACAATCTATTTATATAAAAGAGAAAGTGTGTGGGTATGTCCATATAATCTTGTTAAAGATTTACCCCCGTCAAAAAAAAGGCTGTTGACGCTTCTGATATGAAAATATGATTTACAGATGGAGGAATCTTTCAAAGCGCGAGAGGCGGAGCTAGAATGTAACGTGCAGCAGAAGAAGAAGTTCCTATGGGGACTGGCTCGAGCTTTGCGGGAGCAGCATTCCAACATGTCTGTTGCCATGAGTGCCGTCCAAGTTGAGAGCGAACGGTTAACTAGTAAGGTGAAAAGATTTCATTCATTTCTAATTGCTTAAGTTAGATAGATATAACTTCAGCCCTGTAGTTCTGGGCTCTCAAGAATAAGACTAAGGTATCCTCTGCCTGTCGTAGAAGACAACTAAGAGGGGCCTCGGGTTCACTGGGCGACAAGGGTGGGGGCCGTTGTCGTCCGGTAAGTTGGTACGGGAAGAAGGCGACATCGGCTGGCCCGTGTCGCCTTGCACTGCGAGGGCATTGGGGGGAAGGGAGTTGCCTCCTCCCCGGTGCGTTCCACTAGAAATCCCGGAGCCCCTCGTCATGCACCGAGGAAAGGGCCACCGGGGAGGTTTTAGTGGGTAAAAACCCCACATAACCGCGGCCTCCTCCCCAGAAGGCGGGGTATCTTTTTGAAGATTTCCTCCCCGTTAACAAAAAAGATAGATATATCTTTCAGCACCGTAGTTCTGGCCTTACAGAATAATACTATGGCGCACTCGTTCATTTTGTTGTTGTTATGTATACTGATGACCAGCTTCCTTGTTCAGAACAACTATATCAACTTCACAGGAGAACTGTCTACAGAACCAAATCAAGGAAGCAGAACAAATGCTGAGGAAACACGGGGACGATATACGAAGTCAAATATCTAATGAAATGATCGTACTAGAGAGTCGTCTCAACTCCATGAGGAATGAACGTGACGTCATAGAGAGAGAGCGCTCCGAGTTGGAGAAACTAAAACAGCTGTGCGATACTAATGCCAAGAGCGTGCACAGCATCAGAGATAGGCAGGAGATGAAAGCGCACTACGAGCTGCTGCAAGATGAGCTCTTGGAGCTGAAGAAGCATCTCACTGCAAAGCTGTCACCCACGTGCCTCGTGGAACGGGGCGTCATGACTGACAGGAGAGCGGATTCCTACGTGACGATGAACAATGAACAGGAGTTGGATAAGTGCGTCAGGAGTGAGGATGCTGTGAGGACACCTAATCAGCTCGTCAACGATCTCAAGAAGCAGAAAAATGTGAACTTCAATCAGGTAATTTAATGTTTTCATACATTACTCTCGGACTTTTGAACAGGAAATATGCTATGAAATTCTAAAGCAAGACCAGGTCTATCATTTTGTATGGCGAAGTCTCAATAGCCTAATGGTTTAGTGTACGATCTGCAAAACGTAAGGCCGTAGGTTCCAATCCACAATTTGACTATTGACGTGAACCATCTCCTAGCACAAGCTTAAGCTTAGTTGGAATGGTTAACAAGATAATAATAATAATGTTTATTTCTTACCAAAAATTCAACTAGTTCGATAATAGCCCTAGTAGTAAGAACTGACAAATACAAATACAAATTTACTATAATTAAAAACATAACATATGTAATTCAGTTTGATCGAGTGTGTGTACAAGGTTGCGTGTGTTGAAGTGTGCGTGTGTAGGTATGAGTATGAAGTAGGGGGTGGGTTACTCTGAACATCTTTATTGTGCTTTTAAAAGATCTTCCGTTTAGTCATAACAGAGGATTTGGAGCCATTTAGTAATAAGTGGTTTACATTCTTTTAGTGGTAACGGATATATACATATATATATATTAACATTCTTTAAAAATAAATAAAATAATTAAATATACACCGGCTTAATTTAAATTACTGTCAATAGGTAGTGTAGTATAGGATTGCACGATATATGAACGCGTTCACGCTTTAATCCGGTTTCTCGATTTATCTCATATCGATATTTAAATCGATAAATTTCCTCCGATAACCAAATATTGTTTGTATGTTACTCGTAGACTCGTACTATTAGCATTACTCACCGGGGGCCCTTGTGTTGAGTTACTAGCAATAGAGGTTCAGGCTAAGCGACCTAAGAGCTGTGCCACCTCTCAATCCGGTGAAGCAGTCAAGGCCAGCCTCTCTGGCCAATCTGTGTACTAATCTGTGTAAAATATTAGCACTAGTTGTATAAACTTTATAATCTACGCCCCGGTTTTTTTGGGTACTTAAATATAAACAAATTACGATATATAGGAAATATCCACATATATTTTGCTATATAAAGTATACACATTTATATAGCAAAATATATCGATATATTTTTTGCATGAACATCCCCAGTGTAGTGATTTTTCCATCTTAAGGTTTGCAACATATAAGATCTAATCTATGTCGCGGGTTTTTAGGCTACCTAAATGAACAAATTACAATATATATCCATATATTTTTGCATCATAAGGGTTTTATACATATATAACTATAAAAATATTAGGCCGTATTGATAAAATTATAACTTAATGTAATTTAGTATATTTTCTTTTCAGACGAATTTAGGTGAAATAGTCTCGGAACGCAGCCGCTCGACAATATTCCATGACACGGCCGCTGAACATGACCGCCATCTTGAAACCTTGTTACGTGAGGAGAATGAACGTCTCAAGGCATTTTCCGATCAGGTGACTAATGTTTCAGTCATTTACTATTTCTAAGTACACATGGGTGTAGAGAAGTCGCATTGGACACTGCTAGAGTTGGCGGCGAATAACTCTAGCGCTGAGAGAAACTTGGACGGGATAGCTGCGCATGTGTACAGTCGCGCACGAAATTATTCATTTGTACAAATTACGAAAATAAAATACAATACATTACAACTTAATAAAATAAAAACAAACTATAACAGTCGATAAAAACAGTAAGATATGTTTTTTTTTAATCAGGATCGATTTTTTTCCGACCATCATCAAAGGTTACCTTTGTTTGTTGTCACCTGTGTTATTAGTACTATCGTCTGCCTTTGTCTTACCTAATATAAATCTCCTATAGCAGTAGAATTATTTGTAATATAGCAACGCGAGCACATAGACGAGCTGTCGCGCGAGCACGTGCGTCTCCGTTCCGAGCTGGTGGCCTTACGAATCCAATCGCCTAGACCGAGGACTGCGCCCACGGTAATGCCATCCGCACCAGGGTAAGTCTTATCTGAACTGCAGCATAATTTGTACGGTGTGGGAAATGACGTACATCATAGAAACTGGCTTACAACGCAGTGTAAACCCAAGTGGCAGCAGGAGTACGACTGGTTGGCGGAAGGGCGCCGGGGAGGAGCTCAGCGTGTTCGTGGATCCCCATCCGCGCATACTGCTGCCCGGGGACGTGGTGCCGTTCGTCGGACCTCTTAGTGACAGGCAGTCGGATAGTCGGCGGTGCGTGCACTTGCGTACTAGACATAGACATCACACAGACACACAATATGAAACACATTAGTAAAGAAACGAAAAAAAGGAATGTGCTTCAGACCACATGACTGAAGTAAAACTTCTTTAGCTCCATCTATATGTATGTATAATATATACGTGATTGTTCAAGAGAGGAATAGGAATAGTTTGCTCGCGTCTGTCTTTCCCTCCGATTACAATGTGGATATTCAAGAGTAGAGTGAATAGGCTAATTTACTAAGCTAGTGCGCCTTACCATCCAGGACTGCATTTCCACTTAACATCAGGTGGGATTGTAGTAAAGCACTTGCTTAGAAAGTTAAAAAAAAAAAAGAAAATATGTTCACGCACTGCACTCTCTCTTGCTCCTACAGTGTGCCACAGACAATAGGCCTGCTCTGTGTCTTAGAAATACGAAACGTAACTGTTTGTGAGAGAAAGAAAATGTGTGATCGGACCTCTTGCTCTTGCCCCTACAATAGCACACGAAACGTAACTCTCCATCTTTACTTCACTTCGCCGAGTCCCACTTTTCGTAACGCATTCACCAGCTCTCAGATTAAAGGAAGAACTCACAAATGGGACGTGACATCAAACTTGGACGCTTTTTTAATATATGCTGTCGTAACTCCCACAGCACTGACTTTCATCAGACCAGAGCTGGTGAATTGTAACGTGACTGTTTGCAGGTATTTAATAAACCAGTGGAGGTCACTGAGACGCCGTGTCTCGCCAGTGTCCAATAAACGAACAGCTGCGGTCTGCCCTCACGCCAGCACTTCGCGACAAGGTAATACAATGTTTACTGTACTTTTCTATTAGGGCTACAACATAGCCACCTCGAAGGACCATAAAGGGCACGACGAATAGAACATTGATTTCAGTCTCGTTACATACACTTGATGCTTCGAGACGTCGAGTTATTAAATTTTCTGTGCATAATTCAAACTCATACAAATTAAATATTGGTTTTGGCTATAATTAGTCATTTCTATGGAAGTAGAACTGCACGACACATGACACAGAACAATATAATAAGCTCTCCCGTCCTATTAACAATAGCGGAGTAGACAGAGACAGCATTCGCTGACCGCTTTTTGCAAAGCTTATTACGCTGCATATATGACAGGTGTTGAGCCCATCGCCATACACTGAGGAATTTTTTTTTGGGACTCTCCTTCGTTCCCTAACTGTTGAGTATCTTTACCACGTTTACAAGTTTAGGGTACGCTGCGAATCGAAAGGTCGTAGGTTCGAACCCACCATTCGACTATTGACGTAAACCATCTAGCACAAGCTTAAGCTTAGTTGGAATGGTTAACAAGATTGTTAGTAATATTTCTTGTAAAAAAAAAGAAATATCGCTAGCTTTCTTATTAAAAAATACGTATAAGCCATCCTTCATTGAGTGCGGTCATAGGCGTTTTGCATGTTTTTCCAGACAATCCAGAAGAAAGTTCCGGCAAACATCACCCCGTGGCGACGGAGCCTGAGATATCTGGAAATACATCCTTTAGAAATCCGCCTGCCGATATACAGGAGAGGTAAGAACAATAGATCTTGCATAGTTGTTCTTCTCTAGTATTCCCCTAAAGATCCTGCACTTTTTAAATTATACCAACTCTGAGAAGCTCTGTAAATCAACCTTCAAATGGCATTCCGCAATGAACAGAACGAAAAGGAAAGATGTCTCCGTTTACCCCACTAATGTCAAAAGGACCTGAGACGCACTGCTGGATTTCATCCTTTTGTTATAGACATGCCTTAAACACGAACGAAACTCTTTGCTTCTTCTTTCATTATTCATATAGCAAAGGACTGGAGTTTTCCTGCGTTTCTCTCCGATTATAAAATGGGTGTTTTCAAAAGTAAATAGGCTTTTAAGCATCCAGGACCGCATTTAAGCACTTGCTTGAAAAGTATAACTATAAAAAGCCTATTTTTTTATATTTTAAATGATAGTTTTTGCCATTACAGTGAGAAACGACGCCCAGAACCGTTTGTAGAAGTAAATAAAAGAAGGGAGAAGAGTCCTAAATCTGTACTGCAGGAGGCCAAGTCCAAGTTGAGGAAGTGAGTTGAGTTTCGATACTTTACACGAATACATACACACTCACACATACATTCACGCACACACGACTAACAAGTATATATATATATACACATATTTATTCTTTTCTAATGTGTTTCATATTTGTAATGTGTCTATGTGATGTCTGTGTCTAGTACGCAAGTGTGGCACGATTTTTATATCAATTGAGATACTTATTTTACTTCCAATACTCATAATAGTTTATTTAAAGCTACAGCCTGTATATTACATATAATATGTCCCACTGTAGGCCAAAGGCCTCTGTAAAGAGCAATACCGATCTAACTCGGTCCCTGAACTAATAGTTAATTTATTAATGACAAATACAAAATACATTCCTTTATTATTTATATTATAGTTAGCGGAATATACATGTAATTGTTGGTGTATATGGTTAGAACATTCCCACCACTTTCGATGGCCCCACCAATCTTGTGGTTATATGGGCCGAAACCCGCGGGTGCACGCGTGCTCTGGCTCTCCAGGCGTACCTTCTTGACTCCTACATTTTCTTTATCAAGGCCTCTCCTGTTTACAACTCTCGCCATTAAGGGACTTCACGGCACATGGAGGTTGTAGGTTGGAACAGCAGAAGCAGTCTAACCTGCTAATATATTTTTATATTCTCGAAAAAATCCTAATATTTCCAGCAAAAGCAGCATAAAACATCAACCGAATACAATTTCGCGGGAGAAGAGTCCCAACTCGATGCTTCGGGAAGCCAAGCTTCGGCTTCGGAAGCTAGAGATAGAGGCGGAAGCCGTGGAGAAGTCTTACTTGGACTTCAGGAGGCGCAGGTCTGAGTTAAGGAGAGAAGAAGACATCCTTCTCCCTAAAGACAGCGTCCCGACTGCAAAGGAAACTGGACATAACTTATGTAAGGATCTACAATTTGTGTTGTCTACAGTGTGTGTGTTACTTCTAACATACCGTCCCATTTTCAACTGACTTGAAAGAAGGAGGAGGTTCTCAATTCGGTTGTAGGTCTTTTTTGGTTTGAAAACTGGTGTTTCCTATGTAATCCCATTTCAATTCGGGCTGATTCTGACTATGAACATTCGAGAACGATATGTGTTAAATTTGCATCAAGTAAATGCGCAACAAATGGACGAATAACTCAATATCACGAAAACCGATTTCAATAATTCAATTTTTTATTAAAAAGGATGTACTTTGATGAAAGTTTGGCAAGGTTCTATATCGTGAAATTCCTACGATAATTCGCAAATAAAAAAGGGCGTCCACGCGTAATAGCGTTGAAGTTTGATTTGATTTGAAGTCTGTTTTTGTTCATAAATATACTTGTCTAAACGATCAGTTGACGCCTGCGTAAATCGGGCATAAATTTTGCCGAGCTTATTTGTAAATGTGTTCTCCTATAGCTAAAGATACTATGTTTTTAAGGTTTAGGTTTGAGATGGTAAAAAGTATTCTGTTCTTCATATCCTAATCTAATATCTAAACTCCAAAAAACACTAGATATAAGATATAATGATAGCACATATTTTGTTTCAGACGGTCAACACAGTACATTAGAAAATAATGACGAAGGAGCCAAACCTAATAATAATATTAACGACGTTATGGTAACAAAAGAGTGCTTACGCGACGATTTTGTAAAATATTTTAAAGCATATCAGGGAAAAAATATAATGAAACAACATTTTATAAATAAAACCACAACGGCTTTCACAATAAAACCAATACCCGACACATATATGATAACACAGGAACGAGAAATTGCGGTTCAAAATGTGGACTACCTAGACACACCTTTGACAGAATTTAGAAAACTGTACCACAATAAAAAATCCAGACACACGAAAGTAAATTTACTGAAATCACCTTCAAATAGCTATGAAACTAAACAGTACGAAGATAAACCTCAAATCAGTTCAGAAAATCTCACTGCAATTGTTGATAAATTTGTCGAAGAAAGGGAAACGAATAAATTAACGATAAACGAACCCACCAAAGACACAATCAAAGAACTTGACACTTCAAAAAAAGACATTAATGAAGCTTACCAACTATCCAACGATGATATACCATGTAGAGACCAAATTAACATTGAAAACACAGAAGCCATTGACAATAATGACATTGAAAATTTAAATTTACTGAAGGTAGAAGTGGATAACGTACCAGAGTCGGCGAGAGTTAAAATTGACTCTCAGGATGATTTGATGATTGTTGTGGAAACCTCAATAGCGGATGACCTGACAGCATCCCGCAATATTGACAATTACGTACCTATATCGGTAGTAATAACTCCAAGAACCGACACATCTCAACAATCTGCGAGAAATGCAGACGTAATTAAATCCAGTTCACCTATTTCTATAAAGAATCCGTCTCCAAAGAATCTTGTACGCTCAAACGACACGCCTGAAAGGGCCGCCCATCTTACCAGAAATGACGTTTTGGACGCAATTTTCGACATGGAAGCTGTAAAAGAAACATCCAGCGCTGATATTGGTTTGTACAATTCGAAAGAAACTTTGGACTTGATCGAGACTGATTGCGAGTCGAGGGACTACACGGACGATTTTCTAGCAGACGTTGATAATTATAACAGCATTTCGGAGATCAGAAACTCCCCCATATCGCAGGCAAAGACATCGGACGACAATTTTTGGGATTAAATCACGGCGAATGAAACGAATCAAAAATAGTAATCCAGTCATAATTTATTTTAATTGAAACATAATACAACATATACTTTTTTACATTTATCTTTACATCCATCTCTTAAGTTAGGTTTTAAGTTAGGCACTGCGAGGGCGCTGGTGGAGGGATTAATCTCCCACAGGACGTGCTCTCGAGCATAATGCAGAGGGGGTCCGGATCGTTCCAGTGGAGATCCCGGAGCCCAAAAAAAGGTTTCAAGTTAGGTTGACGGGTAGAGAGTTAACCGGAGAACCTGGACTTCTTTTTAATTATTTTTTTAAGCATCCATCTGATGTATAGTGTAAATGCAGTCCTGGTTGTTAAGGCTTAGTAAATATAATAATAGAGTATAACGGTCCTATCTGATGCTTTACGGATTACAAGTTATTTCTTCATTTATATATAAAAGTACAAATATTCAATGTCTCTCTGCGCTACATCAACACTTATATCAGATTTAATGTCACATATTGACATATAATATACTTTATAAATGCTACAAAAGTGTTATTGTCAATTGCAACAGATAAAATGGAATAAATACAAATGCAAAACAAACAACGAATACCACAACATGGCCGATCTGAAAGCGAAATTTTCAAATTATAAACCATCTCTTTAACGCTATTTAATATATAATAAGTTTTAACGTCTGCCAATTCGGACTAGAGCTGAAGACGGACTATGCTTTTATATCTCTATGAACCTTGGTAGGGTAGACAGAAGTAACCGTTTTTACCAAAATTATTAGTTCTCATTTTTGACATGAGGAGCCTTTCCTCCATTACAGAGAAAAATATAAGTCAGTGATTCTTTTTGTACTTTAACTGGAAAAGTCATTAATACAAACCAATTAGGATTCAAATCGTTTAGCGACTAAGTTACTAACCGCTCAGCCCTGTAGTTCTGGGCTCTCAAGAATAAGACTACGGTATCCCCTGCCTGTCGTAGAAGGCGACTGAAAGGGCGCTGGACTCACAGAGCGACAAGGGTGGGGGCCTTTGTCGTCCGCCAAAGTGGACCCGGGAAGAAGGCGAAATCGGCTGGCCCGTGTCGCCTTGCACTGCGAGGGCAGAGGAGAAGGGAGTAACACAGTGCAGAGGGGCTCCGGTGCGTTCCACTGGAGATCCGGGAGCCCCTCACCATACACCGAGGAAGGGCCACCGGGGAGGTTTTGTGGGTAAAAACCCTACATAACCGCCGCCTTCCCTCCAGAAGGCGGTGTATCTTTTTGAATTTTGATTAGAGTGCCACCCATTTTTTAAACAGATTATAATTTATATATGAAAGCTTTAAGCGTTAAATCTTTCTTATACAAACTTAAACATGTATTTCGAGCCCCTGGCCATAGTTACACATGTGATTTTGTACTTGGTAACCGAAATACTGGTTCCATGCGGTTGCAGAAACGAATCCGGGACCTTCAAATAGCAAGTCGACAACCTCTAGGTTGTAATGTATGTTGTAATCATAAATGTTCAGAATGGCAATGTCAAAATAATCATAGTGTAACGTAACAAATAACTAAACAAAGTCAATATACAAGTACAATACAAAAATGAGATTGTAAATTACATCGGCAACTATGTGAACACTGAAAGCCAGTAACTAAATAACTTGTGCACACATACAATTCGTATTTAAATAGAATTAGATATCATATATATTTTATACTTTCTAAGCAAGTGCTTGACTACTACACATGATGTTAATTGGAAATGCAGTCCTAGGCGCACTAGCTTAGTAATTTTAGCGACAATATCGCAATTCACCAAATCCAAAACAACACTGAGAACTTGGTCTAGTTATAACAATAAATTCGAATATACAATAAAGAAAGAAGACTAGATAACGTGGATAAGTTAAAAATTATTTGTGATACAAACCAAATTATTCGATTATTTAAATTAGTTTTCCAAGCAATTTGTTTTTTAAAGAATGCAACAATATTTTTTCACAAATATTACTGACATTCTTTTTAAACGTAGTTTAAGCTTTGAGATGGTACACGTCAATAGTCGAATGGAGGATTCGAACCCACGACTTTACGCTTAAAAAAAATAATCAACTAAGGCAGAAGCTTTCAGTAAAGATAGAAATTTAGTGGTAAATAAATGCGAGCAATATAAATACACTATTGAAATCAACACAATTGCTGTGCAATTACAGATAACATACATTTTAGGTCACACTAGAAATTCAATTGTAAGGTAACCAATGAATTTAACCGGAATAGTGTAAAATCTTTAACAACACATACTTAGGTACACAATTCTTCTTATGACACACCTTGGATTCTAAAGAAATCTAATTCATAATTTTAGTATTAGAAAAAATGAAGTGTGCAAGTAAGGTAGTGGACATAGCTCTTAAAGTCAGCAAGATGAAGTTGATCTTTTAAAAATAGTTCAAAGGTGGCTGTATGCGAAAAGTGGAGCATCGTTTATGGTGGCAAGCATAGGAAAGGTCTATTTCCAGAGGTGGATTGGTGCGGGGGCTGATGATAAAGTGTGCAGTATTAAAAAATTATTTCCTTATTATTTAAATTACAGGAATACAATGTTTTCATAACTTGTTTTTGAACAAGTTTGTTGTGTGTTTATGTTTAGTTTAAATAATGTCTAATGTTGTAGTTATTCATTAAATAAAGTCATATGTTGTAGTTATTCATTAAATAATGTCTAATGTTTTGTAACGGAAGGAATGGTGAGGAGCGGATATGGGAGCGAATAACGCGGTGGAGGGGAGAGGTGGGAGCGCAGATGATGAGGCGAGGAGGGGAGAGGGGGCGAGGCGAGGAGAGGAGAGGAGGGGGTAGAATATAAAAGCGATGGTTTTGGTTGGCGGAGTGCTCTTCGTTGTCAGTAAAACAATAAATAAGTATACATAAAAATTAAATGTGTTCTTTCTTTATATAACTAAATATAACATAGTTAGTCGTTATATATATAAATAGTGAGTCGTTATAATTCAGAAGTGGGATAGTTACCGCCGTCTACAGGAATGAAGCGCACTGTGAACAATTTTGAAAATGGCGGTACAAAGTATAAGAAAAAGAAAAGAAATCATCATGTGAGTACCGTTAATTCTTCTTCTTCGTCGTTGGATATTGATGACATAGTTACAAGAAAGATTAGCGATGTAATTAACCAATTGGAAAATATAAATAATTCGAAGGTAGATAGATTATTTCATACAGAGAAATTGATATCGGATTTGACCTTGAAAGTCGTGATGAATGTACAAAGTTAGTTATAGAAGATTGATCAATTAGGTGTTATTTACAATTGGTCTGATAAAGTTAAGTCATTCTACCTTCAATCTAAATTACAAGGTCAAGCTCGTACCTGATTTAACCGTTTAGACTCATATACATGGAACGATTGGAAACATATGCTTACAAAGGCTTTTCCTCGTCATTTCGATTACGCTGTTCTATAAGAAGAATTAATGAACCGGAAGAAACTCTTAAATGAATCAATGATATTTTCAAGAGAAGTTAGCTATGTGTTACAGATGTCAATTAAGTCAGAAAGCTATTTCATTTATTATTAAAGGATTGCCACATGAATTACACGCTAAAGCCAAGCATTTCAGAACTCGAGCCCTGATGACTTATACATAGGCGATCAGGCGACCAGACAACAAGGACACTCTCTGCGACTTACAGGTATACGTCTAGGTCGATGGAAACAATGTCAAACAGTCGAAGCACACGTCAGCAACCTATTTGTTACCGATGCAATGAAATGTACTGGAGAATCATCCTCGAAACAAAATTCAAAGGACCAAGAAAAAAAAATACAACTCTTAGAAAATCTTCATGATGTATATATAAAAGCAGCAGCAGCATAGGCTTCACAATGACTCCATATGAGAGATACTGGCAGCGAACTAAACGTAATGACGAAGAGCGTTGTCGAAGTTGTTAATTTAAAAATGGAAACAAGCAGTTATAAATAATGAAAAAGTTGTAATGAATGTTTCGAAAAGAGGAGTGAAAAGGCGAAGTTTACTGATTTAAATAACATAACACAATTGAGGAAGCAACATTTTTCCGAGTTTCAGATTTCATTTTTCGAGTAGCTGAGGATACAGAAGTGCCATTGGAAGCAGCCATATTAGTGCGTACGTGGCCGATGCTTTTACAGGTGACTTCACTACGAGACCCAGACAATATAGCCTAATGGAGTGGTATACGCTTTAAGCCGTGGAGTTCTACGCAACAGCAAGGTTTTTTTTGAAGATCGATAACATCGGAAATGAACCTATATTGTGGAAAAAGGATGAGACAATTACTGGAGCGGAGAGATGTCATCATAACAGAGGTGAGCAAAAATTTGTAATTTTGAGTAGAGGAGAGAAGAGTATAATGGGTGGATTGAGTCGTGAAGAGATAGACGTTGGACGATAATCGATTTTTTATTAAAGAACGTTTTTCTCTTGCACACATAGATGACCTGTTATCAAAATTGCTAACAAAAAAATATTCGGATTTATATTATATATAAATATTCGCTAGGCAGAAGAAGAAGATTTCGGGTTGCCATCATACTAGAATACATCCAGTTTCTTTTAACGAAACCGCTTTTGTAACACTTAATGTATTAGATTATTCTGAAACTAGTACGCATGACAGGAAGTGGCGAAATATTTTTCTTACGGATGACATAGTATTATCTACAACCGCTGTCGAAGGGTATGGAGTTGTTTGAAAGATTATTCCGTAAATTGCAAAAAAAAGGGTATAACTACCATTCATTACAAAACCAAGAGAATAGAGATTAAAAATCGATGTTTACTTAGTAGAGTAACGTCATGCGAAGCACCCTTATATCATAGCTAAGAATTAAAAACATTAGCAGTCGTAGCATCCTTGAATCGATTCCGCGCTTATGTTTTAGGTAAATTAATTAAAGGTTACAGTTTGTTCAGAATTAGGTATGCCTTGCAAAAAGAGAGTTTATACAAGAATAACTTGTGGGTGTTAATAATTCGAAAATAGGAGATACAGATAAGAGAATATAGGCCTCGCGATCGAATGAAACTTATCGATGCTTTAAGTAGTAACCAACAAATTTAATTTACTGCAGATATTGTGTGAAGATTGGTATTTAACAACACAGTTACAAGGTGAAAGAATGAAAAACATATATATATATATATTAGTAAAAAAATTAAGAGAAGGCAATGTGTGTACGGTTAAACTTAATAATGATGGGTTATATCGGAACGTTAAATGGAGATAAACTAGTAGTTTCTTTTGCTCGCGGAAAGTAAATGCAGAAATTCGATTCGATGAAAAAGGGTACATAGGCCTTAAGCGGCGTGGCGAGTTAATGAGGCAGACTAATGGTTTCCAAAAATGATTCGGTTCATTAAAAATATATATATATACATATGAATATATTAATTCACATGTAGTGTTTGTATATAGAAAGGGCAATTATAGCACACAAGTGGAGAGTTACATTCTATTCCGAAGCCATTGAAGCCGAGGGATCACTTAGGCTCTTTTAGCAAAACAAGAAAGGGCTACGTTAGCTGGCAACACATGACACCTAGCAATTGTTATGTACAATAACTACATATCTTAGTGATTTACCTGAACCTTATTGTATCTGTAATTCGTAATTAAGGATTGACATGGTCATTATATTCACTTGGCATTGTAAACAATAAATTGACTTATTAGTTCGTAAACTGACTTCTAATTAATTTGTGTAAGGCTTGTGAAGACGCGCCGTTGTGATGGTATTCGTTTAAATGATTCCTTGTACAACGTTACGCCGTCTGAAAAAAAAAGCGTGTGTGTGTGTGTGTGCGTGAGTATATTAGTTGCCGGGCACAAGATCTACAAGTTATTACAGATATTAATGTGTAAGTATGATCGTCGATGGTTCACTAGGTTTATAATTGCACGACCTACAAGAACAATGGAGATGTTAGTTATTCTATTATCCTAAAAGAGTATATCTGATAGGAATTTTGGCTTTTACTAGTCTGCTAAGTCTTTAAGGAATTGCTAGTCAGTACAATTTCGTCATACGGTAAATGCGATAGCGTGCCGTGAGCCAATGGTCAATTAGTGGGATATAATAGAACCTTGCTTGACGCTATGCGCACACGAAACAAGGACCGAGATATGGACCGAATGTTTACTAGACGTGATAACCAATTTCAGTGGATGAAAACGTAGGTTATCATTCCCTTGAGATTCTATTAGTTGTCGGAATAGGTTTCTAGCGAAATTGTCACAGGAAGTGATCAACCTTCTGTATCGGTACAACAAAAAGAGAAATCGTTTCCCGTAGACTACAGCAGCGCAGTGAGATTCAAGAAGATCTGGCCTTGTGAATACCGTCGCCTGCCAGTCGTGGGGTAAATAATGTTATTACAAAACTTCAAACATTATATTCAGGACCTCATAATTGTACAAAGGGGTCACCTAATGGACTGTACGAAATTTGAAGTATAAATGGCTTGCGATATTATAAAACGTAACGGGGGGGAGGGAGATGATCAGCCGCTAGCTAACTCTTTAAGTACGTATCGTAGTGCCTAATGCTCATGAGACCAGGAATAGCGAGGAGTTAGTAGATAGAGATAATTGATAGACTTAGTGGAAAGCTAATGCGTCTTTTGTGTCTTTTGCGTCAATTGCGGCGCAATTGTTTCAGGATGGCCGATTGTAACGGAAGGAATGGTGAGGAGCGGATATGGGAGCGAATAACGCGGTGGAGGGGAGAGGTGGGAGCGCAGATGATGAGGCGAGGAGGGGAGAGGGGGCGAGGCGAGGAGAGGAGAGGAGGGGGTAGAATATAAAAGCGATGGTTTTGGTTGACGGAGTGCTCTTCGTTGTCAGTAAAACAATAAATAAGTATACATAAAAATTAAATGTGTTCTTTCTTTATATAACTAAATATAACATAGTTAGTCGTTATATGTATAAATAGTGAGTCGTTATATTTTATTTATTCGTTAAATAATGTCTAATGTTGTAGTTATTCATTAAATAAAGTCAATTGTAGTTATTCATTAAATAATGTCTAATGTTGTTATTCATTAAATAAAGTCATATGTTGTAGTTATTCATTAAATAATATCTAATGTTTTATTTATTCGTTAAATAATGTCTCATGTGGTAGTTATTCAATAAATAATATCTAATGTTGTAGTTATTCGTTAAATGATGTCTAATGTTGTTATTCATTAAATAATGTCTAATGATGTAGTTATTCGTTAAATGATGTCTAATGTTGTAGTTATTCATTAAATAATGTCTAATGTTGCAGTTATTCATTAAATAATGTCAAGTGAGTTAGTAATTCGTAGTTCAGCGTCCCCAATTTGCTATTGGCCACTATGAAAACAATTTTTTTTTTACAATATTCCGGTTAAACTAATTTTACGTAACAATTCTATAGAATATAACAAATATATCTCTCATTAATATATACGAAAATTACTACGGGCTTACTGACAAGAAAAATATCTCTTTTGTATTTATTATGTTTAGGCACGGAAAAAATTGCTGTGGCCCCATCTACGTTCATCTCTCTTGACGTGATACACGAGGCGTTCTTACTTCAAGTTACGTTGAGGTATAGTTATCTAAGTAACGGCATATTGTGAATTCATAGTCTATTCAAAAATGCATCAGGGCGTAAACAAACGTACTTTATTTTAGACAAAGACAGCTTTTCACCAAGCTTATTAGGTCCCATATGAAAAGTGGCGAATCTATCGCCATACGCCGGGCACAATTTGCGTTTAGTCATTGTTATAAATTTAATAGTCGTCATTATATGTTGGACACATCATGTCTGAGTAATGTACAAGACGTTTAAGAACGTAGACGGAGCCGCCTGTCGCCATTATTTCGCTATCTAAATTATCATGTATTCAATTGTAACAACTATAAGGTCGCGTTCATACCAAGCGTATTGTCGCAGATTATGTTCAGCGCTCGGGTGGACCCAGTATATACACTACGTAAGGCATTTACACCGACTGACTATAAGTCGAATTTTAAACTAAAGCAAATTATTTATGTGCCATGAAAGATATGGTACACAAACTAAATAATTAACGTCAAATTAATTGCGTAATAAAAACAAATGAATAAGCTCTCACGTTCTTTTAACACTAGCGGAGTAGACACTTTCACTAAGCTTATTAGGTCTCATATGTACACCAGGCACATTTAAACAAGTGTTTGTACTTAAAAAAACGAACAATGGAATTATTGGTACAAGTCGACTGAGATTTGAAGCGGCAACTAGGCTATCACAACTTTAAATGCTTGAGTAGTGTTTCATATTTCACTTACACAATATAAAAGTCTCTTTAGTTCTATACAGAAGCTTCCAAACTGTCCTCCATTGTCTGTTTTCATAAAAATTAACCAGACTCACCTGCATTATTTCGCCATATACAGTAACACTAAATACAGTCAGTAATTACAATTTCTACTTCAACTGGCTACAATTTGTAATATATGGTTACTAGAGGGCGCTGGTACGATGCTTACTTAGCGCCCTCTCGACTTTTAATCCGCGAGAAGTTTAACTATGCAAAGCTCAGTGACAATAGATTTGGTTTGAACGCGGCCTTATATAATAAAAATTACAGTACAGATAAAAATACAATCCCTATAAAATGTCACAAATAATTTGAACTAGTTTAGAAAAGATCAATGCGATTTTGTAATATGAATTTAGCAATTTGTGTTCCTGCCATCGACCAGCGCTATCAGCGATGTGGTGGTGGATGTGAGGAGTGTCAGAAGCCGAAGGAGACGTTGTGCCCCATGTTCTTGGCTGCGGACGCCGAGCGCGGTGAATTAGGTCCCGTCACGCGAAGCCAATTTGAAACCTTGAATATAAATATATCGTATCAATCACCAGCATCGTATAGCCATGTTTATTTATTAAAGCATACTTTAAGCGTGTTATGAAAAAATATGAAAGTAAGAGGAAGCTCCGGTGAAAGAAATTGTGTTTATATACTTCTTCAAGTGCCCCAATACAATTGAAGTTGTCTATCCGTATATATTATTTATTGATACATAGAACGAACCTGAAGACACACTGTCCTTTGTACCGGATGTACTCTGTTTACAGGGATTACAGTGACATTGATTAAAAAATATTTGCTCCACCAAAATAATATAAATACGTAACTAACCTAGGCCTTAAAAGTTAACGTTTTATTTTTTCTACTTTTTTACTTTTTAAAACAAAATCATAACTATTTATTTCCTTTGTTAGTAAATTTTTCATTTTAGAAATTAGTTAAGTAGCGTAGTCTACGTTGTATGTATTTGTGAATGCTGTGTTTTCCTATAATTAGTAAGGCAATTACAAGGTATTTGTGGATATATTAAATTAGCAAAGTATAATTGTACTTACTGTTGCAAAACCTTATTTAATACATAAATAAAATAAATAAATAAATATAAATTAAAATATTATTTAATATAATATTTATTTAATTTTTCAAATTTAAACGGAACTCTATTGACTCTGTTGACTATAGTTTTCCAGTTTTTTTTTAAATATTTTATTGTAATCTCATCTCACGCGCGTACTTAAGTATACATAACCATTTTTTGTATTTAAAAAAGAGAAAAAACAACAAGACAATTCATTGATACAAGCAGATTTGAACTCGGGACCATCAGATCAGTGACCTATATATAGCTCGGAAATAAAAGTCAGCGTGTAATTTAACATTTGATCTGTTTTGAGTCAGTTTTGTATGCATGTGAAATCTGCCAATCCCGATCTATATGGCAAGCGGTCTAATACTCTCTTATAGAGAAATCCTATGCCCAACAGTAGGACACATATATGGATATAGACTATATGTGTAACTTTGAGTTACTCTACGGGATCTTGGGTAGGAATTAAGGTCTATATGGCAAGCGGTCTAATACTATCTTACAGAGAAGTCCTATGCCTAACAGTAGTACATATATAGATATAGACGGTACATGTAACTTTAAGTTACTCGGGATCTTGTGAAACTGACCTGCAGTGGTAAGGACCTGTCGTCATCGCGTTCCTTGGTGGGGGTGCTGCAGCGTGCGGTGAGCTTCCAGCGCAGGTCGCGGCCGAGTTTCTCGCACGGGCTGCCCGCCACCGACAGCGACGCGTGCGACACGGACGCGTTCAACTCCGCGCTCGGCTGCCACCTGCACATACAACATAAAACTTCAGCCTTAATCTGTACATAGTCGACGTATAGGAAAACGCATTATAGGAGTATTCTCCCGAATAACGCGTAATATGTATGTACAAATAATAATAAGCCATGTAATGGGTTAAACAAATTACAACACATATAAATTAAGCATACAGTTAATAATGAGATAATATAAAAAAGAAAAAACACTAAAAACCCAAAAGGTTTTTCATTTTATTGATGAACTACACAGATTGGCCAAAGAAGCTGGCCTTGATTGCTTCACCGGATTGAGAGGTGGCATAGCTCTTAGGTCGCTTAGCCTGAACCTCTATCGCTGGTAACTCGACGCAAGGGTCTCCCCGGTGAGGGATAACCTCGGGTTGGACGGTTACTATGTTACGCGTAAGCATTCCGTTCCGAGAGCGCCCGAGAGGGCCGAACCACGACTCGGTCGGTTGCTATTTCACGGATAATCTAAGGGACATTCAAAAGCTAAACTAACTTTGAGTGTCTCTTCGGGAAGCGTTGGCGTTGGGAGAAGAAGTGGCCGAAGCAACTCTAGCAACGCTCCTAACTTCTAAGGGGTGGGACCTGCCCATAAAATAGCGGTAACGCGCGAGGATTATTCGCAACCTCCGATGGTCGCGAATTGACGCTTTGTGGAAGTTTCACCCAAAAGGTCCAATACTAAGGCTATGCGTTGTAACGCCGAACCGACAGTGTTCACTGCTCACCATATTACTCACTACCCAAGGAGGATGAAGAAATTATTTTTCGTTTCGCTTTTCTCCTTACAGTGGGTTTAAATCGAATACGCGTAATGATATGATAATTATGAACTGTACAATTCATTATAAATATAACGTGGGAAATCCCCGCGTCATATGGGGAAATACCCGTGTTGTAGTTTGAAATCGAGTAATATGAAAACGCGTTATAAGAGTACCATATTAGTCCCCCCTGGATTACTACTATACCTGAATGACTTCGAATCATGTTTTTTGGAAATTATATTTAGATACGAATAATATAATGATGAAATATGAATTATTTTTTTATCTATAAGTATTTTTTGATTTTCTTGGTCTAACGTCAAACCAAATATTCATTGGCTTAGTGTCGCTTAGCACCGTCATATACTGAAGTAGCTTTAGTGCATACACGGATAAAACGACATTTTCTAAAAATGAATCCTAGCAAGATCTATTTATCGCCCCACAAACCTCATTCATACATACTTCATGAAAATCATTGAAGCCGTTTCAAAATTTACATTATATTTATACAAAAATTGTTCGCTTAAAAGGTGTTTTGTCAAAAAAATAATATTTATTGTGAAGGTGTGATTTGAACTGACTTTTAAAGTGAGTGCCAGTTTGTGTTTCAGACGAATCTTCCTCCAATAATGTCTCCAAACCTGCGACTTCGTAAAACAATTTTCAAAATCACCGTTTTAAACTTTTGAAGCGTTGAGGGGAAGAAGAATGTTGCTTCTACTCACCTCTCTCTCTCCTCCGGAGTGTAGAGCGAGACGGTGTGCCGCCACCTGTACACGTTGGGGAACTGCTCCAGCGACACTTCGGCCTGCGTTATCGCTTCAAACACCAACCGGTCCATTTTAGTAGGCTCCTCTCTGTAAAATGTTATTCCGTTAAAGTGGATGACACCAACTCACATAGGCTTTTGCAATCCTACCAAAACGTTTTACTAATTTAAATAAACCATTTAAAAGCAGAAGTCTACCACGATCGTAAAATATCTTACCCTTTCTCCAATCAAAGTATTCATTAAATTAGATGTATCAAAATATCATAGATCACTTTAAAATAAGTATAATTAATCGTAGAATAAGGCTACGGTATCTGCTGCCTGCCGTAGAACCCCACTTAACCCCGCCGGTATTTTGTTGAAGGTTCCCCCATCCACCGTCAGCAAAAAAAGTACTATTACTCTGAGTAAAACCCCAAACTGAACCTTAATGTGACCAACGGGTAAGGCAACTCTGTATAAGTATATGTATACTTTAATAAATATCCGAGTTCTGCCAAATATATAGAGAATCCCCCCCCCCCCCATTCCACCATCGGACTTCAAGACACACTGCAGGATTTCATCCTTTTGTTGTGAACATCCCTCAAATACGAAGGAAGCGCTTTGCTTTGTCTTTCATTATACATACAGCGAAGGACTGGAATAGTTTGCCCGCGTCTGTCTTTCCTTCCGATTACAATGTGGGTGTTTTCAAAGAGTAGAGTGTATTGGTATTTAGCAAGCTAGTGCGCCTTACCATCCCGGACTGCATTTTCACTTAACATCAGGTGGGATTGTACTAAAGCACTTGCTTAGAAAGTATAAAAAAATGAAATAATTACCCGTATATAAATGGTTCTACAAGCGCTCTATCACTAGCGTCCTCTAACTTGGAATCATTGTCTTGGTCTAGTTGGCCAGAATCCTCAGAGGCAGTGTGGTAGGCTTCCTCGCTTTCCGACTGGCAGGATGCTATTGAATCATCGTCTGATATCTGAAATGCATATCCATTAAGTAAATCCTAATACAATCACAAGATCATTGAGAGCCATGCACGATAATGCGAGACCGCATACTGATGCAATCGTCCAGGAATATCTTCGATACGTTGATATTACAGTAATGGACTGGTCAGCAAGAAGCCCAGATAAGAATCCATCGAACACCTATGGGACGGGTTTGAAGCATGTTCGGGCTCTCCAGCTAGTTTCAAAAACGATGCAGGAGCTGAAAACTGCTATTAAAGAGGAATGCGAAATGATGCCTTGGAATTTTATAGTGGGACTGATTTCTATGCCTAATTGCATGAGGTCTGTCGTTGGTGCCCTTAAAGGAAATACTTATAAATTAAACATATTATTGTGATAAAACGTTTGATTTCTTTAAAAATCCAGACTACTAATCTTGCCCTTCATCAAGGCTCATATTTGACTTCTACCATCTTATACGATACGTCTTTTTTTCATAAATACGAATTCGAAATTAAAAAAAACATACCAAAGGGTTGACAAATAAATCAGCTTCAAAACTGCATATAAACTTATTGCTCCACCTAATATTTATTTTAGCTAGGGACCGTCAAAACTTAAAACACTAGATGGGCCAATAGATGCCAACAAGGATGGGCAAACGTCAGAACGCAATGTGCATGAATTGCGAAGACAGTATAGATGTTGCCGAACACACGTTATTCGAATGCGATCGTTTAACAAGAGAACGTGAAAATACGAAGGCTGTATTAAAGACCAACGTGACGGTAGACATAGTTACAGTAGGCATAGTTGACTTCAGCCCTGTAGTTCTGGGCTCTCAAGAATAAGACTACGGTATCCCCTGCCTGTCGTACAAGGCGACCAAAGGGGCCTCGGGTTCACTGGGCGACAAGGGTTGGGGCCTGAGTCATTCACCAAAGTGGACCCGGGAAGAAGGCGACATCGGCTGGCCCGTGTCGCCTTGCGCTGTGAGGGTACAGTGGGGAGGGAGTAACCTCCCCCGGGACGTGCTCTCCTTGAGCACAGTGCAGAGGGGCTCCGGTGCGTTCCACTGGAGATCCCGGAGCCCCTCGTCATGCACCGAGGAAAGGGCCACCGGGGAGGTTTTAGTGGGTGAGAACCCCACATAACCGCCGCCTTCTCCCCAGAAGGCGGGGTATCTTCTGAAGATTTCCTCACCGTCAAAAAAAAAAAAGGCATAGTTGACTTAATGATAAGAAGCAAAGAGAACGTTTATGTATAGGATTATTGCACAAAAGGAAAAGACGAAAACAAAGAACAGATTGTTGAATATTTTATGGCTTGGTAACAAGACCTTTAAGCCAAGTCTTTTTTAAAAACACATACACTTATTTCTTACGTCTAAGATGAAAATGAAAATGTCTCAACAAAGAACAGAGTGAGAGACAAGACACAGAATAAAAAGAGTAACCCTTACTTAGGACAAAAAACATTAATGGTAAGCCGCAAGGTGGGAACATTGATGTGATGGAGGAGGAGGGTTTTTAGTCCTTGAGATTCGGACACTCCATGGCAGTACGGGCTGCCCGTCGTTAACGGATTTTACCTCCTCGCGAAAAAAAAGGTGGGCCAATAGATGTGTCGGGAGTGTATTAATATTGTTGGTTATATGTTAAGAATCTTAAAGTTTGATTTACATGGTTTATATAATCCTTTATGTCCTAGCGTATGTACAAATTAGTATAAGTAATACCTCAGCCTCGACAACTTGGCATTTGGTCACGTCAACAGAAAACAGCGGGCTGCTGTCTCCGGCTGGTGAGTTCACGCTGACAGGACACTCCGCTTCCTTTGTCTGAATGTTGCCATCTCCTGTAATCGTATTTTATAACTTTGTTGTGAGTACAATTACAAAAATGATATTGGAAGACATATAAGCTTTTGGACATATAAAAAGTTGAATAAAGACAGAATAATATATTTAAAAAAAAATAGGTGCATGTACTTATGTACACGCGTGAGAAGTTACACTTCTTTGTCATCATAAAAACATAGTTTTCAATTGCATTCACATAATTAATTACAGCAGTTAAATTGAACCGTGGTAGCTCAGTGTCCTGACGGTTGGCTCAAGTTGTATAGTACGCTAGCAACCAACAAATTTGTTGTTGCAATTTCACATGCCTTAGAAACATTTTCTAAGGTATGTAGGTTTCCTCACGATGTTTTCCTTCACCGCCGAGCGCGTGGTAAATCAGCACATAAAATTGCAACAACAAATTTATTGGTGCCGGCACCGGGGATCGAACTTGGGTTGCTTGCGTAATATGTAACTTGAGCCAACCGCCCAGACACTGAGCTACCACGGCTTAATTTTACAATATCTATGAAGAGACAGAAAAGTTTCTTCATAGTCTAAAATAAATTATACTCGATTTTTCTGTATTGCAAAACTTTGGCACAACATAAAAACACTATAAATGCTCTTTCACGCTCATGTACAAACTCGCATGCACCCACGCACACTATTCTCTCCACAAACACACTCACACAAATTATTAATATTTAGTTCCTAAGATAAACTCGGAGTTAGGTACAAAAATCTCCCTAATACAGGCTACGTGTTAGTCTAGCAGGGAGATGTGTGCCGAGGATCTAAAAAGAAAAAATGTATATGAAAAAATATATGTATGTAATAGATTTGGAACCTCAAATTTCGGAACTTTATTTCTTAAACTATTAGGCTAATGAGGCCCACATTAAAGCCCGAAAAGCTTGTAACCTTCATAAAAAACTGATGAACCCACTCACCAATTTCTTGGTCGAACATCAACCTCCGTATAAAACTGTCACTCTTCGGGCTCGTTGATAAAGTCGACCGGTTTTTTCTGAACGACGCGTTCTTCTTGCTATTCCTCTCGAATACTTCGATCTTCCAATCGCACCGGCACTTGGCGGCCTTCGCCCAGATCTCGGAGCACTCGGTCTCGGAGACCGCTGGCGCTTTGGTCTCGTCTGTCTCTGTTAACTCCTCACAGATGAAGCTGGCCAAGCATCTAACATGCTCGTCGATTACATGAGACATTCTGACCCTACTTCTAAACGAAAAGGTTTTCCTTTCGTCGTCCGAACTGAATATATCATCGTTCGGACATCGCAACTTGACCAGGAATTCAACGAGACTGTTCACATCGTCCAGGTCCTTGGTTTTCTGTTTCAGCTTGAAGACCACCAACTGAGCGAGACGGGAGTGTATCAGAGCGAAGTTTATAGATTTAAATCTCTCGTCGTCCATGTAAGTGTATATCGTGTGTTGTAAATGCTTCGCTTCAGACTTTAGTGAGTTGCCGGCAACTTCAGGTTCCGCTGTCAGAGAGAAGACCAACGCATCAGCTATCCTTTTCGCAAACACTTGGCAGGTTCTCTCTATGCAAAGGAGTTGGTTGACAGTGTGATTGATAGGTGGAGTTATGTCGCCGTTTAAGATCGGTTTTAAAGTCGGCTGCCTGCAAAGCCGTTGTCTAATTGGGTCGGTTCTCTGCCAATGTGGAGGTCGGTCGGAGCTGATCGTGCATGTTTTCATCGCCGCGCAAAGATCCGATATGGGGCTCAGGTGCGTTTCCTTAATGGGGCTGGTTAGGTTACCTAGACTTATCCTGGATACGGAGAGGTCTTCAGGCGTGAGCTGGGACTGCGCACAGCTGTCATTGTACGCGAACGAGCAGGCGCACTCGTATTTACACTTCAAGTAGTTCTCTAATAGCGTTAGGCCCTCGTGCGTTCTCAAGTCTGTGAACGTGTCTAGGAACGGCCAGTACTCCTTCCAGTTAACTTTCATTTCCTCCGCTAGATTCCTGTTAATATAATACGTAAATATTTTTATGTCAAATTATATATAGACTATTATATAGGAAAGAAAACAAGTAAAAATAAATAAGCTCTTATATGCTTTGAGCCATCAGAGCGGTGGTAGCTCAGTATCCTAGCTGATACCTCAAGTTGCATAGTAAGCTAGCAACTAAAGATCGATTCCGGTGCTGGCACAAATAAATTTGTCGTTGCAATTTTAAACGTAATGCAATAGTCTAATGGTTTAGGGTACGTCTGCGAATCGTAAGGTCGTAGGTTCGAATCCACCATTCAACTATTGACGTGAAACTTCACATGACTTAAAAAAAAATTCTAAGACACGTGAAGTCTGCCAATCCGCACAAGGGCCGTGCGACAGACAATGCTCTTAACTCTCTTTATAGAGAAGGCCTTTGCCCAACAGTCGGAAACATAAGTATGGAGGCTGTAACTTATAACAATATTTTTTTCCACAAATATAACTAACAGAATGGTGGTAGACAGTACCCTAAACGCTAGATACTAGACATCATGTTAGCACACAGGCTGCCTAAAATAATGGGCACTAATGCACTACATATGGGATCACCAAACTTAGGATGACCATTTTTTTTTTTTTGGTTTGAACTCTGCTGTAGTAGGGTTTCTACAAAAATTACTTTGTATACTATGATATACCACGATAACTGCACAAAATAGCGTCTTGTCGCATTTAGGATGACCATTACAGGTGATAAGTGTATATAGTCCTGCCTCTTGGGCTAAATATCTTTACAGATATTCGAGTATTACACAGTCCCGTGTGAGGTAAAAAAAAACAATTATCATGAAACTCACCTGCCGACAGCTTCCAGGCCCTTGCTCATCTCTGCGAGACGGAAACCAGCTCGAGGGGGAGTCTTCCACTTGCGACGGAAGGAGTCCGCTTCCCCGCACGCCATAGGACCAGCGAATGCACGGATTTCGAAACGCGGACACAAGGGGTCGTAGTTGATGTCCTGGCCACATATTATACATTTGTATATTAGGTTTATTAGCGACAATAGATCTGTGATGACAGATCAATTCCAATAGAGAGTAACATGACTATTTTCGAGAACCAGCGCCGGGCACATATCGGACTCCATCAAAACCGGACAAGACCATATCAAACAACAAGTTGCTGGTGAATAATTTGTTAGTAAATGATGTCTGTGTTAGTACTCACCTCACCGTTAGCTAGATGTAATTATTATAGAATGATTAAATAATTGATGTAATTATAGACGCATTAGTAGCGTAATGGTTTAGGGTACGGTTTGCGAATCGTAATGTCGTGGGTTCGAATGCACCATTCAACTATTGAAGTGAATGGTTCACAGCACTCCTAGCACAGGCTTAAGCTTAGTTGGAATGGTTAATAAGAATGTTAGTAATATTTTAATTAATTAATTGTAAAAAGAATAATTACTAGCTTTATCAATAAAATAAAAAAAAGTGTAAATAGCGAGTGACAATATTAAATTAAATGGACTGAATAAAAAATAACTCACAGGCGGGACGGTGGGTGAGAAGGGGCGTCCGATGGTCGGCTCCACACTGCCGTCTTCTGAATGCAACACTGGTACGTAGAAACGCTCCCGCAGCATCCCGCGGATGTTGCGCGCGACGTCCGGCGCCGCGTTCGATGCCCGGTTGCACACTATCTGAAATCAAAAAATGTTCCTCAGTTTTATTATATTATTGATTGAGTATCTGTTACTATTATTTGATTCTATCTATATTTGTTTTTTACTTACCTGACCTTATATTTTTTATGATGAACCTACACAGGCAGTTTTACCAGATTTGGGAGATGGCCAAGCTCTATGGTCGCCAGAACTTCTACTAGGAGCAAAGCGGCATTAAGGTCCTTCAGAAGGAGTCTAGCTTTGGCTCTTCGGCTTTGGGGTTACTCGAATCGCGTTACCATTCCGGTCTGAAGGTGCACGAGAGGGCCGAACCACGACTCGGAAGATTATCAGACATTAAAATTGCTAGCTAACTTTTTGTAGCATGTCGGTTAAGCGTTGACGCTACCAGTGGAGTTTCTTACTCCAGGAACGCTAGCGTTGCATCGCGCTCTTGGAAGTGTGCAATGAAATGCTTTATTGATTCGTGAAACCTTAAGAAAAACATGACTTACATCTTTAGGTTGCTCGCCATACTTGTTGACCGCCTGGATGTTGCACTGCGGGAATCCTGTGAGAACGTCAACAACCGCCTCGGCGCCGAACTTGGCCGCGAAGTGCAGCGGGGTCTCGTTCATCGCCTTGTCTGGAGTGTTCAGGTAACGGTCCACTAGGATCGACGAGAACTCCTGTAAATATAAGCACACATCATCCATTAACATCCCCCTATAACACGGTAGACACGTTCCATATTAGAGGAAAACGCGTTGTAGGAGTCATGTCGTATAACGCTCTACGTGAAACGTGTTATGTACCAACCAATTACATTTTACTTTTCTCCTTAATGGGAGTTTAAATCGGAAATACAGCCTTATAGTGTAGAAGTAGAATAAGACTACGGTATCCCCTGCCTGTCCCGTCTGTAGAAGGCTACTAAAAGGGGCCTCGTGTTGGACGACAAGCGTGGGACCTTTGTCGCCCGTCAAAGTGGACCCGGGAAGAAGGCCCGGCTGGCCTATGTCGCCTTGCACTGCGAGGATACAGGGGGGAAAGGATTAACCTCCCCCTATTTTATGTCAGTATAGTTAGTATATATAATGTAACTCGTGTGGCGTCTTTGAAATGTATCATGGAAGTGTGACGCCATCAAAGGATGGCGAAAAGATATCGACAATCACTTCGCGTTTGTTTCTGGAGCGCGCCATTTGTTTATGGGCCGGTCAATGTCACCACAGATAAAAGCAATGTTTGGAGAAAAAAACTAACCTTACAAGATTCCTGATCAGCGTCCATTCCGTACAAGGCCTGCACGAAGGCGGGGTTGCCAACAGTCGTCAGTATCAGGTTGCAAATCTCCGCGTTCATTGATTTAGCTGCGACGTGCAGTGCGTTGTATCGCGACCCTTCCTGACAAATAAATAGGTTTAAAACAAATATCGACTTTTTAAACGTTAGATAAAAACAATAAAAAAAAACTTGTCAGATCGTTTTTATACAAACCTGCATTATAGAAGGCGAGTTCCCACTGCTGACGAGGTAGCGTGGGTTGTCCCAAATCCGATCCCGTACTGTGGTCACAAGCCCCGCCTCAATTGCTTTTCGTAAAGACACCATATCTTGAGGAGAAGGCGCCTTAAACGGATACGGCTTTTCTCCCATTAGGGCTGTGGAAATCATAAGATATTTTTGTGTATTAAGTTAACAATAACTAGAACATCCTCCCAGCTATAAATTATGGTGCAGTAAATTGGGCTAATTGTCTACGAGTTCATTGCTGATTTACCAGAGGAGCTGATCGTGACAGATTTGAGAGGTGGGAGAGCCATTGCCGCTTATCCTGAACTATGTTTATTCTCTCTATCCTTACGTTAGTCTGAAACATTTAAACTTTAAGTTTCTACTAGTTATTCCTTAAACTTTTGTGGGAAGTCATTCACGGTGCAGGCTACAAGACAAATTTATACACCTAAGACCAACAACAACTAACAAGAAGACCAAAACTTCAATTAGGCTGCAAGGCAGGAACAAGGGAGGAGGGTTTTCATCTGTGAGAGGTGGACACTCCTCGACAGCATGGTCTTCCCAGGGTCCTAAATGAATTTCCCTTCCTAGCGGAAAAGAACTGTGTTTTGTTTGACTTGCTATGTCCTTAGCAGCTTATAAAAATCTGGTTACACGGCTATATAAATCAAAATTGTTGGTACTATGATAAATGTAAATTTTATGTATTAGAATATTTATTCATAACATATTTTACGTAAGTATATTTATTATGTGTAATTTATAGAAAATCAAATTGCTGTATGCAAATTAGTAATGGGGCCAACTAATTACAAAGACATAGACATAGGGAAATGCTATTAAGTCAATGTCAATATAGTATTTGCTAACTATTCACCCCAAATAGACGAACTGACCTTGTGGCACGCCAATAATTAGACAACTAAAAGCATTAGGTGTGGCTAACAAACCATGGTTTCTTTTATTGCCCTAGACATCAATTAATTACATTAAAAATAGTGCCTCCAATGCCCAACCTAATATTACATCATTCAAACATTACTTACAAAAATAATATTAAATATTATATTTATAGTCTATTTAAGGGTTGTTAATGTTGAAAATATATCGCAGTTAGGATGTTTGAAAATTGATATTTGGATGACAAATGAAATGTAGTTTTAAAGTAACAATAATTGTTAAATTAATAGGGGTTAAGATGGTAATTTTATTTCTACATACAATTGCCATTTCCATCATGTGTGTCTATTGATTCGGCACCTCTCAATGCAAAAGAGACAGCATCTTGGTGACTCCTGAACATTTTGAATCTTGCAGATTTATATCTTCGCACCAGCTCCAGGGCCTCTGATTTATTTTCATACACATGTAAAGCTTCTGTAAGAGAATAGATATGTAATACTTAATATTTCTCATAATTATATATGAACATCAATAGCCTAGGAGAACCCGCAGTCTAACCCTATAGGGCACATCCTACGATATATAAGGTCATAGGTTAAAAAGGTTTTGTAAGACAAAGAAATTATATTTAGAATTATGTCAAAGATTTCTTAATTTTATTTAAGGCCAGGGTACAAACTTTTGAATAAAAAAAAATTCCCATAAATTCTGTGTCATTTGACAGTCGCTGGGGTTCATATCCAGCCACACATTTCTTTAACCTTAAAGGTTTAAAGGTTACCCCAAAATCAAAAGGAACCCCAGTTTCTGGAATTCTAAGTTCTCTAGATTTGAAGTTTTTTGATTTGAAACATTGAATTTTTCTCACACAATAAACAAAATATTTTAAAAAACTGTTAAAATAATTTTGATAATTATTTAAAATGTTTAAATATTTATTAAAATTATTTATAGAAAATATAGTATTTTGATGTTTAGAAAGTGAAATAAACTATTAAATTTTAAATTTATCTTCAAAACACATATGTTATGAGAAAGTTATTGTGACCTACTTTTTAAAGATAAGAACACACTAAAGTTATGATAATAAATTTGAAGCTACTCATTGTTCGCAGAAGGATATTACATTTGAAAAGCATATTTACCATTTTTATTCGATAAAATGATTAAAAAAAATACTTAAAATGAAAAGAAATCAATTATTAGAGAGATATATATATATAATATATAAATTAATAATTAGCTCACCTTCATCAGGACCTTTTTTAATTTCACAAGGAATATAGACTCCATAATATGTTGTGTTTGGCTCTATAATAGTGGGGGTTTCTTGAGGGTGTCTTTTACTCAAAGTATCTAAACGTAAAAGTCGACTGAAAAGACTAATTGCCCCGTCTTTCTTATTAGGTGGCGATAGTGATAACTCTTCTTTCATACCCCCAATATCCTTACATCCCGGAATTATTACTGCTTTCGACATTTTAGCCTCTCTGAAAATGGTAAACAAAATAGAAGTTCCTTTTGTTTGTGACGCAAACGTACACTAAAGTTTATTTCTGTAATGTGCAATACCTTAAGATTGAAGAGCGTCATAAAAACATATTCGTTGCTTAACTAACGTCTGATATTTCTTATTTTAGCACATTTTTAACAAAAATAACTGAATAATATAGTCAAAGGAGTGTTTGAATGAAAAAATAAAAGCGTTATAATCGAACGATCGGTGACGTTTACTTGACGTAGGCCGTAAGGCTTGAGCATAGATTACAGAAAAACAAGAAGGATAAATAGTATAAAAAAACCTATATTTCGTTTCAAATAATTATTTTTCGTTCTTAATATAAAGTATGTTTAGCACGGATTACATTCTATTCAAAAATATCTTTTTGCTAAGTAAATTGTATAGACCACCTTTACCTCGTTCTCGACTCTCCAGTTTCCACTTTCACTCCACTCCAGTTTCCTGAATGCGGAGTCGTAACCACCTCACGAAAACCTAACTGAAATTTATTTGTTCCCAGATATGTTGAATTATAAATGATAGATATTACGGAGATAGGTCAAAGGAGCAAACGTTTACTGCAAGCCTCATAACACAGCGTTACAATTGTTTGTGCTTTGCGTTGTGTTTGCTCTCAACGCGATAACTACAAACAAATTTGTGTACCTAAAATTCCATCCCTAGACTCCGGACGGACAGCATATATGCATATGCAATGCATTTTTGTAAAACATTAACACTACGACGTGACCATGAGCGTCTTTTTCGGCGGCCTCTGAAGACGTCACATGCCCGCGATTCTCTTTGTCTACGCTTCTTTAACGGTGTTACAAGTGCCGCGGCATTTGAATATGACCGCGGCGCATTTCAAAGCCGCCGCTAGCCGACAAAGACAAAGGGTCCTACGGGGCTATATTAACTCGTTGGCCAAGCACGTACGGAATGGTAGAGGTTCAGGCTAAGCGACCTTAGAGCTATGCCACCTTTCAATCCTGTGAAGCAATCAAGATCAGTTTCTCTGGCCAATCTGTGTAGTTCGTCAAAAAAAATATATGGAAGCAATTCTATATCGACCACACCAAGGGGTAGGTACGCCCCAATAGTACAAACAACACTATCTGTTGCAAATACACGTAAACATTGCAATTTATTGGGGGTACGTCAAAAAATATATATTTTATTACAATATTTTTTAAAAAGACAGTTTATGTCAATCCATGACTAGGTAAGTTCTCCATTATGTAAATATGCATAAATTTGGAAGAAGAGAATGTAGGTGTCAGATCTTAGTAGTATAAATATGGTATGGTATAGTAAGGTAAAGAAAAGAGAGCATCCATACATTGTAGCGTTTAATCAGTCAACATGTAAGACATTTACATTTTCATCTAAAACTACTAGACACATTGTCATTGATCATTGAATAACTGTATAAGTTTTATATGATAAATTTCTCACCTATATTCTAAAATGCCGATTTGTACCTCAAGCCTCAAGTAAACCCATACAACAGCTATAAAGAAATGTGGTTCAAATTCTTAAAACAATATGGCATAGAGTAACTTGTTTATTTAGGATTTAAATGTTTTCAATTTCTTTTTATTTTTGTTACTTTTAGGTAATTCATTCACTTTAGCTGCAGATTTCAAAGTTTTTTCAATAGTGTAAGCATATAAGCTAGCGTTAATCTTCTTAAGCTTGTTCAATTCTTCTATGAGCGGTGATTGTGTATTACTGACCAATTCCTTGGGGGGCTCATGGACTTTTTCAACTATATCCTGTCTTTTAGGCCAAAAGTCAATTTTCTTGTCCACTAAAATCTCCAGTGCGCTAATATCATCACTGTCTATTTTCTTTGTTTTTTCTAAACTATGTATAATTACTTTTGGCTTGAAATCCTGTTTATAAATAGCTTGAGGGTTAAGTGCAAAGAAAGCATTCAATATTGGACCCTTATGCATTATTGTTCTTATCCGTTGTCTACTCTTAATGTGCCAGAGGATCAGTTCTTTGGCATTGGATGCAGACATTAATGTCTCACCATCAAGGGAAACCGATAAACAAGTAATAGCATTTGAGGGAGACATAAAGTTGAGGCTATTGTCTTCAGATATCTGTAAATCCTTAGATCTAACTGGGTTTGACAGGCTAAATTGAAAAATGCTGCCCATCATAGTGCCTACAAATATATTCAATTCCAATACATCCATGACAATTGCAGATAAAGGTTCCTCAAAAACTAAATTCAATAACATATCTCCTGTGGTCAAGTCATAAATTTTGCAGGTTCTGTCAGTAGAAACTGTACAAAGGCGACCTAGTGTACCAGTTTTACTTATACACATATCTGTCACAGGTAATGAATGATCAGAGATAATGTACATTGGATCATGTTGACCAGCAGTAGACTGAACAACTAGCTCAAATACGGGTTGAATTGCAATATTAATCAGGGACCACACCATCACCATGTTATCTTCACCAGCGGATACAAAATACCGTCCGCAACTAGTAAATTGTAATAAATTTACTTTTTGGTAATGTCGATTTAGTATTGTTAATAAATTACCCGAGGCGATTTGCCAAAGGTAAATTTTCTCGTCGATGCCTGCGGCACAAAACATGCCGTCTTTGGTTATGGCTAAAGCATTTGCTTTTCCGGGCAAAACAAAACGCATGCCTTGTACAGTAGTGTGCGAGTTTAGTGGCCAAACATGGAGAATTGGTTTAGCTTTGTCAGCAGCCGCAAGGTAGTCGTCGCCGATAAACGTAACGGTTTTCATTTCTGCTGATCCACCATCCCTGTAGGTCATCAAATTTGTCCCAGTATGTGGATCCCAAATGCAACATGTCCACATAGTATTATTCAAGTCACTAGTCACTAGAACTTCTAATAAATTAGACATTTTCTTTCACTCTCAAAACCCCAGAATTAATTTTATCTCAGACCAACGTGAACACACACCATGTGCATATAAAATTCGAATTATTATTTTTAAAATTGGCATATAGTGCGCTTCGCAAATTTGTGAAAAATTCGATTGATTATTCTGTTCTGTTGGTTGGCACTTTTGGATAGTGACAGAGAACATAAAAATTAAAAAAAAAAAAGATAAAAAAGATCTTATAAAAAAGGAGTAGGTTCAAATATAAATAAGTTGTGTCGTGGTAGCACAATGTTCGGGCACACGTCTCGAGTTGCATAAAACGTTATCAGTTCATTTCCAAGTGCATGCTTAAATAAAATTATTCATATCCATAGATTACAGGTCATTCAGAATCGTTTTTGGCGACGAGCGACGGGTGCGCCGTGATTCGTACTCAATCGCGAACTTCAATTTGGTAGGCCTGTACTACCGAAAATAGCCCAATTTTTTAAGCAGGCATCTCGACGGTTTTTCGAGACTGCCACCAAACACTCTAACAAACTTTATGTAAGTGCCGTCACTTAACTAAATTCCGTCGCGTCCTCCAGAGGCCGAGACACATTCTCGACGATTTGGAAGACGCGATTACTACTCCACAGGCTATATTTTTACAAATCTACAAAACGCCCATTAGCGACCGTCAGGTGTTGTAAATAGTCTTATAGTGATACTGCTACTTTATGGGCACCCCTTAGATATTAGAAACGTTGCTGGAATATCTTCGGCCACTTCTTCTCCCAGCAACATAACTTCCTGAAGTGGTACAAAGTTAGTTTAGCTGTAGACCATCCCACAGATTTCCATGAAATAGCTACCGATAAAACCGTAGTTCGGCCTATTCAGGTGGGATGGGGATGTAACATAGTAACCCTCCAAGCCGCGTCCACCCCTCACCAGGGGACCCTTGTGTCGTGTTACTAGCCTACTAATAGAGGTTCAGGCTAATCTATACCACTTCTCAATCCAGTGAAGCAGTTAAAAAAAAGTTAACGTCAGCATTTATTGCTAATCTGTGTAGATCGTCACAAAAAATATATAAATAAGTTTTAAAAAAAATCCTAATATTATCTAATGTTTTTAATGTACTTTTATAATTAAATATAAAAAATAAACAGAATGAAATTTGAAATGTCGAAATTTATTGAACCTGCTGCGCATATTAAAGCATTTCAAAAACATACAGATACACACTGCAGCTTCCGAATGCTGCTAATGATTGGTGGTTTCATGTCATTTGTCTGACATTTCAACCAATGAATGGACTGCTTATTTGAAGTTTATTGGTTAAAGTACAACCCTGTTCTATTTTGACAAGTATCGTCAAATCTTGACGTCGGTTGTTATATTGGAAAGTGGTTTTGTTGTGTTAAGCTGTGTTATCTATTAGTGAATTTACGTTTAGTATCATGTTTAAAAAGTAAGTACAATATACTTCCAAAATTATAAATAGATTTATAATTACTTTAATATTAAAACATGAATTTCTAGGTTAAACAGATTCATGTCTTATGTCAAATAACTTCTTGACGTAATACAGCCGCTAGCCGCAGCCAATCGCAGAATAGAGTTAGTTTTGTCAAGTATGGTTGCCAGTTTATATTATTAGAAATGTTCTTTTTTTAGCTTTTCATTGTACAATGCTAAGTCTAATTAGCAATTGTTAGTACAGATAACTTGATACATTGAAAATACCAATGCCCTTTTACATTACTTTGAAGTAAAATTTCTTCATTAATTTTAAAATCCTTAAAACTAGTTTATTGTAAGAAAATGGTTAATTAATGTGAAGGTCGCCTTATAGGTACACTAAAAATCCAGGGAGCCTAACGTTTGGATGTGTTTTTTATTTATTACCATTGTTATGGTAATTTTTACATATAATGGTGGTTTTTAATTTAAATTTACATTAAAAAAATCTTGTTTGAATTACAAACATTAACCAATATTCTTATGTAAATTATAGTATATAAGCTTGTTTTTAATAAAAAAAATATTTTTAAGTAAATTTTTTATCGTCCGTTATAAATGCTAAGTTATTTATAACGTATTTTTTTCAAGTGTACAGTTTGCTTCACTAATATTATGGTGACACGACAAAGGATTGTAAAAATATTCCAGCCCAGTTCAAAGCGTATGCTTGAGTGAGATAGATATATATAAAAACGAACATGGTGATCGGTTTCGGTCGAGACTTCGACAGTTCTTTGCAGCTGGTCTAAATTGATTGTTGTTTTACCGTGGCGTGGCGATTTTTCTTGGAATAAAATTATACTTTGAAAAAGTGGAAACTAAATATTGAATTTATTTTATAGCTGAAACTATAAACATCGACATTGTGTGCCTTGTGTTCTTATTTCGTGACGTAACTGGATTTTTCTTACTCGAATAACTGTTCCTTCGCCTTAAACGAAGGTCGTGTCGGATGCGAAAGCTTTTCGTGTAACCCATTGCGTACGACGCAAAGATGTGGGAAGTGGACTCTGACACGGGGTCCCACAGCGCTTCGTCGGATGGTTTACGACGGCGGCAAGGATGGGACCCCGAGGCCGAGAGTCTCGCTTCTCAAATGGACGAGCTAGACGAGGTGCTCGCCGAAGAAGAAGAAGGATGTCCGTTGCCGTCGACGCCTGAAGACCAACATTTATTAGATGCAGAGATGGCTGAAGTTTTGAAAGCAGGCGTGCTGTCCGACGAAATAGATCTCGGAGCTTTAGCGCATAACGCTGCAGAACAGGCGGAGGAATTTGTTCGCAAAGTTTGGGAGGCATCATGGAATGTGTGTCACTTTCGACACTTGCCGCGTTGGCTCCAGGATAACGACTACCTTCACAAAGGACACAGGCCACCCCTGCCTTCTTTCAGCGCTTGTTTCGCGTCGATATTCCGCATTCACACCGAAACTGGCAATATCTGGACTCATCTGCTCGGGTGTGTAGCTTTCATTGGAGTCGCTATATATTTCCTTACGCGCCCATCCATAGAGATACAAATGCAAGAGAAAATGATCTTTGGAGTATTCTTTATTGGTGCTATCGTATGCTTGGGTTTCTCATTTGCTTATCATACACTGTACTGTCACTCTGAAATGGTGGGCAAGTTGTTCTCCAAGCTGGACTACTGCGGTATAGCACTGCTTATCATGGGCTCATTTGTTCCATGGCTGTACTATAGTTTCTACTGCCATTACAGACCAAAAATAATTTATCTATCTGTGGTGATTGTGTTAGGCGTATTGTCCATTATAGTTTCACTATGGGATAGATTCTCAGAACCACGTTTAAGACCTCTTCGAGCAGGAGTGTTTATGGGCTTTGGCCTTTCAGGGATTGTGCCTGCTATTCACTATGGGATAACTGAGGGTTGGTTTAGCCAGGTTAGTAAGGCATCACTAGGATGGCTTGTTCTTATGGGCCTGTTATACATTTTAGGAGCTATGTTTTATGCACTTAGAGTGCCAGAACGCTGGTTCCCCGGGAAATGTGACATTTGGTTCCAATCTCACCAAATTTTCCATGTGCTCGTCATTGTTGCTGCGTTTGTTCATTACCATGGCATTAGTGAGCTCGCCTCATACCGTGTCACTGTTGGAGAATGTTCAATGCCCCCATCATCAATTGCATTCTAGCCCAATACCCAACCAAATGTGATAGTAGACCATAGATATTTTTTAAGTAGAATACAGACAATCAATAGTTTCATTGTTTTATTACTTTCACTTATTTTACACATGCTGTTACTATGAAATAAATGAATAAAACTATAAAACTGACTATAACATATGCTGCCTTTTTAAAAATAATTGAACACATTTCCAATACAATGAGACTGTTGATTTGATGTTTTGAAAGGAATCAAAGACCATGGGTAAATTTGGGGTTTGTATTGGGCTTAGGAAAACATTACTTATAAGACCTCATTTCTTATTTATTTGTTGAATTTAGATGAATAGATTAGTTGAAATCCTTTGTTCTTCAATAGCTTTGCACATAGATTAAGAACACCAATACTTAGACTGTCTTTTAGTTTAGAATTATTTGTTTTAACAAATAGTACTTAATTGTTTTTGTTGTAGACAATCTATCAAAAAATCACTCAAAAAAAACTTTTTGCACTTTCAAGTCTCTTTTTTTTCTTACTTTGAAAAACATTATTATAATGTGAAATTGTGTTGTTATTCTATCAACCAAATATGCATGCAATGTCACAAACAATAAAACCTGCATTTCATGCTTTGTACAATAATGAAATGTACACATGCACATATATAACCTTAAAATCTTGTTTACTTGACATCTGTTCAGAAAATTAGTATATCTATATATATGTAATAATAATATAATAAATCCAAGTATTATGTAAGACAATCTAAGCTTCTTGTTTCTTATTTTCATATTTATTAATGATTGGTTTATAAACAATGTTTCAAATGTGAAATTGGATATTCCATAGAGCATCTTTTTTTTCTTTTCAAATAAAATTCTATCTTGCACTAACAATTGTCACATGATATTGTCTAAGTATGTGTAATAACTTTTATAGCAATAAGCCATTTTTATACTGTAATATTAGTTGTTTTTATACATTCCATCATATTAATGGGTAAATCTGTTAATGTGTTGAAAATGAAACATGTGTTTATTTACAGAGCTGTTTTGATTATAAACCATTCTTATTAATCTGGAAAATATTTAGCCCTTGCTGTTCTATGGTCTGCATTAGTCTTTAATGTAAAATAAATTGAAAGTATATTCTAAATTGTAGTAAGTGTTCATAAATATAAAGATTCTATGAGAAAAAGAAAAAATTATATTGTCCAACCAAACTCAATTGTCATGAAATTAACACTGTATTTAGTAAAAACAAAGGATAGGATTAAAAATACATTTGTTTACTCAAAAATGCCCAAAATTGTTTGATAATATAGTAAAATTAACTTATTTTGTATTGGTATTGAAAGTTATTAAAGAGATTTTGGAGTTTATTATTGGCATATCAAAATAAACAATATTATTGAGGTACTGTTTTGGTCTGGATGGTACTAGCATTGAAAGACAATATTTTTCACAGATATTTTATTGCAATCTTCAATTTAATGTCTGTTGTTTTTTTGTAATAATCAAAAAATTTTTCAACATTAAAAATATTATGTGTTAGAATGTGGTAAAATCAAAACTTATTGTGTAAAAAGTGTTGTTTTTAAATTAAATTTGTTTTTGGTTGCCTGTAGCATAAAAATGTAATTATCTGTTTGACATTTGCTTAAAATTTGTTTTTTGTAAAGATAAAACATGATATTGCAATAAAGATTAAGAAATAACAGATGTGTTCAGTTATTAATATTGCAAACCAAATAAGATCCCAATGCAAAACTATAAATATACAACATTTTTTATTTTCTTACATTGCCCAAAATTATTTACATCTTTGTCAGCCATATTTAGCCAATACCTTTAAAGTATCATATTTAAACAATTATCATGGCAAATTAATGCTTAAGCGCGCGCACCGCACAACGTAATCTAAACAGCGAGACTGAGTGTCGTCATCTCTCTTCCACACCGAGGTCTTTTTGTTCGCGAGTCGCAAACCGTGAAAGCCATTAAGCCGTACACCAAAATCGAAAACTGTTAACAATAGGAATAAAACAAAAAACTGAAACATGAGATACAGGCGGGTCAGCGGGAAGTCGGTTATTTGGTATTTGTAGGTAATTTTTTAGCCTGTCAGGAGTAACAAGGTTTTTCGGACGGTTTCTCCTCATAAGAAAATTGGCATTTTGAAATTCTTTTGGTAGATGTTTCCACATGCTCGTTGCCCCTTCTCTGACAAATGAAATATGGATTCGTGAATATATTATTCGTCAAGGTATAAGTTATACAAATAATGTGATTTGATAATACGTCGTTTGAATCCGCCTGTGCGTGTTGTTAAGTCTTTTAAAGTTGTTTATGAAGTTCGAACGCTGGATTAGTTTTTAAATAGTAAAAAATTTCACCACCTTTACCCTTATAGTATAGACTTAGTATATAAAATATATAGGTATCTTGTATGAAGAATTCGAAAACTTGTTCAGCTGCCATTTTGTGGCTAAATCAAACCAATAGACGGAATTTTTTTTTTGTGCAAAGGTTGTGAGTTCAAAGAGTAATCTTTGTCTTTGACCATACCAGGGCAATGCGTTTGTAATAGTTATTTTATATAAGCAAAAACAACGCAGCTGTTCATGTTTGAACTAAGTAGGTTAGATCCGTTTAAATCGGTAAATTATTAACGAGTTCGTTCAATAACCAGCGGCTTGCGTGCAATGCTAGTGTTTCATTAACGAGTTAGCAGTTGAAGTTGGTACTTTCCGGTACGGGTCCATTTTGAACGACCTTACTCACCGCCGGCTGGTGTTATTACAGGTGCAAATTACCTTTTTCAATCGAAAAGAGGAGTTTCTCAATTCGTCTGAATTTTGTTTTCTTTTATTGTTTGTAGGTTTTTTTTTGTTTATCATGTATGAAGCAATAAAAAAAACTTTTTTGTTGATAGGGTAACTTTTAAATTAGGTGTCTCGTCGTATATAGATAAATGTTTATTGATTGAGATATTGGTAGATTTTTGACAATCCTAGACTAAGCAAGTATTCATTCACGACAACTATCACGAATGTGGAAAAAAAAGAATATTCTCGCCAAAATAATATGCAGAGCGTCTGCACGTAAGAGCGTTTAAACAGTTTAGTTTGAGTCGATTTGAAGTCTGTTTTTTTTGCACGTAATTATTTTTTGTGTAGGAAAAGGAGCAAACGAACCTACCACTCACCTGATCTTAAGTCCAGATATGAAAAAAAGAAATTTATAAATTCGCTTCTTAATAACAAATCAGAATACTGTACAACCGGCTTAATTACCTTCGCCGATATTAAAAAAAATGTTTACGATTTGACGTCAATACCTTTTGTTATCAAACCTATTCTTAACAATTATTAATATTGTCTATGGGTGGTGAAAAACAATATTGCCAAATGTAGGCTATTTAGATTAGATAGCATGAAATAATAAAAGTACAGAAAATATCTATTATTGGAATGCTTGTATCGTGATACGTCAAATAACGATAATGTTTATAGATAAAAAAAATGTTATTTTCTGATTTAAAAACGTTTCTCTTTACCAAATATAAGTAGGAGAGTAAGAATACATATAGTACAAGACCGCACAGTAATACTGTATAATGTTTTTTTAATTTATTTAGTTAGATAATACTCTAAAAACAATACACGAAGTCTTAAATTTAACTACACAATCACTTACAGGTAACACAAAAGTACATTACCATAATTAAAATAGAATAACTAAAACATGCTGAGCCGTGGTAGCTAAGTATCCGGGCAGTATCCTCAAGTTGCGTAGTACGTTAGCAACCCGACTTCGATCAACGGTGCCGGCACCAATAAATTTGGTGTTGCAATTTTATGTGCTGATTTACCACGCGCTCGGCGGTGAAGGAAAACATCGTGAGGAAACCTACATGTCCTAGAAATTTTTTCTAAGACATGTGAAGTCTGCCAATCCGCACTAGGGCCGCGTGGCGGACTATGCCCTTATACTCTATTTACAGAGAAGGCCTGTGCCCAAGTGGGACATATATCAAGGCTGTAACTTGAACTAAAACATAAATTTAAAATAAAAATTAAAGTTACGTTGGTTGTGGAAAGACTTTGAAATGCGGTTAATAAAAACGCCCAGGGAGTCGTGGTGTATATCCCGTTGCCATACTGATACTTATATTTATATATAGTAGTAATAACACTAAGTGTATATGTTTATACGTAGGATTATTACTAAATAGAAGGTTTCCTCGGATTGCTATCAGGCACGCCCTTCTGTAGTACTATTTATCCCCTTAATCGATCGACAGCGACGAGGGTTCGACTATTAAGGTCACCTTGGGAATGGGGTTTGGCTGTTTACTAACTTGTTCGCAAAAATTACTTTTGTCGTGTTTTATAGTCTTCAAACCCATAATGGTTAGATGGATGGAATTTCTTTTGATATGATTTTATTTTTATTACTAGTGTTTGTCTAATTGAGGCACAACAAGTATATTTACGGTAAAAACAAAGACATGAAATAGAATAGGAATATTACGAAATAGAATTTATCAGAACCTAACCAAACTCTCATCAAAGTACCTTTGAAGTACATCCTTTCTAATAAAAAATGAATCATCGAAATCTGGTGGACTGTTTTCTAATAGATGTCATTGTCAGAACTGGAAAAAAAAACATACAGAACTCCTTGACAGACCAATTGATAATGCAGATCATTTTTGAAGTTGTCAAAACATGATGAGACTGTCGCAATGGGGATGTAATCCGATTTCACTTGGAGGACTAATAGCTGGTTAATGACGCCAGTACGCTTTCAGAACTAGAGAGAAGACTTAGCTAGTTCGCGTAGGTCTTCGATGGAGTCACGCGCAAAGCACTTATGAAACTCGCCAACAACTACTAAATTTACATGTGCTCTTAGGGTCTTCTTAAATTTATTTCGTCTTCTTTCATTCGCAGAATTTATATATATATACATTGCATTACAAGTAACTAAGCAAACAATTTATGTATTGAATTATCTCAGCTTACGTTTACTTACATAGTCTCCACGCAGTATGTTGTACATGGCATTAATGGGAGCATAGCGTTATTGCCTTAGTTGTATTTACGTAATCGATAATCATATACAAATATTTTTATTATATATTTAATAAGATTAAAACATGAAACTTCTATATAATTCGTAGTCTAGGTCAGTGGTCGGCAAACTAACTAGCCAAAGCGCCAAATATGAACAATAACAACAATAAAAAAAATTGGGAGCCATATCTGCTTTTTTAGTAAACTGTTAGTTATTGTATTTAGTGTAAAATAACTAGTGAACTGAATAGAACTAAATTTCTTACTTAATAAATATTTATTAAAGCGAACAATGTTCTTGCATCTTCTTGGAAAATTACGCCATTGCCGACCACTGGTCGTCAGACTGCTTAAAATTTTCATCATCACCAAAAACAGCATTATCGAGTTCATTACTTGCAATATGATTAAGGCCCCAAGACTATTGTCACGGTAATCCAATAATTTCATTTCATTATTCAAATATTAACTATCAATATTCGATTCGGAAAACCATATTGGCACAATTAAATTAGCAGATCACCATAAGTAATCAAAATCGGCAATTATGATGTCACTGAACACTTATTCTGACAAAATTAATAGCAAATTGGCCCAAGAGGGATGCTCCTTTGCCCCTTTACTCACAAAAACAAAATTGTTATGGCTTATCATGGAGGTTTTCTATCTCCTCCGAATCAAAAGCCATACAAAGCTTAAATTCATTGTCGAGAATTAAACTCGATCGGATCTAATGAACCATCCCTGGATGTGGCGCGCTGGTCACTCGCTCAATAAATATTCGAAAAGGACAGAAGTAGACATCTTTAATACTACAACTGTAGCAATAAGACGGGCATTCTATCGAAATTTCTTCAATTGAAAAATTGTTAGTAGGCTTTTGTGTTATTAATGTTTTGCTCACACAATTAAATAATTTTAAAGTTTTCGTATTCGCGAAGATCTGTTATTGGCAGTCTGTTTCTTAATTATTACTGTATCTTTTTGTAAACTTTATTGCTGTTGATCTTACTGTAAATTAAATAAATAAATAAATAAATAATTATAATTCTTTATGCTTTGTTCTTTACTTAAATGCGGCATTTTAGTAGTGTCTCACTAATTTGGAAATATATTGACTCAATCAGGAAGTAGTAAAATAGAATTAATTTAGCTCTTAATGCTATGACATAAGATTGAAAATCAATTCTCACGTGTCATGTGTTATTTTTACAATTCATCTTTATCTAATTTATCTATGTAGACCAGTTCTATGACGAAATTTACTATAAATTTCCTGAATTATTATTGATAATGTTCGCTTCAATTGAAAAATTGATAGTAGTCGTAATATTTATTCTATTTTAACTAAAAACAAAACCCTGAAAGTAATAAACACTTATTTTCAATTGGAACAAATCTAAGGCACTGGAGATGAATTGCATCATAGTCACCCACACATCTGCGTTATTTTCGCTATGTTTTAGAAATCAATGGTTATCTACAGTTGAGAAGAAAGTGATGAAACTGTGGCGTTCATTACATATATACTAAAGAGTTAGTTCTGAAAAGAACTGAATTATTCTCCGTGAAACTTTTAAGAAAACCCAACTAGACGGGCACAACTCGACGGGTACACTCGACGGTCACAACACAACGAGTGTACGACGGTCACAAAACGATGACGTCCATTACTCCGGTTACATTTTTTTTTATGACGAACTACACAGATTGGCCAGAGACGCTGGCCTTGACTGCTTCACCGGATTGAGAGGTGGCACAGCTCTTAGGTCGCTTAACCTGAACCTCTATTGCTAGTAACTCGACACAAGGGTCCCCCCGGTGAGGGGTAAAACTCCGGTTACATTGTATTATACCTACTACCTCAAGACTGCAAGAAGAATATGTAAAAGAGAAATACAACAATAAAATTAAAGATAAATCAAATGGGTCGATTGCAGAAAAAGACGAAAGAAATGGAGAAAACGAAGACGACAAAGGTCAAATTGAAGCTAAAACTGAAGCAGGTGGAATAATTAAAGGAATGGGGAGGGAACGAATGAAGCCAATATGCTGTGAATTGATTCAAATGAACGTAAATGCCAAGACAGAAGTATGGTTTGATCATTATCGTACCAAAATAGACAGGTAATAAGAGGGAACGGGTTTCTGTTTTGGTTTTAATTTGATGGCAAATTAATGAAAATAGAAATAAAATAGTCGAGGAAAGGCAATCAATCATTAATTAAGGAACTAAGTAATGATAAAGGCATTTTAACGATGAAGAGACGCAGCCTTGAAAGTTTGTTAGAACGAGACAAAACATTAGCCTCAATCACACTTAATCGTCATGACATGGAAGCATTTGAAGTTAACACAGGGAAAGAAGTAATCCTGAACGCGAATAAATGTTAACATTACACCTAAATATTACAGTTTATCGCTGCAAATAGAAGTGGGTAAAATAAGTCAATATTATCGACCAAATTGACATATTTAAACTTTCAACCCTAGTAGTTGTAATAGTAAGTAGTACTATTTTAATATAAATAAATCTTAAGGTCATATTTTCGGACGATATCCGCAGTAGAACCAAATTAATCGATAAAAAAATGTTAAGGAAGATGAAATGGTAATAGGCCGATCACATCATTCGTAGAATAGATAGCTGATTGGGAAAAACGTTTATCTTAGTGCCGTGCACCGCGAACATTATTTGATTTTGTCAATCGATTTACATTCAAGAGACACTCAAATTCGGCCTCAAAAGATATAATATTTTGACTTCCGAACTATAACCAAAACCAAATATAATTTAACAATGAAAAACAATTTGTATCATCGACGACCAAGTTCACTATGATCGCGAATTACTGGGTTTGACATGAGACATTCAAACACACACACGATTGGCGTACTAATAGTACGCCGCCGGTAAACCATAGTGTCCGAATATGATGCCAATGAATGTTCATTTTGTACACATTTTTTTTTACTTTTTTATTTCAAGTACAAGGTTCAACAAAAGTTTACATATAACTTTCCTGCTTAACCACTAATGTAGTTTATAGGCGTCGCATCGTTTCTATAATTTTTTAACATACAATTTTTAGCAGTTTGGGCCCAGTAGCCATCTTGATTGCTGGCACTCTACTATTGTACTTTTTCGTGTAATTTCCTACCATGTATAGCTGTTAGTTTTTTTGTCGACGAACCTAGGCTTTCGGTCAGTGAAACTGACTACTACAGTTTGAATTGCGTTGGTGAGAGGTGGCACAAGTCGCTAAGCCTGTATTAATATTAAAAAAATGTTATTAAGTTGTACTCTTTTGTTGTAGGAATTAATTCTCGCGTAGAAAGCTTAAGTGCTACTAGTATTAATTTGATGTTTTGCGGAGTTGCTGTCATCTGATAATAACAAAATGGCCGCGGTCGAAATCGACTAGAAAGATATCTTTGAGTCTCGGAACTGATTACAAATAACGCTGACCTACTTAACTTGGCAGCTTAAAATATCACAGCGGGAGGTATTCACCACAACTAATTTTTATTTCCCATCATCTGTCAACGCGTGACGTCACAATGCTCTGTATCTTTATATGGACTCGTGATAAGGGATAATATTAGGGTTTGTAAATTATAATTCAATAAATGAATAAGATCTCACACCCTTTCGTAGTGAAGAGGCAGATATAGCGCTTACTAGCTAATTGCTTTGTATAGTGGTATAGGCAGAAACATTAGTCGACGTTCTCTTCTCGTGAAGTGTATTGGGTTTTTATGTTACCGGTGCTACGCCCGCAGCCTCAGCGCCGGTACAATTTTTATTTTTTTTTTATTTTTAGTATGTAGAAATCTATAAAATTAAAACTCAATTTTTGAAAAATATTGTGGCAGAATGGATGATCTGTGCCCAGCAGGTGAGAAATATTTATACTCGCTATAAGTGTGAGGTCATTTAGATGTCACGAAAGAATCGATCGCGTGAGAACGCGCTAAAACTTTATTGCCAGCGGAATTAGAACGGCGAACTTAAATTGGGCTTTAGGGGCAATGGACTTTGCACTCGAGCCATTGTATGGTATGCCATCAGTTTTAGGACGTGATAAAATCAGTGTTTTGGACTGCCAATACAAGGCAAAATATAAAACTGAATATATTTATGTTTATTTATCAAAATTTAATACGGTAGTATCTTTTTTTATGTTAACGGGGAGAAAATCTTCCAAAAGATACCCCTCCTTCTGGGGGAAGGCGGCGGTTTGGTGGGGTTTGACCCACTAAAACCTTCCCGGTGGCCCTTCCTCGGTGCATAGTGAGGGGCTCCGGGATCTCCAGAGGAACACACCGGGGCCCCACTGTACTGTTGACAAACGCATGTCGCCCAGTGAGCCCGAGGCCCCTTTTAGTCGCCTTCTACGACAGGCAGGGGATACCGTATTCTTGAGAGCCCAGAACTACAGGGCTGCGGCCCGCCTGCGCCATATCCGAACGGGATCGGCCCTCTCCCGATCTACAGTAGTACCCAACATATTATCAACAAGCCCATTGTTATCCATCTCTCTGGGATCTAGATATCAAACGTTGTTATTTTAAACCGACTTCAAAAAAGAAGGAGGTTGACTCCATCATTCAAGAGCAAGAGCCGCTGTGGTTGTTTGTTCCACTGCTGAAAAACTTGGAATGTTCCCGTATAAAGAAGATGGAAGATCCTATAAGATGGTATCACACATCAGTTAGATAAGCAAGACACGGGTGTGACAAAATGTAGTCTGTATTAATTTCTATATGTTATTTTTTAATGCGGGTAGTACTAATTAAAGTTCATACGCACTAGACTTGCGCAAGTCCTCGGAACTGAGAAGCGAAACCATATTAGTGCACTTGGCGATTTTTTTCAGGCTTATATTTGTAGTCCTCGGCTAGTGGCCTTAATTACCATAACTACGTTGCGAATATCTTTGCTTTTTCGGCTGTGTGTATGTAATATATTTATGGTGTAAATGGACAAACGGCAAGTATATTTACGCTCAAAAACAAAAACCGACTTTAAATCGAAACAAACGTTAAACGATTATCGTGGGAATATTACGTAATAGAATTAATCAGAACGTAACCAAACTCTCATCCAACTACCATCTAAGTACATTGTTTCCAATACAATTTAAATCATCGAAATCGGCTTTTGTGATATTGACTTATTCGTTCATTTGTGTCGCACATACTTTATGCAAATTTAAGACTTATATGGTTTTCTCATGGATGTCGGTGTCAGAATTAGATCAAATTGAAATCGGACCACATGGCAAGCACCAGCTATCGAAAAGAAAAGAATAATTCACCCAGACAAAAGTTATGAGACAGACATAAAAATATATACAAATGAATTGAGAACCTCGTCTTTTGTTGAAAATGTACGTGCATACAATTTTATATCCTTTTTGAACTCTTTAATGTACAACCAAAGATTTCTATTTGGCCTTATGTCGTCAAAGTCTAAGCAGATTATTCGATCAGACCTTACTCTAGGCATTAAGCTCTTGTATGGCTTAGTTGAAGGCAATGCAGAATGAAGGAAAATATTATAGATTATTTTTCAGCTGTTTATAGTGCCACTCGGACATATTAAAACGAACCAGTTTCCAGCGGTCGAGGAAATGAGTATTGTCAAACATTACGTGAAGGTCATTTACAAATCGCAGTTTAATTAGGGCTTGTTATGTTCCAAGGTTAAACGTTTGCGGACTTAGTTAAATGCAAAATATATCATACAAAATAATAAATATCCCACAATTAATTATGTATGTGTGAATAGAGATAGGGTCACCATCTGCATATGGGACCTATATATTATAGCTTGGTGCAAAGCGAACTTCGAAAGCTGTCACTGTTTACCCCGCTAGGGTCAAAAAGAAGTGAGAGCTTATTATAAGGATCTCCTGTTATATTTTAAACTAGCCGTGCCCTGTGGTTAAAAACTATTTATTTAAAGTTTTCCGTCATAGTCGTTACAGCCGTTCGAGAGATTAGCCGGATGAAACGGGCAGACGGTCAAAATTGTAAAAAAATGTAATTTTGATATATGTACCATAAAAATATTACATTATATAAAATATCATAAGACACTCCAAATTTATTTATATGTATAGAAACAATTAGTCGCACTAATGTTAGTTCAAATTATAAAGTTTTAAATATAACTGTGGCAGTTGGCGCTTCTCACGACTTTCATATATAATAGATAACAACGAATCTAGTTCACGAACGTTGCTAATAATAAATGCTAGAGACCTAAATTTATGTGATTTGAATTTGAACTGATGCCAAAAACATAGTTGATTAATATTAGATCAATCGTTAGACCGCCTTATAAACTTGGTATTGGAGCCAAATGCTAGCATGGACTGGACGCTCCACCAATTAGTTGTTGAAACAACAACAAACGCTATTGAGATGTCACCGTGAAATAGAGTTACCATTACTGCCTTCTAAAAAAAAGGTATCGTCTCCCGGTGCCAATAACAAGGTCCACCTTTGCACAACGCCACTATTTCTCTGTTGCACCACAGATATTGAATAAAATCCCATTCGACCTTAATTATCTCACAAGGCTTAACAGTCGTGTTTTTTTTTTTAAAGAAAGCTAGCAATTTTTTTTTTCTTTTTTCAGAAATATTACTAACAATCTTGTTAACCAATCCAACTAAGCTTAAGCTTGTGCTAGGACATGGTTCACGGCAATAGTCGAATGGTGGATTCGAACCCACGACCTTACGATTCGCAGGCCGTACCCTAAACCATTAAACTAGGCTATTGACGCTTCAGTTCAAGGGATTGTTATTAAAATGGTTGCAGAATCAGGAATACACTCCAAATTGAAAATATATTATTAACCTCATGATAAACACACACTCACTCACACAAACACACACATACACTACACATTCGCATAACTTCTCGACTATGATTGTAGTTCTTTCCCTTTTTTTTTTCCTTTTGCACTCATTTTTGTTTTTTTTTTCATATATTTTTATTTATTAATTATCGCATAATTTTCTTAACTTATATTGAAAACTTATTGTACGCAGGACTTACTGTTTGTGACTCTGGAAGGCACTGTCTCCTGAGATACAGGTACACTTTACCTAGTTCAGGAGACAGAGCTCCTGTATATGTAACATGTCTGTTTTTGTGATATTAATAAAGTTATTATTATTATTATTAAAGTTTATTTCTTTAAAGAATGCTAACAATATGAATTTATAATTTTAGTGAATGAGTCTTTATTATTATTATTCACATACAAATGTGCAGATATTAACATAACTTAACATACATAATCATCGCTTAATCTTATTCTTGAGAGCCCAGAACTACAGGGCTGGATAAAGCATGTCTAGTATATCATATTAGGCTAAATACTGTCCATCTAACTACGCCATTTAAAATGTCCTTGTTACGTAAAAGACGTTCTTATAGTTTTGTTATTATTATTTGGAAAACAAAATACTGGGAGTGGTATATTCGAATAATATGAAATTAAAGATTCTAGTTAAAATTTGATTAGCCTACTCACTTCCGGATACATACTTCCGTCAAGTTTATTTGTCGTTTCTGATTTTGATGCGTAAATCTAACTTCAGGGTTATCGTATTATATTGGACGGTGGATATTTTATGTAATTCCTGATAAAATTATTAAGAATCATAGTTGTCAAAAACAAATGATGCAGGAACCACGAGCTTGCGTGGAACCGGTTTTTATTAAACACAGGTTTTTAAAAAGTAAATCTGATTTACGTGTCATAATATGGTGGTCCACTTTTAATTCTGTAGATAAATGATTTTCCTAATATTTAGTGTTAGTATAGTAAAAAATACAGGTTTGAATTAAATTGTTGTTGGCAACCCCGATACAGTGACAGACGTAGTGGCTTACCTTTTGATGTCTTACAGAATGCATTCTGTGTGCTCAGGAATTACATAATCTAATTCCCACAACCCCGTTCCACCATCGGACATCAAGACGCATTGCTCGATTTCATCCTTTTGTAGTGAACATTCCTCAAATCAGAATGAAGCGCTTTGCTCCGTCATTCGTTGTTTTTTTATTTATATTTTTTTCGGGTATAACCTAACGCTTGAGCACGATCCCACCTGGTGTTAAGTGGTAATATAGTCGAAAGATGGTTTAGTAAGTGCATATTCACTCTACTCTTGAAAGCTCCCACGTCGTACTTGGACGGGAAGACTGACGCCGGCAACTTGTTCCACTCCTTTGCTGTACGCACAATGAACGATGACTCAAATCGCTTCGTTCGGCCGCTCGGAACATCGGCTATGAAAGGGTGGAGACCCGCCGAGTGTCTAAACGTCCGAAGGTAGAATGGGGATGGGGGAATTAACTCGTGTAATTCCTGTGCACACTCTCCAAAATGTAATCTGTAAAACACCGAAAGGCTGGTCGGTTGTTACTTCACGGATAATAGTCAATTGGTATAAGTACGAGTGATATAATACATTTCAAAACAATGGGCGTAACATTTTTGCATGACGTAATCATTGCCGATTGTAAGACGTTAAGTTAAAAATATAATGGCTTTATTACTTCCGGTAAGCGGCTTTATTTATTTCCGATATTTTACATGCAAATTAGACTTCCTCAGAATCGATACGTCATGCGAAGTACTAAAGTTAGTTAAATTACATTTCATTAACAGATTTTAAAGAACAAAGAAGTTTCCCAATTAGTTTGAATTATCATTTGGGCTCTTATACTTTATTATAGCCATTTATAAACCGAATTTAAGAGGTTACTTTCTATATTATTTCAACGAGACCCTCATTTACTTTGGGTTACGAAGATATACCAGGAAACTTATAACTCGTATGGAAAATTGATCTACTCTCAATCCTTCAATGATCAATAAGACGATACAATTTTAATCACTTTCTTGCTTTTTAGTTCAATTTTTAGCATAGACCCCTCAGGTCTGCTAAACCACTCGAGTCAAAATGAACATTCAATGGCATCACAGTCGTCGATTTAGCTAGTTTTGATAATGTGCTAGTTCATTAGTGCCTATGGTTATCAAATGAAATACCACTGACTGCAGAATTGTTTCAATTTGTTAAACTCGTACAATTCTCTCTCTCCAGTGTCGGTCCCTCATGTCTGAGGATCGTGGTCACCATCAGGGTTGCATCTGGAGCGGATGATTTGCCTCCGCGCTGGTCAGAAGCCAGCGGCTGTCTCTTAAGCAGAGTAAAATTTGGAGGACCACGAGTCTTTTATCTGATTGGACCACTTTGTTGGTGAACGGTGTTCCCAAATACGATCAGTTTTTCCAGACTTCGTCGCCTCTGCGCACTATTACAATTAATCAATGTAAATTTCAAGCCTCAATAGCCTAATGGTTTAGGGTACGGACTGCGAATCGTAAGGTCTTGGGTTCGAATCCACCATTCGACTATTGCCGTGAACCATGTCCTAGCACAAGCTTAAGATTAGTTGGAATGGTTAACAAGATTGTTACTAATATTTCTGAAAAAAAAAATATTGCTAGCTTTCTTTTTTTTAAAAAAAATTCAGTCAATCAGTCAATCAGTCAATCAGTCAATCAGTCAATCAGTCAATCAGTCAATCAGTCAATCAGTCAATCAGTCAATCAGTCAATCAGTCAATCAGTCAATCAGTCAATCAGTCGATCATAAAATAATCTAATAATTTAATTAGTAGATTACGGTTTTTGGCACAATCACATTTGAATCGTAGTAATCAGGATATTGATGCGCTGCTTTTGTCTGTACTGTGACGTATTTAGACGTAAACAACAAACTCGTCGCAATACTCTGCCGTCATAGAGTTCTTGTAACTAGTACGGTGGGTACTTAGTTATCAGATAATGCAAAACTAGCCAAACATAAATAAACAATACCTGCAAAATAATGTGTATAGATATGAGATATAAATGTTATTTGCGTAGTTATAAGAGATCTGTACATTTAGGCTAAGATTTTGATGAAACAAAAGATTTATTATTTTTGGATATTAGGTTGGTTTCATAGTAATAATTTATTATTATTTTACAAAACTGTTATAAACATTAAAAAGATCAGTTAATAATTCAAAAAATCGCTTTTAATTTCAGCAGAGGCGTTTTACTCTATTGATTTCCTCGACTTTGGATATATCTAACCCAGTTACGGCGTCTAATGAATATTTAACAGAATCTTAACGCCGACATTCATTAATATATCTATTTTTAGCATAGACCCCCAGGTCTGCTAAACCACTCGACTCGTCAAAATGAACATTCAATGGCATCACAGTCGTCGATTTAGCTAGTTTTGATAATGTGCTAGTTCATTAGTGCCTATGGTTATCAAATGAAATACCACTGACTGCAGAATTGTTTCAATTTGTTAAACTCGTACGGTCCCTCATGTCTGAGGATCGTGATCACCATCAGGGTTGCATCTGGAGCGGATGTTTTGCCTCCGCGCTGGACAGAAGCCAGCGGCTGTCTCTTAAGTAGAGTAAAATTTGGAGGACTACGAGTCTTTTATCTGATTGGACCACTTTGTTGGTGAACGGTGTTCCCAACTACGATCAGTTTTTCTAGACTTCGTCGCCTCTGCGCACTATTACAATTAATCAATGTAAATTTCAAGCGTCAATAGCCTAATGGTTTAGGGTACGGACTGCGAATCGTAAGGTCGTGGGTTCGAATCCACCATTCGACTATTGCCGTGAACCATGTCCTAGCACAAGCTTAAGCTTAGTTAGAATGGTTAACAAGATTGTTACTAATATTTCTGAAAAAAAAAATGCTAGCTTTCTTTTTTTTTAAATAATCAGTCAATCAGTCAATCATAAAATAATCTAATAATTAAATTAGTAGATTACGGTTTTTGGCACAATCACATTTGAATCGTAGTAATTAGGATATTGATGTGCTGCTTATGCCTGTTCTGAGACATATTTAAACGTAAACAACAAACTCGTCGCAATACTCTGCCGTCATAGAGTTCTTGTAACTAGTACGGTGGGTACTTAGTTATCAGATAATGCAAAACCAGCCAAACATAAATAAACAATACCTGCAAAATAATGTGTATAGATATGAGATATAAATGTTATTTGCGTAGTTATAAGAGATCTGTACATTTAGGCTAAGATTTTGATGAAACAAAAGATTTATTATTTTTGGATATTAGGTTGGTTTCATAGTAATAATTTATTATTATTTTACAAAACTGTTATAAACATTAAAAAGATCAGTTAATAATTCAAAAAATCGCTTTTAATTTCAGCAGAGGCGTTTTACTCTATTGATTTCCTCGACTTTGGATATATCTAACCCAGTTACGGCGTCTAATGAATATTTAACAGAATCTTAACGCCGACATCTTTCATTAATATGTCTATTTTTAGATACTTCGGCTTCTATGCTATGTTCAGATCTATAGTAATAATATGATGGAAGTAAATTTATTGGAACTTTATGCCGCTGTTATGTTTAGGTCTTAATACAACAGCCCTGTAGTTCTGGGTTCTTAAGAATAAGACTACGGTATCCCCTGCCTGTTGGCGACTAAAAGGGGCCTCAGGTTCACTGGGCGACAAGGGGGCCTTTGTCGTCCGCCAAGGTGGACCCGGGAAGAAGGCGATATCGGCTGGCCCGTGTCGCCTTGCACTGCGAAGGCACAGTGCAGAAGGGCTCCGGTGCGTTCCTCTGGAGATCCCGGAGAGGAAGGGTCACCGGGGAGGTTTTGTAGGTTTGCCACAACCGCCGCCTTCACTCTTTTGAAGATTTCCTCTCCGTTAACAAAAAAAAAACTTCTTAATACAAAGGCCGCGCCTTAGTGCAGATTGGCAAACTATACATTGGTATATTTATCAGACATGCTGGTGTTTAAATAGCGAAGTACAGCAGAACCTGGATGAGTAGAAAACGATCCTTACTCGAAATTATTAATCAATGGTTGAAAATTCTCAGCCATTACGGTATATAATTGTGCTTCCGAAATTGAAACTTTAAACTTTTTGGCGTTTCTGTTCGTCCGTTGTTGTGTTCTAGATCGATAGTACCTACAGTGGTCTAGGACCTCCAAGGTTGATACTTGACGGGGCTCTACGGTTGCGTGACAAAAATTAGGGTTTACAATTCAGTGTTGTTTTCAAACAGTCAGTAGCTCTTGAGTCATAAAAGTTCCACACCCCTGACATAGTTTGTGAGTTCGTTTCGATGATAAAGTTCGCGTTATATGTTTTTTTTTTGGGATAACACAGTTTAAGAATATAATTTTTGTATCCAATTTACATTTTGGCAGCCCTGAATGGGATCGCTTCATAAAACACGGATATTGGCAAGAGAGACCGAGGCCAATAGGGCAATTTTATCATTTCCGAACTGCCGAGCTCCCTCACTGCTAACCTTTTATATGTATAAAAACGCCTTCTTAATTATTTTAATTATTTTAATTACATTTAATTGTACAATCACGTGTTAAAATATCTGCTAGGTATAGATAGGCCCACCGGTACACTGTTGATTTATGTTTTATTTATGTAAAATATAATACATATATATTTATTAAACATTAAGAAGCATTATAGCGTGACTATTTAGCATGTAGTTTAACTGATCTGAATTATTAATAAGTAATAATTATTAATAATGTAATGTATTATATCGAAAAAAAAGAGACATGTTTTTTTATTGTATATGTTATTTTCCAAAATAAAAAAGAAAATAAAAAATAGGAAATGTACTTGAATACTTTTATGTACTTAATTAAAAACCAATCAGCGAAATATAAAAAAAAAATATGTATAAAAAATGTGCAATTTTTTTTTGCATTTTGTGCTGCTTCTATATTATCAAAATGAACTTCGTTCCTGCATAATGTCGCTTCGTTCCTAATGTAATGGGACACCAAATAAATTTTTAATCTTATCTGAAAGTTTTAAATAAGGCATAGTACTTCTTTTTCTTCTGCCTAGCGTTTTTCCGGCCTACAGCCAGGGTCCGCTTTCCTACTTAGTCTCCTCCACTTTGCCCGGTCTTCGGCATCCTCGTTTGTTAGGTGGTTCACTAACATGTCCGCTTTAACAATGTCCAGCCAGCGTTTCTTGGGACTGCCACGGGGTCTTGGGCCTTGTACATTGAGGGCTAGGCATCTATAAGGCATAGTACTATATAGTTAAATTTATGTTATCGGCGAATCGTAACGCCTTTGAGAAGTGTAATCGATTTTTTTTAAATCAACGAGCCTTGCAACAAGGTAAGCAGGCATCCCGGTAAAGCGCGCTTTCTCCGAAGAAGACATTGTATGGCATCCATCACGAGAGCAAGTCGTGATTATCTCTCGTTGGAAATTACTTTCAACGACGGCACGGATGTTTGAAATGCGTTTTATCGTGCTGTAATGTTAAAACGTGCTCGCGTGTTCGAAGCGTCATGTATCTACTATAAATAATAATTATCGTTTATAAATGTCGATGTATCCAGATTCTATTCAATATGTACTACTAACCACCCTACTTATGTGAACCGCCCAGGTTCCTTTCATATTTATACATATTTTTTCGTGAATATACGATTACATAAATAACAAAATGAATAAATTAATTATTTATGTAATCGTATATTCACGAAAAAAAAATAACGAGAAATGTAGTTTTTTTTAATACATTTTGGAGAGATTAGAATAAAATTAAAAATATGTATAAATATGAATGGACCTGGGCGGTTCACATAAGTAGGGTAGTTAGTAGTACATATTGAATAGAATCTGGATACATCGACATTTATAAACGATAATTATTATTTATAGTAGAATATATATAATTCGTTAAAGCGCCACCTATGATCAGAGAGTTGAACTACATGACTGAAAAGTCGCGCTATTGGCCGCCGTTCACTTCCGTTATATATTTTTCTTACGATTTTAGTCTCACATATTTTTCAATTAGGTCGCGCAGCTAACAACTAACTCTTCCAAGCCTTTTTTTTTGTTGACGCGGGGGAATCTTTTTATAGACCATCCTCCGGTACCTTAAGTGGGCCCGGAGGGATGTGTGGGACTCGGCCTGGGCAGCCCCTACACACTAAACCTTCCGCGGATGCCATCAGCCGTTATGAGCGGGGTGCCCCGGATCTGTCAGCGACAGGACAGACTCCTCCAAGCCTGCCGTAAGGAACTACGTTCTTATTCAATAAGTATAAAATACCTTTTTATTTACCGTTGGATAAGATATTGCCCGAAACTTCTATTATATGTAAAACAAGCTATTTAGTTTGGGTCTAGCTCAATTTCCTGTTTGGTGGAATAAATGTCATTACAATATCACGTTTCTATTCGTTGGTTGGCTAACGTCCTGCTTATGAGGTTTGCTAAGGTAATAGTGCTTATACGAGTACATCCGCGTTTGGCTAAGTTGGTACTATTAACTTGACAACCTTGAGACTTCAATTTCCTCTATCTAGACTGGTATTATACTAACGAATACACCTGACGGATATAAATTCTTCCTCATTATGATAAGATTTTATATTAGGGGAATCCCGTCCCAACCTGCCAGTGCCTATAAGTCTCCGTTTTCCGGTTCTTAGCGAAGCATAGTGAAAAACTGACGGTAATTGTCTGTCTACACCGCAAAGGAAGCTTAAAAAACGGTGCATTAGAAATGGGTTTGTTACCGGTGACATTTCCGCTGATATCGTTGATTTGTCTTTGATATTTCATCTGTGTCAGACTTCGCGAACCTGGGATTCGACCTAAAGAATAGTTATCACACACACAGAGAGAGACAGAATAGTTTTATAAGGAAAAGGAATTGCCGGTCATTTAATCAATTATCATATACTTGTGAATTTTAAACAGAGTAAAAAATATGACTTTTAAAATACAATATAAGCCAAATAGATTCAAGAATTAATTAACATTTTTATTTGTTACATATAGGTATAAAGCATGTAGCTTTTTAAAAACTAAGTGGATATTCAATGAATAAAATAGGTCGAAAATATAATTTCAATTTCGTTACAATTTTGTTTTAAATCAAAAAGTATTTATTTAACACGTATAACTAGTTGAAACTTTTTTTTAATGACGAACTACACAGATTGGCCAGAGAGGCTGGCCTTGACTGCTTCACCGGATTGAGAGGTGGCACAGCTCTTAGGTCGCTTAGCTTGAACCTCTATTGCTAGTAACTCGACACAAGGATCCTCCTGGTGAGTATTAACATGCGCACAAAAAGAATCTTATCTATTCCGGATATTTTATCGCGTGACTATTTTTACGGAAAAATAGAATTGTAGATAAGTTATGCCTCATGTTAACTAGCCGTTTTAGAAATGTTATTTGATTTATTCTATCAGTTATTTTAATTCAAGGACCTGGATGACTGAGCGTCGCTCGGTTTTTTTTAGTAAATCCTTATATCGCTCGTCTAACTCTAGATTCAACCTGCTTTTCGAACCCGTTAGTGATTCCTAAAATGCCTTCCTTTGATAACGCGGGGTAGGACACTCTAAGACTATGTGGAGCGATGGTCTTCGCAGGAGAAGGCAGACTGGGTGAGAGTGGCCTAGGATCCTGCTCAAAGCAGTTTGGTGAGGCCTATAGTCTAGTGGACTGTTGTATTAATTGATTCATTTTGAAATTATGTTAGACCCCTACATAATTTTTCATTTTTTAGTTGTTCCCTGGTATATCTTTGGAATAGAAGGTCCTATGCTGTAAGAGATATAGGACCATACCGTTATGAAATAAATTAAATTGTTTTTAAAAAAGCGGCTCACGAGTGCCTTAAATATAAATAAGACGAATTGAGAACCCTCTCCTTTTTTGAAGTCGGTTAGTAAATACGATACCGGAATAATAGGCGTGCTCTAATAATTGCTAGTCTTGAAACGTCCTACTCATATAATAGGTTCCCACTTTGTTATTCTATGGCTTTTTGTTTCTTCACCAATTGTTATTTTCCTTAGGGATTTTACAATGACTGCAAAGGAAAATCCGTTATCGAATATCGTCCTACGTATTTCGTATGAGTCAAATAAGGAAAATGATAAGTTCTCTTAGCTCTTTTTTAAGTTAAGTTCCAACGTCGGACTTCATACACTGCTCTGCTGGGTCTCATCCTTTTGTTGTGAACATTCCTCAAACCCAGCGAATTGTTTTACAAAGGGCTGGAATAGTTTGACCGCGTCTGTCATTCCGATAGGCTCCCCTCCGATTACGGTTGTTTTCAAGAGTGTGTGGTATTTACTAAGCTAGCAGCAGGATTGCATTTCTTACTTAAAATTCGATGGAATCATGATTAAGCTCTTGTTTAGAAAGTTTAAAAAATTAAAGTAACAGCCTATGTAATATGCCACTATTGGACGCAAGCTGTAAAGAGGACAAACGCATAGACCGCCCAGTCTTTTCTTTTTTGCTTTACTTGTGGGAACGTACCTGACCCCCGAATCGTCCCCCGAGGGAAGGACGAGTTATGTCGGGCCCTCACCGACCAAACCCACAAGATGTTTCACCAACATCGCATATGTTATACCACGAGATCGCTTGCGCACGTACTGCGGCCCCGCCTGCGACCCGGATGCCTTGCCTGTCGCAAGCACTAGGGACTAGGCTAGATTAGCGGACCGAAGGACATGCATGCCGCATCGTTTAAAGTTTGTTAGCGAAAGCGCGGTATGAGAGAGATAGAGAACGCAAATTTGTGCTCAGTGAAGTAGAAAAAAATACGTCAATTTTGTTGGAATAACGTGTGTACCTAGGATATGTTGTCAAGAATTTAACGTCCGAGCGCCTTGCGCCCAGACACTTGGGATTTTTTTTGTCGTTCCATCATTTTTGAGGATCGTGGTCACTAGATTCTCTTAAGTGGATAATCTGCCTTCATCAACTCCGATACGATCAGCCCTCATCACCTGGTAGAGGTTGGAGAGGCACTTTTTACTTGATCATAGGATCGTGTTTTTTTTTTTCATTTTGTTCAGGACAACGAACATTTGTACAATTATAATAAATCACAGAAAAGTATGAGCGATAAAGTAAAATAAAGTCTAAAGAAAAATTATAAATTACTGTAAACATATCGATGGTTATTGTACAAACAACACCGTCATCCACAGATTACTCCATTAAAGTTACAGAGATAGGATTAAATTAATAATAGAAAATAAGAAACAACAGTCAAAAAGGAAAATAGTTAACAAAATCTCTTGTACCGCTTTTCTAAATTTAGAAGGAGTTAAGCCAAATATATCTATATTGTTAAAGTTATTGTTATATAGTTACAGTGTTGGCAACTGGCCTCTTGTCCTGTATGGATTTTTACTCGTTTTGTATAATATTTTTACTCTATGTTTAAAAACGACCTCATTTAATTTAACTTTCGTAAAGAAAACAGTTACTTGTCAACTGTCACTATTTGCTTTTTTACTCTGTGCACATAATTCGTTCGAAAAGATCCGTTACGAGACGTCATTATGTGTTTTTAGACTACAACGATAGGCGTCGACTTTTTACTTACCATTGTGGTTGTTTTGTTAAGGCAGAATAACTGATAGAGTGTACATCATTTTATATATAACTTGGTAGTGAAAACTTCTTTAAGCGTCTGGAGCTATTTTTCAACCGACTTCAAAGGAGGAGGTTTACGTCTTTATGTATTTAAATCTAATCTATTTTTTTGTTTTTTTTTCGACTGACCGATTTATATGATTCTTTTTTTGTTTCAAATGTGGGGGCTTCCCGTGTGGTTCCAATTCGATCCAATTTAGTCAAATTCTAACAATGGTGTCCATTAGAAAACCATATAACACTGGTTACGCATACACTATTAGGCACAGCCTTCTCTGTAAAGAAAGCATAAGAGCATTCGTAGTCTTCACAACACATTTTCAAACAATTGTTCAAAAGTTATTGGTGCTGACACCGGGGATCGGACTTGCTAGGCGCTATGCAACTTTAGGCGATCATTTGGACACTTAGCTACCACAATTTTTAATAATAATATAAATAAAAATATTAAATATAACAATAAACCTTTAAGCAATTGTCACCAGCGGTGTTTCCGAACCTTTACAATTTGGGGTCCTGCAAGAAATGAGCCTATTTCGATCTCAAAGGCCACCAACGGACCTGCAGCTTCTCTGGTGCTGTGGATTTTCATGGACGGCGGTGATCACCTAAGATCAGGCAAGCCGTAAGCTCGTTTGCCACTTTCCTATAAAAAAGAAGATACTTTCACTGAGGTAATTGCACACAGATTAAAAAATGTGTTACTTCTTTTATTTTTTATTATCTATCACTCATCTTGCATTGGCTTCGAACGTGTTGGTCTTTGCCCTTTATGTCAATCAATGACATTAAGATAGATCGCTGGTAATTAGACATTTCAGTGCTGTTAATTAACGTTCATCTCATCGTGCGATTTCGTAACATGCTTATCTACTTATACTCGAGAACTTTTGATCCCATCTGATATAAAATTCTTAATGTCATAATCATTTTGACACTGACATTTCATTATGAAATCAATGTATTACAATTCCAAAAACCTTAATACCTTAATAGTTTAATTTTTTGATACGTAAATTTCAATTGAAGTTTTTGATATTGGCTAAATGATTGAAGTGTATACGCATATTTAGAAGGTGAAATAGCAACAATTGAAACAATATTGGAGAGTCAGTGGTACGTCAATGGAAAACCAATATGCTATAATTGAATTAGCAGATTACTAAAACAAATAATTATTGACAACTGCTATGTCAGTGAACGATCATTTTGCCACTATTGGTTTAGCAGACTAGGGGTCCGGGTGTCGAATGTTAGCTATTTACCGACAGGAATAACGTGAGTGTTAATGTTATAATAATAGAAAATATGTATGTAATGTATACAATACATATTTTTTTTTAAAAAGAAAGCTAGCAATATTTCTTTTTTATTTCATAAATATTACTAACATTCTTGCTAACCATTCCAACTAAGTTTAAGCTTGTGCTAGGAGATGGTTCACGTCAATAGTCGAATGGTGGATTCGAACACACGACCTTACGATTCGCAAGCCGTACCCTAAACCATTACGGTATTGACGCTTCTTATTTATATATGTCAAGTGTTACTGTTTCACGCAAAAACTACTGAATGTATTGTAATGAAACTTTACAATAATATATTTTACACATCATGGTAACACAGGCTATAAATTTTTACAGATAAAGTGTGGATTTTCCAAAATATAATGATATTTAGGAAAAAATCTGCAAAAGTAGTTTTTTTTCATCACGAACTATACAGATTGGCAAGACAAGCTGACCCTTACTGCTTCTCCGGATAGAAATGTGGCTCTTAGGTCTAGTTTTATGTAAAACTTTTTTTACCTTGTCATTTTAAATCTGTTTTTAAATTTACGATAATTAACGTTTGTTTTTACAAAATTTATGTTTCTTATTAAACTAGAGTGACAAGTCTTTAGTTTACTTTTTAAATAAAAAAATTGTCTCTAGCCGTCGACATCTCTTTGGCAAGAATGTATTCGAGCGTCAAAAAAAATCTATTTCGAGCAGGCCTCCGCGACAGAGCGTAAATAGTTTGCCCGTATCCGTTTTGACTGGTCATGGATTGAGACTTCCACGTTAAATTTGATTTTAAGACACAGCGCCTTTTTTTTTGACATGGAGCAACTCCTACGCCTCTTGTGAACGCTATGAACCAATTTTTTACATGGGAGTAAATAATTTGGTTCATGCGTGCCCTTCGAGGAAGCAGGCAAGGAAGAGGCTCCTACCTTCCAAAACCTGGGGTGAGATGGGGTCGCCTTAGTATTCATATGGCCCCGTATGTCACCGATTAGTCCGTTAAAAACCGGGCTTACAGTGCTAGTCGCGCTCAGAATTGAGGTATGGCAAGTGCAATTCAGCAGAAAGTTCCCCAACTCCATCGGGGGGTACTAAGAGGTTTTAAAAGTACTTTCGTGAACCTGACGTAATCTCAATCAGTAGACAGTTTTCTCTACCATTTTTAAGAGCTTCCTGGTATATCACAACCATAAATGACAGAGATATGAGTGCGCACAAACATTAAAAGTTACAGATGAATTGGGAACCTACACCTTCTTCGAAGTCGAATAAAGAGGTTAAAACTCTCACTACTTCAATCTCACTACTCTACTCCGGCTCGAAGGACCAATGTTCAGGGTTTGGGGTAAGATTAAATTAAACCCTTACTTAAGATTGTAAAAGTGTATTTTTTAGGGTAAAATATTATAATTATGGCGATGGGGTGAATAGGATGAGTTAGACCGCGAGGTATGACGTTCAATTGCAAAATTTTATTACATACTCGTGGATAGGCACAATTATGACGACGAAAATATATTGTACAGTTATTGATCTGTACATATATCGACCAAAGAAAATCTACTTATTGCATAGAGAATTTTCCGTCTCAGTATCAGCGACTTTCACAATCTGACCTTTTAATTACGTAAACGAATGATGTAACATATGAATAGACCTCTTAAGTAAACACTTAAAGACTTTATTATTACTACGTATCGGATGCTACGACAAGCATTACATATTTATGTATAATATGTAATATATAGCTTATTTATGTGTCAAAAGACACATTTTAATTTCCTATATATAGACAAATTTATTCTCTAGGCTCGAAAGAATGGTACCAATTAACACGAAAAAAATTTAAAAAAAATTATTAAAATGTAAAAAATTGTTAGCGTCTTACCATCAGTGACTTTTATTTTCAAAATTAAAAAGTTATTATAGTACGCTAGCAACCCGAATTCGATCTTCGATGTCAACACCAGTGTAATTGGATGTTGCAATTTTATGTGCCAATTTACCATATGATCGGTGGTGCAGGAAAACATCGTGAGGAAATCTACATGTCTTAGAATATTTTCAACGGCATGTGAAGTCTGTTAGCCCGTACTAGGGCAGCTAGACTGTATAATTGGTATAATAAATGTCACCTTGAAATCTGGCCTTGGCCACATCTAGACTGCTAGATTAATGGCTTCAATTATTACAATGACCGTTATTCATTCAATGAATAACGATCTAGTAATAGTTTATAAAAAACTAAATTTTTGTGCGAAATGCAAACTTCACAATGTAACTCTGGCTCCCAACATACAAGCGTCTGCTTAGTTTTGGAGTCACTGTGTACTAATAATATGTGCTACAATGGTTACATGGATGTTCGTTTAATTTGTGTTATGTTTATAATTGTAACGAAATCTCTGTGTTAAATAAATATTCTATTCTATATTCTAATGTCCTGTTATAGATTTTGTCGTGGTTTAATTTGTTTTTGACCGACTTCAAAAAGGAGGAGATTATTAATTCTTCCATTGTTTTTTTTTCACGTTGGTGCACTCATGGCTCATTTATGAACCGATTTCTTTATTTGAGAAGGTATACTTCGTTGAATTTGATTCACTTAGCATCTTGTGTTCTGCCTCGGATTCACGGGCGACAAGGGCGGTGGGGCCTTTGTCGACCACTATATTAGATCCGGGAGGAGGCAACACTGCGAGGGTGCTGGGGGAGGGAGTAACCTACCCCCGGGACATGCTTCAGAGTGCACTGGAGAACCCGGGGCCCTTGCACTGAAGAGGGCCACCGGATAGGTTTTAGTGAAACATAATATCTTGATGAAGATTTCCTCTAAGTAATAAAAACGGTTATGGGTTCCGAAGTATCCTATGAAAGAAATATTGTCGATTGAGATGTTCGTAGATAAGAACTTCGTAACGACAAAGAATACAAATGTAAAAGAAAGACAAAATAAGCGCCAGAAGTTTGTAATATAGCTATGATACTTGGGAAATATAAGAGGGCGTCCGCGCGTTTAATTTTTATTCCATCACTGATTTGGAGTCTAACCCTCAAAAACATTTATTTTAAACTTTTGTTGTTTATTATCTATAATATAGCTAAATTTTCAATGACTTCATCACGAATTATTCAATGACTACATATCACAAGGGTTGTCTTTAGATAGCTATTAATAAAACTAGTAAAATTCCACTTCTGAGAACGTCAATGAAGACGTTTTTTTTTATAACAATAGGCATAACTACTGACTTATGTACTAAATTCAGAGTTTTATTGCCCCTTGTCCTTTTTAACCTAAGTATAGTATGCCTATGCTATATCTAGTTCCCTCAACGTGGTTAGGTTGGGGCAATTTTTCTCCCATGCCTTTCCTCTCATTCTTTCATCATTCTTGTTAGTGTTTTTATTTTATTACTCAATGAAGATGTTAGTGTTTACTCATTTTGCGGATTTCCGAAAAATCGAAAAAATTTAAATCGCTCCTCATTACACTTATATTTTTTTAAAATAGAAACAGAAAATTAAATAACTTCAGTAATATTAGGAAGCAAAAATAACCATATTACGTATTGGATTTTTTTTATGACCAACTACTGACAGATTGGCCAAAGAAGCTGGCCTTGACTGCTTCACCGGACTGAAAGGATCTTCATTTTCGTAACTCGACACATATCCCTCCGGGTCTACCTCGGACGGTTATTATGTTACGCGTAAGCATTCCGGTCCAATGTCTTGGATTGTCTAAAACGTAATATGGTTGTATACCAAAATGTCAATCGTCAAGTATTCTTCTATACCACTTTTAGAAGCCAGCTTATGCTAACATACAAAAAAAAAATTAAAAAAAGATTTCTAAATAACGGCGTTGAACTGCACAAACGTTGAAATAATAAAAAAATCAATGAATTGAGAATACCTTTTTTGAAGTCGGTTAAAATATAATATAGTCTATGTTAGTTTTAAATAGTGTAGCTTTGTAATGGTTAAGAATTATAAAAGTTACTTTACTATCAGTATAGATAAACCGTTTCTATCTCTTCATACATTTTTTCATTTGCGTTCAAAATTATTTAACATTCCTGTAATATGTAATTTAATGTCATATTCATGTTTCGTACGTTACCGTTATTTTTCTATTTATTCGCTATTCACCAAATACATTGGTTGCTTTTAAGAAATTATTCAAAGTGACTACGTATCGAAATATTAATGTATATCGATTCAGTTATATCGTGTGTATGTTGTTGACAACAGAACGTGACCCAGCGATTACGTGTATCAACGTCATTGGGTACGGCGTATCACTAATTGACAATAGGGTTGCCACTTATATGTATAGTATTTTGAAAATAAATAAATACATTTCATACATACATATAAATTTCTTAACCGACCTTTTATTTTTGCTCACGGCTGTAGATACAAACGTAATTAAAATTAACAAAAGTAAGTAAAGTGCGCCCTTACTTTTACTAATTTAAATTACGTTTGTACCCTTAAATAAATGAATATTCCTCAATTATAGTAAGTTTTACAGAATAATATAACGACATCTGCGTAAAACAATTTCTACTGAATAAACAAGACCTACAAAAACGACCGGGGAAAAACATTGCATTGTTAATAAACTTCCAACGCTATTAATTTCATTTTTCAAATATAGAAACTTATTTTTGTCAACCCTAGAGCGTTATTACGCATGCGCAGTTTCTTTGTTTGTGTCGAAAATCGTAATATATTTGTACAATCTATGTAATTACTATAAAACATTCGTAATGTTCCTTTCATCGCCAAACAGTTATTCATCTCGTCTGGGTTTACATTTCACGAGATGTAATTAGGGCCAATGTTACGTCATTGTATACCTTGTTCAATAATATGTACTAAAGATTTGTTAAATAAATATTAACTAAGACTCAATGGCACTAATAAAGCTTCTAAACATATGTAATAATACATGGGCTACGAATAACGGCGTATTAGCTGTATTTTTAACGGACTTAAAAAAATGGTAGTTTATCTGTACGTTTTATGTATTCGATGTTATCTGTTAAAAGTTGGTACAACTGCTGTAGGGAAAAACAGACATTTAAATAGAGATTTTCATACAAAATATATTGATATCATTTTCGATACAATGCATTGTAACGTTGTATTGATACTATGCGCCATATTGTTTAAATATATCGATATTTTCCATTTATCGTAATTTGTTTATATTTAAATAGCCCGAAAGAAAAAAAAGCCGCGGGAGTTATGTCGGAATTCCAATGATAAGGTTATAAGTAACGTGACCGCTCAAGTTGGGTCATGTAAGTCCCTTTCGTCAAGCATTTCTAGTGTAATAAATTAACATTTTTAATAACACCCCCACCATAAGCTAGTATAAGACACCATCCGGGAAGAAGGCGACATCGGCTGGCCCGTGTAGCCTTGCACTATGAGGGCACAGGGGGGGAGGGAGTAACCTCCTCCCCGGGACGTGCTCTCCTTGAGCACAGTGCAGAGGGGCTCCGGTGCGTTCCACTGGAGATCCCGGAGCCCCTCGTCATTCACCGAGGAAAGGGCCACCGGGGAGGTTTTAGTGGGTAAAATCCCCACATAACCGCCGCCTTCCCCCCAGAAGGCGGGGTATCTTTTTGAAGATTTCCTCCCCGTTAACAAAAAAAAAACAGTATAAGACACCATTGTATTACAATAATATATAAACGAATGCAATAAAATAAAGTCAGTATACAATTGCTCTACAAGCAAAGAACATCTCTTGTTTCTTTTCAAAAGCCTGCCACCGTCACCCGCGACCTAACTCGGGACAGATTATAAAATTTACAAAATAACAATACAACTAGTGGTGTCATCGCCGAGAGTAGGAGTGTAGTAACGTACATACGATATTTGGATCTTTTTTTTGGATTTGATCGGATGAAATTTATCGATTTAAATATCGATATTAGATGATTCGACTATCACATTAGTTAGTTACAGCCTTTTATATAGGGTAAAGGCTACAGTCTTTGGCCCCGAGGCATCATTGGCTGGTCACTAAAACGCAAATAATAAGGGACTGAATAAGCGAATCGACCAAAAAAAATATTTAAAAAATTGCGCTGTTTATTATGGTTATCTTGGCAATGCTGTTCACGAATCCCCGCAATTGTCATGGCACAGATTGAAATTTTGTAAACAACGTGTGTTTTTAAATGCAAAAATTAGCAATTGGGTAAGCATATGCATAAATTAAATTAATGCTTAAAAGTTGCTTATTGCTATGATTACTACCATTTCCGGTTCTAAGAAACTAATTAACTCTTAGAACGGTGATTTAATGTATTTGTGAATGTTATAGTTTACAACAATTTGGCTGGGGCCAATAACTATATCCGACCAAGACATTTTTTTTTAAGTTCTGACAATGTCATGAGACAATGATATATTTTTTTTAATTCATCGAAATGCTCATAGTATCCATGTTCTGCAAACCTAATTTGACCCAGATTGCCCTTCAATTTGCCCAGAAATGCAATACTTGCTGCTAGTAGCTGCTTAAGGGGGCCAACGACTATAGCCTTTACCCTATATCCCATAGCTGGGCACAGGCCTTCTCTATAAAGAGAGTATAAGGGCATAGTCCGCCACGCACTAGTACTGATTGGCCGACTTCACATGCCTTAGAAAATTTTTCTAAAACACCAACGATTTTTTCCTTCACCGCCGAGCGCGTGGTATATCAGCACATAAAATTGCAACAACAAATTTATTAGTGCTGTCACCGGTGTTCGAACTCGGGTTGCTAGCGTACTATGCAACTTGAGGCGACCGCCTGGACACTGAGCTGATGCTTGATAATTTAATATCGCATTACAGCGATATGTCGATCGATAGTTTTAAAATATCGATATAATATATCGTGCACTCCTACATTTAAATACAATGAACATAATATTAAACAAAACAATCTTCATCGTCGGATTTTATTAAACTGCAAGGTTTTTAATTTTCCTTTGTTATCGAAACAGGTTTTAAAATTCTCAGGCGTGGAATTAATTTTACTGATGCTTTTAAACTAATATGCAATACGTTGCTGGAATAATATACAATATATTTACGTTCTTATGTCAGTGCAATAAAATCTATGTTTTTAATCTGCTATATTTTTTATGAATGTCAAACATTATTAATGTCATATAAATTAATTATTAATTTTGGCGATTGGCAACACTACTCTTATTAGTGATTATATACTAGTTAGATTTTTAGATCAGATACTATTTACTCTACTCTCGAAAATACTCACGTTGTTATCGGAGGGAAAGACAGACGGGGGCAAACTATTCCAGTCCTGTGCTATGAACAGGCACACGGTCAAGCGAGACCCAGACAGTCTGTAAAGGCTGATAATTACTGGTTGTGTGGAAGAAAACAGAGCGAGCGGGCGGTCTCCTACAAGATGGAGACAGACAACTCAGGATGCTACGGGAGCAACAATCATCCATCCCAATGGCGCAGGACAGAAATGATGGCCAGGGCAACGCACCACAGTCACGTCCCTCAGTCATAAAGTTACGACATAGAAGAAGATATGAATAATGAAAGACGAAACATGAAATCCAGCCTTGAAGTGCGATGGTGGAACGGGGATGGGGGAATTAGATCATGTAGTTCCTGAGCACACTTTTCAAAATGCATTTTGTAAAAGTGCGCGAAATTATTAAATATTAAATCTTTTATATATGAACAGAGACAAGGGTGATCAGGTGAGACAGCCTATTCAGGAAAAAAGATCTTTTCGCGGTATCGGTTTTTCGGATTCGGATGAACCTGCGTTGATTGGCCAGCCTGCACTGTTTCAACTTTCAATGGAATTTGAAAGGCAGATTACATTCTGAACCTCTAATGGAAGAAAAGGCGCAAGGGCCCTTCACTGGTGACCTCGGCGTGGGTGATTAACATCGCTTTTCCAATCGCGTTAACATCGATCCGAGGGTGCAGCTATTTTATTGAGGTGAATATGTGAGAGACACAAAGCGGTCATTGACGTATTAAAACAAGTATCGCTTAAAAACGGCAAGTAATACCCGCGATAATCAATTCAGAGTATTTCATTACCGCTATGCGCCAGTGATTTATTTAGCCAACATGTTGTTTTAATTGCATTTAACGACCTGAAATTCTTTTTCAATCAAACGCTTTCAAAAAATTGCAAAACAATGCAGTAGCGTTCACCGCCATTTGTAATGATGTTTGCGTATATAAAGTAATAAAGGATATTTCCAAAAAAACCTCGATTCGTTTAAGTATTGTTTAACCGTTTTCGTTCCATTTTTTTTGGCAGACGCAAAATGAAAATAACCTGTTTAGGTGATTGCAGATTAGAATAAAAATCAAAAACTCCGGTCTTTCCATCTGCTCTTATTCAAGTTTTTTTTGTGACGAAACTCCACTGGTTGACCAGATAAGTTGACTGCAACAGTTTCACCGGATTTGAGACTGTGAATGTGTTACAAACACATGACACATATCATGATACCAATAAATTAAATGTCTATGTGCCTCTCTATCATAGAAGGTCGGCAGTCAGACTTCTAAACTCCTCCTTGATCAATGTTAAACCGAATAGTTCACCAACTGTTTTTATTGCAGTCCATTTCTTGATTTTCCTTAGCCATGGTTTTTTCCTTTTTCCATCCCCGTCTGTCCTGCTATTTACATGGATATATATGTCTTAAATAAACCTACTTACCTATGCCTAATAAAATCACATATGTAACTAACGAACGATAGCGAATATCGCATTGTATAATGTTTCAAGTGTGATGACGCAACAATTCCACTGTGACGTTAGCAGTGTCGGACACATTACTGCAATGACCAACAGCCATAAGACAGTCATGAAACAAAATATCGAATGTGCTCTCTCTGTCTAGCCTGTTAGGAATTAAAGAGGCGATCTTGTTAGTTAACTTACAGTCTGTTTTACCAGCCAGGTATACGCTTCGGCACTATGAAAGTAGTATGACAACTTTCACATTGCCGGTACCTGCGTTTTTGTCAATCGGTATTACAGTTTCCCGTTACTCTGGACGGGTGACGCCATATATAGACATGTAATTTTTGCAAGATTGATGGATGATTGATGATGTCTTTATCCGACTACGAAGCTTCTCGAAATGGCAATAATGTTAGTATATTCTCTAGAATTACTATTAATACGTCCCCGTCATATTGGAAATAGAATTTTATCCAATCCAAGCCGAGATACCTTATCAGTAACTCTTTCCCAAGTTAGTAATTCTAGAGGTTTAGCCTGTGCGTTGTGTTTCTATTGAATTAGATCGTTTCAGACCCTTGCGTCTGCTTGTTACTGAGGTTAATATAAGTTCAGTTGGGACTCGGGAATGGGATAAAGTGGACCCGGGAAGAAGGCGACATCGGCTGGCCCGTGTCGCCTTGCGCTGCGAGGGCACAGGGGGAGAGGGAGTAACCTCCCCCCCCTTGGGACGTGCTCTCCTTGAGCACAGTGCAGAGGGGCTCCGGTGCGTTCCACTGGAGATCCCGGAGCCCCTCGTCACGCACCGAGGAAAGGGCCACCGGGGAGGTTTTAGTGGGTAAGAACCCCACATAACCGCCGCCTTACCCCCAGAAGGCGGGGTATCTTTCTGAAGATTTTCTCCCCGTCAACAAAAAAAAAAAGTTCAGTTGGGTTCACATCCCATTACGTTGTCGTTAATTATTATTGTTAAGGTTGTAATATGTATTTCTTTAGCTTCGAGAACCGAGTCTGCTATTTGCCAGTGACGTTGAATTATGCAAGCTAACTGTAATACGGACTGTATTACAGTTCGGTTGCTCATGCTATTGGTACGCCGTCGGTTAACCACAGTGACATCAATGAACTAAAACAATAACTAGCAAACATCGACCACTATGATGCCAATGAATGTTAATTTTGTGTACAATTGGTTTAGTAGACTCGGAACAGACCGTTTGGGCTAAGGCTCTTAAACTTGAAATCTGATAAGGACCTGGTAAATGTGATAACGATTTCTATGTTTACCTCGTTCGGGTTTCCAAGTTTTTTTTCTTTTGCCGCTAAAGATATTCGATGAACCGTTATTATGTCACAAAAATAAAATTATGTTGCTGTATATGTGAATTCAACTTACCTATAGCTGTTGGTATTTAGCAAGTAGAAGGGGATCCAGTAGTGGAAGTAGCGCTCCAATTTTTTCCGGTTGTAGAAGCCATATTGGCGATAAGGAAATTGGTTTCAGCAATAAACTTGGCAGCGATCGTGACCGGATCTCATGCCGGCTGTAAATAAGCTGGCGACTGTAAAATAAATCTTAGACCACAGTGATAAAAGTTATTTTCGCCAATTTTATCGCTTGTCGTGTATTTAAGCTTATTTCATGTTCATGGTCTATATAGGATGAACATGTTTGAAACACGGATTGGGTTTCAGATTGACAAGGTAAGGTAAGGTCATCAGGTCTATCATCCAAAATCTGGAGACTCCAAGTCGAAACAACAACTTGATTTACAACGATGACTTTAGTGATCATATAATAGTTTAACAATTAATTCATTTAAATAGTTCGTTAACATTTGTATATCACTGGAAACAAACAACAAAGTTAATTATTACATACGATATGATGATATGATTTTTTTAAATCAGGATCGATTTTTCCGTCCCATCATCAAAGATGTCATTAGTACTATCGTTTGTCTTTGTTTTCGGAAGCGGTCTCCTAGTACTGTTAATGATTTACAAAGTAACAACCATTAACAGACATACACGACATGCACAAAAAAGAAAGACAGGAAAGAATAGATATTTCTGGAATTAAAAGCATACCTTCTATTAACTGAGTACGATTGACTGTTTAGCGGAATGACAGTGAAAACAGGATTAATTTAATTTCAAACGCCCATAATATTCCACGTTGCATGTAAAAGAAAAACAAACTCATCTTTTGTATTTAAAACCGGAAAAACAAAACCAAGAAATGAATTTATGAATATACAAACATTAAAAAAATACATTTGAATTGTGAACCTTCACCTTTTTTGAAGTCGTTTAAAAACAAGACGTATATAAAATATTTACCAATAACCGTTATTTCATGATGCAATTTACATCATTGGCAGGCTTTCCTTGACCTGATATCGTTTTACCATTGTTTTACAATACCCCTTCTGTCACGTGTGCTGCAAGGACTTAGCACTCCGAAGCCATTGCATGCCTGCACGTGAGTTGTTTTAAATGCGATCATCCACTTGTACGCACGTATTTTCTAGCAATGGGGTCAACACACTGCACTGCTTTTATGGATAAGTCCTACATGATATATATTTCTTGCATACACTTTAAATTTCATTATCCCACCGTTATATCAATGGCGTAGATGATATTGGAGTTAAAAGCATTATTTTTAATTAATAGCCAATAAGGTCCATACGGCAGCGCACAGGCCTTCTATGAGTATAAGGGCTTAGTCCGACACGCAGCCCTAATGTGGTTTTGGTAAACTTTACATATACAAGAAAAAAGATTTCAAGGCATGTATGTTTCCGTATGATAGTTCTCTGCATCGTAGAGCATTGGTAATTTTGCACTAAACAGTTTAACTGGCGAAAATTGTATGAATGTGCCGGCACGAGTAAATACCAAGACTACACAAAGTACCAGCGTTATTACGTTAAGTTAAGACCTAAACCTTTTTCGGGAGTTTTATCCATCGGCCTTAGAGCTTGGCCACCTCTCAATCCGGTAATGTTGTAAAAGTCGGAATACCAGTATAAAATCCTTTAAAAAAACCGGGTGGTGTCGAAGGACATGAGATAGGAACTTTTAAATATATTATTTGCAAGTTTTTTTCGAGGTATAAAGAAAATAATTATTCGAGTATTCATTTTTTTTTTACAAAAATTTAAACATTAATTATAGCGCAATCTTTCTAAACCAGTTGACACTGTAAATTTTAGGGTTTTATTTAACGTTACGGATATTTTTTGCCGGCTAGAGTTCTTCCATTCGCAACTCCTTGGACTTTGTTCCAATAAAAACTATAATTGCTAGTCTTAAGAACGTTCATGGCGGCGGTGATCACATTTCGAGTTTATCGATTATCGATTTTTGCTTTCCATTTTGCTCTGTCCGACATGTCTTGGGAATTCTAGTACTCTCGACACCCATCTTGCCTTGGATCTTCGACTGGAAAGGGAAAGTTTTAGTGCCAAGTTCCATACGTAGTTTTCTGTCACGTGAAAACAAAACAAAAATACACAACAAGAGTTACTATGTGAAACCGACAAGTGTGGTTACCCTACTGTGTAGTTCGATTTTTTTTTAATGCCTAAGCCAGTGTGTCTGGGTGCCATACTTATTGTGCACCTCAGGTGTGTCCTTAAGACTAATTAAAACTACCTGGGGCACTAAAAGGCCAAACGTAAGTACGTTGACTATGGCAGTATACCGAAGGCCAACCTTGCCGACCCCTTCCGACTTCGTGTAGTTCGATAGAATGTCCCCGTCGACCACCCACATATTGTTTGCGTCTTCACCCGCCTTGTGTTAATCACCCTGGAAAGGTATGAAGTACTATTGACAGGGTGACAGGATGAAGCGATTCTGATGATTTATTATTTTAAAGCGGGTGCTTCCCGTGTGATCCCAATATAAATTTAAGTCTGAAATTTGTTGTTGTTGAATATTTTATGGCTCGGGAACAAGACCTTTAAGCCAAGTCTTTTTTAAAAACACATACACTTATTTCTTACGTCTAAGATGAAAATGAAAATGTAAGTTAGACGATCCCCCCCATAAGTCCCCGAGCCATTTTTTTTCTACTTTTAAGTCTGAAATTTTAATAAACGTATGACAAATGGATGAATAATTCAACCGATTTCGATTATTCACTTTTTAATTTGAAGCGTCAATAGCCATATAATGGTTTAAGGTACGGTCTGCGTCGTGTGAGGTAATCGTACGGTTGTAGGTTCGAATCCACCATTCGACTATTGACGTAAACTATCTCCTAGGACAAGCTTAAGCTTAGTTGAGAATGGTTAACAAGAATGTTAGAAATATTTCTGAAAAAAATAAATAAAAGAAATATTGCTAGCTTTCTTCAAAAAAAAATTGAAATGGATGTGCTACAAAGGTACTTTAAAGAGTCTTTGGTTAGGAACTGGTAAATTCTATTTCGTCATATTCCTACGATGATTCTGTAATAAAAAGAGTACGTCTGTGCGTAATAGCGTTTGATTTCATTTGAAGTTGGTTTTTGTGTGTACTTGTAAATATACTTGTAATGGATAAAATGTTTGTATTTTTATAAATATATTTTGCGAATGAGCTCTAGAAATAATGATCGCGATTTTATAAGTTCTTTTATTAATTGAAACTTACTAAAAATGTATTAATGGGTTTATATGTGGAAAATTGTTTTTCCCAAATATCAATTTTACGTGCACAAAAAACAACTGCTATAATTCGATGGCTATTATAACGATGGCCTCATCCGTTGCCATATTTAGGACTTCAGTCCTTTGACTTATTTGACTGGAATTTAACCAATATATTGTCAATACTTTCAGATTCGATGAAAAGGAGAGCATCTCCGGCATGCAACAGCTGAAGTCTTCAGTGCAGAAGGGCATTCGCTCTCGACTCCTAGAGCTGTACCCTCACCTCGAGAACCATATCGACCAGGTGTTGCCAAAGAAAGACACCTTTAGGATTGTTAAATGGTAACATCATTTTTTCTCTTATCATATGTCCAGGCCAACGCCATCTTAGACTCTTAATAGACATAGACATATTCTTTATTGGCACAAAATAAACACATCAAAAAGACAGAAAAAAAAAGATACAGTTAAAGAAAAAAACAACGGACATAGGACAATAGTACCTAAGACATGATGCCAATATTGGACACCGTCTCAGCATATGCCGTCGCAAGGATGCGACAGCGCTGATTTTCAGCAATGTCCAGGATTACCCAAAGTCGTGCGCGTCCAACATTGCTTTTACATGGAATTTATACAGACAACAGACAATAAGAGTACAATAAATATGATACATGTATAAATGGTTATGAGATTAATATATATTGTGAGGTTCAAAAATGGAAAGAGCTTTTAAAACATAACTTTAATACAAGAGACACTTTTAAGACATTAAACAATTAAAAAAATAACACAAATCAAATTTTAACACAAAATGGCGGCTGTCTGCACACAGGACAAGTAACAATGCACGGTATAATAGCTAAATGACTCACGACACCGCCGTGTATAGAGAGATCTAACCGTCACGGAGGGTGACAAGCGAATGTGTCCGGTGACGGTTCACCGTTCCTAACGTATCGGAATTCGTTGGTTGCCATGTTGCTTATAATATTATATACAATAAAATAATAGATTTACAAATTTTCATAAATAAATTTATTATTAATTAATAGCTGTTATAACATCATTAAATTTAGTTTTTTTTCCTTATTAAATTTAAGTTTCACTAGAAGACACTTTTCTCAATGCTGTTTGTGACATACTTTTAAATTATTAAGCTGTTTGTTTGTCAATGCCCATGATTGACACACATATATCAAGCAGGGTACAATGCACGTATTACAGAATTTTCGTTTGTGATCCATTGCTATGTCTCTATTATTCATCACTTCGTTTAGAGAGCAATATCTCTTCCTGGTGTTTGTTATCCTTAACTAAAAAGGTGAGGATGACATCTTTTTTTTTTAAAGAAAGCTAGCAATATTTCTTTTTTTTCAGAAATATTACTAACAATCTTGTTAACCATACCAATTAAGCTTAAGCTTGTGCTAGAACAAGGTTCACGGCAATAGTCGAATGGTGGATTCGAACCCACGACCTTACGATTCGCAGGCCGTGCCCTAAACCATTAGGCTATTGATGCATCAAATAGTTTGCGTGGGCCGTATGGGCCAGGGAAGCTTAAAATAGATCCGAATGTAAATATTTAGAGGAGGCCTATGTCCGAGGACAAGCTGACGAACTATAAGACTAGACAACGGCGGCCGGTTTATAATATCTTAACGTATCCGGTTAAGACATACAATATCCATTATATTATCGTTGTAAATTGTGAGCAATAAAGGCTATATTATTATTATAACAATATTCGTTTTATATCAGTAACACTTGAGGGTCAATACAACCGCTTCTGCTGTTGCATGAATGGTTCGGAACGATCGGCGAAATACCACGACCTCGCTGAATAATTTGTATTATATAAATGTGTTTCGCCTGGTGACATTCATGGTAAAGCTATCATTCGAGTCGTGGTGCTGAACCACGACTCTCTGATGCCTTCGAACTGGAATGCTAAGGCTCCTTGAGTAACCGTCAAGTCCGTTACATCGGAGAACCCTGGAGTAGAATTATTCTCAAATAGAGCTCTCAAATTCAGTGGATGGATGGATTTTGGATATTATTTGAATTTGCCTATTTTTTTTAATTTTTCAGTCATGACCACATCGAAATTATGGTGAACAGCGCTGGTGAGCTGCTCTTCTTCCGCCACCGCGAGGGACCCTGGATGCCTACGCTGAGGCTACTGCATAAGTGTATGTACTATGCAACTTGAGGCGACCGCCCAGTTACTAATAATTTGAATTACATAGTACTTTTCAAATTACTGATGTATTTTTGTTGTCTATCTTAGATCCATTCTTCTTGCCGATGCAGCAAGTGGACAAAGGTGCGATCCGTTTCGTTCTCAGCGGCGCTAACATCATGTGTCCGGGATTAACATCCCCCGGGGCGCGGATGTCGCCAGTGGACAAGGGACAGGTGGTTGCAGTGATGGCTGAGGGGAAACAGCACGCGTTGGCCGTGGGCATGACCTCCCTGTCTACAGATAACATGTAAGATCGGCATTTGATATAAAACAAGTATAAATATAACACGAATACGGAATAACAATAATAAACAAGAATAACTTTGTGTCGCTTTGTAATTCAAGAAACCACATTAAAAGTTTATTCCTGCTTTTGCTAAACTGTATTATATAAATTAAATATTGACATCTTCTATTCTATTTGTGATTTCACATCACTGATAAATCTGTTTTCATTGATATCATAACAAACCTCCATAGACTCCACCATGGAGGTTTCATAAACGAAAATAAATGTTATTATTTTTTACATCTCCCCCCTAAAGGAGAAAATTTTCCTGTTAAATTTTCTCTAACTACCACATTATTCCAGACTCCTCTTCTTCCTGTGTATATGGAATAAGCTTCGTAAAATGAAAGAGATTTGATTCTATTTTCCTATGTCCTGTATCAATCTTTAACAAACAATAAAAAAATAAGACGAATTGAGAACCCCTTCCTTTTTAAAAAGTGTGTTAGAAAATCATATTTTCTATTATGCTAGCTGTATTAATTTGATCAGCTTATATTGCAGTACCTTGTTTACGCTACGCGTTATACAGTAGGCGTATCGTTCGTCTTCCATATTGTTTCAAAGATGGCCTATATTATTTCACCAGATTTGAGAGGTGAATCTCTCTATATTTCAATCTCCATAATATATAAATATACATAATATATAAGCTCTAATTTTATTACTGAGTAACGATGCAAGGGTTGATTGAATGACCTAAATACTAATATAATAAAATATACTAAAATAAAATGATACTAAATACTAAATTTATTTAGATTTAATAATAAATGTATTTAGTTGGTTAATTTTTCAAACTAATCAATTTCGATATTACGTGTGAAATGACCAAATTGACACAGTGAATGACCTAAATACTAATATACTAAATAATATAATAAAATTTATTAAAATAAAATGATACTAAATCCTAAATGTATTTAGTTGATTAATTTTTAAAACTGATCAATTTCGATGTTACGTGTGAAATAAGCAAATTGTGACACTGAATGACCTAAATAATAATATACTAAATAATATCATAAAATATACTAAAATAAAATGATAATAGATACTAAACGTATTTAGTTGGTTAATTGTTTTCTCTTTCCTCGATTATACAAGTTATAGTGATACAATTAATGTCCTATAAAGAATCGTATGAGCGTTGAATGGCTTACATTTTGTTTTTTTTTTGTTTTCAGAGCCAAAGTGAACAAAGGCGTTGGAATCGAAAACTTCCATTACCTGAACGACGGTCTCTGGCAGATGAAACCCGTGAAATGAATTTCACGACAAATTACGCACATAATTATTAAGCTTCTCTAATAAATGTTCCCAATGTTCTAATTTATGATTTGTTTTAATTTTCCAACATAACTTAATTAGTTTTTTGGTGATTTTATGGCCTGGTAAATTAAATCAACTTTTTTAATGATCGACAACACTTTTTCCTTTTTATTGATGAATCTAAACTGGCCACTATATTTTTAGCGGAGTTTGAGAGGCGGCTGGGCTCTTAGGTCGCTTATTCGGAAATCATTGCAGATGTAACTTGGCATAGAGGCTACCAATATGGGAAATATCAACAATGCATGCATCCCTGAACCGCCAATGTGTTTCGTTTATAAGCACCCGTTCCTTCATAAATTTCATGCAAGAATGTGGCTTACCGCAAGTATTGTTAAAATAGATGACTTTTATTTCGCATAGTCTTATACTTATATCCATTCTACGAAATCAGCTGTTTTCTGTCCACGCATCAGGAGTTGAGCAACATTACACCCTAAATTATGTTTGACATTTCATGTGCCCCATTCCTTATTAAAATATACCTGTAACCATAGCTTTAATGTCCGCCCTTATCAAAGAGTAGATAGAATAAATGCGATTTATTTTTAAAATTCCCGCCTTTTCACGTTTCTTTTTACAGAATCTATTTTGGTCTAATAATATTACTATAATTGTATTAATATAGTTATTAAATATCTTATAGATATTTTAAAAGTAAATAAGTTAAAATATCTATCATTATTACCTAAAAATACACGTTATCATTAAATTATTTTGTGTAAATTCTATTTTCTGGTTCAATTGACTTGAGTTAGAATCTGAAGTTCGCTACTGAAATGATATTGGGACGGATGTTGTTGTAAAGATGGCGACAGCAATTGTTAGTTCGGCTCGCAAGGGTAAATAAAATATTTTTATTAATTTTTCTTTACTTAAAAAGTTAAAAATATTCCATGAACATGCTATTATTAAAAGTCTTTGTTCGAAAATGAACGTAAATAAAAGTTTCATTCTACTTTAGTACTGACAGTTATCGTCAGCTGTTTCAAAGTTACTTTTAAAACTTTATTATTTTTTATAATTAATAGCTTTAAAACCGTCATTAACTTGTGTAAAATTGAGAAATTTTGCTACCAGTGTATTAATTAGAACACTTATGCAATGTCGTAACATAATCATAGGTTCAAAGTTCATTCATTGGTCCAATGTTTTGGTTTTTGTTTTTTATTGTGAACTCATTTCAATTTGTTTTTTATTGCAGTAGGGAGGCTAACATATGCAGCCAGAAGGTTATATTCAGATGTTTATCCTAAAATAACAACTCACTATACTATATTTCCCCGTGACAAGGACCCAAGATGGAAAGGTGAGTGATAACCTCGTAATTATTTTAGATAACGTTTTATTCTACATACATGTTTAATTTTCGTCAGAAATTTGTCAACGCTATGTACCATCATTGTTTGAGTTTGTCGTTTAATCATGATATTTTTATACTACACATGTTTAATTGTCATTGGTGTGATAAGATTTGAAATTTCTTTGAAGTTAATATGTCAAGGTCAATTAATATAAGCACATAGGCCTACAATTAGATGTAGTATGCATGGTTCGCAGCTGTTTTAAAATATTAAGCTGTTTTAATTGTAATATATTAATATAATTCCTGCAATAACTCAATTCTACAATGTTACTTATTCAATGTGATGAAAATGTTGCTAATTAGAATTTGAATTTAAGGCTATAATTTTCTAGACATTATTAGATACTGTAATTTAAATAATGTCTGTCTGTTTATGTAATACAACTTATCTTATTAGATATAAGCATGGAAAGGGTGGCAGAGGAGACAGATATTCTAATCATTGGTGGAGGTCCAGCTGGGATGGCAGCTGCAATCAGAGCCCGACAAATAGCAGAGGAAAAGGGAGCTGTAAGTTATAATTTACTAAAATGCCTAAAAAGATCTTTTGCCCCTTGTATATGCTGTAAAAACCTACCAAATCCTGATTCAAATGTTTGACTATATTGTACAATAACCCTTAGGCTGAATTTTATAAAGCATAGTTTGACTTTACTCAGGCTTAGCTTACTAGTTAAGTCTGCTGAAATTGATACACTGGGCTTACGCTTAGCAAAGTGTAAGTCATGAAAATTGTTACATCTTCACACTAAGTATTCATACTTACATAATTCTATGAATATTGTTTTAAAATATCAAGAATTACCAAGAACATATTATACCTATAGGAATGTTTTACGAATTATCTTAAGCTCTATCTTGCATTCAGTGTTATCTTTGCGTTAAAGACTATAAATTCAGAAGCTGAGATTTCACTGAGCAGAAACTCAAGCAAATTTGGCCTAAGCTAAGCCTGAGCAAAGACAAAGTACACTTTATATTCAGCCTTAGTCATAAGGAAACAATAATTAAGAAGAAGAGTGAGAGGATTCCCAAAATAAAATATATTAATTTGGCTATCGGGGTCTAAGTTTGTGTGTAATTGTTTGTTTTGGAAAAGGGATGCTTGATCTACTAGAGTAATGTAAAACTAAAATTATATCCACCCTTTTTTAAATATATTGGGATGTGAGGAAGATTTGAAACATCAGAAACTATCTAATATAATATTTACTGTTACAGGAAGTAAGAGTAACACTCCTAGAGAAAGCTGCAGAAATTGGTGGCCATATTCTCTCAGGAGCCTGCGTGGATCCTGTAGCTCTCAACGAGTTGATTCCTGACTGGCAAGAGAAGGGGGCTCCACTCAACACTCCTGTTACTTCTGATAAATTTGGCTTGCTCACTAAAAGTGGCAGAATACCTATTCCAGTTTTCCCAGGTGCAATTTATTTTTTACTCTAGCTTTATAATTTGAATATTTCTTTATGTTCATAGAAGTAAAGGGATCTAGGCACAAGCGCTATTCGCTTCTAGAATACGATTGCATATTTTTAGTGCAAAGTTTGAGAAAAACCGTACATACAATATAAATCCTAAAGGCCTCAGATCTTGCATACGACAGATAACCTGTTTAGTATATTTGATTGATTGATTGTTTTTGGTTATGGCGTTTCCATATAGATTTCGCCAATGTCAAAGTGTGTATGTTAAACTGCTGTAAAAACAGGCTTCGTGACGGACAAGGATCTAAACTATAAGGAAGTATGTGTGGTTACTGCTGAGACAATTCCGCGCGATGCTCACTGTTGTTATGTCTAAAACAATAGAATCAAACACAATAAATACATAGGGTTAGTTGTTTAAAAGACAGACAAACTAAAGTCTAATGTTATTTTTGTTAATAAATGAACATAAAATATAAACAAAAGGAGAGTTAAAAGAGATAGTAGGGATTTGAAGTCTATGGGGCGCGGAATATCATTAGGAAGGACGTCTTAGAGGAAGGAAGATAATAAGGGGCAATTGAAAAAAAGGTGATTAGGAGTCCCTTCGTCTAGTCCACATTCACAAAGGGAGCTGTTGTTAGTACATTTCATAAGCTGTTAATATTGTGTAAATAATTAAATAAAATATTCACATGATACTGTATAGCTCTTAAACATATAGGCTATGCCATAATGCTTGTCTATAATACTCAACACTACAATTCTTTTGGCTCACAAATACCATGACATGATTTTTTATATTAAATTAAATTACGTTTAAAAGTAGTAGATCCACGCCGAATCTTTTACTCTTTTTTTATTTGGGACGAACTATCACAGTTGGCACAGAGAAGCTGGCCTTGACTGCTTCACCGGATTGAGAGGTGGCACAGCTCTTAGGTCGGTTAGCCTGAACCTCTATCACTAGTAACTCGACAGAAGGGTCCCCCCGGTGAGGGGTAACCTCCGCTTGGACGGTTACCATTATTACGCGTTAGCAGTCCGATCCGAGGGCGCCCGAGAGGGCCGAACCACGACTCGGTCGGTAGCTATTTTATTAACGAAATCTATTGGGACAATCTAAACTAAACTAACTTATATGCCACTTCGGGAAGCGTTAGCGCTGGGAGAAGAAGTGGCCGAAGAAACTCCAGCAACGCTCCTAATCCTATCGAGAAATCCTCTTTATTGCATTATAAGATGACGGAACTTTTAAAAGTTATGAGGTAACAAACATAAAAAAAAACTATACAGATGAATTAAGAACCTCCTTTTTTGAAGTTGGTTGAGAAGTAATGTATGTTATACCTCACTTTCTTTAGGTTGGTCACAATAGACTTATGTAAAAAGTACTCTTATAGGACTATTCAATCTTTGTTGTTTTGCAATACGGTAAGTTGTAAGTTTTTATCTTTAAGTGTCTGTATTGCAGGCTTACCTAATTACAACCACGGCAACTATGTAGTAAGACTGGGTCATCTGGTGCGATGGTTGTCTGAACAAGCAGAAGCATTGGGGGCTGAGGTAAATGATACAAAATCAATTAAATACATATATATAAGCTGCCAGGTCTTTTAACCCTAGTGGGTACACAGAGACAGCTTTCGCTGTCCGCTTATCACCAAGTTTATTAGGTTCTTTATGTGACAGGTGGTGAGCCGATCCGAAATATACAATTCATTGCTATAAAGGTTCAAACTAAGCGACCTATGATCTATGTCACCATCACTTGATATTAGCCGACTAGGATTTAAATGTCTTATCCTCTAGGCTGGTATTATTAATATTAGCAAACAAGTACAAAATGAGCCATCTCCTTTCACATAAGATGGCCAAGCACTTGTGTTTTTCGAGTGCCGTTTTGTGTTATCAATTCTCATAGGTGGTAGTGGTCACTTCTCGCTTGGTGATTTTGCTTTATTCCAAAAAATCATGGGCTAACAACTCGATCAACAAATCAATAGTGAAAAGTGGGTTTGGAAAACTATTTTATATTCAACAATTTCAATTTTATTAACTATAGTAAAAATTAATAGCAAAAACCAACGGGTGTAGATCGATATTAAAGAGTTCCATTTAGTACAGCTGTAGCAAAACCATCTTTTTTCATTTACAATTATATAAATACTAGCGTACCCAGCCTGCTTCGAGTAGATTTTGCTTTATTTCATTTAAACAATAAACTTACATCATTGAATATTTAATTTAACTCTCACAATATATTAAATTATTCATTTCTCTCCATATCCATTCTCTTCTCGAGCAGGTGAAGATCATTACCTACACCCATATACTCGTGTATCAGTAAATATGCAGTATAATCAGTATGCTCTGATCGTCACCAAACTTTGGATTACTCGCCAGGTCAATCTGAAGGTTCCCTGAAAGTTTCATTGTAATCGGTCCAGCCGTTTCGGAGCCTATATGGAATATACCCACACACTTTCTCTTTTATACATATAGATTTGATCATATCCCTTTTCACTGGGATATTGTTACCCTGTTATTCTAAATATCTTGTATGCTTCCTAATCACTGCATTTCTATCATGGCAATATTGTATCACTTATTTTAAGGATACATTTATAGGTATGGCCAGGATGCGCCGGCGCAGATCTCATATATCGTGATGATGGATCTCTTAAAGGAGTAGCGACGGGCGATGTGGGTATCGCCAAAGACGGTAGCCCTAAAGACATGTTTGAAAGGGGCATGGAGTTTCATTCCAAGATTACTATTTTTGCTGAAGGTATTTAACATTTTTAATATTTTTTATATTGTATTTCAGCGATTGAAGTTTACAATAATTATAGCTTAGACTTAAAATATTTTAGCCGCCCTAGCCCACATTTAGGTTAATGTTAGTTTCTACTTAAACTCTTTTTATCAATAATTGTTTTTTAAAAAATGAATGCATTAATATATTATGGGTATAAAAAACATTTTGTTTCTATTCCAGGATGTCATGGACATTTGACCAAGATGGTTTCTAGTAAATTTAATTTAAGAGACAAAAGTGAACCTCAGTCATATGGAATTGGACTGAAGGAGTTATGGGAAGTTAAGCCAGAGGTAAGAGAAAAGTTTTAAGTTTATATTTTTGTTTATATTTCATATACATGTCAATTACAAATACAAATAAGTGATGAAGTTGGTGAGCGAAATGAAGACGGAATTATAATTTATTTAGTAAAGTTATAGTAGGGACTAACCACGTGCGGTGTGAGGGTCCAGGTTCCGATTCAATGGTCCTTGTCTCATAAAAAAATTGCCGATTTTTTTTTTAAATGTAGGTATGGTATTGTATTACATATAGGACCTAATTATCTTAAGGAAATGATATGACTTATCATATCCAACCAGAAAATATTGTAACTTCTCTTCATAAACTATAAAGATATAAATAACCAGATTGCAAGAATCTACAGATTGCATTTTGGAGAGTGTGCTCAGGAACTACATGATCTAAGTCCCCCATCCCCTTTCCACCATCGGACTTCTAGACGCACTGCGGGATTTCAGCCTTTCGTTGTGAACATCCCTCAAACTCGAACGAAGCGATTTGCTTCGTCTTTCATTCTTCGTACAGCAAAGGACTGGAATAGTTTGCCCGCGTCTGTCTTTCCTTCCGATTACAATGTGGGTATTTTCAAGAGTAGAGTGAATAGGCATTTACTAAGCTAGTGCGCCTTACCATCCAAGACTGCATTTCCGCTTAACATCAGGTGGGATCGTAGTCAAGCACTTGCTTAGAAATTATAAAAAAAAAAAACCATCACCCACTTTTCATCATGTTTATTTCAATGTCCTAAAAATGGATCTTTTGGTTTTGAGCTGGAAATCCTTACCACATGATTGCACATAAGGGATAGCACAATATATGATTGGAATTTGTGGATAAAGGATAGGATGTGACAATGGCAATGACTATTCTATGATTGCTGTGTATAAACAATTTATTTTTAGCACCACAAACCAGGGCTAGTGGAGCATACAATAGGCTGGCCGTTAGACAAGAACACCTATGGAGGATCTTTCATTTATCACCTGAATGTGGCTGAGGGTGAAGCGCCATTGGTGGCCATTGGCTTTGTCGTTGGTTTGGACTATGTGAACCCCTATTTAAGCCCTTTCAGGGAGTTTCAAAGGTTCAAGCTTCATCCATATGTGAAGCCTATGTTTGAAGGTAAAGTTTTTTTTCAATAAATTCTTTTAGAGGCATGGAGTTGCATTAAGTCTTTTTTAACATGCACATATCTCTTTGTAATGGCTATATTGGTGATACTTAACTTCTTAAGAGTCCAATCACATCTTAATACAGTGAAGTAGTAAAAGACTTCGGGCTAACCACGGCAATAGGCCTTAAAAAGAGTTCACTTTTTTTTGTTCTCTTCTTTAGTACAATCTGTCTCCTTTAATAGGGACATTCAGCAGTTTGTGGGGCATTAGGAATTTTTTAGCTTGTTCGGTATGCAACCTGTATTGAATCCGATATTATTTTCAGTATACTTTAGTTTCTTCTATTAAAAAACTTGTTTTTTGAAAGGTCCATGGCAAATATTATATTTTTATAGTACAGTTGTCTTCAATCTTAAACTAATAGGAAACACATAGTAGATTTGTTTCTATACCTTACAGAATACTTCAGTATGAATTATTCTGAATGAATAAGGTACTTGAAGCCCTGAATACTCTTCAAGTCCTTTCCTTATATGTTTTTTTCAATTGTGTTTTACTGTCAACCCTACATTGTTAATTGATAGATTTCAAATGTTTCCAAATTTAAACAGATATGTAGATTTCATCATGATGTACTTCCGTGGTAAAGCTATCGTTCGAATCGTGGTTCGGCCCGGTTCGTCCAAGGGTCCTTACGCCGTGTTGCTCTCAATAGGGGTTCAGGACCGACCTAAGAGCTTTGTCACTTCTCAAATCTGGTGAAACTATTATGGTCGGGTTCTCTTGCCAACCAGAGTAGGTTTGTTACAAAAAAAATCATGACAGGAGAAAACCCCTTTAAATGCGTTGTGTAATATTCAATTTCAGATGAGTGTATATAACACTTATATACATTATTATGTAAGTATTTTCAAAAGTAGTGTGAATAGGCATTTACTAAGCTAGCGCACATTACAATCTAGGACTGTATTTCCACTTAACATGAGGTTATGGTTAAGCACTTGCTTAGAAAGTATAAAAAAATGTGAATTTTTCTAAGAGTGACCGTGGTGGTTGTTATTTTAGATGGTGCTCGAGTAGCATATGGAGCTCGTGCTCTCGTAGAGGGCGGTTGGCAATGTCTGCCAGTGCCAGTGTTCCCTGGCGGCTGCTTGGCAGGTGATACTGCGGGCTTCCTAAACGTGCCAAGAATTAAGGGCACACATAATGCAATGAAGAGCGGTGAGTAATTCTGATATTAATCTTTTCATAGAAAAAAGGAAAAATGGTGGTGAATGAATGAATATACTTTATTCCACAATAATAAACTTGTGAAATGCATTTTGCATGTTAATATTTTTTTATCGATATTAAATAAAATAACGATATATTTTATCCAATAAACAAATATTGTATGCATGTTACTACACCCCTACTCTCCCCAATGGCAAACCTAGTTGTGTAAATTTTATAATCTATACCTCCGGTTTTTTTTACGGTACTTAAATATAAATAAACATTAAATGGAAAATATTTATATCATTAATCGCATAGTATCTATATATTCGAATATATCGATATATGTTTGCATGCACCTCCCTAATATTAATGCTGTTTATGGCACAGGTATGCTGGCAGCTGAGTCGGCCATGGAACTCATTCTGTCAGGTGAAGCGACACACGATACTGGCGTTGTTCCAACACTCTATGAAGACAAACTGAAGGAATCTTATGTTTATAAAGAGTTGAAGGTACATTATATTGTTATACTATTTTTTTTATGAAATACAATTGAAATTTATAATAATATTATGAGTATCTTAAAATCTAATTAGGTCTTGTCTGTAAACAAATCCTGGTTAGGTTTACTATTAAGACATTAAAAAAATTCAAGGAAATTTATTTTTTAAAAAAGGAAGCTAGCAATTTTTTTTCAGAAATATTACAAACATTCTTGTTAACCATTCCAGCTAAGCTTATACTTGGTTCACGTCAATAGTGGATTCGAACCTAGGACGTTACGATTGGCAAACCGTACCCTGGACTATTAGGCTTTTGACGCTTCGATTGTTCTACAACTTTAATGAAAACTGACCTTACAAAAAAAAATTGTAAATGGTGCGATTTTTAAAAATGATTGCAACGGCAAAATTACTCCATAGAAGAAATTTGAATGGTGTCCGTTTTTTCATTTAAAACTATACTATGTCAAATAGCTAAACAGGATATAGCTTAGGTTAGCAGTCAACATTTAGCCCTGTAGTTCTGGGCTCTCAAGAATAAGACTACGGTATCCCCTGCCTGTCGTATAAGGCGACTAAAAGGGGCCTCGGGTTCACTGGGCGACAAGGGTGGGGGCCTTTGTCGTCCGCTAAGGTGGACCCGAGAAGAAGGCGACATCGGCTGGCCCGTGTAGCCTTGCACTATGAGGGCACAGGGGGGGGGGGAGTAACCTCCTCCCCCCCGGGACGTGCTCTCCTTGAGCACAGTGCAGAGGGGCTCCGGTGCGTTCCGCTGGAGATCCCGGAGCCCCTCGTCATGCACAAAGCGTCATGCAAAGGCCCACATAACCGCCGCCTTCCCCCCAGAAGGCGGGGTATCTTTTTGAAGATTTCCTCCCCGTTAACAAAAAAAAAAGCAGTCAACATTGGATATCACACCGGAGAAACCAACAGACTATTCAATAGTAAAATTACAATATTCAAATTCTTATTTTTCTTTACAGCAAGTTCGCAATTGCCGTCCATCATTCCATACGAAACTGGGCCTCTATGGCGGTCTCTCTTACTCAGCTTTCTCTACGTTAGTCCGAGGCAAGGAACCTTGGACATTAAGCCACGGCGGTAAGTCCCTCGGATATATATATTGATGCTAGTGGTGGTTTTGTAGGTCAATTTGTCTTTAATCCCAAAGTGTCCATATAAAAGACATCATATCATATGTAAAAATATATAGTTGTATAAATAGGAAAGAAATGAGAAAGACGGAAAGAACGAAAAAAAGAAAAAGAAAAATTTATGTCTATGTATATATAAATACTAGCTAATTAACATGTATAAAGGACCATCACAATACACCTAAAATACTAGATTCTTATATTGTTTCATAAGTATCGGATATTTAGGTCGGTAGATATACGACCAATACATTTTAAAAATAATCCCAAAGTAAGTAAACCCGTCTGTAATTATTTGTTATTTAACAGTTAAAACATAAGTAACGTAATGGTTTAGGTTTACAGTCTGGGAAACATATGGTTGTTGGTTCGAATCCACAATTCGACTCAATAGTTGAATACGTGAACTATCGCCTAGCTTTAGCTAATAGGAATGGTAGTAATATTTGTAGAAAAAAAAAATTATTTGCATTTTATGTTTAAAAAATAGATAGAAATAATTAAAAAAGCTTTCAGGCAAGCCATGCCGGGGTTACCAGCATTAAAAAAGCGTACACATTAATTTCTATTAAAAAGACTTTGTAAGAAAGAGCCGCGGTAGCTCAGTGTCCGGGCGGTTGGCTCAAGTTACATAGTACATTGATCCCCGATGCGAGCACCAATAAATTTGTTGTTGCAATTTTATATGCTGATTTACCACGTTCTGAGCGGTGAAGGAAAACATCGTGAGGAAAGCTACATGTCTTAGAATGTCATTTCTATGACATGTGAAGCCTGCCAATCCGCACTAGGGCGGACAATGCCCTTATACTCTATTTACAGAGAAGGCGCCTGTGCCCAACAGTGGGACATATATATAAAGGCTGTAACTTTATATTTTAAACGGTCCTTGTACTCTATTTACAGAGAAGGCGCCTGTGCCCAACAGTGGGACATATATATAAAGGCTGTAACTTTATATTTTAAACGGTCCTTGGCAACCTTATTATTTTTACCATTCGTCTTAAATCCTATACTGATAGAAAACTCAGAGAATTGCAAGGATTTAAAGAAACACTTTGTTCATGTTGTAAATAAAATGAAATTAAAAATTTCTTTCAGGTGCTGATTACTCAAAACTAAAACCAGCAAAGGAGTTTCAGCCCATTGAGTATCCCAAGCCCGATGGTGTGGTTACTTTTGATCTGCTATCATCTGTCGCTTTAACAGGCAAGTTTTTTAATTTATTATAAATAAAATTTTACAGTAAAGGAAATATACATATAACTTAACGCTATATAAACCGCAATGGTTTGTCGCTAGCGCCAAAGTGTCCGTCTTGCGTTCCTAAATAACTTTTTAATATACGCTTAATGTTTTTGCTGAGTTATACAATTCCTAATATCTGAGGGTAGTTCGTTAATTAATCTAGGCACGATGTATCTTGCCGTGCGCTCGCCGTACACATTTTGCGTCTATCGTATTAAACTGGTTTGACGATATCGACCGTGTGCATACAGGATGTTCCATTTCGGTTAAAATTTTTTCATTAAAGAAATATTCTTTAAACATAATGTATTTTATTTTATGATGATATTACAGTGTTTAAAAGTTTTTTCGTCGTTATGAAATTGTTCTTTAATTTTAGGTGGTATAATTTTTTAAATATTTTAACTTGTAGTCTGTAAATTTGTTCGAGGTATGATTTATATGTACGGCCGTAACTACCTAATCCATATTGTACATAGGATTCAGCCAGCGCGTGATATAGCATTAACTTAACATTAAGTGGTATACGGTCTTTTAAAACTGTAATATTTGCTAGAAAACATCTTAATTTGTTGCAAATTAACTCAATATGGTTGCCCCAGTTAAGTTTATCAATAATCAATCCTAGATATCGCTCTGTGTCTACAATTTCAATGTTAGGACAGCTGCAAGAAGTTTGTATATTCGACAAATTATCTTTTTTCTACCTACCTCACATCTGGATACTTGATATGTTGTTAGCAATTTATTTTTTTAAGTAAAACTTCTTTACGCACTGTTTTTTTAAAAAACGAACTACACAGATTGGCCAGAGAAGCTGGCCTTGACTGCTTCACTGGATTGAGAGGTGGCATAGCTCTTAGGTCGCTTAGCCTGAACCTCTATTGCTAGTAACTCGACACAAGGGTCCGGTGAGGGGTAAATTACGCACTGTAATAACCCTTATTAGTATGGGCATAAGGTACATTCAGCACTCTTTCAAAACGACCATGTTTTATTCCATTGCAAGTCAGCACTTGTGCTCACTTGTACCACATATTCAATGCAGTCTAATTCAGGACCTCACGGAGTTCAGTTCTCTTCCAAATTCAGAGATTCGGGAGTCAGACCTTTACTGTAGCAAAATAAAATGGCGTTGGCCACATAGTAGTTTTTTTTTAAAAGACAGCGCCGGCCGCCTAACAGCACGCTTGGCTTGGAATGTAAGCTGGTGAATGCGTAACCATAAGTGTGATTGGGTGAGGTGAATGGAAGAGAAAGAGTTACTTTAAAAAGAGCACTGTGCGCGTAAATTTTCTCTCCCTCTTGAACATTCGTGTATATATTATACATTTATAAGTTATATGAAGTCAGTTTATCAGTTGTGTGGTCTAAAGCACAGTTTTTTATTAATAGGCACAAATCATGAAGCGGATCAGCCACCACATTTGACTTTGAAAGATGACACAGTACCGGTTAAGACAAACCTCTGTGTATATGACGGACCGGAAGGAGATTTTGTCCAGCGGGTTAGTATTATAACCTTTTTTGTAAATATATTTCATATATTTCAGTTTTATGGTTGGACCCTACTATTGCAGTTTTATGGTCGGACCCTACTAATGCAATTAACTCAAGTTCTTATAACAGGTTTGAAACCTAAGTATCTGTTACCGAGTAAACAAAAGTAAAGAGTATCAATTATCACTGCTGGACTGCCTCCCACTATATAATATATCCTGCGAGAATAGGCTATGTTATTCCCTGTGTATCGTAAAGGCTTCTAAAAGGGCGCTCGCTGAGAAGCAGGGACGCAGCGGTCGCGGAGAAGCTAATAGCAATGCAACGGGGTGTTTGCGACGCGTGAACCAGAGCATTCTTCAACACCACCTCCAAAAATCAGGCATAAACAATATAAATAAACAAAGTAAATTAGAAAAGAGCTCGGACACAAGTCTGTGCGCTTTAATAATAATAAAAAAAGGGTGGGACCTTTTGTCGTTGTATGTGTATCGCCTTAGTGCAGAGGGGCTCCAGTGAGAGGTCACCGTCTCCCAAAACATGGGTTATCTTTCATAATAAATAAAAGCAGCCATTATATGTTTTTCTTTTTATTGATGATTCTCACAATGTTTCATTCCCCAGCGTGTTTGGCTGTGGGGTATTTTTATCTTTTACATTAATATGCTACTTATAATTTTATCTACTTTATATAAAACTAATTTCTAATTACCTTATTTGTACTTTTACATTTCTCTTAATTTCTCTAATATTTCTATTACCTATTTCTATATTTATTATCTATTTATTTCTATAACTTATTTATATAATATTTACAATTCTGTTTTTATTATCTAATTTTCTGCCTATTTCCTCTTCCTTGCGTCGTTTTCCTCATTGCTGAGGGTCGTGACCTCCACGAATTATGTGGCGGACGATCGCTTTCCACCTGTTGCGGCGGTGCACGAGGCATTTCACACCTTTGGCGGTGTGAAATGCCTCGTGGACTCTCCTGTTGGTGTTGGTGCTAATTTGGTCTGTCCAACGCATAGGGCTCCTCCCTCTTGGTCGTTTTCCCTGTACTTTGCCTGTGACGAGGAGTGTTTCCAAGGTTGCCAAGGTATCGGTTCTACCTATTTACACTATGTTTTATTCCTTGCTATTACTTTTTTCACTACATCTCTACAGAACCTTATAAATATGTCTATCTTATTCTTATCGCTAATTAAATTTCTAATATTATCTAAAGTTATTCTTTCCTTCATCTCGCTTTCACACTCGTATCTTTTAACATTAAACATAAAATATCAAGTTAATGTTAATATTGCTACTGAATTTCTAGATTTGTTTACGTTCGTTAAATATCCATTCCTCTCTCTATCTACCCCAGTTAGGTTTAAAAGTTTTACATTGACATATTTGATTTTTGTAGGTGTATACGAGTTTGTACCTTTGGAAACTGGAGATGGGCAGCGTCTGCAGATCAATGCGCAAAACTGCATTCATTGTAAGTATAATTGCATTACAAATCTGCAACGAGATGAAGTCAGAATTGTGATACATTAAATACCAAATATAACAAAAATCGACAACTGTAATGTCATTAAACATTCATTTTGACACAAATGGTGTAGCACAAAAGCACTACTGCGCTTGTTTGCCCTTTATTTTCTTTATTTTTCAGAGACTTTTGCCCTTTTGGGCATGTCAGTCCCATCATACTTTTTTTTTGTTAACGATGAGGAAATCTTCAAAAAGATTCATCATCTTCAAGAAGATCCCCGCCTTCTGGGGGGAAGGCAGCGGTTATGTAGGGTTTTTACCAACAAAAACCTCCCCGGTGGCCCTTTCCTCGGTGCATGACGAGGGGCTCCGGGATCTCCAGTGAAACGCACCGGAGCCCCTCTGCACTGTGTTCGAGGAGAGCACGTGTAGGGGGGGAGGTTACTCCCTGTGCCCGCAGAGCAAGGCAACACGGGACAGGCGGGCCCTTGTCGCCCAGTGAACCCGAGGCCCCTTTTAGTCGCCTTGTACGACAGGCAGGGGATACCGTAGTCTTATTCTTGAGAGTCCAGAACTACGTGGCTGGAGCCCCATCATACCCTAACCTCGCTTCATGCGACCGATGTGTGTGTTAAGTACACAGAAAGAAAGTCATCAATGTTACATGGCCATAGCCATCAGCTTCCTCGCTCCCTTTGAGGTCGGGTCAGATAACAACACCGTGCATGCACCGTGCACCGTTGTGATATGCATTCTGCTTGTATATCATATTCATCATCACCCTGCGTCTATCCACTGCTTGAAATAGGCCTTTTTTATACTTTCTAAGCAAATGCTTGACTACGATCCCATCTGATGTTAAGTGGAAATGCAGTCCTGGATGGTAAGGCGCACTAGCTTAGAATACCTTCCTTACCTTCCAAAAATCACTTTCAGTTATTCTTATAAGAACAACAGTCACGTCAGTCCGAAAGGGCGCCCTACGCTGCTCCGACCTAAAGAATATATACAGTTTTATAATTTACTAGCGTACCCAGTCCGCTTCGCCGGTCTAGATTTTGCTTAATTTTATTAAAACAATAAACTTACATTATTAAATATTTAATTTAACTCTCACAATATATTAATTTCATTATATTTTATTTATTCTCTTCTTGAGCGGGAGGAAGATCATTACCTACACACATGTACATATCAGTAAATACAATGTAATTTTTATCAATTATACAAAAACATATCGGGCTCAAGTTAATGTCATAAATAAAAGTATGACGTATGGCTTGTTTGACAGTTCAGAAAGATAAGTGTTCCGATCGTCACCAAACAGATTACTCGCCAGGTCAATCTAAAGATTCTCTGAAAGTTTCATTGAAATCAGTCCAGCCGTTTCGGAGCCTATATGGAACAAACCCACACACTTTCTCTTTTATATATATAGTTGTAAATGATTTTTATTGCATATCTATATTAACGCCTGCCAAAGGGAGAAATATATTGAAAGGTCCATTAATTTCCAGGTAAGACGTGCGACATTAAGGACCCATCGCAGAATATCAACTGGGTGGTACCGGAGGGCGGCGGTGGTCCTGCTTACAACGGAATGTAGAAAATTTTGAAAAGCTTTAGTCAAATTAATGTTAAGGAACATATTGACTACCTTGTGAGGAGAACGGTCCAGCATGTGACCTTCCTAACGTATTGTCTAATAGCGGTCAATTCTGTATACTTTTCCATGTTTGTAACATGCTTATATCTATGGATCTTATGTAGATATCGACGCTGGAAAACAAAAACGTAGTAAGTAACCCACTAAAATGAAATTATTCACCAGAGCCGAAAGACATTTCAACTTTTTTAAAAAAAAAATTATAACTTTTGTGTTTGGACCTAGAGCTGTCGTTGTTGGACAAAATATTTATTATTTTTTTGCTAAATAAGTATTGTACCACGGCATTATTCTATCCTTTTCTCGTTATTTATATCGTTTTACGGTACAAAAAATAAAAGTGTCGATTTGAAAATTCTATTTTCGCTATTTTTCATCTAATTGTTACAAGTCATGTATCATTCGACGCGTCTTTTTTTTCTGATTCCAACTATGTAAAAAAGTGAAAATGGCCATCTGTGTCACTTACTAGGTTTTTGTTTACCAGCGTCGATTTGTAGTAACAATTTGAGCATTTTCACTTTTTTGTGTTGAATTGATTGATTGATCTAGTGTATTTGTCCGTAGAGGTGCAAAATACTGCACTTATTTCGTTCATATCTTCCCCAATTTCAAGTTCACAGTTCTCATCGTTTTTCAGCTCAACATATTGATACAGTCCCACAATAGCCCGCTCCCCCCAATTGAAATTTTGCCCAAATTCCCTTGTTTTCGGCAAAAAATCTCTGTGTGTTTCTAGTGAAATTGTCAAGTGACCACGTTTAAAGAAACTTAGCAATCAATCGTCACTAAAAAGTGAAAAGGAAATATATATATTTTTGTCTTTATCAGACTATGAGCTGATGTGATGAGATCTGAAAATCAGAGGAAAATTTCCATCGAGACTGCTTCACTAAAAAAGCCACAGAAAACGGAAAAATACATTGAAAAGCAACTATCGTTAAAAATATTACTTCTTAAAGTGCCTCTTCGATTAGCGAAGGTTGGCAGTCAGTTCACCATATCTCTCTCTGTCTCTTGCGACGCGAAACATTTGTGCGGCACTCGCAATTCCGGTCCACTTTCTTATGTTCCTCAGCCATGACTTCTTTCTACAACCAAACAATATACAAAAAATATTACGAAACACGAAACAGATGGCATAAGGCGTCCTCCCACGTCTTTTTGACAATAATACTATATTTCTACCTAAGACAAAATTATACGATTATAAATAAGTGTATTAAGAATTTTTTAACTTTTCAAGTTCGATTTGCTAAACACGTTTTTTTTAGATTTTTTTTTAATAGTTGACTATTGTCAATTAATAATCTCCTAGTACAAGCGTTAAGTGATTTGTTTGTAAATTGTTAGTAATATTGTGTAAGGCCTTTCCTTTCCTATTAGTGGACCGTCTATATAACAAAATTGGACTTAAATTTTTCTTTGGCACAAATAATCGTTTAACAAAATATAACATGTAACATACAGACGAGTACTCGATTTATGATTTTAAGGGAATTAGTTATTTAGTAGCATAAGCCTCAGTAGACTGTGTTTAAGTACATTGTGTTTTTTTTAAGTAAATTTATTAGGTATATTAAAAATAACAATAAAAAATATAATAATTAATACACGTTTTGTATCACACATTATGTGCCTTATATGGTACAGATGTTATTAGAAATTCTTTTCTTTCGGGAAAACTCGGATCTTTATCGGAATACGATGACATTGAATGATCGCAATAAATGAGTGACATTTTCGTATCCATTAATTTGGAGCTATTTGAGAGAGCACGATAAATATGAACTTGTCCGAAAAATTAAGAAGGAATATTTCGGACAAGTTCGTATTTGTCGAATTCTCACTATATCTATATAGTATCTATATACAAGTAATACAGTTAAATCATTTACTTTAGTTTTGATTATAATTATATCACGGTTTCGTTTATATATAAATTGATTATCACTTATATATAAATTTTGCTAATATGTAATGGTATCTCAGGAGACATTTGTAAATAGTTGTGGATTTTATAGTAATTTTGATAGAAAGGTAGAGGTATGAAGCAAGGGCTTGAAGCTTATGTTCATCAGCATCATGGTATGCATAATAGAAAACAAAATTATCAAGGGAAGATATCCTCCAAAAGATTCTGGCCTGCCAGCGTTCTAGGTGAAATGAGCTTTCTACTCATTAAAATCCCCTCAGTGGTCATCCTCGGTACGTTGTCGCTATGGGATCTACATGAGCTGAAACCCAGTGGAGGAGTCCTCCAGCTCCATCGCTGTGCTGAATCAACTTGGACCACTCCGTGTTACCGTCCTCCCGGGTCCACTTTTACGACGACAAGAGCTGTCGCCCGTGAAGAAGAAGACCATAACCTAATCCCTATAAGTCCAGAACTACGTAGCTGATGATGGTGGATATACTAACTAGTGGTCGCCCTACAGTCGAAATTCGACTTTATTCCAGGGTTTAGACCATTGAATTCACAGATAATATGCAGCTCGTAACTTATTCGGTGTGTCCGTTCAGTCATCATTTATCACAGTTTTTTTTTTTCGTGGCGCACTTGGACTGGGTATGTCGGACTCGTAGCGACTAAAACCGCACTCTCTACTTTGCGGCCGGGGAGTGCGGTTAATTTGCGCATTCGTCACATCGCACCAATGGTTTTGGAGCGGGGCACCACTGCGGTCAGGGAGCTGAAAGCCCTGACAACCCGTGGAGACGCGCGCAGAGTACGTCACGTTACAGGCCGCTGCTGCGGCGACGCTGCAGGCCAATCATTTATCACAGTTACTTAACCGTTAATAAGCAACCGTATTATAACCACGAATATATGTACAGATGTAGTGAGAAATTATTTTCCTTCGGGAAAACTCGGATCTTTATCGGAATACGATGACACCCGAACTGAAAATGAATGACATTTGATATCCCTTAATATGGAGTACTGGTGAGATCTCTGGTGTTCCCAATATTCACATACGGAGCGGAAATTTGGACCTTCAAGAAGGCAGATAGATCTCGTATTGACGCATTTGAGATGTGGTGCTGGAGTCAATACATAGTCATAGTCACAAATGCGTTAATTCTCCGGGAAGTGGGTGTCACTGTCAGATTGTCAATGGTCTGTCTCCGTAGGGTTTTCGAATTCTTCGGTCACATAGGAAAACCGATACATTGGAAACACTCCTGGTCACGGGCACAGTACAGGGAAAACGACCAAGAGGGAGGAGTCCTATGCGTTGGACAGATCAAATTAGCACCAACACCAACAGGAGAGTCCACGAGGCATTTCACACCGCCAAAGACCGCAACAGGTGGAAAGCGATCATCCGCCACGTAATTCGTGGAGGTCACGACCCTCAGCAATGAGGAAAACGACGCAAGGAGGAGGAATATGGAGTAATTTGAGAGCACGATAATTACGAAATTTTCCGAAAAATTACGAAGGAAAATCTTTTCTCACTATATCTATATAATCTATATAGGCATGGTAGTTTTTTTATTGAGTTTATTGTTTATATGCATAATTTTAAGGATATATTAGCATTCTTCACTCCTTAATATAAACTATATGTGTGTGTATTTCATTCTCTTCTGTCCGTGCGATTTTCGTAAGAAATAGTACACAAAGTCAGTCAGTCAGTCAGTCACGAGTCATTTACAAGGTTCACGGGAACCTCGCAGGTACGGGCCTCGGGGTGTTACCCCATTACCCGGGTTATCAGCGCAGGGGGCGACTGCTCCCCTGGTCTTGGGTACCGTTTTGGAACGGATTTTTTAGGAATAACTATTTTTACGTCGGGGCTAATCCCTCAAGCGTCAGCCGCGAGTCTATCTTCTACGCCCTCCCGACCTCTCGGTCTCGATTGGGACGGAGGTCGAGAGGGAGGGCGAATATGTGGGCCTACGAGTTCAAAAGCTCCCTAGAATAGGGGAATTTGACCTACGGTGCACGTCGGGAGGACGCGCGTGTTGCGGGGCGAACCCGCGCAGGTGTTCATGCGGACCGATGTCCGCGCGGTCGAATAAGTTACGAGCTAGTCTCGTGACAAATTCGTGGATCGATTCGATGCCTAAATTGCGGTGTATTACGTCATTTCTGACGTTACGCCCCGCGTTTAGGATCATTCTAAGGGTGATATTTTGTTGTGCTTGGATGCGAGTCCTTGCACTATTACTAGTTAATCCGTACCACGCTGGAAGTACACAAAGTTTTTGCTTCACGTATTATTTATATTATTTTGTCAGACTGGTTGTCTATCTCAGTATCTCGTTGTGGTGCATATATTGTGTGTTCATAATTAATAAGGAAAGATTGTCCCAATAATGTTGGTTATTTATTGTCGTTATTAAAATAGGATCCTAATTACAGCTAAGTGTTGGTTTTACACGAGTTATGTAACAATAAATTATATTTTAATATGGACTTTGTTTCTTTTCTAATTTTTAACTTCCTTTTTTATAGCGATTTTAAAATTATGAGAAAAATTGCTTTAATATTAGACCAGCGTACCCAGCCCGCTTCGCCGGGCTAGATTTTGCTTTATTTTATTTAAACAATAAACTTACATCATTAAATATTTAATTTAACTCTCAATTCATTCTATTCTCTTCTCGAGCGGTTGAAGATCATTACCTACACCCATGTATGTATCAACAGCATCAGTAAACGGATACATTCGCGGCGCTATAACTTTTATTTATTTATTTATTCAATAAGATACACCAACAGCATTACACAAGCATACATTGTTGTAATAATCAAGTTTACAAACTAAGTCCTGTTGTGTATGCCAATTACAGGTGTACACAACATTCGCTATAAAGAAACGTAACGATTTTATTATTAATATAAAAATAAAATTACCTTGAATACCTTTAAATCCTAATAGTTCTTATCTTTAATATACTTCGGTATACTTCATTGTACTTCAATATACTCCATTGTACTTCAATATGGTTCATAATGACATAAATATACACTACGCATGTGTCAATATAAATTTGTGTTATAAAACAATAGAATATCATCATAGTAAATAAAAGCTGTCTTTAACAGTTCAAAAGAGGAGTGATCTGCGATCGTCACCAAACTTTACACGATTACTCGTCAGGTCAATCTGAAGATTCCCTGAAAGTTACATTGGCATCGGTCCAGCCGTTTCGGAACCTATATGGAACATACCCACACACTTTCTCTTTTATATATATAGATACAGTACCTAATAAACGTTTGAGATACGAGTACTACACCGCTCTAACAGTTTTCCCCACCTCAGACTAGACCCCAGTCTGTGTGCTTGTTTCCCGAGTTTTCGACGCCATTTTAATAAGTTGGGTTCGCGTTTTTTGCTATTTGTACTACAAAACATTAGTGGTAGTGACATTTCAATTCACTTCAAAGGGGATAATTGCTTTGTCATACGAGCAATTTTATAAAAGACTAAAGCTACGAAAAGAATTAAACACGTATGTCACGGCACCACTGTACATATATGTATATATATATAAGCTCTCACCCCATCCTCTTAACTTTAACGGGGTAGATAGAGACGCTTTTCAGCAAATTTTTTTTAAGTACCATATACCACTAACTTTTAGTGGCAAGTGATTTTTTGTTATGTTGATTATAACATCGATAGAACGGCAATTGATTGGCACAAGCTGACTGAAATTCGAACTCGCGAAAAATGAGAAAAAACAATATATTTAATGATGCGACTGGAATAGAGAAGGCAAGATACGGTGGGTATGAGGGTAATAATAAGAGAAAAAATTATATAGCAAACATAAGCGTCAGTAACAGATCGTTCTAGTCGGCAAAGTTTTTATTACCAAAGAGTCAGACTACATCGATAGTTAACCAGAATCTAGTAAAAGAGCCACTTTAAGGACCTAAATAGTCGCAAAAATGCAACAAAATGTATGAAAAAAGAGTCATATATAAGGGGAAGAGGCTATAGCGGCGTTGAAGTCTAGATAAACTCTAAAATGTCTAAAGTAATAGGCAACAGATACAGACACATATTTCTTTACGTGTTATTTTATTGATGCCTAAAAATAACTCTATCACGACATGTAACAGGGAATGCAAATGGAAAATTAATTCAACAACATTTCAAAATATATTTTTTTTATTTATGTAAACCATTTCTTTTCTTAATTATAATGCTAATATTTCTATAAGCCTCTGTGTCTTTTATATTTAAGCTGCAACATAAAAAAAAAACAATTCATCTATCATGTTTTGAAGGCCTAAAATGCCAGAATGATTATTTGTTATTCTTTCATAAATTTTCAGTTCTTATAATGATGTCGATAGTCCTGCCCATCCTCATTGCATGTACATTGGTATGTATATATATTGGTATAACACATTTGTTATTAACAATTAGTAAATAAACAACTTCCATTCGTTCTTCCTGCGTCTGTTGCTAACTTTGAAGTCGTGATTTTCTCTCACAATTTTGTTTCAAATATCTAGCAAACTAAGGTCTTTTTTATACTTTCTAAGCAAGTACTTGACTACGATCTCATCTGATGTTAAGTTGAAATGTGTCTGGCTGTGTTCTAGAGCCGTCTTTCTTTAGATTTACGGAGTAGATTACGGTTTAAGGCACAATGACAAAAGGATTGTAATAGTTAGGTTTCATAGTTAAATGCCAATTAATATACTTTGGCTTTAGGCCACGGTCAGTTGTAAGTCATTTTAAAATGATAAGAATGCCGGGATTTGTTCCTAATTATAATTACATCAAAAGAGATTTTCATCTAAGTTAAAAATTATAAAAAGAACTAGATTGAAAAATCACAAAGACGACAGACACCATTTTGAAACTAAACTCGTAAAATATAAAAAGTAGCCCCTTTAGTCAAGCGCAGTTAAGTTTTCAGCTTCATAAAATTGTTGTGCGATATTTTGCGCAGATAATATTTGATACAAACACTACGGTAGCCTAGTTAGGCTAAGGTTTCGTTTACAATCTGACGGTATGAGCTTGGAAGCCTAGCACCAACTTGTCCTAGTACTATTCATTCATTTATTGTTTTATTTATAAACTCTTTAATGTTCACACTTATTAAAAAGAAAACACAAAATACATAAACAATGGGCGGCCTTATCGCTAATAGCGATCTCTTCCAGACAACCTTTGGATGGAAAGAATTAAAAGAAGCGGCGGGAGTTTATAATAAGTAAAGATATACTTAAATACTAATAATAAATATTTACATACAACCAGACATACATATAATATAGATAATAAACTTAAACAATTTCAACAAGTTAAGAATGACCCTCAGAAAAGACTTGCATTTTGCAACACTTCTGTTTGGAATTATAAACTCGGAACAGCCTAAATGTCTGTACGAAAAGTTGAAATGGCGGAATGAAGATACTAGCTGTTTAATTAGAGCTAAAAACTACATTTTACAAATTTCGCAACACCGATCTGCTGCGTTCCGCGGCAGTTTCAGATACTTGGCCACCAAGTGTTGGAATAACTTGCCACCGCTCATAAGAGACAGTAAATCTGTAAAGGCATTTAAAAATAAATTAAAACACCTGATGTTAAAGTTACAAAAAGGTCCCCTTTATATCGGTGGCTTGTTTCCAATATTTTCAATATTTCATTATATAATATAAACTTTATACGTTTAATTATCATATTATTTATTTTATATGTATCATAATAGTATATATAAATGATGTTAGGTGGACTTGTCTAAGTAATACTTTTTAACTTTTATTTTGAAAGTATTTAGTACACATGAAGAGAGTTCTACAGACGGACAGCGCGTACGGTAAATGAGTTGCAGTAAAAGTTGGTGTCATGCGGAGATGTTTTTTTAACATGAGATTTTCTGATGATCGCAAATTCAACGAATTCGAACCATGAAAGTATTTGTAACGATCCTTTAGATAAGATGGATTTCACCTAATGTTTTGTTTTTCGGTATTTTATATATAAAAATAGAAGCATAGATGTGATATTGTCGCAAAATGTTAAGAATGTCATGGACTGAATACCGCACTAATCAGTCTAGTCTTTATATAAATATATATACGTAAGACTTACGTACTTCTATATACACCACTCTGACAAGATTAATGATTTACGTCTTAATATCAAATTTACTGAGGCTTAATTAAATTTAAGAAAATTGCTTCAGAGCCGAGTTGTGTAGGAACAAGATGTTTTGAAATATACTCTTGTAATAAAGTCCTTCGCCGCTTACACCTTGTTTTGGGGTAGGCCATTTAACATTTTTACGATGGCAATTTATTTAATGGACCCCAAACTTTGTAGTATTGTTAAACGTAGGGACAGAGTAATGAATGTTAAAACTGGAAAACCGCAAAATTATCAAAAAACTACCTTTTTTAAAGTAGAATTTCTTCATTTAAATTCATCACTGTTTGTAAGAGAGGAATGATATATGACAACGTTATGACTCACGTGAGCGGATTAGTATCCTTTAAAATTCTTAAATTGAATCTTGAACTCTTAAATGTTATTATTTAGTGGTTATTTGGAATATATAGTAAAGCATACAACAAATTTAAAAACATATAGTCATAATTAGAGTCATCACATTTAGAAATCGGTTGGCGTGATATTGATTTTTTTTATGACGAACTACACAGATTGGCCAGAGAGGCTGGCCTTGATTGCTTCACCGGATTGAGAGGTGGCACAGGTGGTCGCTTAGCCTGAACCTCTATTGCTAGTAACTCGACACAAGGGTCCCCCCGGTGAGGGGTAACCTCGGCTTGGACGATTACTATGTTACGCGTAAGCATTCCGATCCGAGGGTGCCCGAGAGGGCCGAACCACGACTTGGACAGCGTGATATTGAGTTATTCGGACCTTTGTCGCGCAATTACTTAATGCAAATTTAAGTGATTATCTCATAGATGCCATTGTCAGAACTAGACCGATATGGGACCACACTGAAAGCACCAGCTTTCGAATAAAAAATAATGATCAAAATCGTTTCACCCAGCGGAAAGTTATGAAGTGACAAACATAAAAAAAAACTTACAGACGAATTGAGACCCGCCTCCTTTTTGGAAGTCGGGTGAAAATCCGAAAAAATGCTAATTTATTGGTACAAACCATAGCGATTTTTGGGACAACCTTCGTGTTATTTGTCTTTATGACTAGCGTGCTCCTTGAAACTCTAAATACAGCGTTCTACATTCCTGAGATATAAACGTAGAAGTCATCTCATAGAACTGATTGAGCGTAAATTGTATTTAAATAGGAGATGCCATTATTTATTATATTTATTTACATTACATTTATAATATTAACATCCGCAACAGGAGAGATGTACACACACTTACCATGTTATATAATATAATTCATAACACTTGGTCTCCAGAATATCTTCGTGAGCGCTTTGTACTCAAACAGCTCGCGGCCGCGAGCCGCGAACTTTCTATAATAAATTTTTACATTCCCCGAATGTCACATGAATTTCTATGGCAATTCTTTTACCTGTACAGCTATACAACTATGGAATAGTTTGCCGATTGAGATTAGGGAGGTTTCGTCAACTAATGTCTTTAAATCGCGTGTATCTGAATACTTTCTACTCAAACAATGACAAATTGCAAACTGGTATATTTATTGTCGTTATATATATTCCATGTGTATGTATATTATTATATTTATATAGAAGTATCTATTTATGTATACGTAAATGTATATTTATTTATCTATATATTAGTTTTAAAACGCTATTTTTAGCGGCACTACCCTTAGCCCGCTCTTAACCACTAAAGGTTAGCTGGAAGAAAATGCTAAATAGCATTAAGTTCGCCTTTGTACATATTCTTTGGTGCAATAAAGGATTTATCTATCTATCTATCTAAAGTGATACTGTAAAACAATTGAAAGATATAATAAGGTAAAAAAACGATATACATCTGAGTAATTGATTTTCATGTTTAGATCCAATGACTGTTTATCTTGAATGATATCTATCTCAAGTATATAATAAGCATTTTATAGATTACATTATTAACATTATTGCGTTTCAATTTCAATATAAAACATCAAAAACTCATTTGAGTTCTCGTTTCACTTTCACGAGGCGGGTAGAATTGAAAAAGTTTTTAATAAACGTAATGTAATTCGAATTTCGAGCGGCCCATATCGTTCTACTTTTGTGCTTATCATTTATTTATTTTAGGTTATAATACAACGAAGATTAAAGCGTTCTTTATAACGAGTTCATTACAAGATATCGCTTTTGAGTTAAATGGTAAATTAACCTCATGAAAACCAATCACTTATAATCTAACTAATGAATCTATCATCGACACTTTCTGAATGGTTGACATTGTTTGCGATTGTTTCCTGACGTCTGCTATTCGTCACTGATATTTCATTATGAAACCAATCAATTCAGTCATATCAATTATCACTACAACGTTACCAAATACGTCAAATACTATAATATAACACACACGATTGGCGTGCCATTGGTATGACACCGATAAATTTCTTAGTTGCAATTTTAAGCGCTCATTTACCACGCGCTCGACGGTGAAGGAAAACATCGTGAGGAAACCTACGTGTCTTAGAAGAAATTCTAAGACATGTGAAGTCTGCCAATCTGCACTAGGGCAGCGTGGCGGACTATGTCCTTATACTCTCTTTACAGAGAAGGCCTGCGCCCAACAGTGGAACATATACACGGTGTCTTAGAATATAATGATAACTTTGTCCTTGGGAAAAGACCCTCTCATAAGGAGTCAGTCAAAGAAAAAGATTTTATCAAAAAATGGTCGATTTCATAGAGATTCTGAAATACTATCACGTGTGACATTTTATTTAGTTATTTTACAAAAGATAACTTAAATTAATGTATCGCTTAAGCATAGGTATAAGGAAAAATTACAGTTAATTGATTAAATTATGTTTTAGTGTCGTTTTTATCGTTACACAGAGATAGTAGTGACTTTTCTTCGTGGTGAAACCACATCCTTTTTGAAATAGTGATCGTTACATTCTGGGACATCCTGTATATAGACAACTCTACTACTAAGTACTAACTTTTTCTAGTAACTGCTCCCCTAGAAACGCAGTCTTAGGTAGAATTAAGGGATATTTAATTTAATCAATGTGAGAGTGATGATCTTTCATCGTTTTGGGGACTTCAAGACTACAGCTTCGATTAGCGATTTACTAAATTTCGGAAGTGATTATCTATCCCGATTATATCCCATATCGTCTATGTACTTTGTTATCTTAAAACATTTCCTGTTTTTAAAACAGAATGAAAATATTTGCACCGTCACGGCGGAAGGCCAGTGCGTGAAGCCAACTAGAAAGAACTTAGTCGCCGCTGATTTGAGACGCTTTTCGTTGGATCCGAAAATCAAAGTACACCGCGGGAAATCACGACGCTTGGTGGGTGTTTCTTTTCTCTTGTTGCAGATGTCTCTCGTGCTCCTACTTCTTTCTATCAGTCTATCTTCTTTTTGAAGTAAAGAAGAAGATATTGTCAGAATTAAACCAAATTAACAATACAATCCTCAAAATCGGTTCACCCAGTCCTAAGTTATAAGGTAACAAACAAAAAAAAACATCAAATCTCCTTTTTTGAAGTCGATTAAAATTAAAAAGTTATTTCATTTGTAGGTCCACGCGGAAGATTATTACTATGCACCGGGGAATGTGTCCCGTATTACGGTGTCCGGAATACAAGCTTATAGATCAGCTCTCACGCTGGACTGGTTGGCCGCCGAGGACTCGAGACAACGCGAGTTAGTGGCGGCATACGAGACGGAGCCGTCCGCGCCCGCAAGGGTCATCACAACGGAGTGCATAAATTATCCGCGCCCCTCGTCCGGGAAGGTTGGCAAATTAATGCTGGAACTTCTAAAGTGAGTTTCGTAACATGCTTTTCTAACCTTGAATTGCGCTTGCCAATTTCCCGTGTCTGTTTGCCATTTGCAGTGACGTTTCATTGGGTCAGATCATTTATCATTCCATCATTACCAAATACTTTTAATACGAAGAAAGCAAGTCGGAAGAACGAATTTTAAGACAGAAAAATTGACTACAAACGTCAATTAGATAAAACGTAGGACAAATCGTTCAACAGCGGCAAAAGCAGAAGAAGCAACAGCAGAAGTAGAAAAACAGCAACAGAACCAGTAGTAGTAGTAGTTGTTGTAGAAGTAGCACTACCGTAAGTAAGGAACGATTGTAAGTCGAATGCATAAGCACCAGACTATAGATAGATAGATAGATATAACTTTATTGTACACCAAAATCAAACAAAAGGCATTACATAAGTAAGGTTTTACAGTTTGTTGTACAATGGGCGACCTTATCGCTGAGAGCGATCTCTTCCAGGCAACCTGTGTATGGACAGGAAACATATGAACAAAACAGGACGATGGCGTTAGAAATACAAATAAGATAACAAATCTATACATATAATTAACAACCTACACTAAATATATATGTACGTAACATAAATAATTTATCATTAAATATACTAATACATAAAATATTCATATATCATAGTTCCGACGAAATCGATTGATAATGTTGCGCTTGCAAATTTATAAAAGCAGGTAGGGATTTAGCAAGCCGAATGTAATTTGGAAGGGCATTCCACAGTCTAGTAGCCCGCAATGTGAATGACTTCCCATAAAAGTTTGAGCAATGAGTAGGGGTTTTAAGTTTAAAGGTTTCAGAGGATCGTAAGGATAGAGGATCGGATAGGTGGATAAAATCAAAACGTTCTTTAAGGTAAATTGGAGTAGATGGAATGAAGAGGATGCTATAAAGAAGAGAAAGGATATGTGCATTTCGACGATAACAGATTGGTAACCACTTTAGCTTCTTGCGATATTCAGTAACGCAAGAAGCTAAAGTGGTCAGACTATCATTGTATTAAAGTTACAGCTTATGTATATGTCCGACTGTTAGGCACAGACTTTCTCTGTAAAGTAGCGTGGCGTAGTCCGCCACACTGCACTAGTGTGGATTGGCAGACTTCACGTGTCTTAGAAAATTTTCTAACACAAGTACGTTTCCTGGAGATATTTTCCTCCACCGCCGAGCGTGTGTTTTAAATGCTGATTTACAGCATTTAAGCCACCGGGGAACGAATTCGAGTTGCCAGCGTTCTAAGCAACTTGAGATAACCGCCCGGACAATGTTGTTATATTGAAGATTCATTGATGCATAAAAATTTATTTGCAGGAATCTAGAAGGAGATGACGGCATTTTGGTACCGGAATTAATTCAAGTGCTCGTACGCACAAAATTACTGGTGGAGACCTCCATGTTGGATTCGGAACCCGACCTTGAGTCACTGGTGAAGACTCCCATGATGATGATGGGAGAGCCCCACATAACGTTCCCGAGAATCCTGGCTATAGTGTGGATGCTGGTAACTGATACGACCACGTCGAGGGGTAACGGTTGGTGTCCTATTCATAGGGTGAGTAACGTAAATTAAATTACCATTTCTTAAACGTTGACAATTAATCTATTTTGAACATAAAAGGCGCTTTCTAAAGTCCACTGCGGCGTGAAACAAAACAATTATATTTACGATAAAAACAAAAATTGATTTCAAATCGAATCAAATACGAAATAAGCAGTCGCTTTTTACATACGAAGTGTCTTAATTATATTACGAAGTTCTGCCGCCTGTATTGTCTTTCTTCTTCCACAATCGTGCTCGTTGTCGTTAAAGGAACTGTGTGCCAAGTCTTGGTTTTTTTTTATTCAAAATAGGCTCACGTTTCAAGCCTACGATGGAACACGTGAGCCTATAAGGTGTCTGTTCATATTGAACTTTTGGACAAGGTGTCCAGATTGTACCCCTATGGAAAGACTGATCGGATTGTCATAAACCTACCAATATCTCAATCGACAAGCTTTTTTTAAGAGTGCCCTCGTATGTTATGACAATAAAAATAAACATAAAAAACTAAACTTTTGCAAACAGACATCCACCTCATACAAATACACAAGTATTCAAATCACCGACGACTATAATAAAGTATTTAATATTAAGAATTATGAAAACAATTGAAAATCCTGTCGTTGGAAGTACATAGTCGGGTTATAAATTTTGTCTAAAACTTTTAATGTGATACTCTTTTTGATAATTGTTTAAAAATTATATATGAAATGAAAGGTAATTAAATGCACAATCCAAATTTATTTACAGTATTCATAATGCCCACCCCATTTTGAATACATGCCCGTAATCGACGGGGCCAGTCATCGATCGCAGCACGCACCACATTCATGTCTATTTCTGCTGCTGCTCTCACTAGAGATGCTCAGATTTCGTTGAATTCGCACATCTGTTTAAAGTAGCAGCAGTCCTAACTGTGCTTCTCTTACGATCTTCGAGGATTTTGGACACCTGATCTTTATTTGACGTCGGTTAAAAAGTCAACAGTATACACGTCGGATGGCAGTCGAAGTTCTTATTGATAAAGGAAACCTTCCACAGGTCAATAAGTATCTGATATCAACGAAAACGGCAGATATTGCGAAACACCTACGAGTCCTGGAGCCAGTGGTGGCGCGCGCCAGGTTCATCATGGAGGAGTTCATCCAGAACGTGACTCCACTCAACATGCTTCAAAAGCACACCGCCGGACCGAAGGCAAAATATCTGTGCATATTAAATATATACTCAAATTTATTTAGGCTTGTTTGAGACGATTTTTTTGAAGTAAAACTTCTTTACGCACGCTTACCGTAGGGATTAACCTGGCGAAAGCGTTACGCAAAGTGTCGGGCGAGGCGTAGGAAACTTGAGAGAGTTATGTTTCATAAATCTCAAACACAGTGCAAGCCTATTGTCTGTATCACACTGCAGCAGGAAGAGAGAGCAGTGCGCGCGCATATTTTATATTTATATTTTCACTCATAGTTAGTTACGTTATATATAGTGACAGTCAAAAAATAAATACACAATTATTTCTAGATCAAGCAATCATCACCTCTCGAGAGCGGCGAGATATTAGCCAAACTGCCTCGCTCTAGCGGAGAGAAAATGGTAAGGAAACATTTAACTGTTATCTGTAAAAAAAGTTAAAGGTACAGTCTTTATATCGCCTATATAGCTTATGTACATGTCCCACTGTTGGGCTCAGGCCTTCTCTGTCCACCACGTGGCCCTAGTATAAATGGACAGACTTCACATGCCGTAGAAACTTTTCTAGTAAATGTAGGTTTCTTCACGATATTTCTATCACAACCAAGCGCACTTAAAATTGCAAAAAAAAAACAAATTAATTGGTCACGTAAACAATGTAAAGACGAATTATGAACCTGTTTTTGAAATCGGTTAATAAAACCGACGATTTGTCTTTCGTTATCTTTGGGTATTACACTAACAATTTAATATATTTTTTTACAAAACACATGTATTAAAATCTTCGTTGTGTTTGTTGTAAAACAGTTTGTGTTTTATTATTCTAACTAAATATTACCTAAATGTGTTTTAATATATTGCAATTGTTCTCGAAAAGCCGGAGGAGCAAGATCAGCCGGACATGCCAAATATGGAGACAGAATACACTACCTCCTCAGTTCTGGACCAGGCCCGGCAGGTTGGAAATGCCCAGGATACTGTTATTGCCACCGCTAAGGGTGGTGCCGTTTCTTTGCGAGCATTTGTGCCTATTTGGGTTGGGATTTGCGCGTTATTCTGATGCTTTCTTGTTTTTTTTATAAATTTCATACTGCAAAATGTCTTTTTTTTTTTCTCTTTATTTTTTAATTTACAAACAAATGAGAAAGAAAAAGTTCTCACTTTCCTTTAACCCTAGTTGGGTAGACGGAGACGACAATCATCTTCTCTATGGTTCTGAGCCCAAAACTCTACGCACAAATATTGTGATTTTTTTTATGTAAGACACTATAACGTTTTTTTATATGATGAACTACACAGATTGGCCAGAGAAGCTGGCCTTGACTGCTTTACCGGATTGAGAGGTGGCATAGCTCTTAGGTCGCTTAACCTGAACCTCTATCGCAAGTAACTCGACACAAGGTTCTCTCCGGTGAGGGGTAACTTCGGCTTACTATGTTACGCGTAAGCATTCCGATCCGAGGGCGCCCGAGAGGCCCGAACCACGACTCGGTCGGTTGCTATTTCACGGATAAATATCGCTATTGCAGTGTTAAATGGCACACACAATGACATAACTGGATCTAAGTCTTGAAGGTGTCATTAAGAAAACAGATAAAATATCTATTTTTATCTGTTTCGTTAATGACTTGCCAGATTGTCAAAGTGACACAATCATTGGTAGACTTCTGTCCAAAAATATTTGGCATGTCACATTGTTAACATTTTTGTATAGTTTTTATTATAAACCGATCAAATTTTTAAATTATAATGTTGATATCATGAGTAAAATAAAATTACCGCAATGGGGTTATGTTCCTATGTTTTATTGTTTTGTTTACTAAACTTGGTAAGTGTGAATCAATTTTAATTTAAAGGCATAGTTTAAGTTAAAGTTAGCCTTTATATATTGATATATGTGTCCCACTGTTGGGCGCAGGCCTTCTGTGTAAAGAGAGTATAGGGGAATAGTCCGCCACGCGGCCTTAGTGCGGGTTGGCAGACTTCACATGCCTTAGAAAACATTTCTAAGACATGTAGGATTCCTCACGATGTTTTCCTTCACCACCGAGCGCGTGGTAAATCAGCACATAAAATTGCAACAGCAAATTTATTGGTGCTACCACCGGGGATCGAATTTGGGTTGCTAGCGTACAGTGCAAGAGGCTACCGCCCGGACACTGAGCTACCACGGCTGTTCATTTAAAGGCTCGGAATGGAATAAATTAAAAATTAACAAAGTTAGCAAAAGTCCAATTACTTTAAAGACAGACCTATTATTTGTTTTTAAATAAATACGGTTTTTGGAAAGCTTTAAAATTGTGACCGTACCATAGTTTAATTATAAAGTGTTCAATATGATTGCGTAAATATTTCGCGGTAACATGGTAGACAGTAAAGCGATTATCTTTAACCGACTTTAAAAAAGGAGGAGGCTTTCTCAATTCTTCTGTTTTTTTTTATGTTTGTAGAACTCTGGACTAGGCGAACCGATTTTGATGGTTCTTTTTTTATTTGGAAACTGATGCTTCCCGTGTAGTGTCATATCAATTTTATTCCATTTGAAGACTGTTTTTGTTTTCACTAGTTATATTCTTGTTGTTTTCTCCGCACACGGGTAGGAAATAAGAAAACCAGACGTAAAATTTCATTTTCAGAATACATCCAATGGCTTGGGTTTAGTGCCTGTGGAACGCGATGTTTACCCGTTCGGAGACAAAGGCACATACAAATTGACAAAGAGACAGGATGATATGGAAGAGATATGCAGTCGCGTCAAGTCTACCCCCAAAGATATAGTGAGGCGTGTTTATGCGATACTACCCTAGTAAGTTGATGATTTTCACGATAGAAGTTCTTCTAAGTGTGTTGTCGATTTCAAAGGTCCAGTTCTTTAAGCTGGTGTCTCGACTGCCACCTAAAATTATTTTTTTTATTTTCTAATAACCTTCTTGTAAGTGCCGCCACTTACAAGCAATTCTCAACTAAATTCCTTCGCGTCATCCGGAGACCCCTACAGGCACACAAAACGTCCATTCGAGACCTTGGATGTTGCAATTGAAATTGTAAAATTGAAGAGCCGCGGTAGCTAACTTTCCGTACTTTTCAGTTTTGACAAAGACCACGCGAATACAGCCTTTTTGCATAAGTACCGGGCAACTGTTCACGGCATGTCGGAGGGCGAGGATCTATTGGACAGGGAAGCTGCCCTCTACGCCTCGATACTCACACCCCTGGTCTTCCTGCAGCAGTACAGAGACACTTGGTGCTTGTTAGAACGAGTGAGTCATACGTTGAGCTTAATAAATACATTGCAGTTACTTTGAGACGTGATAACTCAGTCAGCGGTCAAGTTCCGCACTACGTTACCAGTCCGAGTTCAATCTGCGGTACTGGGGTCAGTGGAATTGCTTGTTGACATTATTAATGCTGATTCAGCATGCTCTCGGCGCTAAAGAGATGAGATAAGTTGCATGGTCGTTTGCCTTTTACTCTAATAATAGGCGTTTAGGGTACGGTCTGTGACACGTAACGTCGTAGGTTCGAATCCACCAAACTATTGACATGAACCATCTCCTAGCACAAGCTTAAACTTACTTTAGCTCCACCCCATAGATGCTAGGAGCGTTGCTGGAGTTTCTTCGGCCACTTCTTCTCTCAGCGCCAACGCTTCCCGAAGTGGCACTCAAAATTAGTTTAGCTTTTCGAATGTCCCTTAGATTATCCGTGAAATAGCTACCGACCGAGTCGTGGATCGGCCCTCTCGGGCGCCCTCGGATCGGAATGCTTGCGCGTAACATAGTAACCGTCCAAGCCGAGGTTACCCCCCACCGGGGGGTCCCTTGTGTCGAGTTACTAGCGATAGAGGTTCAGGCTAAGCAACCTAAGAGCTATGCCGCCTCTCAATCCGGTGAAGCAGTTAAGGCCAGCTTCTCTGGCCAATCTGTGTAGATCGTCATTAAAAAAATAGTTGAAATGTTTAACAAGAATGTTAGTAATATTTCTGAAAAAACATATTTAAAAAAAGGTCTTATTCTGTCCCCTTTACTCCCACATGTGATGGGTATAATAAATGCTAAGGATATAATCTAATTCTAAATAAATAATAAAAAAATTGTATTCTATTTATATTTCGCCTGTTAATTCTTGTGTCTTCGTAAACTCTGTTTGTGTGTGTTTTTTTAATATGAATCTATGATCATAGTTCCATCGCGCTGTGCGTCTTTATCAAATCTCTCATCCGACTGAGAAGAGATCAGCCTTGAAGCTGTTGCAGAACTTCAGGGCGGTGAACCACAAGGTATACCTTATACAGGCACACTTATCTTTACTTTTGTACAATTTTGGTTAAATAAATAAGCTCCCAATTTGTAACCAGATATTGAACCGATAGAGCTGATGCTCTGTTGCATGTGTGGCTTACCAAATGATCGGATATAGAACGCATATGTAAGTTTGTATATCTGCGGTCTCTTCGGTGATCGTGACATTTCGAAAAAGCTACAGGAGAGTTAGCTGAGATGGAATGACCACATACTTTGGTAGCCTAAGGATATCGTTGGGAACCTGCGTCTGTTCGTCGAGAATTTTGAAGGAACAAAAACGCGCTGGCTGTATGTCATACACGAGGATATGACCTTCGACAATGTAACTGAAGACGAGAAATGGAGAACGAGATCAAAGTAAGACGACCCTGGTTCGAGCTATTCAGATAGGAGGATAGATATGACTAGGAAAAAGAGCTCACGTAACGCAAGTTTTCATAGTCATATAGTTTTTAATTAAATTTTTTCTGTAGGTCCGATCTTTCATCATGGAGCTACCTGGACGCAGAGTCGTCACGCGCACCTCCGCGCCCATTGATAGTGAGGAAGAGGAAATCCACGATAAGAAAGACATCAAATACTTAAAGGAATTGATTAAAAATCTTGGTTGAATTCATTCTGGGTTTTATTTTTATGAATAAACTTGATCAGCAAGGCGGCCTCTACTGTTTCACCGGGTTTTCAGGTGTCACAGCTCCTAGGCCGCTTAGTCTGAACCTTTTTAGGGAGTAACTAGGCGCAAGGGCCCTTAAGGGGAGACCTCAGCTTGGGCGGTTAACCGACTTTTGCTACAGAATCCCGATCCGAGAGCGCACGAGAGGGCCAAACCACAACTTGAGCGGTACCTTTTAGTGGAAAATATCATTCAATAGCTATTAAGTAGCTTTAAGTGCCTCTTCGGGAAGCATTGGTGCTGGGAAAACATGTGACCACAGAAACTGGCAACGCTTCTGATATCTAATCGGTAGTTTGTGGTTTTAAAGGGTTTTCACTGATATAATTGAATTTTATCATATTGCAAATTCCTATTATATATATGTCACGGTGCCAGGAATGGAAGACAAGACCTCACGTACTATGAACGGCCGGCACTAAGCTGCCACGACTAGAAAACCATTATACATCTCGTTATTAAATCACATGCTTCGCCGGGTTTCAATCGGATCACAGATAGTTAGGGACCGAAGAAATTTACTAAGAGCTTCTTATTAAACTGTTTAACATTCTACGAACTACGTAGCAATTTTGATGGACTAAGTATTTTAATTTGTGCTGTCTATGTAGCATGGTTTACGGCGTAGAACCATTCTGACCACTTAATTGCCTAAATACGTACTCAATACATTTTAATAATGCTTATCAAATGTACACGAATATTACACAGTCAATTAAACTAATTTTACGGATTTGATCACGGCTTAGACTTATTTTGAATTGTCGAGGATTTTAATATTTAACAGCGGGGGAGGCGGAAGGGGACTGAACCATCATAGTTTCCTATCCCACCCTAATAAAATGCCGATATCGATATTTCGACAGCTATTTACATCTATAATTATACATACGTTTTTTTTTACCTTTACCAATGAAAGGTAAAAAAAAAAGAAAAAAAATAGCGCGGGGACTCATGGGCGGGGACGGGATCATTTAACATTTTCATCTTAGACGTAAGAAATGAGTGTGTGTGTTTTAAAAAAGACTTGGCTTAAAGGTCTTGTTCCCAAGCCATAAAATATTCATCATCATCATCATTGGTAAATGTCAAGTTGTATTTGGATGGTTTGTTCGGTTGACACAATTGGTATCAAGAGACTTAAATTTGATAAATTATAGAATTATGTTTTTCGAAAAAAATCTATAATTTTTTCTGTATTAATGTTTCTTCATAATAATAAAAACATAATTAAGAATTGCTAATGTTTGTTCAATAAATAGATTTGAACAAATGCATTTTCTAAGTCGGGGCAAATCACATTTCCAACACAAAGTAAAATCCATTTTACGTTCGAGAAAGTACAAGAAACTCCATCCATCTTGATTGCAATTCATTTTACGAACCGAGCGGGATTGCACTGAGATTTAATTTGTTCAATGGATTAAGGCATTAAGAGATTTGATTGGTTAAGACGAAGAATGCGGCGACGCTTCCATTCACTTATAACAAAAAGTTGATTTTAAATGTGAATTCTTGAAAAGGAACATTCTAGAAGCAGCGCCCAATTCTTTAAGCAGGCATCTCGACGGTTTTTCGAGACTGCCACCAAACATTCTAACAAACTTCTTGTAAGTGCCACCACTTATAAGCCTTCCTATACTAAATTCAGTCGCTTCGCCCGGAGGCCGAGACACGTTCTTGACGATCCGGACGCGATAACCATTACACAGGCTAGATCTTTACAAATCCACAAAGCGACACCCCTTAGATGCTAGGAGCGTTGCTGGAGTTTCTTCGGCCACTTCTTCTCCCAGCGCCAACGCTTCCCGAAGTGGCACTCAAAGTTAGTTTAGCTTTTCGAATGTCCCTTAGATTATCCGTGAAATAGCTACAGACCGAGTCGTGGTTCGACCCTCTCGGGCGCCCTCGGATCGGAATGCTTACGCGTAACATAGTAACCGTCCAAGCCGAGGCCCTCACCGGGGGGGACCCTTGTGTCGAGTTGCTAGCGATAGAGGTTCAGGCTAAGCGACCTAAGAGCTACCTCTCAATGAATGGCCGACGAAGCAGTCAAGGCCAGCTTCTCTGGCCAATCTGTGTAGTTCGTCATTAAAAAAAAATCTAGAAGCAGTGGTTTATTATGGTTATATGTTCGACTTTACGATTATATAGTCTACGGTTTATATGTATTTCTCGGTTTCTTACATGCAAAAAATATTTCTTGCACGGTGTACTTCTCGCGGCTGAAGGTCTGGTAATCTGTCTGACAGGGCAACCTAGTGCATCTATCGTTCTCTCACAAAGGAGACTTAAATAAAGTTACATGATGTAATTCAATATGTAACTTTTGTGAAAGTGAAATAAAACTATTATAAGTCAAATTTATCTAATATTCAATTTTGTCAGAAGTCGGTCGTAAGTTTTTCAATAAACAGGTGTGTTTATATAATATTATATCAAGAATAACAACTGTATGGCGATTGGCTCACCACATGTTCCATATGAACTGCTCTTCTTTCAATCTTTTTTTTATAATTTTTAAGCAAGTGCTTGACTACGATCCCATCTGATGTTAAGTGGAAATGCAGTCCTGGATGTTAAGGTGCACTAGCTTAGTAAATGCCTATTCACTCTACTCTTGAAAATACACACATTGTAAATGGAAGGAAAGACAGACGCGGGTAAACTATTATTGAAGCGTCAATAGCCTAATGGTTTAGGTTACGGCCTGCGAATCGTAAGGTAGTGGGTTCGAATCCACCATTCGACTATTTAGATGATTCACTTGCCGTGAACCATGTCCTAGTACAATCCTAAGCTTAGTTGGAATGGTTAACAAGATTGTTAGTAATATTTATCAAAAAAAAAAGAAATATTGCTAGCTTTCTTTTTTAAAAAAAAATCTTTGTAGGGCGGACGCCGCTTTTGATGGACCTGATTAGGTTCCATAAGGGTCAAATACATTTTACAAATACACATCATACATACACACCTTCAAAAAAGGTGCCTAATCTTTCTGATCGGAGATTTCCTTCGGGCCAAAAAAACTTTTTTGAAGTTGTCCTCGTTCTAATTTTAAAACACTGTGTAACATGATACTGTAAATTCTTTTCACTTTTATTATTTTAATGTGATAATATTACATTAAAATAATAAAAATAATACATCTATTATACAATTTACAAGTTTACAAGTAATGATGTATAACTTCAAATATAAAACTACAATACAGTATTAAAAATCTCTGGTGTATTTTCATTCGGAAAATTTAATTTGGTCGGGTCGTAAATTCGGCGAACTACTTCGTGATATACGGCCGGGTTAAATCCCTAACAAAATTAAAGGGTTACTTACGAGGCGCACAGGAGGCTGAATATTAAGCTTACATGATTTAACACCTTGTAAAGTTCGCAGCCAGTCTGGGCCGCGATAAATAAACATCCGCATTACGTGGAACTAGCAACCTGCTGTATATATCAAGCTGTCCTAACTCTAGATTTATTAATCAACAAAAACTTACAGACCAGTTATTATTATTTTTTTTTAAAGTTTAAGTTTTTATAATATTTCAGCCCTGTAGTTCTGGGTTCTCAAGAATGAGACTACGGTATCCCCTGCCTGTCGTAGAAGGCGACTAAAAGGGAACTCGAGTTTACTGGGCGACAAGGGCCTTTGCCGTCCGACAAAGTGGACCCGGGAAGAAGACGACATCATCAGCCCCGTCGCCTTGTACTGCGAGGGCACAGAGGCGAGGTATCATTTACAACATATGGATTTCTCATGGATGCCAGTGTAGAACTGGACCAAATTTCAATTAAAAATCATCGGTCCACTCAATCGAAAGTTTAAGTTACAAACATAAAACAATATATATATATGTTCCACTGTTGGGCACAGGCCTTCTCTATAACGAGAGTAAGGGTATATCCGCGGCCCTATTGTAGATTGCTTTAAGACACGTAAGTACATTCGTGAGCAAAAATTAAGGGTCGGTTAAGAAAGTTTGAATATGTCGGAAGATATAGACGCTAGCTAACTGATTAAATTGTGCATGGTAGACAATTAAATATGCTTAATCCAATCCAATATTCCAATCCATAATTTATTGTCGCATGGAGGCAACACTAAGTACTAAAATTTAAATAAAGATAAAATTTAATGAAAAATACTGTATTATCCAAGATTACGTAAGATATTTATTTTTCGTTTAAGTTTATGTTTTTAATGAAATATGAATAAATCAATAAAAATATTTTATTTTATTTAAAGAATATTTAATTGTCTATCACGCACAATTTATTTCAGGTAGCTATCGTCTTTATCTTCCGAGATATTCAAACTTTCTTAACCGACAATTTATTTTTTCTCACCGCTATATCTTCACGATGAAGGCGCATCTCTGGTAATTAATAAAACAAGTGAAACAAAGCGATAGGACACATCTTTATTGACAATCTTATTATAATTAAAATAATCAAATCCGTAATGAAAAGCCGAGTCGTTTGTTTGTATTAAAATGTATATTTATATAAACACAAAAATAATAAACTAGAGTATATCCGTTGCATACAAAATACTAAAAACATATATAACAATGAGTACAGACGAATTGTCTTTTGTATAAGCGAGTGACGCTGTTGTGTGAGTTTTATATATATATAATATATATGTGAGCATGTTAAGGGCTGTATTCACGAGTCCAAGTCCTGTCAAACATGATCGTGTCCAAATCGCCGAGAACCAGTCTCCGAGCGTATTCATCACGTCATGCTCGGCCGGAATGCCTGCGAATACAGCTGTCCCAATCTGATCTGAACAATGGTCTTTAGTCTACGGTGGTGGCTCTGATGAGCTCTACCTTCGCGGAAGCAGCAGCGTTGACCACGTTACCGTTGTTAGCGACTGCACTCAGGAGCTGAAATTTAAAGAGAAGAATATAATTCTGTTTGCTTTATAATTGTTATAGTTGTGACTTAGAATACGGAAAGGCATGTTCAGCCCTGTAATTCTGGGCTCGTTGAACAGGGCTACGGTATCCCCTCCTTGTCGTAAAAGGCGACCAAAAGAGGTCTCGGGTTCACTTGGCGACAAGGATAGGGGCCTTTCGTCGTCCGCTGAAGTGGACCCGGGAAGAAGGCGACATCGGCTGACCCGTGTCGCCTTGCACTGCGAGGGCACAGGGAGGGATTAACCTCCCTTCCTTCCCTTGGACGTGCTCTCCGAGAGCACAGTGGGTAAGAACCACAAATAACTCCGCTTTTCCCCAGGAGGCGGGGTATTCTATCTCTCTTTGTAAATGAAGGAATTTATATGTTTCAATTTCCTCGTAATCCATTTTCAAAAAGCCGTTTAATAATTTTTTTGCAATAAAATTGTGATAGGTTTGCTATATTTGATAATTTATTTACTTAATTATGCAATTTATTGTTGCCGGCACCGGGGATCGAACTTGGGTTGCTACAACTTGAGCTGACCACCAGGACACTGAGCTATCACAAACCAAAACTGTTGTTGCAACCATACCATAACCAAATTTGTTGTTGTAATTTTATGCGCTGATTTACCACGCGCTCGGCAGTGAAGGAAAACATCGTGAGGAAACCTGCATGCCTTAGAAAAAAAATTCTAAGGCATGTGAAGTCTGCCAATCCGCACTAGGGCCGAGTGGCGGACTATGCCCTTTTACTCTCTTTACAGAGAAGGCCTACGTCCAACAGTGGGACATATATATTATGTATATATGAAGGCTGTAACTTTTAACTTATTGCATATTGCCGCCTTAGCCCCCATAGTGAAAATCTTTCAGTTATATAACCCTCAGGATGCTTTAAAAGACTTACGTTAATCAGAGAGCCGTAAGCGGACTCGATGATCCTCGTGACTGGTGGCAAGGAGGCGGCTGTGACGGCGGCTCCAACATTGTTGCTTCGGATGTTGAAGGCGTTGTACAATCTCTTGGCTGCGCAATATTCTTCGTTGCACAAACTGGGAGGGTATTTCATAATTATTTTATAAAATTTCATATAATGTTTTTTAACTATCGACACATAGACACAATACACGTAAGCCATACACGCACATTCAGGTTCCACATAATGCTAACTGCATGTCAACCTACTAGTTTATGTTCATAGATCATAATTTAAAACACAAGTGAATAATACATTTGTTTAGTTAATAGTTGTGGCAGATATAGTTACAGTTGAAGTTGAACCATTAATCATCTTGTACGGTAGAGTGAAAGAAATCATTAATATCAATAACAATGTAAAATCCAGTTTAGTGGCGCGAGGGGATTGGTTGTAAAGATAAATGGAGCTACGGCAACTTATGGAGCGCGATTAAAGCGGCATCCGTTTTCATCTGTTGCAATTATTTATATAGGTTTTTTAAATCTACTACCAGTAGTTACTTATGTATCTAAATAAAATCCATCAAAATTGACGTCTACCTAGCAAGAATGTAACAGTCTGCTTTACATAGCTTATTAGGAGTTATATGTTTCATGTGGTGACCCAACCGTCATATTAATATATATCACGGTGGGGTCACCACGTGATGACCACCAGCATGTAGGTCTGATGCCAACAAAAACTATTAAGAACTAATTGAAACCAAACCCTATTACCCAAACAAAAGAGCTGAAAATCTGTTCACAAATAAAGTGCAAAAATATTATAAAAAATAAACCACGCCGAATTGGTTATATCCTCCTAAAAATTACTAAAGTTACAGCTTTTATATAATATATATGTCCCACTGTTGGGCGCAGGCCTTCTCTGTAAAGAGAGTATAAGGGCATAGTCCGACTTCTGGCCCTAGTGCGGATTGGTAGACTTCACATGCCTTAGAAAATTTTTCTAAAACATGTAGGTTTCCTCACGGAGTTTTCCTTCACCGCCGAGCGTGGTAAATCAGCACATAAACTTGCAACAGCAAATTTATTGATTGCGGCACCGGAGATCGGACTCGGATTGCTAACGTACTATGCAATTTGAAATACACTGCTGTGAAATATTACTTATTGGTTGTGAATTAAATCCCCGCCCGTTGTTACTTATGAACGTAAGTAGAACGTAATGGTCAAGTTACTGTTTGTGATATAAACAAGATATAATCACATACCTGGCTTGGAATGGATCGCACTGGGATAAAATAGAGTCCCAAACAGCCTCGAAGTTGTAGCTCCTGCCACCTCCGACGCAGTTGCCTCGATTTCCACTCTGAAGGCAGAATTATTAAATATTTATATGTAGTAGAACAATTGTTTGTCGAACTTCAAGGTAGATACCAAAAAATTCGAGATATAAAGTTGTTCGACTTTGAAAGATTTCGAATTCTACAAAAGATTCTATCTAATCTAAAGTGGTAGGTTAGGTAAAAAAAATCCATGTAATTTTTTGATATGAGCATTTTACTGAAAACTGTGAACAAAATCAGACCTTGTACGACATTTTTAAGTACTATAATTACTTCTACTTCTTAAAGTCCCTCTCCGATTAGCGAAGGTTGGCAGTCAGTTCACCGCAATTCCGGTCCACTCTCTCATGTTCCGCAGCCATGACTTTTTACGACCAACACTTCTTTTGCCAATGACTTTGCCCATCAAAATAAGTTGAAGAAGGTCATATCTCTCGTACCTAAGCACGTGACCGTTATACCGATATACGACACAGTTTGCGCTTCTCGTTGACTCGTCGTAGAACCTCCTCATTTGTCACTTTTGAAGTCCATCCAATAGCCAACATGCGCCTATAAGCCCACATCTCGAACGCTTAAATACGTTTCCCAAGGTCGTTCTTCAAAGTCCTTAAGACTTTCCGCTTACGGCCTAATGTTACGGCAGCAAAAGACTTATAACGACTAATAGGCTACTTTTGTGATATTTTTAATTGGAAGCATAAATTACTACGATATCGATCACAAGTACAATTAAAAGCAGACATATTACAATAATATAAAAATAATAGACGACTATTCCTTACATTTTGAACGAAAATCATAAGTCATCAGATACCAAACCTATTGTTTTTTTAAATTATGAACTACACAGATTGGCCAGAGAAGCTGGCGTTGACTGCTTCACCGGATTGAGAGGTGGCATAGCTCTTAAGTCGCTTAACCTGAACCTCTATTGCTAGTAACTCGACGCAAGGGTCCCCCCGGAAAGGGGTAACCGCGGCTTGGGCGGTTAACCTATTGATGACCTTTCCATTGTCGTCATACTTTAATAAATAGCCATAAAAGGCTAAAATAAAATTTATGTAAAGCACCAAATATAAATCTTTTTCAAAACTCTCTATTATCAAACTCGTTTCTAATCTTTTCACGTCTACCGAATTGCTCAATGATCTATAATGTAATTTACGTATTAAAGAATAATCGAATAGAGAAAAATACTATGTACATTTTTTTATAGGTTATAAAATAGCGGTTGACTACGATTCCACCTGATGTTAAGTGGTGATATCATTGAAAGATAGATACGCGCACATATTAGTACTTACCGCGTAGCGAATAGAGTTGGGGTTCAAGATGAGTTTCACGATGGCGTCGATATTGCTGACCAAGGTCTGGATGAAATTGAGGAGGGCTGTGCGGATGGCAGCTTTGTTGCCACTGTTGTACGCGTCCACTAGCTGGAAATATAACAAGTGATTTCTTGTAGCAAATAAAAAATAGCAAAAAAGTTCGACAGTTGTTACTTATTTGGTGGGAATTTACGCAGCATGACCAACTTATCTTCTATTTCTTGGGATAGGTGGATCAATAGGTCAGCCCTGTAGTTCTGGGCTCGTAGAATAAGGCTACGGTATCCCCTTACTGTCGTAGAAGGCGACTAAAGGTGCCTCGGGTTCACTGGGTGACAAGGGCCTTTGTCGTCGTCTAAAGTGGATCCAGGAAGAAGGCGGCTGGCACGTGTCGCCTTGCACTGCGAGGGCACAGGGAGCAGGAATTAACCTCCCCGGGACGAGCTCTCCGAGAGTAAAGAGCAGAGGGGCTCCGCTGCGTTCTATTGGAGATCCCGGAGCCCCTCACCATGAACCGAGGAAGGGCCACCGGAGGGGGATTGGTGAGTAAAACCCCACATAACACCCTTCAAGAAGACGGGGTATCTTCTTGAAGATTTCCCCCCGTGAACAAAAAATGTGGATCAATAGGTAGGTGGACATTCTACTGATTTTATAGTCATCATATGGCAAATTGTCTATTTGCTTAATTTTCTTCTTAGCTTATTCTTCTGTAAGATTGTAGGAAGTCACATCCCTGCGTAAGATATCCAGCTATTTCAATAAGTACACGTCCGCATTGCCGTGATCCAGATTTATAAGTTTAATAACTTGTTTAATACTTAACAAAACATGAAAATAGGACATTCCCTATGGACTTGAAGTAGCAACACATAAAATAAATAATGTAGAAGGAAACACTTACTGAGGAAGAGGCGCAGGCGTCACCAGGGATGCCATAAATAAGTTCTCCAATGATAGCAAGCACTTGACCGACGGCCAAAGCCTGACTTCTTTGGTCAGGCTGGTTCGCCAGGTCGGTGAGGATCTGGCGTATGGTCAGGATGTAGATGTTATACTCGCCGCCATCAGTTAGGATGTCAAGGCTGTTCTCGATTAAAGAGCTGAGAAGAAAATACCAAATATAAAACAGAACTATTCGCGTCTCCTATATTTGATCCTATAAAGTTTCAGCCTTTATAGATGTACCATCAGCACATAAAATTACAACAGCAAATTTATTGGTGCCGGCACTCGGGATCGAATTTGGTGCTAGCGTGCTACATGCAGTTTGAGGCGACCACCCGAACACTTCGCCATACAACGTGGCAATGCTACCAGGTTTTTGGGCACGCTGCCAAGCGACGACGGTTGGCATAGTATATTTTTTGTAAATATTTAGTAAAATACGTATTATATTATAAATATTTCTCTTTTTAGTTAGTATCGTGTTTTATCTTAAATGTATAGTTTAGTAATATTATAAAATTAAATAGTATCTATTATACTAGATTGTTTTTATTTAATTACGAGTGACTGCTATACCGGATTGAGAGGTGTCATAGGTCTTAGATCGCTTAGCCTGAACCTTTATTGTTAGTAGCTCGACACAAGGGTCCCCCGGTGGGGGGTAACCTTGGCTTGAACGGTAACTATGTTACGCGTAAGCATTCCGATCCGAGGGTGCCCGAGAGGGCCGAACCACGACTCGGTCGGTTGCTATTTCACGGATAATCTAAGAGACAATTAAAAGCTAAACTAACTTTGACTGCCACTCCGGGAAGCGAACTTAATAGATTAAACTAAGTTATATCTGTAAATAAATAATAATAAAGTAAAAAAATATTGTGTTTTTTAATAAAGTTTACCTGGGGTTGCCATTGTCAGGAAGCGGCGGGATGTCGTTAGCGTTGTATTGGCTGACAGACACGGATGGAAGGGCGAAAGCGCTCTGCAACAGGAAATGTGTTGATATATTATAAGTTAATATTAGATTGATAGAGCGCGTACCGACCGCGCAATGACACCACTGTGGCTATGACCTGGATTCCGCACCTGCACACGCTACCCGCATGGGAGATGGAGCGACGGATCCTGGTCCAGCAGATCGTGCAAGACCTCTCCCCGCCGGCGGCAGTAGCGGCTGCGCTGGCGGGGAAATTTAAATGGAAGGCGCTGTTCTCCTTCTGTGAGTCAGTAATGACGCAGAAGGAGACCGCCGAACGGGATTGGGCCGATGGCAGATCGGCCCGCAGCCCTGTAGTTCTGGGCTCTCAAGAATAAGACTACGGTATCCCCTGCCTGTCGTAGAAGGCGACTAAAGGGGCCTCAGGTTGACTGGGCGACAAGGGTGGGGGCCTATGTCGTCCGCCAAGGTGGACCAGGATGAAGGCGACATCGGCTAGCCCATGTCGCCTTGCACTGCGAGGGCACAGGTTACTCCCTCCCGCCCCCACCCCGGGAAGTGCTCTCCTTGAGCACAGTGCAGAGGGGCTCCGGTGCGTTCCACTGGAGATCCTGGAGCCCCTCACCATGCACCGAGGAAGGGCCACCGGGGAGGTTTTAGTGGGTAAAAATCTTTTTGAAGATTTCCTCCGCTTTAACAAAAAAAAATTAATATTGGATTCGCTTCAAATTGGCTTGAAGCCCAAATGGTTGGTAAATAAGGATCGTCAATGTTATATAAGGATATATTATGTGTTATTTTGGTGCGTCACACGTTGTAAAGTACACTTTGTTTTCTCACTTCAGGTATTCAAACAAAATTTCTATACACTTCATCCCTTCAAATCCACTGCTTCGTTATTCGTATGCATATAAAATTAACGTCAATTATTTAGAGTGTTGAAAGAGTTGACATTGTGTCCAAAAACCAAAAACAAAGTGAAAACAACAATCCCGGCACACGGGATTAAGTGATGACAGTTCTCCAGTTGTTCGCTCAACACTATCCCCTGGGGCTGACGTTGTTGAAAGCAACGGCTTATGTATCACGCAAACGGGATTCTGCCAACTGCCAATGTTTGATAATGTTTGACAAACGCTAGTCCATTTCTAGCGACGAGTGTAATATAACTCGCTTTATTTTTCGCATTACTTATTCTTTGTAATCTTATATATTAAATTCTCGTGTCACATAGACTCCGAAACGGCTTGACCAAATTTTATGATATTTTATATGCTCAGTAGGTCTGAGAATCTGTGGGATACTCGTACGCACCGCAAAAACCGGTTTTGCGGAAGTGCGCGCGCGTCGACCGCGCAGCGCACGCACCAGTCACGCGCCTCTTGTTTACCGCGACGCCCGTGTCGCTCTCTCGCAATTCCCTCGCGCACAGACGTAGGAGTGACTACCATACTGTACTACACTATATTATAGTATACAGTCCCTACCAACCTTACCTCCACAAATCTATATATATAAAAGAGAAAGTGTGTGGGTATGTACCATATAGGCTCCGAAACGGCTGGACCGATTTCAATGAAACTTTCAGGGAATCTTCACATTGACCTGCCGAGTAATCCTGTAAAGTTTGGTGACGATCGGAGCACTCCTCTTTTTGAACTGTCAAACAAGCCATACGTCGTACTTTTATTTCTGACATTTGTATAAATGATAAGAATGATATTGTATTTACTGATATGTACATGGGTGTAGGTGGGTATGAGTGTACGTATGTATAATGATCTTCACCCGCTCAAGAAGAGAATGAATACGGAGAGAAATCAATAATTTAATATATTGTGAGAGTTAAATTAAATATTTAATGATGTAAGTTTATTGCTTAAATAAAATAAAGCAAAATCTAGCACGGCGAAGCGGGCTTGGTACCCTAGTATACTTAATAGTAATCTATTTTTCAAGTCCCTAAGTGATAAGGGTTGTCCACCTCTAACATTTCTTGTATTTTTTTGGACCAAAGATTATATCAATTAATTTAGGAAACTACTAGTTTGTTGACTACGCAGGGAACCTTGCGCCAGAACATCCAGGGGAAGACCTAAGATAAGGTGAAAGACAGTTTCGAAAGCCAACAGGGTGTGCCAGATGTCCCAAGTCAATGTCGGGGACAGAGCGAATTGGAAAGCTGACCCCACCACAATATGGAGGAGACCAACCAACGCAAAGAAGAGAGAGAGAGACTAGGAAGCTACTAGTTTGTCTACGTTAGTCACACGGTACGAAATTCAGTAATGTAGGTAATCCACAGTCGGCGGTTCTTGAGAGAGATTTGCGAGGCTATGAATATTTATCGAATTACATATTCATAGCGAAGTGGATTGATGTGCAAATATACATGAACGCGCTTCAATTCTGAATTTCCAAGATTCAGACGGGGCTTTGCGAATTTCGTGACTTGTTGTGTACTGTTATTCGTAAAATATATAGAATTGTTTTGTACGAAATGATGATATGTGGCTTTGGTCTTCAGTCGCATATCTTTTTTTTTTTTTGTTAACGAGGAGGAAATCTTCAGAAAGATACCCCACCTTCTGGGGGGAAGGCGGCGGTTATGTGGGGTTTTTACCCACTAAAACCTCCCCGGTGGCCCTTCCTCGGTGCATGGTGAGGGGCTCCGGGATCTCCAGTGGAACGCACCGGAGCCCCTCTGCACTGTGCTCATAGAGAGCACTTCCCGGGGGAGGTTACTCCCTCCCCCCCGTGCCCTCGTAGTGCAAGGCGACACGGGCCAGCCGTTGTCGCCTTCTTCCCGGGTCCACCTTGGCGGACGACAAACGCCCCCACCCTTGTCACTTAATGAACCCGAGGCCCCTTTTAGTCGCCTTCTAAAAGTCGCCCCTTTCAGTCGCATATCTTAAAAATATATTTACGAGCATTAATAAGTAAATTTAATTAGCCTCCGTTCCACCATCGAACTGCAAGACGCATTGCTGTATTTCAACTTTTTGTTGTGGACAACCCTCAAAGCCGATCGAAACGCTATACTTCATCTTTCAGTATTCGTACTGCAAATATCATATCCATAGGTTACAAGTAATTCAGAATCGTTTTTGCGACGAGCCACGGGTGCGCCGTGGTTCGTACATAATCGCGAGCTCCACGTTGATACAGAGACAATAGCCCAATTCTTTAAGCAGGCATCTCGACGGTTTTCGAGACTGCCACCAAACATTCTAACAAACTTCATGTACGTGCCGCCACTCATGTATAAGCCTTCCTATACTAAATTCCGTCGCGTCGCCCGGAGGCCGAGACACGTTCTTGACGATCCGGACGACGCGATTACCATTGTACAGGCTAGATCTTTACAAATCCACAAAGCGTCCACTCGCGACCGTCGGAGGTTGCGAATAATCCTCGCTCGTTACGGCTATTTTATGGGCAGGCCACTTCTTCTCCCAGCGCCAAAGCTTCCCGAAGTGGCACTCAAAGTTAGTTTAGCTTAAATGTCCCTCAGATTATCCGTGAAATAGCTACCGACCAAGTCGAGGTCCGGCCCCCTCGGGCGCCCTCGGATCGGAATGCTTACGCGTAACATAGTAACCGTCCAATCCGAGGTTACCCCTCACCGGGGGGACCCTTGTTTCGAGTTACTAGCGACAGAGGTTCAGGCTCAGCGACCTAAGAGCTATGCCACCTCTCAATCCGGTGTAGCAGTCAAGGCCAGCTTCTCTGGCCAATCTGTATAGTTCGTTACATTTACAAAGATTGATATATTAACTATTTTGTTAGGGGATCCAGGAGACTCCTAACAAGTCATGTCAAGTTTACTTACTACTTAGTTTGAGCTCCTGACTAGCCACATCCACATATTGTGTCATGTAATTGTAATAAAAATTTACTATGTAATGTGGGAGTAAGACAAATAAAGATTTCATTTATATTTATTTATTATTCAAATGACTGGAATAGTTTACCAGGGACTGTCTGTCCCTCCGATGACAATGTGGGTGTTTTCAAGTGTAAAGTGAATAGGAATTTACTAAGCTCGTGCGCTTTACTATCCAAGAATGAATTTCCACTTTACATCAGATGGGATCGAGATCGAGCACTTGGAAAGGATATAAAAAAAAATATTAGAGCATCATTAAGATAATAAGTTATTATTTTTATTTTATTACGCCGAACTTTTAATTTGATTTGACATGACGTTTAATTTGGAATGATAGTAATGTGAGTAAAGTTGCCAGCATTATTATTTTTCCCAATATATCGTGGGGGAAATAAAGTGGAATGAAAATATACAATTGCAGACATAAAAGGAAAAAACTCTTATTTTATCTGTAATTCGTAAACCGACATGTCACGAGCAAACCTCGTTTTCAATATAGGCATTGTGCCTGATTTCTGTGGCGACCGTATTTCTATGTAAATCGAAAATATTCCCCGCAAACGGTTATTGATGGTTTGATGGTGTAAGGAGGAGAAATATTGGTGTGAAAAGATTTCTCTATTCAACTGATGTTTACCTAAATCCGAATTACTTGATATCCCTAAGAAAATGTATTCATTTCCCTTTTAACCCTAGTCGGGTAGACGGAGACAATAATCATCTTCTACATGGTTCTGAGCCCAAAACGCTACGCACAAATATTGTAATTTTTTTTATGTAAGACACTAACTTTTTTATTATGATCTATACAGATTGTTCAGAGAAGCTGGCTTCGACTGCTTCACCGGATTGAGAGGTGGTAGAGGTGGTGGTAGCCTAAACCTCTATCGCTAGTAACTCGACATAAGGGCCCCACGGTGACGGGTAAACTCAGCTTGTACGGTTACTATGTTATCAACTATAACGTGTGAGGCAAAGCTTCCTACTTGTATACTATATATTCTGACGGATTTAAAATTTTGTGTTGATTTTTCGTTTACATTTTAAATAGGTTAGGAAGAAACTATGACTAGAAATACCTTTAACAGTCGGATATGTATATCTAGAGGTCACCCAGAATTCATAAGAAGGATAATTCCATTCTACAAAATACGCAGACTGAAAATCGTTCAGTCCATCTATCAGTAATTATATGATTACTTGCAATTATTATGTAACAAACAAACGCCCTCTGATGGCGCGACAAAACGCTTTATTGTAATTTCAATCGCGATTCCATTTCCTAGGAAGCCCTCTGACTGCCTCCCGTTAGATATTACGAGCCTTGCTGGATTTTTAGCCACTTCTCCCAGCGCCAAAGCTTCCCCAAGTGTATAATTTAAGTTACTGAGTTGTTTGGCCTTCTCGGGGACCATCGAATTGGAATACTATGTTTAAAAAGTAACCACCAAAACTGAAAATACGGTATAGGAGGGACCTTTGCGTAGAGTTACTAATTATAGAGGTTCAGGATTAGCGACCACTCAATCCGGTGGAACAGTCAAAATCAGCCTTTCTGGCTAATTTGTGTAGGTTTGCCCAGAAGAAGAACTGGTCTCTATAGACACTGGCAACCCAGTATGTTATTTGACAATTTATTTAATAAAAAAAACTCACCGACGCGACGAGCAGTACCAGCGTTAAGGGCAGCATTCTGATGGTCTAGAAACGACCAATCCGGTATATAGTATACACGTTCCGGACAATATCCGCCCACTTTTATATCATTTATATTGGTAGCGCAAATAAATTGCAACTGTGTAAACATGCCTTAGGCAGGTGAAATACAAAACATGCTTGCCGTCTACAAAATAATCCCATTTTTATTTTAAACCTTAATACTAGGGAATAAAGCTTAATACATGTTTACCATAATTAGTAAGGCTGTTAAATTAAATTTGTCAAATTTGGAAATCGAACAAAAAGATTAATTAATTTGTTCCTTTGTGTCGCTGGCTGAAAGCGATCATTAACGCAAATTTGTCTTTATACAGGCAACAATGTCAAATTAAATTGTTATTTTTAAATAATAACGTCATCCGATGAGTAAATAGGCTGTGGTCACGACGGTTCTTTTTTTTTGTAGATTGGGGATACTTTAAAAGAGGTTTCATTTTAAAATGATTGAAATTGCACCTTGGGTTACGAAGAAAAACCAGGCAACTTTTGAAAATCGAATAGAAAAATGTTTCTTTAGTGAGACACTTTCCGAACTTTTTAACGACAACGAGCACGTTAATGGTATAAGAAAGAGAACATAAGCGTTAGAACTTCGTAATATAATTAAAATACTTCGGAAATAAAAGGACATCCTTCGTAGTTCCGGTCACTGACCTAAGGATATTTATGATTTTTTGTACATTTTCATAGGTTTGATGTGTTTTGTTAAAAAAAAACTATGCTTATTGTGTTGTTGGTGTTTCATGTAATAATATTTTTCCAAATACTTAACAAAATCTCCCACGCAACTGGAAGTGGCATGACCTAGCAACACCGAAAGAATACGAGTATTATTTGTCAATAAAAATTCCATTACACAAGTCCTCGACGCTGCGAAGAAATCGCGAACAATGGCCCCCGCGACAACAGAACCTGCCGAGTCTGATAAATAATTCATAAAACTCCCCCTTATCTGTCCGTACGCCTTGATTCTTCGCGCGGCTTAAAACGCCAACTGTTTACTCAGGCCTTATAAATGTCTATTGCGAATGAATAGATTGTAATTGGAGATTTACTACGGAGTCATTAATGACTAACGAGCTACGCTGATTGGCCAGAGAAGCTGACCGCAATAGTTTCACTGGGTTTCAGAGGTGGACACTGCGAAAGGGCCCCCGAGACTTCGCTTGGACGGTTACTCTTTTTCGGTCATTCGGTCGGTGGCTTTTTTATTGTTAGATTGCAACCATAGACCTGTGTCCGTGCTCTTTTCCCAAACACTTAAATTGTTCACTCTGCATTTATCAAAAAAGTGCCACTTCTACAGTTACTATTTTCCTTTTTTTGGTTTTTTTTTTTATATATAATGCCTGAATTTGGAGGTGGCCAGAGATCGCTGCGGTTCACACGTCGTAAACGCCCCGCTGCATTGCTATTAGCTTCTCCGCGACCGCTGTGTCCCTGCTTCTCATGGCCATTTTCAGGTTGTAGTTCACTATCCTCTCCCTCGATGCGGCCATTGCCTTTGTCATCAGTCTTCCTATGGCGTCGTCACAGTCATCTGTATAATAGACACAGCTGACGGTGTGTCGGGATATCGTCAGTGGCTTTTAAAGCAAGACTATCAAAGAACTGCTACACAACCTGAGAGACTGGTCAATCACCGTAGGCCACTGTTCAGGACAACGCTAGACCACACATTGCACAACAGACAGTTACCAAATTAGAAGAGCTTCAAACAGGTTACAATTTTTTTCGACATTTCGATAACTTTTTGCATGGGAAAATATTCAACTCCGATAGGGCAGTCCAAAGCACCTTCGTCCAAAGATTGTATTGATTCCCGTCCGATTGTTTTTTTTTTAAATGGATCAATGAATTTCCTCGAGATGGGAAAAGTGCATAAACAGTAATGGTACATACGTTGATTAAATAAATATATTATATTAAAAAAAAAATCGACTGTAGGTTACTCCCTTACAAAACGCCAATTTGGTATGTTAGGACCTAATGTTACTAGCTACCTACTACTAAAAGCCACCTCTTAATTCATGAAACAGTCGAGACCAGCTTCCCGGGCAGACTTGAGTAGGTTCGTCACAAAACATATATATTCATTAATACTTTAGCTAAGAAGTTATCTGAGAAAAGTATGTATATAAAAGCTGTAAGTAATATTAAAAATAAAAAGTGTACCAGTAGACTTCATAAAAGTGGAAGCCAATAAAAGGTAATAATAAACGCGGTGAATTTCGCGCTAAAATGATTTATGGAGTCGGTGAAATAATTTGAATTCTAAGCTGGGAAGGAATCACACAGTTGACAGATAAAAAAGATCCTTATGAATTATTTGCCAACAAGTTGAGCGGCTTTTTCCATTGTGCGGGCTTTGGCGGAATTGTGTCTTGTGCTTAAATTTTTCTGACTTCAAATATTCTCAATTCGCCTCTTCTATGTTTGTGCTCTCATTGTCCGTGAGTTATGAACCGAATATACCTTTACTTGTTTGATTTAATTTTGGTCTCATTTTGATTGCCTTTTTTTGACGATCTACACATTGTCTGAGAAGCTGGCTTTGATTTGACGGATTGAGAGGTGGCATAGCTGTTAGGTCGCTTAGCCTGAATCTCTATTGCTAGTAACTCGACACAAGGGTCCCCCCGGTGAGGGGTAACCTCGGCTTGGACGGTTACTATGTTACGCGTAAGCATTCCGATCCGAGGGCGCCCGAGAGGGCCGAACCACGACTCGGTCGGTTGCTATTTCACGGATAATCTAAGAGACATTCAAAAGCTAAAGTAACTTTGAGTGTCACTTCGGGAAGCGTTGCTATTATATACTTATTTTAAATTAGAAGAGTTTCAGTCTGATTATAATTTAACTTAAGTAATTATAATACATTTTTTCAGACAAATTTGCATTTATAATTCTATGGAGAATGGATTTTTAAGAGTTTGTTTATACTATTATAATAGGTTGTCAAATATCTCCCTTCCGCCTTTTTGTCTTTTGAATTTCGCGGCTATGTACACAGCGCTACAGAGCTCGTATCTAGCAATACTATACATAATTTGAAAGGTCTTGACATAACCTACAAAACGACGCTATGCATAATTAGTTTGGATATTGCGTTCAACAGTTATAGACGTGTAAACATGGAGTTCACTAACGCCGAAATTCGCGCTATTTTAAAGTTTTCCTTCGTTAAAGGCAAATCCGCTAGAGAAACGTTCCGTGAGATTAATGGTGTTTTGGGGATGGTACTCTATCACTTCGAACCACGGAGGAATGGTTTCGACGATTCAGAGCCGGTGAAAACGACACCATGGATAAGCCAGCCGGCGGAAGACCTGTGACGAAAAATACCGATCAAATCATGGACTACATCGAGTTAGACCGGCATGTGGCATCTCGTGACATCGCCCAGGAGATGGGAGTTAGTCACCAAACCATTTTAAACCATCTGCAGAAGGCTGGATACAAAAAAAAGCTTGATGTTTGGGTGCCGCATGACACAAAAGGCGGAAGGGAGATATTTGACAACCTATTATAAGAGATGGAAATGGAGATCCATATTTCAAGTCGAAACTATTGCGTAAAAGATTTTTAAGTCACCTCGTGACTAATAAAACAAGGTAGGTTTCCGGCTTATGACACGTTTACTTTAAGTAACTATTAAATTAATTCTCAAAAGTAATTTGATTAATTTAAACTGTTGAGTTGGGTAAGCACTTACCGTATTGCTTCACTTTAATTTGCGATATTAAAAACTTTTCCATCTAAATACAAATTATAGCATTTCTTTAAGCTGAAAATCTGGAATCAAATTAAAAACTTTCCTTTGTTTTTGCGATTTAATGTTTTTAATATTCAGTGGTAGGAAGCTTTATAGATGAAGCTTACGCAAGTTTAATTTAGTGAAAGATTTCAACACGAGATTTGAAATAAAAAAAAAAAATTGTAACACAATCCAATTATATATAGGTATATAAGTACGTCGGCTATCCACCTGGCCCAAAATAGGAAAGAGTGGGGAATGCTCGTTCAAAACAGCTCTCTTGGTGGTCGTCAAAGAAAGACGAGGATTTAAGCACTAGAACTTGGTAATACATCTGTGTTACCTCAAATCTTCTAATCGCATGTAACCTACATTTTCAACCTATTTCAAAAAAGGTGGACTTTTTTGTGTTTGTTAAGTAACAATAACTTCCAACTGGGTGAACCGATTTTGATGATTCTTTCTTTATTTCAAAGCCGGTGTAACCCGTATAGTCCGATTTTTATCTCTGTTCCTTTCAATTGGGTCCAATTCTGTCGCAGCCCTGTAGTTCTGGGCTCTTAATAATAAGACTACGGTATCCCCTGCCTGTTGTAGAAGGCGACTAAAAGTGACACCGGCTGGCCCGTGTCGCCTTGCACTGCGAGGGTACAGGCGGAGAGAGTAAGCCCCCCCCCTGGAAGTGTTCTCCTTAAGCACAGGGGCATGCAGAGGGGCTCCGGTGCGTTTCACTGGAGATCCTGGAGCCTCGCCATGCACCGAGGAAGGGCCACCGGGGAGGTTTTAGTGGGTAAAAACCCCACATAACCGTCGCCTTTCCCCCAGAAGGCGGGGTATCTTTTTGAAGATTTTCTCCCCGTTAACAAAAAAAAGGTCCAATTCTAACAACGGCACCCATGAGAAAACCATCAAGTCTTAAATTTTCATTAAGTATGTCCGCGACAAATAGATGAGTAACCCAATATCACGTACATTTTGTTGATTCATTTTTTATTGGAAACCATGTATTTCAAGAGTAATTTGAACAGAGTTTTCTTAGGTTTTCATTAATTCTATGTCGTTTAACTAAAATGAAATATCAATCTCGATATATAGGCTGCACTAAAAGTATCGGGAATGGAATATTTCCACTATGCCTGTCATATTAAAATCTTTTAATTGCAAACTCCTTGGTTTTGAAAATCGAATACCATTTTTTTATTTAAAAAAAGATTCTCGGTCTTGTCACAAGGTCTTGTCAAACTTTTTTAGTCGTTTCGAAAATGGAATTGACTCGAGAAAATTCAAGAGCGATAATTTATTGTGATTTTCGAAGTGGTTTAACACAAAAACAGTGTGTTGACCGGATGATTTCTGCATTTGGTGATGAAGCCCCATGCAAATCCACAATTTATCGCTGGTTTGCTGAATTTCAACGTGGACGTGTCAAGCTCAGCGATGATCCCCGTCAAGGTCGTCCAAAAACTGCAGTCACTCAAAAAACGTTGATGCTGTGCGTAAGTTGATTGAGGAAGATCGACATGTGTCCTGTAGTAAATGTAGATACATGCTGTAAAATTTACGAAATGTCTCTTAACATTACAATGTCAACTTCCTTAGTCATATAGTAAAGTTTATATACTTGAAACTTTTATTAGTGAAGTGAACTTTAAACTTTGCAACAGTCGTAAAGTTGTCAAAGTTGAACTCGACTCTACTGCAAGTTCTCATGTACTTGTCAACTATTTCAGATCTATTACTTAGTAAATGTAACATAGTCGTTATTTAACGCGAAAGTGAAGTGATGAAAACAGCTAGTTATAAAAAGACTTCAAAAAAGAAGATTTTTTAAAATATTTAACAACTTTTACAATTAGAAAAATTAGTTTATTATTTATATTATATAGTCCCCGGGATTGAGGATCAAACTCGGGTTGCTATACTATGCAAAACGCCACAGGCAACCGCCTTGGCACTGACCTACGAGTCCAATCATGACATCTATACAAATAAATAAAATTGGATTCTCTGATTGTAATATTAAAATAACTTTTTGCTACACGCATATGAATATATATATACATATATATATTATAATATATATATAGCAAAATATAACATTTTTACAATTATTGTCCGTCAATCATTCTGTTTGTTCCGGCTAGTCTGAAACAGCTGGACCGATTTTGAAGTGACTTTCACTACTGTTACTACTTTTATGTTAGAAAAATTTAAATAGATAGTCTTAAATAGCGGTGTTACCGCAAGTCGCATTTAGTATATACATACATATATTTATTAAAAATGAACTTCAAGTATTGAAGTGGAACCTGAGTAAACATTTAAGCTCATACAATTTCCAGTGCAATGGTACTTTTTTAAGTGTAGTTTTCTTCAGTGAAAACTTAAATGCAACAAGGAGTCGACTTTCCCCCGTTTTCTTGAACATTTTAAAATCTCCTTCAGTTAAGTGGTGCTCTGATTTAAAAATTTAAAGGCAAGTTAGCGCTAGTTTCCGGTTCGTTGAAGTCGAGCTTGTTTCTTATTCTATGTTTCACTTAACTTTTTCTACGGTTGTATTATTTAACGTACATGTACTACGGGAGACTAAGGAATACATTTGGTACTTGTGTCTGGCCTTGAAGATATCTGGCTCAAGGCCTCGCAGCCGTTCTATAGTACGCTAGCTGAATGTCATACGTAATACTCACAGATAGCTTAACAGTTGAAGATGCCAAAGACCGGGAAAAATGGAGCCGCAGAACTGGGAAAGCCGGGATTAGGATTATAAGAAGAAGAAGACTCAGACCCGTCATCTAGAGCGGTAGGCAGAGATCATATATTTCCTGAAACATTTTTTGTGATGGTTGTTGTTTAACAAGTATATTTACGAGTAAAAACAAAAATCGACTTCTAATATATATATATATATATATATATAGTGTAGAGATGTTTAACGAAAGATCGATGAAAAAGAATGAAACATCATGTCGATACTTGTTGTAAATCACTAATAATTATTTGAATGATAGAAAAGAAACTGAGCGGTTCGTCTTATTCACTATCTCTCTTCATGTTTAATAGCGTTTCGTTAGCAAAAATTGTAACTAAAAACTAAACTTTTAAACCGACTTAAAAAAGGAGGAAGTTGTCAATTCGTCTGTATTTTTTTTATGTCATTGGTACCGTATGATTCTTCTAATAAATTAAAAAATAATACTTATAATATATATATATATATATACTAGTTAATTTAGACTTGAAATTTAGCTTCATTAAGATAAAACTTAAGCTAATACTGTGCTATGAGTTACTTAGTTACCCGTCAACTAAGTCAACTAAGTTAGTAGTTGACTGTCTCGAGAGCCCCCTTAGAGTTACTTCCTGCCAATTGTGAGAAAAGACCTAATTGGCAGCGAAGTTGTTAGGCGAAGTCTTATGTCAGAGGTCTTATGTATAGTTCTTCCTTTTAATAATATTTTAGCGCATTTTATGTGACAAAATAAATCTTCTAATTGGTAATAATTAAAAGTTAATTTTAACTCAAAAAAGAAACTAGCAAAAGATCAAAATTTAAATATCTTTTAGCAAATCCAACTACTGTTATACCCAACATCGGGTTAGTTGTATTTAGGCATCTCCCCTTTTTTAAAGTCAGTTAAAAATAAAAAAATCTCTACTTTCTCCACTTATCATATTAATAAGCCTTCGAAATTACGTTTTTATTATCGAAAGTTTTCCTGTTTGTTTATAAATGTTTGTGTGTTTGCATAGCGGTGGGTGAGCCCACGCCTATGTATATACGTGCCATATATGCGGCTTCAACTAATATGATTCTGGTAACACACAGGCTATGAAGTAACTTGGTGACGTAGATGAAATCAATCTGCTCTGAACAGGTACGCCTTTCGGTGTTTTACATTTTTAAGCGTCTCCTCAGGAATTACATGGTCTACGTATCCCCCTCTCACCATCGAATTCAAGACACACTGCTGGATTCCACCCTTTTATTATGGACATATCTTAGACCCGAACGAAGCGCTTTCCATCTTCCTGCATTATTCGTACAGCAACGGACTGGTATAGACTACCCACGTCTTTCTTTCCTTCCGATTTCAATGAAGAGTCAGTATTTACTAAGCATTCACGACATTTCCACATAACATCACGTTGAATCGTGGTCAGGCACCTAACACAGACACGCAAAAATTGCGATTCATATGAACTGCCGTTAGAAGTGAAAACTTATAACTTAAATTAGTTGAAGCGTCAATAGCAATGATGGTTTTTTTTGTAACATGAGGCATTACTACTGACTTATATCTAAATCCAGAGTTTTATTGCCTCTTGTCCTTTTTATTCTAAGAATAGACGTAGTATGCCTATGCTATTTCTAGTTCCCCTAACGTGGATAAGGTTAGGGCAGTTTTCCTCCCATGCCTTTCCTCTTATCCTTTAAATACATTACCACTTATTTACAATTTATTTCAACTTTCACTTTTTATGCTTCTATTTCTAATATACACTATTCTTTATTCTTATCTTATGCTTATTTCTTATTATATTTATAACATTGCTTATTACTAACTTATTAAAATTGTATCCTAGTACTATTGCAATAATGGTTTAGGGTACGGCCTGCGAATCGTAAGGTCGTGGGTTCAAATCCACCATTCGACTATTGCCGTGAACCTTCTCCTAGCACAAGCTTATGCTTAGTCGGAATGGTTAACAAGATTGTTAGTAATATTTAAAAAAAAAAAAAATATTACTAGCTTTCTTTTCAAAAAATAATGAAATTAATTAAATATCAACATCAAATATGGTTTTCACATCAATTTTGACACTCCCAAGTTTATATGGTTTATTTATTATTCAAATACATTATTGGCTGTACAAGACCATTCCAAAATATAAATACAGCATTAGCGTGTCGGTGACGTGATACCCGTAAGATTTTCCTCTACCAAAAAATGCACAACGCGCCTAAAGAAATTTTCACCTCAAAAACGCTAGAGTAAAAAATAATGAAAATGGTTACATAATTGCTTCCTTAAACAATTCCAAAATGTTAAGAATGACTCTCAGAAAAGAGATTTTATAACACTTCTGTTTGGAGTCATAAACTCACCATCATTCCAACCGTAAAACATCTACTGCTGGACATAGACATCGGCCATCTGTTCTACGCGCTATGTGCCCTGCCCATTGCCACTTCAACTTGCTTATCCGGTGAGCTATGTCGGTTACCTTCGTTCGTCTACGGATCTCCTCATTCCTGACATACTGATAAACTAAAAGACATACTCCGAGCATAGCCGTCTCTATAGTCATAAACTCGGAACAGCCTAAATATCTGTACAAAAAGTTGAAATGGCGGAATGAAGATACTAGTTGTTTTATAGCTAAAATTTTTTTTTACAAATTCTGCAATACCAATCTGCTGCATTCCGTGGCAGTTTCATATACCTGGCCACCAAATGTTGAAATAACTTGCCACCGCCCATAAGAGACAGTAAATCTATCTTCTTCTTGTTCGTTCCCTTACTGCTGAGGATCGCGACCACGTACAAGCAGCCTCCATTGAGTGCGGTCATAGGCGGAGTGGACCGCACGCTGCATGCTGCCCACCGTCTTCATGATCGTGTGCGACCATTTTGTAGGCACCCAGAGCACGTATGCCGTCCAAGTAATCTATAATTGCATTTAAAAGTAAATCTATAATTGCATTTAAAATTAAATTAAAACACCTGATGTTAAAGTTACAAAGAGATAATATCCTCGTGATATCGGTCACTTTTTGTTTTCAAAATTTTTAATATTTCAATATATAATATAAACTTTATACGTTTAATTAATTAATTAATTTTTTTAACTTAATAATATAATTATTTTAAAAATAAATTGTTAATCTATTATTTTATTGTATATAATAGACATAAATCTAATTACTATTTATGCACGTATTAAACTTATTTATTTATATAAATATATTTTCTTATTATTCGTCTGTATAAATTCCATATAAACGTAGAATTGTGCGTGCACGAATTTGGGTAGTCCTGGGCACCGCTGAAAATCAGTGCTGTCGCATCCTTGCGCCAGCATATACTGAGACGGTGTCCAATATTGACATTATATCCTATATCGTATTTGTACGTTCTTTCTTTGTATTTTAATATGTTTCATATTTTGTTTGTAATGTATTCGAATGATTCCAATAAAGAAGTCTACGTCTATGTGTAATTGGAATAATTTTCTTTGCAGTATATGTATAGTCTGGACTATAAATATGAGTACTTTGACACCCACTAAGCGGACCTCTATCACGGGCAATTATCTTACAGTTATGTAATGACTTAAAACGGAATTGTCGGGAACAGCTAAGATGTTGTTGGCACGCAGGTGTTAATTTGTTTAATTATTGCCAAATTAATTAATTTGCAACACAGAGTATGTACACTCGTGAGCAAAAATAAAGAGTCGGTTAAGAAAGTTTGAATATCTCGGTAGATAAAGAAGCTAGCTAACTGAAATAAATTATGCATGATAGACAATTAAATATATTTATTATTTTATTTATGTATTCAAATTTATTTGGATTTTATTATATCGCCACATGGAGGCAAAACTAAGTTAGCTTAAGTTAAAGTTACAGCCTTTATATATATAATATATATGTCCCACTGTTGGGCAGAGGCCTTCTCTGTAAAGAGAGTATAAGGGCATAGTCCGCCACCTGGCCCTAATGCGGATTGGCAGACTTCATATGTCGTAGAAAATTTTTCTAAGATATGTAGGTTTCCTCACGATGTTTTCCTTCACCGCCGAGCGCGTGGTTAATCAACACATAAAATTGCAACAACAATATTATTGGTGCCGGCACCGGGGATCGAACTCAGGTTGCTAGCGTACTATGCAACTTGAGGCGACCGCCCGGACACTGAGTTACCACGGCTCAAAACTAAGTACTTAAATTTAAATAAAATTTTATGTAAAATACTGTATTATTCAAGTTTAAGCTTATCTTTTTTAATGAAATGTAAATAAATTTATGAAAATATTTTATTTTATTTTAACGATATTTAATTGTCTATCATGCACAATTTATTTCAGTTAGCTAGCGTCTTTATCTTCCGAGATATTCAAACTTTCTTAACCGACCCTCTATTTTTGCTCACGGCCAAATTTGTTTTAAATAACCAATTATTATGTTAGCCTTTATTACGTCTTCGAATAAAACGGGTGAACATATATTTTTCGCTATTTGTATTTTTCTTATTTTGCTACGTTTCATTGTAAGACGATAAGTTATAAAAAAGAACTGACCTCACAGTCTCTGCCTAGAAACTTTTATTTATAGATGTGTAATTTTTTTTATACTTTCAAAGCAAGTGCTTGACCAGGATCCCATCTGATGTTAAGTGGAAATTCAGTCCTGGATGGTAAGGCGCATTAGCTTAGTCAATGTTTATTCACTTTACTCTTGAAAACACCCACATTGTATTCGGAGGAAAAGACAGACGCGGGCAAACCAGAAGCAAAACGCTATTTTTGGGTTTGAAGAATGCTCACAAAATAAGAAAGAAATCCAATAGTGCGTAAGTTCGATAGTAGAACGAGGATAGGGTAATTAGATCATCTAATGCCTGAGCACACTCTTCAAAATGCATTCTGTAGAACACCGAAAGTTTAGCCACCTTGCGACTGATCAAGTCTGACCATATTTACTGCCAATTCTTCTAGGTCAAGGTAGTTAGTAAGTTATTAATAAATATTTGACCACAAGAGCTGTCTGGAATATTATAGAACGTAGACACGTTACTCCTATACAATTTAGATGAAATTGTTATAAACGTCTTCGAAGTAATCCAAGTCGGTAGCTCTATATCACGTCTGATTTCCTCGGGGAGATAGCCCCGAGCACCGAGAGATAATATCGGCCGTTCTTAACTTGTGATCCTATTCAAAATTATTAGTGTCATGTTAATGCCTGCCTAAAGTTGAATGAAAAAAGTTCTCATACCATGGTTGCTAAAGCTTTTTTTTGTTAACGAGGCGGAAATCGTCAAAAAGATACTCCGCCTTCCTGCCTTGGGGGGAAAGGCAGCGGTTATGTGGGGTTTTTACCCACTAAAACCTCCCCGGTGGCCCTTCCTCGGTGCATGGTGAGGGGCTCCGGGATCTCCAGTGGAACGCACCGGAGCCCCTCTGCACTGTGCTCAAGGAGAGCACTTCCCGGGGCGGGGAGGTTACTCCCTCCCCCCCCTGTGCCCTCGCAGTGCAAGGCGACACGGGCCAGCCTATGTCGCCTTCTTCCCGGGTCCACCTTGGCGGACGACAAAGGCCCCCACCCTTGTCGCCATAAAGAGCAACTGGCAACTGCATTTGACATACATATAATCTAAACATCTGAAACGAATCATTCGATAGTCAAAGGAGCAACTATACTACAATTATCTCACACACCCGTACTGTTAATAAATGATCGTATTAAATTCAGTAACCGTCCAAGCCGAGGTTACCCCTCACCGGGGGGACCCTTGTGTCGAGTTACTAGCAATAGAGGTTCAGGCTAAGCGACCTCAGAGCTATGCCACCTCTCAATCGGTGAAGCAGTCAAGGCCAGCTTCTCTGGCCAATCTGTGTCGTTCGTCATTAAAAAAAAATCGTATTAAATGAGCGACATTTTCATATTCATTAATATGGAGCTATTTGAGAGAGCTCTTTTCCGAAAAATTACGTTTATCTTACGTTTACGGTTTTCTCATGGTTGCTATTGTCAGAATTGGACCAATTTTAAATAGGACCCCAGCGCCTCCCTAAAGAGGTTCATGCTAAACTAGTTTGAGCCTTGAGGCTATTGATTTTTTTAAATTGAATTAATATACATAAAGTAGTTACTCTATTTAATAAAATATCTTATTTGCATCTTAAGATCTTGCCATTAAAATCCGCATTGAATCTGAAGTGAATCGAAAAGATGTCATTCTAATAACAAAGGCGTGCTCGGCGAGCTTCATTCAGCACACAATCGAGATGAAGGGACCCAATCCACTTGAGTGGAGTGTTTGAATTGAGAATTAATCTTTGATATAAATTGATTTTATTCATTCATTTCATACACGATTTTTCTTGCAATTTGCAATCTAATATATAAAAATAGTAGGCGAAGAATAGCGATGGCTAAAGATGCAATGACACGTCTGCAAAGTATCTGGAAAAATCGAGGAATAAGCTATAAAACAAAGGTACGATTAGTAAGAGCATTAATATTCCCGATCTTTCTGTATGGAGTCGAGACGTGGACAATTCGAGCAAGAGAAAGACAGAGAATAGATGCATTCGAGATGTGGTGCTGGAGGCGAATGCTACGAATACCGTGGACTGCCAAGCGCACAAATGTATCTATTCTCTCCCAGCTCGCCATAAAGACCAGATTGTCCACTACGTGTCTACAGCGCGTACTATCATATTTCGGGCATATAATGCGTAGAGGGGATGGCAACCTTGAAAAGCTGGTCATCGTTGGCAATACAGAAGGCAAGAGAACAAGAGGCCGGTCGCCAACACGATGGTCTGACCAAGTAAAAGGTGCCATCTCCTCTCCTAATCTCTACCAGCTGGTGAGGACTGCCTCGGACCGAAACCGATGGAGGCAGGTTGTTCATTTGAGGGGCCGTAGTGACCACGATCCTCAGAAATGAGGGAACCGCAAAGAAGAAGAGATATAAAAATATTCGTGTCTCTGTGTTTGTAACAGTCATCAGCTTACTGCGCAATTAAGCGTGCGTAGTTTTACTTCAAAATAGAAAGTAATTCAGCAAATAAAGAGAAAAAATAACGCAATAAAGAGAGAAATTCAAAGCTACACATACACGACTAATTTTCTATCTTTAGTCAGTCGGATTTATTACTGGTTGGCCTTCTGACCTTCACTACGCTGTGGTCCGCTCGATGTATTTTACTGCAATATCGCTGCAAGAGCACTTATTTTAAGTGGCGGAACTGTTCATACTATTTACAGGCAATTGGTATACACGAAATTGTGTTTTTAAAATATTTTACAAATATATCAACAAAATAAATGAAATCGTGCAGTGCGAAAAGAATTTTTGTTTATGTTGTTTCAAAACCGAAGTCCATCTGACAGCAAATGATGATATTTCAAACAAAAAAAAACCTCCTAATTTTTTGAAATAGTTTAAATATTAATAAAGCTGTTGTTAATAGTCTTATGATTTTCTTCTCTCGACGATACCACTGACATAAACTTTTTACAGTATTCACACACTCAGGCAGGGATCGGAAACCTTTTGAGTCGAAAGAGTCAAAAATGACAATTTACAAATTTTTTGAAGAGCCAGATAGAATAGCCAGAAGATAAATTTTTGTTTTGCTAACAATTTTGTATTTCACAAATATACTAAATTGTTTTGTTAACAATTTCAAGTAAGCTGTACGAATTCACTACCTTACGATTTGCAGACCGAATCATAAACCATAGAATAATATAAAGAATAGCCTATTCACGTTTAATTAACTAAATAGTACCCGCCTTCTGGGGGGAAGGCGGCGGTAATGTGAGGTTCTCACCCACTAAAACCTCCCCGGTGGCCCTTTCCTCGGTGCTAGAGGGGCTCCGGGATCTCAACGTGGAACGCACCGGAGCCCCTCTGCACTGTACTCAAGGAGAGCACGTCCCGGCGGGGAGGACACTCCCTCCCCCCCTGTGCCCTCGCAGCGCAAGGCGACACGGGCCAGCCGATGTCGCCTTCTTCCCGGGTACACTTTGGTGGACAACGCAGGCCCTCATCCTTGTCGCCCAGTGAACCTGAGGCCCCTTTTAGTCGCCTTGTACGACAGGCAGGGGATACCGTAGTCTTATTCTTGAGAGCCCAGAACTACAGGGCTGAGTATGCCGACCCCTGCTCGAACTGTGTAAATTTTAAATAATAATATTCGACACACGCGGCGTTTACCGCCAGTGTATTAAAGGTCGGTAAAGTTTTGGCACGGTTAAGATCTGCATCGAACCCGCAAAGCATTCGAAGCAGCTGCGATCTTGGATCGTTCTAAGTTTGTAATATAATACTGCAAAGTTGGGAAGTCTCCGTAGCTTAATAGCTGAAGGGTTCACCTGATGCGCTTTACATTATGATGTTAACAATATTATTCATTTTAATGGCTATTGGCCTCAGCTATTCTTTTGTGATCTACGTTGGGTTCAAGAGTGCGGTCCTGACAATACCAGGAGGGAATTAGTAATACCTCTTATCTCTGTTATTTTCAAATAGTCGTTTTTTTGTTTTTGAAGTAAAACTTGTTTAGGAACGGGTCAGCCTTGTAGTTCTGGACTCGTAAGAATAAGACAACGGTATCCCCTGCCTGTCGTAGAAGGCGACTAAAAGGGGCCTTGGGTTGCCCGGGGAAGATTATCCCCCGTCAACAAAAAAAAGGAATAGGAACGGGAACGGGAGTAGGAGAAGGGGTAGGAGTAGCACTCAAAAATAGAACAATTAAAATACTCTGCTCATCGTTGTGTTAGCGGTGAAACCATCGCTAAAAGAATAAACTTACAATAAAAAAAGGAAATTTATAACAAAGCAGATGGTTAAATGAAAATGAAGCTCATTCACAAATGGATCACGAAATTGCTGCAAAGTAAAATATTAACAGATGTAACCGGAGGCTGCTTTACGACGGAGCCATGTGACGGTGCACTAAAAAGCGTAGTTTTATATTACTGCAGGTGTTTTCGAGAGCATAGAGTAACTGCATTCGTTTAAATAAGCTCTCAACACTGTACTATGTCAAAGAAGTGCTCAAAACCACCTTTTAGCTTAATGTAATTACATACACGAACAGAAGAGCATCGAATTGTTCAAATAACCATGCAGCGTAAGATCCCGTACCTAGGCCATATCCTGCGACATGATAGGTCCCGCCTGCTGCAATTGGTTATGATGGGAAAAAGAGGGGAAGAAGAAAGAAGTCATGGCTAAGAAATATCAGGGAATGGAGTGGAATAAACAGTTGGAGTACTATTCCGCTTAGCCATGAAAACGGAGAAATTTAGAAAACTGACTGCTGACTGCCAAATAAAAATTTACGAGTTGAAACAAACACCAAATCATATCAGTTACAGATTAAACTCACAATATTACTAACATTCTTAACCATTACTACTAACGGTAACGGTCCGTGGTTTCCAATCGAGAACTTTTCGGTCCCACCGGCCATCTGTTCTATGTGCTATGTGCCCTGCGGATTGCCACTTCAACTTCGGTACATCCATTCGTCTACGGATCTCCTCATTCCTGATATGATCTCGTAGAGATACTCCGAGCATAGCCCTCTCCATAGCTCGTTGTACGACTTTACTTATGAGGCCCATAATAAGAGATCATATTTCTGTTTCAGACCTCAACACTGGCAACATACACTGGTCGAAGACTTTCGACTGAGGTATTTTGAGCCAGGTCTTACCATAAGGCGACGACGTTAAGCTGTTGCCAATCGTATGGCGATTGCTCTCTCTATCTGCTACTATTAGTCTATATAAAATACTATTGTTCGAAATAATCTGAACTCTCTATTCCACGTTGATCTGTGAAAGTAGCACAGTAGTTGCATTTGTCGTCACCTATTGCGTTTCGCTTTATTAAATTTGTGAGATTACCCACTTACATCCGCAACTTTACAGCTAGCCAAGTTACATGCTGCTAAGGGATTGCATAAGCGTATTAACCGCACATTAATCATCTACTTATAATATATTTTTGTTTCGAGTGGATAGAGGATAAATCTAGATATTTTTTTTTCTACTTATAAAGCTAACGCAGATAATAACTTACTTTAACTTATAATATTTTAATTTGGGTACTTCTTTCTTCCTCTAAGGTTGTTCTTCTTGTCTCCACTACTGGCGGTTGGCTGTGAGCTCAGCGAAATTATCTCTATCGCTTGTGCCAAGCGAGATAGCTGTTCCACGGTGGCAATGCTTTCCCAATCTTTGATGTTTCTTATCCACGATTTTTACGACGTCTATCGGTTCGTGGTACTTTCTTTCGTGGAATACCCGCACGATGGAAATCCTATTCATTCAATTAATGCGTAGTATTCTTAGGTAAAACCACGTCGAAAGCTTCGAGAAACTTCTGCATTTTAATCTTCAGAGTTCAGGCTTCGCTAGGTATACGTGAAGCTTTACTATACACCAGTATTCTGGGCGTCTTAAGAAGTGGTAGATTGGCTAATGTTGATTATGTTTGGTGGGCGAAACAATTGGGAAATCTATAAAACATCTAGATCAAAATAAATAATGAAGATAAATAGGGGTAAAGAAATCAAGGATATTATTATCCGTGAAATAGCAACCGACAGAGTCATATGGTTCGGCCCTCTCGGGCGCCCTCGGATCGGAATGCTTACGTGTAACATAGTAACCGTCCAAGCCGAGGTTACACCTCACCGGGAGGGCCCTTGTATCGAATTACTAGTTATAGAGGTTCAGGCTAAGCGACCTAAGAGCTATGCCACCTCTCAATCCGATGAAGCAGTCAAGACCAGTTTCTCTGGACAATATGTGTATTTCGTAATAAAAAAAAGTCAATGATTAAGAATTCTATAATAAATATATTACAAGTAAACGGGGACAGTAACTCAATGTTATTGCAAATTTCCTCCGGGAAATAGATCCACCCTCTTAACAACACAATCGCGATCGTCCCTCACTTCACTTGGAAATATAATTCCGTGCATTGTCAAGTTGAGATTTTTCCTTATTAAATATATAGGTTAAAAGCACTTGCAATGGTTACTGGCACTCTAGTGTTACGCCAATCTGATAATGTGCATAGATTTGATTTATAAAAAAGCTGATGAACCTAGATATGTTTCGTTATCCACGGTAGCGCATCGCCATACTCAAGGTACAAATTTTTAGTGTTTTTTGTACTTAAAAAACCGATTTATTGGTTCAAGTCTACTTCGGTTCTCTTCGATTCTGGTTCTCCATTTCTCCATTTTAATGTTTATGCAATCATAATCAAAACGGGGCGTTTTTGAACCAATTTTGATTTTCGTAGTTATACTTCTTTAGGCGCTTTTTGAAAAAAACAGTGACAGGTTGAAGTTACAGTGAAAAATTGTGCCTATATACTTTTACAAGTGCTTCAATATAATTGAGCTCTAACTATCTAACTATCCATATGTTTTATTTATTGATATAATTAAAATTTTATTTAATATAATATTTATTTATTTATTTTTTATAAATGTTATTATTTTATTGTGATTAATTTATCATCATCATCATTTCAGCCGTAAAACATCCACTGCTGGAGATAGACCGGTTGTAAGCGGCCCGCATCCAGCTGCGTCCTGCGACCTTTATGTCGTCAGACCACCTTGCGGGTTGACGTCCCACACTGCGCTTGCTGGTCCGTGGTCTCCAATCGAGAACTTTTCGGCCCCATCGTATAACTTATTACGAGCGTACATGCCAATTTCTTTCGTTTTAAAAGGTTTGTTTTAAATTAACCTGTATTAATTTGATTGGCATGGAAACGTGGGATTCTAATGTATACCAGAAAATTCCTAAAAATGATACGAAAAAGTAGGTTTATGACAATCTAACACTATGAAATTTCTTCTATGTTTGATTCGATTTGATGTCGGTTTATGTTTTAGTTTTTAAATATAATACATTTTTATATATATTTCAAATAAACCAATTTAAATTCTTGCACGATGGGAATACAAATACTAAAAATGGTTGAACTTTTTCCAACCCTCGAGGCCGATAAAGAATTTGTAAAACGCATCGCCGACACTGCAGTGAGAATTTTCGGACACTATCCAAAGAGAATTCGTTGCATATTTTTGTTAAGTTTTAAACGTTTTAACTTAGTAAGTACTTACTTTATGGTATAGCGAAAATCATTTCTATTTTTTATATATTATCATAATGCAAAAACATTAAGAGAAAAATTGGTAATCATAGGGACTGCTGATATAAATGAAAACTTATAACCTAGAATTTTAGTATTGAAATTTGAAATTTCATAATGTTTAAATTAAAATTATCAATATCAATATGGTTTTCACGTCTGTTGACACTTCAAGTAACAATTATATACATCTTTATATAGTTTATTTATTATACAGATCATGTCAAAATATAAATACGATATTAGCATTTCGGTGACGTGAGCCTATAAGATTTTCCCCTACTGAAAAGAGATCAACGCGACTAAAGAAGATTTAATTTTCAATTCGGTCTGAAATAATCACTTCTACTTTTGAAGTCGGTTAAAAACAGGTTAAAACCATCACAGTGAGATACTTTCAAAATTCCAAACCATTGAGCTATCGAAGTTCGAAACTGGTTTTTTTTCTGGCTCCCCGACTTGTGTAGATCGTGGCTGTTTTTTATCAATACTTATTCTACTCTTAATTCATTATCTTTTAAGAAATAAATATAAATTATCTTATAAGAATATTTACGCCACAGACCAGTCCTTTGCAGGTCAAAAGGCCAGCGAGCAATAAATCCGAATGGGGACAATTAATTGCAGCCCCTTTGTTGCGGTCCACAGTACTTCGCGACATTTTTATTTCGTATTTATCTACATTGCACTTCGAGAATATTCTAAGAGAAATATTTTATTTCAATTCAATTCGACCCAATTTCTGAATTACGTAATATTTACAATATAATAGGTATTCTACAAAATATTTACAAAAAAAATAACTGTGCCAAACCGTCGTCGCATGGCAGCGTGCCCAGAAGGCTGGTAGCATTGCCACGTTGTATGGCAATGTTTAGCCTCTGTGCAAGGTATAAGCCAGCCCTCTGGTCACCAGATGTGTCGACCAACTTCTTAGCTATCACATTAAAAAGGTGGTATATATTTCGTAATTAATTTCATTTTAAGGACATCCCATATTTACGTAAATACTCATTGAATTTTTACGCGTTTCAATTTTACGATGTCAAACAGCTCCCATTTCCACTTGATCTTAAGTGATCAACGTCTCCCATGAACATTCATTACACCGGAGAAGCGGCAGTTCCGTTGCCGGCCTTTGAGAAAGCTTTGAGTAGGCTCGTCTCTTGAAGGTCCCCAAATTGTATATATTCGTAAACACCGCTGGTGACAGTTGATTCCACAAGTAGATAGTGCGTGGAAGAAAAACCGTATGGTCGTGGTAGGATTAAGACAGATTTAGAATTACACCGAGATGTGCTGTGATGACGTGTAGCTGGTCTGATTACGAACAACTCCGCAGAACACTCCCCTTGGTAAAAGCGACAGAGAATGCAAAGAGTCTCGAAATTGCAATCAAAATATTAAATTCACAAGTCTATATATTTACGAGTAAAAATTAAACCAACTTCAAATAGAAGTAAACGTCAAACGCTATTACGCGCAGACACCATCTTTGTTATTCTAAATTATCGTAGGAATTACGGAATTAATTACAACCTTACGAAACTACACTTGAAGTACATTCTTTCCAATAAAACAATCATCCAAATCGGGTCACACCGTCGAAAGTCATGGTGAAAAGGTAACAAACATAAAAAATACATACAAAAGAACCCGAAAATCTTATTCAATTATTTCTTCTTCTTTCACTTTCAGTCAGTTCACCATATCTCCATCTGTCTCTTACGAGGCGAAACAGTTGGGCGGCACTCGCATTTCCGGTCCACTCTCTTATCTTCCGCAGCCATGATTTCTTTCTACGACCAACACTTCTTTTGTAAGTTGAAGAAGGTCGCATCTCTCGTGCCTAAGCACGTGACCAAGATACGACACTTTTCTTATCTCGATGGTCTGCAATAATTTGCGCTTCTCGTTGACTCGTTGTAGAACCTTCTTATGTGTCACTTTTGAAGTCCGTCCATACCCAACATGCGTCTATAAGTCCACGCCTCGCATCCATAAAGAAGGATGGACCAGATGTATATTAACATTTTAAAAGACGAACACGCAAACATATTTTAATTTTACGGCAGCAAAAGATTTTTCAGTTATTTAATTATCTTTAAATAAGTAAGCAGTGATAGAGAAATGATTTTAACATTTATCAATACTGTTGAATTGATCGAATTTCCGTCAGTCCTAATAATAAAAGATTAATTTCACTCAAAGGAGAATACTTTGAATCGAAGCGGAATGGATTCACTGGACCGGGCGAATGAAAGGAAATAAATCTATCCGCCACTTTATTACTTCTGCCGTAATGGTTATTGTCTATTTTTATTTAGATAATATAAAAGGGGAAAAGTTAATTAAGACTAAGTTATATAACAAATATCTTACGCTAGCGTACCTAGCCCGCTTCACCGGGCTAGATTTTTCAGTTATTTAATTATCTTTAAATAAGTAAGCAGTGATAGAGAAATGATTTAAACATTTATCAATACTGTTGAATTGATCAATTTCCGTCAGTCCTAATAATAAAGATTAATTTCACTCAAAGGAGAATACTTTGAATCGAAGCGGAATGGATTCACTGGACCGGGCGAATGAAAGGAAATAAATCTATCCGCCACTTTATTACTTCTGCCGTAATGGTTATTGTCTATTTTTATTTAGATAATATAAAAGGGGAAAAGTTAATTAAGACTAAGTTATATAACAAATATCTTACGCTAGCGTACCTAGCCCGCTTCACCGGGCTAGATTTTTCAGTTATTTAATTATCTTTAAATAAGTAAGCAGTGATAGAGAAATGATTTAAACATTTATCAATACTGTTGAATTGATCAATTTCCGTCAGTCCTAATAATAAAGATTAATTTCACTCAAAGGAGAATACTTTGAATCGAAGCGGAATGGATTCACTGGACCGGGCGAATGAAAGGAAATAAATCTATCCGCCACTTTATTACTTCTGCCGTAATGGTTATTGTCTATTTTTATTTAGATAATATAAAAGGGGAAAAGTTAATTAAGACTAAGTTATATAACAAATATCTTACGCTAGCGTACCTAGCCCGCTTCACCGGGCTAGATTTTTCAGTTATTTAATTATCTTTAAATAAGTAAGCAGTGATAGAGAAATGATTTAAACATTTATCAATACTGTTGAATTGATCGAATTTCCGTCAGTCCTAATAATAAAAGATTAATTTCACTCAAAGGAGAATACTTTGAATCGAAGCGGAATGGATTCACTGGACCGGGCGAATGAAAGGAAATAAATCTATCCGCCACTTTATTACTTCTGCCGTAATGGTTATTGTCTATTTTTATTTAGATAATATAAAAGGGGAAAAGTTAATTAAGACTAAGTTATATAACAAATATCTTACACTAGCGTACCTAGCGCGGGCTAGATTTTGCTTTATTTCATTTCAGCAATAATCTTACATCATTAAAAATTTAATGTAACTCTCACAATATATTAAATTATTAATTTCTCTCCGTATTCATTATCTTCTCGAGCGAGTTAAGATGATGGCCTACATCCATGTACATATCAGTAAATACAATACCATTCTTATTATTTATACAAAAACATATCGGGCTCAAGTTAATATGAGAAAAAGTTCGACGTCACCAAACTTTTCAGGATTACTCGCCAGGTCAATCTGAAGAATCCCTGAAAGTTTCATTGAAATCGGTAGCCGTTTCGGAGCCTGTATGGAACATACCCACGCACTTTATCTTTTATATATATATATATTGATTTAAAAAATATATAATTAGGCTACATTCGCCTGAATTCTATTTGTGTGTGTTTATTTCGTAATTAGACACTGAGTAATTCAGATTTTCAATCGAGAATGTGAAGAGATCACGGACCGGCAAGTGCAGCGTAGGACTTTCACCCGCTGGATGCAAGCCGCTTACAACCGGTCCTTTTGGAAATCGTTAAGGGAAGGCTATGTCCAACCAACCAACCAAAACCAACTAGCGGATGTCAGTGTTTCCGAACCACAGACTCGCACGTGATGTGTCCTTTAAATCCTTTAATTCACGTTCAATCTCGGAACGTAGTGTAAAACAAAATGCAAGCCGCTTACAACCGGTCCTTTTGGAAATCGTTAAGGGAAGGCTATGTCCAACCAACAGACTGAACTTTCTGAACCACAGACTCGCACGTGATGTGTCCCTTGAATCCTTTAATTAAAGTTCAATCTCGGAACGTAGTGTAAAATAAAATGACTTTGTTAAAAAATTGTTTAAAGTAGTACACAATCATGTAGAAATGTCGTATTTATACTTTTTCATGTTAAAACAAAAACAGTAAAAAATAAAATGTTTCATTGCTTACTCGTTGAATCCATGGCGAAGGCAGATTTGATTAAGCCGACAAACAGACCGCGGTGCTGTTTTATATCACTTGGTTAAACACGTGACGGCCACTTTATAAATTAACCTTTAAAACGCGTTGGGTAAACATTGTGGAGCTATCTTAATTTTCTTACGAATTGCAATAAATAAAAGTCAACATCTGAACAATAGATGTCGGTAAGGAACATTCTCTTTCTTCGGCCACTTCTTCTCCCAGCGCCAACGCTTCCCGAAGTGGCACTCAAAGTTAGTTTAGCTTTTCGAATGTCCTTTAGATTATCCTGGCTTAGCGGCCTAAGAGCTATGCCACCTCTCAATCCGGTGAAGCAGTCAAGGCCAGCTTCTCTGGCCAATCTGTGTAGTTCATCATTAACAAAAAAAAAGGAGAATTTGGAATCTAATAAGTACCGGGAAGTTAGCCGAAGTGGAAACGAATCTTTAGAGCGTCTTGTCATGCAGAGCAAAGTGGATGGGACTAGACCACGAGGCAGATCGCCAATGCAATGCTTCCATGTGCCCGATTGACGGCCAGCAGGCGAAGGTGGCGATATGTCGTGCGACGGGTCCTGTCTGCTGCCCAACCCACCGGATCATGATGGTCACGACGAAGAAGAAGTACAGGGGAAAGAGAATTACGGTTGCTTTCTCTGTATACTCCGTTCGTAAAAGGAAGATTTATTTATATTAAGACTGCAAGGAATGAATTAAAAAAAATCACTTAGCCTGTAAAGTGTGATGCTTTGGAACCTCGGAGAAAAGAAACCGCAGCAAAGAGCGCAGACCGGCGCTTTCAGCTGGATTTATAGCGATTTGCTACTTTTTTTATTATGAAAAAGACGTGCTGTGGCTTGTCGTAGTATAAGCCTTTAAAGAATATTTCAATTTATATAGTCAACAAGTATATTTAGGAGCAAAAACAAAAACTCACTTCAAATAGAATAGGAATATTACGAAATAGAATTAATCAGTACCATCAAATCTCAACTCATCAAAGTACATCCTTTGTAATAAAAAATAAAACATCGAAATCGTTTAGCGTGATATTGACTTATTCGTCCATTTGTCGCATAAATACTTAATACAAATTTAAGACTTGTGTGGTTTTCCCATGAATGCCAGTGTCAGAATTGCAACAAAATTATATGTGACCATATGGGAAGTACCGGCTATCAAACAAAAAAGAATCATCAATTACCCTGTAGAAAGTTATGAGGTAACAATATATATATATATACATAGAGACGAATTGATAACCTTCTCCTTTCTTGAAGTTGATTAAAGTAAAAAAAAAGCAACTTCAGATTAAATCAAACATCACGCTTTTATTTTCGATCTATCTATCTAGAAAATTATGGCGCCTGTATACTGTTCCGTTTTCCGAATTTGAGCTCATTGTCCGTGAGGAATATCCTCATAAACCTACCAATATATCAATCAAGGAGTAATCCTTAACACATTTGAGGAGTTCCATGGAGCTTCGGAACTCAAGGTCATATGGCAACAACATTAATACGGAACCTTAATGTAAACAACAACCTGCAGACAAACTACAGGAATATCGTCTCCTATACCACATAAACCGCAGGCCTCTGTACTACGTTAGAAGCAAAGGCCTAGACCTCAATATACAAGGACCAAGATCACACGGTACGCCCAAGAAACGCTGCCTGGACGACGTCAAAGCAGACACCACAGAAGAAAAAGAAGAATTTAAACCAAACCTTATCAATCAAAATCGCCTCATAAACAAGTACACAAACAAAAAAAATTACAGATGAATTAAGAACCTCTTTTTTTAAGTCGGTTAAAACACAATAAGCTGCAAAAAATAAAACTCCGTAAAATATGTCTCGCACTACAGATGGCAGCAGCTATTGTTTAGTGTACAGCGTAAATAAATAAGTTCGCTGCGACACTCCTGAACCCAGGAGGCCTATGAAAAATTTAAATCATTCTCTCTGCCCACACCTCGTCTACACAGCGTGAACAGTTTTACGTTGGAATCGTGCTTACATGACAATATTCTATACTGGCTTTTGCCCGCTTATTCGTCCGTATATACAGAAGCAATGAAAGGTGTGAATTATAAAGATCAACGTTAGCAGTATTTTCGATATGACTACCTATTATAAATAGATTATTGGTTTGCTTGTCTTCCAAGTATGCGGTCGTACGTTCAAAGCTACTTTTCGACTATACATTAACATAACCCCGCACAATAACGCACCATGTCTAGTTTAAGACGTAAAAATAAAAACCGACTTAAAATCGAATTAATACTTTCCTTTGCTCTGGGATCTCGAGAGGAAGGCACCCGAGCCCCTCTGCACTGTACTCTTAGGAGAGCACATCCCGGGGGGAGGTTACTCCCTCCCCGCCTGTGCCCTAGTGCTTCTACGACCGTAGTCTTATTCTTTAGAGCCCAGAACTACAGGATATAATTAGAACCTAACCCAATGTTCCTCGATCGTTTGAAGTACATCTTATCCAAATCTGAAATCCTTTGGCGTGATATTGAGTTATTCGTCCACTTGTTGCGTCATAATTAATGGAAATTTAGAACTAATATCGTTTTATCATGGATACCATTTTCAAAATGGGACCACACTGGAAACGTCAGCTTTCAAATAAAAAAATAATAATCAAAACCGTGGGGTGAACCCCAGCCGAAAGTTATGAGGAACAAACATAAAAAGAATTGAAAGACGAATTCAGAACCTCCACCCTTTTTTGGAGTCGGAAAATTTGACGCAACTAGGATATTCAGTTTCAAACAATTAGATTGACCCAGATGGAGCCCATATCTATATACTACTATATAAATTACAATACTATAGAAATTATTTTAACCCTAATATTACCTCTTCATTAATTTCCACGGCATCTTGAGTGGCCGCCGTATCCTTCTTATAAACTAAAATAACGTAAACTAGCAAAAATTTATAACCATGATATGAAAAAAAAATGTTAATAAAAAAAATATATCTTAAATGTATACTCACGAAGGTTGATTTGCTCTCCGTCAAAAGAAAAGCTTTAAAATAACAGCGAATTACTATCAGCTTATTATTAAACTTGTCTATATAATTTATAAAAGAGAAAGTGTGTGCGTATGTTCCATATAGGCTTCGAAACGTCTCGACGGATTCCAATGAAACTTTCAGGGATTCTTCAAATTGACCTGGCGAGTTATCCTGTAATTGGTGACGATCAGAGCACTCATCTTTTAAAAGTGTCAAACAAGAAGCTATACGTCGTACTTTTATTTCTGACATTAACTTGAGCCCGAAAAGTTTTTGTACAAATGATAAGAATGATATTGTATTTACTGATATTAACATGGGTGTAGGTAATCTTTACCCGCTCGAGAAGAGAATGAATACGGAGAAATTAATAATTTAATATTTTGTGAGAGTTAATAACAGCTGAGGTGTCCGAGTGGTTAAGGAGTTGGACTTGAAATCCAATGGGTTTTACCCGCGCAGGTTCGAATCCTGTCCTCAGCGAAACTTTTTGTGCATAGAGGTTCAGGCTAGCCATGCCAGCTATGCCACCTCTCAATCCGGTGAAGCAGTAAAGGCCAGCTTCTCTATGCCAACTGTGTTAGTTCTGGGTACGCTAGTCATTCATAAAAACAAATTCATTGGTGCTGGCATCGAGGATCAAACTCGGGTTGCTAGTGATCGAATATTGAGCTATACGGGTTTGTAAGATGTTCATTATAGTTCGAAATTCCTTTTTATTTTTTTAAATAATGAAAATCTAACACTAAATGGACTTTCGTTTGGGTCCAGTGCACCTTCATCCCGCGCCGTCCTCTAAAAAAACAAATGAATTTTCCCCTTTTTTAATTTGCATAATTTTACTCCGCAGCATAATTTAAAAGTATAACAATTAAAAAATACGATTTTTTTATTTGAATTATGTAAATTCAACTTGCGCAAAGTGATTTGTAAAGTGAAAGCCCTTGAATTTAATAAAAAGATTTTTAAACTTTAATAACAAAAGGTCGTTTCTTCGAAATCGTCGTATCATTGTTAAAGTAATAATCGTATTATTTATTTATTTAATACAGGAAAACTTACAGCTATTCAATGCTTTTTATATAATTTACAGATATATCACTAGTTTAGCAGATAACAAGTTTTCACAAATAAGTAAGAACACTGAAGATACGCAAACTTTTTTTTTTGTTAACGAATCATCAGAAAGATACCCCGCCTTCTGGGGAAGGCGGTGGTTATGTGGGGTTTTACCCACTAAAACTTCTCAGTCGCCCTTCCTCGGTGCATGGTGAGGGGCTCCGGGATCTCCAGTGGATCTGCACTGTGCTCATAGAGAGCACTTCCCGGGGATGTTACTCCCTCCCCTGTGCCCTCGCAGTCCAAGGCGACACGGGCCAGCCGATGTCGCCTTCTTCCCGGGTCCACCTTGGCGGACGACAAAGGCCCCACCCATGTCGCCCAATGAACCCGAGGCACCTTTTAGTCGCCTTCTACGACAGGCAGGGGATACCGTAGTCTTATTCTTGAGACCCCAGAACTACAGGGTTGAAAGATACGCAAACTTAGGTAACACAGGATTGGAAAACAGTATCAAGGTCCCGCAGACAAAATTTCACTAAATATACTTGTAAAAAGCTTACGTATGGAGACATCATTGACGTGAAATAGGTCGACATTATTGTATTTCTTACAAAGGTTATTGAATTCATTACATGCTCTGATAAAATAGCTATTAAGCATATAGTTAGCATTACTAGATGGAGTATATATTGGACAGTTGAATGGCAGACTACGAGAAGGGATAGAGAAGTGTAACTTCTTAATTAGTTCAGGACAATCATATCCGCTATGCACCGACGACTGTGCATTGGAAGAAGGTGAAGTCTAGAACATGTTTGATCATAGATGTCCTTACTTAATCTGAATTTGGAGGGCATATGCCGAATATTAATTATAAAAACCACTCGGCTTCGCGCGGGAAGCATTGATTATTTGACTTCTAGTGGATGGAAAAACAAAAAGGACCAATAGGTATTATACATTATTATATGATTTGTTTAAATCTAAATGTTTTTAGCATAGCTACTTTAAATATTATATTTATATTTAGGTATATTTGGAGGCCGAAAAGTTCTCGATTGGAGACCACGGAGCAGCAAGCGCAGAGTAGGACTTCCGCCCGCCCAGCCCTGTAGTTCTGGGCTCTCAAGAATAAGACTACGGTATCCCCTGCCTGTCGTACAAGGCGACTAAAAGGGGCCTCGGGTTGACTGGGCGACAAGGGTGGGGGCCTGAGTCGTCCACCAAGGTGGACCCGGGAAGAAGGCGACATCGGCTGGCCCGTGTCGCCTTGCACTGCGAGGGCACAGGGGCGGGGAGGCGTAACCTCACCACTCAGGAAGTGCTCTCCTTGAGCACAGTGCAGAGGGGCTCCGGTGCGTTCCACTGGAGATCCCGGAGCCCCTCGTCATGCACCGAGGAAAGGGCCACCGGGGAGGTTTTAGTGGGTAAAACCCCATATAACCGCCGCCTTCCCCAGAAGGCGGGATATCTTTGAAGATTTCCTACCCGTTAACAAAAAAAAAAAAGGACTTCCGCCCGCAAGTTGGTCTGACGTCCTCGCAAAGTCCGCAGGACGCCGCTGAGTCTAAGCCGCTTATAATCGGTCCTTTTGGAAATTGTTAGGGGAGGTCTATGTCCAGCAGTGGATGTGTTACCGCTGAAATGATGATGACATGCACAATCACACATCGTCCGCATTTCGATAGGTTTTATACATTTCTGCCCTGTAGTTCTGGGCTCTCAAGAACAAGACTACGGTATCCCCTGCCTGTCGTAGAAGGTAAAAACGTAGAACTAAAGGGGCCTCGGGTACAATGGGCGACAAGGGTGGGCCTTTGTCGTTCGCTAAGTGGACCCGGGAAGAAGGCGACATCGGCTGACACGTGTCGCCTTGCACTGCGAGGGCACAGGGGCGGGGAGGCGTAACCTCACCACTCAGGAAGTGCTCTCCTTGAGCACAGTGCAGAGGGGCTCCGGTGCGTTCCTCTGGAGACCCTGGGAAGTTTTAGTGGGTAAAACCCCATATAACCGCCGCCTTCCCCAGAAGGCGGGATATCTTTGAAGATTTCCTACCCGTTAACAAAAAAAGATTGTATACATTTTTGGCTGAAAATCAGCGCTGTGTAACATGTTTAGTACAGCACATGCTGAACCCAATTTTCATTTTCAAAAGGTCTTTATGATTATTCTTAATCTTACCTTCTCTTGTTTATGTTCTGTTATGTTTACATTTTGTTATGTTTTCTTGTATCGTATAAATGTTTATTCTATTCTTTATTCATTTATGTAGTATGTTTCCTTCTAACAACGCTATTAACTTTTTGAGACAAAATTTTTCTATGATCATATACAAATGAAAAAATTTTAACCCGAATATAAAAGCTCTGGGTCCAGCTCTACGGTATTTCGAGTGGCCGCCGTATCGTTTTCATAAACGAAAATGCATAATAAAGTTATGTTACACAAAGTACGTGTGCAGAGAACATACCGCCGTCGGTGTAAATAAGTGAAAACGTACCGGCCGTTTTGTATGCAGTGCTCTGAAATGTTTAATGCACTGTGTTCTAGAACGTTCTACGTTTGTCACGGAATATGAACCAACGGAAATGTACAGTAACAAAGCAAATTTTTTAACGAGAATTAATTTTAATAATATAGTTTATAGTACAACAAAATAATTGGCAGTTATATAGACATTCGATAGAAATGTAAACTTTTAGACTTAAATTAAAATTATCAACACCAATCTGGCTTTCACATCTATTGAAACTCCCCATAAATGTCTTAAAGTAAAACCCGAACGAAGCGATTTGCTTCGTCTTTCATTCTTCGTACAGCAAAGGACTGGAATAGTTTTTTTTTTTGTGGCATGAGGCAGGACTACTGACTTATTTGCTAGAAATCAGAGTTTATTGCCCCTTGTCATATTTTTCTCTGAGCATAGTCTGCCTATGCTATAGCTAGTTCCCCCAACGTGGGTGGTTAGGGATGTTTTCACTCATCACTTTCTTCCATCTCTTGTTAACACACACACAAAGAAATATACTTTACAGTCACTCTTATTGGCTATCTTCTATTTCTATATTATTTTACTTTTACTGTTGCACTTATTATTATTTTCTATTATTATTACTATTTTATTCTTACACTTTTACTCTATTAAATTTTTCTTTTTGACTTCTTCTTTTTATTATACAATTCTGTTACTCTTATTAACTATATTTTCCTCTTTTATTACAAGACTGGAATGGTTTGCCCGCGTCTGTCTTTCCTTCCGATTACAATGTGGGTGTTTTCAAGAGTAGAGTGAATTGGTATTTACTAAATTAGTGCGCCTTACCATCCAAGACTGCATTTCCACTTAACATCAGATGGGATCGTAGTCAAGCACTTCCTTAGAAAGTATACAAAAAAAATGGTTTATTTACTATTCAAATATAGTGTATATTGAACGTGAACAAACATAAAGGGTCGGTTAAGAAAGTTTAAGTCGGAAGATAAAGACGCCACGAGGAGGCAACACTAAGTACTAAAATTTAAATAAAAAATAAAATTTAATGAAAAATATTGTATTATCCAAGTTTACGTAATCCTTTTTCGTTTAAATTTACGTTTTATAATTAAAAATAAAAAAAAATAAAAATATTTTATTTTATTTTAAGTATATTTATTTATTTATTTATAAACTCTTTATTGTTTACACTTATGAACTAAAATAAAAAAAAAGAAAATATAATTAAAATACATAAACAATGGGCGGCCTTATCGCTAAAAGCGATCTCTTCCAGGCAACCTTTGGATGGAGAGGAATAATAAAAAGAAGCGGCGGGAGTTTATAAATAGTAAATATACTTAAATACTGATAATAAATATTTACATACATACATACATATAATATATGTATAAATATATATATATATATATTTATACCTATATTATATCTCATAATATATATATATATATATTATGAAGAGACAAAACGTGTGTAAAAAGTATTACATATAATATATTTACGTATATATCGTAACAGTATAAATGATTTTTTTTAATTGTCTATCATGCACAATTTATTTCAGTTATCTAGCGTCGTTATCTTCCGTGATATTCAAACTTTCTTAACCGACTCTTTATGTTTGCTCACGGCTATATTACGGGCTGTACAAGATCATGACATAATGTAAATGCAACAAAAGCATGTCTGTGACGAGAACCCATAAGATTTTCCTCTACCACAAATTACTCAACGTGGCTAAAGATGTTTTCATTTAAAAAAATTGACAAAATTTTTTTTATTAGATATTTGGGAATTTATAAACAGACATAGAAATTTTATTTATTAGCAACGAATATATACACATTACAAACAAAATATGACAGATATTCTTTATTTTATTTAAACAATAAACTTACATCATTAAATATTTAATTTAACTCTCACAATATATTAGATTATTCATTTCTCTCCGTATTCATTATCTTCTATTCTCTTCTCGAGCGGGAGATGATCATTACCTACGCCCGTGTACATGCAATATACTCCATTGTACTTCAATATGGTTGATAATGATATATAACACAACGCATGTGTCAATACAAATTTGGGTTATAAAACAATAAAATATCATCGCAGTAAATAAAAGCTGTATTTAACAGTTCAAAAAGAGGAGTGCTCCGATCGTCACCAAACTTTACAGAAATACTCGCCAGGTCAATCTGAATATTCCCTGAAACTTTCATTGAAATCAGTCCAGCCGTTTCGGAGCATATATAGAACATACGCACACACTTTCGCTTTTATATATATATAGGAAACGATCATAAAAAGTTCCCATGCCGGCTCGCGAGATTCGAATCCGTGAGAATTGAAAATTGGTCGAATTCCCGAACTTCCTGTCTAGTTAATTACCAGTAGGATAATAAACGGGGATCACTATGTTTTAATCTGTCGCTTTTTTATGTCTGTTATACTGTTATTATGCGTCCTCATGATAACGGGATCTTAATCAATTGTTAATGGTTCTGAGAATTCAACAGAACCTCTAAGGGTTAATATTAATATATATATATATAGATTTATTTATTTAATATTCTTTATATTTTAATTAATAAATCTAAAGGAACTTGTTTAAACGTGCTACGTTATGTCGTGTGAATGTGATTTCGTAATTCTATAATAACCCTAACCTAAATATCAACAATTAAGTGGCATTTTACAAACGATGTAGTGGATTTGTTTTTATTTATGTGTAATTATTATTCACCCTACTGGCGTTTCGTATCCGAGGATGTTTTGCCACGCGCCACAGTCCCCTACCTGAGTTCACACTTCACACGGGATCCGTGACCGTCTCGTGTGAAACGGACATTACAAATAACCGTCCCACCCGGGCCACGGGACTCGTACAGTGGTTATCGTGAGAACTTAACGTAGGGCAAGTTAGTTAAGAATTACTCATGTCATGAGTACTCTTTCCATTTATAAAGACAAACTTTAATTTCGCATTATTGGTGGTAAACATGAACGTTTTCAGGAAGAAATGTGGTGTCATAAGATACTAGGTAGGAACAAAATTCGTACGGATACAATAGAGGCAACACAATTTTCAAAAAGATAGTGCTTAATTTTATGTATTTTCTTCTTTACTTTATTTTGCTGATTGGATTTTATTTTAGTACATAATTTTTTTCGGAAATTAAGTATTATTTTTTATTTATATTTAAGTATTATTAAATGAATCAAAACAATTATAATAATACGTTTTTTCCACAATATAATATTACATAAATAATTCATAAATAAACTTTGAATAATTCGTTAAAGCGTCACCTGTGATCAGAGAGTTGAACTACATGCTTAATAGTCACACTGTCTGCCGCCGTGTATAGCACTATAGCAAATCCGTTATATATTTTTCTTACGGTTCTAGTCTAACATTTATTTCAATTCGGTCGCGAAGTAAGACCTCTATCTCCTCCAAGCCTGTCGTAAATAACTTCGTTCCAAAAATTAATCGCCGAAAAAAACACTTAACAACTTAATATTAACCCTTACAGGTTCTGTTGAATTCCCAGAGCCATTAACAATTCATTAAGGTCCCGTTATCATGAGGACGCATAATAATGATGGCAGTATTACAGACATAAAAAAGCGACAGATTAAAAAATAGTGATCCCCGTTTATTATCCTACTGGTAATTAACTAGACAGGAAGTTCGGGAATTCGACCAATTTTCAATTCTCACGGATTCGAATCTCGCGAGCCGGCATGGGAACTTTTTATGATCGTTTCCTGACTTCACACGGGACAAGGTCGATCCCGTGTGAAGTCAGGTAGTGTGGGAACCTCGCACGTGCCAATACGATGGTTTTTAACTTAGGGTCTGATATTTAAAACTATGTACTAAATATATATGATTAAATAAAATGATGATGAAAAAGTACCTCATATATCTTTTATATTTTGCTATGTTCGGGAAAAAGTGATATCTTTTTATTTTGATATTATATACGATTTATTACAAATGAGTTTTTTTTAAATTATAGTATAAGAAACAAAGAGTATACGTAATTTTAAATTGATTTATTCGTCCATTTGTGGCGCACATTCTTGTTGCAAATTTAAGACTTAAATGGTTTTCTCATTGACGCCATTGTCAGAATTGAACCAAATAAAAAAAAATTAAATGGGACACATTGGAAGCGCACCAGCTTTCAAATTGATCGAAATCGATTCACCCAATCGATAGTTATGGTATTATAATATGGTAACAAATATAAAAAAGATACAGGAGTAAACAACACCGTTATCCACGAAATAATAATGTTCATAATTATGTTTCTACACTAAAATTCAAAGGAATTAATTTATGTTAGAGCCGTGGTAGCTCAGTGTACGTGCGGTCGCCTAAAGTTGCATAGTACGCTACTAACCCGAGTTCGATCCCCGGTGCCGACACCGATAAATTTGTTGTTACAATTTTATGTGTTATTTACCACGCGTTCGTCGGTAAAGGAAAACATCTTGAGGAAACCTACATGTTTTAGAAAAATTTTCTACGGCATGTGAAGTCTGCCAATCCGCATTAGGGCCGCGTGGCGGACTATGCCCTTATACTCTCTTTTCAGAGAAGGGGTCCCAACAGTGGGACGTTAATATTATATATATAAAGGCTGTAACTTTAACTAACTTTAATTTATATTTTTATATTAAATAAATAATATTCGTGTTATGCTGGATGTGTATTGATATATTACAAGCCATATAGTGCTCCACCGCTTATCGGGACCGCAGGGCCTCCTGTCACGTGCAGCGGTTCCCACCCCAATTCACTTCACACGGGACGTCCACCATCTCGTGTGAAACGGGCATTATAAAATCTCGGGTCACGGCGTACCGTCGAAACTCGACCGTGAGAATTTGATGAATAATTGAGCGAAGTTCCTGCGTTATAAATTCCGAAAAAAGATCCTTAATGATCGTTAAAGCTTTTTTTTATAGATGCACCTCTAACATTAATGGCTGTTGGGACTGGAATGTTTGTTGGTTTTTCTTCTATACGAAATTATAACTTCAAACGGACAATTCTTGTTTGTATATAAATATAGCCGTGAGCAAAATAAAGGGTCGATTGAGAAAGTTGAATATCTCGGAAGATAAAGACGCTAGCTAACTGAAATAAATTGTGCATGATAGACCATTAAATATCCTTAAAATTAAATATTTTTTTTATGTTTTTAAAACATAAACTTAAACGAAAAAGTATATCTTACGTTATCTTGGATAATGCAGTATTTTTCATTATATTTAATTTTAATTTTAGTACTTAACTTAGGCGACACTAAGTACTAAAATAATAATTTATTATTGGTTACCCTGGTAGAGAGAGAAGAAAATCATTTAGATTTTCTTCTCAGTTTAGTTTCATCATTAGCTATATCAGTCCACTAGATCCTTCTCTAATGCCTAATCTTGGTTTAGCTAAGTTCAAGTTAAACTAAATTCCCTAAAGTCAGTCAAAACAGTCTAATAATTTTTAATAAATGATATTATTCAGAGTAAAAGTTCCAAAAACAAGCACAAAATTCCTTTTTGTTTTCTAGAGAAAAGTGTATGCTCAAAGAACTTCATTACAAATTGTCAAAAAGCTATTTAATGAGGCAATCCTTCTGTGGCGGTTGCCGTAATCTCATATTCGTCCTCTTGACGTACTGCGTGGCTCCAATTGCAGCGGGCGGTTTTTAAATTAGTTTCTATTATTTTAATTTCGTCCAGTTACTCGGTATTTGACTTGGAAACAAGATCGAATTCTCAATTTTTCTCAATTTTGCATAAGTTATGTACGAAGACGTATCGTTGGTTGACTTGACTGCTTAAAAAGTAAGGATTTTGTATGTTGAAACCATAGTCTAGTCTGCTATTTGACAGTGACGTTTCATTATGAATCTATTCCAGACATCAATTATCACTCCAACTTTACCAAACACTTCAAAAACTAACTCACACACAATTGGTGTGTCAGTGGTAAGTAGTCGGCAAATCATAGTGGCACCAGTCAACTACAAGACTACTGAAACTAGCAAATATCGAGCACGTCATAGTGCTACATATATACATACGTCATACTGCCAATGAACTTTCATTTTTTATACTGTTGGTTTAAGAGAGAGTTTCTCCACAGCTAGTAAGGTCTGATATAAGTGTATATATATTTATATATATATATATATATAAACGGCATTAAGCCTTACGTAAGGCAGATACAGCAGAAATCATTATACTAGCCGTAACAATGACGATACATTGATTATGTTGATAATTCGTTTGTCCCTTCTCATTTGATATATTTTATCGCACTCGCTATAACTATGGCCCCACCTTTAGGCCCATTATGCGTAAATTCGCTTGGGAATCTCCGGAGGCGCGTGGGAATTTTTATTAACGGCTCCCTTTGCCTCCATCGAGGGTTGACATGTTTTATTAAGTGCACGAATGAAGCTGGAATGATAAGATTCTAACACCTGGAAATATTTTTCGCTTATTTTTTTTTAATATATTCATAACGTGCAAAATTTACATATGTATAACATTTTGCGATCTGCGAAACATAAGGTCATAGGTTCAAAACGTGAACCATTTCCCAGCTTGATTTGAAATGGTTAAGAAAAAATGTATTTTAACATTTTTTCTTAACCATTTCATCTCGTGAAGATTTGTTGGTGAACTTAATAAAATAAATTAAAGAATTACCATTATTATAACATTAAATAATACATACGGATAGTTCCTCAATTCCAAGTACTTCAAAAAAGATATCTATAGCTTACGTCATATCCTGCGTATTAACATTGCAAAAGTTAAAGCAACTATTTACGCAGACCTCGGTGTCAGCTAAAGTTTAACGTGAGAGTAAGTTTAAGTTCACATGGAGACTACGGGCTCCCGTGAGAATTGGCGCGACCTTGCGAGTGACCCCAGATAATTCCCATGTCACTGCCGGGCAAAAAATCGTACGGGCGACAATTTGGCTAGCAACGGATATTTACGCGGATCTATTTTATTAAAAAGTACTATTATTTGTTTTAGGGAAATTATCAATAGATAGTAAATTATTTTTAACTTTTTTTTTCTTAACAGACGTCACGTAAGAAGACGGTGGTAATTATTTTAAAAACAAGCTTTTAAGCGCGGACGACCACCTTGTATATCCAAATTAGCGTAGGAATATTATAAAATAGAATTAATCAGAACCTAACACAACTCTCATCAAAATACCTAAGAATTACATAGTTTCCAATTGAAAATGATTCATCAAAATCGGTTGGAATGATATTGAGTTATTCGTCCATTTGTCGTGCATATATTTAATGCAAATTTAAGACTTATATGATTTTCTCATGGGTGTCATTGTCAGTATTGGACCAAATGGAAATGGGACCACATGGTGGTCTACACCACTTTCAAATAAAAAAGAATTATGAAAATGGAATCACCCCGTCGAATGTTATAAGGTACTAACATAAAAAAAACATACAGACGAATTGTGACCTCTTTTTTAAAGTCGGTTGAAAATTCATTGATACAAGAACGATAATTCGTAAACCACTAAAAAACTGGCGACTGGAGGGCTGGTTTATACCTTGCACAGACGATGGTGGCAATGCTACCAGCCTTCTGGGTGTGACGACGCTTTGGCGTAGTTATATTTTTAAAAATTATTATGTAAAATACTTATTATATTGTAAATATTTTATTTAGTTAGTATTATCTATAAGTTTGTAATTTTGTAACTAATTAATACCTTAACCACTAAAAATATAACACTTACTTCAACTCGTAAAAGATTACAAGCTGCTTTGTCCACAACCAACCAAACTACAACCCCATTGCATATTTACGAAATAAAGGGCTTCACTCGAGTTAAGGCAAACATTAAAGCCGCGCTTGATCCCGGCTATTAAGCCCGTAATAACTCGTCACGCATCCGACGGCACGTGTCGACACGCCCTAAACACGCAGAGTATTCCCACACAGAAAACATTCTCACAGGAAATACGATTCCCTGAGAATTTCGTGGCGCAATTAGAGATGTGGGACTTTTTGTTAGTGTTTACATTGCGATGTTTGAACTATAGATAAGTGGGTAGACATATTTTTTGCGTGTCACACTGCAAGTTTGCTTTGTTAGAATCGATAACATCGAATCATTGCTAAAATCTGACGCGTATTTTAGAAAAAATCCCTGAAAATAATGACAACTTATAACGTAAATTAAAATTGTGTGCCGAGCGACAATTACATACATGTTAATATTGTTGATTTATGACTCAAATATATTACGGGCTGTACAAGATCACGATAATATATAAATACAACATTAGCATGTCGGTGACGCAAATCAATAAGATTTTTCTTTACCAAAAAGTGCCCAATCCGGGTAAAGAAATTGTCTACTTCAAAAACATTCGTATTAGCATAACTGAATTACATTACGTATAAAATTACATGACGTCAATAGTACTAGTTAGTATTTTTTTTTTTTTTATTGACTAACTACACAGATTGGCCAGAGAAGCTGGCCTTGACTGCTTCACCGGATTGAGAGGTGGCATAGCTCTTAGGTCGCTTAGCCTGAACCTCTATTGCTAGTAACTCGACACAAGGGTCCCCGGTGAAGTGGCTTTTCGGCTTGGACGGTTACTATGTTACGCGTAAGCATGTCGATCCGAGGGCGCCCGAGAGGGCCGAACCACGACTCGGTCGGTTGCTATTTCACGGATAATCTAAGAGACATTCAAAAGCTAAACTAACTTTGAGTGCCACTTCGGGAAGCGTTGGCGCTGGGAGAAGAAGTGGCCGAAGAAACTCCAGCAACACTCCTAACATCTAAGGGTGGGGCCTGCCCATAAAATAGCGGTAACGCGCAAGGATTATTCGCAACCTCCGACGGTCGCGAATGGACGCTTTGTGGATTTGTAGAGATCTAGCCTGTGCAATGGTAATCGCGTCGTCCGGATCGTCAAGAACGTGTCTCGGCCTCCGGGCGACGCGACGGAATTTATTATAGGAAGGCTTATAAGTGGCGGCACTTACAAGAAGTTTGTTAGAATGTTTGGTGGCAGTCTCGAAAACCGTCGAGATGCCTGCTTAAAGAATTGGGCTATTGTCGGTAATCCTGTATCAACGTGGAGCTCGCGATTACGTACGAACCACGGCGCACCCGTGGCTCGTCAAAACGATTCTGAATTACTTGTAACCTATATTATATTATATTGTATGTTTATGGGCGGCATGCGCGAAGACCGGGCTCGCGTACGTTATAACGGGACATATAACTACTTTGTAAAGTTTCACCTTATTACGAAGGGACATTTTACTTTTCTTATTAATTGGGTGATAGAGGCGACCCATAACGTAGGCCGCCCGGTTCCTAAGCTGATCTGCGTGAGGGCCGAAGCTGATTTAGGGATCTAATACGACACCAAGGTATTTGGTTTGTGTAACCCATGGAATAGGGGTACCTAGAAGTTGGACGCAACGAGGTGGAGACAAAAGACGCCTCGTGAAGTACGTGGCTGCGCTCTTAGCCGGGTTGATTTCTATTCTCCATTTCCGAAACCAATCCCCTAGTGCATCGGCCGCAGTCTGGAGTTTTAAGAATGACTTCGGGAGAACGCCCGGAAGCATAAATGCCGGTATCGTCGGCGAAAAGGGCTAGCTCTGCTCTACGTGAGCGCGGAATATCGTTAGTGTAGAGCGTGTATAGGACGGGACCGAGTACGGAGCCTTGAGGTACTCCGGCTCGAACGGGACGGAGGGTGGAGCGCACTCCCTCGACGCGGTACCTGAAGGTTCGACCGGTAAGAAAATCGCGCACTATGCGCACTAGATAGTCGGGCACCCCAAGCTTCGGCCTCGGTCTATCCATGGCCGCAGTCCTTCAGGTTCCTATGCCAATTTCTTTGGCGTCTCGATTTACACCGTCTATCCAGCGGAGCTTTGGTCTTCCCCGACCTCAAAATATCACAGGTTAAAATTTAAGGTGATAGGCTCACTAAATGTTACAAATGGGACCTAGTATGCTTACTGAAAAGTGGACAGCCATCTGTCTCTGTCTACCCCGGTAAGGTAAAAAGGATGTGAGACCGTATTTTGTTTTTGTTTTATTTACGCACGAATTCAGTCATTTTAAACGAATTAAAAAAATTGCAAAACAAATCTAGCCCAGTACGTGCTATTTCTAATCCACGTGCTATTCCATAGCATATATTTTTTCGAACGTTTTGTCGATTAAAAAAATAAAACATCACTGATAATATTCATGGCTTATACAAAGACTCGCAATATAAAAAGATTTGCAACCCCTGCTCTAGGGCTTTCCATGCGCCCCTCTCCTACAGTCTTGGAGAATAAAAGTGACTTTTACGTCGATTATTTTATTAAACAATCTGCTGAAGAATTTAAAGCTCTATAGGCGAATAATGACTGACTAACAATGAAAAATAACTGTATGCAAACTCGTAGTAGAAATTCCCACGATATAAAATGGAACTTGACTTTAAAACGTTCATTTCTATTTAAGGCATGAGGTTCAGGCTGAGCGACCTAAGAGCTATGCCACCTCTCAATAAATGGCCGATGAATCAGTCAAGGCCAGCTTCTCTGGCCAATCTGTGTAATTGGTCATAAAAAAAATGTGCGAATCGTTTCGCGTTGCAGTACTGCACTTAGTTACTTGAGAAAGAGCTTCAGACGACCTAAGAGCTGCTTAAACGCAGAGCGGCTTACTTAAAAAAAATGTGTTATATAGTTCATAGTTATTTATGCTTGAAATTTAATTGGCTGGTTTATCGATTGGTTCAATTTAATTTATATATAAAAGAGAAAGTGTGTGAGTATGTTCCATATAGGCTCCGAAACGGGTGGACCGATTTCAATGAAACTTTCAGGGAATCTTCAGATTGACCTGGCAAGTAATCCTGTAGCTTGGTGACGATCGGAGCATTCGTCTTTTTGAACTGTCAAGCTTTACATCGTACTTTCATTTCTGACATTAACTTGTGCCCGATATGTTTTTGTTTAAATAACAAGAATTATATTGTATTTACGATATGTACATGGGTGTGATGATATGAATACGGAGAGAAATGAATAATTTAATAAATTGTTAGCGTTAAAATAAATATTTAATGATGTAAGTTTATTGTTTGAATAAAATAAAGCAAAATCTAGCCCGGCGAAGCGGGCTAGGTACGCTAGTTTATTATAATAACTTTTTCTACACGTTATACGTATTTTGCACGTTAAATAACAGATTTAAATTTGTGAAAATCCAGAAGAACTGAATTGGAATAGTCTTTCTAAAAATCTCAACGTCCTCAGCTAAATTATTCGTCACAAGAGGACCTTAGAGACACTTCACGATACAAATCAAGTGAAATTGGGATGTCTCTAATAGATTTTCCAATTTAACTGACGTTTGGCCCCACTTCGCCGAGTTTGAGGGAAAAGAAAACGTTTTTCAATTTAGCCCGAGGGGTACATAAATTAACACATTTAAATCCTCTCCAAGATTTTCCGGCCGAGTGTAATGACCCCGGACCAAATGACGAAAAGTAAAAAAGTACTTAGAACAGAGGGCCGATGGGGCCGAAAAGATCTCTATTGGAGACCACGAACCAGTAACCGCAGCGTAGGACGTCCACCCGCAATTCATTCGAAGGGACTCCATTTCTTTTCTTCAATTAGGTACCATATATCTGAAGAATAAAATATTTCGTCGTAATAGTGTAATATGCAATATTATACTTATTTTATTTCTTGTAATTATCAACGTACCGCAATGTATCGTAGTATAGATAACAATAATCAATGTTATCTACGAGTATAAAACATTTTAATCAATCGATATATATGCACAAAATAATCAAAAATACAATTCACAATGATCTATGATTGTTTTAACAGATTACAGTATTATTAATTGTAGATCGGTTGGCATAGTTTTTTCCTTGGTGCAGCCCTGTAGTTCTGGGCTCTCAAGAATAAGACTACGGTATTCCCTGCCTGTCGTAGAAGGCGACTAAAAGGGGCCTCGGGTTCAGTGGGCGACAAGGGTGGGGGCCTGAGTCGTCCACCAAGGTGGACCCGGGAAGAAGGCGACATCGGCTGGGTCGTGTCGCCTTGCGCTGCGAGGGCACAAGGGGGGAGGGAGTAACCTCCCCCTCCCGGGACGTGCTCTCCTTGAGCACAGTGCAGAGGGGCTCTGGTGCGTTCCAAGTTGAGATCCCGGAGCCCCTCGTCATGCACCGAGGAAAGGGCCACCGGGGAGGTTTTAGTGGGTAAGAACCCCACATAACCGAGAAGGCGGTGTATCTTTCTGAAGATTTCCTCCCCGTCAACAAAAAAAAAAAAGTTTTTCCTTGGTGAAGCTACCGGTCGAGTTATAGTTCAATCTTGTAGGGTAGCCTTCGTAAGGAAATGCTAACAGTAGTAGCCATCCTAGACGAGATTACCCCTCAGCGGGGAAACCCTTAGTCGAGTTACTCCCATATAGAGATTTAGGCTTAGCGACCTAAGAGCTTTGCCACCTCTCAAATCCAGTGTAATAGTACAGGTCAGCTCCACTGGCAATTCTGTACAGCTTCGCCACGAAAACAAATGTCATAGTGAAAATACAGTCATAATAGTAAAAGATGGAGAGATACAAAACTGTTCTTTTTTATTTCCAGGGTGGAAATCTTCAACAAGATACTCCGCCTTCTTTTGTGTTATGTGTGACTCTTAGTCACTAAAACGCACGGGTAGCCCTTTTCTGAGCATGGTGAGGGGTTCCGGGTTCACCAGTGGAACGCACCGGAGCCTGTGCACTGTGCTGTTAAGCACGTCCCGGGGGACGGACTACCCTAGACGTGCTGCAGCACCGGACCACCCGTGTTGCTTTTTTCCCGGGTCCACAGTAACGATCGGCAAAGGAACCCTTGTCAGTCGTGACCCGTATGCCCCTTTTAGTCGCCTTCTACGGTAGGCAAGGGATACCGTACGCTTATTCTATTAGGACGGACAGAAAATAGAAAAAATCAGACAATCTGTGTCAGCAAATTAAGTGACTACTGCAATATAAAATGTAATAAAAAACTTTTAGTGTCCACCGTTAATCATTAATCCATTGCTTGAGATTGAAGTCCTTAAATGTGCTAATTTATGTCTCTCCAGGGCTAAATCGAAAAAGGTTTCTCCACTCGACGGGAGTTCTTTACGGCCTCCAATTGACGGCTCGTAAAAGGACAAGGCGCAAATTAAAAACGAAATTGTTTATTGAGACTGGCATGTGCTTGTTATTATTGTTTTACTTTAATTAAAAAAGAGGTACTCAATTCCTTCCTCATTCATCCATTTACAATTATAATTAAAAAAAAATATAAGGATAAATATATTTATAAATTTATAAATATAATACCTTGCACAGAGGCTAAGCATTGCCATAAAACGTGGCAATGCGACCAGCCTTCTGCGCACGCTGCCAAGCGACGAAGGTTTGGCACAGTTATATTTTTTGTAAATATTTTGTAAAATACCTATTAAGTGTATTTTCTTATTGCATTTTTAGTTAGTATTATCTGTAAGTTTGTATCATTTTAATAAGATTTTGAAAAGTAAATATAAAAAAATATACATTATTTTACAAATTATATTATACCATATTCTATATGGACTAAAAATGTAGAATTTATAAGAAAAGTGAAATATTATTTATGTCAGAGCTGTGCGAAACAGTTGAACAACAACAAAGAAAACAAAAGTCATGGTTTCCTTTCGCACTCAGAAACGCAGATAACCCTAACGCCTACGAATAAATTTATCTTAAACGCAATTCCTTTCAAAAACCTTACTCCCTGAGTTATTGTCAATTATTCACGAAGGAGACGGAAGAAATGTTCAACGCAATCAAGATTGGCCCGGGTCATATTTTACGTGATTTTAATCAACGTCCCTCTCCACTATAATGGTTTAAAAATCCCAAGGAGTCCCGGAGCCTGGAATACAAATGAAAGGAAAGATTAAAGGCATTATACAATATCTACAGATGAACAGAAGCGAAGAAGTAACTTCTGTCTTTGTGTTGAAACAGTATTATTCAAATCCGACGCCGCGAGGAAAGAAAATGTCCAATAAAAATGCAGAAATTGCGCCTATTCTTTCTTCGTCGCTAACTAAATCGTTCTGATAACCGTATGGTGTCAATGACAGCGGGAATCGTTTAATACAGGCAATGTTTTAAAATTCTACTTGGCTCAAATTAAATAATTACATCAAAGATACGCATTCAAGTGTATTCCAAGACTGATAATAATAATCGATATATACTTAATTATGGTCGTTAAGTACAGTTCGGTGTGTATCTCTAAAATGGTTTAAAGTTTTACCGAAAATTACTCACCTCTTTTCCGGTTTCTTACGTACTAGAATATTAATAAGCCATTTATTCGGTTACGCAGACACAATAAATTGTAATTAAGTACACAATTAACAAATGAAATGATAAGAAATATAAAAAAAAATCCCAGGTGTATGGGCGCAAGGCGCTCGGACGTTAAATTCGTGACAACGAATCCTAGAACAGTGAACACTCGGCATGGAATTACATGCATGTATTACACAATAGCAATGAATATATAATTCCTATCTCTAATTTCCGAGCCGATCGAACGGAGCGATGAGTCATACGTAACGGAGTATTCACGTAACGGGACATTGAGTCAAACTTTACAAAAGTTATAACAATTGAAAGTAGTTATTAATTGGTTTTCGCGCATGCTGCCCATAAACATATCCATAGGTTACAAGTAATTCAAAATCTTTTTCTGCGACGAACCACGAATGCACCGTGGTTCGTCGTACATAATCGCGAGCTTCACGTTGTTACAGGGTTACCGATACCCCCGGGACGTGCTCTCCTTGACCACAGTGCAGAGGGGCTCCGGTGTGTTCCTCTGGAGATCCCGGAGCCCCTCGTCATGCACCGAGGAAAGGGCCACCGGGGAGGTTGGTTGACCCACATAACCGCCGCCTTCCCCCCAGAAGGCGGAGTATCTTTTTGAAGATTTCCTCCCCGTTAACAAAAAAAAAGGGTTACCGATAATAGCCCAATTTTTTAATCAGGCATCTCGACGGTTTTTCGAGACTTATAATCCTTTCTTTACTTTGGTTTAATTAAAAACCTAAGTAACTAATTCAAGAACATTACAAAAGAGCACAGACACAAATCTGTGGTTGCGCTTTATTGAAAAAAAAACTTTCCTATAATAAATTCCATTGCGTCGCCCGGAGGTCGAGACACGTTCTTGACGATGAACTTGACGGACGCGATTACCATTGCACAGACTAGATCTTTACAAAAGTAACTAGTTCTCACACAATTGTTATAAAAATTTATAAATTTTGTAAACAATGATTATCAATCTAGTAAAGTTGACACAATACAAGTTGTTGTACTGATTTAATAATTTAAATGTATCAGAACTGAACTGAATGAACAATTTAAAATGTAAGATAATAAAAATTGAACCGAACCCACGCTATCAATGGGGCCCCACCCTCGTAGCCAGATCTACTATTTTTATTCGCCTCTTCAAATCGATGGCTGATTCCAAGTGCTCGGTAATTGCCCCAGTAATATCACCGGGGAATTATTAAGCGACGGATTTTTAACTTATTGTTTCTGCTTTAGAACTGCGTTTGTACGTTTCTATTTTCACTTCTTAGTTTATTGCGGTAAAATCATGAACAAGTTCTTTCGAACATTTTCATATATTTATATAATTTCAACGGATTATAAGTGATATAATTATAATTATAAGTGGGCTTCAGGTTAATTTTTCATCTTGCTTGTATTAACAAGTTTTTTGGTATCTTTAAGAGTCAAAAGACACTTGCCATCAAGGTGGTATCACCTGTCACATATAACGTGAACGTGATAAGATCATAGAACTGCGAATTGGCAAGATAGGCTACTAAGAAAAGCCAACAGCTATTGCTGTCTCTACCTACACTGTTAAAAGGGATATGAGAACTTATTTTTTGTATATAAAATTAAATTATTCAATCATAGAAATGTAAACGTTAGTATATTTAGAAAAATTATATTTTTTCAATGTTCGATAACTTTTCTAGAAAAAAGCAGCAAACGCCCAACAAAAATAAGTAAGGTCCCACCGAGACTTGAACTCGGATCGTTGGATTCAGAGTCCAAAGTGCTAACCATTACACCATGGGACCGATATATAACGTGTTGAAATAATTGTATATATATATACCCACAATATGTTCTACGCATAACCTTGAAAATTTCATCTCATTATCACATTTCAGCTAATTCAGTTTGTAGTACATAGTATCAGCATAGAATAAGAAATTCTATATTTGAGATGATAACGTTTATTTTAGAATAGCGAGAGGTATAACGTCCAGGATGTGCGTCTTATCATTAAAATATATTTAAGACGTCAACAGCTTAAAGGATTAAGTTCCGGTGTGTGACACATAATATTGTGGTTTTATAACATTAGACTGTTGACGTGAAACAATAAACATACGATATTTTGGAATAGTTAATAAGTATATACTGCATATATATATTAAAAACACAAAATTAAGTAGTCTTGGACACCGCTGAAAATCAGTGCTGTAGTTGAGTCTCAGCCTTGCGATAGCAAATACTGAGACGGTTAATACGATCCGAAGTTGGTATCTCGTCCTATTGTCCGTTATTAATTTCTTTTTTGTTGTTGAATAGTATTAAATTCGAATTCTTCGGTCACATAGCTAGGAAAAAGGAACACTTGAAACACTCCTGGTCACAGGGAAGACGACCAAGACGGAGGAGACCTATGTGTTGGACAGACCAAATCAGCAATGACACCAACACGAAAGTCCGCGAGGCATTGCACACCGCTAAAAACCGATCATATTTAATTCGTATGATGCCAAAGAAGAAAACGTCTATGTTTATATCTAAAACAATTCTACCAATACAAAACCTTTTTTAAGTCGGTTAAAAAGGAAGCAAATCGTGACATATCAATTCGTGGTGTTATACTTATTAGTGGGAAAATATAATAGGTATTTATAATATTACAAAGATGTATGTCGTTAGAATGTTATAAGATTCGGAAATCGGATTAGCTCTCGGCCATTAGGGGTCGTTATAAATAAAAATAAATTGTCCGTCCCTCATTTCTTTCAGTGAAATTAAATTACGCTTTCTTCCCTTTCACTAAAAGAATCAATTTGTCCCCGGACAGGCACCGGTTCGCTTAATGTAAGGCGATTAGCGCGGGTTCAATCTCAGATACAGAGTGCGTTGTAATCTTATTATCCTGAAAATATCCTTCCTAAAAGATCCTTTCTCTTTTTATTACTGTTATATTCTTATTGCGTTTATGTTTTTCCTTAAATCCTGATGGTTATTTCGTCCCAGTGTAATTCGGTTACGGTGTAATCAAGCCCCAAACTCTGCTATTGTCTATCAAACTCGAATTTTGACAACCGACCAACTAAAAAAAAAGAAACGTGTATACTTTGAAACTCTTTGGCTCCATCTATATATATGTACAGCTATATGCAATGTGTCATAGAAATATGAAACGTGGCTATGAGAGAAAGGAAATGTGTGCTCGCATTTTTCTATTTTACCCTACAGTAATATACGAAACGTAACTGTCTCTCTCAACTACAGCACACCTCGCTCGATCACACTTTTCGTAACGCACTAGCTTGCACCTCAAATGAAAATAGATATTATTCTTGATAATAGATAAATGCGAGGGATGTAGTGTTTGCCAGAATAGACGAATAAATTTAAGCGGTTAATCAGGGTACATTGATAATTATTAACATTACCGTATAACTACGTAAAGTAAGGTAAGGAAGCTAGCCTTTTGGTTTTCTACAGATTGCATTTTGGAGAGTGTGCCCAGGAATTACATGATCTAATTCCCCCATCCCCGTTCCACCATCGGACTTCTAGACGCACTGCGGGATTTCATCCTTTTGTTGTGAACATCCCTCAAACCCGAACGAAGCGATTTTGCTTCGTCTTTCATTCTTCGTTCAGCAAAGGACTGGAATAGTTTGCCCGCGTCTGTCTTTCCTTCCGATTACAATGTGGGTATTTTCAAGAGTAGAGTGAATAGGCATTTACTAAGCTAGAGCGCCTTAACACTCAGGACTGCATTTCCACTTAGTAGTCAAGCACTTGCTTAGAAATTATAAAAGAAAGATAACGAATAGAGAGATATGTTGAATAGGGTATGTCGATATTAACAACTAATGGTAAATTAGTGAATTCGTCCCCCTTTCTCTTTTACTCGGGACGGCCAGTGCAAAAGGTTCCCTAATGCTGTGGCAGAGTTAAAAGAATTAGATGGTGAATGCTGTGAGCCCGACATAACTCGTCCGTCTCCGACGAGTATGAATTAGCGCATTTCCTCCCATGTTAAAAAAAAAAAAAAGAGTAAAAAGAAGAAGTTGGTTACGTTGGCATACGCTAAATCAATACAACAAAATAGAAGAACAAAATAATACGTGAGTTTGAAATACCTAGTTGTATATTAAATACTTTATAGCATCGTTAATGGAAAAAGTAACAAATCGCCAAATGCCAACATTACCATTGAAACTCACGCGAGTGAAATCTAAATTCGTTAGTCGATAATGCACCGACGCGGAACAAAGCGTTCAATATAAACTTTGCAGCCACTACACAAAACTAATTGAATACGAACGGAACGCGACGCTTTGTCGAATTAGACCGCAAATTGATTGCTCTTGCAGTTAAATCCGTCGCTATTAATTCGAATATTAAACACGTCCGCCTGTTACACCGGAACGAACGTGGTTTAATTTTTGATGTTTTTATGAAATAAAATATTAAAAAACTTGAAAGAATACTTTGATGAAAGAAGTATACTCAGTAGAGAGAGGACAGTATTTCACGCCTGCCCACCGTCTGCAACTTTACAAGGAACAAGTACGGCCTCACATGGAATACTGTTCGCATCTCTGGGCCGGGGCTAACCAATACCAACTCCTTCCATTTGACCGTGTATAGCGTAGAGCTGACATAGAAAACGAAAGCCCCGACGTCGGAGTATAATTTTTTTTCAATCCTGTTTTCACTTTAAATATCCTTTCTTATATAAAAAATAAGAAAGTTCAATTAGAGTGTTTTCTTGATATAAGTCTCTCATATTCAGTTCAGTCCTGTAGTACTAAGCTCGTGGAATAAGACTACGGTATCCTCTGCTTGTCGTAGAAGGCGACTAAATGAGGCCTCAGGTTCACGGGCGGAATTGGCTGGCCCGTATCGCCTTGCACTGCGAGGGCACAAGGGAGGAGGGAATAATCTCCCCAGGACGAATTTTCAAGCATAGTGCAGAGGCTTCCGTGCGTTCTACCGGAGATTCCGGATCCCCTCATCATGCACCGAGGAAGGGCCACCGGGAGGGCAATTTAGTGGGTAACAACCCCACATAACCTCTCAGAAGGCGGGTTATCTTGTTGAAGATTTCTCCCCCGTCAACAAAAAAAAAGTCGTGTTAGCATACCAGTTCGAGGGCGCACGGTAGCTTTGACACAGAAAAGCTAGAGACAAACTTGTACATGGAACAAGACAATATATTAATAAAACTACGCTACGGTGTAATAAGCGCCCTCCATGCGAACTATCTGTCGTCGACGGAACTCGACGCCCGTCTATTTAAGTAACAACAAGTTCTGGACTACCGTCTAATTCCGCTAACAGTCCGTAAATGTGAAAACTTTAGTTACTGTTGAATTCATAATTTTCAACAACACACCAAACACAAAAGCGATTATATCCCAGTAGCTAAATGATTCGTCTCTCTTTCTATATGATGGTCGCGAGTTCGATGTGATTTTTCGGTTTTTTAAGTACAAAATCACTTGCTAACAAGTATTTTACGAGTAAAAACAAAATTTGACTTCAATTCTAATCAAACGTTAACCGTTAGCGCGGAAACCATCTTTGTAATTCCGAATTATCGCAGAAGTATTACGAAACATAAATAATCCTTGAAGTTCAACAAACAATGAATCATCGAAATCGGTTAGCGTGATATTGAGTTATTCGTCCATTTGTGGCGCACATACTTGATGCAAATGTAAAATGTATTTGATTTTCTCATTGGCACTATTGGCAAAATTGGACCAAATGGAATCACGGGAAGCACCAATTCAAGTAAAAGAATCATCAAAAACGGATCACCCACTTCAAATTTAAAAGGTAAAAAACATAAAGACGAATTGAGAACCTCCTTCTTTGAAGTCGGTTGAAAAATACATATAATGATTTCTCATGTTACCGTCAATGTAACACATGGGAGAGACAAGAGCCGTGGTAGCTAAGCGTCTGGGCGATCGCCTCAAGCTGTACAGTACGTTAGCAACCCGAGTACGATCCCCGGTGTCGGCACCAATGAATTTGTGTACACAAATTTAAATGCTGATTACCAGGCACTTGGCGGTGATGGAAAACATTGTGAGAAAACCTACATGTCGAAGAAAATCTTCTAAGACATGTGATATCTGCCAATTCGCACTAGAGCCGCGTTGCGAACTTTGCACTAACAAAATTGCATTCTGTGTCAGACTCGCCTATTGTTATATATCTATATCTTTCAAGTTATATTAAATATGTATAACATAAGCAACATATATGTTCGCGAGTAACATTTTCGCGTCATCCGGTAAACGGTAGGCAGGCGGACGGAATGGTGACTGTCTTTAATATTTCAGACACTGCAGAGTACGGAATGGCGGGCAAATTTTCATTTATTTACGTCACTCTAAAACAAACTCCGGCCTTGCATGTCGCCGCGCACGTATAACTAGCGAAAGAATGCATTGTTAAATGGAAGTGCCCAGATATACGGCCAACTAGAATGTTTACGTTTTGTTTAGGTTTAGGAACTCTATTCTCACTCCAGACATTACAAGTCACATGAGAACATTAAATAAATAAAACACACGACTGAAAATATTTTTTTTTAGCTCCATCTATATATATTTGTTTTTTCATTTTTTTGGACGAACTACACAGATTGGTCAGAGAAACTGGCCTTGACTGCTTCACCTGATAGAGAAGTATATATATATATATATATACATAGCTCGAAGGTCGCTTAGCCGGAACCTCTATCGCTAGTAACTCGACACAAGGGTCCCCGGTGAAGGGTAACCATGACTTGGACGGTCACTATGTAACGCGTAAGCATTCCGATCCGAGGGCGCTCGGGAGGGCCGGATCGTAATGCTTACGCTTGCTTGTCAGTTGTATTTTACACACTTATTGGAACGAAAGCTTCTTACGACAGGTTTGGTGGTAGGATAAAGGTTTTACGCACAACAAAACTGAACAAAATGTGAGACTAAACCCGTAATGAAAGTCTATACCGGTAGTGCGTCTTATAAACGACCGATAGCGTAACTATTAAGCATGCAGTTCAACTCTCCGATCACAGGTGGCGCTTTAACGAATTTTTGATAAATTTAAATAGTATAAAGTAAGATAAAAAAATTCTTGACTCTATGTTATTCGAAGGAACTTCGTTCCTACCTGGTGCCCCCTGACACCACATCGTGTTTTAATGAAAATAAAATTGCTTAACTCTACTGACCTCGATTAGAATATAACATTTGAGAGATGTAATGTTCTCTATTCATAAGCAAACAACGCACCTGGTGCTTTAAACCTGTATTTACACGCTTTAATAAACTAATAATTTACCCGGTCTTATGATAAGCTTTATAAGTTTAGTTCGTTGCAACGCTGACAAGGATAAAATGATATTATTTGCCACCAAAATAACTTTTAATATAAAAAATAGCTCTAATTTTTAAAGAGTTAAGGCTCATAATATAATGCAGGATAAATTTAACGGTAAACAAACGTTTGTGCACCGGACAACGCATAGTACGCCAGGGGGTAGTTCACAACATCCAAGGGACCAGGGTTCTATAGTTTTTAGTCTATATTACAGCCATTTTAGCAAGTAAATTTACGATAGCTTCTATATTGATATTTATTTGACTTCGATAAGATTTAAACAATGAGCTATATATATAATATCATAGCTTTAAATAATAATGACAGCTGTAGCAGCTATGTGAGCTGTGTTAGCTCAGTTGCAAAGTACCCGAGATCGATCCTCGGTGCTGGCGCTAATAAATTTGCTGTTGCAATTTTATGTGCTGATTCAGAGAACCAAGAGTGTGTCTTGGCGGTGAAGAAAAACATCGTGAGGAAACCTACATGTCTTAGAAAAATTTTCTAAGACATGTAGGTTTCCTCACGACACTTGTCAATTGTGACGTCTGCCAATACGCACTTAGGCCGCGGTGCGGACTATGCCCTTACACTCTCTTTAGAGAGAAGGCCTGCGCCCAACAGTGGGACATATATATTATATATAGCTAAGTTTTGCTGAATTAGTTTTTTTTTTGAGTAATATTTTTCTTCTCTATCCATACACGGTTTTTGCTGATTGATTGTAAATGAGTGTAAGGTTAGTATTGGAGCCAGTTTTTAACCGACTTCAAAAAAGGAGGAGGGTCTCAATTCCTTCGTATTATTAATAATTAATGAAACAAAATTCATTGCATTCATTATTTGCGCGACAAATGGACGAGTACTCAATATCACGCCAACCGATTTCGATGATTCAGTTTTTATTGGAAAGGATGTACTTCAAGGGTAGTTTGATGAGAGTTTGGTTAGGTTAGGTTAGTTAGTTACATACGTCACATACCGCCTGACACAGGTACTCACCGGGCACGGGTGCTTCGGTGAGTACCTGAACAGGATAGGGCGCGAACCGACCGCGCAATGCCACCATTGTGGCTGTGACCGGGATTCCGCGCAGCACACGCTAGCCGTGTGCTCCGCGTGGGAGGCGGAGCGGCGGATCCTGGTCCAGCATATCGGGCAAGACCTCTCCCCGCCGGCGGCAGTAGCGGCTGCGCTGGCGGGGAGATCTAAATGGAAGGCGCTGGTCTCCTTCTGCGAGTCAGTAATGACCCAGAAGGAGACCGCAGAACGGGATCGGGAGAGGGCCGATCCCGTTCGGAGATGGCGCAGGCGGGCCGGTGGGAGACCGGCCCGCAGCCCTGTAGTTCTGGGCTCTCAAGAATAAGACTACGGTATCCCCTGCCTGTCGTAGAAGGCGACTAAAAGGGCCTCAGGTTCACTGGGCGACAAGGGTGGGGGCCTGAGTCGTCCACCAAAGTGGACCCGGGAAGAAGGCGACACCGGCTGGCCCGTGTCGCCTTGCGCTGCGAGGGCACAGGGGAGGAGTAACCTCCCCCCCGGGACGTGCTCTCCTTGAGCACAGTGCAGAGGGGCTCCGGTGCGTTCCACTGGAGATCCCGGAGCCCCTCGTCATGCACCGAGGAAAGGGCCACCGGGGAGGTTTTAGTGGGTAAGAACCCCACATAACCGCCGCCTTCCCCCCAGAAGGCGGGGTATCTTCTTGAAGATTTCCTCCCCGTGAACAAAAAAAAAAAAAAAAAAAGGTTAGTTAGTTAGTTAGTTAACGGCTGATGGCACTCGCGGAAGGTCTAGTGGGTAGGTGCTGCCCAGGCCGAGTCCCACACATCCATCCGGGCCCATCCAGGGTACCGGAGGATGGTCTACAAAAAGATTCCCCTGCGTTAACAAAAAGGTTATGATTTTATTTGATTTATATGATTATATTTCGTATTCCTACTATAATTCCGAAATATATACGCGTCCGCGGTATATAAGCGTTTAACGTTTGATTCGATTCGAAATGGGTTTTTGTCTTTAGTTGTAAATATTCAAAAATTAGTAGATAAATTAAAATATTTAGGAAATACGAATTTAAAAATATTGGGTAATGTATTAATTTTATTTACTTTCGTATTAATAATTAAATTAACGTCTTGCGTATTATTAAAATAATTTTCATAACAATATGATATTCTGATATTTTTACTAATGAGATCGTAAGTCGATCGCTTCAGATACTAAGCTATTGCTTTTTTGTTTCAAATATTCATAGATAATAAAAAATATAATTTCAATCGACAGTTGAGTAGTAGATCATTTGTCATAGTGAAAATTAAGTGACAATATCACTTGAAGACTTTAATGGTATATTTTGATTAAAATACGCCGTATTCATGTCAAATTGAATTAATTGTTAGCTGACACATATGCTGTGCGAACGAACTTTTAGACAGAAAAGTTGAAAGAAAGAAAATATCGCACAATACCTACAAGATAAATCAACGGCCAGTCCTCAAGGGAGCTGGGAGAGAATCGCGAAATCGTCTCAAATGAAATTTCTCACTTCTAACCGTATATTATATCTTCTTTCAAATTTCCAACACTTGTCACACTATATTAAATCTTAATACAATGGTACATAGTTTAAATTTGAACTCGAAGGTGCACAGAATTTAGCTTGAGGGACACTCACGCGTGAAATGTATTCGAGAGAGCAAATTGTGCCCCAAATTCTGTGTGCGTGGAGCAAACGGCGGCTGTAGGCCCTTGGGGATGAAGGGACCCTACACAGGTTATGTGAAATTTAGCTTAAACTTTTAAACTTTGTTATATGAAATTAGTCCTTAAGCGTCAATGACTAAATGTAATGGAATGTACGAGGCCGTGTCATAGTTGGTCTCTAGGGTTATAAGGACGCGAGAGCTTATTTATTTTATTAGGTATTGAAATGTAAGCTATATTTAGATGTGTTCTTAGGTTAAGATTTTGCCATATTATAATAAAAATTTACTTTTTACCTTTTTTAAATTTAATTTTTATTTATTTTTTTATACACAAAAATACCACACAAAATATAAAAATATTATATAAACCTATACGAGTGTATCACCGGCAACGAAGCTGGAACCAACCGGTGGTTAGGGCGACGTAGAGAAACCTCGTGACGATGCGTGCCGTGTCCAGGAGTATCGCATTCTGTACCTGACCCTTGACCCAGACATTTAGCGAAAGTCTTTTGAGGTGTTGTTAGAAACTTTTCGCTACAAGACTGTTCGTATATATATAAATATTCGATTATCCGGACAATGCTCGTCGAATCTACATCTCACATGGCGGTCACCTCGTAAGTCAAGTCAAGGTACTTGGTGATTTTTTCCCATTCGTGTATCTATTTATCTATATATATAAAAGAGAAAGTGTGTGGTGGGTATGTTCCATATAGGCTCCTAAACGATTGGACCGATTTCAATTAAACTTTCAGGGAATCTTCAGATTGACCTGGCGAGTAATCCTGTAAAGTTAGGTGACGATCGGAGCACTCCTCTTTTTGAACTGTCAAACAAGCCATACGTACTTTTATTTCTGACATTAACTTGAGCCCGATATGTTTTTGTATAAATGATAAGAATGATATTGTATTTACTGATTACATGATAATGATCTACACCCGTTCGAGAAGAGAATAGAAGAAAATAAATACGGAGAGAAATTAATAATTTAATATATTGTGAGAGTTATATGTACGTTAGTTATTATATAAAATGATTTTGGTTACTTATTTCATTTGTTTGTGTATTTGTATATTTTAATATGTAACATTTATTTATTTATTGAACCCTACCATCGCATTTATAGGTGAAGACGGCATGCAATGAAGAAATGTCTATGTTCCTATAGTTTTCGTTTTTATTTGTCTCATCTACCTTGTACCCGTTATTATGTCTCTACGCAAACCCAAGATAGACTGGCAGAAACTGCCTGCCTATTGGTATTACGTCCGCCATTTTGCAATATATCTTGAACATCTTTTGTCGAAGCTGTATCCTTGAACCATTAACGATATGATTCATGTTATAAATAATGTTAAATATAAAAAGAATTCTCGAACAGAAAAGAGCACAGAAACATACAAAAAACATAACAAAATAACTATGTGATAAATCAACAATCTGTCCTCATGAGGAGAAATCGTAGAATCGTCTTAAATTAAATTTCCCAAGTTGCTATTATCTGTGAGACTTCACTTCAACAGAAAATTAACCTTATCTAGTTGTGATAGGGTTCAATTTTGAACTTGCAAGTATGATATTTCACCTAGCCGTACTCTCATGTGTGAAACGTATTCAAGTGGGCAATTTGAACAGGGTTGCCATTCGCATTGTGTTCTGGTATCAATAGTATTATTAGTTTGTAGTCAGACTAAAGCCTACTATAGTTGTCAAAGGCATCACGTCTTTTCAAGCGACTTTATAAAAGGACTATATTACGTCTGTATCTTTTTTTATTTTTAACCTAATAACTTCCGACTGGGTTAACTGATTTTGATGATTCTTTTTTTATTTGAAAGCGCATACATTCCACGTGGTCCCATGTGGTTCTGACAGTGGCATCCATGAGAAAACCATATAAGTCTTAAGTTTGCTTTAAGTATGTGCGCGATAAATGGACGTATAACTCAATGTCACGCCAGCCGATTTTGATGATTCATTTTTTATTGTAAACGATGTACCTCAAGAGTGGTTTGATGAGAGTTTGTTTAGGTTCTGATTAATTCTATTTCGTAATATTCCTACGATAATTCGGGAGCGTAGAGGGGATGGCAACCTTGAAAAGCTGGTCATCGTTGGCAATACAGAAGGCAAGAGAACAAGAGGCCGGTCGCCAACACGATAGTCTGACCAAGTAAAAGGTGCCATCTCCTCTCCTAATCTCTACCAGCTGGTGAGGGCTGCCTCGGATCGAAACCGATGGAGGCTGATTGTTCATTTGAGGGGCCCTAGTGACCACGATCCTCAGAAATGAGGGAACGACAAAGAAGAAGAAGAGAATTCGGGAACAGAGCAGTGTGGAAGCAGCTCGTCGACGTCTCGGTGAAAGCGCTTCAGGATAAGCACGACCTTCAGAAATGAAGAATACGATGAAGGAGAGAAAATTCGGAAATACAAGGATGGTGTCTTCGTGTAGCGCAGAGTTCCCCAAACTTTGTGTCGTAGACCCCTTGCAGGTTTTTATGACAAACTACACAGATTGGCCAGAGACGCTAGCCTTGACTGCTTCACCGGATTGAGAGGTGGCACAGCTCTTAGGTCGCTTAGCCTGAACCTCTATTGCTAGTAACTCGACACAAGGGTCCCCCCGGTGAGGGGTAACCTCCGCTTGGACGGTTACTATGTTACGCGTAAGCATTCCGATCCGAGGGCGCCCGAGAGGGCCGAACCACGACTCGGTCGGTTGCTATTTCACGGATAATCTAAGAGACATTCAAAAGCTAAACTAACTTTGAGTGCCACTTCGGGAAGCGTTGGCGCTGGGAGAAGAAGTGGCCGAAGAAACTCCAGCAACGCTCCTAATATCTAAGGGGTGGGGCCTGCCCATAAAATAGCGGTAACGCGCAAGGATTATTCGCAACCTCCGACGGTCGCGAATGGACGCTTTGTGGATTTGTAGAGATCTAGCCTGTGCAATGGTAATCGCGTCGTCCGGATCGTCAAGAACGTGTCTCGGCCTCCGGGCGACGCGACCTAATTTATTATAGGAAGGCTTATAAGTGGCGGCATTTACAAGAAACCTTGCAGGTTGTCATAGACCCCTAGGGGTAGATATAGACCACTCTGGGAATCACTGGTGTAGCGTTTAACGTTTGATTCGAATTGAAGTCAGTTTTTGTTTTTGTTTGTTTTTTGCGTTGGACATGGTAATGAAAAATCACTTGTTTACGAGACTTAAATCATTTTTATTCATAAAATCGATTTCACTACTTTAGGAATACTACTAATATCTGCTACTATTTAAATTCTATTTCTTAACGTTCTTGAAACTAGTAGTAATTTTATATTTCTTCTACGCTCAGTTTGTTATTTTCTAATTCTGAAATCATGGAGAATTTTAAATTCTTATTAATAGAGAATAAAAAATATAAGACTTAAAAATACACGTCAATAATACTCATAATATTATCGCAACGCAAAAAGTCAAGTCAGTCAAAAGCGTTCATTCCAATTCGTTCAACATCCTAAACGTACAGTCTGCGAAACATATGGTCGCGTGTTCGAATCCACCATTCGACTATAGACGCGAACCATCCCCTTGCTCAAGCTTAAGCTTAGTTGGAACGGTTAAAGAGAAGTTTTAGTAAAAATATTACTGGCAACCTTGTTTTAAAAATCATTTGGTGTCATGGGACCAGGTAAAAACGAAGTTCCTTCGGTACACAATTTGCAGAAAAATAATGCTTTATTTTAAATAAATATTATTTTGTATTTTAAAAACACCAAATAAATGATAATAAAAGAAATCAAACTTAAAAATAATAATAATAATTTACATTATTAAGTACATTAATAAAACATCTCTCTTTATTGTTTTTCGACAATATAAAATTATCTAAATAATTAATTAATAATTCGTTAAAGCGCCACCTATGATCAGAGAGTTGAACTTCACGCTTAAAGAAAAAAATTCTTACGTTGTTCTTTAACGTTACGGCCGTTTTTGCTGGCTGGCCCAACGTTTCATAAGGAACTTCGTTCCAACCAAAACTAGTAGTTATTAGTAACAAAACTAGTAGTTAGTAAACCAAAACTAGTAGTTCTCACCCGGTACGCCACAAAACATTTTAGTGCAGTAGAGAACGGCGTCAGCTGAGCATACGCATCTGTTGCACTGCATCCTGAACGTGGTGAAGGGTTCACAAGCCGACGTGTTAGCTGATAAAAGACACGAACAAAAAATACACTATTATCTTCTTCACAACACGCAAAGGTATATTTACGACTAAAAACGAAAACCGACGACAAATCGGGTCAAGCGTCAAGTCTCTGCTAAGCGTGGACGATATGTTTTCAACCGACTTTAAAAAAGGAGGATTTTAACAATACGTCTGTATGATTTTTTTAATGTTTGCTGCCGCATAACTTTCGACTGGGTGAAAAGTACAGAATATCCTTTTTTTGAAGTTGGTGCAAAATGTAAATACGTTAATATTGGCCATTCACAACAGTTTAATTAAATAAGTCTTACATCTCCGCCAAAACAGTAGCAGATCGTCATCGACAAACTTCAAAGCAGCCGCCGATGCTATCTGTAAAAGATGTTAAATCTATATATATACAAGAGAAAGTGTGTGGGTATGTTCCATATAGGCTCCGAAACGGCTGGGCCGATTTCAATGAAACTTTCAGGGAATCTTCAGATTGACCTGGCGATTAATCCTGTAAGTATCTCCTGTAATAAGTGTGGTGACGATTGGAGCGGATCTTTTTGAACTGTCAAATAAGCCATACGTCCTACTTTTATTTCTAACATTATCTTGAGCATGAAATTTTTTTTGTATAAATGATAAGAATGATATTGTATTTACTGATATGTACATAGGTGTAGGTAATGATCTTCACCCGCTCGAGAAGAGAAATGAATACGGAGAGAAATGAATAATTTAAAATATATTGTGAGAGTTAAATTGAATATTTAATGATGTTTATTGTTTAAATAAAATAAAGCAAAATCTAGGTCGGCGAAGCGGGCTGGGTGCGCTTGTAAATTATAAAAAATGCCTCTTATGCTAGTCGATTTTGGAACAAGAATAAGGCACAACAGACGGTCTGTATTTAATAAATAATATTAAGAAATAGAATTAATCAGAACCTAACCAAACTCTCATTGAACTACCCTTGAAGTAGGAGTACAGTTCCACAAAAAAAATCAAAATCAATTGCCGTGATTTTGAGTTATACGTCCATTTGTCGTTCACATACTTAATGCAAAGTTAAGACTTATATGGTTGTCTCATGTATGCCATAGTCAGAACTAGACCAAAAGAAAATGAAATAGGATCACGTGGGAAGCATCAGCTTCCAAATAAAAAAAGAATCATCAAAATGGGTTCAGTAACAAACATAAAAAAAACTATACAGACCAATTGGGAACCTCCTTTTTGAAATAAAAATATAAAAAAATATATTTTCTGTATGTAATAATATATGAAATGAATTTGAGTTATAAAATTTTCTGTTTCATAAAGTTTACATTTGTATAGGAGAAAAAACGGAAAGAAATATTTACCATTATCAATAGAAATGCTGTTTCCAAACGCATAATTTTCGACACTAAAATATGATTACAAACATAAAAGAAAATCGATTTTATTACTTCCACTCGCAACTCGTACCGTGTACTGTTCGAAAATACAATCCACTGATTATACATTTATGATTTCTAATTCAGTGATGCGAATTATTGGCGTTGTTAGCTCATTATGTAGTGATTTCTGTGTTATGCTAGTGGTAACGTGTTTATAATAGGCAGCCATATTGGAATTCCATTTTTAAATTGTTTTTTTTTTCACCAGAAGCAAAAGAATACGATATTGATATTTATAAAAAATACGTTACATATCTCTACGGGATACAATCTGAATCGATTAAATTCGACGGAGAACAAAGATAGTTGACATAGCTCTTAAAGTCAACAGCCCTGTAGTTCTGGGCTCTCAAGATAAAACTACGGTATCCCCTGCCTGTCGTACAAGGCGACTAAAAGGGACCTCGGGTTCACTGGGCGACAAGGGTGGGGGGCCTGAGTCGTCCACCAAAGTGGACCCGGGAAGAAGGCGACATCGGCTGGCCCGTGTCGCCTTGCGCTGCGAGGGCACAGGGGAGGGAGTAACCTCCCCCGGACGTGCTCTCCTTGAGCACAGTGCAGAGGGGCTCCGGTGTTTTCCACTGGAGATCCCGGCGCCCCTCATCATGCACCGAGGAAAGGGCCACCGGGGAGGTTTTAGTGAGTAAGAACCCCACATAACCGCCGCCTTCCCCCCAGAAGGCGGGGTATCTTTCTGAAGATTTCCTCCCCGTAAACAAAAAAAAAAAGCTCTTAAAGTCAAAACACAAGTTGAAGTGGCAGTGCCACATCTGCCGAGTCAGTGACGGCAGATGGGGGAGGAAAGTCTAGGAATGGAGGCCCATCATGGGTCGGAGAAGCGTAGAGCGCCCTCCTTCCAGATGGACCGACGACCTTATAAGCATAGCCAGAAGTGAATGGATGCGGAAAGCGGAGGGACGTATTAGATGGAAGGCCTATTTAAATCAAATTCTATATATATAAATAATATATTTTTTATTTTTAAAATACTAAAAACTATTATTAAACTAAACTATATTGTAAATAAAGACATTCAGTAAGGTAGTTGATACGTAAAATGAACACATTCTTGTCACAATACACTTTTGTACAAGCTTTGAATGACCGTCGGAGGTTGCGAATAATCCTTGCGCGTTACCGCTATTTTATGGGCAGGCCCCACCCCTTAGATGAAGAAACTCCAGCAACGCTAGGAGCGTTGCTGGAGTTTCTTCAGCCACTTCTTCTCCCAGCGCCAACGCTTCCCGAAGTGGCACTCAAAGTTAGTTTAGCTTTTGAATGTCTCTTAGATTATCCGTGAAATAGCAACCGACCGAGTCGTGGTTCGGCCCTATCGGGCGCCCTCGGATCGGCATGCTTACGCGTAACATAGTAACCGTCCAAACCGAGGTTACCCCTCACCGGGGGGACCCTTGTGTCGAGTTACTAGCAATAGAGGTTCAGGCTAAGCGACCTAAGAGCTATGCCACCTCTCAATCCGGTGAAGCAGTCAAGGCTAGCTTCTCTGGCCAATCTGTGTAGTTCGTCATAAAAAAAAAAAAAACAAGCTTTGAAAAGCGCTCGCGCGTCCTTCTCGAGGACATAGGTCATTTACAACACCGTCACCGTCACCGCAAATAGCAGACTCCAGGCCCATTTTTTAATAACATAAATCTGGAAAAATAGTTACATCGGAAATAAAAGAAAGCGTAAAAGAGAACGTCCGCGCGTAGAAAAAGTTAATTGTTTCCTTTGTCACTTGGTTTGAAGTCGACTTATGTTTTTATTCGTAAAAATACTTGATATGTGACAAATTAATGTTTGTCCGAGTGTAACACATAATTGAGAGAACGCGTGAATACATTCATATAATACGCCACAGTTTTCTATCATTGCTATTGTGTATTACATTTTATTTAGAAGCCTTTCGAGATCGTCTCCTTTGTGACGCGTCTCCGATGAATATTATCGCAGTAAAATATTTTATCTGTCATAAAACCTTACGGGAATGTGTCCCATTGATGACTCTGTGACAATACGGTGACGACTTCTGTTTTATAAGTTATTTTTTTCGAGACTTAGACGAAATATAGACTTTGTTTTTGTAGTAAAATTTCATTATGCACGCTTGATATGGGGAGGTAAGCTGGTGAATGCGTTACGTGTCTTCGAGGAAACGTAGACTCGTTTTTAAACCATTAAAATCGTGTCGTTGGAATTTGGAATTCTGCCGTGATATGCGGTAATGGAAATCTGCTGGGTTGATGCTGCAGCGCTTCTTGTTTGTTCATGGGTGCTAGTGATTATTTAAGATCGGGTGATCGGTAAGGTCATAGCTTTTCTCCTATAATGAAAAAAAAGGTGCCTAATCATAATCTAAGCAAATGTGAAAAAATAGAGTGTCAGCTTTTTACTAAATGCATATGTATATTACGGTACATATACTAACATTTTTTTACAATTTTTTGTGTCTGTCTGTTCCAGCTAATCTCTGTGACCGATTTTGACGGGACTTTCACTGGCGGATAGCCGATTTAATAGTAAGAGTAACTTAGGATACATTTATTTAAGAAACATTTAAATAAATTGTTTTTAATAGCAGGTAACACCGCAGGGCGCAGCTTGTCTGTTCATTAATGCTGCTAGGAGTGGACAAACATTAAAAAAAAATAAAAACGAATTGAAAATCTCCTCCTTTTTCGAAGGCGGTTTAAAAGTACTTTCAACGAAGAATGTGCAAACAAAGTTTCGTGTACAGATGTGAGACAACCCGAGGCAATTCTTGTGACACAAAAGACGTAAAGTGAAATTTCAATATTATTTTTCAGTTTCAAAGCATCTTGTTGCCTCGAGGCGGACCTTTGATTTACGAATGTTTTGTGATTTCTAAATTACAATATATGGAATACATTATATTACGCACAAAAGAACAATCGTTTTAACAATTTAAAGATGTTGTTTGGTAACACATAACGTTAAAATAATCTATATTTCGATGCTGGAAAACAAAAACGTAGTAACCTACAAAAAATGAAATTGTTCCACCAGAGCCGAAATACCATTCCAACTTTTAAAAAAAATTATAACTTCCGTGTTTGTGGACCTGCAGCTGTTGTACTTGTGTATTGTACCACGGCATTAACCTAGAGTTTTTCCAAAAGAAAATCGTTTTACGGTACAAAAAATAAAAGAGAAGTGACAATATTGAAAATCCTATTTTCACTATTTTTCATTTAATTGTTACAAGTCATACATCATTCGACGCGTCTTTTTTTAACGAAGTAAAAAAGTGAAAATGGCCATGTGTGTCATTTACTACGTTTTGCTTTCCAGCGTGGATATCTCCCATTGTAGGGCATAGTATAAGGACAGTCCCCCACATCGCCCTAGTGCGGATTGACAGATTTCACATGTTAAAATTTAATAAGGAATCCAGGCTGCTTTGAACTAATATTAATTATGCGCCGTACAAAACTGATCATGTATCTCATTTTCGCCTGAAGCTCAAGTGGTTGCCAATTCGCCTTCGCCGGAATGCTCACATTCTTTTCTTTTACACAATGTGTTCCCTATCTTAAGAAACGTTTTATGTTTCTACACGACTCACATTCACAATCTTTAAGATCATCGGAAAAATGACACTCAAAATGCCAGAGCATGCTACAAAATTTTGAACAAATCTTTCTCAGTGGAAGCAGTCCGACTTGAATGCTCTGCCACAAAGCATAAGATGCACAGAATCTTTGACAGCTTTTAAGAACCTAGTACATACACACTATCTATCTTTATAAATATATATTTTTTATACGGTATTTGTATGAATATATATTTATATACATATACTTAGGTATTTGTTGTACGTTTAGCATATCTATTTATATATTATTATTATTAACAGTGTATATATTGATAAATGCGTATGTTTATATATATGTATATTGTTGTTTTGTATTAAAATAAATATAATCACAGACCCACTAAAATTTTTGCCCATTGCGCATGCAATGACCTTGTCTAATGTGAAAATTGTATTTACTATTTCTGTGATGTATTTTGTTTTTAATTGTTGCGCAATAAATAAAAAAAAACTGCGCCGGAATCCTTTAGCACAAGCCCCCTGATACTGCGTGTGCTATATGAAAGATGACTTACCACCTCGAGGTCCAGTTCTCCACTTGCAGGCTCCTGGTACACTCTGTTTCACTGAAGTCAGTAAGTTAATCGAGTCATAACACGCAAGTAATGCTGCTTAGCAGGTTAGCAAGTTCAAAACGTTTAGGACGTCGTTAATGACGCACCGTGAACCGATAATTACCAGCGACCCTGCATGCTAAGTAAATATACCGAACGGTTCAATAACTGGTGGGCGACTGGGCAGACGCCCTGCGCATCGTTTATCAATTACCCTCGTGTGCGGAGAAAACAAAAATGAAAATATCGCCTTACCGTCTTCTGTGAAACATATATGTTATCGCGAAATTTGAACTATCGATATTCAACTATACCGAACATATGTTTGTAAACTGAAGGCTCATAGCTCACTGGCAACACCACAGACTACCTACATAAGGCGACGATAAGAGACTATTCAACACTTCTTCGCTACAGTTGTCATAGAGCGCGGAAGCTCGTCTTTTTATGTAAAATTCATTTGCTTGACCAATGAATTATTTTTCAAAATACTTTCAACTTTTGAATTATATCAGTATATGTAGTTTTTAGCATAGAGAATGCCTTGAGTGAAAAAACATGTGAACGGTTTCAAAGTTTGAAAACGGTGATTTTGACGTAAACGACTAAGATTGCAGTGGAAGGCGGAAAATTGGCAGAATGATTGGAGAAATTATTGGAGGAAGATTCGTCTCAAGCACAAACGGAACTGACACTTATTTTAGATGTCAGTTTTTTTTATTTTTTATTTTTTACAAATAAAATTTTACAGTAAAGGAATATACATATAACTTAACGCTATATAAACCGCAATGGTTTGTCACTAGCGACAAAGTGTCCGTCTCGCGTTCCTAAATAACTTTTTAATATACTCTTAATGTGTTTGTTAGTTATACAATTCCTTATATCTGAGGGTAGTTCATTAATTAATCTAGGCACGATGTATCTTCAAATCACACCTTCTCAATAAATAGTATTTTTTTGCCAAAAAACTGCGAGAACTTATTTGTACTACTACAATAAGAAAATTGTACGTTTGTTAATATATATAATATAAATATGATTGTATCTAATAACACATTTCACGGACATCCCCCTTTTATTAAGTTTTATAAGTATTTTAACTCGTAATGATTGCTTAAAGCATAAGTACAATGGCGTGAATATTTATAATAAACTATACATTCAATAACTGTAGCAAAAAAACAACGAACATGTAATAACTTAGGTCTTGTGGAATAAAATAGTCCAACAACTAATACACTCGCTTTATTGAGACAACGTAACGTTGTACAAAGAATTATTTATAACGAATACCGTCACAACTGCGCGTCCTCACAATCTTTATACAAAATTAATTAGAAGTCGGATTACAAACTAATAAAGTTAAACTATTGTTTACTTCTTCTTCTTTTGGTGCCATCTTCTATCGAAGGTTGGCGACCATCATGGCGATTTGGACCCTCGACACAGCAGCACGAAATAAAGAACTTGTGCTCTTATTGTACCATTGGCGTAGATTTTAAGCCAAGATGTTCTTCTCCTTCCTAATTTCTTTTCCTTGTATCTTTCCTTGGATTATAAGCTGTAACAAATCGTATTTGTGATTGCGCATATGCCCTAGGTATTCCAACTTTCGCCTCTTAATTGCGTTAAGAACTTCAACCTTCTTTCCAAGTCTTTGCAGCACTACTTCGCTGCGTACTTTGTCTCTCCAGGATATCCTTAACATTCTTCTGTATACCCACATTTCGAAAGCTTCAACTTTTTTGCACATGGCCTCGGTCAGAGTCCAAGCTTCGATGCCATACAGAAGAATGGAGAATACAAAGCAGCGTGCAAGACGAGTCCGAAGTTTGATGGCCAAGTTTCTGTCACAGATTAGTTTCTTCAGCTTAGTGAAAGCGTTGCGGGCCTGTTCAATCCTGCATCGTACCTCAATGCTGTGATCAGCCTGTTCATCAACAAAACAACCCAAGTACTTATATTTTTTGACCCTCTCTAAATGCTGTCCGCCACAATATAAGCTAGAGACAGTCCATGGCAGTTTAGAGACAATCGTATACTTAGTCTTCTTAATGTTGATGCTAAGATCATATTCCGCATTAACAGACTGTACTCTATCCAACAGTATCTGTAGCTCACCTAGACTGGGAGCTAGGAGATTAGTGTCATTGGCATATCGGATGATGTTGATAACTTTTCCATTGACAACTAATCCAACATCTAAGTCTTCCAGTGCTTTTTTAATAATGCTTTCAGAATAAAATAGGTGAGAGTATGCAACCTTGACGAACGCCTCAATATTATACAAATATTGTTTACAATGCCAAGTTAATACGATGATCAACTGAATTATTAATTATAAATTAAAGATACAATAAGGTTCAGGTAAATCACTAAGATATCATTGGAAGTAGTTATTATGTATAACAATCGCTGAGTGTCATGTGGTACTATAAAAAAAAAAGCTATTAATTTTAATACTTTAGCTACCAAACAATTATTGTTACAAAAAAAGCTGTTAATTATACTCAATTCAATATTAAAATTTTATTTAAATGTTGTTTTCCTTGTATCAGTAAGGTATCCATACTCTATACAGCTTTCAATAAGACCTTCGACACGATCTTTGATAGCTTGGATGGTATTTCCCATTAGACTATCAATTTTGAAACTGTCAGGTAGCGTCGTTCCGTCTAGATTTTCAAAGACCGCAAGATCTGGTGCTTCCTGTGTCTGTCTCAGCAAAAAGTTGATCATTAGAAAGGCAACTCCAAGCGCGGGTTTACCGTATCTTTTTAAATCAGCATCGAATTTATCTCTCGGATAAACGTAATTTACTTTCAGTCCGAAATAATTAAGATATCTGTCTAATTCCGAGTGATAGTAATCCATCCATTCGTAGTAATGCTTCGATCTTGTTTCATAATCGGTGCAGCTAAATATAAAGTAATGAATATCGGAAACTGGCAGACTATCTCGAGATAGTTGATAATCTATTAGTATGCATCCGACTGGGTTGGAACTCTGAAAAATAATAAAAGCTACTTTGAATTTTGTTCATATATTATACACTCGTGAGTGAGATAAAGGGTCGGTTAAGAAAGTTTGAATATATCGAAAGATAAAGACGCTAGACGCTATTTGGATTTTATTATATCGCCACATAGAGGCAACACTAAGTACTAAAATTTAATTTAAAATAAAACTAAACGAAAAATAGTGTATTACCTAAGTTTACGTAAGATAGCCTTTTTCGTTTAAGTTTATGATTTTAATGGAAAATAGATAAATTAATAAAAATATTTTATTTTATTTCAAAGATATTTAATTGTCTATCATGCACAATTTATTTCAGTTAGCGACTGTTTTTATCTTCCGAGATATTCAAATTTTCTTACGGTTATACTTGGAACATAATTTCTTTTGTTTCACGTTCCCGAAGTGGCACTGAAATAGAAATCCGTGAAATAGCAACCGACCGATTCGTGGTTCGGCCCTCTCGGGCGCCCTCGGATCGGAATGCTTACGCGTAACATAGTAACCGTCCAAGCCGAGGTTACCCCTCGAGGGACCCTTGTGTCGAGTTACTAGCAATAGAGGTTCAGGCTAAGCGACCTAAGAGCTATGCCACCTCTCAATCCAGTGATGCAGTCAAGGCCAATCTCTGACCAATCTGTGTAGTTCGTCAAAAAAAAAACTTTCGTTTCGCAGACTGTATTCTAAACAATTAAGCTTTGGACTCTTTATAATTGAAAATAAAATCTCTTCCCCCTAACCCTAGTAATATGAGATTTGACAAAAATGTATATTATCCCATAATAAAAGAGAGAAATAGCAATCAACCAAAGGCACCAACGGTAATACTAACCTCCATCTGAAACATGACATTATTAGTCCACGAATCTCCATGCTGAATGACACTGTATTTAGAGCCTGCATCACTGTTCAGTAATTTCATCCAACTTTTAACTAAATACTGCATTATATCAGTGATTATATTTCTATATTTGTCATTATCAAATATTGATTTCAAATCGTTTAAAGCGTGCACGAAAAACATTTGTGTCTGACTTATGGTTTTTGAATTGATCATTGCGTTCACCAATGTTCCCATAAACTTATTGATTATCAATGGCTCTTTGTTTCTCAAGACGTATGATAGAGAATGGAAGTTAGCTAGATTTTTGAGTACCATTTTAACCGCCTCATTGTTCAAAGGCTTGGCTTTGTCTAACATGACATAGTTTTTCATTCCAAGATCTTCTAGAAGTATGATTTCGTTTTTCTCTTCTTCAAGGGTACCGTAACAAATGGGATATTTAAAAACGTCTTCGTCAGGTATGCCGACATTTTCTTGTAATTCACTAAACTTAGGCAATAGCTCATTAAATATTAGAGTTTCATTCTTGAATAAGTCATTGGAATTTGATTGTTCCCGTAGTATCATATTAGCGGGCGCTATTTTGGCTATCATTTTAAATAGTTGGCCATTTTCTAATTCCACTTCGAATCTTTTAACACGGGAACCATAATTGTCGCCTGTCTTGCCAACATTTTGCACTGCCACTTCCGTTCCACTGTATCCATGTTTCTTGAGGATCTCACTCACAAATTCAAATTGACGTTCAGTTACATTTTCTATATCACCTTTAAAATTATAAGACATTTTGTCTTCGCTTGCAAACTGTGTACCACAACGATAAGAACAGGTAAATTTTACTTATATACTATGGTTATCGGACTTTGATTAACAGATATAGTGTGATAAAGTTAATCAGCGTTATTCTGATTCGAAGTTAAGTTTCGAAGAAGTGTTGTTAATATTATAAAATGTTATAATATCACAAACAGCATTGCATTTTTAAACTCCAAAAGAAAGGAAGTTCTAGATTCATTCTTATCTTTCTTATGTTTGAGATTTCATTTCTAGATTACAATTTGCTAAACTAATAAAAAATATTATTCAAAAAATTTAATTAATACATTAATTTTTTTGGCACAATGAGCGCTGCATTGTAATTGGCTGATTTCATAGTGAAATGTTATTGGCGAATAGCAGACTCAGTGACCAGGACCGCTTTTGGTTTTTTAGTGTCAATTCCGTTGTTTGATTTGTCGGTAACGGTTTTTTAGCTACGCAATGGGCATTGTTATTATTATATTATACAAACAGAATTAGTTAACTACCAAAATTCTCTCCTCTTCTCTAAAATAAATCTTTTTATTTTAGAAAATTTAAAATGATTGTGCCAGGGATTGAGGCGGCAAGCGAAAGGATTATTTATATTCCTTTCTTTGATTTATTTTCTACTATTTATATTGTATACGTATTTAGATTATTCCATTGAGACGACAGTCTTTGTGACCCGTGCAGTGTGAATAGGGTGGCAGTAAAACATTTTATTTGTCAGAGAGCTTTCGTTGAATAGTTACACTTCGACAATTCAAGCGTTCTCTATTTAGATTTATTCCTCTAGCCGTCACAATCTCTGTGTGACGTGTTAGCTGGCAACACATGACACCCAGCGATTGTTATGCATAATAACTACTTCCAATGATATCTTAATGATTTACCTGAACCTTATTGTATCTTTAATTCATAATTAATAATTTAGTTGATCGTCACATGAACTTGCCATTGTAAACAATAGTTTAACTTTATTAGTTCGTAATCTGACTTCAAATTAATTTTGTATAAAGATTGTGAGGACGCGCAGTTGTGACGGTATTCGTTATAAATAATTCTTTGTACAACGTTACGCTGTCTCAATAAAGCGAGTGTATTAGTTGTTGGACTATTTTATTCTACGAGACCTACAAATTATAACAGACGTAATAAGTGTTGATGATGTATAGGGTGATCCAAACATTTCAATAAATAACTAGCTGACCCGGCAAACTTCGTACCGCATTCACATCAAAAAACTATTATTTTTTGATAGTTTTTTGATGTGACAACGTCTTATAAATTGATGATAACCGGTGGCATTCACTAAAAATGTAGCGTTACGGTTGTGTCCCGCTGCGCTTGAGCCGAGAGTAACCGATCGATGTACTGCGTGTCTGAATGTGTGTGAGCGAAAGCGCGGCATGAGAGGGAGGGGGTAGCACCGATAGTAAGCGAGTGAGAGCGCGGAAAAATATAATGACCGAACAAGATTTTAAAATGAAAAAAATAATTTATAAATGCGACTAGCTTCTCGGTCGTGGGACATAATGTAAATTATAATGATACGTAATAAATCAAAAACAAAAAAATACATGTACTCATTGTTCTAGGATTAAAAAAGACATTTACTAACCGCCTTTATAGTATCAATTTGAATGTCGATGAGCGCAGGCATAGTAATTCTACATTTTCCCCTATCGCGCGGAATTATTTTTAATGATGTTAAAATTTTCATCATAAGCCTGTTGTAAATAAACAACACTGCACAATAAACTTAACGTTCAATGTCAAAAGTATAACATGTTAGACACAAGATACAAACTTAGTGTCGTAGCAAAGATGAATGTTAGTTGAGAAAGTTCCGCGTTCGAATACAGCGACATATTGAAAACTATACAAGTCGAACATATTGGTCTAGAGCCGACGGATACGTTTAAGTTATACCATTTCATAGTTCAAATTTCAGTACACGGTGGATAATAAAATAAGAAGTAAAAAGTTATTTTCTTTGATTACTTTATAATTTAAAAGTGAAGTTTTGAACGCCTGTAAGTTTGGTGCATTTATTACATTACTTACACGATATTGCGCAAAGTAATTTAGCAGGCGCTATTTATAAGCAATTTATGATATGTGAAACAAATATATACGTCCAAGTGAATTAAATAATTGATAAAGCATTAACAGTTATAGCTTAGAATACGGTCTATGAAACGTAAGGTTGTGGATTAAATCCCACCATTCGAATAAACAATCTCCTAAATCTTCCTAATTAGTTAGTATATAAAACCAATACAATTCTACCGTTATAAAAATATTTTGGTATAATCTAATGCGCGGATATAAAAGCTCAACTAGCTAGCTAGCTAACAAAACGATACAATGTTTTTTAAACAATAAAGCATTGACAAAACGAATGTAGAAGTAAAACATTTCCACAAAACTCGAAAAGTCTCAAATTGTTAAATTGTATAGCTCCGGGATGCCAAGGGATTTCGCCTTGCGACATGAGGCCTCGGGCGAAATGGAACTTTGTCGAGACCGGCACATACGGACAGATCTAACAGCTGAATGCTTTGTATGCTTTGTGGATATGTTCCGGAGATACAAGTGAACAAAACTTAACAATTTACAAAAGAACAATAAATTTGTATACAATAAAATTTTCATCTTAATAACCATTTTTACGTATTTTATTGCCGATGTTAACTCGAAGGCGCTTTTTTTTTAACATAACAAATACTAACATTCTATTAACCATTTTAAATAAGAACAAGCTTGTGCTAGAGAGCCGTGATAGCTCAGTGTCCGAGCAATCGCTTTAAATTGCATAGTACATTAGCAACCCGAGTTTGATTCCCGGTGTCGACCAATGAATTTATTTGTTGTAATTTAAGTGTTGCTTTACCACGCGCTCAACTATTCACGCGCGGGGAAGGAAGACATCGTGAGGAATCAGCACTGGAGCCTCTAACAATGCCCTTATACTCTCTGTACCTACGAGGCCTGTGCGCAACAGTGGGACATTTACAGGCTGTAACTTTTTGTGATCGCTTTGTCAATAATAATAGAATGATGAGTTTAAATCTAAGACCTAACGTTTCGCAGTCCGTATTCTAAGTCCTTAGGTTAATGACGCTTTATGCGAGAATTCAACTTTTTCGGATCGATTGTGTTTCCCGTTGCCTGAAAGGCTTCTATGAGTAAACCACTTGCATGTATAGATTCCATTTCTGTCTACACAGTAAAACTTAAAGGGATACCAGCGTTTTTGATTGAACACAGAAAATATATATACACAAAAAGACCCACAAATTGAATAATCCTAGGTGCCGATTTCCATTACCGTACATGTCGGCAGAATTCCAAATTCTACCGACACCATGTTAATGGTTGGCGTTCCATGACTACGATTTTCATGTAACTTTATTCCACGCACTATCAAATGTAAAGTCTTACGGCCGCCACTATACCATCGCCTGCGGTGTTTCCGAACCGATATCACTTTCATGAAACGATTTTTTTTGAGTAGATACTCAAGATAGATACACTGGCCAGAGCTGGCCTTGACTGCTTCACCGGATTGAAAGGTGGCATAGCTCTTAGGTCGCTTAGCGTGAACCTCTATCGCTAGTAACCCGACACATGGGTCCCCCCGAAACATCGGCTTGGACGGTTACTATGTTTTTTTTTATTGATGATTTATTACTATGTTTTGTTCCCCAGCGTGTTTGGCTGGGGGTATTTTTTATCTTTACATTAATTTACTACTAAGTTATAACTTATCTACTTTAAATAATACTAATTTCTAAGTTCCTTATTTCTAGATACTTTTTTCTTGTTAAATCTATTATTTCTATATACACATTTCTTATTTTTGTTTCTAATTTTTCTACTACTTATTTCTATTTACATTCTGTTTTATTATCTAATTTTTTATATTTATTTACATTATGTTTTGTTTCTATCAATTACTTTTTTCGCTACATATACGATCCAAGGGCGCCCGATAGGGCCGAACAACGACTCGATCGATTGCTATTTCACGGATAATCTAAGGGCTATTAAAAAGCTAAAATAATTTTGGCGAATCTATTCCTGTTCAATGTTGTGTTCATTAGAGGGCTTCAGATCAGGTGCAAGGCGCTTTTTGCGTTTGGCCCTTTTACTTTAAAAAATACATGAAGTTACGTGCGGTAATTTTATGATTATTTTCTTAGTATACATTTCATCAATCTCACCTCAGTAGGTTGGAAAATAAGAAATCCCATTAAAATGCCTCTCAACAAGGAAATCGTGAGCTACATGTACTTCATCCTCCCTAAGTAAGGTCACATTCAATCAAAATGTAAATTTGTAATATCGTTATAATTACGTTTACGTGAAACGGCAGCCCCTCACAAATTCTGTAGCCCTGCGATTTCTGTGATATGATATACCAAGATTTGAATGAGTTTTTAGAGCTATAGTTAGATGCGTTTTAAACTTGCGAATTAAACTGCCTGTTGCTTTTTAAAGTGCTATTATTAGATTTACTCCGAGCTCGGTGATGACAGAAAACTCTGTGAAGTAACTTGAATTTCTTAGTAAAGGACAAGACGTGTGAAATCTGACTAGGGACGTGGACTCCAGTGGATCCCCTGGAGTATGGTGGAATTCAGTCTTTACAGAGAAGGCTGATGCCCAACTTTAGGATTTATTTAGGCTGTTACAGTCCTTTACTAAATATTTTAAATAACGTATGTAATATATATACACATCTATTCACTAGACCTAAGAGCAGTTGATGGATAAGAATCGTAGAATAAGCCTACGGTATCCCCTGCCTGTCGTAGAAGGCGACTAAAAGGGGCCTCGGGTTCACTGGGCGACAAGGGTGGCCTT